>JARDVY010000016.1:1450715-2901430 GCA_029030555.1 Ornithoptera alexandrae
CTCCGTAATATATTATCCAAATGTAGTAGCGAACCAGTGTTTCAACATCCGCATTATATACCTGATAGATATTAAACTAGAATATTAAGGGGTGTAAGGGTTCCCGTACAACCACTCACGGGACCCAAGCTAACCTGCTCGTGGTGCACCCTGCTAATCACCAACTCGCATTGGACCAGAGTGGTGGGAAATGGCCCAAATTCGTCCACATGAGTCCCTACCACTCAATATGAGAATCTTTGAAAGAGACCTGTGTCCAACAGTAGACGTCTATCGGTTGATGATGATGATTAAGTTTAACCATTAACTAAGTTAACAAAGTTTTATAAATGATTTTTCTATATTTATTAATAATTTTCCCCCTGTTTCAGATGAACCGAGCAATACAAGTGAAACCAGCGGACAGCGAAAATAGAGGAGGTAAATATAACACTTAAAACACTCACAAATGTTATTATAAGTAAATGTATTTAAGTTACTTTATAAACACTTGTTTAAGTTAAAATCATCGCGAGCTTAAACCGTTTAAACTTGCAAAATGTAATAAATATAAATGAGGTTTAATATTTGCCGATGAGTTAACTTGAACTCTCACCAAGTTATACGACGTGTATCTCTTATATATAAATGTAGTGCTACAAACTGGCTACGAAGGATTAGATTATATACATTATTAACAGCGTTGCCATAGCAACTGTAAAACTACTGTAAGATTTCCATTGTCCTGAGTTGACGACGAAATAAAAAAATATAAAAAAAACATATCCCATTTAGCCTAACTGTTTAATATTAAATGATGCTGAAAGATTCATTTACTTCGTACCAACTGGTGTTAGATCATAATATCATCTAGACTAGTGGTCGTCAAACTTTTTGACCTCACCGACTAGTAAATACATAAATAAACTCCTGACGAGCATTTATATGATTTTAAGTGTTATACTTATTTTTGTAAAAAAAAAACCTTGCTGTTCCTTGCACGCTTTTGGGGGTAACATGTTGTAAAATTCGTTACTGGTTGACCTATACTTGGCAAAAGGAATATTCCTACCTAATTTCAAATCTCCAGGCTCTATGGCTCCAGAGATATCGTGAGGAGTCTCTACATAAGTAAATCTCATATATCTATATATATATATATGTGTATGTATGTAGTATAAAAATGAAGGGGTGCAAGGGGTCCCGCACAAACGCACGGGACACAAACCATCCTGACCTGCTACTAGTGCACCCTGCTAATCAACAAACTAGAATCTGGCTCCCATCAACCCGCATTAGTCCAGCGTGGTGGGAAATGGCCCAAATCCTCGCATATGAACCCCTAGATCAGACAGCCCCTAATGTCCGGTGAATCCCTACAAACGACGGTTCCTAGGGCCCGGCGGAGCTGGAAGCTACACCGACTGTAGCACAGGACCGATCTATGTGGAGATTTTTAAGAGAGGCCTTTGTCCAGCAGTGGACAATATTAGCTGATGATGATGCAGTATAAAAATATCCCTATCTTTATTAATAAACTGTAATTCAGTTCTTCACGCACTTCATAATATGTGCCAATGGTGCATTGATTAAAGCATTACGTCTATTTCGGTGAGTTAGGAACCCTAGATTCGAGAGGCTCCTCGGATAATGAAACACGTCTGCTCTCTACTGAAGAGGGTTGCTTTCAGCTCACATGCAACCCCCAACGCTAGAGATTTCAATACAAGCGACAAAAGTTAAATCAAAATCTAGGGAACAGGAAACGACGAGACGAGTGAAACGTTCACCTGATGGTAAGTGATACACTTGTTCATAGCAGGCGTTAGAAGACATCAGATGTTGAGTCTCGTTACCCCAGTAATTACACTAGCTACAAGTTCCTTCATTATCGGAACACAGTAATGTCTGCACAGTACTATTTGTCGACTGCAATAGGAGCTGCTGTTACACCTACCTGGGAGATCTAAGGCAACAGAGACCTTCCACAAGTGTAGCGTGATGTCTCTGTTTCCGGAGACCCAACAAACAGTACTGTCCAACATTACTGTGTTCCAGTTAGAAAAGAGATGCAACTAATTAAATTACTGAGGTAACGACACTTAACTACTCGAGGCGTTGAACGCTATATGGTGCTGTGTATATCATGCTAACTAGTTCACTTTGTTACGGATAGTAGTATCACTTACCATCAGGAGAACCACCCGCTCGTATTGTTGCTTCGTTGTCATTATCATCATCAACTGATAGATGTCCACAGCTGGACATAGGCTTCCCATAAGATTCCCACCTCGATCAGCAGGGATTTGTTTGGAGGGGATCTGGGCCGTTTCCCACCACGCTGGCCCAATGCGGGTTGGTGGGAGCCAGAGCCTCGTTTGTTGATTAGCAGGCTGCACCACGAGCAGGTGAGGTTGGCTTGAGTCCCGTGAGTTGTTGTGCGGGACCCCTTACATCCCTTGCTTCGTTGTATAGTAACAAAGTTCTACATCTATTTTAATATAAGCGATAAGTGTAAGCATATTTCTGCGGAAAAATTTTTGTTATAAGATATTTCGTAATGTCGAAATTTCAATCGAGCTGCTGTCGAATCATTCATACTCGTATTTTATGCAGAGGAAAACTCTCAAAGGCTCCTCGTGACCATTAGGAGATTAAATATTGATGTTGCATGTACCCCAAATTGAATAACGTTTGAAGAATTTAAGCAATTGTTATAACGGACGTCAGGGTGAACGACAGGGGACATAGGTCGGCTTGAAATATTGATTACGACAGTTACGATGATCATTTCACCTCCCGCTCCCACCCTCGCTACCCCCCGTAACCTATTAAACCCGCCCCGAATATACTTCTGTTATGCATCCAATTTTCATACAAAATTATACCAACAATAATGCAGATAGAAATTATTTAGTGATGACAAGTCAATACTTCGTCCGTACATTTAGAGTTGACTTTTTTTATTTAAAATTCCGCAGACATTAAAAAATATAATCATGAACAGATCATTCAGACTACATATAACAAAAAAAAACTTGTAACGTTTCGCTATAAACAAAACACCTCCTTCTAATTGTCGGTTAATTTTGAAATAATTACAATAAGTTTTGTACTCTAAAGTCAAACTACACTCAATGAAGATAAGTAATTGCTATGTTAAACAGCATATCTTTAAAGGCAATGGTGTACTACATCATCAGCCGATAGAGGTCCACTGCTGGACATAATCTTCTCCCAAAGATCTCCACATCGATCGGTAAAGCTTTACTCGCATCCAGTGGGTTCTCGCGACTCGTATACTTATCACCAGACAAATCTTATGTTTAATCATCCATTACATATTAATATATATATACATGGGGGTAGTAATTCCTTTTAATAAAGTTGGTAATAACATAAATTAATGTTAAAGGATGTCGCACAATAAAGAACGAACTTGTCCGTTACATTCTATGGACGTATCAAAAATATTTCTATATAAACGAATGAAGTGACCCCACGGGTCCGGGACGGGTTAATAATTCAGCCGCTGGCCATCGTCAAACAGATCCCATTCGAACCCCCAAGGAAATTATAGTAACTTAAATATGGAATAAGTTAGTGAGGGGATACGGTAATTAAAATCTCTATGATTATCAGCTTTACCCGTAGTTGTGAAACTAATAAATCAAAACAGATTTATTTACTTTGACCTCACAGATCTCAATGTTTAATGAGATTATATGACTATATATATATATAAAGTAGTTTCACAGAATTGTTATGAGTAGATCGTATAGTTACTAAATGCTTAGTGACCCTATTGCAATACTCACGCCATCATTGTACTTTCAAACATGAAACATCATTATACCACATTTACTACAGTGTGAGACTATCAAAACAAATAAAAAAAAACAGGTAACTAACAGTTTATTTAATGTCCCACTATTGAACCTCTGGACTCTCACAAGGAAACTCACACCCGTTTATTCATCTCGCTAGCGGAAACTGCTGTTCGTGGCGCATGTCAGTTTCCTTACTATCTCGTAGTCATATTAAAAAAAAATAGATGTTATTAAGATGATCTTGAAGTTGAAAGAATTATCTGAATACCTTCCTAAATGTGGAAGTAAATATATATATATATATATATATATATATAGGGTGGCGCAAAAGTAATCCTCCTATCACAAAATGCTATAAATCTTGCCTTGATGTAAAAAAATTAAAAGACCAAATAAAAATAATCCACAAGAAGAATCAAAGTTGACCTTGTATATACCTTGAATAAAGGTGGCGCAAAAATAACCTTCCGATGTTTTTTGGCTGTAATTTAAAAAAAAATATGAAAAACTTTGATTCTTCTTGTGGATTATTTTTATTTGGTCTTTTAATTTTTTTACATCAAGGCTAAATTTATAGCATTTTCTGATAGGAGGATTACTTTTGCGCCACCCTATATAATAAACAATAGCTGTCTAGAAAACGCGGTATTTTAAAGGGAGTGGTAGGTTTCAGCAGCTGCCTGACATTAGTGTGAAACATTAGTGTGTTCCGGTTTGAAGGGAGCTGTAGCTATTGAAATTACTGGGGTAAAGAGACAACAACTTGTATATCAAAGCGGCGAGTGTAAATTGATACTGTGTATACCATACTAACTAGCGCAACGTTGTTATTTGAAAGCGTTATATTCACCATCAGGTGAACTTCTCGCTGGTATCGTTGCCCTGTGGAATAAAAAAAAAAGTTATTCTTCATTATTTTCTAAATGACAAAATCGCTGTAAATTTCAAAGTGAACAATTCGATTGATATAATGATAAGTAACAGAGAAACGCTCACTAAGTCGGAGGGGTGGAATTGCCTCCATTACATCAGTTAGCCGACGCCCTTTAATAATTAATCAAAAGCCTCTAAATAAGTAAAGCAATAAAACAAACGGAAACGCAGCGCGATGGTATCGTACACGTGTCTACGTAATTCCGCCATTTAAAATGAAATTTTACGGCCGCCTAAAAGCCTGCGCGCCCCCTCGAGCCTCGCACCCCGAGCTATCGGTGGTATAATTTAATTTCCTAATACCTCCGCCACGCCGGCGAGTTTACACAGCCGGATTGCCCCCGCGAATATGACTAATTGATGTGCGCACTCATTACAATTGCGTCGTAAATATGACGGCATTCTTTCGTGGATGGGTGAGCACGCGAGCCTCCCCGGTTAGTGGACACCAGCGCTGCTCCGCCGCCACCAATCACGCGGCGCCAGCGAGCATGGCCGCGGTGCTCTAAACGACAAGTGCAAGACGCCTTCTCTCCAGATGGACCGATGACATCATTGAGGCGGTCGGAAGTAGGTTGATGCGAAAAGCTCACCTTACCTGTTAAACTAGAAGATGAATAATTTTACTAATTTCAAATCATTCATAAGTAATAACACAAACTTAATTTGAATTACTTAACTGACTACGTCTAGCAAAGTTTAAATCCGAGGCTTCAGAGTATGCTTGCGGGTGGAAATGTTTCGGCTGTCAATATATATATTAGGCAGTATTCTAAAGGTTCATTCTACCTCCAGCCTCATAATGATATATAATTAACTTAAGCAATATTAAGTTATTGTAGATAGAATAATAACAAATACAAACCTCTGCACTAACAGATTTATTTCAGTCACCTTGTAAGTGATAATTAATTACATTATAAATATTATAAGTTATTTATAACAATAAAAAGTATATAATTATGAAACTTAGAATCTACCACAAACACAAATATATGCAGCCGCTATGCAAATCGCGATAAAATGCACTGACATTCTGCTTACATATTCACTCCTCCTCACAAGTTATGCTCTCGACAACACTGACGCCCGTAACTTATTTCAGGCTTCGCTTTACGCCTGTTTATCACGAATAAGTATACTTAGATTATATTTAACAGCCCAAGTAAACATTTGTAATATTACAGTTATAAAATAAATCACAGTAATAATAGTTTATCACAAAACGACAAGTTGAAGTTATAGAACTAATGCCAACTTAAGTCCGTAATAGTTTAGCATATCATGCAATGTTTATGCAACGCGTTCATTGTCGTGAAATGTTACTACTCTTCACTAGATCTTTCACTAGTTACAGCGACATTCGAACCAGGATATGGTAAAGTTTAAGCATTACTGCTAGTAAGTGCAGTAGTAAAGTTGCTTACCTCGTCTCCATTATCTGAAGCGCTTCTATCATAAGCGAATAGGAAGCCATTTCGAAATGTATACAGTCATATATATATAATGAAAGCTGATTCAACTGCCTCCACGGCGTAGTGGGGTAGGCTTGGTATCATGATTCGATTCCGAGGATACATGTGGTAAAATTTCGATAGTACCATTCCAACCACCCTTATATATTTGCCGTGATAGAATTTTCTGGTAAATCTATGCATACTCCGAATGCACGTATATTATGTGCATGTATATAACAGTGTAGTAAATATGTACATGATATTAATTTAAGTATCATCATCATCACAAGCCGATGGACGTCCACTGCTGGACATAGGCCTAAATGTATGTAAATGTATAATTGTATATTTAATGTATGTTGTATTTTTTTTAATATACGAAGCTACGAGACGTGCGGTATGTTCACTTGATGGTAAGTGATACGCCTGCTCAGTACAACGTGGTGCTGGATTGGATGATGTACTACATTGTGCTTATCGCCAGGATAAATAAGACGTTGTATCTTGTTACTACAGTAACTACATCAGCTACAGCGCCCTTCGAACCGTAGAGTGATGTTTGTCGGCTGCGATAGACGCTGCAGTGGTACCTAGACGGTCTCCGGCATCAGAGACCTACCACCATCTACGTAGCATATCTTGTCTTTGATTTTCTAGATGTACCTGTAAAATTTACCTTACCTACCACTACATCTCTTACGTCCTAGGTTGACTAGGTTGTCTGTGGACTTCTATGCCTAATTAAAGATATGCAATAAAGACTATAAATAAAATAAATAATTAAGGCGATACTATCGCCTAGTATGTTTGGCTATTTAACATAATAGGTGATATTGAAGGAAAGGAGTTCCGCCTGATATCTTACGGAACCCAAGTCAACCTCACCAACCCGCACTGGGTCAGTGTTCTGGGTTACGGCCCAATTTCCCCTCAATGAACTCGAGCAAAACGTGTAGATGTTTAGGGCTATGTTCAGCAGCGGATGTCTGTTGGTTAATTAGGATGATGATGACATAATAAGAAGATATGACATAAGAACAATATGTGGGCTGCATCCGCAAGGTACTTATTATTGCATCAGCCGTATAAAGAGCACTCCAAGTGGCTGCACTTAGACAACTTAAATTCGAGTGTCCTTGGTGCCCACGTTCCCCCACGATTTCACTGCACTCGAGCAGTGGTGGTTAAAGTAATTATGCATCAATACATTGTGCTTGCGTCTGTGTAGCATTTTTCTTCACTGCCAAAACTTTATATCATCATCATCATTATCAGCCGACAGACATCCACAGCTGGACGTAGCTCTCCCGCAAAGATCACATCGATCGATCCTACGCTGCTCGCATCCAGCTGCTTCCCGCAACCTTCTTTACCCACAAACTTTAAATGCTGTTGGCTATCTATCAACGTGATGAATTCTTTTAATGGTTTTCAGGCTTTAACTAGGTTCTTATTATCTTCCTAGTAATTAACCTATATGATGAAGGGATCAAATTTATCATAAATTGTAACAACTCTCTCTCTTCCTAATTATTATCCCACATTATGGTAGACTGAAGTTTCTATATCCTAGTATGATAATATCCTCTTTCTCTTTTCCTAGTTATTAATCCAGATGGAGGTGGGATCATCTTTCTTTATCTCAAAATGTGACCAATAACCTTACATCTCGTTTTTGTGTTCACTTTCTTTCCTAACTTATGGTTTCCATTTTTTTTTTCTTCTGTTAAATTATACAATTTGTGCAAGATATTATCTTTAATACTTCATTAACAGGAAGTAATTACTAATATTAATTTTTTAGACGAAAACCTCAATAAATAATTCTTATCATCCCCATGGTTAACTCAATCGAAAAATGTGATGTATCTCGTAATAAAACATATTGCTTGTCTCTTCTCGACACGAAGACACGACTAGTCGAGCAAGACGTTCACTTGATGGTAAGTGATTACGTACCTTAGTAATTACACTAGCTACAGCGCACTACAAACCGGAATACAGTAATGTGCATAACATTTGTCAAGTCGCTTCGAATATTGGAGTTGTTCACAAAGCGCACGAACAAGTGGAAGATATAGAGTGAGCCGCGGGAGTCTATATTGGTTATATCCTTATCCGCCCAGGAGTGGGAAAGTAATATTGTACTCAGCCGGGACCGAAACGGAATTGCTGCGGTTTCTGTCCGGAAGTTGGCGTCCTGCGGCTGACGAGGAATCGTTTAAGGGCCAATACCGAACAATTTGTTTCGCTTCCGTTACAATATAACTCAGTTTTACATAGAGATATTCTAATACAAAATATTATTTTATATACCCCTTTTTTTTTGTTTCGGAGGGGAAATCTTCGAAATGATACCATGTCTTCTGGGGGGAAGTCAGAGTTATGTGGAGATTTTCACCCACTAAAACATTCTCGATGTTCGTCTTCAGCGTTTGAGGAGGTCGCGGAATCTCCGTTTGGAATATAGCCCGTCCCGGGGCTTATTTCATGTAGTTCCTACCATCCTCGAGAGTACTACCTCAATATTAAAGACCAAGTCCAGCCATTGTCCTACTCAAGGTCGTTTAGAAGACGATGAGAACCTCGATGCTGATCGCCAACTGCACTGTTATGTTAACTCCAATCGTAACGCTGCGACTAACCACCCGCCTCCACGTGGAATGGAGTTTAAATTCTGATAAGATGTTATAGATACAGCACAGATGTACTCCTATTTCTGCCGCCAAACAGTAGTGTGCAAACAATACTGTGTTCCGGTTTGAAAGGCGTAGTAGCTAGTGAAATCATGGGGTAACGAGATTTAACATCTTATGACTGAAGGCGAAGAGCGCAATGTGGTGCAGTGTACACCATCCTAACTAGCGCCATTTTGTTATAAGTAAGCGTATCACTTACCATCAGGTGAAAGGCTTGCTCTAGTCCCAATCAAATAAAAATTAAGTTAACCATCTAGATATAACAGGAAGTAAAAAGCTATAAAGGCCAAATAAGACGTCACAGGGTTAATATTTTTTTTACTATTCAATACAACTGTAGCCTCTGTTTCTGCCGCTTACCCTTACTGTCTAAACATTACAGTGTTCCGGTTTGAAGGGCGTTGTAGCTAGTAAGAGTACTGGAGTAACGAAACTTAATCAATCATCAAGCATCAAGACGACGAGTACAATTTGGTGATGTGTACATCCTCGTGATTAGCGCTACGTTTTTATTGGGGTATGTCTTACCATCATGTGCATATCTCGCTCGTCACGTCGCCTTGTAGTATAAACAAAAAAGATTTATAGGTGTTGAATGAATAGCAAATCATTTAAATTTTAGTCAGGGGTGGAGTCGCTTAACCACCATGATGACTAGCTATGCAGATATTAAATAGCAGCTTGCAATTAACATCGCCGTCACGTCTCTATAGCTCTCGACGGTTATTAACCCCCGTTAAATAGTTATTTAAATGTCTCTCCTGTATATATTTCATGTCTGAAATTATATATTTTCATAGTCCTTTAGATATAGTAATTTCGCGATTTTTTTCGTAGTACCTTATAAATTATTCAGTGTTTAAATCAAATCATTGGAATAGTGTAAACGGCATAACCGTAGCGGCGCATTGGATGTTATCACTTAAAGCACATAGTTATATACTTATGTGAACTGTTCAGATATGAATAAGTTAATCAAGTTCTACTTTCACGACGCTCACTGAAGAATAAATAAACAACAAATTGAATCGTGATCAATCATTCTGATCGAATTATTTCGATTCGACGATAGAAATACCTGATGGGCACTCAATGATTTGAATACAATTTGTGTTTCAGTGTTCTTCGCTGAGCGATCAGTTATTATTGTTCTGAATCGTTTAACTTTAACCTTTTACTTCCAATAGACTTGTTTTTTTTTATTATTATTATTCGATTGTGTATCTCAAGACGCAATCAGCGAGCTACAATACAATCATTGATGAGAGCCGTTTCAATCGAATTGATTCTTCCACCAAACTGACGTGATTCAATTTCTCATTAAAGTATATTAAATGTTTTGTACTTAGTATATCTACATATTTAACTTTTTTTTATTATAATTTTTAATAAAGAAAAAAAATATATAAACATTAAATAAAAAAATTAGGTCTTCGTTAATGATCAAGGCGTTTCTTCGCACTGGCCACTTTGATCTCAAGTAATCGGTCGTTTGGTCGGGAATCGCAAATTTAAATATATTTACAATTTCATCGTCTGCCGATAGACGTCCACTGCTGGACATAGGTCTCCCACTAAGATCTCCACGTTTGGAAGGGTTATGAATTATAAAAGGATTTAAGCCGTTTCCCGCAACGCTGGCCCAATGCAGTAGGAGCCAGAGCCTCGTTTATTGATACGCTGGGTGCACCACCAGCAGGTGAGGTTGGCTTGGGTCTTACACCCCTTTTAAACAATGCTTCATTTATTATTACCATCACTTTTATTTTAATGCTTATTGTCGGTCGTCCTTTTTTTACTCAATTAAATGATGAGACGAACAGAACGTTCACGTAATTGTAAGTGACGCTTGCCTATAACAACGTCGCGCTAGTTAGAATAGTATATACAGCTCTAGATAGCGCTCGTCGTTTTGAAGCATAACATAATGTGTCGACATCTCAGTAATTACACTAACTACAGCAGCCTTTAAACCAGAACTCAGTAAGGTTTTCACACTACTAAAATAGGCGCTGCGGTGGTATCTTGACTCTCTGGCTATAGAGTCCCACCAGCAGTAACGTTGCTCAGCACATATTTTTTGGTGATATCTTAAGTGTGTGTTAAGTTATGTGTGTCTACACGTATAGTAATGTGTAGGAGCACTAGGCAGGCATCGTCGCGGGAATAGCTGGTCCGCCGAAACGGCGATCGTAGATCACGGCGCGCTCATGTTTTATTATCGGAAGCCGCGTCCGCGTCACGAGGAGTCACTGCGACGCCGGACACTGATAAATCGACTTTGTCGCCGTAATGGTAACAAGTGGCCGAGCTGACCGGCCAGCGCCCCCGAACACGGACGACACCGCCGACGCGAACATAACTCTTTCGCATTTCAAATTATCTAAACTTGAAATCATTAAATCACGTCCTCTTGATAATATGTTACTTATGTAGCGAGCTTAATGGCCGCCATTTTGGATTTATTGCAGTTGTAAGTTTCGCTGAAATTTATTATCTGTGATTTTCAACGCGTCTATCGACGGGAGTATTTATGTGTGTTGTTTAAATATACGTCCCGTGTGGGATATGAGTTAGAACACCCACCCCCTCTAAACCACCCCTGGAGGTCCACAAAACGCAACTAGAACCAAATAATTAAAGGAAAAAGGCAATAGATTTTCTAATGATCTTTACCAACATATTCGGCCAATCTGTCTTTAAGGACTAAGTTAATGACTACCCACTAATAAATATATACTATTTCAGTATTTTTATTCGAGCTACAATTAGAAGTCTTTAACTTATCGCTTATTTTTTTTTATTATTTATTTCAAATTTTTCCTGTTATTATCATTGAAGTCTTTACCTTATCCTATTACTTACAACATATTAGCTTTTTACATATTTTTTATCATTATTTTTTTTTTTTTGTTCATTATGTCTATACTTATGCTATGTAATCCATTTATGTAATATTCACAGAAATACACAGAATATTATTGTTTACATATGTATAAAGTAATGTTTATTTATCTTTGTTCCCATTGTTTACTCCCTTACATATTTTTAAACAATAATTTATGAATTTAGTTCTGACTGATTTATTATTTTTTTATTATTTCCGGTAGACTGGCTATATCTATTGTTAAGCCTGTCTCCTGCTCAAGGTCATACCTCAAGCATCTATGTATAGGACACAGCATCAGCAAATGAGGTACTGTTTCCTCCACGTTTATCGCTTAGTTACATATCCAAGATATAATATTACAACTTATAACATATTTAAATTTTTCTATAACTTAGTTTTAATCTCACTTTAGTTTAATCTAACTTATAAATTCGATGTATATTGATATAGCAATTTGATTTCAGTTTAAACACCACGTATCGTTACTACTATACAGTTACGTAAACTTACATAATTTTAAGTTACACAGGGGTTGTCCAAACAATATGTAATTCACCACAACCTTAATAAAGATACCACTGTTAGTTATATAGATGTAAACTCCAGTGTCTACAGTGTGTAAACAGTCGTGTTTACACTTGTGCCGTCTATGTGGACATGCTATTTTCCAATTAGCCGTTGTAGTGTAAATTCATGAATCCATTATGAATGTCTGATGTTTTTTATACGGATCTTTTGAGTGCAAGATGTCTTCAAAACTTTCTGTATTAATTTTAAAAAAGGCAAAACGAACTTTAAACTTATTATTCTACAATATAATTTTTTAATTTTAAATTTTTAATCTATAGTGTTTTAGTGCAAATGACTTAATACCCCATTCATTGATTCATCTACAGATCAATACAAATGGATTAAGTTATATGTTATATATGATAAAAATTTAATAAAATCTATTGTGAGAAGTTCTCATTGTTATTGATATTTTATCTGTAATAATCAATTGTTAAAGGTACACTTTGTAAAAAGTGATACGACTGTTTGAAAGCTTTATCAATAAATCTATCGAAAAACCTAGCACTTATCATTAATAATCTTTGTCTATATATAAAATATTTATATAAACTTTTATTTTCATCAACTTCGTATATTAGCGAAAAGGTGTACGATAAGTGACATAAAGTAATAAAGCATAAAGCTAACACATAGCAAATTTAAAGCTAACGCTGAGTTATAGGAAAGTTTTGAAAGGAGCGCATTAAGATTCCATAAACTTACCCCCGTCTTCCGATCTCACGGGGAAACTATAAAATCCGTTAAAAGACAAACTGTAACAAATAAATCTGCGCGGACGGACATAAAAACTTACCCATCTTTCACACTAATATCGAACTTCCTTACGCTCTCCATCTGAACTATAAATTCGCCATAGGACTTCGTGCTCTTCGAATTTTTCCTCTCGCAAACTTCCACTCGTAAATATTTTAAAGTTAACTTCCCGAGGAAAAGCGACACCGACCATTGACGCTTCCACGGGAAACTTCGCCGCTGGTCACTGCGGCAAAATAACCCGTCGAAACTACCCCAAACTTGAAATATAAAAGTTCGGACATGATACGTTTCCAGTGTCATTTGTTTCCCTCGCAGTGCATTTCACTCGGTCCTCGAGGGACATTAGGAGGTCCCGCATCATTGTCCTAGATTTAAAAGTGTTATGTTAAAACATATAAAGTTTTCTTAACTTTTTAATGCAACTTATACTCTGCCTTATTCTACAGGGGTTGAAACATAGCTTTCTTAACAACATAAAACAAAGTCGCAAATATTCATGACTTCATAATAGCAGCAGCTCGGATGAGCAGCGTTCGGGAAATTTCGCAAGGTCTCTTTTTCCAAAATCCCCCAGTGCTTGAAGACCAGTCTTCGAACATTGCCTCTTGCCAGTGATGACCTGGAGCACCGAAACTTGATTGCTATGTGCCTGATAAGAAAGCTCAAAATCATACAGCGAGCGATGGAGATAGCGATGCTTTGAGTACCTCTGCGTTAACCAAATTAGAAATGAGAAGATCCTCAGAAGAACCAGGATCACCGATGTAGCCCTAGAAGAAGAACTGATGATCGTTGGGGATTTACAGTGATGGAATGGAGATCCCGCACCGTAAAGCAAAGCGTTCGCAAGACGCACTAGGTAGGTACAGACCATATTAAAAGAACCGATGGGAGCCTGAACTCAAACAGCTGTGAACCGTGCTTTGTGGAACACATTTGTGGATCAAAACGTAGTGGGAACTACATATATAGTCCTTGGTAAGAAAAAAAATAGTGGCATAGCTCAGATACATATTTGTAATATTAATAAACAAATCTTCGATTCTCATCTGTTTTTTCTGTATGTAATCTTTTGTTTGCTTCGTGTCGGAACGTGCTCTCGGAAATGAAGAAAAACGGAGTGCGAGCCGTTATTAAATAGCTCTGTTTGAAGAAGTTAACGACGCAAGAGATTCATTGTGATCTGGAGGCAACATTAGGAGAGTCTGCTACGCCGTATTCCACTGTCGCAAGGTGGGCTTCTCAATTTCGAGTGGGGAGAACGAGCACGGAAGACGAACATCGTTGCGGCCGTCACCACGTCCATCGGCGTCAATCATCCAAGAATGTTGCGAAAGCCGAGAAAATTGTATTGAGCGATCGAAGAGTTACCATCCGATACTTAATTCAAGAAACGGGCATTGCATATGGGAATATTCAATCCATACTGAAACAATCTTTGAATATAAGAAAAGTCTCCGCAAGATGGGCGTCGAGAATGTTAACCGACACTTAGAAACAAAATCGACTTGACATTTACAGATATTGTTGGACAAGTTTCACGAAGGTTCTGAAAACTTTTTGTCTCGTTTCGTAACAATGAACGAAAAATGGGTCCATCATTTTGATCCCCAGACAAAATAACAATCTGCGCAATGGAAACAGCCATCACCACCGACCCCGAAGAAGTTTCGTGCCGTGGCATCGGCTGGCAAGGTTATGGCCTCAATATTTTGGGACTCAGAAGGAATATTGTTGATTGATTACCTGGATCGTGGAACCATTATTATAGGCCAATATTATGCATCTTTAATTCCCAAGTTGAGGAATGCCATCAAAGAGAAAAGGAGAAAGAAACTTCGAAGAGGCGTGCTGTTTCATCACGACAACGCATCCGCGCACGGGTCGGCAGTTGCGATGGCTGCCATTCAGCAAGCTGGCTTCTAATTGGTTAACCACCCCCCTTATTCACCAAATCTGGCGCCTAGCAATTTTTATCTGTTCCCTAACTTGAAAGAATACTTAAGAAGAAACAGGTACGAAGACAATAAAGAGGTGATGGATGCTGTGGAGAGCTTTTTGCAGGACCAAGACAAAACTTTTTTTGAAAGGGATTGAAGCCTTGGCAAAGCACTGGACTCGATGTATAGAGACACTCGGAGACTATGTAGAAAAATAAATTATTAAGTTATCAATAGTCATTGTATTCTATCTCATTCTCACTCCTTTTTGATCCCTCCTCGTAAATAGGTGCCCTATTAGTACGATCGGCAGACTTGTATATGTATATTATTAGCCGCCTTCCAAATAACATTGAGACGCACCGGGGGCCGGCGGGAATTCAATTATGCTGCAAACCTTTTTTCATGCTAAGCTATTTAGGGGTTTGGCGAAGGAACGTTTGTGTGCGACAAATAAAATTGTAATTGGCACATAAAATGGTGAACATGGGATCGCGAACCTCATGACGTTCCACACACAATGACAAGCGGTCTCAATCACACAGAATCACAAGGTCAATCCTCTCATCTCTATGTGTTAAATGACAACTGGATAAAATGCTGTCAAATGTAAGTTTATATGAAGTTTAGCATTTCCTGAACTTTGTAACGAAAGTTTTTGAATCCGAGGTAAACATGACGACAAAAGCTCCTTTCACAATATTATTCAGGGACTTATTAAGACATTGGTCTACATCTAGCAGTGAATTAGGAAATGATGATGATGAAGCTTTCTAACACGACTGTTCTATACAACGAAATAATTCATCATAATCGGATCAATCCCATTTCTACCGCTAAATATACGTGTGCAATCACTACTTTTTTCCGGTTTGAAAGGCGCTTTAGCTAGTGTAATTACTGGAGTAATGAGACTCAACATCTTATGTCTGAAGGCGATGAGCACAGTGAGATATCATTCTAAGTAGCGTCACGGTGTTATTATCAGACATATTATTTACCATCAAGTGAACGTCCCGCTGGTCTCATTGCTGCGACGCACTTCTATTATCAAGAAGTTGTTCAGCTTTTACTAGGTACTGTATTAGTTGTTTTCTACGTGAAAAGTTTGCTGAGGATATCATCGTGGAAGTGAAAGACACGGCATCGAGCGCCGGCGGCGTTCTCAAGCAGCACCCGTCCGCTGAATTATTTATTAGCGAGACCGACACACGTACCGCTGGACTTATGAATGTAACACATTTCAGCACTTATGTCCAGTTAATAAATAATAAGTGGTGGATTATCGCACGGCTGATGGGGCCCTCTCACGAGAGGTGAGAGGTACGCACCACAATTCCCTCGCAGCGTTGAGTTATTTCTGCAACTCACGGAAGACGCTTGGAGGGGAGTTTTTCAAATTTACGTCATCGCGCCGCTAACACTTCTCACCGGAAGCTTATGTTTAGATTATTGCATTATTAAATGGTGAATTACGTAAATATAATTTAAAATCTTATTTCATAAACTTTAATACGCAATAGTTTTTTTTTTGTTTGCAATATTTTTGTTTTTGTACATTTACTCTTTTCTCTTTCATCGACTAGGCCAGAGTCATCAACTACTCTAACATCCGTTCGGGACTTAGAGTTAAATTTTCAGACTTTTATTCAGCATCTGCTTTGAAGATGAAATGCATGTAGCAGTCTCTTTCCCAGAGTCATCGCTTTGATTTCATAATTTTATATATCAAAATTTTCAATCTTGAGTCATTATCTTTTTTAATCAATAGTAAACGTATTTCTTTGCAAAGAGTACTGAATTTCACAAACACTAAAATCTCACATATTACAATTCGCTTCATTATATAAATGATTATTACTTATTAATAGGTATAAATAATAAATCACATATATATAACTTTATTATATAGGGTGGCGCAAAAATAACCTTATAAAAAGTACCTTATAGCAAAGGTAATAAGGTACTTTTTATAAGGTTATTTTTGCGCCACCCTATTTAAGGATTTCACTGTAATAGGTAATATCTATGAGATGCAAAGGCCTACAATTAAACGAGCTTTAACACTAAGTTTTCATGTAAAGCTTTCAATTTGTAAATGAATAACGTTTTAGAAAATTATTGTATATCTTAAAGAACTTTAAAAACTATTTAGTATAGATAGTGGACTGTTTAATTTAATTACTGGTAACAAAGTAAAGTTTAGGATTCCGTTAGTACAAATCGATCTTGTTATATACAATTTCATCTACGTAAAAGAATGAACTCTGTATCCTTGATAAACTATTTAAAGGCTCGCAGCCATGTGTCATGGTCTCCTCGAAAGTTAAGTGTAAAATTATATCGATATTTCGTTTGCGGGTCGATGAGAAATTCACTTGACCCGCGCCCCTCAAACTAAGCACCTCGACTAATAATAAATGATCCAGGGTGGCCTTTATCAAAACATTCGACATTTACCCCGCTACATGTGTATTACCTTTAAAAGCCCGGAACCGGCCCGGCGCTGCAACCTTTCAGCTCATCGATCCAGTTTGAAACCAACTTCACAATCTAATTTACTAGTCAACATTACTTCTTTCCGTCGACTTACTGCACAACGATAATTTTAAGATTTACTATTTGTGACTGTTTTTATTTGGCATCCAACGAGATGAGAGGATGGTGCTAGTCAGGATGATATATACAACATAATGCTCGTCGCCTTGATACATACATATTAACTACCGTTAAGGGGTTTAAGCTCCCACTAACATGCATTGTACCAGCGTGGTGGGAAATGGCTCGAATCCCCTCACATGAACCCCTGCAAACGACGGCCCCTGGTTCCTGGCGCTGCCCGAAGCCATGCTGACTATAACGGATGTTGGCAAGGCGCTGGAACCAAGGGAACGCAGGACCAATCAATTTGGCGATCATTGGTAAAGGCCAATATCGACGTCTACCGGCTGACGATTATGATGATGAACTATCGTTACCCCAGTAATTTCACAAGCTATAACATCCTTCAAACACACGATAAGGTTTGAACAGTACTGTTAGTCTGAACTGCGATGGTATCTACCTAGACCGTTTCCGGCAAAGGGTTTACCTAGTTTGCAACATCCAAGGTCGGGAGAGGACTGAGCCGATCGATCTCACCTCATAATCATCACGGAGTACATCCAACTCTTTAATTACTGTTTACATTTGTAGCTATTCCGAATGAGCATATTATGTCTTAAAGAATTCCAGTGAAGCTTTTCTTCTGTTCGGTCTAGTATCGTAAATCTTTTATATAAAGGTATAGTAGATACGTCTCTACTATATTGATATATCTATATATACAGTAAATTATGTTTATCATAGTAACAAAATTCTCTTAGAAAGCCGAACTAAGAATTATCATCTAATCAGTCTATTACAGCTTCGGTAGATTAACACAAAGAGACGACCAACTGAACTTTCTTTTGTAGAACATAAAACCTATAAGATTTGCTAGTTAGGATGTATACACTGAATATTATACTCAACGTACAAACAAGCTGTAGATCCGAGCCCACGAGCTCAGTATCAGATGTGCTGATGATATGGGTTTAACATCTCCAGAAAACAGAGGCGTGTTTATATAGTCGGTAGTAGAAATACGCGCTGCTTTATCACTTTTTTAAATAGTCTAGCAGTGAGTTAGTGGTTTATATCATAATAAGTCTAAATCATAGAAAAATATATATATATATATGATACAGCTAGTATAGCAATTGGTGAAGCTATAATGCGCGATACCAATTTCAATAATTAGATTTTAAAATATATTACCGGCGAGTTTCAACCTGAACGGATGCCAAAACCAATAGTTATTATCGAGTATGATTCAGATAATGGGAATATGGAAAATTCAGTAGCTCCAGTCCGACAAACGGTGTGTGGTGGGTGAAATGCATGATTCTGATTGATCTATTCGTCATGCGCCGGTGTGAAATAGGCAATTAGTTGTTAATATTACCAATGACTGAACAAAACGCAATTCACTTGATTAGGCGGTGATTTCAGAGTTCGAAGGTTTACAAAATTGTTTCCAACGATTTTGACTTCACTGTAAAATTAATGAAAACTACAATAAACCTGCCAACGAAATACTTTTAATAGTTAACAATAAACTCACTGACATTTAGAAAAAGTTTAAAATGGATAACGGCGACTGTTAACTGATAATTATTCAGAACACTTTTTACTGCTTCATTACTACTACTATTACCATTATATCCACTTCCCTTATAAAAAAAACTGTTCGCAATTAAAGCTTTACTTCAATAAATAAAAAGAAAAATTATATTTTCTCTTTTCTCCATCAACGCCCAACTTTAATCATAAGATGATGAATCTTATTTAACCTATCATTTCTTCTATCACATATTAAATGCGAACACAAGGTTAATACATAATTTGATTTCTGCATTATAGTTTCCTGTTACATTCATACGTTCATACTGTTCGCTTAATCCTAAATTTTTTTTTATTCTACAGTGTCCACACGAACTAGACATTCACTTGATGATAAGTGATACGCCTGTCCATAACCACTTGACGCTAGTTAGAATTGTATACACAGCATCACATTGTGCTCGTCGTCTTGAGACATATGTTAAGTCTCGTCATCCCAGTAATTACTGTAGTTGTTAAGCCCTTGAAACCGGAACACGGTAATGTTTCCATACTACAGTTTGTCGGCTGGACTGATGCTTAGTCAGACCGTCTCCTGCAGCACGGGCCTACCACTGATGACAGTTTGAAATAGAGCCGCTGTAAATCTCGAGCGAGTAAGATATGAACGGTCGAAAACAAACCGGCGCCGAGTAACAAATAAAGTAATTAAGCTGGAGAACAGGCCGAAGATAGGAATCGGGCGGTGTCGGTGTCATTAAACAATCAATGACGCGATTAAATCGGGCCCCGGGTTCGATCCCGTCGGTTATTGCTGCTCGCCGGCCGCACACTCGAATTAACTTCGTCATTACCCGCACCCGTTAGAACATTGATTCATTATTGAATTTAACGCGGCCGCAGATAACGCGCGTTATCTTTATACGTAATAACCGTTATGATTTATTTGTAAACTAAACTTTACTCGATCTATTGCCTAAAACAATAGCTAAGAGGATTTCAACTTGTATAATTATTATATCCTTTAAATGAGCACACGGTATCAGTTAACATCTATGCTTTGAGAATTTCGCAAGGTTAAAGATTCATATGGGAGCAATTGAATCATTTCCCACCATGCTGCGGATTGATGGGAGCCAGAACCTCCATTGTTGATTAGCACCGTGTATAAGGAGCAGGTGAGGTTGGCTTGGATCCCGTGAGTTATGCGGAAACCATTCCATCCCAAGCAAGGGTTTCGGAATATTATATCGAAATGTAGATATCTATGTTAAACACTGTCGTTCATTAAATTATAAGGCAATTGGAAAGTTTAAGTCTACTAAACATACTTTTGAGGAAGAAGATTTGACTTCGACAAATTTAAACCGTGGACTGAACAATCGAAGATCAATATGTAAACGTGAATAATTACTGATCTCCCTCCGTTTCAACGTAATAATACTTGATAAGATAAACAAGGCGAAAACGAAATTGAGAACAACAATGAACAAAACGCCCGGGAAGGAGATAAGCGAAACAAACATTGACGAATGGCTGTAGCAGGAACGTCCGGAGTGACACCTCGCGGCACGTGGCTGGGGTGCGCCGTCTCCCCCCGTTTCCCTCCCACCTACCCCCACAATCTGAAGAAAGATACCAGAAGTGCCCTGCTAAAGCGCACTTTAAATTCTGAATTCACAGCTTGTAAGGAATTTGTGAAAATTCCGTGCACTCTTTACAAAATCTATGCAGGTGTTTTTTGTTCGAACAACATTTTAATAAAAATATTTCCTAGGTTATAATATAATGTCACAATCATCAGTCGATAGACGTCTATGGACATACAACTCCTCCAGAGATCTCCACATTTCTATAGTTCATATGAATTTGGGCCATTTCCCACCGCGCTGGCCTAATGCGGGTTGGTGGGAGCCCGAGCCTCGTTTGTTGATTAACAGGGTGCGCCACGAGCAGGTGAAGTTGGCTTGGGTCCCATGGGTTGTTGTGCCAGACCCCTTACATCCCATAATAATATAATGTATTAAGCATTAATAAATAAAACATTAACTTCAGTTCAATTTCAAATCTCATCAAAATTTACGTCAATCTTGTAGTTTGATCTCTACTGACTTAATCTTCCGATTCTATATTTGCTTATATTAACCACCAAGATATTGTCCAAAATTAAACTGTTTTAAGTTATTAGTACAAATGATAAAACTTTATTAAATTATTTATTTATATATATATTTCTTTCAATATAAGTTTTTAACGGCATAAGAGAAAATTAAAATGAAACATCGATAAAGATATCAACATTAGTAAAATCGACTACTGCCGGATATTAAGTTTGTCCAAAGGTGTAAGGGGTCCCGCACAACAACTCACGGGACTCAAGCTTGCCTCAACATTCAACTAACTAGGCTCTAGCTTCCATCAACCTGCATTGGGCTAGCGTGGTGGGAAATGGCCCAAATTCCTGTATATGAACCTATAAACGTGGAGATCTTTAGGGGAGGCCTATATCCAGCAGTGGACTTCTATCGGATGATGACGAGAGGAGGAAATAGTTCACGAAATATAACAGTCAAATGATTTATCATAAAACTTCTTAATGGTCCCGTTACTGGGAATCTGGTCTTTCCTTTGCAAAGAGAGCTTAAGTCCTTTTCTCCACAACAATAACCTTGTGCGGGTTCTCATAACATCTCGGTTCCTTCACAATGTCCTCGTTCACCGGAACTACAAGCTGATTAGGGACCGGAGCTGGAAATCCAGGTATCCATAAACAAACATCGATTCCAGTGAAATATTTCGCACGTGAGATGGCCATGCGCATTTACAGGATCGCGTAGATTAATCAAGCTGCACCGGCATCCACGTCACAGTGCAGGAGCCGTCTCCGAAAGTTTCCACTCCCTAATGACGGCTTAATGAAAATTGCTCGGCAAAATAGAACGATGTCAGATAATCACTAAGTACCAAGTGAAAATATCACTTTGATTCACTGAGTATCAAGTTACCAGGCCGTAATGGCGATACTGTCTAAGTACACAGTATCGCACTATATCAAGGTAAGAAGTTTAAATTATCTAGTTTATTTTTAAATTGAGAGGCCGTTGGCGAACCGAAGATCATGGGGGAAGCCAAAGGGATGGAAAGACTGATGACTTGGGATGGAAGACTATCATAGGGTCAAAAAAGCGTTCCTCGGAACAACAATTGGCTGCCACCTAGATATCGCTGGAAGGATGCCGTAGAGCACGACCTGTGCGAGCTCCAAGCAGTAGATTGGCGAGGCAGACAACGCTGGCGCTCTCTGGCGTCGGAGGCCAAGACTTACTTCAAGTTGCTGCGCCAGAGGAGTAAGTAAGTTTAGTTGGAAAGAGAAAATATGGATTATTGATCCCACAAAAACATTAATAACATTCACTCCTAGTCTAAGAGAAAATGAAATCCAATTCTCAGTTACAATATTCTTATTTCTGATTTTATAAAGGGGAGGATAGCGGAACCAACAAAAGACATCACATCTCTGCTTCAGAGAAGGGATATCTGGAGTACTGGAATACTTTCGGTGGAAACCTATTCCATAGATTACAGAGTTCATGTCTATGAAGCTTGCCAATTTTTTCAACTCCTTTCAAAAGAAAAGCTCGTTCTATAAAGCAATTTCGAAGCTTTCACATCACTCCCTCGGAAATTACATTAGGTTGATTTTTATCGCTACCCTTACATTATAAATCGCGTAACTGTAAATCAAAGACTTATTCCGAAACGTCTCCGTCGCTAGGAAAGCGCTTTAAAGCGCTGTATCTATAAAAAATGAATGTTGAACATCTTGCCGCGGTAAAGTTTTTATTGTAAACAATTAAAAGCTCAGGGATGGTTGAGTAGACGGGGCGCTGTAATAATTTACGTTTAGGTGGTCGTAGTCTGTTTGTGCGTTTTAATGGAGGATTCCTGGCTCCATCGGGAGACGCTCCAGAGAATTTCATTTACCTGCCGTTATAATTTAAAAAAGAAACAAAACTTTTTAACGACGATTTTAATTCAATTACAAGTTGTCATAATGCATTAAAGTTATTGTTTTATAATAGCCAAGATTAAAGCTCTCTCTTTGGTGCAGGCGCAACACAGCCTCTCATCTAAACTAGCTATACTTTTCTGTATTGTACAATATGTTTTTCTCATTAACTCTTCTAACAAAGTAATTAAGTTTTTAAATCTAAAAGTTATCCTAAGTTATCTACTTGTTGATTTAAGCGACTTATGTATATTTATTCTTACTAAAGACTTCTCATTTCACTATCTTATAAACACACGTTGATTATGCTTACACTCTTTTAATATATTACTACTACGTAAGTAACTATGCTAAGGAGGAACTATGTTAAAGAGGGAAGTAAAATCTGTTACAGAAGTAATAGTCTTCTCTTCGTCTAAGTTTAGACGTGGATCATAAAAAAAGCTCGTACGTCTCCGATAGAAGCTGTGAAATCGTTTCAACATCTTACATTGTTTGCTAATATATTAAATATTCTGCTACATGTTTAATTTTTCTCTATTCAGAAGATGGATTAAGTATTCTAATCACCATCACTCCACCACTGAGATACTCTCACTAACGTGGCAATTGCGGCTAGAATCATCCAAGTTGTGGGATCATATTCAGCATTGGACATCATTATAGTGCAATGATGCTGACATATAATTTATAAATGTGAGATAATTACAAAAATATATCCTTACATGTATTTCCGTTATCAATGCTCTTTCCTGTCTACAACAATAAAGTCCTCTTTTTCTACTGCTGAAGAAGAATAAAGTTAAGACTATTTGTTCAGCACACTAAGTGCGTATTGGTGGATGTCTCACGTCCAAGAAAGCGTTCTCCACTGGAACCGCCGCAATAAATTTAACTAAATCAAAGCACTTCATTATACTATATTATACATATATATTGATTTTGCAGTATCACCATAAACTATTATCACAAGTCGAACGGTTCTCAGCGAGTAGGAATCGCGTGTGGTGTTCGGAAGCAACGCGGCGTGGTGGGTGGTGGGCTCATTTGATAGTCATAATTGGCGGCGAGGGTGGCTGCCGTGGTCTCGTGTTCCGAATCGCCCGAATGCCATTAATTTACCCGACTACCTCATATTATTTCCAAACATATCATATTTATGCTCTCCGACAGTCACTCGCGTTGGCACGACAAATTATAAATTTCCGTTAACGCTTTTAAACTTAACCGGATGTTTGAACGAAATTTGATAATTAATTTAACGGCTGTTTAAATATAATATAAGACACCGTAAAATACCCCCAAGTATATTTAAATATTTATATGATAGGCAACTTAAAAAATATATATACTATCATCCATAGAGAAATTAGAGGTGTACATAGAGATTTTTTCACAATATAATACCTAGATTGTAGCTCCTCAATATTTGTAAATTTCGCGTGTTATATATTATATAGAATATTATTATTCTAAAGTTTTATAATAGCTTAAACTTGATTGATATAAACAGCTTAAATAAATATGTTCCCACTATTGGTATTCGGTACCTTCTTTCATTTAAACGCTGGATTTCGGATATATATATATATATACATATCGGTTTTCCGTTACCTAAAACTTGTCAGTTCATAGAAAATATTTTTTTTTTAATTAAAAACATTCCCAACTTACTCGAGACGAGTCAAACAAGTAATAGATAAAAATCGGTTAAGCCGTCTGGAATATCGCAGATAAAAAATAAATATCCTAATAGGTAATAATCTTAAAGCTTGGAGTAGAGTTATAAGTTCATGTCTTGGAAAGGTTCGTGTAATGGATAAAAAAAAAATTAGACAGTTATTATTTCCTACTTAATATGATTAATATAACTATGTAACATACAAACATAAAATCAAATAACAATATATATAAAACTCCACGTTAGATACAAACGAACTCGAAGGTAACTTCTTAACAGATCCATAAAGTCTTTTAATACTATTACTTTCAGTACATGCCCCGTACATTTGGGTAAACGAGATGAAATAAGCTCAATTTTGGCACCAGCCCAATCCTCCATGATGCTGTATATCCTCGCAAACGTCGGTCTGTTGTCTGTTTATGTTCTTTACAGGGGAAATGAACACACACTTGCACGGCGCTCACCCAATTCTTCTTAAATTTATTCCCCTTCCTTTTCATTTTACGTAACTATCTTGTTTTTTTTTTACTTAAATATAACTTAACGATATAATATTTTTTTAAAGAAACACTGAGTTTTGACGAAAATTAGGTGCTTCGTTCGTCATCATCAGCCGATAGATATCCACTGGACATAGGTCTCTCTCAAAAATTCTCATTTAGATCACATAGGGATTCATATGGAGGGATTTGGGCCATTTCCCACCACTGCGACTGCTGGCCCAGTGCGAGTTGGTGGGTTGGGGGTTGATGTTTCATTCGATTGGCACTAAAATGCAAATAGATTTTTTTTACTTTTTTTCTTCTATGTAACGATAGAACGTTGAGTGAAATTAATATTTCAACATAGCATTTATAGTAATATAGTTTATAATCTAAGTAGTGTAAAAATGAAACTTTCACTTCCGTTTATACATAAATACATATTAATAACAATAAAATGAGATTAGGGTGTTAAATAAACTAGCAAACGAGTTTTTCGATGGATACCAGCTGAGGAGTGCAGAGGCTCGCCGACGCGTTTCGCTTGAAAACAATTTCCCACCGCTCATCAAGCGCTTATCAGATTAGTGTACCCGAAATTGTGGTGAATACGACGTGAGGGGTAGTTGACAGGTCGGCGGGGTGTACCGGCGGGGGCAGGGGTGCGACTCTGAAACAATAGCACCCGGTTCAGAACGCAACATAATGATTTTAATTAACGCGTAAGTGCGATGCGTTCACTTATTTCGTTATATGTTGGTTACTAAGTAACAAATAAAGTAATTGTGGTACGGAAGCTGCGACAGCGCGTTTTTATGGGGTTCAATTCACAATGAGCGTGAATTTCCGGTGAAGTAAAAGATACTGAAGAAATCAAATTTCTAAGAAAGACAACTTTCGTAGATATATGACTTTTAGCAATCCGCACACGGCTAGAGTAATGGATAAATAGTCTTAACTCTCTCTTTGTAAAACAAGGCCCAGAGTCCCAATACTGGGCATGATATTAGGGCCGTTCATTTTATCTATTTATTTAACTGTTCCGCCATCCATACGTAAATAATTTCCATATTATATTTGCGCTGGACTAAAATCAGCGACATGCATATTAAACATGCTGTACAGCATACAATGCTGACGAAATGTTTGTATTGATTTCAATTGGTTAAACTGTCGACGTCCTTTAATGCATAAATCAAACCATTGGCAATATATCCTGTTACCATACATCTACATGGTCATTACAAGGCTGATGAGTTTTAACATCTTACATCAAGGCATCCAGTTTACCGCTGGTAGACGTTTGTGGCTGGATACAGTCTAGGTACCACTGAGGCTCTTATTGCACCCTACAAAGAGTACAGTGCGAACATTACTCACATCCATTTTGAATGGTGTTGTAGCTAGTGTAATTACTGCGGTAACGAGATTTAACATCATATGTCTCAAGGCGACGAGCGCAATGTGGTGATGTGTATACATGGCAGGAGTATCATTTACCATCAGGTGATTTTCGCGCCCGTCTCAGTTATGAATATCTTCTTTATATAAAAGATGAACTACAGCAAAATTGAAACTTTTATCCGAATTAGTTCCGACCCTTAAATGTATGTAAAGAGTTAACTTAGTTTTTTAAGATTACTTTTAAGTAATAAAAAACTGGACTTTAATTTTCAATAATAATTTGTACACGTAAAAACTTAAACACTATACGACAAGACCAATCTGTTATCTGGCGGTGGGTCTAGGTAGACCGTCAGGTAGGTACCACTGCAGCTCTTCAAACCGGAACACAGTAGTGTTTAAACATTACTGTGTTCCGATATGAAGAGCGCTGTAGCAAGTGAAATTCCTGCAATAACGAGATTTAACATCTCAAGACGAGGAACGCAATGTGGTGTAGCATCATCCTAGCGCGACGTTATTAAAGGCAGGCGTATCACTTACCATCAGGTGAACGTCCCGCTGATCTAAATAAAATCTCTCTGTTGCCGGAGACCGTCTAGGCACCACTGCGACTCCTATTCCAACCGCTGAACAGTAGTGTGCAGATATAACTGTAACAAGTGATATTATGGTAACGAGATAACATCTTATGTCTTAAGGCGACGAGCGCAATGTGGTGCTGTGTATATCATCCTAACGAACGCCACGTTGTTATCGCTTATTATCGGCGAAGAAAAGAATTTTAAAAGATTGATATTATTATCTAATATACCTTAAAAATTGCTAGACTTAAGTGGCAGTGGGTAGGGTACATTGCTCTAAGGACCCATGGCCGATGGGGCACTAAGGTCCTCGAGTGGCGCCCGCGTGCCGGTAGACGTGGTGTTGAGAGGCCTTCAACAAGATAGACCGACGATCTGGTGAGAGTCGCGGGAACCTACTGGATGCGAGCAACGCGGGACCGATCAATGTGGAGATCTTTAGGGTTGGCTTAAGTCTAGCAGTGGTCGTCTATCCGCTGATGACGATGATGCTGTACCTTAAAAAAATAAACCTCTTATACTCATAAGAGCACGTTCTAGATCTTAAAGATACTTCACCGTGGTGAGATACTAAGAAATCAATTTGCCCGTAAATGCAACCATTTCCGTCTCCGATTTGCAAGCTTCATGAAATAGCGAGCGAGGATCTAGCACTTGATGGCCATCCTTTGTTCCCTGAAAACAATTCTGTGGCAACACTATAAGTTATATAAGCACTAGACTACGCGCTGCACTAACTACTGACCTGAATGATTTGATATCGTAATTAATTTAAGTTATCCTTTAGCTTTACACTGTTATAGTTTATTAAAGTATAACAATACATATTTGTTTTAATTCAAGTTTTAAAGTTGAAGGTAAGTATGCGGATGTAAGTTGATTAATTTGACAAAATACGAAGTTTATCAAACTAGAAAACTTTTTGATAAAGTTCAAATACAATCAGTAGCTTCCTGATCCTGAGCAGCAATTAAGTGAGACTGGTATCAATGCAAGTTAGTTAACAACTTTCAACTTCCGCAATTTTACACCCTTTCGAAAGTCTTGTATGAAAAGGGTGTATGACGTGAAAAATAATTATGTTGTCAAATATTGAATATCACTTGTGATAAATGATGCTGAGGATAGTGGAACCAACTCTGAATGCACTATCTCCCGTATATGTGGCCTTTATTAACAATATCACATAGCGAATTAAACCCTATTGCTATCTGAACTTTTGTTGCTCCGAAATCAATCCACGACCCTCACTCCACGTTACAAAGAAAACAGCTCCTCCCCCGGAAGCAATAATATTAGTTTATTATCTCTTTGTGATATAATGAGGCCGTGATAGCTCGTTCTGTAAGGCATACGCGCTATTGTAAGAAGCTTGGGTTCGATCCCCATTTAGCTTAAGGAAAACATCGCGAAGAAATCTTTTGTTGACATGTGATATCTATCAAGTCGCACTTGGCCAGCGTTGTGAATCATCGTCATCAACCGATAGACGTACACAGCGTGACGGAGGCTTCCCTCAAAAATTCCCACAAAAGAGGGTAGGAATTCATATGGAGGATTTGGGCCCATTCCCGCCACGCTGACCTAATGTGGGTTGATGGGAGCCAAAGCCTAGTTTGTTGTTTAGCAGGGTGCACCACGGGCAGGTGAGGTTGTTTTGGATCCCGTGAGTTGTTGTGCGGGAACCCTTACGCCTCCATTGTCAATGAAACGTCCTTACTCTCTCTTAGTAAGAAAAGTCCCAATAGTGGGAGAGCTAATACGGCTATCTATTTGTGCCTTCTATTACTGACTATCAGACGGCCACCGCTGGCCATAGGCCTCCCCCAAAGATCTCCACATCGATCAATCCTGCGCTACTCGTCCAGTTGTTTCCCGCAACCTTGACCATACCGTCGGGCCACCTAGTGGAGGACCTGCCAACAGTACGTCTTCCGGTAAGCGGCTTGCATCTTGTCGGATAATAATAATTACTGATAAGAGTAACATCTTCTTACATTACCCTTGATGTGACCACTTAATGCTATATTGAAATCTAAACTTATGGAAGAAACGGCCCGGAGTACCAACAACTATATCAGGTGCTTCTCCTGACATCTCGCTGTGCTGTCATTCATTGAATTCTCCTCCAAGTGTAGAAGTTGATATCAATCCAGTTAACCAGTTCTCAAATCTCAACCTGTCTAATAAATTTTGTTTATTTATTGTGATGTAATCTTTTCACTAAGTGCTTAAAAATCATGGTGCAGGCTAGGTTCTTCACAAGCACCTATAGAAGATCTCTAAATGTAGGTGCGATCGATTGACACGGTTCCTGTAACATGCGTGGCCGCCAAAGCTTGGCCTTTGTCAAGGGTCGAGTTTGATGTGGGGCCCGCGGCGTTCTCAGGGTGAGGGGAGTGAGGGTGGAGCGGCAGTGGGCCGTGCCGCCGACAGACCACGTCTAACGAACGCTGACAATGACAAGCTTCGAAAACGCACCTCCACCACTGTCCGGATTAATTCGCAGGCATTAATTAAACGCTGTATATGAAGCCGCCCCCGTAAATGCACTGCCGATAGTAATTCCAACTGCTGCCGGCGACCTGAACATTTTTCCATTCACTTGAAATTTAATTATAACGCACAAAGCACTGCGGCGGCGCGTTATTAAACCATATGGAAATTAATTACTAAAACTCATATATATATACATATATATATTAAAATCATAGTGATGAACTCATATAATAAGGATAATTTTAAATTAAACGACTGACACACAGGAGAAGGAGGAAAGCTAACATCTCTATAACCTCTATAATATACTTTGAAAGGAGTCTCCGTTTGTGGATTGAGGGCGGAAGCAAAGTTTTTTTTGAAGTTGATCTTAAAGATAAAATTGCATTTTATTTCCTCTGCTCCTTCCGTATAAAAAAAATGCTACATCTGATAAATAAATTCAAAGCAAACTATTCCTTTCCCTAGACTCTTCTTAACTGTATAACACGTTTAGTACGCCATCTCCTACAAGCGATCTATTTATACCAAAAATTAACTTGGTGTGTTTTTTTGTATACTGAAACAGTACACATTTAAATTAGAAAAAAAAAATCTGTTTGAAATTAATTATATACTTGAAAAAAATTTTTTTATACTACGAAACGATGAGGCGAGCGTTAGTAGGATGATATACACAGCATCACGTAGGCTCGTCGCCTTGAGCCGTGATATGTTAAGTCTCGTTGCCGCAGTAATATCACTATCTAAAAGCCCCTTCAAACTAGAACATAGTAATGTTTGCATACTACTGTTCGGTTACAGAAATAACAGCTACGTTGGTACCTAAACGGTCTCCAGCAAACTGTTTTATATGATACTAGCTGTTCTTCGCCCGCTTTGCTGTCATAACACTCCCGTAGGTTCCTCTGGGGATAGATTTTTATAAAATTCGGTCTTAACTGACCTATACTCGGTAAAGAGGAATATTTCTACCAAATTTCAAGTCTTCACGCCTTATGATTTCAGAGGTATCGTGATGAGTCTATACATAGGTGGAAATCATTTATATGTATACAGATTATAATATATCAGTCCACGTATACATGTGCGTTTCGGACAATGGATTGTGTTATTAATACATTTAAGTTAATGTTATTTCCATACAAATATGCATCGGCAGCATTGAATAGACCGAGCTGGTCGCATTGAATGACGGGACCTTATAAATAATCCAACTTGTCGAACCATATTAATAACGTCTTTGTTTCACCCCCGACAATACCACGCGCGGGACAATGCTCATGTAATGTGTATTGTTGCATAAAACTATTGAAAGTGGGACTATGAGCGATGGGATCCACGCGGAATGCGCCGGTGACGGACATGCGACCACCCACCCCCACACTTGCTCCCCACCGCTGAACCGCAGCGCGTCTTTGTCTCCAGACACCTGCGCAACCTCCAATTATCGGTGTAATTGGCTATTCAAAGTCGGCGCTGGGGTGGGCATCGTTAATTAATAGAATCAACTGCACATTGAAATTTTCGCTCGAGCAGTCTAAAGCTACCTGGAAGCAATTTGGAGCGATTTATGCGAAGCTGAAAGCCTTTTCTCGACGCTTCAATGGCTCGGTTATGAACTGCAAGTCTTGCTCCGGAACGAGGACTTAAAATGCTTTGGAGGTAACATTCTAATTAAACTAAATGAACGACGATAGAAAAATCAAAGCGCCTCCAAATTAAGGGGTTACATCGTACCCCGTTCCTTCCAATCCAACTTTTCTTTTGTCACCAGTGATTAAGAAATATTAAAAAAAAGAAATACTGTCGTAAATTGGGAACCCTTACAGGATATAATTTTTAACAAATTTTATTGTATTATACAAGCGAACTCACTTTATTACTTTCTTGGTCACTTGCTTTGAAATTTATTTTATTTATATAATAGTTAAATTTTGTAATATATGTTCATATACACAGATCCAGCAGAGGACAATGGGCTGATGATGATGATAATCACATACAATATGTAGCAAATAAACATTCTAAAAAACAACTAGATAACTACAAATTTTTTCTACGATAACTTAGGTAACCTTACAGAAGACATTAATATAAATGTTAGATAAAGAATTAAAATAAAGTTTAAGAGTTAGTATTGATTATATTATATTATAATACATGCATTAGGGTATATTTTATGTAAAACTTAAAGCAGTTTGATTGTTATTTTGGACAAATGGCATATTTGAACCAAAACGTTTAGAAATCCATTGGAACTGTAGCGGGCGGTCAGGCCGCTAATGCTGCGCGAAATTCATCAATAATCGGCTGAACCCCCATAAATTTCGGTAACAACCAATGTGTTATGTTATCCCGTGCAGCCAAACAATATGTTGCTATGATTGATCGGAAACCCGACGGGGCTGAAGGTGGCGGTACTCACTCATACGGCAACATTATTAAATCAAATAATTCTTTTCCCGTCCGCTCTCGTATATTAACGCTAACACTACTGCTTCCTTGTTTGTTTTCTTTTGCTTTACTTTCGCCATGTCGTGAAACATTTCCGAATGTAGTGCTGCTGTTCAGCACACATTAGAATACCTCCACGTGTTTCTGCATTTCATAAAAGCTAACTGCAAATGAAACAATTCAAAGAAAAAGGCAGCAGCTTCTACAAAAACCTTCATCGACAAACTACTCTCTCAGAGACAAGCATGATAATAGCATTCGTTTTCTTTTTGAGAAGACTGATATCCAACGGTGGTCATTAACGGGGTTGAAGCCATGATGTTGTAAAGGAAACAAAAATATATAATTACCTTTACGCACTTCCCCTTTCTTGCAAAAAACTTATACAAAGAAAGATCGGAGAAAATCGTTAATTTATTACTAAAATCATCAAGAACTGCAGCAGGAACAAAGGATACATATATTGTTTTAACTGCATCCGTATTCCAGCAGTTAACCATTTATAAGTCGAAGATATCTATTGATTCCAAGACCATATGATAGAGTAGTAGTTTATTTTTTTTAGAAAAAAATTTATTTAAATCTACTTCAAAAGTATTTTCACTTGATAAGTAAATAGAAACAGTTATGTTTACATACCTCACTATTTATTCAACGAAGCGATGATATGAGTAAGACGCTCACTTAACATTAAGTGATACGCTATGCTATAACAACGTGGCGCTGGTTAGGGTGATGTACACTGCACCACATTATGCTCTTTGCCTTGAGACAAGATCTAAACTCCTCTTTAACCCAATACTAATAACTAGCTAATTTCACTAGCTACAACCCCCTTCAAATCGGAACAGAGTAATGTTTGTACAGTACTGGTTGTGGCCCATAAGGGCTGCATTGCTATGTACCTAGATGGTCTCTGGCGATTGAAACCTACCACCAGTGTAATTCTTAATAAACTGTGTTTGTTACGAGACAGTTGCTACGTTTGACGTAGACCTATTCCTGCTACAGCGATCTTTCAGGAGCGTCTTCATGTAAAATTTGAACTATTGGTGGAGAATGTTTATTTTATATAGATTTACCCATCGTTATACTTAAGTTGGCAGGCAGCAGCTTGCTACGTACCGCGTAGTCTAACCGAACGCCTCGTGGGGTTTCCTACGGACGTGAGTTCAAACACAAATTGTATCTTCAGGCCTCGCGCGGAGTGGGTCGATACGAGACATGGTTCGCGCAAATTTTTACCTGATCCTCCCATTTGACACATAATCCTTTATTCTCCGTGCGAACTAAAGCTTATTTTATCAAATGTATCTAACAAATATTTGAGTCGCATTTGTTTTTATTATCTATTCATTATTATATTCTGCAGAACAGTCCGCTACTACAATAATCTTATCTACTAGTAAATTACCATCATCAGTCGATAGACGTCCACTGCTGGACATAAGCCTCCTCCAAAGATCCCTACAACGGGTAGGGAGTCATAAGGAGGGATTTGGGCCATTTCCCACCACACTGGACCAATGCGGGTTGGTGGGAGCCAGAGCCTCGTTTGTTGATTAGCAGAGTGCACCGCAAGCAGGTGAAGTTGGTTTAGGTTCCGTGAGATGTTGTGCTAATCACGATCATAATGGATTGTTAGCTGGATCGCTAACGATCTCTAATAATATACGATTTTTCCACTCGTACCGATCATTATAACTACGCGAAAATTTCCGATTGCATTTTTACGTAAAACCCAACCGGTGTTATTATTAATTACCGATCATCCGCACGCGTCGCATAAAATCGGTATACAATCGTCGTATCCGGCATTAAATCGCGTTTACGATCGCCGGAAAGGAATCGCAGGTCATTCGCAGCGTAATTAGTTTATTTAGCCACTGTGCGGTGCGGTGTTCAGCGCGCCGGAGTCACGGGGCTGTTCGCGTTAACGCTTAATGAGAACCGCTGCGGAAGCGGCGCGGGCGCGGGCCGGACACGCCGCGACATCCACCCGATGAGTCGGTTAAGCGTTTGTTTTATCAGCGGCGGCCGCGTTCGCAAATCGTGCCCCGAACTACTTTACAGCGGGTCACATGAAATCAGTTCACATATTACATGTATTTTACTGAACTACATATCCATTGATTAGTTTTAACAAAATCAATTTAGATTTTTAGGAATTACCAACAATTTTTTTTAATATATTTAATAAAGCTTGACTCGTTAGAATGTCAATAAAATTAAAAATACTTCAGTTAATTTTTCAGATCATGACCAGCCGATAGACGTCTAATGCGGGACATAGACCTCCACATATATTTCCACATACAGTTAGCATGGCCTCCAGTACCGCTGTGCACCAAGGGCTGTCGTATGTAGGGGGTAATAAGTAGGGATTTGGGCCATTTCCCATCACGCTGGCCCAATGCGGGTTAGCGAGAGCTAGAGCCTTGTTTGTTGATTAGCAGGGTGCAACACGAGCGGGTGAAGTTGGCTTGAGTCCCGTGAGTTGTAGTGCGAGACTTCTTACACCCCAGTTTTTTAGCTGATGAATTATAAAGTTTCACACAAACGACAGCGTTATTTGAAAAAAGGCAAGTTATTTATATAAATTTTAAATTCAAAGTTAATATATAAAAGATATACGATCAATAGTCGGTAGTATGTAATGAAAGCCCGCTCGCAGCGTCCTCTCAACAAGAAACTTATCAAACATTGGCTAATACTAAACGAGCAATACATAGTGAACAATTCGCGATAACACATTTTAGCAAGCGCGGAGCGCTACAAAACGCTACGAGCATAGACGCAACGTTGCGAGAGTAGAGGGGGCGCTACGAGCGTGGAGGCGGCGCTACGTATGTACGATCGGCGCTACGGCTAACTCTGCTGTGAAATTATCTCAATTTAGGCGGTCATTAGCGGAGTCGCGCGGGAGAGATATCCGGCTGGCCGAGTATAAATCTGAATTTAATGACCGGCCGCCACCGGTCCTAATATTTTCGAACAATGTTTGGGGAACACGTACGGCGGGCACGCGCGGGCCCCCGGGCGGGCCGTTTGTTCCCCGGCGAGGAGCGCCCGCGACGCGTCTGTTGTCGGAAATTTGTCGGAAATACTTTAATTAAGTTCGCCTCTGTTGTTTTATAGCAAGGGCTAAAGAGTCCGCATTGTTCGCGGTGCATTTGTAAGGAGGTATTTTTTGCTCCGACTGAAATTTCGACACAATTTGAACAATGTTACACACGTATTTGTTAATTCTGAATGTAATATAGGAAGTTGATATTTTGTATTTTTTTTATACAATTAAGCGACTAGACGAGTGGGATGTTCACCTGGTAGTAATACTACGGAAATTAATGAGATCCCTAAACAGTACACACAGGCTCTGAACGCAACATGACGCTGTATGTATGCTTTATCTTACAATTTATGTATAATATAGACATTCTTAAGGTGGCTTCGAAATCTTAACAAGCTCACAGGAAATTTAAGTTTCTCTGGAGTGATTTGAATCGTTCTTCATCAGTGCGAAACCCTGTACGTCTAAAAATTGATAAATTTGTTTCTTTTGTTTTAAACAAATACAGAGTTAAGTAAGACATAAAATAAACCTTAGTTAAATTCGAGACGAGCAAAACGTTCACCTTCTCGTAAGTGGTTCGACGCCTGGAGGCTAAACATGTTAAATCTCGTTACCCCCGTAATTTCACTTGTTATAACACCTTCCAACCCGGAACACTATTGTTTGGCGGTAGAAATGATCAATGCGATGTTACCTACATAGATTGTCTCCGGAAAAAGAGACCTACCACCAGTTAAGACATACAATGCAGTTTCAGTTAACTTAATGCCATGTGCTAACATTCATTAAAAGATAAAAAAAAATTATATAGTTTTAAAATATAAAGAATTTACAGGCCTATGATTTTTAGGTTAGGGATTGTAATATATCCACTCATAGCCAGTGATTAAGTACAATCGGACTGTGTAAAAGTATCATAAAAAATTTTAAATTTCAACAACATCAAATGTCAGATATTTCCATGAATATAAACAAAAAAAAAGCTGAGCGTGTTGCAAATAAAGCTCTGACCTTTATAAAATGGTTTACTCGATCTATTTTTGATACTGCCCTCCGCCTTCTATGTACGGTGTATTTTTAGAGCGCCTTCGTACCTTGCTCTACATATTGTCACGAATAGTAAGTGAATCATGTTGCTCTTTGAACTTGCTACGACTCTCCTGTTCCAAGCGTGTCTTATTATCATCCCCTTATTTCAGTTCCTAACAAGGCACATTAGCTAGAACCCTTGACTTTGTTCATACCATTTTTTCAATAGACATTAATAGAAAGTAAAAAATCTATTAGTTACGAATCAGTATATACATATACAAAGAATATATGTCAAGAATACTATAGTTGAGTTACCATTTCCGTTTGTTTATTATGAATAGGCAATAGACTGAAACAGTCATGATGATGAATTACATACAAAATATATATGTTTTCTATTTACATACAAAAATTTTAATGACTGATAACAATATACTTAAACATAATATACATATAGTTACAATCATCATCATTTTTTTCTTCTGATATATAATTTACATAAACCAGTCCTTGCCTTCGATCCCACCTCATCCAACGACGCCACAGTTCTTGATGATAAAGCCAGCTAATAGAGAAGCTTATTGACTCTTCCCTTAAAGACCTTCACGTAGATGTATGATTAAAAAAATATTTTCAAAATATACGGACGCGAATTTCACATAGTATCGTATCGCGAATATGTTTCCATTGTATTTGTAACGATTACACAGATTACACGGGCTCACGGGCGGGGAAATCCCGATAACCACCCCGGAGTCACTTAATGAACATAAAAATTCATTGGAAACCGGCAAAGCCTTCGGCCGATACGCTCCGCGTGAATCAGTATCGCTTCCATCAATTGTGATTAATTGTCGATTTTTATTCCGCCGTTCATATGTTTTAATCGGACGAGATCAGCACTGCCCCCATATTTGATAGACCAGCTAAAACCAGCGGATGCTGTTCCTCCTATATGTATATATTTCATATGTTCATGCATCCCAAAACGGGTGATTGATGTTAATCGCCGTGAAAATTTGTTCAACTGTATTAAAGTTTACACGTTGCCAATTAGTCTGTGCTTAAGTACCACTGGTGGCAGGTCTTTATTGACGGAGACCATATAGGTGGATACCACCGCAGCGCCTGTTCCTGCCGCTAAACAGTAGTGTGCACATACTGTGTTTCAGTTAGAAGAGGCTTGTAGCTACTGTTATTAGTGCGGTAACGAGACTCAACAACTTAAGTCTCAGGCGAAGAACGTGATGTGGTGAAGTGTGTATCATCCTAACTAGCGCCAGGTTGTCAAGAGTACACATATCACTTAGCATCAGGTGAACGTCCCGCTCGTCTCGTCGCTTAATTGTGTAAAAATAAAAACTGATGTATGAATTAATACAAGAAAAACCAAAATGGCGCGTTAACAAATGATTAACTTAATCCGAAACAAAAACACATGAGTGTAGGTGTTATTTTTTTTTAATTTTTGGAGATGTAAGTGTTCCCATACAATAATTCACGGGACCCAAGCCAACCTCACCTGCTCGTGGTGCACCCTGCTAATCAACAAACGAGGCGCTGGCTTTCACCAACCCGCATTAGGCCAGTGTGGTGGAAAAGGTTCAAACTCCTACATATGAATCCACGTGTCGTGGAATCTTTGAGTAATGTCTATGTCCAGCAGTGGACGTGTATCGGCTGATTATGAAATAGATGTGAATTTGTAATTGCTAACCCGATTCATCATCATCATCACCCGATAAACGTCCACGCCCGATCACTTAAGATCAAATTAGCCAGTGCGAAGAAACGCCTAGATCATTATTGAAGACCTAATTTTTTTATTTAATATTAGTAATTATTTTTCTGTTTTAAATAGTTATAATGGTTTTAATGTTTATTTATTAATACCTGTCTTTATAGCCCTAAAAACTCTTAAGGGATGTTTTAATTTTTTCTTATATATGTTATTAATTTAATAGAAGTTATAAGAGATTTACAGAAGAGATTGAATATATTTTTATTTACATAACGGAATCCACAGAGCTACACGTCAGAGTCGTTGAATATATGTTCATAAGTTTATCTTACATATACTTTTCCTTAAATACTTATGCTAACTTGAGTATAAACCCCACTCCCACCCCACCTACATCAATTTTATTAAAACTGTGTTTGTGCTGTTTAATTTCTATGATAAAGTAGTACGGGTGTATGTATTTATGTATAAGTCGAATGTGAGTTAAGTAGCAATAAGTTGAGAAGTGGTGCGGTGGAGTAAGGGTGTGTAGCTTGTTTTTGTGTTGCAGGGGGCGCGGGAGGGCGGCGCGTATAGGCGGACCCAGGTAGAGTTTGTTGTGCGTGCCCTAGGCTGTTCTGTATTCACTGTCTGTCAAATAGCGCGCGCGGTGCGAGCGTTCCGCGTCGAATCCACCGGTGTGTGCCCTGACCGGTCTACTGTACATCCTCAAATGCAAACACCCACGCGCTCCTCACTTTATAACGGAACTATAGACTCATTACTAATTACCGGCATTATTGTTGTTATATATATCAAAAATGGGTTAGTATATTTACAAAAAAAAGTTGAAGATGTATGTCTTTATATTAAACTATGAAACACACACAGTATGAGTAATAATCATAAAGTGTGCTCTGTAATATTGATAAAAGAAATCAATATTAAATCATAAAATCGTGCAAACCTGATAGTTTACCTTCGTCATGTTAAGTTCGTACAAGTGCTTAGAAATTGATACTTGTTAAATTTAGAAGCTGAAACGACTTGTTCCAGAAACATCTAAGTCAATGTTCCGGTGTGTTTATACCTATTTTTTTTATAAATTCATCCCTTATTACTGTTTTCCCTAAATATGATAATGGATATAAGTAAAATTTTAATTGAAATTAACTAATATTTGTAAGTAATAAAAAATATTTTGTATTATCATGTAAATGTTTGGTAATAGTGATAAGTCTATGAATCCAACCTTCTACGGTTGTAATAACTCTTAGGTTACTCTCGGCAGAATTCAACCCTTATGGTGCGAATATTTCGAGGCACACTTCCTTAGGGTGGATTCGACATCGAACGAGTTTATTTATGCTCACTCTGCACTTAGTGGTCGTCGTGCTGTAAGACGTATTTTATTTTCGTATTCGTTGTCGACAATTAATAATTAGTGTGGACTTTTTTATGTTGTTTTGTCGTTATTTTATTTGAACTAAAGTTGATTTCTGTAAAGCAGCCTGCCGCAAAGTACGCGCAAAATTGACCTACCACTCCCACCCCCCAGTTTGTTGAGCCGAAAATTTTGTATAATTTATTGATAACTGTCAAAAGTTTGCACGAGCAGAAGTCGCCGAAATAGAGCATTGAAGTCCCGAGCTAATTGAATTATTCCCCTCCCGAGGGCTCCGTAGTCAGTTTTCAAGTGCCTGGTATACTTTGTGTGTGTGATTAAATTCATCCTTTACACGCATACACATAAACATACAGTTTTACAATTCCATTCTCCTACGGAACCCTCCGCGTTTGATACATCACCATTTAGTTTAATGTGCTAATTATGTGTTGGTCTGGATTTGAATTTTGTTCGTTGTTTCATTTTGACTAAAACTGTGTGTATTTATGTGTTCTATAGACGCTGTGGTTGTTTTTTGTGTCGCCACCATGTACGGTGGTGATGGTGATGGGAGCGGGGTCGAGTGCCGGGGCGGCGGCGTGACCGGTCACAAGTTTACAACACAATAGAATTACGGACCCTTTGTAATTAACCCTGCGGTCTTCTCTTATTTTTGACGCGTTAAATTGAATTTACCTCATAACGTCGGTTCGAGCTGAGACAAATTTAAATAAATCAATATCTTGTTAGAGGGACGTGTTCCCCCCAAACTTTTACTTACCTATGTTATCATTTCTTTGTCATTCGAGTCTCAAACTTATCTTAACATCCAATAACACACTGAATCCAAATCAGTTACAAAGTTCGCCGCGTTTCAAATATAACTTACAAAATAAGACACGTTCGGATTAGCATCTTTATGGTATATTAAGGCTTCGCGGCGGATATTTTGTAATTCGCTGACGAAATTTGTTATTAACAATTGTACAAGTACAAACGGCACGTGAAAATGTGTAATTTGTAATTAAATCAAACATAACGAGCAACGATCCGATTAAAACGAACATACACATGTAGGGACGTGTAAAACGAAACTTTACACGTATCCGGTTTGATAAACCCGTCAGTCGCATCCGCCCGGTCATCTGCAAAACCGCACAGCTCAATTTTACCGTGTGTATATTTTTTTTCCCTGTCGGGGATATGCAACCGGCACGGCATACTATTTCAAACCCGCCGCTCCACGCACCACCGCTGGGCTTATTGTGGTTTCGCGCTGCGAGGAATTTTCTAATAAAACTGATCGTGTTCTCTCGCCACAGATCGGAAGCTGTTCGTTGGAATGCTCAGCAAACAACAGACGGAAGAGGATGTCCGCCAGCTGTTCACGCCATTCGGTACAATAGAGGAGTGCTCCATACTGCGCGGACCGGACGGCGCGAGTAAAGGTATGTCCTTATTCACTTTAAACATCTTCAACCTCATATGATGACATGCCCTGAAAATAGATATTACAAAAACTGATAAAAACTTCCCTTATATTATAATACTATAAATAAATTCAAAATACTGTATATTTGTAATAAAGATTTCTTTAGGTCAACACGAAAGCGATGTCCTTGATGTTTTTCTCTATCGATCAAAAAACATAGACTTTTTCTAATATTCGTCTGAATACTAATTCCAACTTGTTCACAAAAGTAATGCGGTTACTTTTCTTTTCTTTTAATTCTCATTGAAACTCCTCAGTCGATGAACAGAAATTTATTCAAGAGGCAATATTGAGGGTAGGAATTTTAAGACTCTCGCGGCGAAATAAATTTCGGCGGTCGTTACGTTCGGCATGCAGGTGATTTACGCGGTGCTGGTGCTGAAAGTGAATTCCACCCGCTGTTCCAAGTCAGGAACTCGCAGAGGTCTCGAGTTCTGCAATTATTTTACACAAATATCCTTCAATTACTAATAAAACTGTAACGCATGGATAATTGTGTGTGCTCATAAAGATATATGTATGATGTATAGGTATCCAATCCGATGAGTTTCAACGCAGGAGGAATGATCCGGTCGTTCACGTAAATATGAATGGAAACTGCTGGATACAGTTTCCTACATCAGGATCCGGGCGGACTTCCGAACAGCTTACGTCACATAGACTATTTGTAATAATTTTTAAAATCGCACACACTAATATTAATTGGTAAGGGGTCCCGCATGAGAACTCACGGGACCCAAGCCAACCTCACCTGCCCGTGGTGCAGCCTGCTAATCAACAAACGAGGCTTTGCCATCAACCCGCATTGGGCCAGCGCGGTAGGAAATGACCTAAATCCCTCTATATAAACGCCTACGTACGACAGCCCCTAATGCCCAGCGGTACCGGAAACCATGCTGACCATATGTGTAGATCTTTGGGGGAGGCCTATATCCAACAGTAGACGTATATCGGCTGAAAATGATGATGATGATGATTATTGGTGATATTTGGCACACCCTTCCGTATTGCGGTCCAATACACAGACGCGAAGAATGTTTTGAAGTCGGTAAGAGCGAAGGCTAAAGATCGCGCGGTCGTTCATTACCAAGATGGACTGAGCAAGTGAAAGATTTGATGTCCATATTGAGATGTTCTGTTAAGTGGCAAAAGGTCTGGCCCTATAGAGACTTTTTTTTTAAACCCTTAATGGGTTCTGTGAGTACCTGCTGCGATTTACTAAGTAGCAACCTTGATAACTGTGTACTCATGATTCTCTTCTTTTAACTGGCTCATGTTTTTTTTCCTCTCAGTCCTTGTACGTTGCTAGTTGGTAATTGACCTATTTGCTTTGGCTGCAGTCCTTGCCACTCGCAGACATATTGCCCTGTAGAGACGTTGAAGCTGTAGCTTCCGGCCGCAAGCAGCATGTCGGCGCGGCTGTAGCGGGGCAAGTCTTCGCCGTCGCCGTCACCCGCCGGCGCGCCGCAGCGTCTCAGTGTGACGCAACTTTAACTCCATTTCCTTCCGGCTCCGAATTCGTCGTATTTTAATTGAGTTCAGCCCGTAAACTCGGCGATAGCGCTGCGCGGTTTGTTAGCCGCCTAAGCGGGCCGTTCTTTATGTACGCATTAAGCTTTTTACGCCCTTAACGCCCTTAAAGCCCGCCTACTCCGTCATTATTGAACGATAAAGTTATTAAGTACAGATGTACCGAACAGCGCGGCAAATTGTTAATTCGCTTTAATTACCGGCGGCGCCGCGGTGGGCGATAAACTTATTTTTATGGGCCCCCTCTTGCGTTGTGCTTGTCGACGTTTTCATTATGAATTAAGTGAGATTTTAGTCCCGTCATCCAGCCTTTTGATGCTCAAGATGGCAAACTCAAAAAACCGCCCTGAGCCACATTAGCATTATCCGTAGAAGTGGCTCGCTAGCGAAAGCGTATTTTTTTTTATATAAATCGGAATTAAGTTAATGAGATTTGTTTAAAGTATGCATATAGAACTGGTTAATGTGACTTAAGTCCTTATTCATATTTATCGCCCATATTCACTAATCATAAAAAACTTATAAGTATATTATAAATTGTTGGAAACTTATTAATTTCATATTTCAATTATAGGTAACAGTGATATATTTTATTTCGCTGGCCTAATGGTTAGAGCGTGCGGCCTTCATTGCGAAAGTCGCGGGTTCTAATCTCGGCATGCACCGATGACTTTAAAATTTAAGTTATGTACATTTGTGAACTTTAGTAGCAACAGCGAAATGCAAACGGCGAAGGGAAACATCGCGAGGAAACCTGCACGTGAATTGGGATTTATAGTAAGGTGTGTGTGATGTTACCAATCCGCATTGGGCCCGCGTGGTGACTACGGCCCATCGCCCTCATATTGAGGGTAGGCCTGTGCCCCAACAGTGGGGACGTAAATTCGCTGTTGAAAAATAACGAATATATTTAGTAAACTATGTCTTCTACGAACAGATGCTATTACAATGCTATTACCTTTACACTCTTGTTGTATTAAGTAAGGATTTAGTTGCATAACTTAATATCAAACATTCGCAGTCGTCTGCGGCGTCGTTCGGCAGCAACCGTACGATTTATGGTTGCTATTAAATATGACACAAAATCATTTCAGCGGTGGTGGGGGCCGGGTAACGGTCCATAAACGTATGTTTAATCTGCTGTTCGCAGCGCTATCGGAACCCGGCGCCGGTGTCACCAGATCGCGGTCATATTTTGCGAGAGCAGAGCAACAACGCAACTAGAGAGCAAATCCAATAACTGTTCATCCATGTACTGTTAAGATCGTGAAATGTCTAAGCAATTTATTATAGCAGAAGTCAGCCTATTGACGTCCACTGCTGGACAAAGGCTACTACCAAAGATCTCCACATCGATCGGACAGGGGCCGTCGTTTGTAGAGGTTCATATGGGAGCGTTTGGGCCATTTCTCATCACTTTAGCCCAATGCGGGTTGGTGAGAGCCAGTGCCCCATTTAATAATTAGCAGGGTACACTACGAGCAGATGAGGTTGGCTTAGGTCTCGTGTGTTGTTGTGCGGAACCCCTTATATCCCTAGCAATTTTAGCAATGCTCCTGTAATTAATATGTACGCGCTGTAACTTCCTTTCATCATCATCTGGTTAAATGACACAAAACATTACAATATACATTTTTTTATAAGTAATTAAGCGACGAGACTATCGGCTCGTTCACCTGATGGTAAGTCATGCGCCTACCTTTAGAACGTGGCGCTAGTTTGGATGATATACACAGCATCACTTTGTACTCGTCGCTTTGAGACATAATATAGTGACTCTCGTTACTCCAGTGATTTTACTAGCTACAGGCCCCTTCAAACTGGAATATAGTAATGTTTGCACAGTACTATTTGTCGGTTGCAATAGGCGCTGCAGTGGTACCTACTTAGACGGTTTCTTGTAAAACAAACCTACCACCAGTAAATGATGATAATTATCAATATACGTTTAATGAATATCCGCATTAGAGGGATCTACATAAAATATTTTTTACTTCTGCTCTCATATAAGTTCGCACAGGTGTACTAATACTGCTATTATTAACAGTAATGATATATTTGAATATCAGGGTGCGCCAATAGTCGTCGTTACCGACCGTAATAAGGGTGGGGCTCGCGGTGATCGCTATCGTAAAACCGCCGCAAGAGCCGCACTCTTTACGGCGCCGGTAACGGCTCGCTCGTAAAATATCGCCAATTTAGTTCACGCTCAACCCACGGGGCATCCCACTACTGACGTACCGTCTGCGGTCTCCGAGGTGGAAGACCTCGGAGCTGACGACCTACCCTCATATGCGACGAGGGCGGCACTGTGCGAAGCGTGTCTAATGCGATGGAAACGTCGCTGCTCGAGGAAACACGCTTCTTGAATACGAACAATCTCCTTTGAATTACAATACCGATATAACTACCCCATATATTAGATAATGATTCAGTAAATTACATTTTTTTTTATTTAGGAAGTATGACTTAAAAGTAATTTCGTAAAAAACGCAGAGGATGTTAGTATATATATATATATATATATATATATATATATATATATATATATATGTATATATATCAAGCATGTACACTTTGAAATGCAATATTGTACAGACACAAGGTTCTCAATTTTCAAACGACATCATTAACAAATGTAAACAGTTATCAATGTAAATTCACTAAGGATATAACAGTGAATATAATTAAAAATAATAATAACCAGATACAGAAGTAATACTTATATATTTATCTTCTCTATTGGAGACATACAATAAAATAATTACAACGACTTCCTATAATAGTTTCAGAGAGAACACAACACAGCAACAGGAAATTAAATGATAAAAGACTGACCCATTCTTGTGAGGTCTAAAAAATCCTTAATTTAGACCAAAGTATTCGATGAACCTATTTTAATTGAAGTGAGGGTCCTAAGTAAATTAAATGTCGATCTCTTTCTAGCTTCAAAGTATTAATAGACCTAAGATGGATGAAATAATTATCAAGCAACAAATAAAGATAAAGCTTACTTAATATCCAAAATCTGATTTTTTTCTTTATACATCATCATCATCATCAGCCGATAGTCCTCGCCCAAAGATCTCTACATCGATCGGTCCCGCGTTGCTCGCATCCAGTGGGTTCCCGCGATTCTCACCAGATCATCGGTCCACCTTGTCGGAAGCCTCCCAACACTACGTCTACCGGTACTCGGGAGCCATTCGAGGACCTTACTGCGTCCTTCGAAGAATGTACTCTGCCCACTGCTAATTAAATCTAGCAATATTTCAGGCTATATCGGTGACTTCAGTTTTGCGCATTTCGTCATTGCTGATTTGATCACGCAGAGACACTCCGAGCATAGCCCTCTCCATTGCCCTCTGGGTGACTTGGAGCCTTTTTATAAGGCCGACAGTAAGAGGCCACGTCTCGGTTCCGTATATCAACACTGGGAACACGCACTGTTTTAGACAGACATCTATCTATATACAACTGTAACTAATATATTTTTTTAAACAATATTTGTATGAAATCGAATTTACAAGTCCTTTACGAACTAAAATCCATCGTAATCGCATAATACAGACCCTGTTAGTCCTTTTCGCTTTGCAAAATTTCGCTTAACACTCTCCGATCCTATATAATCCCATTGTTGATGTGAAACAAGTGAAATAGGCTTTTATGGACTTTCGACGTTTCAAACTTCAATGCGCGGAGAGCAACCTTCGATTTGCTGCTTAAATAGAAATATTGACTATGTAAACACAAAAAGTCTGTTCTATACGTTAACATAGGATTTGGCCATCATATTAAGTGATTTTTAAGACAGATTCTTACTCGTATCTATTAATAATGAAAACATTTTTACTGGTAGTAGGTACCACCCCTGTCAGCTCTGTAGCCTCGGGCTATTAAGAATAGAACACACACACATATATTCCCAGCCTAAAAGGGTCCACAGATTCGTGAGCGGTGAGAGTGGAGGCCCTCAGAGTTTAATACGTGAGCCTTAGGAGAACGACAAATGCATGGTGGTGCTGTATTGGCCGTAGCACAGCGTGAGTACTAACGAGAGCTTTGCCCTTCCGTGGGATATTTTAGCCAGAGTGCAGGGGGCACCGGTGCGTTCCGTAGGAGATCCGGGAGCCCCTCCTAATGCACTGGTTTCCGACCGACGACTGAACCGAAGTGGTTTTAATGAGTAGAAGCCTCACATAAAATTATCTTCTCCCTAAAAGCAGGGTATCTTTTAAGAAGATTTTCATCCGCGATAAAAACTGCAACTGACAAACAGTACTGAGCAAACAGTTTTAAAAGTGCTTTAAGTACTAAAATTACTGTGATAACGAGATTGAATAACTTACAGGCGACGAGCGCAATGTGGTGGAGAATATATCATCCTAACTATCGCCACGTTGTTATGAGCTGGCGTATCACTTATCATCAGGTGAACGTCCCGCTTGTATTATCGAGCTCTCGAACAAGCGTAATAAAAATTCTTTTATAATTCCTTTCATTTGATTATAAAGATCTTTTTAAACTAATACTAAAATAGTTTAGGAATTATTATATAAAATAGTAGATTAACTATTCTACTGACTGTCGGCTAAATGCAATTTTAGAGCAATTTAGGTAATTTCGATTGTTTCATACACAGAATTGCATTGTGATGATTAAACCAGTGAGCAATTCAGATAATTCTGATACGAAACCTAATCACGAGCGGTCGCGATCGTATCGCATTTAATATCTACACGCGTTTAAAAGTGAATCGGGTACGTATTTCGCGACTCGGTTCTCGTACGGAATAAACCTGTACCAAGTGAGGCGGCTGAATCCTCGATCCGGAACTCCGGTACGCAACGCAACATAATCACGGCTCGGAAAGAGGGGATGCCCACATTTATTATTGTCCTTTGTGAGTGGAAACGAATGCGGAACGAGGTTACGGCGAAATGTGCGTTGATTCCGCTTCTGACACACGGGCGGACCGAGTGACGAGCTCGCTTCATAAATCATTTATCTAACTTTGTTCTAGTTTGATGGTAGGTCTCTGTTACCGGAGAAAATCTAAGTACCACTGCCACTCCTATATCTACCGTCAAACAGCACTGTTTATATACATTACTGTATTTCAGTTCGAAGGGCGTTGTAGCCAGTGAAATTACGATGGTAATGGCACATATCATTTTAGGTCTCAGGGAGATAGGCACAATGTAGTGCTATATCATCCTAACTAGTACCTTATACCACACGTCCTACTTACTATCTGGTAATCGCTTCAATAGAATGATATATACCTAAACGTGTAGCAAAGATAATATATTTTTTTTTTAAAACATAGTAGGGTAGCTAAATAAATTATTATCCAGGCTCTCAAACATATTCATTATACTACCACCTTAAAACCCAACACTTATATACGTAAATTAAACTACTGTTTTCGTTACTGTAATCGTGAGCTGAAATCTCTCAGGACGCTTTCAACTCGATAGTTACTACATTGCAGTAATAAAAACTAAAAGCGCGATAACATAGGAACGTAAAATCCTGAAGTGTACTATTTTTGTAAACAGGACTGGTTGTAAATGTTTGCATAGATTCATCATTGATAGTAGAATGGTTGTTAAAATGTAATCTAACAAAGTATACTACCATTAAGCTTCGTCATCAGCCGATAAACGTCCACCGATCGACATAGGCTTCTCTCAAAGATCTCCACATCAGTCCCGTGTTGGTCGCATCCAGTGGGTTCCTGCGATCCCCACCAGATCGTCGATCAACAATGTGGGAGGCCTCCGAACACTACTACATTACTCTATCGGTCCACGGGCGCCACTCCAGGACCTTACTACTCCATCAGCTGCCGGTCCTTCAAAGAATGTACTCTGCCCACTGCCACTTAAATCTAGCAATCGTTTAGGCCAGGTAGGTGACCTTAGTTCTTCCGCGGGGCTCCACATTTTTGATTCGATCGCGCAGAGAAACTCGGAGCATAGCCTCCCCGTAGCCGTCTGGGTTACTTTGAGCCTTTTTATAAAGCCGATAGTAAGGGACCACGTCTCGGTCCCGCATCCAGTGGGTTCCAGCGATTCTCACCAGATCGTCGGTCCACCTTGTGGGAGACCTCCCAACGCTACGTTTACCGGTACTATAAAGCTTAGTAACAAAAATATTGAGGAGCATATGTAGTCAGTAACAATTCCCTTTTTACGAGAATTCATGAAGAAGAAACCAAAAAAATAACTACATCATTATGCTCAATGGAATATGAGATATGAAATAATGTTGATTTAAAAGTATCTCCGAACTTTCACGATTGAGTCACTCATGAATATGAAATTTGTCATGAAATTGAGAGATGTTCTTCATGGAAGGGAACATCAACTCATCGTCCGCTCTGAAACTATGTAAATCTAATTACAAAAGGCTGTATTTTAAGTGAGGATTTTTTAAAGTTTCAGTTGAAAATAAATGCTTATTAACTTAAATAGATTTCAAGCGTCATCACCTGTCTCATCACTTAAACATATATTATCAACCGACTGACGTCTACAACTGGACTTAGGCCTCTCCCAAAGATCTCCACGTTATTGAAGATCATGAACAGGAACTGGGCCGTAACTCACCACGCTAGTCTAGTGCCGGTTGGTGGGTGGTCAGAGCCTGGTCTGGTATTCAGCCGACCAACAGTACTATGCAAACATTACTGGGATCCGGTTTGAAGGGCGCTGTAGGTAGTGTAATTAATATGGTAAAGAGATCCAACAACTTACCTCGGTGTATATCATACTAACAGGCGTCACGTTGTTATGAGCGCAAGGTGAAAGTCGCGCTCGTCTCGTAGCTTCGTAGAATAAAAAAAAATTACAAGCAGCGCTATGTGGTACATCGTTCTTGCAAGCGCAACATAGTTTTTACCGTCATATCGTCGTTTAAGATAAATACAAATTCAAAGAAAACTAAAGAAAATCGTCCAGACCGGAAACGATGACGTAAATTCTAAAATCCTATTTCTTTAGCTTTATAAAATTCGTGCGGCCCGTGTGTGGCAAACGTAAAGCCGAGAAGTCGAACATGTGGAGTGGAGTGGTAAAATTGAATTCTCATTGGCCACGACAGGCGCCGGGTACAGTGACGGGGTGATTCGTGGTATTTTATTGCCGGCCGCACCTTATCCGGCTCCGGTCCATATTTCGGGTGTTACATGAATCGTGTTACTGATAATCCTTTAATACCAGTTCACCTTTATTTTATCTACATATACTGTACTCGGCGTTATAATATTTTTTTTTTATTTAATGAAGCGATGAGACGATCGGGTCGTTCACCTGATGGTAAGTGATACGCCGATAACAACGTGGCGCTATTTAGAATGGTCACAGCACCACATTGCGCTCGTCACCTTAAGACAAAATTTGAAACCTTATTACGCCAGTAATTACAGAAACTACAGCGCCTTTCAAGCCGGAGCACAGCAATGTTTGCACACTACTGGTACTTACCACCAGTGAATTTCGTAATGGTAACGTCGCTTAAATTAGGTACATAAATATAATGTTATATAGCAACATTACGAGCACGAGGTCTAGGAAAACTTCTAGCAGAACATTCACCTTATATTAAGTGATACGGCTATTCATTAAGATTAAAGCTCTTAAGATGTTATCACAGCATCATAATGCTGTCTTTAGTTCTAACCCAGTAGTTCGGTAATTTACTTAGTAACATCATCTTCATGACTTTATACAGAAACTGCGAACTTAGTATGTCTCTCTTTAAGTCGGTTCCTCATGCTGAGGGTCGTGACTCCTTACCGACACAGATTAAGCTGATACCTTAGCTAGTAAATTTTTTTTTATTCTACGAAGAGACAGGACGAGCGGGACGTTCACGCGATAGTAAGTGATATCCCTGCATATTACAATATGATATTAGGTAGGATGATATAAAGAGCACCAAATTGTGGTCGTCGCTTTAAACATTAGATGTGGTCTCGTTACCATAGTAATTAAACTAGCTACAGCGCACTCCAAACCGAAACAGACACTACTGTCTGTCGGCTGCAATAAGCTCTGTTCTAGGGGTGTAAGGGTTCCCGCACAAGAACTCACGGAATCCAAGCCAACCTTATCTGCTCGTGGTGCACCCGTGGTGGTGCTGATTAACACAACAAACGACGCTTTTGTTCCCACCAATCTGCATAGACCCAGCGTGGTAGTAAATGACCCAAATCTTTCCAATCCTTACCCAATCGTGTGGGAATCTTTGGGGGAGGCCTATGTCCAGCAGTGAACGTCTATAAGTTGACGTTAATGATGACAGGCTCTGCGGTGATACCTACCTAGACGGCCTCCGGCAGCGACTTACATCTTGTGTTTGAGATCTAAACGGGATATGTTTTTAACAACAATACATATATACATATATATCACGCCTCGTTCCTCAGAGGTGGTCTCTGCCTACCCAATGAGTAGGAGGAGACCACCTCTCTCCACTTGCTACGATCCTGGCACACCTCTATTGCTTCCTCCACTTACATGAGCATCTTCATACATGCTTGTCGGTTGCGAGCACTCTTAACCCGTCCTTTCTTCAGGACATCTTAGATTTGATCGGAATATGTCCGCCTAGGTCGACCTGCACCGATTTGTCCAATCATTCTTACCTTGTATAATCTTCTTTCATCCATTCTTTTAACATGGCCAAACCATCTAAGCGTCCCTTTCTCTATCTTTATCACTACTTCTCCAACCACGCCGCGCCGCTCCCTTATCACACTGTTCCTCACTTTGTCCATAACAACAGCAATAAAACTATAATTTATTAATTTATATCAATATCAAATTGCCATTTTTATTAACATTAATACATGTTAAACTTAATTTTAATCATATTTACTTATTGGCAGTAAGAAAAAAAGGTTAATTAAACAATTGGACAAAGTCACTTAGCGGGTGAAGTTGGGACGGATCGATTGATCAATTAATCGGACCCCGCGGTCGATTTGCGGTTTCGTTGTCGCTGCAAACGTCCCGCTGCGACATCGCCGCGGTCTCGTCGCGTGACAGCTGGGAAATTGCGTTCGACGAGTGAACAGTCGCCGCTACACCTTTGTGAGGCGCCGCACCAGCTGGAGCACACGCCCTCGAGGAGACATTCTTTGCGGAAGTTTGATCGACTCCTGCTGGGTGGTTCTGCTCTAAACGCTGCATCGTCCACAGCTAGCTAAATACTGTGTTAATAGCTCTGTATATTATAAAACACACAGGTTTTTTTATAGCTAACCAATGGGGTGTAAGGGTTCCCGCACAACACCACCATTTAACTAACTTTCATAGTAATTAATTAACCATCAATTTAATAAATTATTGTGATAACAAGAGGTCCCGTAAAGTAGCTTGTTAGCCTAATGGTTAGAGCGTGCGGCCTTCGTTCCTCATGTCACGGGTTCGAATCTTGGCATATACCAATAACTTTAATATTTAAGTTATGTACATTTGTGAACTTTAGTAACAACAGCGGAATACAAACGGTGAAGGGAAACATCGCGAGGAAACCTGCACGTGAATTAGAATTTATTCTAAGATGTGTGTGATGTCACCAATCCGCATTGAGTCCGCGTGGTGACTATGGTCCGTTGCCCTCATATCCAGGGTAGGCCTGTGCCCCAACAGTGGAGACGTAGATTGGCAATTGAAAAAAATATATACCTGGTTATATCATCCTTACCTTCAGATCGCACGATGGAAGATAGTCGCAGATGGTCGGAAATTTTACCCTCTGGGATAAACCTCCGATCCTCATAAAGAGGACCTCTTTGCAATGTCTGAAAAAGGTGACCATTTGAATCAGGGGTGTACGGCCCCTAGTGGCCAGTAGTTCATGCTGACTGTAAAGCTGCAGTGCAATATATATTGCTGTGGAGATCATTGGCCGAGACCTGTGTCCAGCAGTGGACGTCTATCAGCGGATGAATTGATAACCAAATTGAAATTGTCTTTAAGTAAAAAAAAACTACTACCATTGTGAGATATTACAACCTATAAAACCTCCATTAGAAACGCATTAAATGATATTGCTGTGTTAATTACTAACCGAGGACTAAGTCGAAAGCGTCGTTAGCAATTAAGTAATAATCATATGATGACGCTATTATTTAAATAATGAATAAAAACTACATTTTTTATACTTTCATTATAATGTATTATCTTGTTCTAATGATAATGAGAAAACAAATTATCACGATGCATTCAGTTATTCATGATGACCGCACGAGATTAGCTCCAGCTCATTTCCTGTTGCGGCGTGGCTGTCACTCGTAGCAATGACGTAGCAGTTTGTAGCACCCGAAGCCCGTCGTAGAACATTGAATATGTGTCGCAGTTCAACAGCGCCGAACAAATACATTATCCATACTAAACCTGCGATATATTGCACAATATGTAGTCGATATTAATTTAATCTATTCTCTTCTGTACTTATCCTCAAAAAGAATTTCAATAATCAATGATATTTTCTAACAAACTTTAAATAATTCTAATGCATCATCATCATCAGCCGATAGACGTTCACTATTAGACATAGGCCTCGCCCAAAAATTTCCACATCGAACGGGTACGGTAATTGAGCCATTTCCGAAGATGCTGACTCAATGGGGGTTGATGGAAGCCAGAGCCTCGTTTGTTAATTAGCAGGCTGCACCACGAGCAGATGAGGTTGGCTTGAGTCTCGTGAGTTGTTATGCTGAACACCTTACACCACCTAACCTAAAAATTAACCTAATTAATAATGAACACGTTTGCAAACAGATATACTCGTTGGGAAAACGAACACATTTATCTATTTATCATGTTAGTGAGATAAAACCTAGTATAATCAATTCGTAATGAACCCTACTATATGAATATGATATTTTACATCCGATCCAATACTTGTAACACTTGATGGTATTAAATGTACGTCCGTAACAATCATTATTTCGATTCGTACGTACGCCGCGCACTGCTCTAGTGCCCTTGAGCCTTTAAGCCGTAGTAAAGTCCGGTATTGTTTTGTTTCAACTCAATTTATATTTAAGCCCCCATGTAAAAAGAGAGGTGAATTAAGTTGGACGCGTATATTTGTGTAGCCTTTAGGCCGTAGCATCGTACCTACTACATAGTTGATTATTTATTAATTAAATTGTTTATTTGACGGGAGAATCTATCCTATTCTTCCTATTTGTTTTGCTGTTATTACATCTTTCGTTTAATTATTAACTCCTTGTTAAATCGGTTATAGATTTTTATTTTTTTTCTACTACTTTATTGTTCGATACTATTAAGATAATTCGTAACTAATAGTATCAAGAGATAAATTTCATGCAATATTTAATTATATCAAAATTGGAAAGATATGTTGGCTGTTAAAATATGTACTGAAGATTTAATGAATATTATAATAAAAAAAAAAATCTGTCTGTACTTAAACATAATAAAGACAAGATATAGTTTTCGTAAGAATCGTTTCATTAAGTAATCGAGTAGACTAAGTATCAGGAGTCGACCATGAAACGCTGTGTAGAATTATTTTCATTAAAGTTGTCGGTTGGGCGCTGTCTCTTAGACGACCGCTACGGCTGCTCGTAGCGGACTGCTATGCCCTATAACGTAGTTTGCTACGACGGCCCGTATACCGCTACGAGGAAATACTTATGTACATCAGCGATACATATGAATAATGTTCTACTTTTTAGTTTCTTTGTTTCTTTTTTTCTTTCACTCATATCACTTGTAAGAAAGATTTTTTCCGTCAATTCGTTTTGTTTAGTGTTAAATTTATGTTACTTAATAATAAAGTAACTTAGTACGGCAGTTGTAACATAAGTTTTCTAATTATTTCAAATAATTTGATAGGTATTTTTGATAAAAAAATTGTATTTGGGATATAATAACACATTATAGTCATCTTCATGGCCATCTACAAATGCAATTTTAGCTTACATTAACTTTATAACTTAAATTACTTGCACTTAATTTATGTATGTACGTATATTATAGGTCGCGTGCCTAAATAAATTAAATATATATGAAAGAAAGTTAAACTAATTTTACTCACTAAAACCCGAGTAAGAAACGAAGAAAGATACAAACCTTGTCAAACTATTCTTCATAATAGCGAAATATCAAGTTATATAAGTAATAGTGTAATAATTGTCGATTTCGTCGCGGACACTTCCTGAATTACTTACTTTTCAAGCACAGGAACCCAAAGTGAAGCTTGATCTTCCAGAAAAAAGACCTCTTTCCAGCGAGGGTAAGACTCCCACAGCGGCTATCACGTCGTTTATAGATCGACCTTTAGTTGGCTGGAAAGATGGTCGGTGGCATACCTAAGCTACGCTACTAGTTCCGGGATGGATATCTTCGTTAGATACCCTGCTTCTGAGGGGAAGTAAGGGTTATGTGATATTCTTGCTCACTAAAACCCCCTCGGTGATCTGCATCAGTGCATTCGGAGGGGCTCCGGGATCTCTTACAGAACGCACCGGTGCCCGTCTACACTTTGTGTCAGCACGTCTCTGAGAAGGAACCTAATCCTCCTAGGCACCATCGCTGAGCCATACGCTGTCCCACGCAGGCTCGCTTTTTGAGCGAAAAGGGCCTCCATCCTCAAGGCCCGCGAAACTCCTAGCCCCTTTTAGTCGCCTTCTACAACAGGCATGGTACACTTTAGTCCTATTTTACTAGCCTAACATTACAGCGCTGAGAGCAGATTATACCTAAGAAGCTCGCTGACCAAAGTAGTCATTTCCTGATAACTCGTCCACAGAAAACTTAAAGTTAGGACTGAAGAAAAGACTGCAAACCTATCCTAAAGTTGGAGTCTGAAATAAATCTTAGTTGATTGAGATTAGGCACGTGTACTTTCAGACAGACCACGCTGCGAACAGCCATTTAACCATGGATCTCGTAAACACGCCGCGGTATTATTCTGATTAATATCGTCGGTAACACGCTGTCACGTCGGCGGGCGACGCGCTCGCCGCAGCGCGCTCGCCGCCGCTGACGTGACGAGGGTGGAAACTGGGGCGCGTGTCACTCCCGTGCCTCCTGTATAATTATTTGAAGGCTTTATAAATTCGGGGCAATTTAAGTTTTATTTAATATTTTTTCTACCAGACCAAAAAATCCGAGTTTTTTTCAATTTGTCTTGTCAAGACTTATTCGTCTATTCTTCACGGCAATTTATTTTTTATTTTCTATTCTATCAAGCGACGAGACGATCGAGACGTTCACCTGATGGTTAATAAAACTCCTGACCACAATAACGTAGCGCTAATTAGGATGATATACTCGTCACCTTGAGACAGAAAACGTTGTCTCCTTACCTCATTAATTTCACAAGCTTCAACACTTAAAACCGAAAGACAGTAATATTTGTACACAACTATTTGGCGGTCAATATAGGAGCTGTGGTGGTACCAACCTATCCGGTCTACGGCAACAAAGACCTACCACCAGTAAACTAAATACTTGGAAAGGGTTCGTAAATATATCTGCAGCATATGTTATATATCAATTCATAAAAAAGACATATGCTCTTTGGATGAATGAATTAATTATAGTAAACGTCAACCCCTCGTAAAAGCATATTTCTATGAATATCAACGGCAAGAGCTTGTTACATTAAGCCCTGCCCGGGGCGGGGAAATCGTGCAACTGTGTAGAAAAAAAAAGATTTTCTCTTGTGCTCCGGCTTCAGAGATATGAAATACGAATTTAATTAAGTCCCAAATCGCTGGAAAGTGAAATTGGACCATACAATTAGCTGAAAGATATTGTTGGCTAACTGCCTCCGTTGCGCAGTGGTCCGTGCTCGTGGAGGTTTCTGTTTCGATTCCTGGGCGACACACATCCTCATACTGCGAATCTGGTGAGATCGTCAAAGCACGTTTGATCTACACCCTCATTTACTTAATTACATAAAATAATAGTTAAGTACTATCCGGTTAAAAAAGGCTCCGTTCGCCGCTCGAGTTCAGCATTACTAATAATATTACCATATTAATTGAACAAAATGAAAATTTCCTCGGCGATGCAGTCCTCTGCGCCGGATATTCAGAATATTGATGAGATATGATATGGACTATTAAAAAATGTCGATCTAATATTAAAAATTAAACGTTAGCCATTATACTAGAAAAAGTACAAAAAAATTACTTATACGAGTAGAAGAGATTGTGATTAACTAATATTACGAGTATATTAAATTTATCTTAAAACAGGCGAACTTAAGTTTGATTATATTAAGCTCTAAGTTTTTTGGCTAAACAAATACTGTCATCATTTTAATCGATGGATGTCCAATGCTGGTCATCATCTTCATTATCCGCCGGGAGACGTCCACAGCTGGACATAGGCCTCCCCCAAAGATTCTCACATCGATTGGTGAGGCGCTGCCGGCCTCGCCGAGGACCAAAGGCCGTCGTTTATAGGGTTTCATCAGGGGGTACTTGGGCTATTTCCCAACACGCTAGCCCAATGTGGGTTAATGGGAGATTAACACTTCATTCTCACGAAGAATACTGTGTTGTAAATTAAATGTTTCTCTCTCTCTCTCTCTCTCTGGCCATTTCTACATTAATAAAGATCATATCCTTGATATCCTTTGAGGGACATATGGTTTCTATTGGATACTATCGATGATAATTTATCATCGAGCGCTGGGGTCTCTTTACTTGTATCCTGGCTACGATGATACGACGGTGATCACCATCAGCCGATAGACGTCCACTGCTGGATATGGTCTTCCCCAAAGATCTCCACGCACAGTCACCATGGCCCCGGTACCGTTGAGTACTATGACCTGTCGTATGTAGGGGTTCATATGGGGGATTTAGACCATTCCCCACCACGCTGGCCCATAGCGGGTTGGCGAATAATTTATATCAAACGGCGATACTTACGTGTGAATGTAATTGTTCGTTGCTGTTTTACAGTTTCAGGCGTCGATGGTACTTTGTACGTTGTACAGTTTTAAGGATCGCAGGCGGTCTCGCAGCCTCATTGTTGGCGTCGGGGAGATTTATTATCTGTCATTAGCGCGGTAATATCGCCGTAATGATACAATCTCAGCGGCAACAGCGGACTATTTAATAGAGATGCGCTCACAATACTGCGGCAATAACTCTCGCGACAACCCACTGCCTATAATCTAAGTATAACTTTAACGGCTATGTAACAATATCCGAGAGGGAATTTATACAATACATTGTTGCCGCTTTATTTGTTACCTCATCAATAAACATATTTTTGGATAGAACCTGCATTTTCTCCTACGTAGGCGGCAGGATATCGACAGCACACAGGACTCTATTACAGTTCTTTAAACGCATAATTGCAGGAAAAAGGCAGCAGCATTTCCTGTGTTTTTAACCAACTTTCTTCATCCATTAATCCCAAATTGAAGAAGACCAATCTTCAGAAATGGATATATAAGCTCAAATAAAATTTATTTAGTTTCCTTAATGATTTGAACTGGAATCAAAGATGAATCTCTTATCATCATAATTATAAGGCAACATTTATAAACAGCTTCTATCAAGTCTCTTTTTTAATAAAAGATAAATAGAGTCCGATTAAACTTGTAAAACCTTTTTCTGGTTTGTCGAGTAAAAATAAATGACTGGATACTGTCACTCAATTTAATATTACTATCTCTTACTTGCCCTTTCTCATCTATTTCTATATAACTTTACTCTTTGCACGCTCGACGTTTTCTTAATTCTCTCAGTGACGTCTTCAATGTACTCAAAAGTCGGAGCGCTCTCGTTAGGAATTGACAATTTGTACTAAAGCGAAGACTTCGCAGCATGAGTAGACGTGTTCCAGTTATAAATCAACAATATAATTAAACGGTTCATTTAAAAACACTTCAAGCGTTGATTAAATAAATCAACGGGTAGCGCGGCGCGGGAAATAATTTAAGCGGGGGTAGCGCTTCCCCGAACAAACAACGCTTTTATCAGTCACTAGGTCCTTTCAGGGGGAAGGAATGGCTGGCTCCGAGTGGCGATTAATTCACGTCCCCCGGCGCGTCAGAATCGTCACGTCACGCTGACGGTGCCGTGAGGCGTCACTTTGGGAGCCAAGTCGCAGTCTATTCGCGTTGATGGGTCCAAAACGGCGATACATTGATACCGACAGGCCATTACACGCTTCCGTTTCAACTGACGATTCACTTGTTACGCACAAATCATACTGTTATAAATAAATATAATTTGATCTACATTAACACTATTCATCATCATCAGCCGATAGACGTCCACAGCTGGATATAGGCTTCACCCAAATATTCCCACACGATCCGGTAAGGATTCATATAGGGAGACTGGTCCAATGCGGATTGGTGGAAGCCAGAGCCTTGTTCGTTGATTATCAGGGTACAGCACGAGCAGGTAAAGCTGGCTCGAGTCCCGTGAGTTGATGTACGGGACCCCTTACACCTCAAATTTATAATAATATGCTGACATGAGACCAAGAAATGAAAGAGGAAAAAGATGTTTCCTAGAGATTGTTAGATTGTTAGTTATATTACATATCCTTGTTTGCCTTTAGGTTTAAAATCTATAATTTTTATGTAGCATAGAAAACATTGGCTAAAGTTGCGTGGAACGGTATAAGGGGTCCCGTACAGCAACTCACGGGACTCGAGCGAACCTCACCTGCTCTTGGTGCACCCTGATAATCAATAAACGAGGCCTATGGTTACCAGCGATGCGGGACAGATCGATATGTGGATCTTTGAGTGAGGCCTGTCCAGCAGTGGACGTCTATCGGCTGATGATGATGATAAAAATTTAATGTCAATTTAGAATAATTATATTCTATAGGAGCCTAACTGAAAAAATGACTGAAACGAGCTGAATATTCCGTAGTTATCACAGGACAAAGTTAATAAATCAAGTTGCCCGGGCGCGGTAATTGTATGAAATTAATGTAACCGAGTTAAAAACGGACAACTTTTCAGACACATTACGTCGAGTGGAAACTCCATTGAACAATTGCACCCACGTTTAATAAATGAAAACCCGCTTAGACACCGGTATCCAAGTGTCTGAAGGATATAATTTAATCGTCCGCTCACAGGATAATGGCTTAAATGAGAGCCGACGAGACGGCGTTACCCAGCGCTTTGTCTCCAACGGGACGCGTCATTGCAAATGACATGTCAACTTTGAATCCTAAATATGGAGAACCTGCAGCACCTCGGAGCCCGATCTCTGCCTGAATATATTCACCCACGTCACCTTTAACTTCTTGTCTCATGTCAATGAACTAAACTGTGGGTGTGCGGTTGAAACTCCGGTTTGTACTTCGGATCCAGTCTCTCTACGCTCATATGCTTTAACATTCACATTCTCCAGTAATATTGAAACTGGACTGGAGCTTAAGTAATTAATATTCAGCTTACCGCCTAATTACTATATCGTTCGTGTAGTAAATTAAAATAAGAATTTATATATCAACCATTAGGTATCTTCTTAAATACTTTACACTACTAACTTCAGGTATATAACTTTTCCTCCTTAGAGATGTGTCGAAGGTCTAAGAAGCCATTACGTTTGCTAACTATCATCAGAAGATGGCAACTAAAGAAGACGTCGGCATAACGAACACGACTAACCTTAATTGATGCGCCTAATCTTATTTCAACTTTTCTAAACGGACCAAACAACTTTTAACTTGAAGGAAGTCTTCAGAAATATATTCTGAAGACAAGGTTTATATAAAGATTTTTATTTTCACTCACTGGTCTCATTGAGCGTTAGGAGAGTTTTCAAAATCTCGTGCAGTAGGTACCGATGCTCCTGTGAACACTGAGTTAGCAGGACTTAAAGAAGAGCAAAGCCTTCTTTAGCACCCTTGCTACACTATGACAAATATACATACCACTTCGTATTTTCCGTATCCCTTGGACATGCGAACTCGAAAATCCTTTTATTCGCCTCCTGCGAAGCTGGGCTTATCTTAGTCTTATTTTTATAATCCCGTGACTGATGTGCTGAATATTAAAGGCGCCCTAGACTAAACTAGTGCCTATCCGATCATACGGACGCGTTATGACGCCACGTCTATTATGCCATCGAATATAATAACGATTCGAGGGAACCCGCCGTCGTGTTGATTACAGCTCAGTTTACCGCCTTATAACGGCGGTAAGTACACGGCGGGGGTGCGGCGGGGGTGCGCCGTGGCAGGGAGAGGGAGTGAGGATAGCGACGTGCGAAATGGTACCCCCTGTTCATTAACCCGGCGACAATGTGACGACAATGAGGCGAAATGATGACTTGTCACCGGCAGGTCCAAGTTATAGATTGGGAGCGATTGGGAACTCTACAGTCCTTTGTGCCACAGACAAAATTTATTTAGAAGGGAATAAAATAATCTCAACTTTATTTCACACCAATAAAATACTAAGTATATACTATATAAAGTAATCATCAAACCTTTCGGAGACTATGTCTCATCATCAGCCGACAGACGTCCACTGCTGGACATAGGCATCCCCCAAAAATCTCCACATAGAATCAGCATAACCTCCTTTACCGTTGGGAAATACGGCCAGTCGTATGTAGGGGTTCGTTTGGGGGGATGTAGGCCATTTCCCACCACGCTTGCCCAATGCGAGTTGCCGGGAGTCAGTGCCTGATTTGTTGATTAGCAGGGTGAACCATGAGCATTTGAGGTTGGCTTGGGTCCCCTGAATTGTTGCGCGGGACTTCTTACATCCCTGGTGCCAATTGTCGCCCTTTTCAGATATTGCAAAGAGGACCTCTTCATGAAGATCCGAGGTTTATCGTAGAGGGTAAAATTTTCGAAACACATGCTCCATGGAGGATACAGAGGAATGGAACAGGTTTAAATACCATTAGTTTAAAAAGTAGCTCAAGATTGAAATAGTTCTTCAGTTTGACGCAAAATACTTTAGTTTGACGAAACCATTTCATTTTAGATATTCAATTTGAGTCAGTTTCAATTTATATCAACTATCATCTGCATCAGCTCAAGATGGTTGAATGATCACGTGTTCTGTGACAAGTGATTTGTTTAGTTGTTGTTAACACAGCTGATTGTTTATAAAGACTGTAACGAATTATTCCCTAGAAGAGAGTTTATTGCTGTTTTAACTATCCGTTATTTTATATCAACGCTACAATCATTATCATCATCATCACCACCATCATCATCATCATTATCAGTCTTTGCTTGTCCACTGCTGGATAAAGTCTTACCCCTATGTCTTCCACTAAATGCGATCATCAGTCCACCCACTTCCGACCGCTCTGATAATGTCGTCGGTCCATCTGGAGACAAAGCGTTCTACACTTCTGTTATCAGTACGCGACAGACATAGCCGGCCCACCGCCACTTCAACTTGCAGATTTTGAGAGCTATGTCGACAGTTTTAGTTTTTCCTCGAATTCCTTCGTTCCAGATCTTATCTCTTAAAGAAATGCCAAACATAGCTCTCTCCATCGCTTAGCTGTGCTACTTTGAATCGGTGGACCAGCACGATTCATTTGCTGTGTGTCTGCGCTGTAAGTGACAGTGGGGAAAAGGCACTGGTTAAATACTTTCGTCTTGAGACATTGGGGTCGACGAGCTACAACATATTCCTAAAATAATTTAGGGTATAAATAGAGTTTTAGAAGAGACAGTTATAAATCAACTAGTGCCAAGAAGTTTAGTCGCCATATACTCGTATTTCCAAAGAATGGACCATCGATAAAACATTAAATATACTGAAAGTATCTTTTAAACTAAACTTCAAACTTTTTATCAGAGGGAGTTGTGCTTTCTTTTGGAAGTTGGGGGCGAAAATTGAAATGTCACTTCATTTGTCGAAATATACTTTGTCTACTTTATTTCTACTGGTGGCGAAATTCATCGAATACAATTAGAAATTAAGTTAAATTTTTATGAACGCCCCGAGGTCTCGCACAATAACTCACGAGTCCCATGCCAACCTCACCTGAACGTGGTGCACCTTGCTAACCAACAAACGAGGCTCTTGTTCCCACAAACCCACATTGGGCTAGCATGGAGGGAAATGGCCGAAATCTCCCCCATTAAAACCCTTACGAATGACTAAATGTCGCAGGCAGCCGATGGATGCGGGCAGGACAGGACGGATCGATGCGAGGAAGACCTTTGGGGGAGGCCTATGTCCGGCAGTGGAAATATTTTTCAGAGTTTTTATAACTGACTTATCTATTACCAACTACGTTATATTATTACTTGGGGATAGTTATTACAACGGTAATAATTCTATTGACATATAATTCACACAAATATTAACTAAAGCATGTTCTTAATAAGTTTTATGCTTTGTTATAGTTTGTAAGACAGAAAGGACTGTACCACGCTGATCGTCAACCTTCACTAGTTGGAGAGGCACTTTGGGGAGAAGAATAGTTTCTATGCAAAGTTTATGCATTAAGTCCATATCATTAACACTCCGTATCATTGAAGCTATATGTCCGAAGATGATGTTCAAGATAGAGCAAAGTGGAAGAGAAATATATACATACCCAACCTCCACCATATAGAATAAAGGTTAGGAAGAGAAAGACGGATTTAAGTTATATTTTGAAACGTTTTATTGGTGGTAGTTCCCGCGGATCATGTTTCTGCTGATAAACAGTAGTGTAGAAACATTATTTTGTTCCGGTTTAAAGGACGTTGCCAATGAACTTATTGGGGTAATTAGACTTAACATTATATTTCAAAGCGACGAGCACAATCTAGGGATGTATATGTCAATATAACTAACGCCAAGTTGATATAGTTGCATAAGTTACTATCAGGTGAACGAACGTATTTCTGGTGCCGATGCTTTATAATTTTTTTTTATTTAATAAAAGAGAATGTATAGAAGCGAATAGTGAAAAGATCGTTAGTGATCTAAAAGAAAATCGAATGAAACTTATTTGGTTAGTACGTCGAGCGGGCGCCGGCGGCGGGGTGGTAGTTAAAATTAATTAAGTTTACCATGAAGCGGGGTCTTATAAGGAGGAAAAATAAGATTGGACCAAAGTAAGAATTTTAATAAAGCGGGGTCACGTAAACATCGACGGCCAGAAACAATCCCCCGGCCGTGTGTCCCGCTCTATAAGAAAATAAAAGAGCACCCCCGCCGCGCTCGATATATTTCCTTTTATGTCCAACTTGTTGGAGAGCGTCTTAACTTTATAGGCTCACCTACAGCAAATGTATAGTACGTTGGAAGCGGACGGAGGGTATACTACTATATACTAGTAAATACCACCGCAGTTTCCGGTCTCGAACAGAGGCACCTATTAGCCAGTCTCACAGTATTCGGTAAGATACAAGTATACGAGTACATGAGAGAGTACGCGCTGGAATTACTTTAAACAAATCTCTTATTTAATTTTCATCACCGGATGACCAGACGTACGTCAAATCACCATCCTTATGTTGTATACATCCCAAGTGTACAACCAAAGAGGTTCAGCTCCTCGTTATTGATAAGAACAGCAAAGGGCAGAATAACTTGCCGGCGTCTTTGTTCTAGTCCATTTTGCGAGTCTTTAAACCTATATATATCAGGAGACATTCAGAGATTTATTGACTCATTACGAGATCTACGAAATTAGACGTAAGCAATCAAAATTTGGTAGAGATATTCCGTCTGCCACTTAGAGATCAGCCAAGAATGGATTTATGAGAAAGAACGCCTATGAGATGAACTGACCAGATAAAGGCGGCTGTAAATGACTCATCATCGTTGCCACTATATGAATGCACTAGGAAGGCGGCCATCAGATAGGAATGGTGACGTGTTGTTAAGCTTGCGACCAACACCTAAAGAGATGACCACGACCACTCTATCAAGAGTGATACCGACGAAGAAAAAGAATTGATTATACAAAATCCCTGACCCAAAATGACTGCGGGGTGTCACGATTAGCAGCAGTTGGGGAACATCTGGTTTTTAATGTGAAAAGGCTGTTGTGAAAATCAATAAAAAAAAAATAAGAAACCTTTTGGTTTGTACCAATAATAAACGCTCCGGTTGGAGAAGTCATCACATATTTAAATCAAGAGTCATGTAAGTGGATGTGGAGAACGGCTCACGCTGAGCTCCCCGGCCGCGTGCCACCCCAAAGTTAGTTATTACGTTCCGCAGCGCATCACTAATGATCTTTGACTGATGCTTCACCCCGGTGTCCTTTTCACCCCTATTTTAAGGGTACATCGTGTGTAACATTACATGCAACACCGACCGTAGATCTTTGTATTTTATATGCGTTGTGGATACGACGTCAATTATAAACATTTTATAATATTTTAATTAACCGTCAAAATATTTATTAACTGATGATTAGTAAATGTACATGTATTATATATAATTGTATAATATTTATAATATTACTGTGAGTACAATCATAGAAAAAGAAACTGCCTGTGTTTCTCATTAGTTCCTCTCAAAGAATAGCGCTTTTCAAACTAACTTCAATATTTAACGATTGAAGTTGAATATAAATAATTTACAGAAAGAAGTAGAGTAGAGTAAATAATATGTTCTTGATAGAATGAGAGGAAACCATTTATTTCTGCTTAAGCTAAATTTTATTTACTTTTTATTTTTTAAACTTATAACACATCGTGTAAATGTGAACTTAATACAACTGGCATAATCTTCAAGTCTACTTTGGGTAATGCAGAGATGAAGTGGGTGCATTATATAAATATAATTAATAAAATAATACACAAATATACTCATAAACAACACGTATATATATATATACATATCATCATCATCATTATCAGCCGACAGACGTCCACTGCTGGACATAGGCCACCCTCAAAGATCTCCACATCGATCTATATACATACATGATATTAAGTAAATATTAAAAATTATTTCAAAGAAGGCTCAGTCCCGATTTTATTGAGAAGAATTTCCGTTATTTTCTGCTTAAAACTATACCGATTAGTTACTATTCTGATATTTAGAGGGAGTGCATTCCAAAGAAGAATAGATTGAATAGAAGAAAAAGAGTGGAGAGTATCAGAGGTGTGAGAAGGACACAAATGAAGCGGGTTGTTAGAGAAGCGATGATCTTTGTCGTGGTTAGTATCTAAATACTTAAAACAGGATATAAGGGGGTGTTAGAAGAGATCAAAATAGAAAATTTGACGTTGAAAGCAGGCTTCCATGGGTAACCAATTTAATTGTGAACGGAACGTAGATACATACGAACGTTGAAAATAAATCGAAAATCTTAGAAACAAACATTTTAAAGCCATCACCTAACTTGCGCCATTTTATAAACGTATTTTAAATTAATACGCCGCCTGTCGGCCTTCAGCCTCTACAAACTTGAATTCGTAGCGCTCCGACCCACCTCCCTCCCGCCCCAGTGCATCCGGTGTGAGCCTCACTGCCTAATTATCATTCTGTTGTATAAAATAATCGTTAAAGCTCGGCACAAGTCGATGGCGTTCAGCTCGCGCCGCTGGGATCGGAGCCCCCGAGGAGGCTGTGCCGCGTTCACGAGTATTCTAACGTTCCCCCTACCAAGCCCTATTGGCAGGAAAATTTTAACGCGAACTGCAATTAGCTGATCAACAAGTGAGCCGTGATTCTTGTTAATGGTTCTTTTTTTAAAACCTACCAACGCCAAAGACCGCGAACTTTAAAAGCTCTTTTAAAACGATTAAAAAGTTTATCGCATTATATATATTTTATCAATAAAAAGCGAATGCCAGTTTTCCTGTCCGTCAATTCATGAGCACCTATCATCACATTTGAAGCAGGTGCTGCCAAGAACTTGCTTTTCAGTCAATATCCAGTTTACGTCCCCACTGTTGGGGCACAAGCCTACCCTCAATATGAGGGCGATGGGCCGTAGTCACCACGCGGGGCAAAGCGGATTGGTGACTTTACACAAAACTTCCAATAAATCCTAATTCATGTGCAAGTTCCCTCGCGATGTTCTCCTTTACCGTTCGTATTTCGCTGTTGTTACTAAAGTACACAAATGTACATAACTTAAATATTAAAGTCATCGGTACATGCCGAGATTAGAACCCGTGACATGAGGAATGAGGGCCGCACGCTCTAACCATTAGGCCAGCGAGCTACTAAGAACACACTTATCACATACTTATATTTATGATATCCATTCAAAATAAATAAACAACCTTTAGTTAAGTCTAAAATTAGAAAGCTTTTATATAATGATTACGTATAACCTAACTTCTGTTTATGTACGACACGTGCTGCGAAAATATCCTGTCTCTTCTTAATTAAAGCTCCTGGCTCCTTCAACCTGTATACAAGCACATAATTAAACTGACAGACAATGACATATGTAGTTATCCTGGGATTCTGCGATTGAGGAATGGAACAAAAAAACTATACTAACTATATCAGAGGGAAACATAGTAACGAATGAGGGTAGAAATTAACAATAATATCAATAATAGAAAGAAATAATTCAATCCAGCTGTTCCTCGCGCGCTTTGCTGGCCGTAATCTCCTCCACTCCGCAACTCCTCTTGGGGAAGGAGTTTGTTAGAAATACGAGGAGTATTTCTACCAAACTCCAAGTGTCTAGGTCTTATGGTTCCAGAGATATCGTGATGAGTTTCTACATAAGTGGAAGTGTCATACTTATATAAATATTAATTATTCCCTCCCGCTTTGCCGGCCGTTATATAAAATTAGACTTGAAATTTTGCTTGAGAGCAACCGCAAATGATTTTCTATAACAACCGTTACTATAGCAACCGCATAAATAACAACAAATGAAAATAGCTATAAAAGTTGATTATGAATGAAATGATGATGGATCTATGAAATTCAAAAAATAAACTATCTAATAATCATTCCGCGTTGATTGTACCGGTGTCGATACGTTCACTAATTTTCACGTGACCGGCGAACAAAGAAAAACCAATTTTCATTACATATATGTATAGATAGATTATGATCTTTTAAAATCTGATTCGGTATATTTCCATCCTAAAATAACTGTAAAACAAACACAGCAATATAATTCTGAACAAAACTAGTAAAACAACTAACTACCTTGACCCCGGTGACAATAAACCGACCGTACCGCCAACTATCGCATCCCCTAAACAAATATAACGCCCCCCGGATCCGCATGTGGAATTTCGCATCATTATTTTTAATGGCAATCCGCGCTGGCGGGCCTGACGAGGCCGACGGGGCTGGAGACACGAGAAAAACGGTGACCTGGAGTTTTGTGTAAACAAAACACGGTTTTGAAAATATGGTCCTGCGGGCGGCGCGCGAGCACGCGGAAGGTTTTAATGCTCATCCGCATCACACGGCTTCCATGAGCGAAGCCTTCAACCGGCGCGCTTTAACAAACGTAACACGGCTTTATCCTCAACCATACCGAGGTTTTTCTTTTATTTTAATTTTACTAAGCGACGAGACCAGCGAGATATTCACCTGATAGTCATACTGCCCATAACAACGTGGCGCTAGTTATTATACCCTGCACCACATTGTTCTCGAACCCTTCAGACGTAAGACCTTACGTCACGTTACCTCAGTAATATCACTAGCTACAGCGCCTTTCAAACCGGAACACAGTAATGCTTACAGACTATTATTTAGAGGTAGGAATAGGCGCTAGTGGTTCGTAAATAGCCAATCTCCGAAAAGAGAGACCTACCACCAGTAAAAAGGTGTCGCTCTCTTGATGACAGTTACTTATTTTTTTTTTATTTTTATGGAGGCCGATGTCTATTTTATGGGTCCCGCACGAGAACTCTAGAGACCCTAGCCAACCTCACCTCAACAAATGAAGCTCTGGCTTCCACCAACCCGCATTGGGCCAGCGTGGTGGAAAATGGCCCAAATCCTCCCATAAGAATCTCTACAAATTATGGCACCTAGCGTCAGGCTGCACCGAAATCTACGCTGACTATAAAGTCGCGGGAAGTGGCAGCAGTGTAATAGCGATTGATGTGTGGTGATCTTCTGGGGGGAGGCCTTTGTCCAACGATGGATTTATATCAGCTGATGATGATGACGATGTCTTGTAATATTTTTTGCAACTTTATATAAAATATTTACCTAACCTTAGAAATTTATAATTCCGGACCGCCACTAACGAAGCGACGGACACTGGTTGACCTTCGTTGAAACAAATTAGATGTTTAGAAAAAAAATTGTTAAAAATATAAAATCTTAAGTAATAATGACTACGAGTTATAATTACGAGCGCCCTTAAACATTGAGGGGTGAGCGGGGAGACGATTTTACGTAACAGAGTTGCCGAGCAACGTATCAGACCTGATAATCGCCTCCGAGCCTCTCAGTGTCTTAATGAAGCGTTCCATGGGGAGATTAATATATTTTTACCAAGCCCCGCGCTAATAGCACTAACGACGGTGCCATATTGCGAAAGATGATCAACCGGATATAGAAAAAAAATTTAGAACAATACCCGGCTCAACGTGGAAGCGACAGCAGTAATGGCAGCAGTAAAAACGTTAGGTGACTCCATCGGTGCGATCGTTACCGTAGTTCAGCTCCGATCTGTAGCAATATCCGAAGGTCGGTTTTGCGAAATTTCAATACTGCCCCCATTAACATAAAAAGGAAACAATAACCGTTTAAAATTCCCACCCTCTGCTCCGCTCCTTTTTATTGCTGCGCAATCGGGATTCGCGAGGGAAGAACCTGTGAACAATTTAAATTTCAGCTTCCGCCTGCGAACCTCGGGACTTAGTAATTAGAGGCTAATGAGAACAAGTCCGTTCTGTCGCGAGCTTCGGTCCCCCCGAATATGTTTTCTTGCTTTCCACGACATTTACGTGTGTTAAAAACATCCCTTATCTATTAGCAAAAAATAATAGGAGGGTAAAGTAAAGGGGTGTAAGGGGGCCCACACAACAACTCACGGGACTCAAGCTAACCTCACCTGCACGCGGTGCACCCTACTAATCAACAAACAAGGCTCTGGTTCTCGCTACCCCGCATTGGACCAACGTGGTGGAAAATGGCCTAAATCCCCACTATATAAACCACTACATACGACAGCCCCTATTGCCCAGCGGTACCGGAGGCCATGTTGATTGTCCATGTCTATCGGCTGATGATAAAGAGGAGGGTAATTTTTTGTAGGTCATTATTGTTCACATCACATGTAGTAACCATGCCTATATTAATACTGGTGGTAGACCTCTGTCGCCGTAGACCATCCAGGTAGATACCACCACAGCACCAGAAAAATAGAAGTGAAAACCTGCAGAGATGTCTACAGGTTGTCGTATCTCCTCAAAACTTTCGCGTCGAAATCGAAGTCTTTATTAAAGCGGTCGTGAAGCAGCCGGATACAGTACCTCGTGCGTTTCGTTCGTTCCCCGTGAGTTCAGGTCGGAGGCGCGGCTATTCACACGTACCTGGGCGCCTGTGCCTCCATTATCGAAGAGCCGGAGCAATCAAATTATCCTAAAGTTGCTCTGTTAAGTGTTCGCCGAGGCAAAGTATACGTGACAAGTGGCGGTAGCGCTGTAGGTGCCATTTTGGGCAGTAAATGTTATTACATCGAACATTAAAGAGCTTTTATATCATTTTTTTTTTCAATGGTGTCCTTTTAAGGTGAAATGGGCAAATTAAAGAAAACATTACGGTGACCCACTTCCTTCCCATCTCTCCCCACTTTCCCCTGAAATTAACTATTACTAGTGATAAGTCTCTATTGCCGGAGATCGTTTAGGTAGGTACCGCCGCAACGCCTGTTGCAGCCGACAGACAGTACTGTGCAAACATTTATGTGTTCCGGTTTGAAGGGCGTTGTAGCTAGTGTAATTACTGGGGTAAAGAGACTCAACATCTTATGTGTCAAGCGACGAGCGCAATGTGGTGCAGTGCATACCATCTTAAATTAATGAACTTCAACAAACGACATGGAAATCTTTGGAGGCAGCGTATGTCCAGCAGTGGACGTCTGTCAGCTGCTGATGATGATGATGATAACTTGGAAAAATGTAAGTTTGTTTAATTAATGATGTACATGGCGGTGACCGTTCACGAATTAACCCGTCCCCTTGTTAAAGTCCGCGGGAGCTCGCAGTTTTTCTTCCGATGAGAAACTTTTGCCAATTAAGAGAGGCAACCCTCGGCCACCTCCCACGTCCGGTAACAACGTTAAAACTTCCCCGGGTGGGTCGTCTCCGACTAATCGTGACACGTCTGAAATATTTTTGATTCTCATTGTAACTGTTTCAGGAGTACATTTTTTCGATTATTGATGAAAGGGCTCACATAACTGTTTCTGTAATAAATCATATATATATATATATTAAGTAAGGGGTTCCACACAAGAACTCACGGGACCCAAGCCAACCTCACCTGCTCGTGGTGCACTCTGCTAATCAACAAACGAGGCTCTGGCTCCCACCAACCCGCAATGGGGCAGCGTGGTGGGAAATGGCCCAAATCCCCCATATGAATCCTACATACGACAGCCCTTAGTGCCTGGGGGTGCCGGAGATCAAGCTGGCTGTATATGGAGATCTTTGGAGGAGGCCTGTGTCCAACAGTGGACTTCTATCGGCTGATGATGATGATGATGATATATATTTAATTGTTAGGTTTAACATTGTAAAGTCTGGCTGCTGTAAACAATGGTTGTTATCAAGTGTTTGGTTGATTCTGGTGATAATAGCGGGAACCCAATGGAAGCGAACACCACGGGACTGATCAATGTGGTCCAAGGTCCATCGGCTGATGATGATGATGAATTGTTAAGTCTCATTAATTCAGTAATAGCTACGACGTTTTTCAAACCGGAATTCATATATAATGTCTATGCTATAAACTTAAACTTCACCCCCTGTAAATATAATAATTAACAGCTCTGTTACCCTACATACAATAATAATATACATATTTAATATTTTGTCGTCATTATTAATACCGCATGCCCCTAAAAACAAAGGTGTCCAGCTCCATCAATGAATTTTTCATCAGCTCCCCCGTTTATATCCGTCGGTGCGTATTGAAAGAGCTTTTTATTAAAGTGCTCATTAAGGGACGAAAATAAAACTGAGTTCGTTGCGCCGCTGTGTTCGGCCACACGATAATAATCGACCTGCCCTCCGCTAACGATGTGCTCCCACAGTTGGGTGAACTGTGGGAGTGCGCCATTATATAGGACAGCATTAACATTGTGATTATTGATTTGATTCGTCAAATAAAGCAAGTTGTTCAACGACCTGTTGTACTAAATGTGGCAATATACGAATCACGAGCATATTAAATGGTTACCACTGTTTAGATCTTCATATCATCACCGAGTGCCATCTTACAGCGGAAGTATGGCGAGCAGTCAGTAAAAAAATATTTCGACCTTTTACTTAAGAGAACAATAATTAAAATCTTTCCATTTCCTTTTGTGATCAAACCATATTTACCGCTGTCTTCCGTGAGATATTACCTTCAAGAATCATCGTTGGGAAAAGGAAAAGAGATCCACTCTGTAGGTAGCTGAAATAGGCCATCTTCCTCTGCATGACGGTTGCTATTAATCATCGTCTGCAGCTAGTTCTTTACGTCTTCATATACTGCGGTGCTATCTAGAAACAAGTTACAACATCGCAATTAGAATAACAAACTCATGCTTAATCATCATCATCATCATCATCATCATTATCAGCCTTTGTTTACCCACTGCTGGATATAGACATTCCCTACTGTCTTTCACCAATTACTATCCTCAGCTTCTCGCATCTACCCACTTCCGACCGCTCTGATGATGTATCGGTCCATCTGGAGAGAGAGCATCCTCAACTTCTGCGACCTGTACCCGGCCTCCACTCCAAGACTTTTCTCCCCCATCAGCCGGCCCACTGCCACTTCAGTTTGCAGATTTTGAGAGCTACGTCGACAGCTTTAGTTCTTCGTCGAATTCCTTCGTTCCGGATTTTGTCCCTTAGAGAAACGCCAAGGATAGCTCTCTCCATTGCTCACTGTGCTACTTTGAATCAATGGACCAGCCAGGTCACGTACCATGTCTCTGCGCCGTAAGTAAGGTTGCGGAGCACGCACTAGTTAAGGACTTTCGTCTTGAGACATTGAGGTACTTGCGAGGTGAGGATGTGGTTAACATAAAAAGAACAATAATTTGTATGAAATACTGGTAATGAGGGTAATATTTACTATAATATTAATATCTCTGTCATAATATATCTAGTGTCTGAACCTTAGTGCTTCACCAATCATATCTCCATTCAAACGAACACACATTACTGTTTGGCAGTAGAGTTATCGAGTGACAACTATCTAGCTGCAGAACATCACCACATTCTAATAGAAATATATTAGAAATGCAGCGCGAATAGATATTTTCAGCAATGCTCTTCAGCTTTGAAGAGTAAACTTATTCACAGTAAATTCTACGTAACACTCGGATTTACGTATTTCCCCGGATAATCGTGGCATATCTACTTTATTGCCATTCATTAATGGATAATTTATCGGCTTATGGACATAAAATTAGCATTAACTGCAGTACGCGTAACACATTTCCGTTTCACTCGTTTTTGCTTAGTAACTTTGCCAAATATATAACAGATTTAAACATCTATATGTATATATATTTATATATATATATATAATGAAAATAGGTTTCCTTTGTTCACCAATCACTTGAAAACTTGTGAACCGGAACCGTGTGGGAACCGGAGCGGCGGATCCTAATAAATTGGATTGGAGAAAACCTCTCCTTACCAGCAATCGTGTCGGCAATGCTGGGAGGATATATTGCATGGAGAGCCATAGCATCCCTTTGTGAAACTGTTATGATACAAAAGGAGGCTGCCGAGCGCGATCAAGAGAGGACAGATCCCGCTCGAAGACGAAGCCGACGCGTCAACACGTCGCACCGCTGAATGTCGTTCCCCTACCATAATTGGTCCTTTGGGGTCGTTGGCGATCAGGATGGGGTTCTCATCGTATTCTAAACGAGTCTGACTAGGACAATGGCTGGGCGTGGTCTCCGGTCATTGAAGTAGTACTCACGAGGCTGGTACGGTCTGCGTAAAGCAGACCCCAAGACGGACACTCCCAGCATACCGTTAGCGAGGTCGCGGTTGTTTCTAACGGAGATTCAGCGACCTCTGCAAACGCCGAAGGAGACTACCGAGGGGGTTTTAGTGGGTAAAAATCTTCACATAACTTTGACTTCCCTCCAGAAGGGAGAGTATCTTTTCAAACATTTCCCACCCAAAACAAAAAAAAAGGTCCTGAGATTTGTTGTGTACCCTTACATCCCGCTGTATATTAACATTTAATAAATATATATATATAGTAACGGTTGGTACAGAAAATCATTTCCGGTTGCAGTTGCTGTCGAAGAATATTCCAGACAAATGTCGAATCTAATTTTATATTACGACCAGCAAAGCGGCCGTGAAACATTAATAATATAAGTATAATGTATAGGTATTTATCATTGTCAAGTAATGATATATAAACTTTACTGTGTCATCTTAAATCTTATATCGCTAACATACTGTATCAATGTGATTCTGTGAAAGTATCTAACTACTAATTGTTATGGATAATCAATAATCATCAGGTGAATGATATGAAGGCTTTGTAAAACCATATACTTTTGTGAGGAGAGACTAAACGAACACAATTCTCTTTGGCGATAGAAATAAGCTCTAGTTACCAACGTAATCACCAGTAACAGATGAAAGGCTAACACTTCAATTCTGTATCAAAACAGTCTCCAGGAAAGAAGACCTACCGCCAGTTTTATTCGTACTGTATTTTGAGTTATAAAAATAGTTTTATTGAAAAAGAAACCAATGGCAATATTTCAGCGCACAAAGCCGGAAGCCCAGGCCACCGCCGCCGCTGAATAGGCGCCACACATAAAACTGGTACGTACGGAACCCACATAATTTAATTAACATCAAAGGGAACCCGCGGCCGCACCGAACTAGATTCATACAGATTTCAATCGAACAGACGGACAATAATAGAGCCGAAATCCAGCCGACCGCGGCGCGTCAATTTCGTCCAATTTCCGCCCACGTTACAACCAGCCGCTGCGCGTCCATTGTCGACGATCGTGTCCACCACTAATCCATTAGCGATGCGACTTTTACACAATAGCGAGTGGTGCGCCGCGCCCCGGTACACCCCCGAACTGCTCTTTGTGGCTCGTGTACATCTTCCGCCGCCGCGCGCCCGCCCGTACGTCCGCCCGATCGGAAGCTATTTGATTTGTTAATTTGATTAAATGATCATTCGCGGTTACCGGCTCTTTACTACAACTGTCAAATAACTACTCAAGTTAATAACTTACTTAACCGATGTAGAATCTACTTAAGTTTTCATTCACCACACCAATAAATTGAATACATTTCAGGAGCTAACTTTACAATGTAAGAGTCGGAGCATTTTTCCAGGCTAGCACTCAAGAACATATTTATTATATAATTGAAAATATTCACTTAAATAACCTGTCCTCTTTATCTAACAAAGATATTTAATTAAAACATAATCAATATTTCATCACATCAACCAATGGAAGTCCACAGCTGAATATAGATCTCTTGTGATGTATCTTGTAGTCAATACTCGTTTGTTATGATTAAAGTAAAAAGTAAGTGGTTCTACAATACATTAGATTTTTTTTAACAATATTAAGCAACCGAATTTATAGTTAAGTTGATGAAGTTATTCTAAAAAAGTAAATAACTTGATTTAATGAATAGAGAAAGTTTACTTGCTTGAGTATAGAATTTTAACCAGATAATAAATCGGTTATTGAAAAACATTGCTAACTTCCTGACTAATATTAATTTGCTTATTAATAATTAACGGAAATAAAAGCTGCCTAAGTTGGCAACACTGTCGGTTGGTAACTTTCTTTTCCCATAATATTGTTTTTGAGTAACTACTCTAATTTCGAGAGGACTTGTAAGCTATTGGCCAATGGAATCACCTCGGTGTTCGCCGGAGCAGGACATTCATATATGGCAATTTCCGCTTAATTCGAAGTGAAAGCATAAGAGTATAATATAAGAGAAGTAGATATTTCCGGTGTACAGTAATCAGCTCGAAAAATGTTCGAAATCACGTAGGAATCAGCGCGGGGCGCGAAAATAAAGTTTTGATGTAAAAAGTTCCCTTTTTATTTGCCCCGTTTGAGATGAAACTTTGTTCTCTGGTTGAAAGCGTACGAATCTACGCCTCTAGAGCTCGTTGGCAATTTTTTTATATATTCTAGACTCGTAAAAACCTATACACTTAAGGATATAAAATGCTTATTATACGCAAATTTTTTCAACAGAAAAAACGTATCCTAACAAATTGATCATTGTATTAGGTTAAAAAAAACCCTCTCTCATGATAATTTATCTTTAAATATTAAAATAATTTAGCCTTTAAACTTCACATGAGCTTATCCTTAGTAAACTTTATCTGGACGGTCAAGATATACATCATTAGTATTACTTAAAAGACGTCATAACTACCACCTGCCACTTTAAACCGAAGATACGTCGTGTTCATCCCTTCATCTTGTTACATAGGACATGGACTAAGGAACAGTATAATTAAACCCAAACAACAATTTTACTCCTGAACTCCTCCCACTTCGAATCCTTATTACTGCGAACCGAGCATATTTTTCTTGATTAAACGAGTTGTAATCAGCACCGCGCCCCGATACATTTAATTAGTACCTTGACTTAATCAACAGCCAAGTTATACGATCTTATTAATAATATGATGATAATTAGCTCTTCAACGCGTTAACCGTCTTCACATATCAAATATTTCTATACCATCGATTCGAAGATATTGCCAATCAACAGGTCGTTGAAACCGAAATCTTCATTTAGCTTCATTAGCGGTACTAGCCTAATCTTAATCAAAATCTTTAAAATTTGTGCTGAAATTCATAAAGACAAATATTTCGTACAGTACCGAACTCCGTCTATAAGGGAAGTCAGGGTTATGTGAGATTCTTACTCACGAAACCTCCTCGCTGGTCTGCATCAGTGCATTCGGAGAGGCTTCGGGATCTCTTATAGAACGCACCGCCTTTCTACACTTAATGTTAACGCGTCGCTGAAGAGAAGCCTAACTTTCCTAGGCCCCATCTCTGACCCATACGCTGCACCACGCAGGTTCGCTTGTTGAGCGATAAGGGCCCCCACCTCCTAGACCCGTGAAACTCCTAAACCTTTTTAGTCATACACATTCACATACCTTATCCGTCAGTAACACTTCCACCTTCCACATCTTTACAATATATATGTATAATTGAATATGACTGCTTCAAAGTTTTGAGGTTTTTAGCTAAAAAAAAATTCTTCACTCTTACTCTTACTAGTAACGTGAGAACTTAGTTTGTAGTAGCTCGTGATGATCTTGCAAAGTGGTACTAGGTTCACTGAGTGTTTGTTTTTTGATATATATACGCATCCCACCCCGGGCGCCCTCCCCTCCCGCTCGAAGTGTTCCCGCACAACTTCTTTTCATTTCCCGAATCCCGCACGTAGGCACGATAATAATTTACGAAACAAAAACAAACTAAGTATATTAGAAGTTTTTTTTTTATGAAGCACCTTCGCGGATAACACAATTACACGCCGAGAGTCTTGCAGCCCTAATAAATACACTTAGAAATATTTCTGATATTACTTTTGGGGATGTTTCTTTTCACGGAACTTACAAGTTCATAATACATATAGGAATATTGGTTATTGGTATACTTGGCCAATTCTATTACAATATATCCCTCGCCCTAAACTGATTTATCCGCGTACATTACCACCGTACTAAACTCGTCAATGCACAGTAGCGTCCGGCGAGTACGGCGATTCCTCCCTCATCTTAAAGGATCATTATCATCAGCCGATTGACGTCCACTGTCAGACACAGGCCTCTCCTAAGATTTCCGTTTCGATCGAGTAGGGTAAACCCGCCGGGCACTAGGAGCCGTCATTTCTAGGTTCATATGGGGGATTTGGGCCATTTGTAACCACGCTAGCCTAATGCGGAGTAGTGGGAGCCAGAGCCTCGTTTGTTGATTATCAGGTTGCACTAGCAGGTGAGGTTATCTTGGATCCTGTGAGTAGTTGTGCGGGAACTCTTACACCCTCTCTTAAATAGGATATAGGACATATACAAAGGACAGAAGTTATTAATTCATTTATATCAATTTACTAAACATAATTGAAAGAACTATAAAATGAATAATTTTTAATATTCCTACCCTTTCAGTTTATATTTTTATCATTACTCTCCAACTTAAAAATAATCATTAACATCATCTCCTTCAAAATCAGTTATGCATACAAGTATACTACTAATTGATGTCCTATTAAAAAGTTTTTATTACGAAATCCTGTTAATCCACATAAAATCCACACTGTACGTAAAGGATATATAAATAATGTATATATATATATACATATATATATATATATATATATATAAGTAAAAACAAACCTTAATAAGACGTTTTAGCCGCGCACACGCACCCTTGTCTTTGTTTTAAATTAAAGAGTAGCCGTAACCGTAAAACGGCGACGCTCTAATAGAATCTAGAGGCACTTAAAAGCCGTCGAGGCTGAAAACCCTCGGCGATGGGCAGGCGTCGGGTTACCTCGCGTAGCCGCGGGCGAGTTGAATACAAATGAGCAAATCTTAACCCCTCAATCTGTCGGTGAATGCATGCAGAGGACGATAAAGACCACCCCTCCGCCGCCCCTCAAACCTGAACATTGATTTTATTTTTTAAAATGGATCTTTTTCCATCCCGTCGCTGGCATACTGCGGTACGTAGATCCCTTTGGAATATTTATTAGCACGTTTAATAAAGCGTATCTATGTTATTATAAAATTTATAAAGAGACTACTTGCAATATACCTTCACAAAATTATAACAATCATAAGTATATAATATTAATTACTGACATAAACCAACCCTTACTCAACTTAGCCGCCAAAATCTTACATAAATTTTAATTCACTATGTCAGCTTGGAGATAGCTCGTGTTGCGAAAAGAAGATAAATATAAATAACTAAACCAAGACTGATATAACTTTAGTTACTTTACTTATATACTTAATGACAAAAAACACCTTGCTGTAATACTACAGGTTCTAACTATATTCTTTATCTATTATCTGATCTATATAATTTCACGTCAATGGAACGGGCTATGCTCGGAGTTTCCCTGCGAGATCCGCTGAAGAACTAAGGTCACCGACATAGTCCAAAAGATGGCTAACCACAAGTGGCAATGGACTTCCCACACATCGCTCGAAGGACTGACAGTCGATAGGGTACCTAGGTACCCGAATGGCGACCGCGTACCGGAAGACGTAGTGTTCTCAGGCGCCTCACTAAGATAACGTGATAATAATGATCTATCCATCGATGTGGAAATCTTTGGAGGACGCCTATGTTCAGCAATGGACGTCTGTCTGCTGATGATTATTATAATATAGAGCAAGTGAACAACACATCTACCAGCACAGTTATGTTGTTAAGTTAGATAACGGAAATCAAATCAAACAGCTGATCATTTCAACCAGGTTTTCATATTTAAATGAAAGTAAATACAGTCTCGTTTACATCCACCATCGAACGCGTAAAGCCTTTTTAAAGCCTCTCCAAATACGGGGTGTACTTTTAAGGGTAGCATTAAAAAGTATGTTACACGGGTACTCTCGCTCGCAGCAGCACATCGACAGAGACACACGGCGACCCATCATACCAATCTCGACCCGATCGCGATCACATCGAGGGACTTAATAAAATGACACTCTCGGTACTGCTGTACAGGTTATAAGCGATAAGCGATTTCTATTTCATCTCTTGTATATCATCATCATCATTAAACGCTTCAAACTGAAGTTCGGTGGTTAGCTTAGGAAAACTATTCCGGTCTTCAGCTACTCTATTCAAAGGCATAGTATTTTCGGCTGATGATGTTGATGAACTCCTTTACATTATACTATTTATTCCGCTGTTCACCGGAAGTAATCTAGAAATTTAATCGAGGGTCAGCTTTAGAAACTCTAAAAGGAATCCTCTTTACAGATGTTGTAAAGAAGCTACGTTTCTTTGTATTATAGTTTATGATATACTAGCAACATTATTAACTCAAGAAATTAAAAAATAAAAAGGAAATTAATGTGTTAGTAAAAAGGTTGATTAACTAGTACCTCAAGTAAAGTGTTAACTGATAAAAAATTAAAAAAAAATTTAGTAAACTTTACCGGAAGGATCGCTAGTAACTTGCGACGATTATTTAAGAGTTAACGTGCTCTACGAGTTCGTCCGCTGATCCCCTCAGATCTCTGTTACGCGAATACTTTCGAGCCCGACGAGTGTTTTTTTTTTAACTTAATCGCGAATTCCGGATTTCCGTTTTAACTTTCACACTCGACTTTATACAGCTGTTTCGGTTTACGACGCGTGTTAACAAGTTGCGCGCCGTAGAGATTGGGGAACGTACTGTACTGTTCCAGTGAAGATTATCAGAACCGTTTCAAATCGCAGATTCGCTTTGCACTTGAAACGGATACGATACACAAAAGTAATCTGTAAAGATTCAACTTATTTTTTTTTCAGTAGTTCTATAAGATCATTGGTTACAGAGTAATCCTACTTAACAAGCAAATGAATAATTTGGTGATATGATCATTGTAACCTTTTTATCTCTGTCGTCATTTCTACTTACTATGAACGTTGAATATAAAGAATAAAAATAAACTTTACAATTATCGGAAACCGGAAATGGACACTCTACCAGTCGTAAGTCTTAATAATATATGTATATTGTATACCTAACTGGTGATAGGTCATTACCTAGGTAGACACTAAAGCAACTCATATTTCTGCCGCCAAACAGTACCGTGTTACAGTTTGAAGCTGTAGCTGTAGCTGTAGCTTGTAAAATTACTGAACACAACCTGGTATACACCGGTACTGGATACCTGCCCTCGGGAGAGCAAAGACAGGTTATAACGGATGCTCCGAGTAAAAAACTTCCACAATGTTCCACCGTTGTCGCTTTACAGCGGATCCACTAGAACATTTTCGCACACCTCCCTAACCCTGCCTTCGGCTGCACCGCGCAACTTCAATTCGGGAGGAAAGGTCCTCCACTTCCACCTTTCCCTCGACTTCTTATCATCACCTAGGCAATGGGTCCCACTGAATCCGTCATCCAAAGGCCATAGGAGCCAAGAGAGAAAACTTTCTCGAACTCGCCAAACGTTATACGGTCGTGGAGAATAAAGAAAACGGAGGAATCCAATGCAACACTCCTCTTTCCCCGCGGCGCCACTGCAGCTGCATTTGCGATGCAACTCCTCTTAGCCGCGGAGGATAAGGAGACAGGAGAATGAAAATACCGACACTTCTCTCCCTGAGCGACTTCACCACGGCTGCGCACAGCAGTACAAGTCTGTCGCCGCAGCCCACCGGCACACATCCGAGATAAGCTCATAGAACTCACCAGGAGCGGCCACCTCAGGCCGGCGGAGTAGGTTCCTCTTAGCTTCACCGTAGGTAACCAAGCCACGGCTACTGTGTTCCACTACCAAAACAATGCGGGAACCTGTTTGAGAGGAGCTACAGTGATACCTGACTAGTCAGTTTCCGGCAGCAGAAACCTACCACCAGTAAATACGTGATTATTATAATTTGCATTTAGGATGAACAGCTCGCACTAATCCGAGCTATGGCCGCGTGCATCAGGCGCGTGAATGGGAGCTCGCTAAAATAGGTGCGGAGTCGCGGGAATACAATTCCGATTAGGCCAATAGTGAGCTAATCACGCGGAAATCTGGCTGCAATTGTTCCCGCTGAATCACGATCATACAGAATCATTTACAATCACAATCACTACACAACGTATAACGGAATATGAAATATTTAAAATAACAATAATAATGAAATAAATAATCTGTATCTCGGGGTTCCCGCCTAACATCTTACGGAGCCCAAGTTAACCTCACCTGCACGCGGAGTACCCTGCTGAATAACAGACGAGACTGCCCATGCACCAACCCGGGCCAGCGTGATGGGCTAGGGCCCAATTCCTTTCAATGAATTCTAATAAAAGTAAGAAGCAGCTGGTTGCGAGCAATGCATGACCGATCGATGTGGAGATCTTTGAGGGTGGTCTGTGTCCAGCAGTGGACGTCTATCGGCTGATGATGTGATGATAGTTTAAACATTCACAAAACTAACAAATAACTTTGGAGTTAAAGGGCGTAAGAACCCTTGGGAAATTGTCTTACTAACGCTATATTATTCAGTATTTCTAGTTCTATCAATTGATATATTTAAAGTTGTGAAATTCGCAAAAAAAAAACTGAGAAATCTCCTAGTTCTTTGTGTCGGTTAAAATTTTTTTTTTTTATTTTTTCGCAAATAAAGTACGAGTCGAAAGGGATGTTTAAAAAAATCCGTCTTATGACGTTATTGTAACTATAAAAACAAAAAAGATACACGTAAGTTAAGAGACGTCTGTGTATTTCCATTTGAATATTTCTTACAAGTTTCAAGTTTAAATTTCAAGTCTAAATAAAGCGGGTAACAGCTAGTATATACATATCTAGTATATAAACTACTTTTTAAAGTATTTTCGCTGTTACAACAAAACATTCTAGTTAGAGAGAGTTAAAGTATTAAGTATGATAATTTACCATCAACGCAAGTGCAATTCGATTCAACATCTGCACGAACAAGTTTCTACTTAGAGCATGCCGTAGTACACACTAGGAACATGTTCAGAGGAGTAGGAGTTCGCGATGACGGCCACAACGTATCAAACAATCGCAAAGGGTAATGCGCGAAAAATAAGCTGCTCATATCGTTTCCGGGCAAGCCTCTCTGTCATTGAGTTAGAAACTTCTAGAATGGCACATCAAATAAAAAACTCGGGCGATCTTTGGAAGAAAGCTACATTTAATAAGTAATGAAAGTATGATAAAAATTATAAATAAACTCTGTTTTGCTGTCCGTATATATGTGAATAATGTGCAAACTGTACTCGCTTAACTGACTTATCAATTCTTCTTAAAGCGTAATCACTTCATTATTAATCAATATTTTAATAGTTATTTGGTAAATATAAACAACCCTTTTAATAATCCCACAGCTGGGATTGGGACCTTCTCTCATAAGTTAATAGCTAAGGTGATAATGTAATAACAACAGGCGCCCTGAACACATGGCGTAGCGAAGTCTGATCATAAACGTTTTAGTATAGACTAAATGGTTTTTAATTATTTACTTGTGAACTAAGTTTCTGATATCAAAGCTGCTTAAGATTTTGTTTATGATAGTTAATGTTCTTCAATTAGTTCTTCTTAATGTCTGAAAGTTATAGAAGTGGAGTACCATCACCTCCGCCGTGGTTAAAGTTAAGTAGGCAATATTCATTAATCTTGATCCATGTATCAAAATTTTATTATAATACGTACAAATGCATTATTATTTTAATAGTCATATCTAGTAGTTATGAAGTGGTGTGCAGAACAGCTGAGCCCTCCAGCAGCGGGATGCAGGCTGATCCATTTTGTTTCCGCTAACACCCTCGCCGGATATCGCGCCCGCGCTACAATACTTTCCATACATACAATGCACATGGTCTACCGAGCTTGCTACGAGATACTGGGTTTAGGTTCATAGACCAGACTCACAGGCGTCGCTTCTGCAATTCGGTTCCTTAACTGAACGGTTTATAACTTCCTTATCGTTCTATATTATTATACCTAACTTGTCTCCGTAGCTCACCGCTTGCATAATAACAAGGTCTCTGGTTCAATTCTGACGCTATATGATGAGGAGTTTGCTTATTAGAATCCGTCTAAACAAATTAATATTTTCGCTGTTAAGATATGAAAGCCAGAACATTATGCACCCTTCATCACCCAGGAAGTCATATAGACTTAACATCGCGTGATATTGAAATCAAATGTTAATCCGATGTACATAAAAGTATATATTATATATTAAATTGATTTCTAGCGTAACTAAGGGGTGTAACGGTTTCCGTCTAACATCTTACAGAGCCTAACCCTTACGAGGCTCTGACCTCCTACCAACCCGCACTGGACCAGAGTGGTGGACTAAGATCCAACTCTCCTCAATGAACTCTTTATAGAGGACCTATTTCCAGCAGTGGACGTCTATCAGCTGATGATGTAACGTAACTTTATATTTTTTATATATGTATATTAATTAATACATTTTGTTAGGTAGAACTTAACTTTATCGTTATCTATAGGTCCGGATTTATTTACGGATGTGGGTAGACGTTTTTGTTTATTTATATATATATATATATATTTGTACTTATCTTATTTGTTTACTTGAAGTTTGTTGCACTTTACCGAGGTATTTAATCACCCTCAATGCTTACAGGTATAAAATCATATGAAGATGTCTGTTGATGTATATAGAATGTCTTATCCATGGACTATAACCGGTGTCAAGTTTCCTTAAAAGCAAGCCGTCTCCATCAGCATCGTAAGGTGACAAACAGTTGTGTAACAAGAAGTTTTCAAACAAAGTAACAGATGGCGCCACCATTAACAATAGATCACGCTATCGTTTATCACAGCGCAAATCCTTATGAGGATCGTACTTCTTTGTGTCTTTGGTCAACAAGTCACTAGAGAGTATACAATTGTATGCATCAACTGGATCTTTTTGGATCTTATAATGTCGGACTTAATAACTTGCTCTGTACTTTGAACTGCTCTGCTTATTGTCAATATACTCGTAGTGCTGATGTTGCTGAATGCGTTGTCATTCACCGAAGACCCCTTACTCCACCTCAATACTTCCACAATTGGTGATTTCATCTAACATTGATTAATTTGAACCGAAGCGTGTAAGAGAGAGGGCAACGTAATAAATGAATAAGTACTTTGTTTATAGTACGCGAACTTTTCAGTGCCCAATGTTGTGATAGCGAAGTTGGTACGTATCACTTTCGAATAACACGGGCCCCCCTTGTTTCTAATCAAAACAGTTGCCGGGGCCCGCAAAGTCCCCGCCACAGATAGCGTATACGTATACATTTTGAAAACTAATTTCATATAAATGAGATTTCGCCTTCTCAAGTAACAACATGGCAGCGCCACAAAGTGTTGCTGGAGTTTCACTTCAAACAAACTCATTAGTGTTTTCGCTGTATTAAATAGTGTACTCTTGCTGGTTTCGAGGGGAATACGTAGTTGTTTTAACGCTAAGAATACCCTCCGCTCTGTTTTATTACGGCTGCTGTTTAGTTTTAATTATTATAACCGCTTCGCGTTCAATTCATCGCTTAACGTTTTTAATTTGGGTTAAATTGTTATGCCGCCTCCAAGTAGTCACAACTAGCACTAGCATTAGCACTGGGAAATACCCATTATACTGCAAATAAGATTACGCAACGTCTTGTGATGCTGCTCACAACTATTCAAAGATCACAATCTACAGCATCAATACCTAGCCGCCTTACGCATGATGTGTGAGCTAGTCTGGGGCAGCACGGGATATATTTAATATGTTGTAACCACAGTATTAGCATCTTGAGCTATTTTTTTGTTGTATCTTTTTTTTGAGCCAATGGGACTAATGTATCCTTAAGGGATAAAAGCACCCAAAAAAAAACTTCAATCTACATATTTATATTTACATCCAAAGTTAAAACTTGAATTATCTCTATTAGTGTATAATTTTTATAGATATTAAACCATAAACTGGTTGTTATAATAATCATCATCATCATTATCAGCCGATAGACATAGGCCTTCCCCAAAGATCCCTACGTCGATCGGGCCTGCGCTGAGCATCTTTGAGCCACCTTCAGTCGTGTTGAGGTTCATATGGATAGACTTGGGCCATTTCCCACCCCGCTAGCACAACTCGGTTGGTGGAAGCCAGAGCCTCGATTATCGGTGATATTGGCTTGAGTCTCCTGAGTTATTATGCAGGACCCCTTACAGCCCTTGTTATAACAATTATTTAAAAAATTGATTGTTAATTAAGTAATATGAAAGTTAGTTAAATAGTAACAATGGAATTGTTAGTATTTTATAATAAAGTCTATAACAATTTTAACCACGATTGAACTTAATGGTACAACTTCATCTGATAGTATGCTACCGGAAAGTGAATCATCAAAAAAAAAGTCTGTCGATTATTTAAAAATGTCAGTTTCTGAACAGGATCAAAATCATAATCATCATCGCAACCGATGGATGTACACTGCTGGATATATATTTTATAGTAGATCTTTCAGAAAGCAGTCTTACGCTTGGAATTTCTTAATATCATCTGAGTATTATTTCCGGAAAACGTCTTGATGATCCTTCATGTTCCATATTGCTGCCGAAAGACAGTTGCGTGCAACTGTTACTGAGTAGCCATTTGAATGGCGCTGCAGCCAGTGAAATTACTGGAGTAACTAGACATAACTTCTGTCTCAAAGAGACTATAGCATTCTAAATAACGCCCCGGTAGGGGTAGGTGTATCTCGCCCTTTAGTCTCGGACTATTAAGAATAGGACTAAATTAAGCCCTTCCTGAGTGTATACGGGGTCCGGCAGGGGTGTAAGAGGTCCCGCACAATAACTCGCGGGACCCAAGCCAACCTCACCTACTCGTGGTGCGCCCTACTATTCAACAAACGAAGTACCGGCTCCCACCAACCCGTATTGAGCCAGCGTGGTGGGAAATAGTCCAAGTCCCATATGGATATCCTCACATATGAACACAACAACAGGCGGCGCTAGACCGATCAATGTTGAGATCTTTTAGGGAAGCCTTTGTCCACCAGTATACGTCTATCAGCTGATAAAGATGAAGACAGCCCTTCCTATCATAGAACGCGATTCGGATAAACGACAAGCACGAAATGGTCTAGTGCTTGTCATACCAAAGCGAAGATGCTGAGGTGGGTTACAGCCCTCCCTGGGAGGTTTATTGAGCGTATTGCCGTGAAGCACCGATGGTTTCCGTAGATCACGGGGTCCGCAGCAACGCACTGAACATGACTACCGAGGGTGTTTTGATATATAAAAATCACATATAACCTCGCCTTCTCCCCAGAAGTAGGGTACCTTGCCATTATGGGACCGTCCCGCCTGTCTCGTCGTTTTGCCGTATAAATATAAATGTCGTTGTGAAACATTCCAATCTATCCCTGATACTTTTAAATAAATTTACTGAACCCGCCGCCCCTTAAATTTCCGCCCTCATGAAAACCTGCCGTGAACTAATAAAGAGTTCACTCCGCACGTACTTCGATATATAATTACGGCGGATGAAGAAGTTTTTATTGCGTTACAGGACGTACGAGCGGACGAATGGCCGCCGGTCACATAAATCCGAGTTAAATGAGCTGACGCGCACCACTCGCGCAGCAACCGCACCACAGCGAGCCGTGGCTAATGTTAATCAGACCCACACTACCACAACAGGCAGCCGGTGTACATAGGAACACAGTAATCACTAAATCAATAAAACGACTAAGACCTTGCACTGAACTGTCAAACTATTAAGAATACGACTAAGATAAGCTTTGGTTAGATAAGACCGACGGCCGATGGGGTAGTGAGGTCCTCGAGTGGCGCCCGCGTACCGGTATATGTAATGTTGCGAGGTCTCCCCACAAGGTGGACCGACGATCTGGTGAGAGTCGCGGGTACCCACTGGATGCGAGCAACGCGGGACCGATCGATGTGGAGATCTTTGTGGGAGGCCTATGTCCAGCTGTAGCCGTCTATGATGATAAAGTTTTAGTTGTAGTAGAAGACGAGTTAAAGTATTTTCGGTGCGCGGGCTTTGGAAATGAGGACACCTAAATATCCGAACCGGGCGTTGACGACAAAGACGGAGTGGTCTCGTCCATGCCGTAGCCCTGTGATGATGATGAGGAGCATTACAGTCCCGTTAGGATGTATTTAGGCCTACTGCGCCACACCTTTGCCATACGTAGAGGTTCCCAGGGCCCTTCGTAATTCATTTAAGATGACCACCGAGCGGATTTTAATGGGTTAAGATTCCACATAACCTTGCATTATCTCCAGAATTAGAGTACCTTTAAAAGATTCTCTTCTCTCCCATTCCTTCCCCTGATAACAGAATAAGAACCAATATTATTTTTATATTTATATGCACTATCGTTTGACTATGAATAACCAGGAAATACTGGTGGAAGGTCTATTGCCAAAAACTGTCTAGGTAGGTGTGTTCCGGATTGCTCGTTCCTACTTTAACCAGTTTATATTTTCCGGTTACCTCCGATAGTAGTTTATCATCATCATCACCATCAGCCGATAGACCTCCGTAGTAGTTTATACCCCAGTCAAATTACTACATCTGTGTCTATTAATTTTGACTAGAACTTAACGTAGAGATATTCATCATTATCGGCTTTTGTTTATCCACTGATGGATATAGGCCTTCCTCAATGTTTTCCACCAAACGCAATCCTCAGTTACTCGTACCCACCCACTTCCGATCGCTCTGATGATGTCATGGTCTATCAGCAGGGAGGGCGTCCTATACTTCTGCGACCTGTACGCGGCCTCCACTCCAAGATATTACAGCATCTATATTGTTTTTGTGATAGACTTAGCATAATAATTGACCTGATTGCATTGTCTATACCCTTACTCAGCCCACATGAGCTAAAACTGACAGCTGTCACCCTCTTTCCGTCGTTTATTCGCTGTGGTATCAAGGCAATGTTCGTTTTTCTCATTCATCTTCTACCCCGTCCATTAATTTTCATAAACGCAATTTCATTATCATTCACTGGTGGTAGGTTTCTGTTGCCGTAGATACTCTAGGTGGGTACCATCGCGGCCTCTATTTCCTCCGCCAATCAGTTGTGTGCAAACATTACTATGTTCCGGTTCGATGGGTGCTGTAGCTAGTGTAATCACTGGGGTAATGAGACATGTCTCAGGCGACGAGCGCAATGTGGTGGTATGGTGTGGCAACCTATCACTTTCAACTGGCTTTGTAATATTGTGACAGACTTCATATATACACAGCAGTAGCTATAAAAAAAAAATTGTTGTCTATTAAATATATTGGTGGATGTTCAGCAATACGTCATTTGAAATTTACAGTATAGGAGGTGGGGAGAACGGACAGGGGTGTGATTGCTCCGTTCCCGTGTAAACAACATGATAAAGATACACATGCCATTGTGTCGGAATTCGGAAATTTGTTTGAACTTGTCCGCCGGACAACAAACCGTCCTGTTCTATCTGTACGTCTAAGTTATGATGGATACACAGGAAATATCCAAATCGAAATTGTGGATTACGATTGTTATGAGCACACAGATTGCACACAACGTTTATGTTATCAATCAAACCGCATATTTTGATTAGGTTCTTAAATATTTACACATAACTACGATATACTTAAATAGCTCGCTAGCCTAATGGTTAGAGCGTGCGGCCTTCATTGTACCGATGACTTTAATATTTAAGTTATGTACATTTGTGAACTTTAGTAACAACAGCGGAATACAAACGGTGAAGGGAAACATCGCGAGGAAACCTGCACATGAATTAGAATTTATTCTAAGGTGTGTGTGAAGTCACCAATCCGCATTGGGCCCGCGTGGTGACTATAGCCACATCGCTTTCATATTGCGGGTAGGCCTGTGCCCTAACAGTGGTGACGTAGATTGGCTGTTGAAAAAAATTTATACCTACTTATATCATCCTTGCCAACACGTCGCACGGCAGAAGCATCGACATAGCATAAGACCCTTAGTGCTTGAAAGGCACTAACCGCGAAAATTGCCACCGGATGTTCTTACATTCACTTGACTTCCTAATAAACATTGAAAAAATAAACTAATTAATTCATTCATTAGAAGCACATATGTTTGTATATAAATACTTCGCGTTTATGTAAACTTATCGAAGTTTCTTTTACAAGGAAATGTGTATTTAAAATATACTGAACTTAGTAAATATTGGGTCCTTCCATATGTAATTGGCGTTTTGTACGGGAGGAATATAAAGTATTTTTTTTTTTTGTAAAATATATTTAATTAATCAAAGTATGCACCATTGTTATCTATGCACTTTTGCTATCTCAAAGGTAGCTAGTTCATTGATCCCTTTACTAAAAAAAAACCATAGGGGCGAAAATCAATAAACTCTTTGAAGGCGGTTTGAACTGCCGCAGCGGTTTTGAATTTTTTTTCCTTGTAAGAAGTTGTCCAAATTCCGGAAAAATGGTAATCTGTTGGGGGCAAGGTCCGGGGAGTACGGTGGATGTCGCAGACATTCCAATTGTGGCTCATCTAACTTAGTGGTTGTTTGTTGTGCAGTGTGTGGTGGTGGTGTTGCGTTGTCGTCAAGCAGCAGTGGCCTAGAGCGATTGACCAATCTCGGTTGTTTAGCAGCTAGTTCTTCCTTCATGGTTTGCAGTTGCTGACAATAGATATCTGCCGTAATCGTTTGGTTAGATTTTAGAAAGCTGTAGTCAACGACACCGGCGCCAGTCCACCAAACACTCACAAGTAACTTTTCCTGAGTCAATTTTCGCTTAGGACAGGATTTGGTTGAGTCTCCAGGGTTCAGCCATTGCGACCAGCGCTTCCGATTATCGCACAGTATCCACTTTTATCACAAGTAATGATTCGATTTAAAATCCCTTCATCATTGTGTCGGTGGAGCAAAGTAACACAGCAGCAGCAGTCGACGCGTGTTTGCAAGTTCGATTCACTCAATTCATAAGGTACCCATCGTTCAAGTTTTTTTCTTTCCCGATTTGCTTCAAGCTCAGTTTTGTCACTTACCTCAAAGCCTGCAGGTATCTCTGAATTGCTTTATGATAATGGATCTGCTTCCACAAGAGCCTTTAATTCTTCATTTTCCACTTTGGTCGCCGGCCGACCACGGGGTTGGTTTTGAAGGTCGAGTATTTCCAGAACGAAAACGTTGAAACACAAAACAAACCGTGCTTTTTTTTGCGATACCAGCGCCGTACACATCATTAATCCTTCGAGCTGTTTCTGCAGCACTGGTACTGGTGCCACGATAGAACTCGTACTCGTAAATATACCGATATTTCATGTTTTCCATTGTGCGGTAATAAGCGACACCAAAGAAAGAAATAATGAGGTAAAAACAAATGAATGACTGTTTTCTAAACTCGAATGTAGCAGCTATATGAACTTATAAATTTCAATTTGGAATTTTTAACCAAAGAGCAGATATTTCAGGTCAAAGTGGTCAATGCGACAAAACGCTCATTTCATGTATAAGGACCTAGTATATATTATTAATGTAAACTGTGTAAGGGGTTCTGTATAACAATTCACGGGACCCAAGCCAACCTCACCAGCTCGTGGTCCACCCTGCTAATCAACAAACCAGGCTCGGCTCCTGCCACCCCGCATTGGGCCAATGTGGTGAGAAATGCCCCAAATCCCTCAATATGAACCTTCAAACGACGGCTCCTAGTGCCCTGCGATACCGACACCATGCTGACTGTGGACCGATCGATGTCGAGATCTTTGGGGGAGGTTTATGTCCAGCAGTGGACGAACGTCTACCGACTGATGATGAATATAAACTACAAACCCAAATACACAAACTCATAAAAATAATGAAAGATACTATTAGTAGACGTCCATCGGTTGAATGATGATGAACTATTTTTTTTAATCAGACACAATAAGATGATTCCCTAATTTACGCCTTAAATCATTCAGTTTTTTTTATATATCTTCGTATTCTGCTTTTCATAAAAAGATCTATTTTTTCATACATAAAAATTAAAAAAATTGGGTCTAACTGATGGACAATATTAAAAATTAATTTTTCCTTCGTCATCATCATCAGCCGACAGACGTCCACTGTCGGACATAGGCCTCCCCCAAAGATCTCTACCGTGCTGGCCCAGTGCGGGTTTGTGAGTGGTCAAAACCAAGTCTGTTATTCAGCAGGTTGTACCGCGTGCAGATGAGGTTGACTTGAGTTCCGTAAGATGCTGGGAGGAACCCCTTACGCCCCAATTTTCCCTACCGAAAACTAAAATTTATTGCCTTAATATTTTTCTTTAGTACATCTGTATACTGTTACATACAAGATAATACACTTATATACTATGTTAGATATAAACTCACAGATGCATAGATGCATTGTAGGTTCGCATACGTGTCAACAGGCCGCCGCGGGTTCGATTCTGAGCAAAGTTGCCGGCTCCAAATAAATAATTGGGGGTATTATTCGCTCTAACGATGCAGAAGATAAATTTGGACGGATCCCTTTACATTTTACGAGGCTGCGGCGCGAACGGATATGTCTATAGCGAATGGCGTATGGCGATAAGTTTGGACGGGGGCGAAATGCGAAAATGGCTCTCAACTGCTTCTATTAAATAGTATCACTTTTATTATTTTACTCTTGACACGACCTTATAGACGTAGTCGCTATTTTTTTTTATACATAAAAGTAACGGAAAAACGCCTGCCCATTGCGGCGTAGCGCTAGTGAGTATGATATTTGCAGAACCGCATTGTTCCCGTCGCCTTGAGATATAAGATGTTAAGCCCCATTACCCCAGTAATTTAACTAGCTGCAGCATCATTCAAACCGGAATATAGTAAATATTTAGCGAGTAAATGAGCTGTGGCGGATTACCGCCGGGTAGGAATATTTCTGACTTATTTCAAGTCTTAATTTTGAACCTAATTCTATTTTACTGCTAGCCCTACAGGCGGGCACAGTTATAACATATATATATATATATGATCTCCACAGCGATCGGTCTCGCGTTACTGATACATATATATATAAGGGGACTCGCACAACATCTCGCGGGGATCAAGCCAACCTCACCTGCTCGTGGTGCACCCTGCTAATCAACAAACGAGGCTCTGGCTCCCATCAACCCGCATTGAGCCAATGTAGTGGGAAACGGTCCAGATCCCCCCAATATAGACCTCTAGGAAGACGGCCTACGTCCTGCAGTGAACGTCTATTGGTTGGTGATGATATATATATACGTACACTATGTACATACATTATTATTATTATATAATACTAAAGTAAATTCATTTTTTCAATATAATATAATAAATACCGTCTTCTCCAATAATCTTACAGAAATACATCCAGCCATATCGAAATATATCCGGGAAATCTACTTTCGCGGAGCTACGGCGTAGCGGTACAACAGCGGGTCTACGGAGTAGCTCCGATGCGATGTAAAGTGCACCGGCTATATTGCGAATACTCTAAAATTGTAGAATGCTTTCGAATGGAAAGAATTGAATAGTAACGGATGTACTCACATCCGCCGCTGTGTTGCCACATGGGAAGTACAAAAACCGAGTGCGTGGTTACACGGAAGACACATGCATTGAGTTGTGAGGGACCCGGTCCATTGGAACGGGAGAATATTTCAAAACGAAAATTGCAATTGCGAATTACTTGTTTCCTTGCTTCAAACGGCAGATATATAAAATAGGTAATTGTTTAATTGTATTAATCAGAATATATAATTTAGTAAGCGATATATTATATTATACCATATATACCAACCATTGGGCCAGCGTGGTGGAAAATGGAGCAAACCCCTCATAAGAACCGATACAAAAGTCAGCCCCTAGTGTCCAGCGGCAACGAGTCATGCTGACTGTAGATCGCGTGAAACCACTTCATGCGGACACCGCAGGACCGATCGATGTGGAGACCTTTGGGGGAGGACTTTATCCAGCAGTGGACGTTTATCAAGTAATGATGATGATAATGATATTTTTTTTTTATAATAGCAAACAATGATAATACTCTGCATATTAACATCAACATCTTTACTCCTTTGAATTTTTATAACTGAATTAACTACAGTCTCACAAAACTTTATGTACCTGTTCTCGACAATCGTATCAGATAAAAAATCAAATATGTACTTCATCATCATTATCATCATCAATGGATAGACGTTCACTGCTGGACATTGACCTACCCCAAAAGTCTTCCCGTCCTCGTCATCGATCGGTCCCGCGTTGTTCGCATCCAGCATTTACTTTAAGACTAATAAATAAAGGCAAAAAATTATTTTAATAGCTGTTCCCCACTCGTTTTGAACTTTAACTTTTTTTGAGAAAGAAATTTTATATAATCCATTTTTAGCTGATTTATATTCAGTAAAAGGAATATTCCTACCAAATTTCAAATTTCCAGGCCTTATGGCTCCAGAAATATCGACATGAGTCTCCATGTATGCGGATATCTCTTGTATTTATTTAAAAGCTTTATGAAGCTCTAACACACAAAGCGTCATAGGAATTCTCCAAAGAGTGTGCAAATATTCTCGTGGAACAAAGTTTAAAAGAAAAAAAATGTTGAATTTTTTTCAATAAATATAACTTTCTTCCTTAATATGTATTTACTAAATTATTTACAGCAAAGCCAATGAAAGTTCGAACGGGAAGAGCATATATATAAACACGCCCCTATTAGTTATACAAACGTTTATTCGCAAATGCAAACTGAGAAATAAATATTCTCCATATAAAAGTTGTTTTTATATTATATATAAATTTTTTTTAGAAGAAATGTCAAAGTAATATTAAAGTTAATTGATATACTCTTACTTAAAAAACGAATGAAATCACTTCAAGTATAAACTAAAGAATTACGACTACCGAAAAAAATTAAGATTACAAAGTGTTTGCGTTTATAATTTGTTGACTATTCCACCCACTTCACCGCTGGTTCATGAAGATATTAAAAATAACACGAAAGCCTCGCAGGTTAATGTTCACTCCACTTTAAATGCGGTTAATTAGAGCATTGTCGCCATAACTTAGCGGCGGCGACGTCACTTGACACGCCATGCGTCGAACATACCAATGTGTTGAATTAGTCGTGACTAGGGTTGCCTTTTTAGTCACGTACACTATTTTCCAATCGTACAGACACATAGCGAAATCTCTAAACACTTTATAACACGGAGTTCCCCGGTTCGATTTCATAGTCACATATGGAGTTTGATTGGTGCTGTGCTGATCTGCTTCAATAATAGCAACGCTGTATTTCGGCTGTCAATATATTAGAGTCAAAGTATTCCCGGCGAGTACACCTATCCATCCATGTTACTAAATAATTGATACAACCCCTTTCTGCTTATCATAGAAGGAAACTAAAAATGTCTTCGAATTTGCAGGCTTTGCCTTTTGAGCCCTACATTGCTAGTCATCGAACTAATCAAAATCGAAAGAAACAAGACTAATACAAGGAGGTCTCGTATTTGTCATAATATAGCAAAGGTGCTGGGGAGAGTTGCTGTTCTCCCTAGTTCTTGCTTAGGCGTATTGGAGAGGAGACCAGGTGAGTTCCATAGAATATCCCGAAACCCCTCAAAACGCAACTAGGATGACTATCAAGTGGAATTTAATAGGTACTAATTCAAAATGTTTTCTTGTTATGCCTCTACCATCAGGGTGCCTAACACCGCTTAAAAAAGTATCAGTACCTATTTCTCCCATTAAGCAGCAGTGTGCAAACAAACTTAACTTAACTTAACTTGATGAAGTTACTGAGGTTATAAGACAACAACTTCTAAAGTCGGTGAGTGCAATATGGAGCCAGTTATTTCACCAACCCCGAGCACAAGGCAATATTACTGCATCAGTATCTACATGGACTGTCTCCGACAACAGAGCTGTATCATTAGTGGATGCTGCCTCTTTTCACCCTCTTCGTGAAATCGCTAAGCTTGAGAAAATCTGTGGGACGTCCGAGGTTTTATTTAAAACAATACATTGAGGAATACAAACGATACCCGCCAACCCTATGACAGCTACAAAATGGTGCGAACGAATTGAATTAACATAGACGCCGACCGCCGCATCAGCTATAAAAAGTTAATTAAACATCAACAATGGAGTGAGTCTACGTGGAGCTGGAGCTGGACGTCGACACATACACAGCGACGTAACGCCCCAACTAATTAGTGGGTTTTAGTTAAATCAATTTGCATAATAGTTACGCGGCCACGGTATTTTGTAATGGTACTGTGTTTTGGTGAAGTAAGTGATACACTTTAGCGATAACAGGAATCGGCAGCTATCGTTTGTAGAGGCTCCTTTGGAGGGAGACTACCTGAACTAGTTTACTAAAATATGAAAAGCTTCTGCCATTGTATCTGGACTTCACAACATAAATTAGAAATTTTCAAGCAAGCAATATTACGATCTATAATAGTTAAAGAGACGTAAAGGGTCGCGTACAATAACTCACAAGACCCAAGTCAACCTTACCTGCTGGTGATGCACCCTGCTAATCAACAAACGAGGCTCTGGCTCCCACCAACCCGCATTGGGTATCGGTGGGAAATGGCTCAATTCCCCACCATATAAATCTCTACAAACGAAGGACCGATTTTCGTGGAGATCTTTGGTGGAGCCGTTTAAAGTATCGATATTGGACCTCGACACAAACTAGTTGTGCGGTCATACGAAAACATTATGCAAATCGTATACATATAGCAGTTTATGTAACGGGTTGGGTTAACGCGGATAAATTCGCAGTTGTTCTGTCGTCGTCGCCTAAAACAATAAACGTATAAATTTAAACACACGGAGCGCTTGCGGCGAGTGCGTGCGGCGAACGCAAATAAAAACTGAATAACCCTGTGGATAAAACCGCACGATGCGATATAGCACAATCGCTCCACGTCGGCTGCTAGTGAGCAACTATCCCTGACCGTTTTACTTTAGCTGGTAGCGAGCAACGTATCACGATCGCTCCATATTCGCCGATAGCGAGGGACGTGCCATGATCGCTCCATATTCGCGCGTACTGAGCAACGTATCATGATCACTCTATATTTGTCGGTGGCGAGCGACATATCACGATCGCTCCACATTAGCTGGTAGCAAGCGACGTATCACGATCGCTCCATATTCGCTGGTAGCGAGCGACATATCACGATCACTCTATATTCGTGGGTATCGAGGAACTTGCCATGATCGCTCCATATTTGCGCGTAGCTAGCAACATATCACGATCGCTCTATATTCGCCGGTATCGAGGGACTTGCCATGGTTGCTCTATATTCGCGCGTAGCGAGCGACGTATCATGATCACTCCATATTCGCCGGTAGCTAGCGACATATCACGGTCGCTCCATATTCGCCAGTAGCTAGCGACGTATCACGATCGCTCCATATTCGCCAGTAACGAGCGACGTGCCATTATCGCTCTACATTAGCTGGTAGCGAGCATCGCAGCGGCGAGAGGATCTTCGCGGCAAAATAATTGTAAGCAAATTGACCTTTATTATTATTGTTGTGACACGATGTCGCTGCATAAACAAAGTTTGTTGTTTTATTGTTGTCTACTTCCGTAGCGCTCGGACATTTTTTAAACGATATATAAAACAGTGTAGCATTAAAGAATACAAAGAACCAGTCCGCTGAATTTCTCGCGCGTCTTAGGATATGTAAGGGTGTAAAGGTTCCCGCGCAACAACTCATGGGATCCAAGGCAAACTCACCTGCTCGTGGTGCACCCTGCTAGTCAACAAACGAGGCTTCGGCTCCCACCAACCCTCCTTGGTTCAGAGTGGTACAGAATAGCTCTAAACCGCCCATGTGAATCCCTTTCCGCACGATGTGGAAATCTTCGGGGGAAGGGCTACGTGTATAGGCTAATAATAATAATGATGATTATTCAAATCTAAGGCATTTGTTTAAACTCTGACTTTGACTCTGTAATTAACCAACTACAATAAAAGAGATTCTCAATTTGTTAAATATATGTTCCCTGTGTGGTCGGATTGTTATGACCCCAAAAATTGTATTTCGGAGTTGGTCGCTCCAAAAACAATCAAGAGCGTGGTAATTTTAACTATTAAAGCATCTAATGGTTGTCTGTCTAGGTAGGAATCACTACAACATCTGTCTACCGCTGAACACTACTGTTTCAGCTTTTATTAAAACCTTAAGGGTATGACAAGAAAAATATAGTGTAGTGTATACATTCTAATTATCACAATGACTCTCCGTATTGGTCCAGTATTAATTGAACCCTCAGAATAAGAAAATACTAAAGATTATTTTTACATTTCTATTGAAACTTTGTTATATTTGTCACTCGATTTTTGGTGGAAAAGAGTGATGAAACTATATTTTATTCGAAATCTTTTCAGTCCAGAACTACTTAGCTTTGATTTTCTTAATGCTCAACTAAACTAAATGATTATCCCGACAATAACGTCAAAGGATTTGTTATTGCCATTTAAATGCTATATATTGAGGAAATGAAAAGTAGTTATCCTTCTAAACATAGAAGTATATACACAACTGATATCTAATATGATCCTGTTAAGTGAAGCATCTCTATTGACGATGATAACTTACCACCGGGATAATCGATAACTTATATGCTAGTAATTTCGTTTGTTTATTTTTTCAATCATAAGAGAAACCTTTTAGTGGTGGAAATAAATTTCGTTGTTTTCGAAATTTCAAGGAAAATGAGCACAGTTTAATCACTAGAGTTATCGCAGCGCGCTCGAACGAGCCGGAAGTTCGTTTCCAAAGTGACAACATTGACAACTCATTTGAGTCGCAAAGGGTTGCGGGCGCGTCGCGCCGAGCCGCGCCGAGCCGTGTGTCGGGGGCAAACATTACACCGCTCTTAAAGGTTATATAGGGAGGTTTGTTTATCCTCATCCTTATTCCACTTGCTCCGATTCCCAGAGATTGAGATATTATATCAATTAAACTTACTTCACCACATTGTTGTATACTTACAACATAATTCCATCGATGTTATTATTTTGTTCTGTTTCTCATTGCTTATTCATTGGCATTACATTTTCTTAAACAAAAGTTATTTTATTAATAATTTGAAATACAATACACGAACTCACGGGACCCGAACCAGCCTCACATGCTCGTGGGGCACCCTGCTAATCAAAAAACGAGGCTCTGACTCTCACCAACCCACATTGGGTCAGCGTGGTGGAAAAGGTTCAAATCCCACCATATGCCCCTAGTGTGCAGCGATACCGAAAGCCATGCTCACTGTATCTTTGGGGGAGGCTTATGTCCAGCAGTGGACGTCTATCGGCTGATGATGTCACGATGTCTTAATGTATAAGTTAAATACTTGTACTTAAAATAATTAATAATATATACACAGAGTAGTTAGAGAAATATGTAAACAGTACAACGTTGGGAGCATCATTATTTTTTTAATTACATTCAAATCCTTTCGCGGACCATATACCGAGTAAAACAGGATACGCGGCAAATGAAATGTTTACTGTTGGAAGGATTAATTCTAACGTTTACTCACAAACACACAGTGTGTTTACTCTAACGGCGGTAATTAAAAAGTAATAGTTGCTGGTGCCCGTGCAAAGGCCGCCGCCGGTGCCGCGCTGAATATTAATTCAACTCTTATAATCTGTATTCGGAAAAATTTTTAATTAACATTCGGACGTTTAACGAGGTTTATACAGAGAGAGAGAGAGAGAAAAAAAAGCAATAACGCACAAGTAAAGCCTTCGACCTTTCCCCGAATACAGTCCTGCAATTGGTTTTACATTTTATTTTCGCGAATGGAAATTATACATCCGACGGGGCGGGCAAACAAGAAGCAATTACTCGACCTGTTTACTTTTACGCCTAAATCATAGCGGCGTTTGATAAAAACACTCTCGAAGCGAACAAAAAAAAAATAAAAAAATAGAGTAAATATTGAAATGGCTCCAACTCATCGGGCGTAAGTATTTGTACGAATGGGCGTAAACACGGACTGTGTTTGCGTGTAAACCACACACGCGCCCCTGAAGCTGGAAGGGACATTGATAGATGCATCCAATTTTATATGTTCGTTATTTGGCACATGAACATTTCAGTTTGATAACGCAATCGTACGTACACGTTTGTTTGGTATAAACCACCATTACTTCACTACACTACACTATACATATCCTACTACCAATATTTTTTTTTTAAATTAACATAAATAAGAAAGTTACGGCTGGTAGCTCTCCGCTGCTGGAGATAGTCTAGATCCCACTTGCAGCCGAAAAATAATTGTGTGCAAACATTACTGTTTCCTGGCTTGAAGGATGCTGTAGCTTAGATGTAATTGCGATAACGAGTATTAACATCTTACAGACGACAAGCGCAATGTGGTGCAGTATATATCATCCTAAGTGGCACGACATTGATATAGGAAAGCGTATAATTTATCATCAGATGAATGGGGGTGTAAGGGGTCCCGCACTACAACTCACGGGACCCAAGCCAACCTCACCGGCTCGTGGTGCACTCTGCTAATCAACATACGGCGCTCTGGCGCCCACCAACCCGTATTGAGCCAGCGTAGTGGCTAATTGCTCAAATCCCCCCAAACGTGGAGATCTTTGGGGGAGGCCTATATCCGGTAGTGGATATCTATCGGCTGATGATGATGAATGTACCGCTCGTCTCGTCGCTCAATTGAATAAAAAAAATTACATTGCATTGACAAGAGATTGAATATTTTGAAAACCTTCGAAATAGTATACGTGATAGTTATGCTCCATTATAATAAATAAAATTTTTGATTTAAATGACCCTGAGGAAGACAATGGCTGGACGTGGTCTCCTGCCATCGAGGCAGTACTGGCAAGGGTGGTAAGGAATGCATGAAACAGACCCCGGGACGTGTTATCCCGGAACAGCGTAGAGAGGCCGCGATTGTGTTCCGAATGGAGTTCCCGCGACCTCTCCAAACGCCGAAGGTGACCATCGAGGGGGTTTTAGTGGGTAAAAATCTTCACATAACTCTGACTTCCCCCCAGAAGGAGGAGTATTTTTTCGAAGATTTCCTCTACCGAAAAAAAATATTAAATTTGTGACAAGACTTCCATTGATGAAACTGCTTTCAGCATCGGTTTCAACATCGGGAGATAGTTTATGTGCAGTAACTGTCTGGTTAGACATTCACCAGTAATATTACCATTATTACTGACTTCTGATTGTGATATAAACACTAATAAATTCAATATTTTGTTACAGGTAATTTCCTATTGCACTACTATGGAATCATCTGGTATGTTAACAAGTAATCCATACGACGTCATTTTCGATATAATAACAGTTCTTGTTTTATGGACAATACAGGCAACCACAGCTGGGCCTCCGTGTTGGAAGATCAGTCGTTGCCATTTTCATCACCTCAAGTTACCCTCATGCTAACATACAATATGTTTGTTACAGCAATGATACTAAGTGTCACATGATTAACGATGCAAATAAAATAATTATGATATCATCAATGCTTCCGCTAATTGGTCAGCACTTATATCATCGCGCATAAAATTTTCTTAAAAGACACCTTGCTTCTGGAAGGAAGATGTTTGGAGCTTCTACCCACTAAAACCCCTTTGGTAGTCTCCCTGAGTGCATTAGGAGAGGCTCCGGGATCTACGGAACTGACCGGTGCCCCTCTGCACTCTGACTAAAACATCCCACGCAAAGGCAAAGCCCTCCTTAGCACCCGCGCTATGCTACGGCAGATACAAGACTACCATGTATTTGCCGTTCTCCTAAAGTTCACTTATCGAGCTCTGAGGGCCCCTACACTCAAGGCTCACGAACTGGAGGACTCTTTTAGTCGCCTTAGTCCTATTCTTAATAGCCCAAGACTACAGAGCTCACGGGCTTCGAACGAAATCCTTCGACACCATGACGGTTTCACGAAAGGAAACCAACGCTATGCACGCGTTTTTCTTTGTCAGTGCGACCTGAAATTTACTTAGGGTATCAGACTGAAGATTGTAAAGTCTCAGCTTACTCAGTCTTTCATATTTTCTCAGCCGCAACACAGTTATGCTCTTGGCGGCATAATTACAATATAATAGCTAATCGCGTAGATTTAGATATATTACCTATAACTAAATTTTAGTGGCCTAGGAATCGAATCGGGGAGTACTGTGTTACAATGAAAGCCACAAGGAGACAATTGAAATGTATCGTATCATTCTACCAGGCAAGGCCAAGACGCGAACGTGGTGAGGTCAGTTAATTAAATCTTGATCATTAGCCGAATCTTCAGTTAGGTAAACACCGCTGTCCAATCGTGATGGAGAATTAAAGCGTGTTTTTGTCCTGGAGCAGGGATAAGTTAATGAATAGGAACGGCACGGGACACCAGCTCGGCCCCGGTAATTTAAGGAGTACATTACGCCGGCTCCAATTTGCCAGGCGCTTCGATCGGTTCGCCAGCCGGGAGAGTTTATTGGGCAGTTAAATGTGGGCCGCTATTGTTTTTTCAGTGTTGTTAATAATGGGTTAAATTGTATTAGATGTCTGCAGGCTGTAAACTTTCCGAACTACGGAACCCTTATTATCTGCCACCAATTGCCGTGACGGAAAAATTCAGAAGATTCATCACCGTCTCAATTTTTCCATAGAGAAGACGGTCTTCTCTCACAAAGAGAGTCAAGCTCATTGATTCGATATTGCAGCCATTTTGTAGTTTAACGGAAGTCACATATCCACTAAACCCGTTCTTGGAGTCGGACTATTTCCTTCCAATTTTTTTTCTTTACCGGATACTCACGCTCAAGAGGTATTGCGAACGCACCTCTTGAGGACCGTCTTGTTAATTAAGCTATTACGGCTTTATCATTACCAACCGGATCGATTCCGATCTATCCAGCTGTTGTTGATATCCAGTCAGTCTAGATGATCGTAAGTGTCAAAAAATTGTTTATTTCATAGACTATGTTTATTAACATTCTTTATGGAAGATTTATGGGCGTTTTCTTGGCATTAGATCTGTATAAGAATGGCTATTTATTAAAAAACCATCAGTATGTAACAAAGTTGGGTGTAGCTGCCGAAATTCTTGGAAGCTATTTGTAAGTAGATACCGGCTCTGTTCGCGGGTCTCCCCGCGCCCCGCCTCCGGCATAGTTCGGTCCCAACTGGAGTTCGAGGATCAAATATCAATCTACGAGCCGCTTCCTTCATGCGGACGCGATCCGGGATGTATTCCGGTCGCATCGCGGGCGAACCCGACCGGAAACCCGTACGGGGCGCCCACTACCCGCGCCGCTTCGACAACTCGCGACTAAATTGAAATGTTAGACATCGCCGTCCAATATTCTCTATTAAACTTTGTCTCTTTTCTCCTCTCCTTTTCTTCGAGCATTTCCGGGGTATGACGTTTTTTGTTTCGTTTATTTGCTTTGTTAGTCAACAGTTTTTTTTTTACCTATACAATAGATTAGTGTGTAGTGTAGCTCGCTGGCCTAATGGTTAGAGCGTGCGGCCTTCATTCCGAAGGTCGCGGATTCTAATCTCGGCATGTACCGATGACTTTAAAATTTAAGTTATGTACATTTGTGAACTTTAGTAAGAACAGCGAAATACAAACGGTGAAGGGAAACATCGCGAGGAAACCTGCACCTGAATTAGATTTTATTCTAACCAGTGTGTGAAGTCACCAATCCGCATTGGGCCCGAGTGGTGACGATGGCCCCATCGCCCTCATGTTGCGGGTAGGCCTGTGCCCCAACAGTGGAGACATAAATTGGCTGTTATGAGATGATTGTGTAACGAAGTTCTTAACTGATGATATGCAGAAATGTAATCTAAGTGATAAACCTCTCAAGTCTAAAAACTAATTCACTCTTTTCTTAAAGACACCTTTGTCATGTCATTACTGAAACAATGAAGCTAACTAGCATAATATAGATCTAGAACGTTTATATTTAAGGAACTAGAAAGTTTATATTTGAGAAATTAATTTCCTAAAACAAATACTTAAATTTTACGTTAGTTAAGTTACTTTTCCCGTAAGTTACAGTTCCCATTAAATCTTCAGTTATTAACGAGGTACGGAATAATGATTACGTTGTACACAACTCATGACAAACTGTATATATATACATTTATATTTCGCGGATGTTTCGGATGTAGTGTACACCGGAGAATATTCAGTTCGGGAAGAAAAAAAAATCCTCTCCAAGTTACTCACGGCCGCCAACGTACAGGGGCCGACGCGTGGGCCTGAACTCGCCGTTAACTTTATTCAAGTTTCACAATCAATCTTACTTTCCATCTTCAGCGAATAGATTATACTTATTGCTCCGCATTTACAATGTAAACCTGTAACGGCCTATTGTAGTTTTTATATAAATCACAACGTTAATTCTTCATAATGATATACTACGCAAAAGTTTCCATTTCACGTACCAATAAATCTTCACGTTTATTATATTCAGCAGTCTTAAATAGTACAAACTCTTTTTCTGAACGTATTCAACTTAACTGCACGGTTCAACGACTAACCGTTTGGCTTGTACCACAGAGATACCTACGCGGTGATATTAGTACAGTTTGAATGGTGGTACAGTCACTCCAAAGCTTTACCACCTGACACGTTCATGTGGTGAATCTAATGAAATAACAGCATCGCTGTGTTTCAACTAGCGATATAACAGATAGCTATTTTAAGCTTTAAATTATTCATATCATTGTCACTTAATATTGCGTGAATTTGATTAAATACTATTCGTTAAAACTTGAATCTACTTGCCAATTTATTTCCGTTTCTTTGTCCCATTAAACTGTGGCGGTTAAACTACGTAAATCACTTACCATCAAGTGAAGCTTTTTTTTTATTTCGGGGGAGGGGGAAATCTTGGAAAGATACCCTGCTTATGAGGGGAAGTTAGGGTTATGTGAGATTCTTACTAAAACCACCTCGTTGGTCTGTATAAGTACATTCAGAGAGGCTCCGGGATCTCTTATAGAACGCACCGGTGCCTCTCTACTCTTGTGTAACACGTCTCTGAGGAGGAGCCTAACCCTCCTGAGCACCATCGCTGAGACATACGCTGTCCCACGCAGGTTTGCTTGTTTAGCGATAAGGGCTCCCACCCTCAAAGCCCGCGAATTTTTTAATCCTTTTAGCCGGCTTCTACGACAGGCAGGGCTTACTTTAGTCCTATCCTTACTAGCCCGAGACTTCAGGGCTGGCCATCAAGTGAACCTACCAGTCGTGTCGTTGGTTAGTTTAAAAAGAACTGTCATCAATCAGATGCAGCGTGAACCCCGTCACCTGGTGCGACGCCTCCGCAGTCAGCTTCCTTTATGCACAACTTCGCCCCGCTTAATATTGTCCTCTCTGTAATTATGAATCTCTCTCTTTATTAAAGACTTTCGGACAATAAGATTTTTTTTGTTAATGCCCTATTTTTTCACGACGCGCTTTTGTTTCCCTCTCGTGATATTACTTTGCAGTGGAAAAAAAAAAATTCTTCGCCTCGTTTAATTTCAATTTACTCCGATGGACTCGGCCGTGCTGCAAACGACCTGACTATTCCCAGCGTTTCCCTTTATTGCTCAAACACTGTGTTTCAAATATATACTTAAGATATCATTAAATGATAAATGTGATTTTTTTTTATTCAATTTCCTTTATATTTTAATTCTTTATTTCTTTCCTTTTCTTCTATTCTCACTTTCCTTTTTATTCATAGTAAAAATAAATCTACATTATTAAAAATGTATGTATGCTGTGTGTTAGGAGATCGCTTCCGAAAACGAAGACAGACGATAGTACTGATGACACCTTTGATGGTGGCACGGAAATAAAATTTCAAAAATATTTCATCAAAAATACATTACTTTAATAGAAAAAACCACCAATGAAACAGAAAGTCAAAAACAGCTGATGTTCTGATCAACGAACGCACCAGTGATAGTTACAGCGCCCTTCAAACTGGATAACAGTAATGTTTGCGCAGTACTGTTTTTCGGCTGCAATAGAAGTTGCGATGGTACCTAGACTGTCTCCAACAGCGGAGACCTACCACCAGTCTAGTACCATATACGAAAGCCATCATATTTGCAAGAATATTAATAACCTTAGGATTACCCCCCAGCGTGCTTACAATCATCGCGCGTCTTCTGAAAATACATTTTTGTTTTTGTGTACCCTTTCCACCTGCACAGTGTATTCCCTCCCACGTAAAATATTGAGCAAGAGCTCCCCCGGTGTCGCCCTCTGTCGATGCAAATTGCCTCACCGGAGGCCGTCCCCTGCGGGTAGCGAGCATTCAATTACGTGATGAATTCTGTTGTCGCCAAACTAAACAATGATATGTTTACGCCATTTTATTGCGATCCACCCCCCATGCGGAAACATGACATGGAAATTTTTGGGAACTCGTTTACAATTATTTTGTGATACGTTTCCTATATATCATCACCCACCGACATCCACTGCTGGACATAGCCCTTCACCAAAGATCTTCACATCAATCTGTCCTGAGTTGTCCGCATCCAGCGGCTTCCCGCAACCTTCGTTTACGAAGGCTGACATGGGAGGATTTGGGCCATTTCCCACCAAAGGAACTACCCCTATTCATCTATACAATGAAAGCAATTTAGATACAATTAAGAGACCAGACGAGTGGAAAGTTCACCTGATGGTAAGTGATACGCCGGTAGACGCAGTGTTAGGAGCCCCCCCCCCCACCCACCCACACAAAGTGGACCGACGACCTAGTGAGAGTCGCGAGAAAACACTGTATGCGGGCAACGCGGGACTGATCCACGTGCAGGTCTCTGGATGAGGCTATGTCCAGCAGTGGACGTCTATCGGCTAATGATAATGATCAAATGATACGCTCGCCCATAACAACATGGACCTGATTAGTGCTCGTCACCTGTGACATATAATATTGAGTCCCGTTACCCAAGTAATTACACTAGCTACAACGCCCTTCAAACCGGAACACAGTAATGTTTACACACTACTATTTGGCGGCTGAAATAGTCGCTAAGACCTACCTACCCATTCTCGTCGTATTGTATTATATTTTTTATATACATTTAAGCTAATATTACGTATTTAATATTACTAAGTATTACGTACCTAGATGTTATGGTAAATAACAGTAAATAACAAAGCTGTTCCGATATAACATTGAGATCAGGACATCTGTCACTTCAATAAGTGTGAAGACGGCTTGTGTAGAGATCTGAAAATTGTCATGGCAATAATAAAATGAAAGCAATGGAATCTGTAAATTGAAGTGTTGTTGTGTCAGCTGCGTTGAGAATGCTCACACGGCGCCACATTGCACTCCTCGTCTTGGGACGTCAGACGTAAGTCTCGTCACCGCCACAGTTTCCGTGGACAAAGTAATTCCGATCATAGGTACAGCCAGCAGCACGCGCCAGTTCACCGGCGGGTGTCGCAGTGACACATCCTCCGGCCAAACCGCTCAATATGTCGTCGAAATCTATTTTGGAGGCTCATGTATGGGTCACGTTTGCGACTCATAATACACGGGCGTCGCATCGCGCCGGTCCGACCTTTTCACGCACGGCTTGCGGTCCAACAAGCTTCGGATGGAGTAGGGGGATGAGGTGCAGAGGGTGCAAAGGGAAGGGATGGAGGAGGGGATTAAATATAGGCGCGAAATTCAGGTGGCCGCCGGTGAAAGACGAGACTGTGAGCGATAGGTAGTTTCGAAATTGTGAAAGCGCTTTTTAATATGCCCCGACGGCCAAAAGCCGCGCACCGTTCTACCATTTTAAATTTCGAATGTTCGAACGAACTCATCGTTCCTTTTTTAAAAAACACTTCATTATATGTTTTTTATAAATATAGTAAAAATTTCTTTCGTTGACGTATTGGTGTTTTTAATATTCCAAACAAATTAAATAAGATTAAATCATACTTTAATTGAATTTACAATAGCCATTAACAGCCCACTTCGCGTCCCACAGCTGGGACTCCCGGCCTTCTTTTACGTATACAAAATCTTTGCTAATTATTCATAACATGAATTCTGCGTAATATTTATCACTAGCGTAATGACAGTTGTCACATTAATACTTTTAATATAGCCTTTTCTTTATTAAAATTATTATGGCCAGTTTTTTTAGGTAGGATCATAGTCAAGCGCTAGTCTATACACTAAAAAAAATACGTTTTTAACTGTAGTGTAAGTATTTTAAATTATACTTTAGTTATTTGGTCGAATGCCATGAAAACAATAAACGGTATTGAAATACCTCCATTGCACTGCAGCACCTATTGCAGCCAACAAACTGTACTGTGTAATCATTACTGTGATCCGGTTTGAAGGGCGCTGTAGCTAGTGAAATTACTGGAGTAACGAGAATCAACATCTTGTCTCAGGCTACGAGCGCAATGTGGTGCAATATATATCATTCTAATTAGCGCCAGGTCGTTCTGAACAAGCTTATCACTTATCATCGGGTGAAGTCAAGCTCGTCTTGTCGCTTAATTGAATAAAAACAAAAGATGAGCTCATTAAACAATTATTATTGGGGGTAGGTCTCCAAGCCGAAGACCGTCCAGTTTCCTATTTCTGCTAAACAGTACTGTGCTAATATTACTATATTCCGGTTTGTAAGGCGTTGTAGCTAGTGACATTACTGGGCGTGACGAGACTTAACATCTTATATCTAAGAGACGTGTGCAATGTAGTGTACTGTATATAATCCTAACTAGCACCACATTGTTATGGGCGGGCGTATATCTTACTATCAGGAGAACGTCTTGCTCGTCATCCCTACGTCATCAGCCGACAGACGTCCACAGCTGGACAGAGGCCTCTCCCACAGATCCCCACACCGATCGGTTCTGCGTTGTCCGCACCGCCGGGCACCAGGTGCCGTCGCCGATCTGGGCCATTTCCCAACACGCTGACCCAATGCGGGTTGACGGAAGCCATACCCTCGTTTGTTGATTAGTAGAATGCACCGCGAGCAGATGAGGTTGGCTTGGGTCCCGTGAGTTGTTGTGCGAGACCTCTTACCACTACTTCGAATAGAAATAAATAAAAGACAATTGAAACCATTCATAAAGCCATAGACGATGGGGCGTTAGGCTTCTTCAGCAATATCTTATCACCCCATTGGGGTTGTTAACGAAGTGCTTATTGATTTGTCAGTAAGCAGTACTTCCTGCGCGTACGTCATTATAATGTTTGCGGAGTAATTAACGTTAACAATATACTGTTGATGGCCCGTTAATAGTTTGTAATTGTGTAACGGTTCGCGCCAGCGGAGGTGTGCCGCTCCGGCCTCGTGGGGACCGAGCCTCATTATCTCTTTGACACCGGAGAGCCCGCCCTTCCCATAACGCCCACCCTAATTCATATCACACCGTTTTTTACGCCCGAAAATCACCAAGGTTACGACCACATTATTAATATGCGTAAAATGTTTACACTGAAGTATTATGTATATATATCATCGTCATCAGCCGATAGACGTCCACTGCTGGATATAGGCCTCCCTCGAAGATCTCCACATTGACAGGTGTCACGTTGCTCGCATCCAGTGGGTTCCCGCGACTCTCACCAGATCGTCGATTCACCTTGTAAGGCACCTCCCAACACTAGGTATACTGGTACGCGGGCGCCACTCGAAGACCTTACTGACCAATGCCACTTAAGTCTAGGAATAATTTGGACTATGTCGATGACCTATAAAAATATATATATATGTATATGTGTGTGTGTATATTCGTTATATGCATATTTGTATTTCATACAAACAGTTCCTATTAAATAATTAACAATTACTAAGCTGTTAGTCGCTCTCTCGCCTAACGGTTAGAGCGTGCGGCCTTCATTTCGAAGGTCACGGGTTCGAATCTCGTCATGTACCGATGATTTTAATATTTAAGTTATGTACATTTGTGAACTTACTACCATTCCCTAGGTAGCGAATAGATATAATCTGCCTTCAAATAACTGATGGTAGGCCACTGTTATCGGAGTTCGTCTAGGTATCACCGTGGAGCCTAATTCTACTGCTAAATAGTAGTGTGCAAACATTACTATGTTCCGGTTTGAAAGACGCTGTAGCTAGTGTAATTACTGGAGTAACAAGACCTCATGTCTTATATGTCAGGCGACGGGCGCAATGTAGCACAGTATATATCATCCTAACTAGCGGCACGTTCTTACGGTTCATTATTACGTATCATTTACCATCGCGTTATCATCTCCACCCCCAACAGCAAGTAATGAATCACTGAAAGCCACGTGATAGCTATAAAGTCGCATGAAACCGAAAAACATTGTGAGCGCAATAAAGTTTTAAAGGCGCACAATTAAACGGCGACACGCTTTAATGAAGTTAAACAATCATTGCTTCCAGTTAAAATTTTCAGTGCGATCGTAAAGCCTGAAAAGCTGAAACGGGCCGTTACTACCCCTGCAGCGTTGCTGGCCGTTGGTTACATTGGAAACGTTCTTAGCTTTTCAGCCAATTTAGTGCCTGATCGATATGTATTATTGTCGCTTAATGGAGTTCATCTCAATTCAAAGCGACTACAACATGTCGGGTTGTGTACATTATTAAAAAAAACATTGATACTAGGCCGCTCAATATCGAGCGAGCCAGATGCCTGTTTAACACCTAAGTCGATAAAAAAAATACATTATCATCATCAGCCGATAGTTATAAAGTATTAATAGACTAATGTTAAGGAAGAACGGGGTCTCCTGGCACAAGCATCTGTTTGCTTAAACGGTGACACCAATCAAGTGTGCTGATTATTAATTTTAAGTTGAAGTAAATAGATGAAAAAATAAATAAAATAAAAGCTAGCAAGCTGTGTCACGGCTGTGGTAACCTAGACGGTCTCCGGCACCAGAAACCACCAGTAAAGATACCTTATTAATTGTGATCAAATATGAATACCAATAGATTAATCGGTAAACTGACGGTAAATTCCTGTACGTAACAAAGTGTCGGTAGTTAGGATGTTATACACAGCGCCACATTGCACTCGTCGCCTTGAGACATGAGTCTCATTACAACAGAAATTTCAGTAGCTACAGCGCCTTTCGTACCGGAACAGAGTAATGTTCGCACATTTCTGTACAGCAGCAAAAATAAGAGCTGCAGTGGTACCTACCTAAACGGCGACAGAAACCTTTTGTTTTGTTTTTCGGGGGAAAATCTTCTAAAGATACTCTGCTTCTAGGTGGAACACTAGGTTACCTTGATCCACTAAAATCTACTGTGATGCATATCCTCAGTACTTTAGAGGGGATGCCAGAATCACCTAATGAAAGCACCTCCCCGCACTACCACCTTAGCACATCTTAGGAAAGACTGAATACCTCCTCGGTACTCCCGCTTTGTTACGACAAATACCTCACCACGTCATCTTTGTCGTCCACACTAGACAACTAAGGACCTTCAAAGACCACGACCCCTTACACCGTTGTATATGCCTTTTACGGCAGGCAAGGCTTACCTTAATTCAATTCTTAATAGCCCGCGACGCTAAGACAGGGACCCTGTGTCCTATCACCTTGTGATCTACCAAGAGTCTAAGTTGGTGATTTGTGAGTGTTTAAGGATTTGCAGTGACACGAAGCGAAACTGTTTACAAGGAAAATAAAAGAAAAAATTGGTAGGTGATCTCTTAATAACGTACTTCCAATAGTTCCACTACACGACGCTGGAATAAAAATCGGTGACCGTAAATGGAAGAGGCCGAGGCGCGGAGTACATCACCTCTTAAAATCCTCCGTACAGTGAGGGCTCGGAGCCCGCCCTCTCGCTGATGTCACATTTTCAGATCAACGGAGCGAGAAATAAGTACATTTTTGCTCACGCGTCGTAATAAAAAATGTAATGACATGTTTTTAAAGTGAATCCGGAGACTGTGCCGATGAAGAGTAACGCAGTATCACCCCCCGCTGTTGTTCGATCAGGAGGCTGTCACTCTCACTCTCCTCCATAATTCCTGTACTATCATAAAACAAGATGAAATTCCTAACGTAACAAGACCTGCTGTCTTTTGCCTCAAAGCGATCACACTGAGCTTTATAATAAAAATTCAAACCTTTTCATCTTATCCAACAAACCTTTCTCCAGATTTAAAATGCAAGGCTTTACGCTAATAGTTAGAAGATAAAATTTTCATTTCACATATACATGGGTAAATGAATATCTCCAGACAAATTCGACTGCTTTCATGGACCAGGAGCTAATCCACGTAACACATTTCATTAGTTCAAATCCAAACTTTTTCTTTTATCGGGTGAAGATCTAAAAATTAACTGGCTTTTGGGGGGCAGAGCTTTCGGTTTATGTTAGATTTTAACCTACTAAAACCAGCTCGGTGGTCATCCTCAGTGCATTGCAGAAGGACCTGGGATCTCCTTCGTAATGCATTGATGCCTGCACTACGCTTAAAGCACATCCCAAGGAGGTTTAGAGCCCTCCTCAGCGCCTTTGCTTTGGTGTGACAAACACTATCCCGAGTTTGCTTAGTGGATAATGAGAAGCACCACCTTCGAAGCCCGCAGACCCGAAGACCCTTTTAGTTGCCTTCTATGATAGGCTTACTTAAGTCCTATTTTTAATAGTCTGATACTACAGAGCAATAGTAAATCAGCCTTCTTAACACTATTTCCGATTGTCGATACAAAGCAGACTGAGAATTTAAGAGGAGCAGCTTGTGTTAAAGACATAATACAAGTGTAGTATCAGCTCATTGCAAATAGAGAAAGGATATGAAGTACTTGTTGTCGTCAATGTTCTGATCTAAGTACGACGGTGTATTGCGTACGGCCTGTGTATGAGATGTGATAAAAGTATAGAGAGGAATGATAGCAGTGAATTGAAAGAGACAATTATGAGGATAAACGGAACTTGGAAATGGCACTCTTTAAAGAGTACCGTTTCGTGGGGAAGTTGGCTGTGTGTGTGTGTGTGTTTTTTTCGTCCCCAAAGGCTGCACAAAGTTTGAACAAGAGTCGATCACACGACCCGCCCGCTCTAGAACTAACGAGAACATGACGCACGGCGGAACGTGAGCGAGTTCGTTTAAACAACAGCGAACGTCTTTATTTACCTTCCGCGCGATCTACCGCCGGCTGCCTTATAAATTGGGACGAATTCTCTCACAAAGCAGTTTTAATGAGACCTTTACTTTGATGCTATAAAACTTTTTTTTTTTCGATATTTTCGTCTCCCCATAGTAAGTGCCCCGTCTCAGTCGCATGCGCCGCGGCGGGGGTGGCGCCGTCCCGCTCGCGCCCCTGCAGACGGATACCGTTCCAGGCATCTGCAATCAATGGAGCGTTTAAATTGAAATAAGATAGCGATGTGATACGCTACATAATAAGAAGCTCATACGCGGTGCCTTTTTCCGTACTGGGAGGTTCACGCTCGTGTCACTCCGCGCCCGCGTGTCGCCTTTCGCACGACACCCGACACTCCTCGTGGCTGTGGCTGGTGAGGTGCGAGATTATTGGCTCGTGTGCGAACGTAAATTACTATCTTTATACCTCGCGACGTCTAATAACGCGCCGCCGCCTTCCGTTACTTATAATTTGTTTTCATCGCACGACGTCTCATATTCCGGCAGCCTTTGGACTCTTATTAAATTCCCTAATTAAAAATCAACGTAAACGTCTAATAAGTGAACGAAGTTTGTTTAAATTTTATAATTAGATTGTTTATGAATCATATTATAAAAGGAAACCCTAAATTATTCATAACAACGTATAAAAATCATTCATAACTTTCTTTAAACAAAAAAGTTGAGATTTTACTTAAATTTTATTATATATTAAAAAACTTTCATTATATATTAAAAATCTTTGGGTACGCCTGTGTGCAGCAGTGGACGTCTCTCAACTGATGGTATAAAAAAAACTAAGTTGTTTTCAAAACGAAACTTTGAGGGTTTAAAGATAACCGATAAGACCGCTCACATCCTGTACAATCTTATACTTTACATATGTGTGCTTTATCTTAAAAGATGTGTCCCTTTTTTACAACTTATAGGATTATTCCTATGGTTATATAACACATATATTTTAATTGATTGATTTAACACATTGTGAGCAATAAAATAATCTAAACGAGAGCTGCCATTTGAGGTACTCTTTGCTAGTTAACTGGAGTTTGGATGTATGGAGCCTTGTAGTTTAGTTCTTGTAAATAAATAACGTGTGCTTCAAACAGTACCCATATATACTTTGAAATTTCACTTACAATCATAAAAAGAAATTAACATGACTGACTTGAATAACATGAATCTAAGTTATTTCTGCTTCATGACGCCCAGTCTTTTATACTTAATTGGTTAGTTGAAGACGCGACTCGAGACCACGCTCTTGTTTCCTTCAACATATTGTATAAATAAACAAATTAATTACTATTCATTTGTTTATAAATATAAGCAACATGTTCGGTTGTTTAGTCTTCGAGTGTCAGATGAGGAGAGGATTACGAAATAATAAAAAACTATCCATCCATAAAAAGAAAAGTCTGTCCACAGCGGCGTTGCGACGGTACTCTTATGATGCTGGACACACGCCACGGATACACTTTTTGGTTTAAGCTTTTAAATAACTTCACTTACATATATCTTAAATAGAAATCGAGCCAATTCTGCTTGCTCTACCCTCTTGCACTGTTTGAACGGAATCCGACCATCAGGAAAAGAAGTTACGCCCGTCTTTAATTGGCCTTTAACTTAATAGTGATTTTGTCTTGGTTCCGTCCCGACATACATGCCCAGTGCTGCTGGAAATGTTTAATTGGAAGCTCACGGCTACTGTTCCCACCATTGGAGTATTAGCCAACTGATTATTTCAATTACGAAGGCTGCTACGCCGGTTAAAGATAATTTTGTTACATTACTTAAAACCTTTTTTCCAGTCACAAAAAATGAGCACAATTTCAAAACTGTAATTCTTTTTTTTTTGGTTTCGATGGGGAAATCTTCGAAAAGATACTCTGCCTTCTGGGGGGAAGTCAGAGTTATGTGGAGATTTTTACCCACTAAAACCTCCTCGCTGGTCAACTTCGGCGTTTGGAGAGGTCGCGGGAACTACATTCGAAACACATCCGCGGCCTCGTTAATCACGTCCAGCCATCGTCCTCCTCAGGGTCGTTTAGAAGGCGATGAGAACTCCCATCTTAACCGCCATTCAAAACTGTACCTATTCTAACTTAAACTAAAATTTCTGAGTTTTTCGAAAAGAAGTCAAATCTTTTGGATTAGTTTTAGAAAGCCATGACCTGATCGATAAAAAGCACTGTAGATATATAGAGACCAGACTTATATCTATGCATCAGTAATAAAATATTTATATCTCCTTTTACGTTTATTTACGATGGGTACTGCCATATACTAGTATTTGGAAGAATAATTCACTGAAGCCATCATAAAATTTTAAGACACTCATTTGTCCACAAATTTTGTTTCTATTACCTTTCGTCTAGCTCCGAGTCAACGACTGGATGTAACGGAGCCAGCTCAGTGTTGCCCCTACCACATATCTTTACTCTCAACGCATTTCTAACTTCGGCGAAAACTTTTATATTTGATAATATATGATTATTTTCACTTACGCTCCCAAGTTTCTGTTGAAGTTGCTCTTTAGAGTGATCCCGGTGTATTTAGGGCGCCCGCTTCGGAATTCTTCACATTTAAAAATATCCACTTGCCTTTTATAATCCTCCATAGCCTTTCGACGCTGGAATACTATTTCTTTACGAGTCAGTAGTTCGCTCCTCTCCGTTAAGTGGCTTCTCCAGTCGAGATTACGCTCCCTGGGGCCGTATAACGCCGAGATGAACATTATTGCCATCATATTAACAACCATTTCCTTTAATAAGCGCTGCGTTTATTAAAACACTAATTAAGATTTTTTTTTGGAGTTCTTTATAGATATCAAATTAGTAAATTAAAAATTAATTATTCCAAACATTCAGGACACTTTGAGAAGTGTCTGACAGTAGCACAGTTAAAGTAACTATTTGAAATTAATTTTAGTTAATACTCATCATCATCATCATTATTAGCCGACACGTCGACAGCTGGACATAGGCCTCCAAAGATCTACACATCGATCGACCCTGCGTTGCCCGCATCCAGCTGCTTTCCGCAAACTTCACCAGATCGTCGGACCGCCTGGTGAGGGGCCGTAGGGTTAATATTGAAACATAATACATTTTAGATATTATTTAAAACATTCATAGTGTATGTTCTAATTATAATGAGTAATGTTTCTAGAAAGTGAAATGTGAGGGAGAAGGGAAAATTCATGGTTAAGGATTATGAGGAAATGGACTGGCATATCTGGGGCGTCGGAAATGTTCCGCCGAGTCATAGACAGAAAGGACTGTACCACGCTGATCACCAACCTTCACCAGTTGGAGAGGCACTTTAAGAACAAGTTTATGTTCAAACAATGTTAAATAGATTAATAGTCAATAATTCATATTTATGTAAATTATAAAGGTTTTATATATTTGAGTAAACAGTAAAGTTTAAAAGTTAGAAACTCATTAATTTTGGTTTAATTTCTAGTACTAAGTAATAATTAAAAACCTAATATTCAGTGTTTAATTAAAAATTGGTGTTTCGTTTGTAAATATCGCTTCAGCTAAGTTATTCTGGCGAAATTGTTTTCAGTTGGAATTAAACGTGTAAAAATGTCTTCAAGATGACATAAAGGAGAAAGTAAAGCTGTTTGAAAAGGTATCTGTGAAGGTGCTCTCCATTCATTCCACAATTTCATCGTCTCCGCGTGTCTAATCTAAGTAAATTGGGCCCCTAACATCTTACATATACTTAAAGTGCGACATCTCAAAAGACAAATATAATTCACATAAATTTAGAGTGGAATGAACATCTTTACATCTAAGTTTTAGTACTTTTACACGATCCCCGACTTAAGATAAGATTTCTTGCGAAACTTTCATGACCCCCGAGGAGCATAGTGAGGTGGAATATTTTTCTTAATCAGCATCTGAAATTAAATCCTCCAGATTTATACTCTCGCCGTTGAAATTAAATTAGTTTTCAATTTCAAACGTTCCTAATTATTCAACTTTGTTTAACTTCCAAAGTCCAATATAATATTATGTTTTATTTAACCTCTGAGCTCGATGGAATTTATGGCAACGGCCCGAAACGAATCTCACGCGAAAGCGAGTGAGATGAGAGGATTAAACATTTATTAGTTGGGAACAGGCCGGTGTTTTGTTATCGCGGTAAACAATCGCGTGGCCGGAGGCGAGCGTAATCAGTGCAAGTAGTCCCTTACGTTCAGATCATCGGCGGAGATAGCGGCTGTTGTGTTCGGGAGTCAGCGGGGAGGGAGCGGAAGCGGAGGTGGTGGGGGGCCCGGGAGGCGACAAGGGAGCGCCTCACAACTTCATTAGCATAGCAAGTCAAAGTCAGCAACTCGGTCCTGCTGACTCCACAACCCACCTTTTATTTGGAGATTTAACTCGCTTAACTTTCCGCGGAAAACGAATTTCGTGTTCCGCGTCCCTTTTGCTCTCGCCTGATAAATATAATTCCGTCTCCGGTTGATGCGCATTTGCGTATACATTCATCAACTGAATGCGTGAGCTCGCCGTATAATTTGATCGAAGACAGAGGACTGCCATCAGCAATTTCACTAGAGCAGGGCCGGGTGACGAGGAGTGAATTTAATATTGTAATAAGGTTGCCTCCGGAAACCTCATCGGTAGCATCGTAACTCGATTCCAACTCCAGTGTTCAGTATAATGGAGGACCTGTTTTTACAAAAGATTGTGCAATGACATTGTTACATTGTTTTTCTCCAAACAATTTTTTTTTTATGATAGAATAAAAAATCTGAAGGTTTTAACTCATCATCATCATTATCAGCCTTTATTTATCCACCGCTGGATATAGGCCTTCCCCAATGTCTTACACTAAATGCGATCGGCAGCTTCTCGCATCCACCTACTTCTGACCGCCCTGATGATGTCATCGGTCCATGTGGAGAGATGGCGTTCTACACTTCTGCATCCTATACGCGGCCTCCACTCCAAAACTTTTCTCCCCATCGGTCATCACTGACACAACAGACTTGGCCGGCCCACTGCCACTTCAGCTTGCAGCTCAGTCGACAACTTTAGTTCTCCGTCGAATTCCTTCGTTCTGGATTTTATCCCTTAGAGAAATTCCAAGCATAACTCTCTCCATCGCTACTTTGAATCGGCGGACCAGCCCGATTAATTTGCCGTGTCTCTGCGCTGTAAGTGACAGTGGGGAAGACGCACTGGTTAAATACTTCCGTCTGAAGACATTGGGGTCCACGAGCTACAATATATACCTTACATAAGTTAGGGTATAAATAGAGTTTTAGAAGAAACAGTTATAAATCAAACGTCTCTACTCAACTAGTGCCAAGAAGTTTAGTCGCCATATACTCGTATTTCCAAAGAATGGACCATCGATAAAACATTAAATATACTGAAAGTATCTTTCAAACTAAACTTCAAACTTTTTATCAGACGGAGTTGTGCTTTTTTATCCCAGTAAACAGTCGAGAAGCATTTAGGAATGAGTTAGTTGGGCATCGACCTGAACGGGGATGAACTCCTGTCAAACTCTGTGGTTAAACTATCACGACTGCTTTTGTTGTTTTATGGTTGCTTCTTCTGTAACTTTAAATGCAATTATAAACTATTTTTAGCGTTATTATTTAATTTAAAAATACACAAATCTTAATAAATTGCATAATTAAACTAAAGTTAAAGACAAAGTTAATTATGAAATGTAAAAGATCCGTAAAGGGAAAGCTTAGATTTTTAAGACAGTTAAAATCACTGCTTACTTTTAGGCACCTCGTGATATTTATGTTATGGATATAGACTCAACCATATAGTCTCAATCTAGTAAAAATAGGACTGAGGTAAGCCCTGCCTATCGTAGAAGGCGACTAAAGGGTCTAGGAGTGTCGCGGGCCTTGAGGGTGGGGGCCTTTATCGCTCAAGCAAAGCTGTGTGAGCCAGCGTATGTCTCAGCGATGGTGCCTAAGAGGGTTAAGCCTCTCTTCAGAGAGGTGTTCACACAAAGTGTAGGAGAGCACTGGTGGGTTTTATAAGAGATCCCGGAGCCTCTCCGAATGCACTGATGCAGAACACCGAGTGGGTTATAGTGAGTAAAAAACTCTAATAACCCTGACTCCCTTCTAGAAATAAGGCATCTTTCGTAGAATTCTCCCCCGAAATAACAAAAAGAACGGTTACGAATATAAGCTGAACTCCGAGAGAAGCATTTGCTTTTCCTTTAAAGGTTAAACAACAATTTTTTTTTATAGAAATGATAATTATTATTAAGAACAAATATGAATACTACTTCCAAAAAACGCCTTGTCTACATAACAACAATGTTACAAGAGCATCATATTACTATATTCAAATACAAAAGAATATCACAGAAGAGAGGAAACGGACAAATCTAAACGTGTCATAGATTACTGCTTTTTGTATGCTATTAAAGTTTATATTGTTTAAATATTATTAATGTTAATAGAAGTTTGTCCGTCTTGTTTTGTTATCGCCGTTTTCAATGACAACCGGCGGCAGGACGCGCGTGCGCTTTATTGCTCAGTTAATAATAACCAGGTACAGTTAAATTACATTTCAAGTAAGTGCCGTCGTCACGGAAGCCTCTTCAGCACACACGACACATTAACAATTGTTGTTCGTTCAAATTGCCTCTCTGTTGTCATTAACTAAGCTATAATATTCTTTTAACCATAAAGCAGGAAGCACCATTTGTTATAGTTATTTATCTGTATAATATATAATAGGTAAAGATGAAAAATTATTGCTTTGCACTCAGCTTAGACGTGTCTTGAGGATCTGCACGTTGATTAGTCCTGTATGTATCCAGTTGTTTCCTTCACCAAATCATCGGTCATCTCATAGAAACTTGCCGATATTTGCTGTATTTCTTTTTATTCTACGAAGGGACGATATCAACCGGATATTCATCCGATGGTAAGTGCTACACCGGCCCAAAACAGAGGCGCTAGTGGGGATGTTATATAAAGCACCACATAGCACCCTTTGCTTTAAGATAAGATATTATGGTTTAGTTACCCCAGTAATTACTTTTACTACAACACTCTTCAAATCGGAACACAGTACTGTTTGCCAGCGGCAGTAGGGGCTGCCGTAGTAGTAGTCTAGACGGTCTCCAGCAACAAAGACCTACCACCAGTAGTTATATGAGGTTTGAAATCATTGACCTTTGAAACTATTGTAGCGTCATTATATACTATCACACTCTGGAGAAAGTTATATTCTAACATTTGTATTCATTATATTCCAGTGTAAAACAGAGATACAGAGATATAGAGATAGATAAATAGGTTTTTAAATACATAGTATAAATATTCAGCAATTAAAATAGTTCACTATTACTGTTATAAATTTTCAGACAACAGTTTTTCAGTGATAGAAAATCAATACGTCAAGCCAATGTGCGAAAAACAATTTTGCTGCAACTAAAAACAAAGCAAAGCGAAAACACATTTTCATACAACGAGACAAACACGCTGCTCTTCTGATAGTGATGATAGTCAGGATGTTTATACAGCATCACATTGCACTGTCCTTGTAGATTGATGATGTTAAGATGCTGTACCTCAGTAATTTCAGTATCTACACTTTGAACCGTACACGGTGATATCCAAACTTTCGTTGCAAGAAATAAGTGTAGCGATGATACTTATAACAGAGAACTACTATTGTACCAATAAAAATAAAGATCTATATGGTCTTTTTAATAATTCAGTTATAAAGATAAAAGATGTACTATAATTTCTAACCAAACAAAATCAAAGACAAGAGCAAGCAAAGTACGTAACGCGGCGACTTTGCGCCGAGTTAGTTTCAGAGTTTCAACGGCTAACTCTTCCACTATTAACTACAAGGTAGCGAATAGTTAGTTGTGTTGTTAGTCTTTTAAGAGTTTCACAGCTTATTTGTAGTTTAACACGTGATTTATATAGTAATAACATGAAAACTCCATTACATTTATTTTAAGAGTTTACTAATCTATTTCATCCATATAGCTATTGTTCTATGTTATAGCTAGAGGTCTACAAGGGACTTGTGGCTTCACCAATAGACTTTAATAAAAAAAAACCTGCATACAGTTAAAATATGTTTTCTACTACATATTCGTATACGGATAAAAATTTAAATGTGATGATAACGTCAAAAATATATTTTAGACAATATATAACTGATAAAGAATATTGTGTTTTAAACATTAAGGAAGATAAAGGTTAGATAGACTTAGGATATTTAAAGTGAAAATCGCTATGATACTTACTTTAAAGACCACTGAGTTGTAGATATGTATTAACACATTACATTTGAAATTAATTGATATTGATAATTATTATTTATACATAGATAAACTTAGTTAACATGTCAATATCTCAGGAATGGCTGTACTTTAAATATGTATATCATATCAGCTTTAGAGAATGATTTGTTAGTCAAATTATTACATAATGTAACGGTACAAGGTGCTATATTCACCTGAATGTAGGTGTAATAGGTAATATAATTAAACATTAATCTCACACTTCAACAGTTAACCGCATAATTCGCATGAGGCGGTTATACGCGCCTTCTCCGGCCGCGGCGTAGTCAAAGGCATATTATCCCGAAACTAATGAACATCAAACTCTATGAATACGCACCTAAAGCTCCGAAACACGATATAAACTAAGCCCCGCTGTATGATTATAATGTAATCCTTAATAACGGGTGTAAATATCTCAACGCGGCAAGGGGCACTTTAAGGGAGGCCGGCGGTGGGGACCCACGTACGTTGCGGCGCGGTAAACTGTACTCCAGCGCACGAACCCCTAGTTTATCAAACTAGATTACCTAACAGGTGTAATTACATACCCTCCAATACTGTATTAATCCTGTGTAAATATACCTGACTCCGTGTCGCAGCGGATTAACCTCGTAGTTCCCCAACAGTTCCCGAGCTATATGTGGAGTTTGGTTTTTTAGATCCCACCATTTTTTTCGTGTGGAAATTCAGCATTGGATACACTCCTGCTGTGGGGGGAACAAAGGGATTATGGCTACGGTTTCTCACTCATCGCACTTGGCCGAAACCGCACGAACTCTTTCGCACATGACCTTGGTTCCGACAGCGAGAGGCCTTAATGAGGCCGCGTCGCGGCGTGAACCCCATTTATCAGTAATAGTTTTAAATTCTACCTACCTAACTATCATTATCATCACTGTGTTTTACCTGACAACATGAGAGCCAGTATAAAAGACCACGTTTCACCATCTATAGACTCATTTCAGCATACATTCTTTTCTTAGTCTTTCTGTATATCAATATCTATCTATAATTTACACTACTACTAGGTCCTTACTATACCGTCTAGGTACCACCGCAGCTCCTATATATATCCCCAAACAGTAGTGTGTAAATATTACTGTGTTCCAGTTTGAAAGGCGTTGTAGCTACTTACTGGGACAACGAGATTTGACATATCGTCTCAAAGCGATGAGCACAATGCGGTACTGTGTATATCATCCTAACTGGCACCACGTTGTTATAAGTTACGGATCTTTTACATCGCTCATCTCGTCACATTGTCGATTGAAAAAAAAATTGTTATCATTAAATATGTTCTTCCAAATCTTTTTCATCTTATATTTGAGTTCAAGTATTGTCCATTTTAGATTAAAGAAAATTTACCACAAGGTGAACGTCTTTCGCTACTCTTCGTTATTCGTAACTGTAAATGTTAACTAAAAGGTTAAGTTAATTAAAAGTTTTTTAATAAATTTTAGTTTAATATGTCTCATTAGCTTTAATAGCTAATACTGGCTGAACCTAACCTAACCAAAGTAAAGTCCTGCAAAACAAATCTGACCTGCTCGTCGTGCTCCCTGCTAATCATCAAACAAGGCTTTGGCATCCACCATCCCACATTGGGGCAGAGTGGTGGGTAACGGCCCAAAGCCCCCCATATGAACCCTTACAAATGTGGATATCTTCGGGCGAGGCCTATGTCTCGCAGTAGACGTCTATCGAATGGTGATGATGAACAAAACTCTTGAGCCATTGAGTCAGAAGATACGTTCATTATTCTAACAAACGGCTCGGCAGTGTGTATCATCAGACTGTAATGTACAGTGTAAGTTCAGTTGTGGATACCATAAAGTTGTTCTTGGAGGCTGATAAAGATTTACTCTCAATACGTGGGATTACACCTCAGCACCGGCTCATGCGGCGGGGCGTGATCAAGAACTTTAAACTATCGCCGCTCGTAAATTTTCCAAGAAGCACACAGTATACTAAATAATATCTCATAAGCCGCGATAGCTCAGTGTGTTGCGGCCGCAAGGGTTATACGTAGGAAGAAAGCTCGGGTTCAATTCCCACTAAACTCCAACTTTATCAGTTAGTTTACTGCTGGTAAGTCTCTTTTTTTTTAATTCCCCCTGCGTGTTTCAGATCAGAGCCTTTATTTTACCAGACATTTACCATCAGTAAAATTTGTATCCATTTCCAACTCACCCGCGTCTTTATTTCTAACCTTCCTTTCATACTATGTTCATCTTATACACTTCTTCCATCTAGAATTCCATTTCCTTCTCTGATACCCCTCGCAAGTTTAGATAGTCGCCTTATTGTTTTCCTAAGAGGTAACCTGAAAGTCATAAAGCATCCTTTTTTAAATTTCTCCATTATCTTTTTCTCTTTCTTTTTTAATTTTACTTTAACAATTTCTGTATTTTGTTTCTTATTTCTATTCTCTTATTTATTTCATCATCATCATCATCATCCGACAGACGTCCACTGCTGGACACAGGCCTCCCCCAAAGATCTCCACATCGATCGATCCTGCGCTGCACGCATCCAACTGCTCCCCGCAACCTTCACCAGATCGTCACCCCACAAGATGGGAGGCTTGTCAACACTACATCTTCCGGTACCCGGGCGCCATTCGAGGACCTTAATGTCCCATCGGCTGTCAATCCTTCGAGCGAAATGTCCTGCCCATAGCTACTTGAGACTAGCAATCTTTTGGACTACATCGGTGAGCTTAGTTCTCCTGCGGATCTCCTCATTTCTGATTCGATCACACAGGGAAATCCTAGGGTTACCCTACATTCACATTTTTACTTTTTACATTTTATTTCCTAATCTATAGCTTATCTATCTTCATTCATCAGAGAGGCAATAGCTTTCTCGCTGAGCTGTTTTACAAGCTCCAATTCGCAGTACGTTCTTTGTCTCCCGCATAAGGAACAGGAGGTGCTTTAGGTCTCTATCGCCGGAGACCGTCTAGGTAGGTTCCTATTTTTGCCGACAAACAGTAGTGTGCGAACATTACTGTGTTCCGGTATAAAAGGCGCTGTAGCTAGTAAAATTACTCGAATATCAAGACTACGTCTTATGTCTCAAGGCGACAATATGCTGCTGTGTATACCATCTTAACTAGCGCCGCGTAGTTATGGGCAGGTGTATCACTCACTATCACGTGAACGTTTCGCTCGTTTCGTCGCTTCCTAAAATAAAAAAAAAACTATCGAACTGTTACTTGGACTGTGTTGCCGGATATCGTCTATATAAGTACGAATACAGCTGCTATTTCAGATGGTAAACAGTACTGTGTTCCGGTTTGAAGGGCGCTGTAGGTAAGAAAATTTCTGGAGTGAGAAGACCTAACACCTAATGTCAGTATTTAAAAATCAATACAATTAAATTAGACTAATTCATACATTTTAAGTATAATCAAACTTTAATAAAAATAAAGGCAGACTATATTATAACAAAATATATCTAATCTACTTAGGATGGTGAACTCTGCACCACATTGTGCTCATCACTTTGGGATGTTATCAAGTCTCATTTTCCCATTAACAACACAAGCTAAGCCATTCAAACCGGATCACAGTAATATTTTGGCGGCAGCGATAGAACTATCATGTAGAGACGTACTACTAATAAACAATACTTGTTAAACAAGTTTTCAGTTGAGTTTCCGGTTCCCGTCGACCTGATCAGCCCCAGCACCGCCTGAAGCTTCAAAACGATCTGTCACGCAATTAAAATTTTTCAGGGTCTACATTTTATATTTAGTTGAATCGGCTTCATGAAAAGATCCCGCTGCGCGAACCGATGGTTCCAATCTTGTGAACTGAAATACATTTTCGTTTCATTCAAATAAGCCTTTCATAGTCGGCCACTCGTAAAAAATTCAATCTATGGATAAACACTTCAGCGATAAAGAGATCCAAACGGACTTTCCAGCATCCAATTTGTGATACAGGTTTCTATTTTACGAATTTATAAATATGTCTATATATATAGACGTGTATGAGAATTTGGAATTGATGGTGTCGATGTGAACGGCGTGTGTCAAATGTGAGCTCCACAGACGAATAGAAATAAAGACGAGATTGAGTTGGAAATAAAATAAAGGCTTTGACCCGAAACAGGGAGGAGTAATTAAAAAAAAAAGAGACTTATCAGCAGTAAACTAACTGATAAAGTTGCTTTAGTGGAAATTGAAACAGAGCTTTCTTACTACGTATATCTCTATCGGCCTCATTACAAACAGAGCCAGTTTAAAGAGCGTTGTAGCTAATGAAATTACTATAGTAACGAAACTTATTCGAGGGAGAAATCTTCTAAAGATACCCTGCTTCTGAGCGGAACATAAGATTTTGTAATTTTTGTATCACCCTCTACGGTGAGCATCCTCAATGCATTGCTGGGGATCTCCTAAAAACGCAGAAGTGCCTCTCTACGATACACCTAAGCATGTCCCTGGGAAAGCCGTAACCTATCTAGGTATCCTCGTTTTACTACATAGACGGGACCACCGAAAACCCTTTTAATAGCCTTCTCCAACAGGCTGAAATTACCATAGTCCTATTTTTAATAACCCGAGACTACAGATCAGGCAGTAAACGAGACCTAGCATTTTGTATCTCAGGGCGTGAAAGCACAATATGTACATCATCCTTAGTAGCCCCACGTTGTTAGGAGAAGAAGTAGAGTATTTTTTTTGACAGTCGCAACATCAGAGGAGTCGCGGCTGCCTTGCCGTCCTTTAAGGAAATGATAAGCTCTTTTCTTGAAGGAAAAAGTTGCGCTTGAAACACGCACTGGACGATGGCCAGTCGTTCAAGTGATAAGGAAATCTTAGAGTTAGAACTTGGCGAAATGAAGAATGGGGTTGTTATTAAAATTTTATCCTTGAGGATATTACAACAAGTAAGACCGTAGAAGAGTAAATAAACAATTAAATGGAGAAATATGGATATTGTGTAATATTTAATGTGGTGTTAATATATTACAATGGTGTCGTGTTTTCGTAAAGGGAGTCAACGGGGTAGGTCGGTTGGCTGGCGGCCAAGCGGTGAAAGTTACCAAGTTGGCCTACCTATTTGTTTATTCCCGGCCTCCTGGCGAACGTCTGTGCCAAAAACGCGAGCGAAACGCACCCGAAATGGAAAGCGGGGTCGGGATTTGCGGATAAACAAACAAACAAACATCACAGCCCCGCGACGGGGGCACAACTCACCACCGGGGAAAACTCGTTTGATTCCAATATTTCTACGATTGAATACAGTACTTATGTCGATGAGAAAACTCAATGTATAACTATCTATCTGTATCATCATCATCATCATCACAAATGTCTGAAACTATGAACTTTTTGGAATATTTTTTATTAAAGTTTTCTTCAAAGAAATAACAATGAGAAATGTATTCAATAATTTACACACTTTTACTTAATTAGTATATTTACTAAATACTGTACTGCTGGTGGACCACCGCAGCTCCTATTACAGTAGACAAATATTACTGTATTACCTGTTCGTCGTAGCAACGTAGTAATATTACTGCAGTAATGAGATTTAACATGTCTCAAGGCTGTTTCAGTCTCCACCAACCGATTGCTAAGCCAGGTGAATGGTTATCCCGCCATTTGCTCGTTCGCCAGAGCCCCATCCGTTGTCTAGCAGGTAGCACCACGGGGCAGTAACTCGCCACTCTGCCGCCATACGGCGCATGCAGGTGATATTGACAATAGGGTAGGATAAGATCTTGGTTCCGTGCTCTCCTTACTCCCTTATAACGTTATACACTACACCAAATAGTGCTCGTCGCCTTGATGCATAAGTTGGTGAGTTTCGTTACCATAATTCTAACTGGAACATAGTAATGTTTTAATATAATCAGTATTGTTTTTTTTATTCAACGAAGCAACGAGACGAGCGCGACCATCGCTTAATGATAAGTAATACGCCTGTCCATAACAATGTTAGGTTGTTGCACACAGAGCCACATTATGCTCGTCACCTTAGACATAAGATATTGAGTCTCGTTGCCCTAGTAATTTCACTAGCTGTAGCGCATTTCATACCGGAACACAGTAATACAGCAAAACTTAGTTTTCCGTTTAGTCATATGAAATAATAGATAAGCTATAAAGTTAACACACAATAAAGCCTTCCGTTGCGTAGATCTTTAGAGATTCTCCGCGCCCATGGAACCGGAGTGAGACAGCCGCGGCGGTAAAGTGACAGGGTATAACTTAACCGACAATGTAGGCGGAGGTGCGCTCGACGGGTCCCCGTCCGCTCTAAACAGAAGTTACGGTGTTAAGTAATGGCCCGACTTATATATATGGTTTAGGGCGCGCTTTTGTGTGCCGCACTTTATATGGTCGTAAAGTCGGCCGTATGACGTCACGGCGCGCGCCCACCGCGCCTAATGAGAAACGGAACCGTAAATACATTTTTATGTGCGGCGGTGCACCGGGCGCTTGATATCCGGTTACGAGTGAACCGGACATTGCATTTGCTTTCAACCGCTGCCCAATTTTAATATGTCTTATCAAACAGATAACGTTCACTGCTGCGCAATTACCTCTCAAGAATCTTCATTAAGGAGGAATTGCACCTTAGCCTCACCGCGCTGGCTTAATGCGGTCAGTAGTCAAAGCCTAGTCTGTTATTCAGCAGGATGCACCACGTGCATGTGGCATTGACTTGGACTCCGTAAGATGTTGCGCGGGCTTTTTTTACACTAACAATAATAAAGATATGACTAGTACATAATAACTGCACACTTGAGATCTCACACTAAGATTATCTATGTCGTAATGTTTAGTGTTGGTCTTCGGAGGAAATCGTGGCTGCATAACATCAGGGAGCGGACCGGGATCGCGAGTGCCGCCCAACTGTTCCGCCTCGCAAGAGACCGGGCCGAAATATGGTGAACTGACCACCAACCTTCGCTAGTCGGAGAGGCACCTTAAGAAGAAGAATATTCAGTCTCCTTCATTCCAATTGTAGGATGCATGAGCGATGGATGCTTGGAACAAAACGTAAGAGCGAGCCAGTACGCATGAGAAAGAGCGAGAGGGATATACTGGGGAGATAGAAAAATACGTATAGCGATGGTGAATGTGCTTAAGAGGTTTTTTTATTATAAATAAAATCCAGTGTTTTTTGGAAAAATTTTGTTCCGACACAAAATCGACTAGACGAGCGAAATATTTACCTGATGACAAGTGATAAGACTTTCCTGTGTGATACAATGATATACACTACACCACATCGAGACCGTTAGCTTGAGATATAACATGTAAAACTCATTACCCCAGTAATTTCACTAGCTATAACGCCCTTAAAACCGGAACACACTGGTGATTGTCCGCTGCAATTGTCGCTACGGTGGTATCTATCTAGGCCTTCGGCAACAGAGACCTAACACCAGTAAAGTAAATACAATGAAATACAAGGTGGACCGACGATCTGGGAGAATGGCGGGAACCCGGGTGGATGCGAGCAACACGGGATCAATCGATGTGGAAATATTTGGGAAAGGCCTCTATGCGGCAGTGGACATCTATCGACTGATGATCATGATGTTATCTTTGTCAGTTTTGAGTACCTGATTTCTTATGTAAATTAAAACATATATATTTCTAAAAAGAAATACTTTTATAAACAAATTTTAAGTAGACAGTCTCTATCACTACCTTACAAAAGTAATATTTAAGAAGGAAATAGGAAGGATGAATCTTCTCTTCATTAGGTAAAAGTGGAAATTAAATAACTTTTATACATCATCATCATCATCAACAGCCTGGGATAATGCACTGTAATTTTTCATATATACAACGTTATTAATAATATTTTTTTTTTTGATTTCGAGAATGTACCGGATATGGAAAACATCAACAAAACTTACTTGAAAATGATTTACGATTGCCGACTGAACTTGTAGATGTTCCTCTTAAAAATTTCCACCTGAAAAAACGCACAAAAACACAAACGCGTTTGAAAGTTCCTGCAAACAAGAGTTTTTTTTTTTAACGAAGCCGAACGAGATAATTCTGAACTTCAGATAAAGTTCTGTGAATGTAAAAACTCATTGCAGTTCACCGTTCCTCTTTTTGAGAGTTTTTTATGAGTGAAAAAAAAACCATGTCATCGGGATGTTTATTTCACAATTTACAATTAACGAATGATGGTGGAAAAGGTTCATCATAATAGTCATCATTATCAACCTACAGTCGTCCACTGCTGGACGTAAGCCTCTCTCAAAGATCTCCACATCGATCGACTCTGCGCTGTCCGTATCCAGCTCTTTCCCACAACCATCACCAGATCATCTCCTCCACTGTTAAACTTAATCGATCTTGACTAACCTCACTTAACTCTTAACCAGTTTTGAAAGTACAATTGTCATAAACGCGAAATTCCTTTCGTATCACCTGACTAGATTCCTGATGATGTTAGCACTGCAAGCCATGCGACTGTTACAGCGTATCTGACACTCGGTTCGTGAACCCGGATCCACGGCCTGTTGATCACCTGACTGAGATCTTCGACTGCATTTTAATTTTTTTTTTCCTTTGTACAAATATTACCAGCCTGTGGTGTTTCCGACAACCCGAGGATCTTCAAAAAAAGAGATTACTCTTTTCTCAAAGGTGGACACCGCTGCTTCGACTTACCAGGATTTATAGCAGACTTTAGTCAACGATCACCACTTACAATCTGATGGCAGTTTTCTTTTCGCTTTTGTTTAATTTTTTTTATTTTTCCTGTCATAAATATTCTACTTGTGAGTATATTGAATAATTGATGTAAAGTCATTTCGTCAAACTGACGAGGGTCCTACATCTTAACACTGACGTATTACATCTAAATTTTAGAATAATGATGAGATTACGACTCCATCAAATTATCCTCACGGCTGTTATAATTGTTTTAATTCGCTTTTAACTTAATGTATAAAAAAGGCAATAAAATTATCGCGCGGCACATTCGAAGATAATGAGATTATTCGCTTAAAGCACACTCAAATTCTAGTGCAAAGTTAATTATATGGGTTCGTCCATCTCGAATGTTCCTCTTGAATTTGGCTTCGTGCAAAACAAACATGCGGTTACGCGACGCGACTCCAATGTAAATGTCGCGGCGCTGGTCAGTGGAAGGTTATTTCGGATTCGATAAGGATATCCGACATTCAATCCGGCAAATATTACAGAAGGGAACACCATCCTGATTTTGGCTAATGATGAACTTTCTACTTTACTTCAACATATTGTAAAGCTCTTGGAACTAGAACTTACTAGAGTATATACAAAACCTATCTTCTTATATTACTAGTTCGAAGTATTAATAATTCAAGAACCATGCTTGCTACATAATTTCACGTGATTCCAAGTGACAATAGGATTGTAGATGGTGTACTGTGCTCATTTAGAGTAATCTAGTATATACGTACTTTAGTCAAGACTGTTCAACATTGGACAAAGTATAAATATGAGAATTGAAAATTTTATTGTTGTATGCTTAGAAGCAGTGGTAAAGTTCTAAGTTACGTTAAGCTCAATGTCAATTAGCTGGAGACTACTTATCAATGGTTAAAAGTCCAATTAACTGTAATCTCTATCGTAAGCATAGTTCTTACTACTAATTTCTATGAAGATAAAAAAAAATCTAAAGACTGCATGAATACCTGAACTAAAAATTATATCTTGATAAAATAGCCTGTTTGTAAAGCAATGGACAAATAACCGTTTGATGATGATGAAATTCAAGTTAAAAAATTACTTAATAATATTTTACTAGTTGTCATATATAATAATAAAAAAAAAACTTTATGTCAAGTGTCAATATTTTTTGTCTGTAGCTATTTTTTGTCTGTGTCTAGTTTTTGTCTATGCCTATTTTTTGTCTATGTCTATTTTTTGTCTATGTCTATTTTTTGTCTGTCTATTTTTTGTCTATGTCTATTTTTTGTCTATGTCTATTTTTTGTCTATGTCTATTTTTTGTCTATGCTTATTTTTTGTCAACGCCTATTTTTTATCTATGTCTATTTTTTGACTGTCATTTTTGCTGACAGATACTCCGCTTTATTCACATAATAAAGATGGCAACCTTAAAATCGATAAACTCCATTTTTATTTTATAAAAGTCTAAAATCACAATCGAATCAATCGAAATCAGTTTGTTCACAACCAGACACTGGTTAATATTTGATATGTAATCATTGGTGTAAGTGTAAAACACTTTGTAACAGTTTTAAATGGTTTATCAACTGTCATTGTGTTTTAAACAATTGATTATATAAATCCCAACAACAAGGGGTAGGTGGTATAATAGATGTATAACATAACATACGTATTCCTCCACGCAATGAGGACAGAAATAGTTGCGCCGTAAATAAGCCCGTCATTCTCGAAGCAGCCGCAATAAAACGTCGCCCCTGACACAGCGCACACTCGTAAAAATATCAAAATATATAACACACACCTGCCCACTCATAATTCACACACCATAATTCCGGGCCCTCGTCCCACTGTCACTTAGAGACGACCTTTCATATATTTTAAACATCACCCCGCTGCAGGGTCCGCGTCCGTCACACGGAATAAAACTTCTACACCGCGTCGAACACATTACCTCCTCGCACTGTGTACTGTGCAGATTGTGTGCCTATTTATTTTTCTCACCACCCTCCCGGACCCTCGCCCTACTTCGTGTCAGTCCGATTGTTTGCCCACCCCGAGGCGTTTGCCCACGCGGGCATACGCAGATGCTAAAACCTATTTATGCGCCCGGTGACCACAATCAAAATTATTTATGCCCCGCACGGGCGGCGGCGGAGGCTTTATGCCCGACGGTGGACGCGCGGGATCGCTTTATACAGCCTCCGACTTAATAATATTCCCCGTAATTAAAAACTCGTCCCGAACGATTTCATTGCATGCGGGGGGCACTGGATACTGGTGGGTGCGAAGGGGGGCAGCGGGGACAATCTATGCGATTTATTTCAATGAAATAAATTTTTCGGGTCGACGATTAATCGCTGAGCGATAGAGTTTTCGTATCTTCGAGTTGAATACACTTTCATAACGAGCAATCACACTGAAAAGTAAAGAAAGGTAAGTATTTGTGTTCACAAAGTGGATTTCGAAATTTAACCTACTGATATAATTGAACAACTCTACAGATCTCCAAAGATTATTGCTGTAAATGGCAGTGGGCAGGGCTCATTGCGCGAAGGACCGTCGGCCGATGGGGTAGTAAGGTCCTCGAGTGGCACCCGCGTACCGGTTGAGGTAGCATTGGGAGGCCGCCCACAAGGTGGACCGACCATCTGGTGAGAGTTGCGGGAACCCACTGGATGCGAGCAACGTGGGTCCGATCGACGTGGAGATCTTTGGGGGAGGCCTATATCCAGCAACGGACGTCTATAAGCTGATGATGATAGCTGTCTTCATTATCTCATAGGGTTTGTAGAAATTTAAGAAAGACCTAGTGTGTTTTGTACAAAATATAAGTGTGAGCTTTTATTATAGCTAAATCTGAAATAAGCCGTCGCCCCTCCATTTGAATGAGTAGCAGCTGCCGAATGATTTGATAATAAACAGCATTTATATATATGCAATGGGAAGCAATCGATCAACGGCGCTGGTGCTCGGGGCGAACAAACACACCTCACTCGGCCGGGGCTGATCGTCTCATTGATTCGGGATTATCCGCCAAGATTACAGCCCCCGCTCACGATCTCTAACTATTCCCTGCGAAGCCACTTTTATTATACCTACATACACACACACACACACACCACCCCATATCGCCGCCTGATTGTTTTTTCTAATACGATCAATCCCGCGAAGGGAGAATTGCTGACGAAATCATATCCGTTCGAAGGCAGGAAATGATTTATATTTGTGCATTTATTTCCGATTCTTCCCATTAACCACAACTTTATGGATGACACGGCAATTCACGTATCGCTTCGACTTTCATACTTACGACGTTTCTTTTAAAAGCATCTCCGACACTTATACATCTCTAACAGTTTACGTATCAAGTAAGTACAATTCATTTAATTTTAAAAGACTTATTAATTATAAATATTCTATAAAAAAAAACTTTATGTTAAGAAATTTGATATTTCATTAGTATTAAAAATATTTTTTCTAAACATTTTTGCAACAATCAAATTAATTTAATATGTAAATGTTTAATGAAAAAGTCAATAACGTCAGAATAAATTACAACAAGGAAGCTCCTTATAAATTGTTGATGAGATATTTTAATACCAAATTATCAATTTAATTAATTTTTGCACAGGAGCTAATTGACGTTAAAGTGCTAACGGTTAGAGGATGGTGTGTTTAAAAAAACCTAATAAATGAGAAGAGGATCCACGAAATTAAATCTATATCATTTTAATTAGAAACCATCGAGAATAAATATTCATTTGGGCGTTGAAAGGATCCGTTTAGGTCAATTGCAAGCGCCGTGACGCTGAATTAAAAATTGTCAAAGCCCTAAAGCGCTAATAACGAGAAAGAAGCAATTAATAGAAAAAGTACACTAAAATGCCAATCCTCAAATATAATAACTATTCTATTAAATATAAAGCTCCTATTTACAACATTGTTGTAAACTACAAAAGTTTGAATCTATTCAATGTTAGGCGGTCTAAGTAGGCACCACCGCAGCGCCTATTGCAACCGAAAAAGTGTACTGTGCTAACATGTTTCAAGTTTGAAGGGTGCTGTAGCTAGTGTAATTACTGGGGTAACGAGACTCAACATCTTGTCTCTAGGCGACGAGCATAACGTGGCTCAGTGTATAACATCCTAACTAGCGCCACATTGTTATGGGCAAACGTATTATCATCAAGTGATCGTCCCGTTCGTCTCGTCGCTTCGTTGAATAAAAAAAAAAACATTAATGATTAAACTAAAACATTACTGTGTTCCGGTCTGAAGAGTGTTGTAGCATAAGTCTTACTATTAGCTTTTATCATCTAAGGTATGCTCATTTTCATCATCATCGGCCGATAGACGTCAACTGCTGGACATAGGCCTCACCCAAAGATAGTCTACATATAGTCGGCATGGCCCCTGGTCCGTCGGTCACCAGAGAGATATGGGTGGATTTGAGCCATTTCCCACCACGCTGGCCTAATGCGAGTTGGTGGGAGCTAATTGTCATATTAAGTAAATACAGGTGGCAAAAGCGTTTCGTCTAAAAACTCTGACATTTATATGTCAACGAACAGAACACATTAATCATATTATGACAAAAGATTTATAGTGTGAAGGTGGTGGCTGACCAGCACTGTTCGATAAATACCTACTACTATCCAAAGTCGACTATTTATGACAGCGGTATCGAAGCGAGTACTTCCGTGTTAAAAGACTGACTTTTAACAATTGCGTTATGGTAATATTTAAAAGCGCTGTTTAAGTGTACTTGTAAACAAGTGTCACGCGTATTCGCGTGAATAAATTTGAAACACGTTATTATTACGACGGGAACGATTGCAGCGGCACGATCCGGGCGTTGCGATTTGTGTAATGGCTCATTTTACGACGAACGAGCATCGAATTTTCGATCGTAAAACATTTTAAACATATTTGCCGCAGTAAAAATATACAACGCCGGAAACCGGAAGCGACAACACGTGCAATAATAATTGTTTAATTGATGTTATTACTGTACGGGACCGAGTGTTTTTGTGAAATGTTTATTTCATTGTATGTTCAATTAGTCGATACACATTTTTTTCAAAGCATCAAGTTCAGCGCTTGACTACGATCCCATCTGACGATAAGTGGTGATGTGGTCTGTGATGGTAAAGACAACTTAGTAACAGTCTATTTACTCTGCTTGAAAACACCTACGTCGTATTTGAAGGGAACACACCAGCGAGTTTCACTCCCAGGCTGTTCTCACCAAACAAACAATTTACCTTAACTTATCAGTTGCCAAAGTATTCTTAGCAAGACTTATCACATCAGGTTTCACTTTAGCTTAACATAAAATAAAATTTAGATCCACAAGGTTGGTGTACAGATAGAGAAAACTGTTCTGGTCCTCAGCTATAGTTTTCGGTAAAAGTACAACGTCTTCGGCGACCCTGTGCATCAATCAATATCCTCGGCGGCGGAGAGTAATGAAACAGGTAATAAAAATAATAAAGTATATTGTTTGCTTCCGTAGCGATCAGCTGATGCCCCCCTCCCCCTGTTTAATTAATGACCAATCTCCCAAGACTCACCGGTGCTTACGTTAATTAATTACAGTCGTCGACGGTGCGGACGCCCGTGTCGCCATTGTTTCCTTTTACAGGCACAGAAAAAAGTACTTGTCTAGTCTAGTCTAGTCTAGTATTCAGTTTTTTAAAAAAAAAACGACTTACCAACATTTTATGTACATTCCCCCTCTCTTTCTCTAAGTCGGTACCTCAATGCTGAGAGTCGTGACTCCTTATCGATAACCTGTTCTTAATGATGTTACGCCAATCACTTCTATTTGATGCTTTCTGTATAGCTACATATACAGGAGTTTCGAAGATCTCCTTCTCCTGGTTAATCCAACGTTTTGGGTTCCGTCCACGCGGCCTCTTACTGTCAATGTTGCCAGTAACGACAAGTTTCTCCAAGTCATTTCCATTTTTTCTATCAATATGACTGAAAACCATGATCATACCGAAACGCGCACACACATGCTAAAACATGTAATTAGTTCACTAATACTAGTGTTTAATGTAGTAATTAATACTAAAACTGGTATGTAACGCTAACTCTTAGGTTTCAAGTAAAATTCCTATTTTAGGAACGACATTATCATAAATGATGTCATTTAGGGTTTACTAATTCCTTCTTTCTTTGGTTTGGGGTAGAAAATCTTCGAAAGCTACCATGCTTCTGGGGTGAAGTCAGGGTTATGTGAGATTTTACTCACTAAAACCCACTCGGTGCTCTGCATCAGAACTTAGCGCAGAGTAGATCTCCAGGATCTCTTATAGAACGAACCAGTGCCTCTCTACACTTTGTGTGAACACCTCTCTGAGGAGGGGCTTAACCCTCTTAGGTACCATCGCTGAGCCATACGCCGTCCCATATAGGTTCGCTTGTCCCCCACCCTCAAGGCCAGCACAACTCCTCGACCCTTTTAGTCGCCTTCTACAACAGGCAGAGCTTACCTTAGTCCTATTCTTACTAGTCCGAGACTATAGGACTAAGGTTTACTTACTCCTAACATCCTAACAGGTGTCTTACTTACTGCTCTAAGTGAACGAGCTCTTAAACCAAAAATTTCTGAGGTCTTTATTTCCGTAGATTGTCTAGTGTTCAAAAGTTACTCTGATTTCCGGTTTAATAGTGAGGTTAGTGAAATTACTGAGGCAACAATATTTAACTTGGTGTCTTAAGATCTCATCTTAACCAGTGCAACTTTGTTTGGAGAGCGTATAACTCACGATCGGAAGACCTAGCTCCTATTTAGAAAAAAACAAGTTTTTATAAACTCATATACTTTTTGACAAAACAAGGTAGAAGATATGTTAGCAGACGGAAGAAGTGGTAGTCCATAACCACACGGGAGAGGACCAGCATCATATCCAACGAGAAGCTTTTCCACCTTCCGCAAAACATTCGACCATTTTCGTATAAAGAGGAACTACTAGAAGATTAAAAGGGTGGATAAATGAGTGAACAATTTATGTTCATCATAATCATCATCAGCCGACAGACTTCCACTGCTGGACATAGGCACCATAGTTCACCTGGTGGTAAGTGAACACAGCCGCTCATAGACAGTTACAAACACCAGAAGGCTCGCAGCCGCGTTGCCGACATTTAAGGATATAGTATGTTCTTTTCTTAAAGGATTCCATATGGTATTGATTCGCAAAATATATGATGGTAATCTTCTTCTTCTTAAAGTGCCTCTCCAATTACCGAAGGTTGGCGACCAGCGTGGTACAGTCCTTTCTGTCTCCTAAGAGACGCCGGGCACTTACGGCCTTGTTATTATTGGACTTTTCCATGTTAAATACGAGGGAATATAGTGCAGTGGTTTCCCGTTGCCTTCTGCATCAAGCCTTTTAGAGGTTACTTCATCCAGCCAGTTTCCAGGCCGGGTGTATGGTTATACCGCCATTGCTCGGTCATCAGAGCCTCGTCCGTTATCCAGCAGAGGTTACCGCGGGCAGATGAGGTTGGTTGTTGGGCTGGATAGATCTTATTTTCCGTTCTCTCCCTACCCCCCACGGTTATGGTAATAAATATGATATATTAATATCAAAAAATACCGATACAAACATTCCATGATTACTTCCCGCTCAACGAATATCAGCGAGGCTCCAGCCGGTAGGTTCCGCGGTTAAATTTCCCTACGTATCGCCGGTTGACGCAATTATGGTGATTCGATTGGAGCCAAGATTGCTCCGCGGCCGGGATTAAACGGAGCACCCCCGTGCGGTAGACTCCCAATGGGATATCAGCAGCGGCACAATGGTCAATACATCCATTTATATCGAGTGGAACTGATTACGAAGTACTGATGAAAACTCTGAGACGCCGGAGACCAGATCAACGCAGCTCATATTTTTGCATGTTATGTCTTATATCGATGAGAGCTATGTGGTGCAGTGTATACCATCCTAAGTTACGCAACATTGTTGTGAGGATATTGTCACCATCAGGTCTATTTGTTCGTACCGTTGCTTCGGTCAATAAAAAAATTCAAATAACATTCTTCTTCTTCTTCTTCTTCTTAAAGTGCCTCTCCAGCAAGTAAAGATTGGCGATCAGATAAAATTGAGTCTGCAAATATTATTTTTATATCATTATCATCGCAATTAAAAGCCAGGTTTATATTAATATCAAACTTAATACTCTTTATTTAATTACCAGAATAGCTATTTTCACCACCTTGATATTACCACTACCCCCTACACGACCGCTTGATGATTTTGTTTTATTGAATATTGTTCATGCAAATATTGTTCTCTTTCCTGAGGACCAATTCCATGACCATGAAACGAGACGTGCATCCATCATCACCATCAATCACTAGACGTCCACTGCTAGACATAGGCCTCTCCCAAAGATCTCCACATCAATCGGTCCTGCGCTGTCCGCGTCCAGTGGCTTCCCGCAACTTTCGTTTGTAGGGATTCATATGGTGAGATTTGGGCTGTTCCGACCACTCTGGCCCAATGCGGATTGCTGAGAGCCAAAGTCTAGTTTATTGATTAGCAGGGTACACCACAGGTTGGTTTCCTTTCCGTGAGTTGTTGTGCTCGAGCCCGTACACTCCTAAAAGAAGTCATTAAAATTATAATTTTTATTTTATGTTGGTAACATTACCTTCGTAATTATAAATTGGCAACACTGAACAAACGTCAGAATAATCGAGTCATTCGAGCATTAGCTACCGAAGAGCGAGGATCGCTAGTATTAAATAACATTTAGTGTCTTTCACTGTAAAAGTTGTGAGTAAAATCATAACCATCCAATTAATTGGATGATATTTTAACATGCCTAACCGATTGCTTCCTAATAATCTCTAATACCAATTCCGAAGGCTCATATAATGATATTCTAGATAATGGTAAGGTTTCCTGAACTCGTCTGAGCAGATAAAGTATCTGAAGTCTAACCTAACCTAACCTAACCTTACTATAAAATTACTATTAATATATGAGAGACGAGAGCGCTTTGTGTGAGCACGCTTTCCTAACATGTTCTATTTAAGTCGAGGGTATTTGAAGAAATAAAACTCTTACCGTCAATTCGGGGACACATTGAAAAACATTGGGAAAGTGGGGTAGTAGTGCAAATGTGTCGTTGGCACGCTGTTGTTCGGGTTCAAAGCGGTTACAGGGGCGAATTGAAATGCGGGAGTAGCGCTCCGCGGCGCTGCGTGCTGAACTGGAGCCAATAATGCGAACCTTTGATGTTCGGTTATTTAGACAGGGGGATTGGGGGGGGGGGCTCTGTATTGCGTCACTCGCGATATTTTCAAATATGTATTTGCAAATCTTTCATATGAAAAAACATGTATACTGGCGGTAGGTCTCTATTGCCGGGGACTGAGTAGGTAGGTAAAATACTGGGGTAAAGAGACATCTTATGTCTCATGGCGACAAGCACAATCTGGTGCTGTGTTATCATCCTCACTAGCACCGCGTTGTTATATGCAGGCTTACATCCCAGGTAAACATCTCGCTAGTCACTTAGCTACGTTGCATAAAAAAATGTGCTGGAAGGGCACTTTACAATATGGACCGATCTTATGTCTAGCGACTTTAATTCTTTGGTAATGATCATCATGATTATAGAATTCATACTCTAAGTTCGTATATATTGTGTTGTTATATTTACTTCAGAGCACCAAACTAATACAGAATGGCAATCATCTTTGTGAATCAAGAAGAAGATAAGTTAAAATTAAAGTGTTTCAAAGAGTTCTAATTGATTTTTTAATGCGTCACGTTGATTCTTGTCATCATCACTATCTTCAGCCGATAGACGTCCACTGCTGGACACAGGCCTCCCAAAAACCTCCATGTTTGTAAGATTTCACATACGGGGATTTGGGCCATTTCCCACCACTCTGCCCCAATGCGGGTTGGTGGGAGCTAGAGCCTCGTTTGTTGATTAGCAGGGTGCACCATGAGCAGGTAAGTTTGGCTTGGATCCTGTGAGTTGTAGTGCAGGAGTGCGGAGTTTTTCTCGCATAAACTATTAAATATATGATACAATATATATAATATACCAATAATAAATACATATATTTTTGAAAAGCTGAAGCTGAAATTCAAAAGCTTCTATATTTCAGAACTTTTGTTTGGATCTAACGAATCTGCGACAAAAAATGTTTCCCCCATACAAACGCGCGTCGGACACCGAACATCCGCTTCGCAGATATGTCGGCCCGGAAATTTAAATGTACCAAAATAGTTACTGTATACTCTTTAAAAAATTATTTTATTTATGCCTATTTTTCATATTTACACGTATATTTTTTATAAAAAAAGTACAATGGGATGGCTACCGACATATGTTAGGTCCCTCTTGAAAGAAACATACGTAAGACATCTTAACATCGCAACAGCTTTGTACCGCTTCTGATTCCTCCTCTCCTCCAATATGTTTGAAGATCAATATCGCTTTGATATGAGAGGTATAGAATAGGTATAGTACGCCATGAGACATAAGGTATAAAGATCGTATGATCGCAAAACAATGAGCACATCATGTATGATAACAGCGGTACATGATATACCTTAACTGTATCGAGTTAAAATCTAAAACAAAGGCTACTTGTAGAAATTTCCGTCTTCTTTTTTCTCTTCTAGCACAACAGTCGGTACAGCGAACGTGAACACTTCCCCTGAACACAAATAGAGTAATTTTAACCGACGATTCAAAAATGAAATTACACAGAGCACCGAAATTTTTAATATTTTCGTATTCGCATTCCTTCGCGCTCGTAACGAAAATATGCTCCCGGAAAAAAAAACGACAAAAGCGCCCATTTGTGCTCTCGACAAGAAATTAGACGATATTTTCTTTCATCGTTCCACTGAGCGATGTGTTTACATCGCTGCAGAGGTACGCGACTGAAAGCCGAATCCGCTTGCGATAAGGTCCAGTCGCAGCGATGTTGCATCGGCGATAGCACAATGCACCACGCGTGGGTCTTATGCTGGTCATTTGGAAATTCCATGACCTTTATTACCGGGCATCAAGAGCGAGTTTTACTCGCCAGTAATCAGGCGGTGGTGTTATTTGCGGCGCCTACCGTACATGGCGGATCGCTCGGTTGATTCGCGCCCATTATTTTTACGGTCGTCGGCCACCGCTCATCGAGATCTCGCCGCAACCACACGGAGGTGGTGTACACTGCTGATCCTATCAGTGGATGAAATTCGAACGTTAATTCTCAGGATAATCTGAACCTGGGATCTCACATCGTGTGTACTGTATATATGTTTTTTTTTTTAATATATATACTTTCATGAACTACACAACGCGGACATTAGTCTGATGTCGGCTGACTAGAATCCAATTAAAAAACCTTTTATATAAACACAAAACTTTTTAAACTATATAATACTTTTTCATTATAAATCGAACGTGAATCGAAATTCGAAGGGATATTTTGATCAGGTACAAAATTTCTATTTTCTATTTACTAGACAGTTTTCAATAATCGTAGCATACAATCGTCCTATCGACGACGAGGATCGGCGACTCTTTCCTTCAAAAAATTAACTATAAAAAACATACCATCAGAAAAAAAAATTGAGTCTTGCTTAAAAAGGTAAGTTGTATATGGGTAAGCAACGTCTATAGACCAAAAATTCTTGAGTGGTTAAAGAAAATAAAGAAGGCAGAAGGAAAGATGGACAGACGTATTCACAAAATGATATGGACTAGATTCAATAAAGAAGGTAAGAGAGAGAGACGCACAATAACAGAGACGACTTGTACAATAAAACTTAATAGAATAAGTTATATATTATTTTGTTATTTAAGTTGTAGTAGAAATTAAGTTTTATTAATTTACTTTCATTATCCTAAAATCGTTTTTTTTTTTCGGTTTCATATACATGAAGAAAAATCACAGACAATGGAATAATATCAGTTTGTCAAAAGCAAACAGACTATTCGTAGCCTTTGGTGTGTTATTGATTTAATAGGCGGCAGAAATAGGAACTGCAGTGGTTCCTTCCTAGACGGTCTCCATCAAAAAGACAACACCAGGAACCGATTCTCTCCAGATCTTTATAATATGTGCCTGAAAATTATTTTTCTCTCTTCGTCTGTCATTAGCGGTGTACGCTCGACGTATTTTTACGTCCGACAGATCGCAGTAACTCCGCATTACTTCTGCCTCTCCTTTTTTTTCTCATATGTATTTCCGTCTAGGCTTTAAATTATACCTACACAGATATTGAGATATCGTAATAATTCATTTCTACTACCGTTATATCGCCGGAAACTACGTCCTTAAGAAAATATAACTATGATTAAGTTCCAGGGAAACTTGTAACAAAATTAGTACACTAGAATAATTCCAATGTATAAACACTACAGGCAGTCGATGAAACTTAATATAACATTATTGCTTTTCTTATTAAAACTTACAAATAACATATTTTCGTCTGATACTCATCACATCAATTTTATAAAAGATATATTAAACTAACTTTGGTCACACATTTAACTACTTAAGATATAATTTTTTCAATGGCATTCGATAGTTTGTTATATATTATCTATATTATATATATATATATATATATATATATTGAAATTATTCATGACGAAAATAGGGTTGTACTGACGCTTTTTTTAACCCGCTCTGAACTTACCGACCTTGAATAATAACAGCAGGAAAAATTAGAAATAAATAGAAAAAAAAAACAAAACAAACGTTAACTACTGTAAATCTTAATTAACATTTAGTTAATCGTTAAACATAAGCACAAATATAATAACGTTAAACGCAACGTGGGAACCGTGAAATTGTTGTTTTCATAATGATATTCGTAATTAAAACCTGTTTAGTTTGTAACGTATCCGCGTACAGTCACGGCACGCGTGTTTGGCCAACGTTTGTCGCAATGTTTGCTATACAGAAATCCCTCCTATAACACGGTACTCTTATAACGCATTTTCAAATAACTCGATTTCAATCCCCCGTATAACACGACCGTTCCCTCATATAACACGAGGATTTCCCACATTATATTTCTCTACTGTGAAATTTAAAAATATTTGTACATTTCATAATTACTAGTTAATTGAAAATAACTGTTTTTTTTTTAGTTTTTTTAAGTTTTTTTTTTTTATTTAAAATCTTAGTTTAGTTTAATTTTAATCAAACGTACATATTTTGTTCATCATAGTTTTCACCTAATATTCGATTTAAACCCCATTTATGGAGAAAAGATGAATATGAATAATTTATATGTAACGTGTTATACGGGAATACTCCTACAACGCGTTTTCCTATAACGCGGAACCAATCTACCGTATTATAGGGGATGATTTCTGTATTTGTAATTTAACACAAACGTATTGATCTGTGAACTTGTGAAAACCTTTAGTGATCGAATCTTTCTGATGAAAGATACTTTGGCATTATAATTAACAGGTCCATCCAGCAACCAATGCAAGAGCGTCTGATGCTGTGCTGATTTCATGTGGAGAGCGTTTATAATGAATCGGAAAGTTTCTAATAAATTAAAGAAAAGGGAATTTGTAAGTAGAAGTTATTATTACATAAATAATAAATAAAACAACTTTTGATATGGTGCATACAAATAAAAAGACATCTATATCTATCTATATCAGCCTAACAAGGTCGTTCATCAGAATAGACCTCCTGTACAGTTTTCCACTCCTGTCGATCCCTCGTTTGCTGCATCCATCGTTTACCCGCTTGCTAGCAGATGTCTTACACATATATATATATATATATAGCACATGTCCAGAGATTCATTGTATCATCTTCAGACCTTTGAAACTATATAACATAAACACTTAAAAATTGGTAGAGATAATGTTGGTTCTTCTGCGCTTCCCCTCATTTCAGATTCTATCACGCAAGGAAACCCCGAGCATATCTCTTTCCATTTCTCCATATAAGCGGCCACGTTTCGGTGCCATGAGTCATCAGCAGCCAGAAGCCATACTCTCGCTTCTGTAGTATTATATGTAAATTGTTAATAAACTGCTTTGCATAACAATTACACATGAACTTTGCCGTTTAATGTTAACTTGAAAAAAATAAATATAGTGGTTATATCATCCACCGCCCGATCTATTTCCGTATTCGAAGCAGGTAGCGTTTACACACTACGCGGGTGGAACAATAGCAGTTCCGGTTCGGCAGTAAAGGAAATTCGTGCAGCGCTCCCGCCCGGTCCGTAGCTTAGCCGAGCGGGCTCGTTGCCTTAATAAACGTTTCGTTATCAAAATTTAAGGCCCCCGTGTAAAGGGCCATCATGAGAGACAGAAAAATAGTGGCGTTGCGTGCTCGCTCCAGCAGTGCTGCGGGCAAGCGATGGGCGGGAGCAGGTATTCGCCATGAGGACTCTAAAGAAAAAAAGATATACTTCGTTCCTATTCATATATAATAATCAACATTATTTTTAAATTCAATTAATCAACAAGTACGTTGCGAGGTGTAAGGAGGAGACGGTCCCAGCCAAACTCCTCAATTGCCAACCTCACCTGCTCATGCTGCATCCTGCAGATTGACCAACGAGGCTCTGGCGACCGACTAATGGCATTATAACCTTCCGTCACTGGCTGACTTAAATAGTATAAACCGTAATCGGGCAGCAGCGATAAGTTTTCCGATAAGTCAGCACTGCGATCACCAACCCGCCTGCCAAGCGTGGTGATTATTGGCAAAATCCTCATATGGTGCACAAAGCACAAACATAGCTCCTAGTGCCCCGCAGCTCCGCTGTTCCTGGCTCTGGCAGCGGTTATGCCAATGGCGGGGCAAGAGGTGTTAAGAATCTCCAGAGTAGATTCCGCTGCCACCCCGACGACTGGACCTGGCAACGTACAACGCACGCACCGTGAGGACCGACGACGAGTACGTTCACGTTCACCTGATCGTAAGTAATATATCATCATAATCATCAGCCGACAGACGTCCACTGCTAGACTATGGTTTCCTTCAAAGATCTCCACGTCGTTTGTAGGAGTTTATTGAGAGGAATTGGGCCGTAACCCACCGCGCTGACCAAGTGCGTGTTCGTGGGTGGTCAGAGCCTCGTCTATTATTCAGCTGGGTGCACCACGTTGACATGGGCTCCGTAAGATGCTATGGACAATTAATTTAATGATATACACTGCACCACATTGCGCTCGTTGCCTGAGACATATGATGTTGAGTCTCGTTATTTCAGTAAATACACCAGCTACAACGCTCTTCAAACCGAAACACAGTAACGTTTGCATACTACTGTTTGGCGGCTGCAATATGAGCTGAGGTGGTACCTACCTGTACGGTCTCCGGGATCAAAGACCTATCATTAGTAGACATCACATTCATTACAATTGGACGAACCTAACTTATGCTCAGTAAACATTATTTCTGGTGATACGTCTGTTGCCAGAGACCATCTAAGTAGATACCACCGCACCACCTATTGCAGCCGATAAATAGTAGTGTGCAAACACTACCGTGTTCCGCTTTGAAGGGCGCTGTACTTACTAAAATTACTGGGGTAACGAGACCTAACATTTTAGTCTCAAAACGACGAGCGCAATGTGGTACTGTGTATAACATCATAACTAGCGCCACATTGTTATAGGCAGGCGTATCACTTACCATCGGGTGAACATCCAGCTTACTCCGTCGTCTCGTACTATAAAAAAACCTGTTGATATCTACAAGACTCATTCGAAGTATAGACATTTAACTATTTCCGCGCCTACCGTGTTAAACATACTACGTAACGATGCAGTAAGAAATTTACTACTAAGAGTAAATCAAATGTAAAGACGTAGTAAACATGAGATAATAAACAAAACAAGTACGAGCTTTGATCATCATCATCAGCCGATAGACGTCCACTGCTGGACACGGGCGACCTCCAAAAATCTCCACATCAAGGCGTCCTGAACTGCAGTCATCATCGCCTCCGCCACCGCCAAGCATTTGGAACCGTAGTTTGTAGGGGTTCGTAGGGGAGGATTTGGGGTATTTCCCACCATACTGACCTAATGCAGGTTGGTGTACAAGCTATACATTATATTAAACTTCTTCTTAGCATTTGTTCCGTCTTATGACAGGGTCTGCTTTCTCACTTCTTCCACTCCACTTCGCTCTATTTGTGACATTGCTTTATTTGAGATGAGAGCTCATTATATGCTTTGCCACCACTCTCAGCCATCGCAGCTTCAGTCTTCCTCTTCGCCGTTTGCTGGGTATGTTGAGGCCGAGTGTTTTATTGCCAATGTATTCAGGTGGTCTCCTCTTGACATGCCCATACCAACACAGCCAGTTTTCCAGTTTGTCGGCGATATTGCATACTCCGAGGCCACCAAGCATATCCCCACTGCGGATCTCGTCGAGTCTCGTTACTACGCACATCCACCTCAACATTTCCATCTCAGCTTCAGCCACATGAATGTAATGATCATACCTTTTTGTCATTGTCTTTTGTCAACCCCTTTCAATAATAGAAACATGGAGATATAAAATCCTTTTACCTCAGTAATTTCACTAGCTATAACGCCCTTCAAACAGGAACACAAGAACGCATTATTTACACAGTAGTAGTTATATTAGAAAAAGGCATTTTTGCAACAAGTCGCCATCACATTGTTTATAAATCATTTTACCCGCTAAACGCTCGTCGCTTGTCCCGTAGCGCGAATATTTATAGTTAGCAATTAACCGGTCAGGGCGCGAGCGGTGTTATCTGGTGCGTCTCGCTCTTGAACGCTATCAGTAGGTTAAACTTAAAACGCAATCGCTTTTTAAATAAGCACTATCCTTATCACACTGCGCTGGTCCGCTCCTTTTTTCGCTGCTGACCACACTGCGAAACACTCGAAACGCCGTGTTAATAAATCTATGTATACAGCACATATCCAGACATCCATTGGCTGATCACGAGACATCTAAAACTGTTATATGTGAACACTCAAAATTAAGTAAATATATTCCTCCTGCCCTTTACGAGGTAAGAATGGATCTTATAAAATTACTTCCCCAATTGGAGTTGCGGGGGTGTGACAGCCAGCAAAGAGGGTGGGAAACAGCTTATTATGATTGTATGATTTCATATGATATATTTTCTAACAAAAAAATAGAAAAAAAAACGGAGTGAATATTTTTTTTAAGTAATTAAGCGATGAGATTAGAGGGATGTTCACCTAATGGTAAGTGATACGCCCGCCTATAACAACATGGCGTTAGTTAGGATACACTGCACTTCATTGCAATCGTCGCATGAGACATAAGATGTTGAGTCTCATCACTTCAGCAATTACTCTGGCTACAGCACCCTTCAAACCGGAACACAGTAATGTATGCACGCTGTTGTTTCGCGGTAGAAATAAGCGCTGTTACTACAGCCGGTGAACTAATAGAAGTTATGGACAGAGAAAGAGAAGGACGATAACGTTACTTTTCCAGTTGAGTTCTTGTAAAGTTAGTAATCTTAATGTAATTATGGTTTTGACAAGGGATGTATGTTAAAAAAAACCTCAATGATCGTCATCATCATCACGGTTTCAGGCTGTCATCGTTAACTGCTGAAGATTTCCTAACAAAAACAACCGTGTTCCAGTCGAATCGACCAGCACCAGATCAGCTGCACGTAGCAAAAAAAGTCTGGTCATGTTTACTGAACGCGATCAGACCAGTCTAGATGGGTACGCGGAGGTAATAATAATAAACAAAGCTCCGCCAACTGCCGGTGTAGGCCATTCGATTGCGAATAGAATGGAGGAGTCTCAGCCGGGGTATCTATCCGGACAATTAGCCGGTCCGTTGCTCCCGTACCCGTTATCTCCAATGCCAGCCCTTCTTAATACGAAACTATCCCTGTATTATAAGGCTCCTCAGGAAATAGGTCAGCCCCTTAAATGGGGCCCCATATTAAGGCTCGTTGTGTCTTATATGTGACGTACAATTGTTCGTCGATCGACATACTTTCGCTTATTGACACAGACTCCTTATTACTAATTAAAATAAATCTTTCCAATAATAATTTTCATCAGCCGGATTACGCCCACTGCTGGACGCTTTAAGTTATTGAGCCTTAGCCCCACCACTGTGGAGCAGTGCTAGTTGTTGCGTGGGCAAAACCTTGTTTGTTGTCTACCACAAAGCACAGCGTCCAAGTAGACTTGATTTCTGTAAGATGTTATGCGGAACCCCTTACGCCCCAACCCCAAAAACGTTCATGCTGAATGAAGCACCGTTAAATCGGTTTACAGTCGCGTACAGCCGTTATTCATAACGATCACGGCCTGGAATAATATCGCAGGAGTATCGCAGGCGGTGTGTGGTTACTGCTAACGGTTTGCGGGGCGTGTACCGCTCGGCGAGGAGATAAGAACTTCGCTAATGTTCAGACCTCCGGAATGGGTAAACGAAGGCTAGATTATCGAAATTGTTTCATAGTTTAACTGGTTCAATGTAATTTAATGACTAAACATTTGTTTAAACAAAACTAACACACCGAGTTATCATATCATTGTTTTGACCAGCCAGACAGCTGTCGAATATTGTGTATACATACTAACATATTGCATACACAGATATCGTTACATCAGATAACTCCTTGCTGTGAATCAGGTTATTGTGTATACCACCAGTGCAGTAGGTCTCTATTGTTGGAGACTATCTATGTAGATACCACCGCAGCTCCTATTTCAGCCGTACTGTTCAAACATTATTGTTTTGACCGGCGCTGTAGATAATTAAATTACTGGGGTAACGATACAACATCCTATGTATCAAGGCGAGGAGGACAATGTGTTACAGTACATGCCATCCTATCTAGCACCACATTATTATCAGTTGAACGTCCAGCTCGTGTCCTCGCTTCGTTGAATAAAACAAAACCATAACTGCCTGACTTTTTTTTTATCGCTGGGGAAATCTTCTTAAATGATATCTTGCTTTTAGGGGGAAGACAAGGTTATGGGGGCTTCTACCCATTAAAACCACCGTGGTGGTGTCCCTCAGTGCATTAGAAGGGGCTCCGGGATCTCCTACAGGAAAAGCAAAGCCCTACTTAGCACCCACGCTGTGCTACAGCAAATAGACCACCATTATGAATCCCTACTCGATCAATGTGGGAATCTTTGGAGGAGGCCTATGTCCAGCTGTGGACGTCTATCGGCTGATGATTATGAAGATATCTTCATATCTAGATATCTATCTAGATATCTAGATATCTAGATAACCTTAATACATCTATCACCAACATGTTCATACTTCATGTTTTTATCTACAACGAGGACGAAGATTGTAAAGGTCACAACACTATTATGGTGATAGACCATATGAGAATAGTAGCTCCCCATGTACGTTTGATCCTATCACCAGGTGAACTCCACCGATGTGGCTATGAGATGAGAACTTTACAAAGGTTTTAATATATATACACAGCATATAGCTTAATTATAGTAATAAGAGATATCTTACTTTCGATATAATCATGAACAAAGTACATAAACCTTTTATAAGGTTGACTCGAGGTTATTATATAGGCTAATTAGTTTTCCACCTAACCCTAGAAACTTAGCAATCAAGGCTGCATAATTAAAGAAAAAACCTATTTATTTTCCCAATACTGATTTCACCACACAACAGCTGTCAAAAGCTGTCTCCCTAAGAATGTGTCAGTTACGTCACGGTTTTCCTCTTCATCAGCAGCTCAGGTCCGTTGAGAATCGAACCCGCGCCTCTTTGAAGCGTATGACCTCACAAACTAAACGCTCCATCAACACTCGATATAAAAACGAACCGCAATAACTCTGTCCGTCTGTACACCCCATTCTCACATAATTCGTATTCCGCGAGGGTGCGATTCCGTCCGACTATATCATTCCACTGCCACATTAAGGGTTAGCTGGTTCGCGGCCGTTGCCAAATGGTTATAACGTCGCCTTAAAATAAGGCTATCATCAGCCGATATCTTGGGAACAGAGAATGAGGAATAACGTAATGATACTTCAATGTATCTTAATAAATTTAAGTTATGAGAATATGTTACTTAAATATCAAAGTAGGTTACTTAAATATCTTATGAAATCTGTAAAATTCTTGTAAAATAGACATAAGATTGTTGTTGTTGTTTTTTCTTCTAAAAAAGGCCGTGCAATTGAGATGTACCCATAAAAAAGCGGGGCTGGTTGGGATCATATACATAACACCAGATTATCTTCGTCCCCTTCACACATAAGACCTGTCTCGTTACCCCAGTAATTTGCCTATCTAGAACACTCTTCAAACTGTGACACAGTAATGTTTATATATTACTGTTTGGCGACAGTAATAAGAGCTGCGGTGACCTACCTCGACGGTCTCAAGAGAAATCTACCACCAGTAAATAATGGTGAGATTATTCTATTCGAATGGATTAAGGAGTACTGATATACAGATTTGCTAACTGATATATATTCATCATCAGCCGATAGACGTCCACCGCTGGACATAGGCCTCCCTAAAGATGTCCACATAACAGTCAGCATGGCCTCTAGTATCGCTGAGCACTAGGGGCTTTCGTATGTAGGGGTTCATATGGGAGGTATAGGCCATTTCCCACCACGCTGGTCCAATGCGGGTTGGTGGCAGCCAGAGCCTCGTTTGTTGATTAGCAGGATGCACCACGAGCAGGTGAGATCGGCTCGGGTCTCGCGAATTGTGGTGCGGGACTTCTTACACCCCTATCCATCATCCCCTATTATCATCATCAATTCCGTCATTAATATCAACTGCTATGTAAGAGGATATGTACACAAGAAAGTGGCTTTACCATATTCTCCGTGGATAGTACATTAACGAAGGTCACAGGAATCGCTGTTACTTTTCTAAGGTTATTTGCAACTTGCCGAGGATGCTGTAGTGGATATATCCTGACGTCTTCCACGTATGGTACATTAAAATCAAAACTCAGAGTCTAGACACACTCCAGGTATCTTATATAACTGATAATATATTAAGTAAAATAATAGACTCTAGTATAGTATAACTAATAATATACTTCAGGCACTTACTATAGAGTATTATAAATCTGCACTGGTGATAGGTCTCTGTTCCTGGTTTTGGATCTCTAGTGCCGGAGACCGTCTAGGAAGGAACCACTGCAGCTCCTATTTCTACCTATTAAATCAGTAATATACCAAGTGCTATGAAAAGTCAGTTTTGCTTTTGACAGACTGAAAAATCTCCGACAACTTACATTGTCTGCGATTTTTTTTTCATGTACAATGAACGAAAAAAAACAGCTTAATCTAGGTAGTGACAAATATATACTTCGCCATGGATTTATTATAGTTATTATTATTAATATACTGTTTTATATAACAGCTGAAGCAAACGGAAGTCAAGAATTACACATTAATCGAATAATAAATCAGATAATACAGTAACATTAATTTCCTTAATAACAAATTAATAATACATGAGGCGGCGCTGAGCGTACTGCCTTTGAATAATATTATTCCTCATCATGCAACCTGCATAACTATCTTCATCATGTTAAACCTACACTGAAGTAGATTACTATAATACAGCCCCCCTCCTAATTTAAACATACGCGTTTTCCCTTCACTATACGCAGTGTAGGTAGGGTGTAAAGGGTCACAACAACTCGCGGAACCCAAGCCAACTTCAGCTGCTAATGGTGCACCCTGCTAATCAACTAACGAGGCTCTGGCTCGCACCAAACCGCATTGGGCCAGTGTGGTGGGAAATGGCTCAAATGCCCTCTATGAGTCCCAACTCGATCAAACTGGGAATCTTTGGAAGAAGTCTATGTCCAGCAGTGGACGTCTATCAGCTGATGGTGATAGTCAAAGAGCACTATACCGCCTTACAATGTGTACAGTGTATCGTTGTGGATAATGGAAGTCATTTGAAAAGTTTTACTGTTACTACTACTTCAGAATTTTTTATACCTAAACTTAAACTTAGGACTTACTTAAACATACTTAAATATATTTTTCTGGCAAACAAACAATTTTCTATATAACGCTCAATTGGTTCATCATTATCATCATTGTCAGCTGTTGTTCATACACTGCTGGATATAGGTCTTCCCCAATGTCTTCCACCAAATGCGATCCTTAGCTTCTCGCATCCACCTACTTCCGACCGCTCTGATGATGTCGTCGGTCCTTCTGGACGGAGGGCGTTCTAAACTTCTGCAACCTGTACGCGGCCCTCCACTCTAAGACTATTCTCCCCCATCGGCCGTCACTGACCTGACAGACATGGCCAGCCCACTGCCACTTCAGCATGCAGATTTTGAGAGCTACGTCGACAGCTTTAGTTGTCGGTTGAATTCCTTCGTTCCGGATTTTGTCACTTAGAGAAACGCCAAACACAGCTCTCTCCATCGCTTCCTGTGCTGCTTTGAATCGTTGAACCAGCCCGATAGTCAGGCGCCACGTCTCTTCACCATAAGTAAAGGTATTCAACTTCCGCTATAATCGGAGTATTTAAGTACTAATGTATGTTTTAAGTAATATTAAGCGGAGCACGCGTCAAACCATCACCACCTGGTTGATTCCTTGAAAAGTTAATCACAGTAAACAGCAACTAATAGCCGAAGGGCGATTACAGATAAAGGTGTCAGTGGGGAAGCGGGCGACGCGGCCGGCGGTCGCTTTGTTAACCCACGCTCGTGGTAAAATGTATGGTATTGCGAAGGCGTAAAAACGTTAATAGTTCAAGTTACGGTTAACCGAGTGCTGTGTAGACATGGTGCGGTGTACAGCAAGACGGCTACGTAGAGGCAATTGCGCGATAACACAACGACCGGCGGTCACGCAATAGTTCAACTTGTGAGGTGAGGCGCGGACGATACATATTTGTATCGCACGAAGCGTAAATGAAATGTTAATGATATGCGTGAATCGACTGAAATACAATCGTAACCGACTCCGTAATTAATAATAAATACAGATTAAACATTGATAAGATGATGATGAAACATTAATAGAGTTTTTCTGTAATAAAACTCAAGCTATAAATACCACGGAAAAGGAGTCCTGCGTCTGGATCGAGTTACTTTAGACTAAAATGGTTAGGTTTGGGAAATTATAGATCTTTATCATTAAATTAAAAATTAATATTATTATTTAATAAAACTACATTAAGAAAATTTCATTGATCTTATTTCATCATCAGACTATAAATGTCCACAGCTGGACCTATGTCTCCCCCAAAGATCCCCACATTTATCGGTCCAGCGCTGCCCTCATCGTCGGGTACCAGGGGCCGTCGTTTATAGAGGTTCATATGGGGAGATTTGAGCCATTTCCACAACACTGGCCAAATGCGAGTAGATGGGTCATCATCATCATCAGCATCATTATCAGCCGACAGAATTCCACTGTTGGACATAGCGGGTAATCTTATCTAATTATCTATTATCCTGAAATTTCGATTGATTTGCAGCATCAACAGTAACGGAAGCAGATAGAGTGGACTTATCTTGTTATTTTATACGAGTAGTTTTTACGACGAACTAACAGCTTTTTAATAATTGGTTACTTGTTCAGTTAACTTTAGCTAATAATTTCCATTACCCCTGTAGTCGAAAATATTTACCGGATATCTTATAGATTATGTGCGCGCCATATCTTAAATGAACAAATCCTATTAAAGAATAAATGTCTCATGATCATCATCAGCCCATAGACGTCCACTGCTGGACATAGGCCTCCTCCAAAGATTTCCACACGATTGAGTAGTGATTCATATGGGAGGATTTGGGCCATATCCCACGACTCAGGCCCACTACGGGTTGATGGGAGCCAGAGCCTGGTTTGTTGATTAGCAGCCTGCACCACGAGCAGGTGAGGTTGGCTTGGATCCCGTGAGCCATTGTGCGAAAATCGGTACACCCCTTAAATAAGTGTATGTAACATCCTAAAATTAAAATTACAAAACCGTACAAATCTCTGATCGTATTAAAATGAGAATCACCCTCTTCCTGTAGGGAACACGATAAAAAAAAGTGTACACAAAAAAGGGCCCACGCTATTAAGTTCTTAAATAATCGAACAAGAATTAGAGATTACGAGCTGTAAGCGTTTACGCGAAAACAAAGAGATTCGAATAATGGGGGATGAAAGGGATAAAAATAACCTTGCGAAGCGATTTTCGGGATGAGCGAGGGAGATAGCGAAGCAACCGAAGCAATTTTCGATAAGTTACGAGTGCTCTGGCGCTGCAGGTTTATACATTTCTGCCGCCCCTCCCCTACTCTACCCCCGGCTCCTATCGTTTTATGGCTCACCAATCGTGCGTAAATCGGTGAATGACAAACTCGAGCAAACTGAAAACGCTGAAGAAACATTATCTTTCAGTTATGAACCGAGTCGGGCAGACGGTTCACCTGGTGACGCGCCGGCTTATTGAGTCATCAGGTGTACTTACCGCTCGAGCTTCGGCGTATAACTTACTATAAGTAAAGAAACGGAGACGCTAGTGCGCATGGTATATAATGCTCCATATTGTGCTCGTCACCTTGGGACGATGTTATCTCTTTATAACGCCTTTCTAACCGGAACACAGTAATTTGCATACTAACCATACCACATTGAACAACATACCTCAACCAAAGTGCTACGTAGCGTACCAGTTGATGCACCGTTGGCAAGCTATTCACAAGGTGGAACCGCTGATCTGGTGAATGTCAGGAGAAGCCGCTGGATACAAGCACCACGGGAACGTTACATATAGACTCGTACAAATGTAGACATCTTTGAGTTTCGAGACCTATGCTCAGAGTTGGGCTGATCATCCAGCTGATAATGTGAAGTGTTACCATTGTTCTCATCACAATAAAGATTCTTATATAAATCACATCTAGGTAAGAAAAATAATGAAGCCATTACCAATGCAATCCAAATAAAACAATTTGCGCTAGTGTCGAATTCTTACCCCCGTACAAAGGGGCGAGTGATCTAATAAAGTTTAAAATTACGCCTTCGGGTGTCCATTGTTTCTGTCTGGAGCGGGACGCCGTTGTGTAAGTTGGCCGTGGAACAAAGAAGCGGTCCTGAGCGAACTGGAGAGCGGCACTCTTTTGTCGCTGCGAGGAACTCGAAAAAGTGAATCATGGTTAATAAGAGGGAGAGGAATATAAACGGCGAGCTCGTAAACATCCCGTTCAGGTCTTAAAACGAGGTAATCGCGATCTTTATTACAACGCGTCACATAAACAGCTACGGGTACTGGAAACATTCTTAACTCACCTTCATCTAACTAAAACAAATACCTTCACACTTAAATAACTGATGCAATGGTCCAGCTTGAAGTCCACCGTCCTTTTTGTGACAGATGTCAATAAAAAGAAAGGATATTTGAGAAAGAGTTCCTAAATAAACTTTCTGATAGATTCTAAATTTTCACAAAAGTTACCAGAAACATTACAATAAGAATAGGTTCATCATCATCATCAGCCGATTGACGGCAACAGCTGGATATTAGCCTCCCCTAAAGATCTCCACATCCATCGGTCCAAAAACAGGTTAAGTTTAATTTCTGAGAAGCCAAGTGCAGTTCCAACCAACCTTATGTTGGTTATAATATCCTAGCGTAAGCAGCAGCTGGTAGGTTTCTCTTGTCGGAGATAGTCTACCATCGATACCACCACAGCTCCTATTTATTCCATCTGCCAGTAATTTGCTATGATTTTTAAATTAACTACGGTAAAGTCTTAACATCTTATGTCTCGAGACAAGCACGAACCGGTGCTTTGTATATCATCTTAACTAGCACCACATTATTGTGGGCAGGTGTATATCTTACCATTAGATAAATGTCTCTTACACTACGCCTCGTAGACAGTAAAAGAAGCTGCAGCCCAATGATCATGACAGCATAAAGGATTGAATGAAATCTTCAGAACAAGGTTATAATATTTATAAGTTATTTGTAATAGGATTAGGGGGAACATGTTTATGATTCACACGGTACAACAAGCAGCTTCAGAGATGGAGAGCAGTTCTGCACTCAACAAATGTTTCAGGCTGTAGCTCAGGGAAACTCCTCGTGGAGGCTTTCGTATGCGCTGCCTAATAATGTTTTATAGGCAACGCTTAGGAGGCTGCCCGACCCGCGGTATAAATCTCGTGGGTGCGGATTTAATTAACTATCGTCTTACATGTACCTCGGGCAAAGAATTAACCCCCCACCCTCGACCCCTCTGGCCCACCCTGCAAACCCTCAAGAAACTGGAGAGCCATATCAAGGCACTAAAAGATAGCTAATTGAAAAGCTAATATTCAACGTATAACATTAATTATTCTCTGGAGGGTTGCAGCATCCGAAGCGAAATCTTTATTATGTTAAGAGATATCTTATAACGGTAATAAATCTTAATAAAAACTTGAATATAATTCATATACCAAAAGATGACAGAATCTTTTGAACAGGAACTCTCTGAAAATTTGGACTTTTATATATTTTACATTACTCTCCTTTTGTGTACGCAGAATTTGATTTTATACTTATCTCGCTTGATGGTATACAGTTACTGTAACCTGCTAATGGTTACAATATCAAAAATAAGTCAATTTGTAGACGGCCTAAGTAAATCTCTATTTATAAGAGCAATTTAATTTTACTTTCCAAGAGATTTTTAAAAAAATAGAGTAAGGATTCTGTACATAACTCACCTTCTCGTTATTAACTTAACTCTTGTCTTTATCAATCAATATTACTTTCCTCTGTATCATTACCACTGAACGTTCAGCTCTACCTGTACTTTCGGACTATTTTCGCAAGTCAAAAATTCAAAGATATTTCTAAGTGAACGAATTCCACCGGCGATAAGACGCGACAGAAGTTGGCCTGAGAGTGTTTCATTCGAGTTGTTATCAGTTTAGAGGCAGAAAGTTTGATAGACCTGAGACCGCGGCGCCAAGCCCACGAGGCGTGATTTTATAACATCTAATATTCTCCAGTTTTTTTTTATTAAAACTTGAAAAATTTCATTAAAATGTATTAAAAAATAATTAACTGTTAAGTATACAAAATATTGTTGTCGTAGCCAATATCCCACTTCATACTCCTAATCCTGAAACCATTTATTCTCTGTACTCTCCAAGTGAGAGAAATCGAATGTTCTATTTCCACAATATGTCGGTTCCTTCAGGATTTCCTGCTCTAACGGAAATATAAGTTTAAGGATCAATTTGACTCCCAATATCAGGAAAATTGCAATAGAAGAATAAAAAAAAATCTTAAATCAACTATTGTTTTTAAAGAGTGGCTTATTACTTAGTGAAATAAATGGAATACGTTACAGCATTCGCCGCTGAGGATCTCCGAAACATCCTTTGAAGAGTATGGGAGTACTCCACTCAAATTCTACAAACGTTTGCTCGTTCAAGATGACATACGTCAAAGATATATGATGTGCGTCGCGCAAGACAAGCACCCTACATAGAACAAAAAAAAAAAAAAACCTTTGACGAATTATCGTTTTCCCTTTTCAAGTAAATATTTTCAACATCCTTTAGTTGGCTCCAATCAACCTCACTTTGTTACCCTTTACTTTGATATAAAACCTTTATGTTTCGTTAATGTTTATTACCAAGTTAAAGAACAAAAGAAACTGTTTTATAATCAGAAAAAAATTCACAGAAACAAGTTTAATAATAGTAATTAACAAACCTTATCGTTCCCACTGCTGGGACTAGGAGTCTTCTCTCACGTAGAGAGAGTAAACCTGTTAAGTACCTGTAGATGTGTGTACCATGTCCACTGAAAGTGGTGTCTTTGTAAACATGCCGGTTTCTTTACGATGTTTCTTACCATCGAAAGTTCTAGATCACTAGAGATCGTACCTGTTCCTGTTAGATCTACAGTCTGAGTTACCCTAGCTTTTTAAATAGGCTGCAGATGTATTATTTCAATAAATATAATGTTGTTAGTTTATATAAAATCGATCTTAACATTAAATGAATCATCTCATGAGGCTTAAATATTTCTGCTTATTTTAGAGTATTTCTTTCTCATTCCGTTGTAAGTGTAAACCAATTGTTTTAGTCAGCGTTTATATTTTGTAGAGATTCGCATATTTTACAGTTTTCACATTAAACAAACGCAAACTACATATCATCAGATTAAACGGTGGAAAGTTTCACTGAGCGCCAATAATGTTTACCGCTACAATCGAGACGTTTAATGTCTTTGCAATGTTACGACGGAACCCGATCGACGTTCCGTTTTCGTGTGTGCAAAAGCTAAGAATGCCACATTAACCCCTGAGCCACCCCCGCCCGCCTCGCTGAGCGCTGAATTGATATTCGCAGAGTTGGCCAACTCGCATCAAAATGTAGATGAGGGGTATTGTACTGGTGACATTTTGCCGTTGTGCCCAATGGAAATTCCTAACTACCTACCGCGCACCTAAGAATTATGGTACACCGCACCTGATAGCCCACGCCAGAACCTTAGCAAACATTAATGAAATATACATTTTTTTTTTACATTTCCATAAGCAGTAGTAATTAAACTTAGTAATTGTAACTCCGCGCTAGAGACTGTCTAGTTACCACCACAGCTCCTGTTGCTGCTGTCTAACAGTAGAATATATTACGTTTGCTATTTTTTTTTAAATATTGTATAACCTAGTGCTTGACTACGATCCTACCTGATGGAAGGCGGAGGAGTAATCTGCGTGGTACGTGCACTAGTCGAAATGTATACAATTTACATTTCGGAAGGTAATGAATAAATTTAGTAGCTCGCTGGCCTAATGGTTAGAGCGTGCTGCCTTCATTCCGAAGGTCCCAGGTTCTAATCTCGGCAAGTACCGATGGCTTTAATATTTAAATTATGTACATTTGTGAACTTTAGTAACAACAGCGGAATACAAACTGTGAAGGGAAACATCGCGAGGAAACCTGCACGTGAATTAGGATTTACTCTAAGGTATGTGTGAAGTCACCAATCCGAATTGAGCCCGCGTGATCACTATGGCCTCATCACTCTCATATTGAGGGTAGGTCTATACCCCAACAGTAAAGATGTAAATTGACTATTGAAAAAAAATTAATAAATATATTTTGAACGGCAATCATAGTTTATGCTCTACACCATATTTCAGAAGTTAACTCATACGTTGTATAAATATTTTATAACAATAACAATATAACTGTGAAGATGCTCGCCAAGTATCAAGTTTGTGGCAAGCGGGTATCGAATTTTTTAAAGTTTAATGCTTCCGGTACATAAAACCAGCAGATTTGTGCGGCGGCGACGCGAAAACATTTCACACGGCGACGTTCCGTATCGATGGACGATAAAGGCCTTTTGCGTTACAAACACTGATCTGCAATTGCTGCGACACGGAGCGAACGGAAACTTGGCTGGTGGCCAGGTTACCTGCAGCGCGCCGGAACTGCGTGAGCTCACGTCTTCGCCGTGATAAAGGCTTAACAAATTGCGCCTAAGTTCGTCGCCGAATGTTAGCAGTAAATAGTTCCATGTTTACCGGTAAAGTTTTAACTTCTCACTTGTCGGCTGACGTTCGCGTAATGCGCGCGCGTCTCCATTGTGGCGCTGCAGCCGGCGCCGCGATGACGGCCAAACCCACTCAATAGTCGCCGCTTAGACAAACTTCCGGCACTGTTTTTCTCTAAACAATAATCATATTTATTTAAGCTTAATCGATGTAAGGGGTCCGGCAAAACAACCCATGGGACCCAAGCCAACCTCACCTGCTCGTGGTGCAGCCTACTAATCAATAAACAAGGCCCTGGCTCCCACCAACCCCCATTGTGCCAGTGTGGTGAGAAATGTCTATGGGCTGACGATGATGATGATATATATATATATATATATATATATATATATATATACATCAAATAAGAGAAAAAGGTGGGTAGGCAAATTTAACCCTAAAAGAATTTATCATATATCTTCTAGTGAACTAGTTACGTCAACTTCCAGCTCTTCGTGTTTTTGTTAAAAAAAAACAAATGGGCTGCTTTGAAATGATAATAACGTACTTTATCATCTTGAATGCAAGATTATGTTAAGTTTAAAATATAAGTAAACAATGTATGCGGCGATAAGTAAACAATCCTAACTCGGTAATCAGTGGGGGAAGACAAAGGAAGTACTTTTCTTATACTCGTTGTGATCGCGCGGTGCATTTACAAACTCGCCCGGTGCAGGAAACTTTGTAGGGGCAAGTTCGAAATGAAGGATTGGAAAATTCGTGGCACAGACGCCCGGTATTATTGAATTTCACCAACTTAACCACCTTTGATTATCTGAACGCATTCAGCTCTGTCTTTCTAGAAAGTTTTAGTTCGGCCAAAATTTTTGCCTAGGTACATTCAGCTTCATATTTAACGCTGCGGGTAGAGATGTTTTTGGAAATACTCTAACACCCTCTCTTGTACACAATATAACTTTATCTCTCAAATCAATTACTATGTTGCTATGAAAATAAGGTGTATGGGTACAAAAATACACGGGACCGAAGCCAACCTCACCTGCTTGTGGTGTAACGAGGCTCTGGCTCCCAACGACCTGCATTGGGCTAGCATGATGGGAAATGATCCAAGTCCGTCCATCTGAACCTTTAAAAACGACGGCCTCTGCTGCCCGGCAATCGAAGCAGCAAGGACCTGTTTATGTGGGGATCTTTGGGCGAGGCCTATTTCCAACAATGGACGTCTATCGACTGATGATGATGAAGATATAAAAATAACTTAACCTAACGCGTCATTGTTATGGAAAGTAACTTTGTAATAAACGAAAACGCAATACCTTTTTTTTTATACGCTTAGCATAAATTTTAGTATCCAAAATAAATTCGTCTGAACAAATAATTCTAGACCTTTTACTAATGTAAACGTTTTCACTCAAAATAACGTACGTCAAAGACATAATATGTGTCCCGCGTGCGTCATACCCTCCTACCTCACTTGAAGAGGAACTTTTGAAGAATTGCCGTGTAGGGCTGACGAGCGAACGTTTTGGGCACCTTTGTACAACTTAAAATCACATCAAGTTACGCTAAGCCCAATTTTTTTTTATTAATTTTTATCTTTTTATAAAAGTAAGGACATATTCAACGTATAAATAAATATTTCAAATTTGTATATGTTATCTATGTTTACCTTTTCCACCAACCCCCATTGGGTCAGCGTGGTAGGAAATGCTGAAATCCACCCATACGAATTCCATTAAATGACGGCCCCCGGATGCTAGCGGTACCGGAAGCCATGCTTATTGTCTGGTAAAGGTCGCGTGAAGCTGCTGGATGCGGTCAGCTTAGGACCGATCAATGTGGAGTTTTATAGAGGCCTAGTCCAGCAGTGGACGTCTATCTTTTGATGATTGATAGATTGGTTTAATGTTGACTTTTTAATAGAATTTCCAGTAGACTTTGTAATAAACTGTAATCTATGTTTATATATAATGAAACTAGGTTTTTTTGGTCGCCAATCACGTGAAAACTAGGGAACGTATCGACATGAGAACATGAGCATCCGACAATGAATGATTTGTAGATCCTTCATCATTTTATTTCTAATTAAGTTTTATAAAAATTTACATTTGTTTATTTATGCGGTTGCTATAGTAACGGTTGCTATAGAAACTCATTCGCGGTCACGGTAGTTCGTTATCAAGGAATATTTCAGAGAAATTTCAAGTCTAATTTTCTATTACGGCCAGCAAAGAGGGCGAGGAACAGCTGGCTGGTATAACATGCAAAATGAAACACCATCTCCTTAAGTCTTACTCTTCTTAATTACTAATTTATACTCAAAATTATAGTCTGCAACTATTACTATGTACAGATTTAAAAAGTGATGCAACTAGAGAAATTACTGCCATCTTAAATCTCAACACAACCAGCACAATGTGGTGCTGTAAGCATCTTAACTAAGTAACCCATTGTGATCAAAATCTTAATGAAAAATCCTTCTCGAGTCGATAAGTGAGGATCAATACAAATCTTTTCACAGGTGTATTAACGATAAATTAAATTAAATAGGCTGAAATTATGATTATGAAATTTGTAAAATAACAAAGGGCACACAAAAAAAAGGGGGGTCGTAGTGGTAGATTTCGAAAGTTTTCAAGTTATAATGCTTCCGATACATAAAACCATCGAATAATATCGTCGGCGGCGCGTAAACATTTTAGATGGCTCTCTCGCCGTCGGTTTTGCAATAAATGCCCCCCGGGCGATAAAAACTGATCTGCAAGTTCACCGGCACTGGAAAAACAGATCCTTGGCTACCGGCCAACGTACCTGAGGGACTTCGCTTTGTAACAAGGGGTGCGAAAGCAACGGGTTCCCTTCTTTCACGCCGGGAATACTCGAGCGCATATTTTTTGTTTACTTTAGTGACGTCACTTCAAAGTAAGCATTGGTAACAGTAGCTTACACACCACATCGATACATTTTTTTTTATATATTCTACAAATCGTCGAGACAAAGGAGACGTTCACCTGATGGTTAGTGATACACTCGCCCATAACAATGCGGCGCTATTGAGAATATTACACATTGCGTACGTCGCTTAGAGGCAGGGTATTAAGTCTTGATAGTAATTACACTAACTATATCGCCCTTCAAACCGGAACACAGCGATATTTGCACTGCGATCGTAACCACCCAGTCGGTTTCCAGCAACAGAAACCACCAGTAAAACCATAACATCTTAAGATATATCAGCTGAAGAAATAAACTAACCTCGTTCGATGATTACTATCAGAACTTGTATGGATGGTTGTTATATTTTGATTACTGCTGTAAAGTAATAAATATCTATGTATAGATGAGCTACCATCCTACGGATTAGATGGTAATGTTTAAATTATTGAATCAACATCTTCTTAAATCAGTTAAAACAAAACTTACATCTTTTATTAACTATCATAAGACACAAAAGCGTTAAGTTGTTATTAAAAGATAACAGATATGAGAGTTTGGTATTTTTAATGAAAAAGCCGAATTTCACAGCTAAAATCCGGTGCTGATTGTTTTGGTTACGTCCTGCAGAGCCTATTCCGCTGTCAGTATTTTTGCAGCTGCCGACGGAGTAAACAGAACCGGGCCTTAAGAATCAGCCTCAATTTATTTCAAGCCCTCATCCGCATCCGCCGCAAGTTTATAATTCGACAAAAAATCAACTAGAGGCCGCTTCGCATAAACGAAGATGCTGCGATTAAAAACCTTTAAACACAAAGACTACTTCTATTCTGGAGTCTATATTAGATGATGATGTGAAAGTACTGTTAATCAATTGTCAATTAAGATAATATGATGCACAATAAGACGAACTAAAACAGATGATAACTTCAACAGTATCCATAATTATAGATGACCAAAAGGAAAACTACAGTTAATTCTGTAAACGGTTAATTCAAATATTTGTGATTTCAAAAGATTAAAAGTGTCTTAAATTTGATCAGGTCGAGTCACCACGATGTGTCAGATATTATGTCAGCATAGATAAAAAGAATCTGTTAGAAAATAAACTCTATTACCTGCTATCTAAGATGTTCAAGCCGAGTTTCAGTTACTGATTTAATTGAGGGCCCAAGTCGGGGGCTTTGAGTAATCCTATCCTCATAAGCGGGAGGCGCGTCAGTCGTCATTACGCGGACATGAAAACCCTCCTCCCCTAGTCCCGTCCTCTTCCCCTTTTAGCCCCCCAGTCGCCGTTCACCAGCGGGGATCAAGATTGATACGGTCCCCGCCGCAGCATCCACTGCGCACTGACAGCTTGTTATTGAAAAATTGAGCGATAATCCCTCCGCGCCGGCGTGTTGTTTCAAGATATTTTTTTTTTTTGCAACGGCTCCCAAAAATATGGCACGGCTTTATTCCCAGGATGGGCTTTTAGCGACGAATTGAAATTGAGTGGATTTACCGTGACGTCTAAAAAGTTTTTAGTTTCCATCAAAGTTTCAACGGTTATCGCGAGATTACAGCGGCGACGTGGCTTGATGTGGATTCTGTGTTATAAGGCTCTATGTAAAGAAGCTGCGAGTTTGTTTGAATGTAACAACTCTTAGATTACTCGACACATATAAATCCAATTTTTGTTCCCGTGCCCCTTAATAAAACTTTTAATTATGAGTTCTTTAAAAACTAAACCTACACCTAAAAATATATCTCGTTTCTCCTAAGCTCTATCTAATATCTCCATCTGAACTTCTCTATCAATCTTAATTTTGAAATATACTCTTTTTTTTCTATAGCACATTAGTAAGTTATAATGTTCAATTTAAGGTATATATTGTAGACACAGTACATTATAATCGTGTTCGCAGCAGCCCCAAACGGCACATTGCCTACCCCCAGAGATACGCGCGTATCACAGGTTGGGTAATCACTGATATAAATAATTTTTTACGTTATCATTAAAACTATTATTTTCAATATCATTTAGAATATATAAAATAGTAAATTAAGAATATTTTTGTAGAGGGTTACTTTTGCAGAAGGTTCGTTTTTCAGAGGCTGTATGAATTCTAAACTTCTGCCATTATATTAATAGCAAGGAATAAAGCAACAATGGAAGATCTTGTGTAGTTATTTTCGGCTTGATAGTCATGCGGGTATTCACATCCTTTTATTTGTTGCAGGCTGTGCATTTGTAAAGTTCAGCTCGCACCAAGAAGCGCAGGCGGCCATCACGAGCTTGCACGGAAGTCAAACTATGCCGGTAAGCGTTCCCACTAACTCCTCATTTGTACACACAACTTAGGACACATTAATTTAAACGAAACAGTACGCGATGGAGTTTACCCCTTGTAAAATTCGCTACGTCGTCTATAAATTTTCACAAATTTTAGTGCTTAACAGGAGACCAAGTATTACCTAGTTACCAAACTATTAAACTATTGTGTTCCGGTTTGAAGAGCGCCGTGGCCAGTGATATTAATGTGGTTAATGTAAACTACTGCTTCATGCAAATAGGGTACAAGAGTAATACGACTAGAACTTAGAAATTTTTGTTTATAATATACAACTACATAAAGTTTTTGTTTTTTTTAACAAAAAAGTAGTTTATATATATTTTTTTTCTTTATCCTTCTGTATATGTCCGTTAATAGTTAATTCCGTGACGGATTTTGACAGGGTTTTAATTACAAGTTAAATTCACAGTGAACAGTTTTACTTGAATATGTAAGTTTGTTGAAATTACCGTTAATACAAACGGCTGTAGGACATCTCCTGGATATTACTTCTGGTCTCCTAATAAACTTACAGCTTCAATAAAAATTCATTACAACGATCGCTTTGAAACTAAATCTTTCATTCACATGATCTTCGTGTAAATGCTGTGTAAATTTTTATATATGGAGCTCAACTACGAAATCATAGTTGACGGTGAACTAGTAAGAGACACTGGAAAGTTCCCTTGCAGTGTTCAGGTAGAAACGTCACTTGGAACATTCTAAACATTATCACTTAGCGGCGCTATCCATATTGTAGCAATTGAAACTTCCGTGTCTACGGAAACTTGGAGCCGAAACCAGAGCACGGCCTTTAGAAGAGACTTCAGACATTCCAGACTGCGCTTCCAATTTAGTTAGGATTCCAACCCCGCTCCCGGTGAGTGGAATGGCTTTCTAAAAATCAGGGAGTTCTCTTGCTTTAGAGCATTTGGAAGTTATATATTAGAAATTAGATTGTTACAGATTTTTTATCTAAAATAAATGAACGAAAAATGTCTTACTCTTGACGAACACTTAACTGCACTTGACAGCAAAGAAACGTTTAAGTAATGATGGATTTTACTTAAATATATATGTGACATAAGGTGGACCGGCGATCTGGTGAAAATCGCGGGAGCCCACTGGATGCGAGCAGCGCGGGACAGATCGATGTGGAGATCTTTGGGGGAGGTATATGTCCAGCAGTGGACGTCTATCGGCTGACGATGGTGGTGATGATGTATTTCAAAGGCAACAGCTTTCATAGCTTCAAAAAGTTGTAGATAAAATAAGATCTATGATTTGCGGAATACATTGAACGAGACCCACGTATTTTCAGCAATGGTGTGATAATGGTTGAGATTAAGATGACAAAATATACAACTGAAGGTATCATCTTAAACTTACCAGTATCTCGAACAAATGGTTCTGGACCAATCGATCTCAGTTTGAAGTAATTTTCCAGAATCATCTGTACCTTATTGAAGTCATTTGGTTCTATGGAAATCTTAATTAATAATCAATTTAATTAAACGTTACATGAATGTATAATAATAAAAGACCTCAGAATTCTTTGAATACTTTATGGTATAAAATTAGATAAAATATATCTAATTTTATTAAACCAAGTGATGATCCGAGCGGGACGTTTACCCGATGGTAAGTGATACGCCTGCCCATAAGATGGCGAGATGGATGAGATAGAGAAGGATGGAGATGGATATGGTAAGATGTCGAGTCTCTTTGCCCCAGTACATATACTAGCTACAGCGCCCTTCAAACCGTAACACAGTAATGTTTGCACACTACCGTTTGTCGGCAGCAATAGGAGATACAGCAAAAAAAAAGCTACCACCAGTAAACTGTACAGCAGTAAACAATTCATTTTACTTTTGAATTTTGTTTACTTCTATATTTTAACTAATAACTTTTTAAAAACACAATTAGTCTACTAATTTACTGGTGGTGTAGGTCTCTGTTGCCGGAGACCATCGAGGTGGGAACCACCGCAACACCTACTTCTGTCGCCGAACAGTAGTGTTCAAACACTACTGTGTTCCGATTTGAAGGGCGTTGTAGCTACTGTAATTATTAGGATAACCAGAGGCAACGTCCTATGTCTCAGACCACGGTGCTGTGTATAACATCCTAACTAGCGCCACTTTGTTATGGACGCGCGTATCACTTACCATCAGGTGAACGTCCCGTTTGTCCTGTCGCTTCATTGTTTAAAAAAAAAAGCTACTGATTTTTAAATTAATAATTGACATGTTTGAAAATCATTAGGATAAATTGTCGACTCTCGTCAACGTCCCGTCCGCGGTCGGAGCACTGGGCGTGGTTACCAGTCCCAGCAGCGGTCCAGTGTTTTCAGTATTCATGTCAACACTAGCCAACTTGTGGTCCATTCCAAGTGCTTGTTTGCGAATGCTGCGTACGGACGGACAAATATTTAAGTGCGTTAGGCAAACAGGTCCTGGCGCGGATTGTTTGCGCGAGCTGATGTCGCCGAGATGTTTTTATCGACGTCCTCGTGTACAGAGATGATGGACGTGTTATTTGTTTGTCCTATGTCGTGAGGGCGTTTGTGTGTTTATCCTACGATTATGGTTATCGAGCATTTCATATTTTTATTGCCGTCTGTGGCGAGGTTATTTTTTACCGATTTAATTTCAAGTTAAGTATTTATGTGTACATATATTAATACTTTATATAACAAAGTGATGTGATCAGTGTGTTTCAGTTAGGTTATTTACACATCGCTAAAATGTGCTTATAATTTAGATGTCTGGACGTCTAAGTTCAAGGTGATGAACTTGTTAAGCTTAACTTAAATGACTACAACGCTATAAACCGGAATATAGATTACTGTAGATCGGACCTTAACTCACTTTATGTTGTCGGTAGAAATAAAGCTGATGATGATAATGATAGAGTATATTCATGTGTTAAGGTTTACAATAAGAAATTATTGAAGATAAAATGAGCAGGACATATATTTTTTTTAATCAATTAAGAGACTGGACGAGCGGGACGTTTACTTGATGGTAGATGATATGCCTGCAACCATGACGTTTGTTAGGATGATATGTACTACTCCACTTTGTGCTCATCGCCTGAAACATAAAATGTTGTGTCTTGTGACCTCGGTAATTACACTAACTACAGCGTTCTTCAATCCGGAAAACATTAATATTCGCACACTATTTTGTGAGACTAGGAATAAATGATGCGATGGTAACTACCTAGACGGACTTCAACTAAAAAAAATTTCTATTTTTCGGTAATCGGTGGGGAAATCTTCTGAAAAGATACTCTGCTTCTGGAGGTAAGACAAAATTTTGTGGGATTATTACCCACTAAAATCCCTTCGGTGGTCATCCCAGGTGCTTTGTGGGAAACGCCTAGATCTCCTACGGAACGCATCACTGCCTCCCCGCACTACGTGTAAAGCACTTCCCAGAGGGAGCTGTATCCCTCCTTAGTAATCTCGCTTTGGTGCGACAGGAACGAGACCACCACGTACTTGTCATTCATACCGGGCTCGCTTAGTGGACAATGAGGGCACCCACCTTCAAAGCGGACCCGAAAACCTTTTTAGAGGCCTTCTACAACAGGCAGGGCTTACCTTATCCCTATTGTTACTAGTCCGAGACTACATTACTACCCGCAACAGAGTCTCACTAACAATATACCTATATTCACTATTAAAGTAGAAAATTGAACTTTTTAACTTCCATCATGAATGGGATGGACATCCTCCCGCGTAGTCACAGTTAACCACACCAGGCCTTCGTTCAGTGTAACAACCCGAAATTTCCGACAAAAAAGCTTACGCGGCAAACACGAAATTGCGCGAGCCCGACGGCCGCTCACTTCGAAATCAGTGCACCACTCCGAGTGTTAACTGGCGAACGAAAAAAAAAAAAAAACAGCCGCCAGCAAACAAATTGCATCCCGCTGTAAACACGGCCCGTGTTACTGCTGACTTGAGGACCCGGCGGGTGCGGCCGGTGTGGCGGGGGTGGCGGGTGCGGCTGGGGCGGGTTCGACAAAAAGCCCTAAAATTGACTGTCCGAGCCAGCCGCTTAACTTTTAATTAGTGAACATGTTCCCGGAGCCCGGCCGTTGCGGATTCGATCACCTCCATGTACCACAATGAGCTGACCGCAACTCTTTTAAGTTCACCTCCGCGTCTATTTACGGCTTTTGCAACTAACTGCATTAATTTGTTTACTATGTACTTTACTTCCGCTTAATAAAGGCTTGTGTAAATAACTTTACAAGTTTATATTTTACTCTTTTTTTTATTCAAAGAAACGAGGAGACGAGCAGGTTGTTCGATGGTAAGTGATACATCTGCCTCATTGTATTCGTCACCATGAGACATAACATGTTGACTCTCGTTACTCCAGTAATTTCACTAGCTACAACTCGCTTCAATCCGGAACACAGTAATGTTTGCATACTACTATTCGCCTGCTGCAATAGGAGCTGCGGTGATACCTACCTAGACGGTCTCCAGCAACAGAGACCTACCACTACTGAAAGTACTACTACCACAGAACTAGTGTTCGCAGTCCTCTCATGATGTTGAAATAAATATGTAACCATTATTGTGTTCACACACGAATTGTTTAACTGGTGGTAGGTGTCTGTTGCTGGAGACCGTTTAGGTTGATACCAAACAGTAGTATGCAAACATTACTGTGTTCCGGTTTGTTAGGTGCCGTAGCTAGTGTAATTATTTGGGTAATGAGACAACATCCTATGTCTCAGGCGATGAGCGTTATATGGCGCAGTTATGACCAGACATAACACTTACCATGAGGTGAACTTCCTCCTCGTCTTGGCACTTCATAGAAGAAAAAAAATATTCGTTGATCTCAATTTCATCATTACCACATCGTTGCAAGTTTGTCTTATTATCCGTCTTCTGCATCTCCGGCGGAACTTATAATGATGATACTAATAAAAGCTAATTCCATAATCACATCTGTCTACGGAAAATGAGTAAGGCATCACTACCAGTACTCTTCACTTTATTATGATCATTGTTTGAGAATCCACCACTAATGTACCACTGATATTCTTCATGGAAGTGGACCTTCCTTGCTTTAATTTATTTCAAGAAATGTCCCGTCATCTTTTTTTTATTTTAATGGAATTATGTACTCTGATAGTATGTAGGACTGTTGTTGCTGAAAAAAAAATATAGGGGTTTATTATTATAAGTGTTTTAAATCGCTTCATATTATGATATACTATTGGGATAGCTTATGAGAATAAAAGAATATACAAGGTCGAAAACGTAGCCCTAACCCTTCTTGTGTTGCGGCTATCCATGGACGTACGTGATCACTTTTCACAGGATGAAACTGTTCACTCGTTTTCCCACCCTTTCCATAAACAAAACCCGTAGTAATTGCAACAATATACAGAGAGAATGGATTAATTGCGCTTCCGGTCTTGTCTTCTCAAAACATGAATTTATTTCAAACTAATTGGTATTCTGATTAAACTTCAGGCTAGATTATCATTGATGAATAAAATGAAACATATTTGTTCCCAAATAATCGAGACATAGAAATATATGTTAGATAATGAAATATAATAAAGCCTGAGTGTTAACATGTTAACCCTCTTCACGGACATAATCCGATTAACACGCAACAGCCTTTCATTGTACGTATAAAACAATCCGCACAGTATTAAACAATGAAACAATCCGTTTTTCGTCTTCAACGTACACAATCCGTATCTACTTCCGGAAGGTTCTACGCCGAGCGGGCCGGCCGGCTCCCGGCGCGTTATCGCTCGCCGCCCTCGTAGAAGTAGATCAATATTTGCACAAAATACAAGATTACAAGCAATGGAAGACGGGCAGACAAAAACGTCATTAAGCGGAGTTCAGAGCAAATCCGGTGGGCGGCGGGTGGAGCTTTTGTGACAGCGCACAGTAAAAGGAATTACCGGGTGGAGAGGTCGCTGCCGAAATTCTATTCTGATTTCGGCGAAACCACCCTCGACCTGCCTCCAGCCGCCCCGTCAACGCTTTCCTAATAGTTTGCACTCGATAACGGTATGTAATATTACATTCGATTGCGTCGCTAACATTTCTATTCAACACGACATTATTTACGGAACTATTAACTATAATATTATTAATACAGATAAAATATATCTTATATTACATAGCAATTATATGATAAAGCATATAACTATAAATGATAACTTCCTTTATATTTTATACAGAGAAAAGTTTTCGCATGCTTTCCTGAATGAAGACAGATTAAGTTATATATACTTGCTTCGATTAAAATCTCACAATGTTCCACCTTTGCTCCACAGTTACACTTACCCCGTCTTAAGAAATTAACTTTTATTTTATTAACCTTTCTTCCCTTAGTAAGACGGGAAAAATTTATGTCTCCTACCATTAACAATGTACCTTACGATTGTAACAAACAGAACTCCACGCTTATCATCTAGGTAGGAAACGCAATCTCCATTCCATCCCTGGAGTAACAGTGATTAATAACATCTAAATGTTTAGGTTCAGTAGAGGTTTTGTATTATTCGACAAATTGAATAAGTTAAAGAACAGTACATATTGTTTGAAATATTACACTGAAATTCAACAGACAACATTTAAAGCAGCAAAACGTTTGCTTTGTTTCGCCAGCTTCAATTAAAAAAAAAGGGTTAAAACGGTCATAAAGCAAAATTTGCCTCGTTTACCCTCCAACGCGGTGTTACAAAGAGACAAAAGTCTTTACGGAGCACCCCACCGTTCAATGTTTTGTAAACGGAGAAATAAATTAAGAGGCAAGTGTTACAGGAACAGAGGGCCTGAGGCTGAATGACCTAAACGCACCCCTCGCAACATTTTCTGTTGTTTTCATAATAAAAAATTATAAAAAAAAAATTACTTCGCCTCTTTGTTCTGATAACTTGGACTTTGCAGTCGCGCCTGCTTTTGTAAAGAATTCAACTACTGAAGGTTCTGTCTGAAAGTACTTTATATTTTATAATGGATGAAAAAAATGTACAGGTAATAGAGACTAGTTTGAATAGTTCCGCTATATACAATACTTACAAGGGAATATAAAGTATATATTATTACTATTAAACATATTTATAACATGGATACTTCCCTCGACACATCTAATAACTTATAGTTACACAAAGGATCAATTTTCAGTTATTCCTTTCATCCTAAACTTTTTATGGAGTTAAGGCAAATGAAGCATTCATACAGGATAGCTTATATATGAAATAATTGGACGCTCCCGTCAGTTTGCTTCTATTATTAAAGTTCTTTTTTTTCACCGCTGCTACCCAGGGTCGTTGAATGACGTCCCCAACAAAAGGCTAACCCTACGCTACCCCTCATCTGAGATAGTTTATGGGGAAACGAACTCTTATGGAAACTATAAAGTTGTTTCCTACAGTAATAAGCTCCTCTTATTCTCAATATTAGACTCTGATGTTCGTGCATTACTTTGAAATTAAACATTTCTAGCCGTTTTTTTTATTCTAATTATTGGATTTAATAATAAATACATTATAAGGTATCAACAGAATGCTGGTAAGAAGAAATATTTGTTTTTAACATACATTTCAATTTATTTAAATAATACATGTAATAGTAATACACCGCTATCTATTCCTCTCCAGAAAGTTTATTTCAGTAGTTTTTTTGACAGAAATTTCTTTCAAAGCGTTGTATTTATTATTATTTTTTTATATAATAACAAAGATAACAATATTATCATTACTACGTATAGATTAGTTTTAATGTCACTTATATGAAATATTTTAGTGACAGTCCTTTCTTTTGGGAGCTACGGTATCACGTTTTAACTAACAAATTCACAAAAACACTTTTATATAGCGAAGATTAAAAAAGGAATGATACAACACAAAGTAAAATATTAACTAGTTAGCACTATGTAGCCACAAAATGTGCGAACACCACCGGAACACTCAACTAAATGTGTATTGCGAATAAATCCCAATTAGTGTAATGTATGCAAATGTGTTTTAATAGAACTCAACATTAGCACACTTTACATTCACACATTTTTAAAGCTACAAAATGATACCAAAATTGAATTAGGGTGTAATATATTATACTATGTGATATAATAGATGTGATGTAATAATCAACTCGCTCTTGACCAGCACTGTGGGTAAATGGCATTGTTCTCCTTGTTAGAGAAGGTCCCCCGAGTCTTAGCAATTTGAACATTAATAGGCCTGTTTATGTTTTGTTTGTTTAAGGGTATTTTAAATTATTTTGTTTGATGAGAAAAATAGGAGACGCAATGGAAAATGAAAGGGTTGTATAAATCTCATTCATGAATATTCTACTATGAACAAATTTCCAACGGTAAACGAAGGGAAAGGAAGTTATAGTATATATTTCTAGCATAGCTCATCATATATATTCTCCGTTTTTTTTTATCACTAGCCGTAGGTCTCTATCGTCTAGATTAAGGTATCACCGCTACTCTTCATTTCTACCACCAAATAGTAGGTCAGCTAATAATACTTTGTCCCAGTTAGAATGATGCTGTAGTTAATGAAATTATTGCTAACCAGACTTAAAATCCTATGCCTCAACGCGGCGAATGCAATGTAGTGCTATATTTATCATCCTAATTATTACTGTTATGGACAGGCGTCACACTTATCATCAGGTGATCGTCTCGCCCGTCGCGTTGCTTCCTCGAATAACAATAATCCTAATTAAAACATAATAGTCTTGTATTAAAGTTTTAATAGGTGTCACTGTATAACACTTTGCGCCGCGTACTATATATTTACCGGCTGCGTGAAGTGATTTGAATTTCGCTAAAGCTTTCCGATAAATAAGTCAACGAAACTTCCATTTTTACATAAATCGACGGCCATCAAAAAGAGATCCGAGACGAGTCGGAAGATTGGAAGAGATTTAAAGTCGATAGCAATTTTTTTCACTTTTCAACTAAACTCAACCAATCTGCGAAGTCCATTTATAAGTCTATATTCCGACGGAAAACTTCAAAGCCTTTTATTAATAAATTAAGGATGAGTAAGAACTTATTTTTCGGTTCGCTTGGTAAAGTAATATTTAGGGTTGTGTTTTAAATATTTTTAATAAAATTTTGTTCCAACAACTCAAACACTCAAGATGCTTCTAACAAAGCCCGTATTAGTTATTTTTATTTAGATTAAAATGTGTGGCAATAGTTTCTTATCATAGATAAAGGCATTAAAATGCCAAGAGCTTCAAATAGACACCTGCCAATAGACATCAATGCCTCTTCTGATACCCTCACCTTTCACTTTAGAAGACTGAGAGGGAATACTTACATTCGAAATTAGTCTACAGCGATCTTCTACTTTAAGATGTAAAAATTTTCATCACGAAACTGATCACTATCAAATGTCTTTTACGAACAGACATCCAAAAACTTAAACATATGATATAACAAGAAGCTGACATGATAATACACAGTGACGATATCACCATCCCAGCCGAAGAAAGAAGATGCTTAGTCTATTAAAGCCACTATGAATACTAAACTTAATCATAACAGTAGAATATCTAGAGATAACCAAGACAGCACGATCAAGGAAGTCACGTCAAATTATAACTTTGACAATGTTGCTTTGTATTTGACTGTTCAAACATTCACAAAATCCACGTTGTTATCCTTAACATGTTCAATCGGAACCAGAAGTACCATTCTGAACAATACTACATGGTGTTGCTTTCATTCCTGTCATTCTGTGATACATTATATTTAAATGTTTGATAGATCTATTGGTGATCATTATTAAGTTCTCTATTCGAACTTAATCTTAAGTATAATCTATTTATAATAGATCATTGGTTACATAAATGTTAATGCGGTTAGAGGTCCGGCTAGTGTAATCTATACGTATTTTAAATTACTATAAACCTCTTTGAATTTACTAATCTGCACCCTCATTATCACAGGATTACACTCCTCTCGATCCTTAATACGTTATTTAATAACAATGGCTTCATTATCCCCACGCGTGGTACACACCTCGTGCGCAATTAACGGGGGACTTTATGAATAAATTAATTTGCGAGACTTCACAGCGCTCAATTTACTAAACTCTGCCCAAATAATTCAGTGCTGATTAACATCTTGGCACTTGGAGGTGCGGTCCAGCGGACCCACGTAACTGTGTTACACACAGGCTCCCAAGTCATCAACATACATCCGTCCAATTATAGGCAGGCGGATATTAAACATACAATCTGCTATTATAGCGGATTATATAGATCATTTTTTTAATTTACAGAAGCCACTAGACGAGCATCATATTAACCTGATGGTTAGTGACACGCCTGCCATTGACAACGTGGCGCTAGGTAGGGGGATATTCACAGCACCACATTGCACTCGCCGCCTTGAGATACAAGATGTTGTCTCGTTACTCAAGTGCACTAGCTACAACTCCCTTCAATCCGGAACACAGTATTGTTTAAACGCTACTGTTTGGCGGCTGCAATAGGAGTGGCGGTGGTGATCTGGCTTAATACCGTCGCTTTATTAAATAAAAAAATTAAGTACAATAAACTATCCAATTAATAGTCCTACTGCTGGGACTTAGGATCTTCTCTCACATTGAGAGAGCCAAGGTCTAGAAAGCTGCTATTATTGAAACATTAAGTTTTCTTCACGATGTTTTCCATCACCAGAAGCATGGTGGAGATCGAACCCATATCTCTTCGAGACCTATAGTACTTACGGCCGCCTTACTCACTGAGCTCTCACGGCTTCCAAGAAGAATAAACTATGCTTAAATATTAGTATCGCATTTCATAATAATAGATCATCACTGATTTTTGAGCATAGGTTTCACCGGTCGGTCCGGCGCTGGTCGCATTCAGCATCTTCCCGCTACCATCATTAGATCGCCGGTCCATACATAACCGTTGAAAGCAGTCAAAATCAAATTATCCCTCCCGTCCCACCCCATAGGTCCTCACAATCGTGTACACCTTGCCCCTTCAAGATAAAAGCCGTTAGTCGCGCGGGACACTATTTACGGAGCTTACGATCGCGAGGGTGAAATTAAGAGATCCCCTGTAGCAACACAAACAGTACACAACGACCCTTATTAAACCGGCGCCCGGGACCAGCGATTTTAAAATGGAGACGATAAGACCCTGTATTTGTTTAGGAATCTGCATTACTACTTCATTGCGTCGTGAAGGGTGGCGGGAGTTTGCTTTAAAAAGCTTCATAAGGATGTGTTGATATTCATACTAGATTTTCATATGAGAGCTTTTAAATAAATAAAAGACGGGGTAGACGTTCACCTGATGGTAAGAGACACGCTTTCCTATAACAATGTGGCGATAGTAAGGATAATGGTGAGTCTATTTATTCAATAGCATGTCAAATTACTGAGGTAACGAGACTCAACATAATATATCTCAAGTTGACGAAACGAATGTATAACATCCTAACTAACCCCACATTCTTATGAGCGGGCGTATCATTTACCATCAGGTGAATGTCCTGGTCATGTCGTCGCTTCGTAGTATGAAAAAATCTGTTCTTTTTAGTCCTGCTCCTTTTGGTTACGCAGCGATTATAACTATGATTTGAATTGTATAATTAAGTTACTGTACTTCTCGGCACTACGCCTATAGCACGTCCCAGGTCTGTAGCCCTTGGCACCCTTGCTATGGTACAACAAGAACTAGACCACATCGTACTTGTCGTTCATCTCGGGCTCGCTTAGTGGACAATGAGGGCTCCCACTTTCAAAGCCCACGCACCCGAAAACCTTTTCAGTCGGCTTCTTCGTGAAGCAGGGCTTCATAATCGTCATCATCGTGAGCCAATAGACGTCCACAGCTGGACGACAAAAACAAGCAAAGATTCCCACACGATCAGGTAGGGATTCATATGGAGGGATTTGGACCATTTCCCACCAGGCTGGCCCAATGCAATTTGGTGGGAGCTAGAGCCACGTTTGTTCATTAGCTGGGTGCACCACGAGCAGGTAAGGTTGGCTTGGGTCCCGTAAGTTCATGTACGGGAATCCAAGGCAGGGCTTACCTTAGTACTATTCGTTTTAGCCCTAGACTATAGGTTTAGTAGTTAAGTTACTTAGGGTTTTTATTAACATTATAAAAATCTTGATTTTTTTAAATAAAAAATTGTAAACGAAGTGATCCGTTCAGCATCTTCCGAATCCGTAGAGTTATGTATAAATGTGGATGACTTGTAAAGAATACAGCATCCCGAGATCCGGAATGGTGGGGTTCAATAAAAGTTCATCCCGGTGATACGGACACGCGGGGTACTAGTACTAGTGGAGATATTGACCCAAATTGGGTCCCTTTCAATGTCAATATGCAAACAGGAAGTAGTTTTCACTCGCAATATACAAAGAAATCCTCGAAAGGATTTTTCCTGCACAACGTATTATTACAGTAAAGCAATTTAAATATTAACAACAATTATTTAAGATTGCTAGCCTCAATGGGCAGGACACATCGCTCGAAGGACTGGCAGCCGATGGGGCACCAAGGTCATCGCATGACAACCGCGTACCGGAAGACGCAGTGTTCGCAAACCACCAGGTGGTCCGACGATCTGGTGAAGGTTGCAGAAAGCAGCTGGATTCGGGCAGCGCAGGATCAACCGATGTGAAGATCTTTGGGAGAGGCCTATGTCCAGCAGTTCACGTCTGTCGGCTGTTGAATGAATTTAAATATGAGATTTTAATCTTTTTAGTATGGAAGATTAAGTTTTACTACGGGTAGGTGTTTTTGTTTTTATACGATGAAGCAATGAGACGAGCAAGACGTTTACCTGATGTTGAGTGATGCGCTTGCCCATAACAATGTATACCATATTATGCTCGTTGCCTTGAGACTTAAAATCATAAATCTCATTCATTATCATCATCAGCCGTTAGACGTCCCAGTGATGGACATAGGCCTCCCCCAGAGATCCTCACAACGGACGGTTCTGCACTGTCCGCATCCTCCGGATTCTAGCGACCTTGATTAATAGGAATCATATGGGGCATTTGGCCCAATTCAAGTTAATGGGAGCCAGAGCCTCGTTTGTTGATTATCAGAGTGCATCACGAGCAGGTGAGGTTGGCTTGGATCTCGTGAGTTGTTGTGTGGGACCCCTTACAGCCCCCTTACACATTTGGTCGTCTATCACGTAAAAACTAGTGAACGTATCGACACTAGAACATGACCATTCGAAGCAGAATGATTTGCAGATGATTATAGGCTAATTATTATATGGACTCCATAGGTCCTTCATCATTTTCATTTGGTATTATTTATGCGGTTGCTACAGTAACGGTTGGTGTAGAACGTCATTAGCGGGCGCGGTTGCTCTGAAGGAATGCTTCAGGCAAATTTCAAGTCTAATTCTATATTGAGGTCAACAAAGCGGTCGGAGAACAGCCAGTGCATGAATAAATACAAACTGTTTTATATAACGAAATCTGTCAAGCAACATTGTAGTTGTTTCGATGGCGACATTTGTAAAGTTATATATATATATATATAGATATATGTAACAGGAAAATACGAGCGTCATTTTTAAAATGGCAGGAATGCAGAGGGTCGGCGGGTGCAGGTTATTGCGACGCCCGTACGGACAGACAATCGAGTTTATTGCTATAGTTGACTGCTGTGTGTTATAACGTACGACAGAGACTTATATATCGTCCGATACTATTGCTTTAATGGTACAATAACGTTTTATTGTATCACGCGTCCGCACCTATGACTTTATTTGTCTACCTTTACACGATCATTTGAAGATGAAACCTTGTAACATCAATTGTGAGGACTGTGAGAATCCTTTAATTATATAGATTATTACCTGTGATGTTAAAATTTAGTTATCTAGAGAGACTGTTCTCCTTAAGACTCGCTTGTGGACGATAACATTAACAATGATAAAATACTGGTATCCTCTATTGTTTGTACTAAGAAGTAAATGAAAAGCTCCATAACCTTGTAGAATTGATAATTTGTTAAAATTTTACTTAATTATTATTTTTTTCTTAATTACATACTGCTGAAGAAACGTCCACTGGTATAGTAAAGTCATTAAAAAATTAATTTAATAATCCAACTTGTACTGACAAGTGGAGTTTAATGTTATAACAGCAGTTTCATGCTTTTATTTTCCGATTATACTTAATAATAATAAGTTTTTAATTGAATTAGATAGAAGTTAGTCAGGTCTAGAATTAGATTCTTAGTTTTATTTTGCAGATCAGTTTGCAAGTCGGCCCAGGTCCTAATATTTTAGACATATCTATATTAAGCTATTATTTTCAACATCAATCATACCACCGCTTATCTTATTTGAATTAAAAAAGAAAAAAAAAGGGATTATATCTTAAAATTGTAAGGTATAAAGGATTCATCAGATAAAATGGGTATAAATCCTCGTTATTTACAAGTGGGTGTTTGTTCTCGTTGATTTATTAAACAATGCTATAAATAGATGTTTCTGGATGGATTTCTGTGAAGGAGTAATCCTTAAGAGATGGATCTAAATTTATTAAGATTATAACATTTTTAAAGCGGTGATAGTTCAGTGGGTAAATCAGAACGGGTTCGAACCCCACGGAGCTTCTGGTGAAGAGAATATTAAATAAACCGATATGTTCCAAGAGCATCAGCATTCGTGAACTACTCGGTGTTTGTCAGTATTGTGGATAACTGGCCTTGACTATATTCTAGTGAGGGAATGGTTCGAGTCCCAACAGTGGGAACATAAGTATACTTAATTTACTATTATTATAATATTTTAAAGGGCAAATTTAATCTTTTCACATAAGCCTTCGCAAATATCACAAACTGTTTGTTCTCAATAGATTTTCAATATATACCCTAAAAATATATTTTTTTTATCATTGTAATACTACTCTCATCTATTTCAACAACTGCCAACATATGTTACGTGCATAGAACAAACCGATACTTTTTCATTTAAATGGATATCTGCAAATTGGTACATTTGTTTTATTGTACGTAATAAAGTTTCTAAGCTTTTATCAGGAGCTTTATTTTAGATCTATTTTCATTATTCGCAAGTAAATTAAATTAAATTGTAATATCCAAAGGTCTTACAATAATTTGATTTGTTTTTGTTTTAACCTCCTGATCAAGTATTCTAAGATAATAAAAGCCGTGAAATATATTCTTAAGTCTTTCTGTTATGATAATAACACTAACGTTCTTGATTATCTGGCACAGATTCATAACTACAGTAGAGCTGAAGTTAATTTAATATTCTAACAATATATTTTCACAGTTGTTATTTAGAAAGTATTTAGCACCATTTTATTTTTACTTTTATGAAGCGAGAGGACGAGCAGGACATTCACCTGATGGTAAAAGTTAAATCTTGTTATGTCAGTAATCTAACTAGGCAGAAAGCTCTTAAAATCGGAAGACACTACTGTTTGATAGCAGATAGAGCAGCAGCGATGGTACCTATATAGACTGCAAAAAAGCCCTTTTATAACCTATTTGTTTTTTGATAATAAAATGTAAAATAACTTAATGAAAGATGTAATTAAAACATCTTCGTCTAAGGTTACGTTTACAATTCAAAAGCGAAACGACTGCGGCCTACATGTTGCGGAAGCGTAAGAAGCAAAGCGCCTGCTCCTGAAATCGGGACGAAATTTATTAACATAAAATAACAAAGGCTAATTAACCCCCAGTTTTGTTCCGAATAATATGGGTACCGGGTGTAATACAGTGTTGCCACTGCATTAACTCAACGCCGCATCTCCCACCGGACTGGTCCCGGAGCAGACAATTAGGCACGCAAACATGCATTATATTTACCTCTGGCGTCATCTACGGGTACTATCTTACTGGTGGTAGATATCCGTTGTCGGAGATCGTGCATCTTGTTCCTGTTTGTAGGGCTTTGCATTAGTGAAATTACTATGCTATCAAGACATATTATATCAACGCGTAGAGCACATTGTAGTGCTGTGTATATAATCCTCACAGCGTTACGTTTAGCGACTCCGTGACGCAGTGAGTAATTATTATGGTCCTTGGTCCTTGATACGATTTCAATATACATGTAATTAGTATTATTTTTTTATTTAAAAAAGTAACGAAACGAAAAAACGAGCGGGACTTTAACCTAACGGTTAGTCAAACGCCTGCACGTAACAACGTGGCGCTAGTTAGGATGATATACACAGCGTCAGATTGTGCTCGTCGCCTTAAGATATGCTTGTAAGTTATTTAGTCTCGTTACCTCAGTAATTCCACAAGCTACAGCACCTTATAAACGGTAACACTAATGTGTACAGATTGCTATTTGGGGGCTGAAATGGAAGCTGCGTTAGCAATAAACACTTATCACCGATGAATAGATTGGTGGGAGGTATTTTTTATCAAACCACTTGGCTAGCTTCTGATCTAGTATCATAAATCTATCAAGTTAACAGCATTGTGGTATTTCGGCTGTCCACATTATATTCTGACCCTCTCAATACCCCCCTTCAATCTGAATACTGATTGCGTTTCCTATAAAGTAAAAAAATAGCCCATAGACACAAATTCGTATTTTCCGTGTAGCCATCTTCTGTCGTGTTCGTGGCTTCTGGGTCCTACAACAAACGAAAGCGGCCGTATTATAATGTGTAAAACTTCCGAAGCACTCAGGCCGCGGGTCCAATGGGTTCGCTAACAGCGGCTCCACTCCAGCGAGTTGAACGGCAGCTGTATGCAGATGTCTGTTTGTCCAGTCATTACCGCCGCGGATGTTTGCCGGGCCGGCCCGCGACGGCTTAAAGAACCTTCCGTCGCAAAATACAAGGATTCGGAGGCTGAAAATCGTGAAAACATAACTGAAATTGATTCATCGTATTAATGATTAACTGATGTATCTTATCTATTATCTTAACTTTAAAGTTTTTATATATTTTAGATAATTGCGGAGATACAACTTAAGTAGCATTTACAGGTGGAAGGTACCTATTGTTTATGCCCAAGACCATCTAAGAAGGTACTTTCTTAGCTTCTATTACTGCGGTAACAACTCTTAATCTCTTATATTTACTATGTGACTTCATTCTATTAGTTTTTATTTGTTTTCAGTAGTAAATTTCCTATTACACAATTAACTAGTGTGCCAAGTTAAAACTATATCAGACGAGACTTATGATCGTTTATCTTGAGAAGACAAGGATAATATGGTGCAGTATCCATCATCCCAACTATTATTGGCATACAAGTAGAATTTCACTTTTCTCATCGCTTCTTTGAATAAAAAAAAAAAACAAAAATAGATAGCTTTTGGATATATTCAGATGTGTACTTTTTAATAAGAAATTTACATATGGTACAAGCAATTTAAGTTTAATGTTTAAATAGCATATGTCCAAAGTATAAACTCTACGGTATTGTAGCCAATGAAATAACTGAATAAAACTTGTCACAATTATCTATAAAAAAATAATTGTGCCAAAGTCTGATAATCTAGTGAAAGCTAGAAGAGATTATAACCTTTCCTAGCTTTCACTAAATTTTAACTATTTAAAGGGGGCTTACAGATAAATAGTCAGGAGGGTTTAAGGAGACGTTTTCCTGTACAACCATTCGCCCGTACTTGTACCACGGCGCGAGGGCCCATTATATATATATCAAGGATCTCCATTTTTGCATCTGTAATAGGGATCATGGTGCAATTATTCACTCGTTAGTGGGAACCAATCTATACGACGTAGATGGATAAGCTTTACTTAACGGCCAATTTTAAATGCGCCTCGCTCTGGGAACAACCTTTAGCATAAATCTACATATACCCGTATCTCCACTCAGCATCATATGTATATCTTGTAAAGATTACGTCTATCCAAATATCATTCTAAAGTACCTTACCAATATAGAATAGTTTAAATTTTGTAAATTACAGTGTTTTAACAGACTTACAGTGTGTAATGGTTTTCGAAATAAAACTAGAAATTTCCATTCATCATTCTACTAATTTTGTGAATCATAGTAGATTATTATAGTTGAAGCAATTTACGCTTATGTATATAATTAAAAAAAATTCCTTCCAACTTAATCTATATCTATCTATTTTATATTATATGTATTAATTAAAAAGATTCCAAAATTTATTCTACTAGTATAAGACGAATAAATTACGATCAGAGATCTACGTATAAACATAATTTAGTCACTTTGTTCTTATGAAACAAAAATAATGATAGTTACGAATTTCATTCTATATTATTTACTTGTTCATTACAACAATTACTATTTTGCAATAACCTTGTTACTAACTAATTAACCTCATAGTCATGAGGACTTACTGTAACAATGGTTAATCCGAATAGCATCAACTGGTAATCATTTCATTCGGTTCAGTAACAGTAAAGAGGCTGAGTGAAATATCTCTCGCAAACAATATAAAAAGGTCAGCAGTAAAAGTTGAAATTTGTCCAAAGAAATTGGTTACACGGTGTGTACCCTATCGGCTGGTAACTTAAAGGCAACAAGGACGCTCGCCGGGAGCCCGGAGGTGTCGGCTGGCGCTCGGCCAATGTGTTGATCCGTTACTTTATCTTACACGGCACCTTTACCGAATCAGCCACCCTTAGCAAAACAAACAAATGGGGTGCCTCATTAAACTTACACATTCAATCTAAATAAGTTTTATTTTTCTGTACTAACTACACAACGTTTTTATATATTAATTTAGCCGAAATAATGAAACTCTTATTATGAGATGGATTAAAAAATCTTCATTGCCTCCTCCTCCTCATCCAATCCTCGGCTTGTTAAAAAAAAAAATCTAAAAGAATCAAATTTAGAGCATCAGTTTTTCCTCTGGTCTTCAATGTACTATTGTTCAGTGATAAATGGCAATGTACTGTAAATTCGAAGTGAGGATAATAAACATAATGTTAAATCGCGGGAAAAGAGAAGAAGGAAAAGGAGAAGTCTCCTTTTCCTTCTTACAGTAACGACTGGAAAGAGCTAGCTAGATGGATAGCAGCGTTAGGGTTTACTGGTAGCAGGTCTCTGTTGCCGGAGACGACCTGGGTAGGTACCCCCGCGGGTGTTTTTGCCGCCAAACAGTAGTGTGCAAGCATTACTGTGTTCCGATTTGAAAGACGCTGTAGCTAGTGAAATTACTCAGGTAACAAGACTTAACATCCTATTTCTCAAGGCGAGGAGGGCAATGTTGTGCTTTGTCTAACATCCTAACTAGCGCCACGACCTGAGCAGGCGTATTCCTTACTAACAGGTGATCGTCCTGCTCGTCCAAAAAAAACACTAAAAGTTTCCATCGGAAGGTATTATCAAAGAATTGGAGAAAAACATATGAAGTAATTTTAAAACAAAAAAAAAAGTCGATGTCCTCTAATCCGGTAGGACAATATCAGCTTTGCGGAAATCAGGTACTGTTAAAGTCAAATAAAACCTAATTGTCGGAGATCGGGTGGAGTTCTGTAAGTGGGGGGTGCCGGTTTAATATAAATTCAGGTGGAATCACCTAAGAGTGGGGGGGTGGTCTCGCGCGGCAAAAATAAACGACCGCTGCACTTAACCATTTCTGTATGCTGGCTCCGTGCAAAGGCGTACACTTGAATAACTTAGGACTGTTTGCTTAAAAACTTGCATCTCCAAAACGCCCGTTTAGTCTCACATTGGGCGGGTGGGGTCATTTGCATAGAATAGCAAGCAGGCTGCCGTGGCCGGAGAGCTCTCAGACGCGAAATCTGCGACCCTGCCATTTGGTTACTCCCAATGGCAGGTGCCGTTCGGTTCAAGTTGCATTCTGAACGTTAACACCATTTCTGTTCTCGCACTTAATTGGTCCGCTAGAAGTGCCACTCTAATATCGAATTTTAGATTTTTCCTGGTGAACTTTTATAAGGTTCCGTTTCCAACGTGAATAATATAACAATGGACCTGTTCTCTAAAATTCCCTTTCATAAGATAAATTGTGTTACATAGTTGAGATTATGTTACATCTGCTTCCACTGGAGTTTTTACCATATCAACGTCACTGTTAAGTAATAAAAAGTTCAAAACTGTTTCTTAACGATAAGTGCCGTAACTATTACAAATCATCATCATCATCAGCCGAGAAATATACATTGCTAGACATAGACATATCCTAAAGATGTCCATATATATTCAGTATAACTTCCGGTACTAGCAGGCACCAGAGACCGTCGTTTGTAGCGGTTCATATAGAAGGATTTGGGCCATTTCCCACCACGCTGACCTAATGCCTGTTGGTGGAAGCCAGAGCCATGTTTGTTGATTAGCAGGGTGCACCACGAGCAGGTGAGGTTGGCATGGATCCTATGAGTTGTTGTGCCTTTACAGCCCCATTATTACAATCGGAGTTTTTAAATGGGGAAATAAATAAGACCTATTTGATCATATTCGGACATAAAGGACAGAAAAACTTTTGAAAATAAATATACCTTTTGCAATATAAATAATACATATTTAATTAATTATAATAAATACATAAATTTTAGAAGAGGTCTGAAAGTTGCTTCAGTGACAGAAAAGTTGAGGGGCAAGAGGTTAGCGTGGTACGGGCGCGTTTTGCGGAGAGATGAAGGGCATATAACAAAGAAAGTAATGATAATGGACGTGGATGGTTATAAGGGTAGAGGAAGACCGAAGAAAGTGTGGATGGATTGTGTGAAAGATGACATGTGTAAGAAGAGTGTGAATTCAGATGTGACAGCAGTGCCGACCCCGCATAGCTGAGAAAAGCGCAGGAGGATGATTATATTTAACTACCTTCGTGTCGTAGTTGTTAACTCCTTAACTACCATTGTCAATCTGCTGTTGCATTACTGACATCTGACATTTACACTTATGAGGGCGAAAACATTCTGTTCGAGCAAATTTCACCATCTACAGCTTCAACATCACATGAAATTAAAATGATATATTACAATTTAGAGGTGTAGGTACGGGATCCCTCCGTACAACAACTCACAGGACCCAACCAACCTCAACTACTCGTGGTGCTCTCTGCTCAAGCTCTGGCTCCCACCGACCTACATTGGATCAGCGTGGTGTAAAATGGCCCAAATACCTCCATATGATTCCCCCTAGTGCATGACAGCACCGGAGGCCATATTGATTTATGTGGATATCTTTAGGGTAGGCCTATGTCCAGCAGTGAACGTCGATCGGTTGACTATTGTTACTATTTAATTCGTGCTCAGCCTTTAGGAAAATATAATTTTTTTGAGGGTTGGTTTGAAACGGATATAAATATTAAAAATTTCTTTTATTTACGTAAACCTTACGCATTTAATGATAATAATGTTACGTATTACGTTTCTTGGGATCTTTTTACTGTTAAAATGAAATCAAACATCAAATATACTAGAGAACTTTAGGATACTATGAGCACTTTCTGCACAGTACTTTATACAATAATTAAAAAGCTATAGCTTTTTTATAGGAAGGGTGGGCCAATGAACAAACACTTTACCGGCTGGAAATTGATTACTGACTGACTAAGGTCGCGGATGCATGCCGGCCTTAAAGGCCCCTATGTCGTATTGGTTCGCTAAACCTAATCACCATGACGTTATGATATCTGTCGCCTCTGCCTTCAAATAACCACTGATGCTGTAAATCACCCGTTATGCCATATAAACAGAAGTAATTAGATGAATTAGCTAAGCACGTCACATAGGAAGCGCCTAATAAACATTTTTAAATTTGTCCCGCGAGTCTTCCAGTCGTAATCCGAAGAGGAGGCAATAAATTGAAATTAACTGTACGTATCATTTGTAATAAAATAGGGGTGGCGCGCTTTACGCTCCCGTAGATCCGAAAGGAGGGAAACAATAGAGCGCGCCCGCCGGGGTACGACGCAATACTTTAAGCGGAAGAAGCGCTGTTTTATAAATAAACAGCGCTCCGCTATCAGCTGTCGTCAGTCGAGCGACTTGACGCTCAGTTTAATAAAAAACCTGTTTAAAGAAGCCCTTATCACCGAGTATGGAGGCACTCAAGGGTGAATTATGTGAGGTAGTCGCTTAAAGATGAAAATTAATGAGCTAAGAGCGGGCACCGTGGCGGGAGCCGCGCGCGGCGTGTCCCCGGCATTCTTTTGCCTCGTTTTGCAGTAGTTTGGTGGGTAGGGGAAGAGAAGAGGAGAGAGGGGGATTAATGGGAATGAATTAATGGCCCGAAGTAGTTTCTGTATAAAGCGTCTACATTTTAAACGATTCGCTACGTGGTTTGATTTGCTAATTGCTTCATCGTTGCGGCCATTTTTAAAAGACTGAAAAGCTTAGTCTACAAGCATCGATGAACAGATATCGATACAGTATTTTAATGAAATAAAAATATAATTACTTACGACATTTTCTTCTTTGCAGAAAGAAGTCTAAATCAATGTAAAACAAATATTATTTTTTTTGGCAGACGAATGCTTATATTGGAAGACAACATAACTAAAATGCTCTTCATTACTCTAAATAAATAATTTCGCTCTAAAAGGTTCATCAATAATTTGCAAGAATACCATAAGAAAAAGAATCATGTGGAAAGCGTAACATGTTCTAGTCTAGGTCCAACGAGATGACATTATAAAATCTACATCTTGAACTCTCTCTCCTTGATCGATGCCGATAAGCCACTACAACTTATGCTGTATTTTTACAATGATGCAAATTTTCAAATTAATCACAGGTGTGAAATTTTCGAGGAATCCAAACCACCCTCACCTGCTCGTGGTGCACTCTGCGAATCAACAAACGAAACTCTGGCTCCCACCAACCCGCAAAGTGTCAGCGTGGTGAGAAATGGCCCAAATCTTCCCATATGAACCCCTAAAAACGTGGAGATCTTTAGGAGAGGCTGTTCAGTTGTGAACGTGTTTCGGCTGATGATGATGAAGTTTCAACAACATAGATATAAACAAGTGAAGCTATAATAATAAAAAGCCCGTAAAGAGAATACTTTTACTGAACTATGTTAAACATAAAAAAAAGCTTGTGTAAGGTACGCGTATCCGGTTCCTCATTCCAACATATAGGGCACGCACTAATTTTATAGTTCCCGTAGACTACGCTGATTAATACGAGCCCGAAAAGTTATAGTCCGGACATTTATTATCGGGCAAATTCTGATTACTGTGTCCTTTTCAAAGTTTTGATGGAATATCAGATCTATATCCATCAGTACACCAGCTATATAGTCTTGTTGAAGAAATTATTATATTCTGAACAAGGACTTCTCTATTTCAGATAAGCAAAGTTATAGTTCTTGTCGGTGTACTGCTCGTACGTAATAATCTAACTGTATGTTATATACTATATGTAAGCTATATAAGAGGTCTAAGGGGTCCCGCACAACTCGCGGGATCCAAGCCAACCTCACCTGCACGTGGTGCACCCCGCTAATCAACAAACGAGGCTCTGGCTCCCACCAACCCGCATTGAGCCAGCGTGTTGGGAAATGGCATAAATCCCCTCATATGAAATCTTATCCGATCGTGGTAATTTTTTGGAAGAGGCCTAAGTCCAGCAGTGAACGTCTATGAGCTGACAATGATGATGATGATGATTATGAAGCTATATAAATGATCTAGTGATCAAATTATTTCGAAGCAAAAAAAAGTTTTCAATGATTAAAAGTCGATGATGGTCTAATAATCATTGTTTCTTTCTACCTAGCTATTATTTCATATGGTAGCGGAGTCATATTTCTATATTTCTGACATTCTCCTCAACTTCGCTAAAGATTTAAATGAATTTCCAAAAAGAAAGTTCCTGTTCAAGTAAATTAAGTAATGATCTTTAATTAAAGATAGGTTTGTAATTAAAAACTAATCTATATCGGGAAAAATTTATTTAAAATACATAACGAAAGAGTAAGGGAACGACCTCATATTGAGGGTAAGCCCGTTTCCCCTAACAGTGGGGATGTAAATTGACTGTTGAAAAAAAAAAAACGAAAGAGAAATCGTGTACTAGTGTTAAACTTATCATACACCTTTGTGCTATCGTTGATTAAAAAAAATCATAATGTACAACACTTTGGATGTCTTAATGATTTTTCTATAGTATTGTTATTTCGAAATATCCGTGTGTTCTCCGCCTTTATAAATATCATGAGAGATGGAACGGAGAGCGGGCATCGCTCATTCACGGAAGTCACAGGGGAGGACGAGGAAAAATGAGGCCGGCAGTATTTCTCGCACAGGAGCAATCAGGATAAAAGATCTAGTAAAGAGCACTAACCGTCATCACGGCAAGTTTTACTTATAATGAATGATATGTTCCCTGGAGTAAAGGTCCAAGCTGTTTATTGAACGAACTCCTTCACCCGTAGCCCTTATAAGCGATATTTTATTACAACTGATATAAAAATTCATAAGCATAATATATATCTAGTAAATAACCAAGCAAAATGGTTAGTTTACATATATTTAAGATATAATTATTTAGCTGCTAAACAAGGACGAGTAAACTTCACCCCCAAAAACACTAGCTCCAAGCAAGTAAACAATTGAATTATATATAAAAATATCCTTCCTATTCCCTGCGTGTGAGAGGATCTTAAGTACCAAAATTAATTAAAAACTTTAATGGACTATTTATTTATTCAATTAAATGATATCTATGGAAAGTCTGCTTATTATACATCTGTGTATAATACGTAAGCCATATTTACTGCTTGAATTTGCTTGTTTTATTTGCAAAGTAATTAAAGTATTTTAATTAGGATATATAGAAAATCATTTATTAATTATATCTGCAGAAAGAGACACGACAAGAGACAAGGTCGAGCCTTTATTTAAAAGCCTACTTTCTCAACCTTATAACACGAGGGTCCCTGATCCGATTCGAATGGCGCGAGTTGTGAAGTTATCACTCTCACTGACTTACAAAGATCTTCATATTGTTAATCCTTGAGAGCCTTACTGACTTCCGGTTTTCATCATATGAGAGACCTCCTTGATACTTGACACCATGTGGAATTGAGATGAAGTATTAAACCCGGTATAAAAAAATAGTTGATATTATTTCTTTTCTCTATAATAGAAGAGGCATAAGACCTAGGGTCTATAAAGTCAGATCTAAAATCTTAGATGTGTTTATATGTAGTGATGAGTAAGATTGGTCTTGATCTTGAAGTCTGGGACTAAAATCAAGACCAATACCGCGACTGAATGAAAAGACTAAAATTCCGTTGAAATGACGAGTTTAAATATTTATCATAACTTGAACATTTGTTCCTTATGGAAATAAAATATTTAATGTATTATGACTGAGTATGCAATACCAAGACTGACCAGACAAGATCAAGGTCAATACCAAGATTGTCCAAGTCCTGGCCTTGTTCTTGCTTTGCTGATGCACTACCTACGTGTTAATATGAACAGCCTTACTGTTTTTAACCGAGCCCAAAGAAGACGTATTCGTTGTGCGAGTTTAAAATACTTTGATAATAAAGGAAATAGTTGGCTTCCGTTTCTTGACTTCCTGAAGGAGCACCGCCAGCGATTCAACAAAAATTCAATGTACTAACTTTTGGAAATTTTGAAATGCGCCCAAGAATGTAATTTTGCTTCAGCAGCTTTAAAATAAAATTATGTTTATAACTTAAAGTTACTTACAAGTTTAATATATAGATAAATATTTATATATTGTTTAGTACCGGACTTTTGAATTCACAACATATTAATGATATTCAGTGAAACCTGGGATACACTTCCAATACATTTTTTTTTTTATTTTATGAAACGACGAGACGAGTCGGACGTGCACCTGATAGTAAATGATACGCCCGTCCATAACAACGTAGAGCTAGTTAGGATGTTACACACAGCACCACATCATACTCGTCGCCTTGAGACATAAGCTTTTAAGTCTTGCTATTCCAGTAATCTCATTAGCTACAACCCCTTGCAAACCGGAATACAGTAATGTTTGCACAGTACTGGTTGGTGGTAGAAATAGACGCTAGGTACCGACCTATCCAGACGGTTTCCAGCTAAAGAGACCTACCAGCAATAAAGTTGTAAGTAATGAGCTTGAGCATAACAATTAGCAGTAATTGTTATGCTCAAGTATCGTAACAGTTACCGGCAACGGAAACCTACATTTAATACCTTAAATATAATGATTTTTTTAATTATCCTTCCAAAGAAGACGTTCTAGCTCCTCATTAGTATCGTTACCATCAACAGCTGATAAACGTCCACTGCTGCACATAGACCTCCCCCAACGATTTCAACGCGGTCGGGTAGGAATTCATATGGAGGGATTCGAGCCATTTTCTCATCACGCTGGCCCAATGCTGGTTGATAGGAGCCAGAGCCCCGTTTGTTGGTTCGCAGGGTGCACCACGAGGAGGCGAGGTTGGCTTGGATCTCGTTAGTTGTTGTGTCTGTAAGATAGGTCTCTTGTAATGAGTTCCACAAAACACGGTCTTTCGCTGTTTGAATCCAGTGGCTCCCAGGGTTGTCCTCTGTCAACCTACTGAGGAGTCTGCAAACGCTGCGCTTTCCGGTGCGATGTCGCCATTCCAGTACTTCAAGATCCTAACGATGCTATAATACCCTTATTTTATTATGTACTTTATTATTTATTAATAAATTTATTTCTAATAAACTTAAGACCCTGTGTTAGTCATTGCTTACTTTGAGTAATCTATATATATATATATATATATATATATATATATATATATGTATATATTTATATCTCTGGCACCATAAGGCCTGAAGACTTGAAATTTGGTATGAATATTCCTTATATCGACTATAAGTCAGCTAAGAACGGATTTCACAATATTCCTTCCCCGAAGGGAGTTGCGGGGATGTTACGGCCAGCAGAGCGGGCGAGTTAGTGTACGTAGAAAGTTGTAAGCCAACAGTAAATCATATTAAACCTGTTCAAGAAAGTTGAACATTGAAATACGCATTAATTATGTTTTTTTTTTGTTATGAATAAATCTTAAAGAGATTAAATCACCATAAAAACAGCCCTTTAAATATATTAATGGTTGTTTTTTAACGCAACTTTAGTGTTTGTAAGGACAAACACGAAAAACTTCTTTGATAATAAACTAAGCGCAATTTATTTTATGGACTTAATTTGATCGCGCGCCTCAGAGGAATATTTCCTGTGAAATATAACGGCCGGACCCTCGCAGCATCCAACTTCTTTGTAACCACGGAAACGAATTAATTTCTCATCGTTTCTACAATATAAAATTAGGTTGATAAATATATAATGTAAAGTTATATAGCTTACTTTATAACTGATGAAAAACAATCTGAACAACTACATTTAATTATGTATTACAAGTCGAATTGATCACAGTTAAAGTGTAGTATAATCTCAGAAAGTAACTTGAACTTGAACTTCAAGAGATACATTACAACTTAAGTATTTCTCATAACTTTAAAGATACTCATTTTTAGTAATAAATAAATATACATCTCTCTTTCATATAACTATACTAAAGGAAGTAATTCGTTGCCGAAGACAGTATAGGTACCAATGTCTCTATTTCTACTGTAAAACAGTAGTGTGCATACATTACTGTATTCCGCTTTAAATGACACTAAAGTTAGTAAAATTACTGGGTAATGTAATAAATTATATCTTAAAGCGACGAACACAATATGGTGCAGTGAATATCATCCTAACTGGCGCCACGTTATACTAAGTACTTACATAGTAATTATAATATGCTCACGGTGTAACTTCTGTTTGTATGACCGATACAAATATGGATTACTTCGGTAATCTTAATTTAATATTAATAATGGAGATTGGTAAGAGAGTCTTAACATCGCAGTCCACATCATCACTTTAATATAAAGTTGGAATGATGGTGAAGCACTGAACTGTATATTGTTTTTTTCCAACGAAGCGTTGAACCCTAAACCGTTCAACTGATAGTGAGTAGTAAGCTTGATAACGTGGCCTCATTAAAGATGCTATACACAACATTATGTTCATAGCTTTAAGATGTACCCAAGTAATGTTACTAGCTACAGCTACAGCGGAACACAGTAATGTTTGCACACTACTGTTTGGCGACAAAAATAAGATCTGTGACAGTACCTACATGAACGGTTTCCAGCAACAGAGATCTACATATTTTTTAAAAAATATGTTGTTTTCATGATAATTAAAATAGTAGAGAGCCGCCAGAGCTGGTACGGCCACGTTATGCGAAGACCAACAACTCATATGGTTAGGTTAGGGCTCGATCTCGCAACTAAAAAGAGAAGACATGGGAGACTCCCGACTACTTGGTTGACGATGATCAATAAAAATCTAAAGAATAACAAATTGACAGAAGCTATGATGCAAAATAGAGATAGATTTAGAAGAATGACCAGGAGGGCCGACCTCAAGTAAAGATAGAACAAGGTCTAGTAAGAAGATGTTGTTTGAAGGCTTTAATTATAGCAATGCTCAAACTTTTTCACGCATACAAATAATAAAAAGATCGCCATCTCACAACTGGGACTCTGGACCTCACCTCATAAGGACAGAGTCGAGGCCTTTTATCCAACTTATTGACCAAGTACTTATAGGTGGGTATTACGTATCCACAAGATGTTCTTAGAACATGTCGGTACTTTTTAACTTAAATAGAAATCAAACCCACGCCAAGCCAATACAAATAAGCACGTACGACTGCTAATTGAGCTAATACAGCTATATCTTCATCAGGTATATGTTTTCAATCGCCGTACGTCATAACAAACAAGCACTTGTAATTTCTCTCCCAATTTCTCGATTATCACCTTAAGAAACATCCACCGGAAACCGGTACACAATTAGCAGTAAACGGGGTATTTGATATAAGTTCAATATGAACCAAAAATTATAGTGGTAATTAGTTTTAGCAACTAATGTCTCAAAGCGACAAATCCAGTATGGGTGCAGTGTAAATCATCCTAATTCATCATCATCAGCCGATAGATGTTCACTGCTGGACATAAGCCTACCCCAAACATCTCCATATCGATTGTTCCCGTGTTGCTCGCATCCAGTGGGTTCCCGCGACTCTCACCAGATCTTCGGTCCTGCTTGTGGGAGGCCTCCCAACACTACGTCTACCGGTACGTCGCTCCGTCGAGCAACGTGCATTCATCTTCATTAGCGACACATTAGCAGGCAGCTCTTACAGCAAGTTCCAACTCGTTTGGAAAACAAAAAAAAAATTCATTGAATCACGTTTCGCCTTTATATATAATTATGTAGTAGATGAAAAGGCAAAAGTTATAATATCGTATTACGATTATGAAATGAGCTTATTTTAATGTGTAAATAAAGCCTCCTGCCCACCCTTACAATGTTGGACTGTGAATTTATACACGAATGAAAAGATGGCTTAAAATCGGAAAGGGATCGCCTTGAAAGGGACTAATTAATTAATATTTAAAACGCCCCTCTCCTCCCCCGTCACCTCACACTCCACCCCTTCCCCGTGCCTTATTTAGCCTCGTTATAATACTTCGTACTTACGTTTTGTCATAATGTAAATTGATTACTTACCGAGTAATAAATGTTAAATTTTGAATCCATTAAGGCGAAGTTTTGATATTAAGTGCGCACCTTAATTTTGTTGATGGAAAACTTGACTCGGCCTGAACTTCGCGTGAAGAAGTTTATTTTTTGTTTCTGCTTAAATCTCTGCTCTGCAAGCCGGGGCTAATGAAGACGGAACCCGATTTCCCGGAGCGTGTTCCGGCCGTCCGTGAGCAAGGAGCTATTTAGCGTCCACGCGTATACCTTCACTACACTGGCTTTTATTTAAGGCTCATTGTATGCTAATTACCTTTGTCGTTATCTATTTCGTGAAGGTCACCATGATTATTATCACACATAATACTTATTATAATCCAAGTTAAGATTTTGTTATTTAATGTATGTAAACTTCATGACTTCATATATTTTGTACACGAAAGAATCACAAGCGAGAGTATCATCTTTTCGAACAAATTGGTTTCCCAACAATGTTTCCGTTCACCAAAAGCTTAAGTTTATTGGGAATCGAACCTACACCTTCTGCGAGACGTATATCCGCCGACTATCAAACTAAGGTATCCCAGCTTCAACAGTAGATTACAGAAACAGTATTATTATAAATGTCCTATCGGTGTGGAGATATTTTGGAGAGACCTACGTCGAGCATCGGAGATCTATCGGCTGGTTATAGTGATGATTATATATACATATATGTCTGGTTTAATTGTAGGTTATTTACGAAATACAAACTTGAAACTTGGTAAAGTTATATTAAATATGTCTAACTGTTAAATTATCGCGGAGCTATTCAAAGACTCAATTATAAATCTGTCCCCCTTGTTTGTATTTAACAAAGCGCCAACTTTATGACATTTTCACATTCCTTTTTAAAAGTTGCCCCGGCGACTGCGCCGCACTGAGCTGAACACTTTTTCAACTTTTTTAATTGTATTCCCACTTATTTTCGTGTTCATAACCTGTCGCAACGTTAGGGAATTTTCGGGTGGTTTTTTTTTTAAATACATAAAATGGCTATTATATGTTAACATATGAAAGTTAAATGTTCAGCACATATAAAGTCAAAAGAATGTTATCATTATCAGCCGATAGGCCTCCTCAAAAGAACTCCGCGGTCATAGGAGTACATATGGAGGGTATGAGCCATTTTCCACCACGCTGGCCCAATGCGTATTGATGAGAGCCAGACCTTCGTTTGTTGATTAACAGGGTGCACCCTGAGCAGGTGAGGTTTGCTTCGGTACCGTGATTTGTTGTGCGGAACCACTTACACTTTAAGAATCTTATACTATTTAAGAAAAGTATTCTATTTACAATATCACCAGTATATTTTAAAAAAAAACATGATCAATCAGAATACTATCGGTTTCATATTACTATAATGAAACAGCAATACTATAAGGTGTAGTGTCAATAGCTCACGGGGATCCAAGCCAACCAAATCACCTGCTCGTGGTGCACCCTGCTATTCAACAAACGAGTGTCTGGCTCCCCCGACTCGTATTGGACCAGCGTTGGAAAACAGCTTGAATTTCTCTATATGGACCCCTACAAACGTGGAGATCTTTGGACGACGCCTACGTACAGTAATGACATCTACCGGGTGATGATGATGATGATGAAGCTGTAATGGCGACAATCACAGCGTTTTAATTACCGTAAAAACATACTATATTATATACATTTATAATTGTTTATATCCTTATCAGCATCATCATCATCAGCCGATAAACGTCCACTGCTGGACATAGGCCTCCCCTATAGATATCCACCTTTGTAGGGATTCAAGTGGGAGAATTTGAGTCATTTCCCACCGCACTGGCCCAATGCAGGTTGTTAGGTATCAGAGCCTCGTTTGTTGATTAGCAGGGTGTATACTACGAGGAGGTGAGGTTGGTTTGGGTTCCGTGAGTTGTTGTGCGAGATCCCTTGTACCCACAGCTTTATATCCTGCTGTATTATTATTTTTTAATTGCGACAGTGCCAAGGTGAAGCCAATCGGAAATAGCGTAATAGAATAATGCTTAGGGAATGAACTCTCCATCGAGATCTGATCTCATATTAAATAATGAAAATGCGGGGCATTGTGGAGTCAATTGTCGGAACTAAACAAGCCCACTTGAAGTAACCGTAAGGCTGTGGACACACCTCACATATCTAGCCTTTCCAATAAGTAGAATATATAACGGAGCATTTATCGTATAAAGATTTATGACTACATCATCATCATCGTCGCAACCGATGGACGTCCACGGCTGGACATAAATCTCTTATATTCCACAAAGCACGACCTTCCACTGTTTGAGTCCAGTGGATTCTTTTTGTTGGTGGTAGCCTTTTTCAATCCCGCCTGACCAGCTACTATAATCATATTGTAAATATGCCGCCATAACACTATTCCTGTATTTCGAATTTCTAGGTATCAGGGCCAGATTATCTTGACTAACACGTTTCATCATTTACAGCCTCACCTTCATTTAACACCACGTGGAGTTGCGATAAACTGTTAGCCCATTGAAGATGAAGAAATGGATGTTCAAAAGAAAAACGTTAATCTGTGAAAAACCTATATGAGGATACAGAAACATATAAACACGCGCTTATTTTATATAGCCTCTTACTTTTTGGTTCATTAGACTTAATTTCCCAATTATATGATCTGTGGACACGGACCCTATGGCCTCGATCGGACGAGACCCTTACCGGCGAGTGGGTCCGCGGGAGAAACAGAAAACTCCTTTCACTATAATTGGCCGATGAATAATACAATAGGCCGTTATTGTAGCCCGAAATTCAAATAAATAAACCGCCCGTTCTTAACGTATCCCTCGATCTCGAGTGTTCCAATATTTCGAATTTCAAACGCGCTACGGACGTTTTAATTGTGTTATTTGAATTTCGTATTCTTTGTTTTCGAAACGAACCAGTATCCTCTCCATCGCACTCATAAATGGAAGTTGGTATATAGTAACAAGAGTAAAAAAGCAGTTAAGGTAAGCGTACGAACGATGGTGGTGGTGCAAAAAAATAATGTACCATCATCATCATAAGCTTATGGACGTCCACTACAGTACATTGACCTCTTCCAAAAATCTCATTTGATCCTATACCACCCGTATCTCCCCCCGAACAAGTGTCGCCTTGTCGTGGCGGTGGAGCTCAGTAGCCGTGGCTTGGTCACCCACAGTGAAGCTAAGAGGAACCTACCCGGCCGGCCCAATGCGTAGGGCCGGCCCGAGGTGGATGGTCCTGGTGAGCTCCGTGAGCTCACCTCGTATGTATGCCGGTGGTTCGCAGGGGCAGGTTGCTACTGCCCTGTGCAGCCGAGGTGACGTCGCCGAGGGAGAGAAGTGTCGGTATTGCGTTCCACCGCTCTCCCTATCCTCCAAGACCGTATAACGGTTGACGACGGAACCCAAGACCAAATCCTCCGCAAGGAGTCGGGAGAGTTTTCTCTCTTGGCTTCTATGGCCTCTGGGTTACGGTTCGGTGGGATCCGTTGCCCAGGTGACTGTGAAAGGCCGAGAGGAGGGCGCTGTGTTCCGGCGTGCCCTTACAGAGGTGGAAAGGGGTTCTTCCCTCTCGAAGTGGCGGCCGGCGCTGGCGGGGTCGCGTAGGTGTGCGAGAGCACATTCCGCTCGTTACCCTAAAACATAGGATGTGAAGTCTCGTTTGTACCTATTGTACCACTTTCCATCAGGTGAACGTCTCGAGGGATAAAAAAGCGCCAATCAATATAAATAACCTTCAAAATCAACATAAAGAAATTCAATATCATCCAAAGCCAATGTTGCGTACTAAAATATTCACTTTGTCCGAAGAGCACCAGCGATGTGGAATTGGTAATTAACCACAATTAATAAACAGACTGCGTTCAAATTATGAAATATACGCTCAATTGGACTTTTATTACTCTACAAAGGCTGTCAATTAATAATCAATCATAAAAAAAAAATGGAATACACAAGTCATATTTACATGGAGGCTTACGACCCTTGCAAAATAACTCTGAACTGTATTGGTCGCTGTACAAAATATTGATTTTAATTAAATCTTATAACAGTTAATCTCTTACTGTTGGTAGTTCGTCGGTGACGGTTACCGGTAACAGAAGCACCGTAAATGTAATATTTAAATTTAAGCACTGTTTCATAACAAAATTACCAATGTAATAACCCTTAATATTTTATGTCGCCAAGCGATGTGATATCTTAAACAGCATCATAGTAATATATGTATCTCTTCCCAAGCTATCATTCGACTTGTCTCGTCGCATTAATGTTGATAGAACAAAATATATATATGTAATATCTATTTTGCTATAACTTGTCATCTTAAAACCGTATAGTGTAAGTAGTTCAACCAATTTCCTTGACAATTATATGTACTAGCAAGAGAACATTTGAAAGGTACAGCAGGTAGCGACAGGTATGTTATTAAATGTAAATTTTACAGTATAACACAAAAAAAAAAAAACATTTTTTCTTTAGCATATGTTGAAGAACTTCTCACGAGATGTACATAAACAAGCAGTGAAACAATTAATACGAAATAGGGAGGAAATGTTGAACACCAACACATAAAAGCAAAGCAAGTAAATCCGTACGCGCCGATCTCGGACAAGCCGGGGTCCTTATAACGCGACCCTATAGTCGGGCAATTCCGGCCCCCTTTATTGCCAGGGTAAACTTTAAAAGATTCCAATTACGGAGGCGGTACAGAGCTGAGGCTTTTAACGAACAATGCTCTATGAGAGAAGCCACCGACACTACCCACCATTTATATGAGAGAATTAGAGGCCTACAAAGACCTTCGTACTAATAAAACACGGGCAAAGCTACAATTAGAACGGGATGCTTTCGGGCGGTATAAAGGCAGTTAGCCTTGCTGTTAAGTCCTGAATCCCAAGGTTTTTCTTTGTTGCGACTAATGAAAACGATTTATATCAAGTTTACTACTATGCCATAATTGCTTTTTAGTTCTTTCCTTTCTCCGAATAAATTTGGACGAAACCAGGTATTCATTTTATCACCGATGTATTAATCAATGTTGTTTCTGTCTCTTAAACAAATTATCCAATAGTATATAATTTTAGGGATGCCTATGTCCAGCGGTGGACGTCTATCGGCTAACGATGATGATGGTGATATAATTAAAAAGTAAAGTAAAAAAATTACAAATATATAGAGTCGCCTCCGCGATACGCCTCGGTAAGAATTACGGGTCTTACCAACTCTCCTTTGTTCTTAGTCTATCGTCTTCTCTCTGTAAATATTTCTCCCACTATTTTCCTCTGCTTTCCTTATCTTCCTTCTTCAGTTAGTATCATTCTATAACTGCTATTTGTGCATCGCATCCATTGTCATTTAGCCTATAAATGCTAGCTGCCCATTTCCATTTAAAGAGACGCGTCTTCTGAATTACATCAAATAGTTTACAATGTCTTATAATTTTCTTATTAACATCCTCTGCGCTACCTACGTCAGAAACTATGTACGATAAATGTAAATTCAGAACTGCCGACAGCTGAATTATAATTATTCTCAAGCAAACCGCGACGTAATATAGTAATATTGTATCTTTACGGTTTAAATCTTAAAGTACACCTTACTAATTTAATAAACCCACTTGTCTCAATATTCGGGTAACTAAAGCCGGCAAACGAATCAACTAGTGCAAACACTTTAAGACGCGCGACCTTTTACAATTCGCGCCCTCCGCCACCGGTGTGAACCGCTTCGGAACCGGTTTAATCCGGCCGCCGACCAATCACAGCCAGCTATTTGTGTTTCAATTAAGGGAGACCGAATCTGCGGTTTCCCGTTGATTGATCGAAATATTCAAACTATAAAGTGCGCGGAGGCTGTTCGGCTTCGAAAATAAATAACATCCAATTTGTAATACCTATTTCGAATTAATTCAGGCAAGGCTACTATTTACAGGAACTCCATGTAATAAATAATTAAGGACCGCACGCGGCAGTATTTACTTCGCCCTTACTTTAGTTGTAGTTTGTGATTCCTAATAAATATTGAACATTTTCGCCCCGTCTTCCACGGAAATAATGTTCCTAAGTCAAAGGGGCATAATATATCAAACCGCTATGTTCTTTATAACCGATTATTGGAGTCATAAAGTTTACGACAAGAATAATAGCTTCCTAACTTTATTTTTTTAATTACATCACTTTGTTTATACAAAAATTACAAAAAAAAAATTTTAAGATATCAAGCATTTAATAAAGAAATCACTTCCTTATTAACATTGAGTACCTCCTTTTATTAGAGTATCTTGAAGTGTTTAACGCAACATGATGCCGTGTATACATCCTAACTAACATTTAATTTGGGACATACGTATCACCTATCATCTAAACGATTTATCTCCATCGATTTCATTTAAAAGGAAATTCAGGCATAACTAAACGTAGTGCAAATTGGTTAGATTAATTTACAATTAGTATTAATAATATTCGCTGTAACCATATTAACACGTAATAACCGAGTTATAGTATCCAGTTGTAATGCGGACATCTCATACATTATAAATGGATTAAATCAAGGAAGCAGTGTGTCTAGGTGTCGGGAACAGTGGAGCGGGCGGAGCCGTCTCATGCACGCCACTTGATAGCTATGTTAGAGCACTGTTACATCAGAGCAGAGGCAATACACCGAACTGAGAATCCCGGCTTGTCCCAGCAACGATCTGAACTCGAATTAATAGAACATAAATAATTCAGTATTGAGAGAGTGATGAATATAAAAGGGTAAAAAAATTATATCAAATTAAAGAGTTTTCCCTTCAGCCACAACCTAAAGCCTAAAGCAGGCAAGTAGATTTAAAACTTATTCCGAGTACCGCCTCCTTCGAAAATCATTTATTTTCTATAGCCCTCAAAATTTTTTACTCTAATTTTACAAAAACAAAAGAAATCATTTTGTATCTGTAATATTTCTTCTAAATAAAAAAATTGTTTAGATGGGATTAAACTTCTCCCATTAAAATCTCAATGAAATCTGTAACTTACATATAAATATCTAACAAAAAGAGTAAAGTTAGAGTTAACTATTATAATAATTGTTATACAGATCTTAAATAAACTTTTAACTTAGATTTTGAAGTTAATAAAACGGCTGTCCTTGTCAACTTAATTTATAACAATTTAGCAGAGAAGCAATCTTTATGTAGAGATGTGTGAATTTTTAAAGATACTTAAAGTGGAATTGTAATGTTAATCGTTCTTGCGACCCCAATGGATATCTCTGTAAATCTAACATGGGCTTTCAAGTGCATTGAATAGGCTTAGCCAAGTGTGTCGGCGCCTTTATGCATCTGAATCTACTTCCGGCGTCGCATTATTACGTGCATTGTGCCGTCGCCAGCTGGCGGGCGCGTTCTCTACGCGCCGCTGTCAGCTGGACCATACTGTATGCAAAATATAGCCTCGGCCTCCGACACATTGCCTTTTCAAAGCTCCCATTCCTGCAATATACATTCGCACCCGCTCATCGCCACGTTAATTTTAGATCTGACTGTCACTTTTTGGGTTAACGCTATTTGACCAGAGGCGGACAAAAAAACCTTTTTCATGATTACTGAACCTAACCCTGCAAATCAATCAGAGAATAATAAACGACAATGAACTCTTCGCTATTTATTTACTATAGACTACATACAACAGATTTAAATTTTCCACCATGTTCCATGATGAAGAGGCTGAAGATGATAGAGTGTTTCATCTCTGAATATTCTAATTATGGCACAGCTTCTTAAGTGTATATCGCAGTGTAACTTTTACCCTAAATACTGTTAAGGCACTTTAACTAATGGTATCCCAGATTGAAACGGGGTTTGACAAACTACGCGCGTGTTGACTTGCTTGTCACGGAGTTATAGAGTTTATCTCAAATAATAGGGAAGGTCTACGTCTATCAGTTGATGATGATGAAAAATAAATTTATTGTTTTAAAATGTTTTTAATATAGATTATATGTTAATAGTATTAATAGAAGCGTATACCACCATGACTAGGACTGTTTACTTGTAATAAATCATGTTACATGTATGGAAACTGGTCATAGTCACCACCCCTTTCCCCTCTTGCCGTCTTCCGTTCCTTCCCTCCCCGCCCCGACTCAGCTCGTCCCCTACAGCCCATTAAGTGCCGGTTTGGCAGGAAGCCCTCTGTCTCGGAGGCAGTTATTTACCGTTGATCTCGATCTGTCGTCCAATTGTGTGAGCACATAAACCATATCTTTAGGTGTCGCCATATATCACAAGACCGTAGTCATTAAGGGTCATCATGCAACTCTTCTCTTAGTCCGTACACGCCACTCCCATTCACCGATAACCTAGTGAAGATAATGCATGCAAGCAGTATCTTACCAATCCCGTTGGAAATCTTACATTAGTATCTGAGTAATCATGCTCAAATAGTGATGTCCATACCAGCTCTCGTAAAACGCGATCACCAAGTTATTGTAGTCAGAGCGAAACACTTACCAACAGTTAAACATCTTGAAGTTCTTTATTTTTTTTATTCATAACGGATTAATACTTCACCCCCATTCCACAGTGTTATGTGAATACGAGAGAACTAGGGACGGTTAAACACTCGCCTAGAATGCTCCGACTCTTATATATTGCGCGTAAACAATAACGCTATTATGACAGCAGATTGACAAGATGACGGTAATATTCAATCGGGTTTGAGAAAGCCCTGCCATCAAACAAACTAAAATGTTGCCTAGGAATCCAGGAGGCCAGAGACATTCGTCTTATATGGGAAGCACTAAGCCACAGCCACGTAACCAAGAATTTTCATGAATAAAACATGCAAGGGAATAAATAATAAACACAATCAACACCAGTCCACTAATGGAAATTCACCTTCAGTGAACTTCGTGTACATTAAATCGGTACTATACATCATAAATACTATATTATTAAGAATAATGCGACTCGATAATCAAATCATTTTCATGAGATTAGCCTACATCTCAATTTAGCAGCATTATTTTACAAGAGCCGTTTCTTCCCGTTTTAAGAATGAAACTGTCATTACAATACGTTAAAAGCAACCCCATTCTGCCCGAGTGTATACAACGCGCGATAAATAAGCCGAGTTTCGCGAGTATGAGAGAAGGGATGGAGGGGGTAGGGGGACTTGTGCAACAACAATTAAGAGAGCGGCAATATCCCTTTAATTGGACTTAACATTGTAACGAATGGGCCCCGTGAACGTCGTTACTGCGGCGCCGCGGGGGTTGACACGGCTGTGTAATAAAATTCACACTATCATTATTATCAAGCGGTTAGGGCGGAACAGGGCCTGCCCCAGTGCCACAGTTTATGTGCTCGATACCAATACCGAGTATAGTTTTGTATACTCTTATCTCATTAGTTATAAAGGCGAACTATTAAAGCCTCTTTGAATTATCTTAATGATGTAATACAGAACTGTTTATAGATTCTTTTATTGTAATAAAACAATGAAAGGAAAAGTTGAACAAGGAACCGATGCACCCGCCCTTATATTTATATTCACTAGCTGTTCCCCGGCCGTAATATAAATTTAGACTTGAAATTTGTCTGAAAAATTCCTTTAGAGCAACCGCAGCCGCTAACGACTTTCTGTAACAATTATTACTATAGCAACCACATAAATAATAAGAAATAAAAGTGCTTATGAATTTCAAAAAATAAATAGCTTATAACCATCTACAAATCATTCCGCGTCATCATCATGTTCCCGTGTCGATGCTTTCACTAGTTTTCACGTGATTAGCGAACTAACAAAACTCGTTTTTCATTATATATATAGAAACTTATATACATTGAAATAAATCGACTAAGCGACGAAAGGAGCGGGATGTTCTTGATCTAACGGTAAGATATACACCTCATAACAACGGGAAGCTAGTTAGGATGATATTCACAGCACCAAATAGTACTCGTCTCCTTGAGACATAAGACGTTAAGTCTAGTTACTCCAGTTATTACACTGAAACCGGAATGAAGTAATAATTGCAATATTGTTAGGCAGCTGCAATATGAACTGCAGTGGTACCTACCTAGACGGTCTCCAGCAACAGAGATAGGTCTCTATTGCCGGATGGTAGGCCACCAGCGAACTATTTTCCTATTTCAGTAATTCTATATACTACCAGATATAATACAGACGTTTTTTTTTAAATCCTAAATTAAAAATAATTAAAAAGATCATCGACAAAAAAAACTTTTATACTCATAGTAAAAGAATTATAGAAGCTCTATTGATAGCTTACAGAGAATTTCATACCACTATAATTAATTACTACCACTACATCTTCTAGTATTCACTGTACCTTTACTGGGCCGTAAGCTGTAATTCGCACCCTTGGGAGGCTTCTAGGGAGAACCGGTCGGATATAAACGAATTGGACTTCGCAAAACAAAGCCGCGATAACATTTAAACAACTTGCTTTATCATAAGCTCTCTTCTTGTACATCATTATGAAAAAAAATAAGTCAAACATATAAGCCGAGGATAGTAAAGAGATCTCGTTTGGAATTTTTTAGATTTTATATATCTTCAATATATTTTAATAATATAAAACTTGACGTAGATTCATCATCACCACCCTTTGTTAATCCACTGCTGGATATAGGTCTTCTCCCAATGTCTGCTACCAAATGCATTCTTCAGGTTTTTGCCCCAGTTCTCACCGCCCTGATGCTGTAGTCGATCCATATGAATAGAGAGCGTCCTAACCTATTGCGTCCTTTACTACTACTTCCAAGACTTTCCTCCCCCATCAGTACAACTAAATTTATTCGGGCGTATAGATAGACATTGGGGAAGGCCTATATCCAGCAGTGGATAAAGAAAGGCTGACAATGATGAATGATGATAATAGTTTAATTCTACCACCAAACAATAATTTACAAATAATTTCTTTTGAGTGTCTTGTCTCCTGCGATTTATCATCATCATCATGGTTTTATCCTATACAAGTCCACTGCTGTAAATAGCGATTACTTTTATTTAAGTTCATCATACAGGCCATTCATACAAGACTCCCCTCAAGCCTCCCCCAACGATCTCCATAGAATTCATCGAGGGGAATTGGGCCTTAGCCCACCACGCTGGCCTAGTGCGGGTTGGTAGATGGTCAGAACCTCGTCTGTTATTCAGCAGAGCGCACCATGTGCAGGTGAAGTTGACCTGGGCTCCGTAAGATTTTGGGCAGAACCCCTTACATCTTCATTTAAGTTAAATATAAACACATTTTTTAATGTAAAATAATTACTAGGAAAACACAACGTTAATACATACCACGCCCTGTATACACCCTCCCTTATAAGCTTAAAACTACATTAATAAAATTTCTTAACAAAAAATTTTGATAAATGAAGTAAATATTTTTGTTTAATATCTGTTGCCGGAGACCGTCTAGGTTGTTACAAAAGTTCTTTATTCAGGTTTGAAGGGCGTACCAGTGCCAGTATATAAAACTAGCTTTGAATGTCCCCAGTAATTTCACTAGTTATAGCTACTAATTAAATCTAACATCTTATGTTTCAAAGCGACGAACACAATGTGGTGTAGTGTACATCATCACTCAACCATATGGTAAACCTGCTCCTCTCCTCCAATATCACTATTAAAAAAGCATAGGATTATTCTCTTCCGTTCAAATTAAAAGCCAGTTTCAGATCTGCTGCAGCTAAAACTGTAATTCAATGGGACAAAGTTACGGAGTGCGATAAACAAAGCGCCAAATCGCCAGTAACGTGCCAATTACCCCCCTACTTAACAGCAAGGATGTGCGGTGCCGACGTAGGAAGCCCGATTTCCTGCAGCCGACGAAGTTGGCAGGCTCGATGCATTTTTGGATGTCCGCCCAATACTTGTTGCACCGTGGGGGTAGCGGGGCAGCACCTGTTGCTCCGGGACGAGCCTACGGCGGCCCGCTGCCGTATTTTTGCCCTGGGAAATACATAATGAATGCGCTTGCCGTTTAGTTCCCGCATTGTAGTTCCCCGCCGACGTCGGAATCGCCTTTGTGCCCCTAATGGGGTTTAATTTTTAAAGAGCCACTTGCAGCCACCTCACAATTTCCTTTAACCGCTGCAAGTATTTAATTCGAAAAATAATCACGGATTTTTCTTAATAATAATAATAATAAAAAAACAATACACTTTAATGACCGTACAATAATATTATATTTTACATGTTATAATTATTTATAGTTACCAGAAAAAATCTCGACGAGACGAACAGAAAATTCATCTAATCACTGCACCCAGTTTGGGTTCATGTAAGAAGTTACGTCTCGTTACCCAAATAATTTCAATAGCTACAATGCCTTTCTTACCACAATACAGTCATATTTGTACACTACTGTTCAAAAACTAAAAAAACTCGGACATTTTCCAAAAACAGAATAAGCACTAGTAAAGTCCGAAAGTCATATTGAACAAAGCAACAGAGACAGGTATTAATTGGAGGTTGTTATTAATTTGTTGCAGGGCGCGTCCTCGAGCCTGGTGGTAAAGTTTGCGGACACAGAGAAAGAAAGACAACTGAGACGGATGCAGCAGATGGCCGGCAACATGAGCCTGCTGAACCCGTTTGTGTTTAACCAGTTCGGCGCGTACGGCACTTACGCACAAGTCATCACTGAGCAGGTATTACAAATAAATTAACTAAACCTTTACAAATAATTGATAATTTTTATGCCATTTTAAAATATATTAAATCAGTGCTAATTACATTGAAGAAAACTAATCTGTCTCTAAAAAAAAAACCTTGTAGAGGATGTAAAATGTAGCGATCTTTAGTCTTATTATGATCTTTGATCTTAACTATCAAACCTTAAAAATTAATTACAATAAGTGATAATGATAAATGAAAATACACAAATATTCCAAAATTTAAAAGTCATTTTAGTACTTTATAATGAATATAAGAAAGATATATCTTAAGATCAATTAATCTTCTTGACCGGATGTGGAAGTGTTAGTGAAGCTTGTTAGAAAAGCGATAGAGATATCACACTATAGAGATATAGTGTTAACACTAGATTATCTGTAATTTATTGTATTTAACTCAGAGTTACGTATAACTTCTTAAACTGTTTGTGCTTATATTTCTCACGCTAACGAAATAAGTCATCGAGGATATATTTCAGTGCGGTCATTCGTTATCAACACACTGAACTCCTTGTCATGGTGGCAGAACCAATAGTTTGTGCGTGCTACAAAATATTGGTTGCCGTCAGTAATCGAACCCGGGGCCTAGTAGCCAGACACCGGCCGCAGACCCACGCGGTCGGGAACTAATACTTATTGTTGTACAAAGTTTGAAATTCCTCAGCAACAGGCCGCTTTGATGGTGGCTGCGACCGCACAGGGCTACATCAGTCCCATGACAGCACTAGCCTCCCACGCTCTCAACGGGATGGCAAACTCCGTCGTACCACCTACTTCCGGTATGAATTATAATCGTATACAATATAAAACCTGGTGATAGGTCTCTGTTACCAGAAATCCGTCTGTCTAGATAAGTACCACCGTAGCTCCTATTGCAGACATTACTGTGTTGCAGTTTGAAGAGCGTTGTAGTTTTAAATTGCTTGGCTAACGGAATTTAACGTGTGTCCACGGAACGATTATATGGTATAGTGTCATCATCATCAACCGATACACGTCTACTTTTTCTTAATTTCCCACCACGCTGGCCCAATACGGCGCCGGAGCCTCGTTTGTTGATTAGGAGGATGCACCACGAGCAGGTGAGGTTGGCTTAGATCCCCGAGTTATTTTGAGAGACCCCTTACACCCCCTATGGTGCAATGTATATCATTACTAACGCTACATTGTATTGTGATTTACCATCAGGTGATCCTCTCGCTCGTTTGGTTCCTTTGTCAAATGAAAAAAAAAAAAATTCATATGTATGAAAATTAAGGCATTTCTGTTATGATTTTGATAAGCAGATTTTTTTTTTAATCAGAACTAAATTCAGGTCAGTGTAAACAAGCGGCTGTCAGGATTTGTTTCACAAGACAAATCTTGGACGGGAGCATCAATCCAACTCTTAAAACCTTTTTGATCTTATCCTAAGTAATTAAAGATTCACAAAAACGGATTTTATGTAATTTTTCATCAAACGATATTTCTTACTTTCATGTCGAGTCCATAATTAAAAATGTTTTTGTATTTATAATATAATTAAAAAAAAAAAAAGATAATTTAATACTTCAGGCAAATTTAAGGTAGAAAGGATTTCGTATCGCAGGATACTTTGAAAGCGGATCCCTTTATAAACAAAGTTCTTTCTAGTTTTTAACTTCTTTCACGGAATCGCGCTTGGATACTTTGACTTGACTTCATAAGTTTGTTAATTAGTCAGTCAATAAAAATTTTATTGGGGAGGTTTATTAACTACAGATACAAAATAGTGACAATGCAGATTTTTAACTGTTTCCAACTAAAGACAGGTCACCAGCATTTTACTGCTGATAGGTCTTTGTTACCGGAGACCGTCTAGGTAGGTACCACAGCAACGCATAATGCAGCCACGAAACAGTACTTTGCAAACATTAATGCAATCCTGTTTAAAAGGTGCTGCATCGAATGTAATTACTAAGGTAATGAGACTGAACATCTATGTCTGAGGCGACGAGCGCAATATGGTTACAGTATATATCATCCCAACTAACGCTAGATCGTCACGGAAGGCCGTATCAGTTGTCATCATGTAAACGTCCCATTCGTCTCGTCGCTTAACTGAATTAAAAAAAAAATCTGTGCTGTAAACTACAGACTGCTAATTTCAGTATAATATCAACAGCTTCTATATCACAGGTATTATTTTAATTTCCAGAAAATTTCTCCGGCCTTGCGATAGGCACCGGCGGTGGACAACCGCTCAACGGGGCGCTGCCGTCGTTGCCGTCGCCCACCATGCCCGGCTTCAACATGGCGGCCCAGACTAACGGTCAGCCACAGCCGCAGGATGCCGTCTACACAAATGGCATCCACCAGACTTTCACTGGAGGTAAGTCTCCATTGCCAGAGGCTATTATCAAATGATATAAGCGACTAGGTGCAATAAGCTGTGAAAAGATTCGCAATAGCGCCTCAATGTCTTGTTCAGGTATGTTATTTACCACTATAACAAATTATTATATTTAGTATGTAAAAAAAAAAATCGTATTATGTGGCTTGTTGCGGACATTGCACAGAATAATTAGCAAAGTAATGGGAAAATGATCTTTACTTCATACGATGATGGATTAGCGCTGATTACATTGTATAATATCATTATCATTATCTCATTGACGTTCACTGATGGAGTCGGGCTAGCCACAAAGATCGGCTTCAGCTAATAAACCAAAGACCAACTTCCCTGTTCATACGGGGAAGTAGGTCTTTAGTTTATTAATTTATATGTTATCATAAGATACATAAATTTCTAATTAGTTAATATATTGTAAAGGTTAATGATATTCGTTATAATATAATATCAACCGGATGTGGGAGATAATAAGGCATTACAACAGTTACTCGACGTCGATTCCAGCTGTTCCCGTAACTGCCCAAGGTCTGCCCAACGGCGAGGCAGCCGCTCTTCAGCACGCCGCCTTCTCCGGCATGCAGGCCTTCCCCGGAGTCGGTGAGTAACCGCTTCCAAATCGCTTGCTTTTACTGTTCCGATTGTTTTAAAAGCTTTTATTTGTTTTTAAAAATCTCATTACCACACTTTGCCGTAACTATATGACTCTTATGTTATGACAGGAAGGAATTTTATTTATACTTTTTAACAAGTGTTTCTTCTAAAAGTAAGTAAGTAAGTTACTGGTTTTATGTTTTGTTCGTAATATTTCATTGTGTACTAGAAAACAATGCAATTTCTCTTTCATGATATATTTCCGTGATAGATTGTAGAAAAAATGGTTCGGGATTTGAACGCAAATTATTGAGGGATCTCGGCATTATACTTACAAACAAACCAAAACCTTAATTTGACATCTGACAAATTAAACAAAGTATTGCTCAACTCCCCAACACAAATTGTATTCGTAATGGCTGTTCGGGAATTTCACTTTTCTCATTAGCAAGCACATCCTTGTCTGCGTCCCTATCGGCCTCGATTTTATTCCGAAGTTCTTCACTCAGTTCATCGATCAAAATTGACATCTATTGTCCGACCACAGACAACATAACTTTCCGAAGATAATCTTTAAATTTTTTAACAATTCATTGATTGATCATCATCATACCCTTGCTCTGTTTTCACTTCATATGGGGTCGGCAAGACGTGTCTTATTTCGACATCATGTATGAGATCGCGCGTGTGTTGTACGACCATCTAGCCGTCGCCAACCTTCCTTAGTAATGCTGCTGGTGGTGAAACGATATCCATAACAGCTAATTTACGTCCCGACTGTTGGGGCACAGGGCTACCTTCAATATGAGGGCGAGGGTGAAACAATATATCACTCATTAACTGATACACTGCACACCATCCTACAATATATATTGGTGGTAGGTGTCTGTTGCCGGAGACCGTCTAGGCAAGTACCACCTCAGCCCCTATTACTTTCGCCAAATAGTAGTGTGCAAATCTTACTATGTAATAGACTTAGATTAGTTACATCTTTAGTTTAAAAGATGTAACTAGTCTAACTGCAAAGGTTATGAGACTTTATATCTTATGTCTCAAGGCGACGAGCGCAATGTGTTGCATTGTATATCATCCTAACCAGCGCTACAGTATTGTGGGTTAGCGTATCACTTACCATCAGGTGAACGTCTTGCTTATCTTCGCTTCGGGAAATAAAATATTTATCCGTCGGGATCCATGCGACGAGTGAAGATGGCCTCAGTCTGCGATGATGTTGCTTCACGGCAATACCAATTCATTGATTAAATAGATATATAATGGATTACTTGTTTTAACCGTTGTAAACATTTAAAACATACCAATTTAAAGAATAATTATAATTGTTTTAACTCTTACCTTCATCCATGTAATAATGCTTTTTATAAATAAACTTTTGATAACATTTTATATATATATGGTATGGTCTCTGTCAGTAATATGGGCTTATTAGTAAATATTCAATTAACTATGATCGATCTTTACTTAAAATCGAATTTTTATTTGCACATGTAACATTGATTAATTAGTTCATATTTATCTTATTTAAGGTCGATCATTGATCGTTGTGAAATGGTTGTTTATATATCGTAAACTCAATGTGAAGTTATGTTACGAATGTATATGCGCTGTTTATCCTTAGCACGCTGCGGATGATGAATATCCTGCGCACAATTCCAGTAGTTATGTGTTATATTTATATATGTATTATATATACATACGTTTTTTTTACAACTCGGCGTTTATTTTAATATATATGCTTAACAAATGACTGTTTAATATTTATACAAGCTTGATTTATAAACATTCACGCAAATGTTAATGGAGTATATATTAATATGATCTACTTTATTATATTGTAACACCCACACACCATTAGACATTTTTGTCATAAAAACACACAGTAACTTTATATACGTAATTATAACAAATGTAATTTATTTAAGTATATGATAACATATATTTAAGACAAAAACTAGACACACATACTTAATTGAAAACTCACCTCATAACTATAGCGAATAGGTAGAATGTAGCGATTAGCTTTATAATGTATGCAATTATTATTATTATTATTATTTTATTTATTGCATGTATGCGTACACGCAAGATACTAGGTGTTCATTGTGAAATGTGCAAATTGATGTTCGACAGCTTATCCAGCGGTTTATGGGCAGTTTCCGCAGCCCATTCCACCGCCGATGTCCACCATTGCTCCGGCACAAAGAGAAGGTAAGTGGAGCCCTCAGACGGTGACATAGGTGTCAATCAAATCTTCGGAGGTTTATCCCAATCTTCTCCAAAAAATTAACACCTTAAACATTTCTAAAACAGCAAATCTTTTTCTTCCAATTGAATTTCATCTCCATCAGATCGCACTCTTACCTCGAAAACTACTCACCGAACTTTCAAAGTTTTCTTACTTTATAAAAGAAGAAAGACTTTGGTTTTTTTCGCTCTGTCTAATTTCTAACGAGCCCAATACATTCACAATTAATATCATTCTTCCGAAATCTCATTGAATGATTCATCGTGTTCTAATAACTCTTTAACCAATATTGGTTAAACGCAAGGCATAAAGCTTTCTTCCATTTCAATTAACTTAACCTTCTTTTACCTGATACCCAACTTGGACAGAATAACTTGGAGAGAAGAGGACCAAGGAGGATAATTAACTAAAAATGTAACCTCGCTGCATTCCGGATCGTTTTTAGCAACTCTTGGCAATGTTGTCATTATGGAATGTGTGTCGCTGTATATTATAGGAGTTGTGTGTTTGCCGTCGTCTGTGTTCTATGTGTCGATGTCTGTAACAGTAGAATTAGTTATGTTCACGTCATTGCGGCCAATCCTATTATCTGGAGGCAGATTTGTGAGTTCTTTAAAGATTTTCTTATGTTCCCAGGCTGCTCCATCTCGGGGCCCGAGGGCTGCAACCTCTTCATCTACCACCTGCCGCAGGAGTTCGGCGACGGTGAGCTGATGCAAATGTTCATGCCGTTCGGTAACGTCATCAGCAGCAAGGTGTTCATCGACCGCGCTACCAACCAAAGCAAATGCTTTGGTTAGTACAACTTTTTGATTTTTATAAATGTTATTGCGGTGAGGTAGACCATAACGTCTTAAGGTGGAGGAATTCACTAGTCATACGAAATAACTAGACAAAATCCTTCTACTAGATAACACGACGATCTATTCAAGTCACTTGACAGTAACTTATATTAGCGAAGATCGTGCTAAGCATTTTTCTTCAGCGGATACCTTTATCTAACAATGAATTGTCGTTGGCAGATAAAAACAATTTAGTCTTAAATAATTTAAAATAAAGAAGAAAAGGAGTTACAAATATTATAAGGGGACTTAAAGTATACAAATAATTACAATTTTGTTTATATTCAGTTAATTTTGGCAAAATTTAACTATATACAAATCAATAATTCGTTTATAAACAATAACTGTCGTAACAAGTATTATTTATATTACAGAAAAAATCCCGAAAGATTGTTTCTTTTAAGGGCTCACTACTCTAAACTGCAGCTCATCGATGAATGAAAGAAAGAAAAAAATATTTACTTAGTACTGTAATAATTGAATACTTATATTTTTTGCATAAATACAAAAACGGCACAGTAGTAATAAAAAATAATGCTCTAGAACAGCTTCCTTAAATAAATGTTCGGCCTCTGGATTACACGGTGCGTGTCATAGAATAAAAAAAACGTTGGATAGTACTCACATTTTATTCTTATTGTTCCAAATCTCACTTGTCTGTTTCACAAAAAAAAATTTTTTTGTAAGATATCCTTGCAATTCAATCGCCGCCAACAGACTGTCGGGAACGGGGCGGTCATCGTACCACGCAGTGTTTCTCCCACCATTTTGTTTCCCCCTCCCAAAATCAACCTGCATTCGGATTGGCTGATTGATCACGTCGATCCCGACAGTAACAAGTGAATAAGCCAAAAAGTGACTTATTTTATAAATGTTTGTACACATTAAATAAAAAAAAAATCTAAAATTAGGCATTGATAACATAAATAAACGAGTTATTTCTCCATGTTTTCAGGTTTCGTGTCATTCGACAACCCGGCTTCTGCCCAAGCCGCTATCCAAGCGATGAATGGGTTTCAAATCGGCATGAAGCGACTAAAGGTCCAGCTGAAGAGACCCAAGGATGCCAATCGGCCTTACTAACCCAAAACGCCGTCCCTGCGCGCTTATGTCGCGCCCATGGTAAGTACTTCACGGAACAACGATATTAAAATAACTCAGTAGTATTATCAAATGGTGTAAGGGGTTCCGCCCAACATCTTACGGAGCCCAAGTCAACATCACTTGCACGCGGTGCAGCCAGTTGAATAACAAACGAGGCTCTAACCACCCACCAAACCCGCATTGAGACCAGCGTGGTGGGTTATGGCCCAATTCCTCTCAATGAACTCCAATACGATGTGGAAATCTTTCGGGGATGCCTATGTCTAGCATTCGACGTCTGTCGGCTTATGTTGATTATGAATGATGATGATGATGATTATCAAATTGCTAAATTGTTAAAATCTTAAATGTTCATATTTAGTATTATAAAATAACTTATAGGCCGACCAAACACATACAGCATTTTTGGAAAAATATCATAAATTTATATATATAAATTATAAACTTAATATGATTTTGAACCACATGAGACCCCATTGTGTAACATGTAAGATTTTTGCCATGACCAGCTGCAAACCACTAAAGTTAAACAGCGCAAGACCATGTTTTATGAAACATATTACAGGAGACCCATGTCCAGCAGTGGACGTCCATCGGTTGGAATTTAATAGATAATGAGAGTCAATTTTGTTTCAGGAGGCGGCTGGATGGTTCCTCTCGCCCGAGGCGTTCTTTTACGCGTACTATCAACAATTCCAAGGAATTTAAAAACATATTTAATGTATAGTGAATACCCACAAACACTTACCTAAAACTATGCAAGCCCACTCGGCGAGTATACTAAATTAGTTAAATGTAATTTATTGAATCAGCGCGTAGGAATGCTTCATTCTTATCATTATCGATTAATCATTAAATTACTCTATTATATTATTATATATACAATTTATTGACTTTGATTAAATAATTATTATTATTATTATAAAAATGACACGTTATAAAAATTTTGTCATTCGTAATCATACTTCTACTTCTAAGTACTTAATGTTTAACTGAAACTTTTAACATAAATTTATTATACTAGTTATTTGCTTGAACAAAGCCAAACTGAATTTATTAAGTAAGTTGAAAATGTAAGAAAAAATGTATTTTAATTATTGTATAAATAACTGTAGCGCCGGGGCTCCGCGGGTGTGATCTTTGCCTCTTCCGTTGTAGCGTCGTAGCGTAGAGGTCGTAGACGTCTCGGGCGCGTTCCGTTCTACGTTCGTTTCATTAGCCGTAGTTCAATGTCGCAAAGATACAGCTCAGGCCCCCGGCGTCGCGGTCACCGTTGGCTCCCTCCGCCGTAATCACACTAATTTAAGTGCTGCGATAAACGTCACTGTCGAAGTACAACGTCATATATTTTGTTAAATTTTATTGTATGTATATGGAAAGTAACCATTCGGTCGTACCCAGTTGTGTAAAAGTACAAATGTTTCACGACAAAGTTAAATATATATTTGGATCCTTTGTAAAAATGTTAATGCCGATTTACAATCGTTGAATGGTATTTTTTAATCTACCAAAGCAAAGCTACCGCAAGTGTATAATTTTCACACATAGCAACATTAAAACACACTGATGTATTTGACGCTCAATAGCATTTGTACCTCTGGTGAATTATTGATAATGCTTAGAAATATAACGGTACGGCCGGCGAATCAAAACCATATAACTTTAGTGAAATATATATAATATAATAATGGCGATGTTGTTGACATAAAATTAAATGTTCTTAATAACGCTGTGTACAAATGAAAGTGCACTTCAACGTAATACAGAAATACTTAAGGCCTTCGTTTGAAAAGAACGTGTTGTTATGTGTTGTAAATTCCAAATGGGCTGTGATATAAAAAGTATAATATCAACATAATGGATTGTACAGGCCGTTCGTATAAATAAACATGTATGATGTATTGCTCTTTACAAACTGCTCACACACACAAATAACATTATTTTCTTACAATACTCGAAGATGGTGAATAATTCAAGGTCCAATTGTACAGATGATTCAGACTTGTTGAGCAATTTGTTTATGCGTTCATTCGCTACTTGTAAATACCTAGTAATACAATGTGTACTCGACAACAAACGTACAACAAAAGTTGCTCAGAAGTTTAAGGAGTTGTATATAATATTTTCAAGGCGTTTAACACGTATCAGTGGCAGAGTCAATTTTCAAAAGCATGCTTTTCCTCACTACAGTTTCTTGGTTCACATGCGTCTATATATTTAATGAAATATATATATATATATATTTATATATATATAAAATATTCGTGTTAAGGTGTTAACTACAATAAACGTGACTGTATCGCGCCCGGGGAGCCAACAGTGGGTGAAGCGCGATTAAACAAAACAAAACTAGTGTAATTTCTACAGACAAAAAATAGATTCATAATCAAAATGTACCAATATAAATTTAAAATGATAATGAGATATCTTAGTTGTTAATGCGTGCGCGGGCGGGTTCTGTAGCCCAGTGTGGAGGCGCCGGTTGGGAGAGTATGCAACAGCTCGGTACCTCACTGCCAAATGTATAACTGCCGTCTTCGCTCCAAAGAGAACCCTGTGCGAAACGGCGCGTTGGCAATACTGAAAGCTGTTGCTTAGTATTTTTATAAGAAGCGTTAAAATTACCCAAGATTTACAATCTCTTCATGTTAATTGTATAAATGTATCACATAAAGATAAGTGTCTCTTTAAAAATAATTCATGTTAATAATTGCTTCGGAAATAGTAATAAATGTACGCTATTTATAAAAATACAAAAACAACTCTGAGTCCACTATCGTCGGGACTTACCAAGTAATGCAATGGTGACTATATACTTGATGCCAATTACCTAACGCTCCTAAGGATGGTTCTTTTGCTGGTTTATTTATATTCTGACCTTTGTCAGGTGCACAAACTAGAATTGTAACATAAAATAAACCGTTTAACGTCGCTTATATAATTATGACTCAATCAAAAGTTTTATATCCATTTCCGTCCGTTTTTGTAATGCTTATTTTATTGGCATTGCATAATACTTGCATACGTAGTACACTTGTATCGTAACTTGAAATAACATATATAAACGTATTTAAGCTTACTAGACGCTATGTAACACACTTTTCATTAAGATTTAGGCGTTATTAACGTCAGCTGATTACATTAAAGCTATGGCAACACTACGCTGAACTATAACTAACATTGCGTGACTCATAATTATGTTAATTGAATTATGGTAGTGAGCTCAGAGTTAAAGCTGACCCCACACAGAATAATATTTAGATAGGTAACGTACTAGGTAAAAAGGTCGTGTATTCCAATGAGCGCAAAGTACAACATAAATGTAATTGTTTTTTGAAAATGTTCCGTAGTTTTGGAGGTGGAAGGAAGCTGTAATTGATATATTTATGTATATGTATATAAACTGCTCTTTCCAAAAACCCTACCAATGGTAGTTTTTAAATCTACTAACGGTAGAAGTTTCTGTGTGTGGTTGGGGGTATTAGGGTTCTAGTTACCGCGTGCGGTAGTGATCGCACGGCCGCCGCCCGCCTCTAGTCAAATATTACACTCACCACAAGACATAGAACTTTATATTTACACAAATAATTATATTATATTGATATAGTATTCTAGTTTTAGGCTATTATGATTTACGGATAAGTCCTATGCGTAAAACAATATGATGATGATGTATGCTTCTCATTGACGTTACTTAAATTTCTAGATCTTTCTCTTAATCTCACTGTCGTGCAATATGTTGTTACGCTTTGTAAATTGTTTTAGTCGTTTACTTATTTATGTAAAGCATTATTTCCTTCGAGAAAGTACATTTTGTTACCATTTTGAAATTATTCGTCGACGTGGTCTCCTTAAGTGAATCGACTGGAGGTCCGGCCGTTAACAGTGGCCAGTGGACGTTGCACTGACTGCACGTGACGGTCTCGTGTGGTATATAAGGGAAGTGTTATCGCATGAGGGTAGAGCGGGCGAATCCGTTACGTGTGGGACTATGCATGGTTAGGTTATGAAATGTGTTGATGGTAGTGACGGTGGTGATGGTGGTGGTCGCAGGTCGGCCCGCCGGGCGACCTGCGCGACCCGCCACCGCGCTGACGCAGCGGCCGGCAGCTGCGCCGGGTGCTGCGCCCGCGCCGAACGCCTTTAGGTTACAGAATAAATCGATGCCAAACCAGAACTCGTATACTTAGTATATATCGATTAACGATAATATCACCTCGTGGGTAATGTAGGAGTAATGCACCCGTGAAACGAAGCCACGAGGCCGATCTTTCGCGGGATAATTATAATATTGTGTACTTATATCTTTATACTGATTAAAATTAAATTCCCTAAAGATATATTGCGGCGACGCAGAACTTTGTAATAGATTAAATGAGTCCTTTCTGAATGTATAAAACAATCGCCCATAAAGTGATTCTAGGATACAGGGTATGCTTTGCAATTATTTAAATGTATCTAAATGTTTTCAAGTAGGCAGATTTTGCCGATTTCTATAATTCCGACTCTCACACTTTGGCTGGAATTGCAAAGTAACCAACGAGGTCTTGATAAGTTGGATCCGTCACGGCTGTCGGCCGGAGCCTGAGAGTCGGGATTCGAACGATCGTGCATCGGCCACCCCGGCGGCGGCGCCCGCGCCGCTTCACTCTCGGGTCCACTGTAGTCTGTCGCGAATTTTTATACTCTCTCGTAACTCTATTGTAGCGTAACCGAACTCCTCATCTTCATCTCACCCGCGACTGGAACACACTTGCTTCGCTTTTTTATTTTCTACATTCTTGACATCCTCGTCCTAAACAATAATGCAATCAATAGTTCATTAATACAAATAGCGCATTTAACGTTGCAGTGAAACCGTGTTATTAACCTTCTGTATCGAGACGAAGTTCATTGCTGTATCCTTGTACAATAAAAGTTAAGTTTGAGAGATTATTATTTACATTTAAAAAAATCTATAGAAAAATATAACATCACACACAACAATCAGAATCGGCCGAAACGTAAGCTAACACGCCAAGATTATTCAAAAGAAATAAGATTCAAACCGAACTCTTCGTTTAGATACCTATATATAATAGTTCGCAAACTCGGTCTGGTCGCGACGCTGGCGTTGGTATGCATTTGTCGACACAAGCGGTAACGTTTGCATGTATGAACGATTTGCAGTTGAGATCTAACGAGGGGCGTTACTTAGGCGAAGTAGACCTCGCAGCCACTCCGCGTGGACGGCGAGCTCGTCTCCGATGATTCCGTGCCCTGAGTGACAGTACCGTGCCAGTGCTGTACGCTATTATACAAAAACGCATCCGACCACCGTTCGATGCTAGTTAGTAAGATGAATGCCAATATATTAAACGGGGGAAAAACAAATATTAGGATTCGAAGTAATTAACGATATGGTTATATATCTATTTATATTATAATGATATGGAGAGATGCGCATAGTGCTTTTATGAATTGTAGATCCTAGTAATGAAACAAAAAGATCTAGTCATATCTTCTTCTGTTATTTATTTTTCCTATCGCTTAGCATAGTTTAGCTTCAAGCACACGGTTATCCACTTTATACTATATGCATACTTTACGTGTTAACTCAACCTAGATCTTATTCTAATTTAGAGTATTTTCTATAACTACTTTTATATTTTAATTAAATCTAAAGCTACTGTTTAATATATAACCTAACACCACTCTTCAAAAGCTTTATTACATCAGAGAAGATGAACAATAACTTTTGTTCAAAATTTTTTTTTTTAATAAGTTATCCAGAATATTGTTTGGACAAAATCAATATTTTTTATTGAATATAATATAAAATTAAAATGGATTTGTGCTGCTTCATGTAAATTCTTTTGGAAAACATTAAATAAATGAAGCGCCAAATAGTTATCAATTTATATGAATACAAAGTCATTTAAAATCATCAAATAAAGAGAAAGAGTACTAATGTACATTCAAAACAAGTTTCCGTAACCTTTTCTAAATAGGGCCTCGTCTTTGCACTTAATCGTTCTAATTTTTTTAATGTAAAGAAGGGGACGGATTAGAGGTAATGTAGATTAGGAGGGAGTTTTCTTTATCCTTTAAAATTTGTGAACGATACACAAGGCCAATTTATTGTAACAAATTATGTTAAAAACAAAATCACGCCGTCCGTAAAATTCGAAAACCTCAGTCGTACACGAGATTCATATGTGCAGACTCTCGGGAATACGCGTAATTATTATCTCTTTAGTTTACTTTAAAAAAAAAACATTTTATTTTTGTATGTTGTTTATATAAACAACTTTTTTTTCGTATAATGTGTTGACTCGTTTTATCTTTTACATTACTCTCGTAAAACAACTTATTCGTTTACTACTTAACTCTGAAACAATTCTAATTTTGTACTAACTAAACAATTTCTTTTTGTTTTAACCATCATGTGATTAATCTTACAAGGCACTGTAGACAGATTTCTATTAATGAGATATGGTATATAAATTGTAAGGGAAGATCTATTGTATCATTATTTACTTAAAAAAACGTAAGAACTTAACATTTCTATAGTTCGTAAAGAATCGTACTATACCTTTAACATTATAGTAAAATAATGATTTCCTTAAAACGCATGCTTATTGTTTATCACACAGAGTTGATGGTTAAATAATTTTCTTAAAACAGTAATTTACACAATAAATTATTAAACGGTGTAATGTTCTTCAGAAAATTGAATCGTTATGTGATAAGAGAGCAAATTGACTCGTTCTACTAAGATTCAATGTTATCAGAAGTGTGTAGACATTTTAAAGTCATATCTAATTTAGGAGCTTACTAGCCTTTTGTCCCGGGGCCGCTCGGACGGATGACAGGGTGTCGCTGTTGTATTGCTAAGTGGAAGCCATTCGATGACAACTCTCAGTTCTCATGAATGTCCAATGTCTCAAGCTAAGTCAAAGTAAAGCTGCCTAACGTGTCAGTAGTATATCCATAATCTCATCTTAACATAAGTACATTTCAAATATCATTTTAATAATCTTCAGCTTAAATCTGAACACTAATCATTTACTTTACCTTATTTGTTTAAAGTAAAGAGTAGAGCATATGAAATCTGTGTATTTGTCAATAATTCGGTTTTTTGATTGTATCTTTATTAATAATTTATTTAACGTATTAAAATATATGTAACTAAAAATTTAAGAAATGTCAAAGCATGTACACGGATACTTTGTAATACGCACTGTTCTGGATAACTTATATTAAATAGTTTAGATATGTACCATGCTCTACTGTTCAGGTTTATTCGACTCTAAACTGTGAATAAAGTATAACGCTATCATGTTAATCACAAACTCAAAAATATGAATATATTTTAATTATTTAAAGTAGTTGAAATATACTATTCAAGATAATGGCAGGATCAGTTGCAGTTTTAGAGCAGTATACCTGTTCAGATTTAGCTTAGCAAAAGGATACCTTTCGAGGCTCCTGTGATATACGCTTGTATCGTTCGTCCATTGAACCTATTCTCTATATATCAGCATTGTGTTATTTACTTTTTAGTTCGTCATAAACTAAATTACAGAGTCAAAACTAAGTTTTAAATAATAAGTAAATATAAACATTGACGTATCAATGTATTTTACACATAAAAGAATTTTTCAAAATAATATTTGTAAAACACACAAGTGTTGTATAGTTATTTGTGTAAGACAAGCAAAGATGAAAATACTTCTTACAATATCCTTTGCCCGTAAAATTCTTAAATACGCCAAAAAATTGATATGTTAAAAATTTTTAAAAGTACTTAAGAATTATTCTATGCTTAAACTCTAGTGATATATGTTTATTATTTAACTAACGTGTTATTTAGCTAAATTAAATGAGTATTTTCTTTTCTGTAGATACATTTAAATAATAAACCATGAGGATAATATTTTTACTGAATCTAAAATATGTTACATTTTTTACTATGTAAAAAATTAGAAAATGACATCTTTAAAACTTTAATTCAAATTTTTATCAATATCAAAATTTGTATTCTAAGTGGAACATAGGTAAGAAGATAATAATATGTGTAATTGTTTATGTTAAAACATAAGTGCATGGATGGCAGTCGTCCAGCAGAATCTTACTATCTTTAGCCTCCTCGCAATGTTTTATGAATTTCGTTTCCAACTTTTAACACAGAACTTTGTTGATTCGTTTTGCTTCATTTATTAATTGTTAACACTATGAATAGACGCAACAGCTTATATCCTAGATAATAAGGCGTATAAAGGAATAAAACTATTACAGACCATTTTTAAAACGCTATTATCATTATTTAATAACACAATAGTTATAATCGAGTTAGGCAAGATCTGAGTTAAAAGTTGGAAAGACCTAGAAGAATATAAAGTACGAAAATTCTTTTCAATTATCGCAACTTTTCTTGAAATTATATCGATTCTTATGTAACCTGTCTAAATCGTTCGTAAAAGTTAGTTAAATGTTTTGTCGTATAGATATGATTGTTTTCGAGTCACGAATGATGCTGTGGATTAAATGGAAAGAATATTCTTCATTGCATTTGATAGCTAGGCTATATGAAATATATATTCTCGTATATTGTTATAGATCGCCAAAGATTGTGAAATAAGAAGAGATGGTCATTTATTTTATGCTAAGATTTATTTTTGGTTCATAGATAAAAATTATTTTAAACTAGTATCTCATAGAAAATATTTTTAGTTATTCACTGGAGATTTATTACACCACTTGATGGAACTAATACAATAAAATTGCCTATTTTGCGTGTCCGGTTAAGTTAATGAATTAAACCTATTATCGAGTTATTAATATATGGCTGAAATATTTCAAAACTAAATTAATATTCAATTATTTATTATACACCTATTACGTTTAGTATGCTAGAAATATGATGAAGGATAATAAATAATTTTAATTATATTAAGTAAGTGTTTTATTTACATTCTAGCAAAAGGAAACCTATCTTAAAGATGCTGCTTATAAAATAAAAGTTCATGTGTATCCACACAAATGAAAACATTATAATGAAACCTATTTCTTGATATTCTAATTACTACCTACTATATATAAATTTACTATTAATTTAATCAAATGAAAAGCTTTCCTTAACAATATATATTGTATGTACTCTAGATAACTTTTTTCATGATTTTGCTTATTGATACAAGATCTTAATTGTATGGATCAATACTAATGATAATAGGCTTTTAATAATGTGAATAAACTTTGGACTATCGAAACACCGCTTTTAACAAAACAAATTTTAGACTATGTTCCTTTTTAATTACTTGGTGTTGCAGTAACAATATAAATAAAATCATAATAATGATTTACTTCTGCTATTGAAATGAGTATGATAATAATATTCAAGAAATTTACTTATAGGACAAAATTACTTTAAGTATACAATTTTTTTAATAACTTATATTGGTCGAATTAAACGAATAATTATATTAGAGCTTCTTTCTAAAATTCTTTAATGCTTTCTAATAGGGCTGAGAAAACTTTTATGTTTAGATTTTATTCTATGTATTATAATATCTCTGTGAAACTCTGTTACCGAAAGAGATAAAATTCGCTACAGATACATTGTGTATTTTTTTGAAAGATGGCATTTATTTATTTATTAAGAAACCAACGGCGATATTTACAAAATTGTACAAGCTTTTAAACTTCATATGTACGGCTAACATAAAGGTTTCTGTGTACATCAAGTACTTTGGTATGCGTATATAGATAATAAAAAATATAATAATTGGCTTAAAGGTCTCGTAACCACACCGTGAAATCTCCAATAAAAAAATTAAAGATAACAGGTTATGTTTCTACTCAAACCTTAGATTAGGCAGCATGGTCTTAGAATCAGAGCCCTAGAAAGAGACGAACAGAAAAAAAAAAGTTTCTTCACCCTCCTCTCTGATTAAATTTAAAAACGAATATTAGGGTTATGTTGACATTCGTGAAAAATTAAAAAATGAAATAACGTATTTAATTTTATTATATATCCGATATGCAAACAATCTCGCCTATAGGAAATAATCAATATGGCGTTATTAAAATCTACTGAGGTACCAAAAGATGCGGTAACATTAAGCGAATCTGAAGCTATAAGTTATATTTGGGAGGTAGTAGATAATTGGGAATCACTTTCTGATACGTAAGTAATGTTAATCATTACATTAAATTAAAATTTTTGTACCTGTAGTTTAATATTGGTTCTGATGGCAGGTCTATTTAAACTATTAATTTTAATATCAATAAGCAAAATCGTTACTGTTATTGTCTTAGTAACCCATCGGGGGTACATTATGGTTTTTTTAACATACTTTAATTTAAATGTAATAAGGTCTTGCTTTATTTTGGTATGAGAAAACACTGGCTTCTTTTGCAATATAATTATGTAATTGTAATATGTCTTTTCTTTTAATCTATTAGGTATTGTGGTAAAAAATAAACATTTTACAGTTTTGAATACACAAATCTATGTACTGTAAAGTATTTATTAACTCACAGATGGGCACTAAAATACGCCCCAGCTGTCCTTGGATCAATAAATAGTGTTTGCGGTGTATTAATAAGTAATCACTACAGACAGAAGCTGAAGCTTAGTGGCTATGGATATTTTGCATCTGTAATACCTATAGCAGTAATGCCAGGAATATTAACTGCTCTATTCCATAGGCATGTATGTGTTATTTTTAATATTAATTAAAAATTTTCAATGAAATAGTGTATATCAAATAACTGAATCTATTTTTAACACTGTTGACATATTTAAGATCCACTGTTGTTTCACAACACAATATTTATATCAAAGTTGAATTTTAAACATTTATTGCAAAACATTTTGAATCATTAGGATGTTCTAAAAAGTTGCTGTGTAGCAGCATCTATTGACCAAAGCTACAATATGGATAGCAAAATTCGTTATTTTCAATTTAGTTTTGATAAAAAAAATGGAAGAAATTTAATGGAGAAATTTCATGTGCAATTAGAGAGTAAATCATTAAGTATTTTAGCTGGCAACATATGAGAGTTTAAATATTCTGAATAATCAACTATTGTTATCAGCATACAGCTATTATCATTTTCACTTAATACTGTAAAATTGGGGTTGTGTTAACCCTATGTTGATTGTAAATAATAACAATACATGGTAGAGCTGAATAATAATGCTTTTATATACCTTTATTGCTACATTCAAATTATCACACTTACATAATCATTTCATTCTACAGTTGGTAGGAACAAACATGTTGTTGATGAAAATGGATGCTTGCCCGCTTTGCTATGAAATGAGGTCTGGTTTGACACAGATACTCTTAGGCATTGCATATCCAATGCTGCTTGGACCAACATCAGCATTAATGGTAAGTGAGCAAAATATTTTCACAATACCGAAGTTTATTTTGATAGGAGTTAGTCTTTTATTTAAACTGATTAACTTAAATATTTTTAAATTTACAAATTATAATCAATTTTTCTATTACTTTAATATAACAAATGTTAATTAATTATTTATACCCCAACTCTTTTGTACAAAGCGTATTTCGACATTAAACTAAAAATATTCATACTTAATAGTCGATAATTTTTTTCCAAAATTATTAAATAAAAAAAAAATTTATAGAGAAGTTATTAATAACTTTTAAGACAGAGGTCCTTAGTTCGAATTTCACCTTCGAAGTCGTTGGCGATAGGGTTTACTAGAAGCCGCCATTACATAATCCTTATTTTTGACTGTTAACATGTGAGTGAAAGAGTATTCCTGTCGAACATACTTCACCATTCACGGCCACGTTGTCATCATTATATCGAATTGAGATTAGTACATTATAAAAAAAAATCCAATGTTATTATTTTTTTTTCTTCCAGTTCGCCAACAAATACAGTACATATCGAATACCCGACATGCGACAAGGTCCTAAAGTTATGTTTAAATTTGTAATAAGTAAAACTAAGCCATTCACTGGAACTTTAACTTCCATGGTGGCAATACAATTGGTCGCCTCCTCCGTCTTAACGTATTTCGAGATGAAAAATAACATTACGTTTAAAAGTAAAATCTTGGAAATTGAGAAAAAGGTTTTAGGTGAAAACCCCCCAGTGTAATGAAATATATATTTGATATGTTGTAGTGTAAATAGATACTTGTTGACGATAACATCTTTGACTTTCCATGTACAATTAATAATGGTCACTATCACCTGATATTATTTTATTGTTAATGGACTAACCCTCAGATGGCCGGTGTGGTGATTAAATGACCTTGACTGTATCCCGGAGAGAAGACTCCAAGTCTCAGCAGTGTGAGCATTAAGTGCTGTTTATGTTACAAATGAAATTTCCACCTTTTCATATCTATTACTTTACATAACCCATAGGTAAGTATTAGATAATTAATAAAATCACCTAAAATTTATGTCAAATTCGCACACATTGCAGCAGTTTACTTTCAAGGATAACATAAATGTAATTATTTTAACAATTCAAGATTTACTATTTGCATTACTGCTGGCTTAATCATTTTGATCTCTGTAGTAATGATGAAAAAAGCAAAAGCTACAGCAAAGTTTTAGATAAGGTAAAAAATAAAATTCCACTAAATATTTTGTCACCTTATATTATTAGTTCTTTTAATAATATTTTACGAATTACAAAAAAACGAACAACAAAGAAACGCACACAACTGCAATCAGAGGAAGTTTATACTACTAAGTTTTGAACACATACAAAACTGTCCCCTGACATGTGGACAATTGTTAGTGCATTATTTCCAACATACCCTCTGCCTGGTTTCTGAGATATTGAAGAAAAAAAAAAGCTGTTTAAAATACAGATTATGTAAAACTATATACTATGTATTGTATCACGAGTTATTGATACATTATTATTATAATAAATATGATAGTGTAAAATTCAAACCATCATATTTTTAACCAAAAAATAACAATAATTTTGGGATTAAAATGGAGAAGTAAACAGATTTATTGTGCGTATATGAGAGAACAATAGCACATGATTAGGTTACTGATATAAATGTAATTATTACATAAATCAAGTTCCTCTCTTTTCGACCTCAACAATATCTTTACTTAGCTATAACAAACTTTTACACAACAAATTATTTCAAGTAAATCTTAAATTTCCTATAACTTTTTTCGATTTTTTTAATTATTACATAATACATTATTTTTAATTAATACAATTGCGTTATTTACAAAGTAAGTCCATTTACTTTTAGTAAAATTTTTGAAACAGAAACAATTAAAAACACTAAGACAGAATGATCTGTACTATTTGTGATGAAGTGAACAATATATAAAGTTTTAACTGAACAATCGATAGATACCGTGTAAAAAACTTTCGATATTCTTTATTGCTTGCAAGATCTATATTGTAAACATATAAATCAATCCTTTCTGAAATAATCTCCGACTAATAATGTGTGTGGTAAAAAATAAAGATAAACACTTCTGACCATCAGCACCTGATTAGATTAGGCAATGGTAGAAATATGACAAATCCATAGCATGTTGGTTACACGTGTGACCAAGGTCAGTATTGAACCCATTTATCATCATGATTAAGAACCAAGTTGACTTGGTATTAATATGAGACACACATGAGAGCTAGTGTTCTCGATAAGCACTCTTCACTGTCCTAATTGTCACTTAGAACCATGTAGAATTGAAATTGAAAGGTATTTCTTAATGCATTTTTTGTTTGGACACATAGCAATGTTTGTAAGTACCAAAAGAGCTGATCCATGTCTACAAAGATTTAACACCACTGATATCTATCAATATCTCTGAAAAACATCTTAATTCAATTGAGCTAATCCACACTTACAAAGATTTATAACTGGTCCATCAATATTTCTCAAAAATATTTCAATTCAATAATGTTTAAAAGGGATGTACATTGTGTGAAAGCTAACTGATTAAACACAGCTTGGAAATATTTATTACAGAATTAAAAAGCAGAATTTCAGGAAATTATAACCACAATTTATATATCAATGTAATCAAAAATAGTAAACATTGATATACATATAGAGAAAACATATAATTATTATTGTTATACAAATACATCAAACAAGTGACACAGTATAATAATAGCACAAAAAATTTACATATTATTTAATAAACATTTTTCAACCCTTTAAAAAAAACACCCTGGCATACGAACACAAAGAAAAACCTACTGTATATCCATAGGATCTCCTGAAAGACGGATTAGTTTTTCATGTCCGTAAATTAGTGGATTGTCTAAATTATACACTTATAACCTTTGAACAACTAGCAAAAGTATTTAAATAGAACAGGCAGATAGTATTAATAAAACTTCTAACCGAAAATTTTATGTTTTTTATTAATTTGATTCAAGATCTGTGCAATTAAAGAAAAAACAGGAGATTAATTGACACCAGGATAAAAAGCGATTCAATAACCAGCCATTGACATTCCACCAATTCATATATTAACTAGGCTCTAATATGATTTCAAACTACATACAACTTTTTATCAAGATCAATCCATCCTCTGGTCAATAATTACATAGAAATATATATTTATATTGTAAGGTAAAAGATAAATCTAATTTCTCATTTTTTACAAAAATCTAGCTCTCTATTAGGGCACATGATAATACAATTCAATATAGCAGAACTTTGTATATAATCTGTGACATCTGTCCAATAACGAAGTATACAGAAGTAAAATGTTAACAAAATTTTAAAGATGGCTTCCACTCAATGTTGCTCTATACACATTTGAATTGTCATCGACTGTTCTCATAAAGAAATATTATTATTTCACAAGAATCATAAATAGACAACAGATTATTGCTATGATTATAAAGCAGTCATTGAAATCATTGCCACACAGAGGCAGTTGGCTCTGTGGAATTAAATTTTGTCTATGATAATTTCAAAGGAATGGCATTTTGAAAATAATATTTTAACAACTGCCTTATTGACATGAAATTGATGTCACCACTTTGAATTTATCATGGAGGTTTTAGTAAATTTACAAAGAAAACAAAAACAAAGCAAACCATATTTAGCACAATGATTAGGTACTCATATGTTACCATTTTCGAAAGGTATAATTTACAAACTAAGGATTTTTTTTTGTTTTTAAAATTTATTGTTATTTTTTTTATTTTGGCTTTTTTTATCTAACACCCTATATTACATTCCAATTTTTATTAATTGCGATTACATTGCGCATTAATTAGTACTTGTATGGAAATTAAATATTTTTTTTAAAGGTCTGCTATGTTGAAATATTATGATGCCTATTGAATAAACACCATGGTTTTAATATCATATGCCGAAAGAAATAACTAATCATTTTCACTAACCAATTTTTTTATTATAACTATCTACGCCTTGAGTGAAACTTTATTAAAAAAAAATCTAGAGATCTAACTTTCACATCCTTAAACATGTAAACGCGATATATTTTTTTTAAATTATTATTATGATACATGATAAAATTTCACCCTGTACAGTCCAGTGGTTATGCATAAAGTATTGATGCTGTTCGAGTGGTAAATAATAATCAATTCATCTAACTCAACAAAATACACTAACAGCAAAATTAAAATGCTCACAAACCTAGAAACAAGCCAACACCTATGCAACTTAATTCAACTAAAACTTATATAATAAAAAAAAAGCAACAGTGAAATAATTTTCAAGCTATAGATAAATGTAGAACCCATAGATATTATTTATATTCACATTTGTACCGCAACTATTTCATTATTAATTAATGTTGTGATTTCAAAATGTTATAATTTTTGACCTGAACTATCTTGTGAAGAACTTGCTAAGCCAGTTTATACGAAAATCCCTTTCCATGGCCACACATTAAGGAGTCTGGTTAGTGGTAAGCTAGTTACAGCCATTACCAGCATTGCTGTTTCGGCTTTAAATTCATGATATTCATGTGTGGCCGGCTCCACAGTGACACAGCCTCTTTGTCGCTTAACCCCAAGTGAAATTGAGGCCAATAGAATTTTCCCATAAGATTACGTTGCATATCAGACTTCATCATTGTGTAGCATTAAATTAAGTAAAGGTATATTATTCTCGTCTCAACCAAATTGATGAAGTTTAAACATCTTCAAAAATATAGCAAACTTCCAATAGAATACATATAAACCATAAATCACTGATTAGCATTTATTGTAAGCCATAACCGATAGTTGTGATACAAACCGTGAATGTTAACCCCAGTGAACCCAATTAAAACATAAAGGGCAAGTCAAAACTTTGATCAAAGTGCATTCTCGATAAATGAAACTTGGATAATATGTTTAAATTATAGTAATAATGTTTTAAGCATTTTACTAAAACATCACAACCGGTGCCAATGTAGTATTTTCAATTAAAATTGTTTTGATCATTAACTGATCAATGACACAAGTTAACGAGGATGACATACACCATGTGCTTATCGCTTTACAAATTGGAATACAATAATGTTTGCACACTACTGTTAATAAGCAGAAATAGGCAATGCGGTGATACCTAACTAAATGGTCTCCAGCAATACAGACATACCACAAGTGAAAAGTTCAGTATGTTTTGGAATTCACATAAAACCATATAATTGACCATTAATAAATAAAGAAGTGTTTATGGTGACTCCTAAACTATAATATCAAATCTGAATTTATTGTACACATGCACAGTAATAGAAAGCAAAACAACATTGGCACTGGCATAGACATAAATATATTTGAATTATAAGTGCGCACAGATAAAAAAGACGCAAATAAGAAAACTCTACTTGCACGTACCATAGACGGTTAGTGCAGAATGTAAAAAAAATATTTACATACCGCTGGAGACTGCGTGCAAAGTGAATATTTAGTTCGATGGCACCTTCAATCCTCCTTAAAGGAATGTCGTTGGCAGTGATATTAGCTTAACATTAAAAAATGTTAATAACACACGATCCGCTTCCGCCTTTGCCGGAACCACTTTGAGCATAATTCTGACTTCCCGTTGTACTTTTGAACGTGCTAAAGGTATTGCTGTGTTCACATCGGCCCGACTGATCAACACATTTAGTACACTTAGAGACTAAAACATTACTAACACAATATTTGTAACTTCCACTTGGACTTGTAAATGATTGCTTGTCTGTGTACGGTGTATATTGGTACATTAGTCTTATGTTATCGGGACCCCATCCCAGAGGAGCGGCGGGATGCTAGCAACGTTGGCTGATGTAGTCACCGTAGGTCGCCGAGACCTCCTCGGATTGGTAGCGGGTCAGCTTGATACTTCTCCGGAGGTCCGCCGTGATCGCCGCCTTGTAGCCTCCCTTTCGTAATAGGGAATCGATTGTTTGTATTTGGTCCCAACCTGAAAATATATACACGAACCTGAAACATGATTCTTTGTACGGATCGATAAGGAGAAATATCATATCAGGTATGCTGCAAATGTTTAATTAAATATTTTTGCCTTTGTAACGTGTAACAAAACTTCACATTGTATACTACAAATGGTTTTGTGATTATCGCGACGAAGCCAAGCGATGGCTATGCGAGATGAACTCATAAATTGTCATAGAAGAGCGTATCATAACATCATATACGTTGAAGGTAGCTCATATTATGAATATAGAAGATGAAAAGAGGAACACCAACAAAATAACGAGTTCAGTGTTACAGACCATCGCGCTACAGAGACTTGGACGTGTATATGGTCATTCCGACAGGTCTCACTTTGGAAATAGATAGAAAGAACGAGTCCTACGAATCTTCAACAGGATGCTGGAAGTGTTATAATGGAAATAGAGTTGTAGGCGGGAACCTGATAGTGCGTCTTGCTCACTTATACAAATGTTTTGTGGGAATTATTCACCGACCTTGCTCTGTAGCAACTTGAGGTAAGTAGGTTGCGGTGCGTTTGGTGCCGCGCTCGCTGATAAATTCGATGCGTATCCCGTGCTTGCCCAGCTTCCAATCGAGATAGTGCTCGGCCTCCTCGAAGTGCTGCAGTATGGACACGGAGACCGTGAGCCGCGGCACCTCCTCGCGCGTTATTGGGGTGAACCGCGAGTCCTTGAGCGCACTAGTAATTGCGTACTCCCGGAGCCCTGCGAAAGAATATGTTTGCTTTGAAGAAAGCATTTGTATAACTTGATATTAAAATATTTGCTGTGTGAAATTTAAATTCCGATAACTATTTTAAACAAAAACTTTTCTGATAAATTTCAACCGGTAATACAAATCTTATTCCAATCATAACGCCAACCAGCAATTAATTTTTAAGAGTCCCAAACATTGAAGAGATTAGATCTGTTCAAGTCAAAACTATACTGCCCCGTGTTTGTATGCGTACACAGATACATTTACACATAAAATGTTGGTCAGCTGATAATTTAGTACAAAATAAACCAGCATGTAAGAAGGCCGCGTTTTATTGAATTAAAATTCCCAAGTAGACGTTCCTTATTGTCAAGAACAAGATCACTTATAGATCTTTGCAGGCCATACACGTTACTACTAGTAAACCTGTAGAATGGCGTCTATAGCCATGAAATATTTATTTTAAGTCTTTAAATATCAAAGAACCCTCTTAAACCTAAATCTTTTTTTTTATATATATATATACCACTTAGGTGGCAAACAGCCTTGCGACTCGCCTGATGTTGAGCGGTAACCGCAGCCTATGACCGCCAGTAACACCAGAGGTGCCACTGGGCGTGTTGCCGACCCCGCAGAAACCTTTTCACGCCCTTTTTGACGAACTTCATATTGAAGCTCCTAGGGAAAACCTCAACAGGTAACTCGTTCCACGATTTGTGTGATCTCGGGAGAAAACATCTCTGAAACCGGACCGTACATGACCAATGCGGTTCAAGGGTTTGAGGATGAACTCCCTGCCAATGGCGAGCGATGCGATCATGAAATGTGGCCGTCGGCATCATGTCAAACAGTTTATCAGAACACATCCCGTTATAGAGGCGGCAGAACACACATAAGGAGGCAAAATTTCTCCTAAAACCAAGAGGTAGAATTCCGTCCGTTAGCAAAGGGTCGTCGATAATTCTGGCAGCACTGTTTTGAACCGAGTCTAAAGGTCCCAGCTGACATATAGGTGCTCGCGCCTGAAGATGAGAGCATTACTCCATGTGAGGCCGGACTTATGCTTTATATAGCAACAATCTTTGCCCCGCAGTGAAGTATTGCTTGGCCCTGTTAATTACACCGAGCTTTTTAGATGCCAGCTTTACCTTCTCTTCCAAGTGCCCTCAGTACTGGACGTCATTGGAGATTTCGATGCCTAAAATCCCAATGCTTCTTGCGATGGTCAAAGATGTATTCTAGAACTGAGGAGCTACAATAAATGGAGTTTTCTTAGCGGTGAACGCGCAAACGTATGTCTTGGATGGATTAAAATTAACTAAATTGAGACGACCCCATTCCAACATACGAGCAAGTGTTACCTCAATTTCTGACATAAGTTTCTTTCTACTTTCCCCTGCAGCAATCTGAGGGACGTTGTTACGGTTCGTGTAGCAGGTGTCGCCGGTGCTGTCATCCACATAGCAATAAATGCCGTCAATTGACAGCATGTTATTAATATGAAGTTAAAACAGCGTCGGCAACAGCACAGAACCTTGTGGGATACCTGCATTTATGACCATGCTAATAGAGCAGATGTTATCAACAACAGCTTTTATGCTTCCGCAGGACAGAAACTTTGATATCCACTGACACAGTCCCTCAGGAAGTAATCAGATGGTAATTTCATAAGAAGAACGTGGTGCCAGACCCGATTGAACGCTTTGGCTGTGTCCAAACTGACCGCCAAAGCCTCTCCTCGACTCTTAAGGACTAGCGCCCAGCAATGTGAGGTACACTAGAAGATCAACAGTGGAGCGACCATTACGAAAACCCTACTGTCGGTCACTTGATAAACTATTTTCTTCAAGGTAGTTGAGAAACTATTTGTTGATTACATGTTCTAGCACCTTAGAGAGGAGGAAGATAATAGCCATTGGTCTATATTTCGCCGGGTCAGATCTATCACCGCTTTTAGGTATGGGGTGGACATTAGCGGTCTTCCACGAAGACAGAACTATCCTTTTTATGTAGGAAAGTGAGAAAAGGCGCGTTAACATCGGACACAATACAGGGGCACATTGTTTTCGTACCACCGCTGGAATACCGTCCGGCCCACTCGACTTTTGTACGGCCAGAGACATTATCTTAGATTTTTAGCTTAAGTACCAATCTTTATATGAGCGATATAAATATTGATAGAATGGAATGATTATTTCGAATCATCCAATTAATACTGAAAATATTGCTGGTCAGTATCAGACCACGGGAAACTGAACTTTCCAGATCTCTACTGAATACTTCATTAATTTAATTTCGAAATTAAATTTAATCATAGAAATGTTATTTTAACTTTTATCACCGAGTTAGTTACTGTTAAAATTCAGTAATATAGATGATCAACTGCAAGAAATCATCATCACCTCCATAGCCCGGTCCCATTTCGTTCGACGTCACGAAAGAAGTTTCAGCATGGCCTTCTCTGCAGCTCCTATTTCTGCCTTCAAATAGTACTGTGCAAACATTACTATGGTCCAGCTCGAAGAGTATTTTAGTTAAAGAAATTACTTGGTATACGATGAAATGTTTGTTAGCCTATCGTTACATTTTTATGAGCGGGCGTATCATTCACCATCAGGTGAACGATGTGCTCGTTTCTTTAACATAACAAAAATGTATTCTTAACTCATAACGTTTAGATTATACATGTAAATAGTATAGATTTACATAGTCTTGGCTGCTTACCAAGCGTATACATCGATTTATAAGAACATGTGCAAATTTTCTGAACGTTTATAAACAAAAATGTATTTTGGATATAACATATGCAGTTTACGTTTCCAGAATAGCACCACCACCGTCTCGTGAGTGTGAGTGAGAGGTGGGAGCAAGACGTTCACATTAGTGTACCCGACGATAACGTAACGCTAGTTAGGATGATATACACTGCACCACTTTGTGCTCGTCACCTTGGGACATACGATATTAAATCTCGTTATCCCAGTAATTTGACGAGATACCACGCCTTTCAAACCGGAATACACTGCTGTGTGAAAATAGAAATAGGTGCTGCGGTAAAACCTACCTAGACACTTTACCAGCCACAGAGACATACAACCATCTAAATGCCATGGCGAAATTTCCTTTATATGGCGAAAGAAATAGGATGCCCTGTCCTGGACAGAGATGACGATTTTTTGGAGTTGGACCTAGATTACAGAATGCTAACAGTAACTAGATCTATAATGAAAATTATAATAATATTTCTATAAGATAAAATTCAATTTTAAAATCAGATTAATTGATGAGTGTCTAGAGATCTTGAAAGTACATCTTCCCACAGTCATAATTGGTCTGTGAATAACATTCCTTGCTAAAACATTTCAAATCAAGTTATATTCACATAAATAATTGATTGCAATATAACCTAAATAGTGAACATTAGCTTAACAATTCAATTTATAACGTGTGCTTTACAGGTGAACAACTAGAAGTGGTTTTGATCTGATGATTAACTTGTGCCTCCATAATGCAATGGTTAATTTCTTTCCATGTAAAACAAGTCTTAATTCAAATCCAAATCTTAAAGTACTTGCTACAACCCTCATTTTGTAAAACTGCCTTGCTGTTTCAGCTGTCATCATTTATAAGAACCAGATCATTCCATGTGAGCATGCTTCACCATGCCCAGCTTCAATGTCCTTTAACACCGTTTGAAATTGGGGCCACTTAATTACCTATTGTAGAGCAAAAAGAAATTATGTCTATAATATGTTTAATTTTGAACTTACCTGAATGTAAATGCATTGCATTAAATGTTCCGATACACCCTCGGAGCCGGTGGTCCTTGCCAATTTTCCATGTCACAAATAAAGGACTGCAAAATATACACATCTATACAATTAAAAAAATTAAAGTGTCTGTCCATGATATCAAAATAACACCATAAAATATTAAAAATGTTTGCTCTTTGGGATGTCTGTTTGATTATTCTTAATCTTCAAAACAATTCAAATTAATTTTATGAAACACAAGTAGATAACTATTAGTACAAGAATATATTTTTTTAACATAGCAATAGCAAAACTCACCATCAGGTTCTCTTGGTCTAGTCATTAAGTTTAATACAAAAAAACTATGTAATCACTATAAACATTATCACATGCAGGTTTATTATGTGCTATAAGAGAAAAATCTCAGGGTAACATCTTTTATATATTCAATTAAAAGCAAGACATTATGTATATATTAAATAGAGAGTTCACAACGTCATTATAATTCTAAGTAAATAATTAACATCTACAATCTGTCATATGCGATTTGGCCATACCTGTTCACCACAGGACAAGGATTAAGGTTCACCAAATATTTTATAAATATCCTAAACTACCTTCAACTTGATTTTATTCCTTACCTTAATATGATGCTTTCCTATTTTATAAAAGTGTTATATTGCTATATTAGTTTTATCAACTTAAAATATCAGCATAATCTAACAATAGTGATGGTTATAAATGTTTCTTCCGCCTTATGTTTAATACCTCATGTAATATCTATGTACTTCAATTAAAAATAATCTATAGTATCTATCATAACTGAACTAACATTGGCAGATACTTTTAATATGAACCATTAAAAAGAATAGAAAGTTTTAACATTTTTTAAGTCTTAAAATTTGTTAATAAACTTTCTCATGTTTTAACATTTCTAAAAGTATGTTAAACCCAGTTCTGAAAGAAAGATACATTTATAAATAATAGTAATAGTAATTTTTATATACAATTACAAAAATAACAAAAGAGGACAATTAGGGTCAAACAACATGCTTTAGTTTAGCCAAAAAAACAAAAGATTCTTTGTCATTACAAATCCTTTGTGTAATTTCATTCCTACTATCAACTATTAACACTTTTTGTATATTAAAAATAATATTATATTACATTACACATCAGACAAACAATAAACATGTACAATAATAAATTATTAACAGTTTAAAATCGAGATAAGTTTTATTAAATATCTATATTGAAAGAACATGCTTAACATATCATTGTTGGCTTACATATTAATTGCAAAGTTAATTTAAAACTTTCTGATTAATTACTTACTAGGCCTCATTGGTGAAGTTCGGTGTTTGTGGCGGTTCCATACTATGCAGCTGACAATACAAAACATCGAAACAAAAGTAACACATATCAGGAATTGCTACAGTTTCATGATAACCATTTATAGGTCTTTCAACATTACTATACGAATTGTTTAATTTCTGTTTTTTTGTTCCACAACATACTGAAGACATATTGGTATAGAAGATATATTCTACTATGAGACAATGCAGTCACACAAATTCACAAGTAAACGAAAAGCAAACACACACACTCGTTTATGGGGTTTTCCTGCTACGTGTGTGACAAACGCAGTGCCAATGTTTACTGTTACGTATTAAAAATTAATTGATATTTTTTTTAGACCGAAATTTGTTTACAAAAATATACACTTTATGTAATGTAGTAAATTGAATTTTATTTAATAAGGGGAAAAAATGTTATAAAACATGATTATCCACATTTTAAGAATAAATCAAAATTTTATTTAAAAAATAAAACCATTGTTGTCTTTTAGCGAAATAACCTAAAAACTTTTAAAATTAACAGCTTATATTGGGACTAAAATTCTTAGGATTTTCTATAAAACGTGGCCTTGTGGACACCAACTTTGACAAAAACAAAATGATAAAATGCTAAAACTTTAAAGTTTATAATTTGTTTATGGTACGATGGCTGTCATCAAGTTTTATTTTATTATTTTAGAAAATAAGGATAGAAGCATTGAGTGTAATTAAGAATGAAGCTATTTTCGTGAATAATGTACATGTTTTATAAATTCCCAATATATTTAATTGAGATAATCTCACACCAGTGGTTACTGTTATTCAGCGATGTTTAGTAAAAGAACACAATAATTGTCGACGATGGCGTCTGACGGAGAAATTTCATGTACGACTGATTCCAATTTCGCTGTTATTTATTCTTTTTTGAAGGTTTTTGGTAAACTGTATGGTTTAGAAATACCTACGATAGCCAAATTACAAGAATTGATAGAGAATACACAAGAAGGTAAGGAGATAATAACGTTATATTGAGTTCAATATAAACAAACATGTTAGCAAGTTTTTTGTTTTAGTGTTGGATCCCTTAAAGGAGTTGCACATAAGGTTGTTACGACGTGCGTTGAAGTCTATTCAAGTTAATCGTTGGGAAAGAGCTCTTATAAAGTTTTGTCATCAACAAAGATACCATCAGGAAGCTTGGGAAATAGAAAGGTTTTCCTATAAGAAAGCTAGTACTCAAGTTAAACTAAGAATATTAAAGGTATTTCAATACTTTCTATTCATTATTTACTATATTTCTAATGTAAATAATAAAAATAGTATAAATGAATGTAAGTAGTGTCATTTGATTTATTATTATTTTAAGTGTAAATATTTTTTTAATAATAATATTTACTTATTTCAAAATCTGTTACCAATAATATACAATGTGATATCGCATTTATCAATTTTTCTATAATCAGTATAATACTTGGCTAATTAGAATTTGTAAGAATATAATTTTACAAATTAAACATTATCTATAAATGAAGTTAATATGGGTAATTGTTCATATTGTTTACTGATTTTTATGTTTCTCCTTTATAATAGCACTTAACTAACAATAAAAAATTGGCTTCCTATATAAGTACTCAGTATAATCATTCATTTATAAATTATGGACATATTTATACTCAAAAAATGTTTTAAAAATTAAAGTAACAATGTAAAATTTACATTAAAATTAAAAAGCTACTATAAATTTTGACATTGTTGCCCTAAACCAGCATAGTCACATAGTCATTTTATAATTCTCATTTCCGCAGTTACTATTTGAATATCAATTTACATGCCATCCGAAGTTTAAAAATGCTGTTAACACATTATCAAGTAAAGAGCTTAGATTGGATCCTATTGGAAGGGACAAGAATGGTTGCGTTTATTGGCTCCAGATTGACCATGAAGCTAATTTATGTTTGTATAAAGAGGACCAAGATGAGGAAACTTGGCAACTGATTGCTAGGTAATATATGATGGTCTTTAGTTAATATAATTAAAATTAAATTTAATAAAGATCAATACAAATGAAAAAATATTGTAATCATTTATATGTATTATTGAATTATAACAGCAACAATTTTGTTATATTATCTTAGTATTTTTTTTCATTTGTCACAGCAACCGGGAGGAATTCATCAAAATTATTAGTCAATTGAAAAGTGGTGAAGAAGTTTCTCAGCCAATAGCAAATGAAGATTCCAGTAGTGCAGATCTTCCTCCCCATGTAGAGGTATAATTTTAAGGTTATAAAATAGTAATAAATAATCTCATAACCAGTAGAGTGAGTTTCATATAGGCAAATAAGCAAACCTAACTAATGAAAACCCATCTAAATTTATCACAGTAATCTAAAAGATACAAATTAAATAACACTGTAAAATATTAAATAATATTAAAAAGCTAAATATTTATATGAAAACAATTGTATTTACATTAATGGTGATGTATTTTTCAGGCTATTAAATCAGAAGCTGAAGAAGACAATGAGGAAGAGTTCCTTAGTCCTGAATCTGAGTCTGGAAATGAAAGCGATGATACAAAAGTTGAAAAAAGATCTATAGATCAGTTAGAATGTTTAGAAGAAGAAAAAGTAGATCGAGAAGAAGAAACTTTGGAAGGTACAGAAGTTAATACAGTTGAAAAAGATGATGTAAAAAAATTAATGAATAGTAAAGAAGATACTAAAGAAATTGTAACAGGAATGACACAAAGTGATTCCACGAAACAAGAAGAGACAAGTGATTTGAATAGAACAGAAAAAGAATATGAGATTGAAAATGACAAAACTGAAGAAGTTGAAGTTGGGGAGGAAATAGAAGAGCCTGTTTTAATTATTAAAGGTGAAGGCAATGGAGAGGATTGTGAAAGTTCCTACTTTATTGGTGAGGAAATATCTGAACCAGTAATGTTTATCTATGGTGATGGGTGGGGATGGGACAATGATACTGGAAACCCGGAAGCAATAGAAGAAGCAAATAATACTGAATCACGTGAGAGTTCAGAAGTTGATAACAACATTAGTACAGAATGTATTAATGGCGAACATACAAATAGTGTAAAAAAAATTAGTAGTAGAGTTAAACTAAATAAGAATGCTAAATTAAGGCATAGATTAGCATCTGTGACAAAAAGATCATTAAGAAAACAATCTAATGACAATACAGATGATCCAAAAAAGCATTGTGTACGAAGCTTAGACAAATCTAATGGTTCAAATTCAATTGCAACTAGTAGTCAAAAAGAACTTAGAAGGGACAGTATTGTACATGAAAAAAGTACTTCAGATTGCGAGAGTTCAAGTAAAAACAAACTAAAAAAAGAAACACGTAAAGTAAAAAAATGTGAAACCGTGAGGTCGATAAGGAAAAGTACAGAAATTGCTAACCCTGTTACTGAAACTGGTAGTTGTAGAGATATTAAATCCAGTATTATAGAGAAAAGAAAAAGCAGTGTATCATCTGAACATGAAGAAACTGAAACTAATGAAAATGATGAAGAAGAAGAAAGTCCACAACAAGATTCTAAGGCAGAAGACACCTTACCGTTAAAAAAATCACGTCTTGAAGCGACACCTGAACCTGACGTATCATCACATTCCAAGGCTGAAAATGTGGAAAGTGTTATCAACCACAATATTGAAAATAAAGATGTAAATACTGAAAATGATAAAGTGTCTTTTACAAATAGAAAAAAAATTAAAGCTAGTAAAGGTAAATTAAAAGCTAAAAAATTACACAAAATACAAGGTGGTGATGTAAGTAAGGACAATGATAAAGTGGAAGTAAATGACAATAAAACCAGCAAAGCACTAAAAAGGACTTTATTAAATATAACAGTAAATGACAATACTGAATCTCAAACTGACAGTGATGAGGAAGAACCACTGACAAGTGGAAAGCGATTGAAGATTAAACCAAAAAAGATTATGACTGCGACCAGGTATAATTTTTATCCTTTACAATAAATTGGTATATAAAGTGAATGATGTTTAAAGTTCTTTTTATTTTTCAGAAAAAAAATCGAAGCTAAGAAAATGGCGAAATGTTCTAGCGAATCAGAGGAGGAAACATTATATAGTTTAGGTATATATTTAATAAATGCATAATAACTTAAAAAAACTTTTTTTTTTTTTTAAATTTATATAACTTTTTATGTACTATATATTTTTTAATCTACTATATGGATGATATGCCTTTAAATCTTCTGTTTACGTTGTCTTTTGTTTTTAGTAGTTTCTTACGTTTTAAAGTTTCAATAAAAATTTACAGGGAAAAAATCAGCTAAAAGGATGCTTAAGAAAAAGCCAAAGGCGAAAGAAAGAGAGAAGTTGAAAGCAACCAGCACAACAAACCCAACAGACAATGACACCCCTGTTAGACAATCGAGAAGAATAGCACAAATGAAAATCAAAGAGGAAGCGGACAGAAGACATTTAGAAGAGGTTGCATTAAGAGAGCTCAAAATGATTCATAAAAAAAAAGTAAGTTAAATTATAATTACTTTATCTATTTAACTAAATAGCAACGAGGCGAACTTGACGTTGCAATATGGAGTTCGGTCAGTGCTAGAATTTTGAACCTGCTTGGCTAGCCACCACAGTCATATTGTAACTCTGCTACCATAACATCATCACTGTTCTGTCACACCATACTCTAATTGTCACTAACTAATATTCGATAAAAAAATTTAACTATTAATCACTTTTCATCTGTCTTGATAGAACAAGGAAGATGAAGAAGAATGGCGAGCAAGTGGCAGCAGTTCAGAGGGCGAATCCCGAGCGCGTCGACGTCCGGCAGCTTGGCGCGCCTCAGATTCTACTGGTCCAGAACCAGACTCTGAATCAGATGAACCACTATTTGAACAGCCTGAAGAGCCAGATTGTAAGTGTTATAAAATGTAATAGAATAATGCCTCCACAGTGCAGAGATCATGCACTTGCCTTCTTAACCAGGTCCTTTATTCGTTTCCGTGTTCGGTTCACCCCGTAAGTGTGCTGAGGACTACTTCATTCTGCAGTTCACTTACGCTAATTAAAAATAGCACCGTGGATGTCGCGGTTGTGTTCCGAAGGTTTGTCCTATAGCAATTCCTAATGCAGAGAAAAATGCCTTGCCTTGTTCATTGACCTTGTTGCTTCAATGTTTACAGTGGAGTATTCTAAATCCGACCACGAGTTCTCTCCAGAGTCTGACTTAGAGGATGGTGAACCAGTGGAGCCCCTCAAACTGGCGCGCACTCTTCAAGAAGGTCAGTATCATATAATCTATTTGGTAATAAACAATCTATTAGATACATGGCAGAGATAGTACAGTTTAAAAGATGGTCATATGGACTTGAATAAACAGGAGTTCGTTCCTCGTCGAATTTCTCGTGAGGAATGAGTTTATGAACCAGCAACAACATATTGGATTAATAGCTTTGTCTGTTCTTTTATAAATATGGCTCCAAGTCCGTCAGCGATAACAATAGCCTTCGTAATAATCCTATTAACAGGAAAAATATTATCTAACATTGACCTGTATGATGCAGGAGTATAGTTTGACAAAGGCATTTACCGGTGGTACGCTAAGTGGACACCTCCGCAGAGCCTATTTCTGCTACCAACCTGCTGTGTACAAATATTACTGTGTTCTGGTGTGATCGCCGTTGCAGCTAGTGTCATTAATGGGATAACGACACTCAACATCTTGTCTCAGGCGACGAACGCAATGTGGTAAAGTTCACATCCTAACTATCGCCACATTGTTATAGGCAAGCATATCATTTATCATCAGGTGAACGTCCAGCTCGTCTCTCTTAATTGTATAAATAAAAATAAAAAAAACTTATAGTTTCAGCACAAGACCGTTTCAACAGAACAACCTTCCATCTAAGATAATACCTCGTATTTGATTTAAATTGAGACCATATATCTGTTATTAGAAAAGGACGACGGCTTCTGCAAACGGTGTGGTAGCGGCGAGCAGCCGGAGTGGATTCTGCTGTGTGACAAGTGCGACGCGGGCTACCACGGCAGTTGCCTCAAGCCGATGCTGTTGCTAGTGCCCGAGGGCGACTGGTATTGTCCACCCTGTAACCATGTAAGTAAATAAAGTATATCGTTGTCTGTATTTCTGCGCGCGCGCATTTACGTGCACTGGCCCATATAGCCCATTATTTTGTATGGATGTGAGGCTTGGAATATTAAAGATCTTAAAAAACGTATTGAAGGTTTTAAGATGTGAACGTATACACCCATGTTGTCCATTTGCTGGACTCAGAGAGTGACCAATTTCAGTGTACTTCAACGGTTAGCGACGGCAACAATGCTTACGGTTAAGGAACGTAAAATCTCCTACTCGAGTCATATACTCCGTCATCAGCGATATGATCTTCTGCAGCTGATAGACGGTAAAGTTTCTGGAAAACGAAAGGTGGAGTGAAGCAGAAGGTCATGGTGGAGAAATATCAGGCAATGAACTGGCATATCCGGAGCATCCGAATTGTTCCGCCAAACCAGAGAAAGAAGGACTGTACCACGCTGATCATTAAGCTTCATTAGTTGGAGAGGCACTTTAAGGAGAAGAAGGAAATGCGCGAACGTATGCGGCAGACACACATATTTTTAATAGAATCATTAAAAGAAGACTATATAGACTTATCCCCAATTGAAATTAAAAAAAAAAACAATACGCTACTAATTGAAAACGACCCTCCTAAAGTCGGTTAAAAAAGTGACAATAGAAATAAACCAGAAAAATTTTTGGTAACTTAACGACCAGGAAAAACTATGACATACATAACCAAGTATAAGTTACTTTCATTTATTCCAGGAAAAACTGATATCGGCGCTTGAAGACGAGTTGGTTAAATACGACGAGCTCCTGGCCAACGTGGAGGTGCAGCGGGAGCAGCGGCGCGTGGAGGAGGTCGACGAATCAGCATCGGATCCTCACGATAAGACTGATGACAAATCGGAGGATAATAAGTTGGCCGAGGTGTCGGATGAGAAATCCGGTAATTATCTTGAATCTCCATATTTGCCACGTGCCTATTAAGTAAAAAAATGTAAATGTGAAACAAAATATTCAATCTATATGCCATCATCATTACCATTTATGATAAATCTAGAATTACATATAACAAAAAATTTATTTACGTGTAAATGCTATTCTGCTATGAAACATTATTTTATAGATTATTCTTTGAAAGATTTTTCTTCTCTATTGCCTTAAATCAAATAAAAAATGATAATTCATTTTATCTACTGTATGTGATTAAATTGTGAAGAAATAGTGGTTGAAACCTCATTGAGCTTGAATTTTGAAATTCCGGTGAAGGGAATCGTTGTGAGGTAAAGGTTAAAAGGCTAAGGAGAACAGTTTTCGTTAATATATAATATCTACTGAACCAAGTATGGTGGTTGTTGATAAATGGTCCTTTAAGTAGACACACTGTGTAGTGTCAATGGTGCTGAATTCTTATTGCAGACTTGGTGCAAATCTCTGTTATATATTTTTCATATATGGTGGTGACACTTAATGCCCGCAGACGGCAGCGGCAGCGATTGGTCCTCGTCGTCGTCATCCGGCGCGGTATATAGACTACGCGCACGCCGACAGCTGCCAGTCAGCTACCGTGCGCAGGAGTACGACCGCCTCATCAGTTCCGCCATCAAGGTGAATCGCTTGTGAATTATGTCATTATAGTTCTCTCACGTAAATAAAATAAGATTTAATAAAACGCTTGAGGGAAGCTAAAGAAAGATGATCTTACGGAAGACCACTTAATCACGCCATTCATAAAAAAAAAACTTCCGTGTGATTTATTATTTCTCTTAATATTTGGCACTTCCTTAAGAATCTTGTAAAATTTCAGGAGGAATATGTGGAACCGACCACCAGTGCTGGTAACCAGGGCCGCGGGAAGGACATATCGACAATTATCGAGGCAGCAGAAGAGGAAAAGATGAAGGCCGAGAGGGAAGCGATGGAACAGGTTTTTGAGCTTATTGATTTACCTTTGCATGTGTTTAGGCACGGGCAAATTTTAGATTTATAATAATGTCACGAATATGAGATTTACCTGGTGTCCATGAAAATGGTCCAGTAGACAAAAATGATGTAATAAAGGCTCTAAAATAATAAAATCAATGCAAGTTCAATAACCATTTAAACAGGTACTGTGGTGATACTTTAAAGAAAACCCTTTTCTTTTGTCCACAGGGGAAACCGTTGGAGTCAAAGAAGCTAAAGAAAAAGCAGCGACGGAAACCAAGGAAATTGAACTCGCTAGATGTCCCGTCCGAAGACGACGAGACTGACGAAGACTTTAAAGACACAGGGTACTTATTTTACATCTATTTCCTCGTATAAAATTCATCTAAATACAAGATATTTATACTATTTTTTTAAGAAAAAGCAATAGCTGTGGAGATTAAGTCTTATTACCCCTAAATACTCTGATTCTTATATTTATCAACATATGGGTTTCTGAGTGTCAACCCAGAACACAATAATACAGTTCTGGCGGCGTGTTCACAATATAAAGGTGAAAACCCTACCATCAACCAAATTCCACATTTTTCCCCAAATTCAAACCAGACTCCCGTGTTGTATGATTGAAAAAAAGGTAATAATATATAAAGTTTGATCATTATAGAATGGAATCATCGTCTGAAGACATATCATCGTCGGCAGAAAGAGACTCTAGGTCATCGGATTCATTACCTATTGCTCGAAGGATGTCGAGACCGGATAAGAAAGGTATAAAGTTATTAACATAACATTAACAAAGTGAGTTGAATGTTCTCTGATAGCGACATCTCATAATGGAACTCTTGCCTGATGTATCACTAACATCAGAGAAGGTACTTTTATCAATTAAATTTCATGAAATATACATTTTGTGTTAAAGATTTTTTTTAATAATTATTATGAGTGTTTATTTTCATTACATGATTTACAAAAAGAGTTCTTCTTTTTCTTAAGAGAGGTCAAAACTGACCGAGTCATCGCCAGAAGTGAAAAAGAAAAAGAAAGGAGTATTTGATGACAGTTCCAGTGAGTCTGCGAGCACCAAGGATTGGTCCAAAAAGTAAGTAATCTTTTTGATGTAAAAATTTTTCTGGCTCAAAGGACTTAATATAACATCCATTACAATTATTAGTATTAACCAAAATATCTAAGGATGAAGTATTTTAGTGAGATTTGATGTGTGCAGCACAGGACCAATCCATGTGGAGATCTTTGAGAGAAGGCCTATGTTCAACAGTGCTGACGATGATGAATCAATAATTAAGATATTTATTCTTTATAAATATGAGGAATTTTTCCAATTATAAATATACAATTCTATTATAATGAATGCCTTTTTAACTATCTGTAACTCCATGTCAGAACCAAATGCTGTGGAGCTTCGTCAGTGGTAGGATTTTTTCAATCCCTCCTAAGTAACTACCACCTTCATATTGTAAATTTGCTGCGCCATAACAGCTTTGCTATATTTCGGCTGTCAACATTTGAGAGCCAAAGTAATCTTGACGATCACGATTTACGTTCCACTACCTTAGTTTCTGTGCTGAATACTGGAAAACGAAAGGTGGGAGGGAGAAGGAAAAAATCATGCATGAGGAACATCAGGGAATGGACTGGCATGTCTGGGGCGTCCGAATTGTTCCGCCGAACTGGATACAGAAAGGACTGTACCATGCTGATCGTCAACCTTCACTAGTTGGAGAGACACTTTAAGAAGAAGATCTTAGTTTCAGTATCATGTGATTGATATATTGGTTAAAAGTTAACCATTAACCTGTATTTATCTTTCTTTATAAAGGATCAAGTATTTTTTTCTAAATAGATCAAAGTCTCGCAAACGACGCGAGAGGGCGCGCTCGCGCTCTCGCCTCACCCAGTACGACTCCGCCGGGAACGTGGTGCGCGCGCGCGTCACCTACGGCGGGCTGAGCGACGACCGCGAGCCCAACGACTGGTCGCCGAAGCATCGGACGCGTCAGCGCAAGATCGACTACACGGAGATGCCAAACACCGAGTCGGAGGATGTGAGTTATCAACATCCACGTTGAGCTCCTTCAAATATAACGTTTTATTTGTTTATCACATCAGAAGTACCAAGAAAATATTCCAACATATTACAATAGTCAATATTTTTACATAATGCTTACTTATCAATAGTAATATACAGTAATATTATAGCAGTTTTTAACAATGAGTAGTAATCAGCTGCAATAAGAGAAGTAATTTATGTGATATAGAAACATTGAATAAAAATAAAAATCGAAGCATATGTGTATAGCAAAATAGATGTTACTAGTTAACATTGATGGTTCACCACCAGTGCACCAAATCGTAGTTACCACCGCTGCGGGGCCACCTTAGCCACCAAACAGTGGTGCGCAAACATAACTGTGTTCTAGTTTTTGAAAGTACTGAAGTTACCAATCTTAATGCCTTACATCTTAAGGCAAGAAAGTCCAGAGCATCTTTTGCATTACAAGTTATACCACTGGTCTTTTATCAGGAGATGCACAAATCCTCCGGAAAGCACATGGCGGACAGCTCGGACGAGTTCCGCGTGGACGACTGGGACAATTCGTCGTCTGGCTCGGAACGCGCCAAGCGGCGGCGGGACGACTCCGCGGAGGAGCGGCAACGCGCTCTCTGTGACCTCGTCAGCAAGACCGCGGTGGTACCGCTGGAGAAGCTGCCCGAGCACGTCACTAGGGAGAAAACCGAGCAGCTGCAAGCCCATCTCAGTGAGTGTTACCTTTTAATAAGTATTACTGGGTGTGAGGGGTTCCACGCAACAACTCACGGGACCCAAGCCAACCTCACCTGCTCGTGGTGCACCCTGCTAATCAACAAACGAGGCTTTGTCTCACACCAACCCGCAATGGGCCATATGAACCCCTACAAACGACGGCTTGTGGTGCCCGACGGTACCGGAGGCCATGCTGACTGTTGAATCTCACGGGAAGCCGCTGGATGCAGGAGGTGCAAGACCGATCCATGTGGATATTTTTGGGGGAGGCGTATGTCCAGCAGTGGACATCTGTGGGCTGATGATAATGATAAAGTATTGCTGACGGGACCGAACCAGGGACCTGCGTGTTCACAAATTAAACAGTCGAATAATTTATTTGGTTACTTGTCATTTATTTATTTTATTAACTAAGCCACATTTATTTCATCTTATGTGGGCACGCCATAGTTTCTAGTACTTCCGCCCAACAATAGCGGGTAACGGGTCTCTGTTGCAGGAGACCGTCTAGGTAGGTATCACCGCAGCGCCTATTGCAGCCGACAAACAGTAGCGTGCAAACAAGTGTTCCGGTATAAAGGGCGCTGTAACTAGTGAAATTAATTGGGTAACGAGACTTAACATCTTGTCTCTCAAGACGACGAGCACAATGTGGTGCAATGCGCAACATCCTAACTAGCGCCACATGGTTATGGGCGGGCTTATCACTTACTATCGGAACCAAACCTGTTCTAGTTAAGGATAGAATGGATGAGATGACGTCATTACATTAAAAATTTTCACTTTGTAGACGCCCAGCAGAGCCCGCCCGCGGTCCGGCCGCTGCGAGGCAGGGGCAGCAGAGGTGGCCGAGGCAGCAGGTGAGTCAGAGACTTCCCAACCTTTCAAACTTAATTTTAGATAGTAGTCGCGGAAAAAATTAATTTCTATAACTTCAGTTTTTTTTATATTGTATTGTGCTACAAGGGCACAGCCCCATTAAAAAAGATAACATTTTAAGTATGACTGTAAAGGATGATGGATTAGATCACGGATTTGCGAAGAGAGACGCTCCATCAGATTCTTTAGATAATTTAATAATAAACATTGTCATCATCATCAGCTGATAGACATCCACTGCTGGACATAGCCCTCGCCCAAACATCTCCACATCGATCGATCCGGCGTTGCTCGCATCCTGTGGGTTACCGCGACTGTCACCAGATCGTCAGTCCACTTTGTGGGAGGCCTCCCAACACTACGTCTACCAGCATAAAAAAAAACAAACAGTATATAAGTAAAATTATTCTTGCAATATATAATAGCCAATTTATAACGCGAATTACATATTATCAATAACCTATTGTTTCCTCTGTGTAGTGAAATAAATGTAGTTATATAACAAAGAATAATTTCCACAGAGGTAGTCGCGGAGGGCGTGGCCGCGGTGGAGGAGGCGGACCGAAGTCCTCGCCCTCCAGCGATGATGCGCTTGCTAAACTAGTGGGCGTCAAGATCAAAGGTGTGTATAGAACAGTATTACCATAGCAGCCAATTTATATCTCCACAGTTGGGGCACAAGGCTTACCCTCAATATGAGGGTGAAGGGCCACAGTCACCACGCGGGCCCAATGCTGATTGGTGACTTCACACACCTTACAATAAATTCTAATTCATGTGCAGGTTTCCTCGCGATGTTTCTCTTCGCCGTTTGTATTCCGGTGTTGTTACTAAAGTTCACAAATGTACATAACTTAAATATTAAAGTTATCGGTCAAAGCCAAGATTCGAACCCGCGACCTTCGGAACGAAGGCCGGACACTCTAACCATTAGGCGAGAGAGCTACTAGAACAGTATATTTATCTTTAACGTTGGACCTTAAACTCCCTTCGGTAGCATAGTTCAGGCAAGATTGTGCTATCTATCATTTTGCCAAGGCCACACACCAATCGAACCCACTAATAGAGCAAATAGTGGACTACATACTGATCCCTGATGACACCAGTAAGAATTGACGTCCTCGGAACATGTAACCAGTAAGAATTGACGTCATCTATGGCACGGCCGGACAGGCACAACACACCCACCGCTGACACCAACACGCACAAGACGACATCCAAGCGTGAAAACACCAATAACGGATTCACCTCATTTCGGACGCGCCGCTTCCGCTGCGTGTTGACGCGCCCGTCAGGTCAGAGGACGGCCCCGAGCCCTCCTCTGATGACCTCATAGTCATCGCCGCCATCCGACGCGCACCGTACACGTCTTAAAATCATATGTATATTTATCTATGTATATATTCGATTACACCCCCCCTATCTCTTCCCCTTTAGCACTGTCCATCTTTTCAACCCTTCCGCATCCAATATTTTCTCGCCTTCCTCCTCCCCCTTTTACATACAACTTTATCAACATATATTATGTATACACTTAGTATTTGTGTTTTGGTTTAGCTGTAAATGTAAGCAGACTGTACTGTGACTCCTTGATGTGAGTTCAGCTCGTCTGTGCTACTCTACTGTACCATTTTTCTATAATCGTATTATATTTCTCGCTGATTTAATTGTATAATAAATAAAATTACGTATTTTGCTGATCAACTTGTAATATTTTAATTAATCATAAATGAACGCAGCGCTAAATGAATACAAGTAATTGATTCCTTCCATTCCTCCGTACAGATCTAAGGGATGCTGGAGATCTGCCGTTGCGACCTAATCAAGTAAGAGCAATAATTAAATATGCATAAAAACAGTTTCTTATTGATATGTTATTATTAATTGGAATTGTAGATGGAAAAATTGTTTAGATTTCACTGAATTACTTCACAGGCCGAACGCGATAGGAAACGACAGGAGCGTGAGGCCAAGCAGGCGGAGAAGGAAGCGCGCCGCATCGAGCGGCTGCAGAAGAAGGAAGAGAAGGTGAAGTTGAAGGAGCAGAAGGCAAAGGAGCGAGAGGAGAAGCGGCTGGCCCGACTCGCACTGCAGGAGAGCAAGCGAATCAAGCGAGAGAAAAATGAGTACATGGCGCCCATGCAGGTCGGCGAACGGCACGTACCGGGCGCAGGGGGCATGGGAGGAACGTCGGGTGGGGTTATGGGCGGCCCTCGACCTGTACGACCACCCCCGGCGGGACCCGGCGGACCCGGCCCGCCCCCCGAGTACAGGGAGCGCTTCCCAACGACACCCAGGCTGCAGGTAGGCACACAACGTTTCTAATGGTGATGGCATTAATGTAAAACTTCGAACTCGTAAATAGAAGTATCGCATACTGTTTTTTTCTCATTGAAATTACTAAAGCACAGTAATGTATTGAGTGTTTACTGGCGTATGATTATATTTCTTTTTACCTACAATGGATTCCAACTGAACAGCCAATTTACGTCCCCACTGTTGGGGCACAGGCCAACCCTCAATATGAGACCGATGGGCCATAGTAACCACGCGGGCCCAATGCGGATTGGTGACTTCACACACACCTTAGAATATATTCTAATTCATGTGCAGGTTTCCTCGCGATGTTTCCTTTCACTGAAGGGTCAGAATACTCCGACCAGCTGGAACCACATAAATATTGTTACTGTCGCATATTGACAAAACGAGATTGGCCAACGCGCATGGCGAGAGTTCATAAACCACCACCGACCAAACTGGGTACACGTGGCCGTGGTTATTCCAAGGTCACGATTTATAGTCCGAGTTTCAATTGCAGGTACGGGCTGAGCTACGGGGCATAGCGATGGGCGACGACCGGATGCAGCTCATGCACCGCCCGGAGCAGGCGCCCCCCATGAGGGAAGGTACGTACACTGCCCATGGTAACAGCATCCATAACCACATGAAAAATACAAGTGCAAAAAATTTACTGGCAGTAGGTCTCTGACCGGAAGCATTCCAGGTAAGTACTATAGCAGTGCTTATTTCTGCCGCCGAACAGTAGTGTGCAGTGTAATTATAGGGATGAGACTCGACATTTTAAGTCTCGAGCGATGAGCACGTTGATCTAAACTAGCGCCACGTTGTTACGGGCAGGCGTATCACTTACAACCAGGTGAACGTCGGACTCGTCTTGCCGTTTAATTAAATATTTTTTTAAAATTGTACTACAAATATAGTACATATAAAAAATAGAATTTACTGAAAATTTGGTTGCACTGTAGGCACGCTGTCAGTGGCCGGATCCCCGCAGCCGTTCAAGCCGGTCGCGGAGGAGCCCAGCCTCATAACCAGAATGCCCCACATGCTGAACCATCAGTACAGGTAGGTTACCACACGTTCCTTACTTACTATAAGTTTTATAGGATATCACCAATGTGTTAATGTAAAATAAAGGTAGATATATATTTTTTTCTAATGCAGACAATAAAACTGTTCCTTGCAGGGGCCCTATGATGTACTCGGGCGGTTCATCAGCATATGGTCCTCGCTCACAGGGCATGATGTATCAACTCCACCCTGGGATCAATCGACCACAGTACTCGCAAGGTTATTACCAACATCTCCGGGCCATGCCCCCCTCGTACCCCGGCCAGCCACCTTCGCCTAACATGGGCCCTCCGGGACCCACTCACCGACCGCCAGTTTCCATGCATGGATCTGGGCCGCAACATAGGCAAGGGCCACCTGGAATACACGGCCCTCCTGGGTCTGCGCCATTACACGGTCCTCCTGGGCCTGCACCAATCCATGGCCCTCCAGGATCTGCAGCAATCCATTGCCCGCCAGGATCTACACCTATCCACGGACCTCCAGGATCTGCACCTATCCATGGCCCTCCAGGATCTGTGCCAATCCATGGTCCCCCTAATTCAGGACCAATCCATGGCCCTCCCGGAGCTGTTCCAATTCACGGACCTCCAGGTACTATTCCCCACGGACCACCAGTTTCATCACCTCATCAATACAGTTCTGGACCACTTGGTCCACATGGACAACCCGTATCTTCACCTGTTCCCCCTGGTGCACCCGGAAACGTACACGGCCCGCCTGTATCATCACCACTCGGTGCTTCTGGACCTAATATGGGGCCACTTGGTCCTGGACAGAATCATGGTCCCATCTTACAAAACATGCAAGGTCCTCGACCACATATGCCACAGACAGGACCACATCCCATGGCCTCGAGTCACATTGGTCCACATGCTCTTCGCCCATGGAATATAAATCAACATGCCTCAGTCTCAGGTCCACCTGGATTAAACGCTAATAGTTCTATGGGACCTAATCCTCACAGCCATCTTGGACCGAGGCTTCACGGGTCTGGCCCGGGAATTCATAGGCTACCTCTCCAGGGCCCTGCTGGGCCGAACCCTCTCGGATCAAATCCACATGATCATGGAGACTCAAGCCCTCATAGACCAGGTCCAAGTCCCCTCAATGCAGCTACAGGACACAACTTGCCGAGCAGTTTGGGCATCCACGGACCTGATTCACATGGACCTAACGGATCCACAGTACTGTCTATGCATAGGCCTTCCCTCGCTTCTGGGCCACCTGGTACTTCCGGCTTGCCAACAACAACTGATCATGACCAGACTCCAATGGTGGAACACCCCAACATCGCAACACGGCCTACAACTTCGCCCAGTCAACTGTCTCAGCCTCCCAATCTTTCTACTACTTCATCGACCACCACTCCGCCAGCTGCTACAGAACCGCCCATACAAATCAAAGCGGAAGTGAAAACCGAACCGGAATACCGGACTCCGCCCGCGTCCCCATCACACCAATCCCCCTCTCCGGAGCCGTTACGTAATCATCCGAAGATTAAACACACGGAAAATAAAGACCGGAGGCCGCGGTACCCGCTCGGGCCTTACGCGCCGCAGTACGGGCCGTACGGACCGTACGCGCCACCGGCTGCGCAGCCCGCAGACAGCGCGATGAGCCTGCAGGCGCGGCTGCAGCAACCATCACCGCTGCAGCGCATACACGCAAACATGCCTCATTACCTGCCGAACGCGCACGAGGACAAGCCCCCGCAACGGCCGCCTTGTCCGCGAGCAGAGCGCCCGCCCCTGCACGACCAGTTGCAGTACCTGCAGCACTTGCGGCCGCAGGTGCGCACTCCGTACGGCATGCCTATGATGCGGCACCCACAGCCCGGACGCGCCAGCCCCGGGGCCGCGCCGCCCTACCACTACCCGGACGTGCGGCAGCCCGTGATGGACAAACACATCGCCCCCGCTACGCCGCCGCAAGTGGCTCCACCCATGATATCGCCGGATATACAGGACCGCGAATCCCCCAAGAACGCCGACGCAGAAGATGAAGAGGAGGAGGAAGAGGAGCAGGAGGAGCAGCCCTCGTCACCGCCCGAGTCCAAACCAGATTTTTTGAGAATCGAAAGTGTAAATAAGAGCGAACCTATGAAAGCGCCAGAGCAGATCAAAGTTGAGGAGGAAGCGACGGAGCCGCGCGAGGAGGGCAGCGTGTTCGGCGGGCTCGTGAGCTACTTCTCCAGCCAGCGGGAGGACGACCTGGACGCGTAGAGACAGTGTGTACATATTAGTATAGATAATTTTATTTATGCGGCTCGGTGTAGTGTGTACTGTGCGCTGTGTATGATATTATAAAGTTTTAGATCGGCAAAGTGGAAAAGTATAGAGTCTTTTTGGTCTCGAATAAAACAATGTATTATTATTATTTTTTGTTAATGTTTAAGTGAGATTTATTTATACAACAAACGATAAGTACTTACAGTATACTCTGAAATACGAATTTTATTAAAGAATGATCATTTCATTTTGCAAAATAAATGTTTTCTTCAAACTGGTCATTTTTATTCTAATCAATGATTGATATTGTTTAAATATAAAATGCCTTTCTGGCAAACAACCTTGTAATGGGGGAAGTCCCTGGTTTGGTTCCGTTGCCACATGTAAAGTGTGATAGGTGGTAGTTTTTGTCTGCCGCCATAATAATATAGTAAAGATTGAATATTGTATTTATTTTACAAGGGGTACCATCAACAGCCAGAGTGCTAAACAGGCTATGCTAGGAGTTTGCTGGCCATAAGGGATATAATAATTTGATAAAGCTTTTTTTTTTTTTATTTATTAAAATTTCCGATTCTTATTTTTTCAAAGACCTCTGTATTGCAATTTAATCACTTAGACAATGAGCCAGGATACCAATGAACTTTGCTAGTATCCACAAATCAATAAATTTAGTTGGATAGAATCATTTTTAAGGTTATATCTAACTACCCTCTTTTCCATCAATATTGTCAGTATTTGGGTGCTATGAAACTTGTTTTCAACTATAATTAATTTATTTCTTATAATTACTTCCGGGGTCTCCCAGGCACCTTCTTGCTTCCGGCCGTCTGCTTATTTTTGCCACCAAACGATATTGTTTGCTCTGTAGAAGAGAAAATAATTTAAATAACAATAATATACCATTCCAACCATGTTAAAAAAAAACCGAACTTTTCATATAGAATTGTCTAGAATAGTATAACATTTTGTGTTCCTTAACATCTGAATCATTAAGACTAGCTTTATTAACCAATTACAAAATAGTTAGTTAAAATGGGTAAGGCACCGTCGGAGTACGTCTAAGTAGGTACCACCGCAGTCTATTTCTTCCGCTTAACAGTACTGTGTTTCCGGTTTGTAAAGTTGTAGCTAGTGAAACTACTACGGTAAATCGAGTGTTAAGGGGAGAGCAGAATGAGGTGCAGAGTATATCATCCTAACAAGTTACGCTGTTATAGATGGGCATATCAAAGTATACTATCAGGAAAAACGTCTTATTTAATCTGTAGCTCCGTGGAAAAAAAAAATTAAGTGTTTGTTTTGCCAACATTACTAAGTTATAATGATAATAGGAAATCATGAAAAAAAAATTTTTAAATCGGACGTGTAAAAGTTTCTTCGCGATCGGCAAAACACTAGTGATACCTCTGAAGGTTACAGGCTGCGGTGATAGCTCAACACCGGGTGGGCTAAAAGACTGTTACCTAAATAGTTTTAAAAAAAAAATCTAGACTGTCTTTTATGAGGTCTAGTTTCCCGCTGACCTGGTGGTGCGATCTTCAGCGATATGTCATAAGTTTTACTCTTGGGCCGCTTCGCCGCCGGTTCCAGTTTCTCAGGCGTCTCCGTGGGGGTCACCGTCTCCTGCGTCGCCGCCCAGCCGTCCTAGATTGTGGAAAATTGTTTCAATAATAAATTATCCTACAAAGTTTTTCACTAAAATATTTTTATTACTAGTAATTGACTGATTACAATATTGTTAAGTGTTTTTTTTTTCAAATATTCAGGTAGGTCTCCGTTTCTGGAGATCATCTAGGTAGTTACCACCACAGCTCGAACTTCTGCTGCCAACAGTACTGTGCAAACGTTACTGCGTTCCGGATTGGAAGGCACTGTAGCTGAGATTACTGGAGTAACGAAACTTATTATCCTGTCTTAAGGCAATGAGCGCAATGTGATGTAGTGTATACCATCTTAACTAGCGCCACGTTGTTATGGGCAGGCGAATCACTTACCATCAGATGAACGTCCCGCTCGTCTCATCGCTTCATTGACTAAAAAAAAACTTTTTAAATATATCTGCCAGTCCATATAATCATCATATATCTTCCTTTCTAATCTGGTCCTGTAGCGAAGCCGAGAGAAGAGAGTAGATGGTACCTACCTTCACACTGCATATTCTGTTCTAAAATGTATACTAATTTTATTTGTACTTATTCTATTTTCAATACTCTTGTTGATTAATGCGCTCGGTGTACCTCAGGGTCCTCGATCTCGGGCGCAATGGGGAGGAACGACAGCAGGTTCTCGTCCTCCCCCTCCTCGTCTGAACTGCAAAACGCAGCTACCGGCTCACACGTTGTCACATCTACCTGCCATTGTATAAGTTTCACCTTGCAATAATTAACTACCACTTTCTACACATACATAAACTTTTATTTTATACCGGTGACAGGTATCCATTTCTGGAGACTGTGATGCATTGTATAGCATACCTAATGCTAAGTCTATAGACTTACCATCAGATGTAAATTTTACTAGTTTAATTATTGTTAACTACATAATCCGAAGAATTGCTAGACTTATGCAGCAATGGACAGGATACATTATTTATAGGACCGACAACCAATGAGGCAAAAAGCCTTGAGTTGCAGTCACATACTCTCAGACAGGTTGCTCCTTAAAATGGATTAACGATCTTGTTAAGGTCATAAGCACCCGGTGGATGCGAGCAATGTACAACTTTTCGCTGTGAAGATCTTTGGGTTACAGCAGTAGTGGATGTCCAAGTCATTAGTAATTCAGCTATCTCTACGAGTCGAAAAATTAAAAAAAAAACACTACTTTCATTGAAGCTAACCTCGACCTCCTCATCATCGCGGCTCTCGCCCGCCTGATCGACAGAGCGGTCCTCGTCTTCCACGTCGAATTCGCTCTCCCTCTCTTCATACTCCACATTCTCGTCCAGTTCCTTGAAGTCGGGCGCAAACGCAGACCAGTTCTCGACCTGATTCTGTGCCCAAATCGACACAACTCCTGTAAACAAAAATAAATACAATACAGAGAGACCAGACAAGCAAGAAATTGAGCAAAACAACCGAAATTTAGCAAATCTAGTATAAACCAGTATATCTGATTATAACATAGAATAAAGTAAAGGACGCAAAAGATAAAGAAGATTCTTTTATTCTTGTACTTCCTTTAACATCATCATCAGCTACAAGTGCCTGACCTTGTGCATAATGTTGCATATCCAAATTAGTGTTTATGCAACATACCCATTGCCTACCGAGCTATGACAATTACCTTTGTTACTACTGCATTAGTTCCGATTAGATCTTTAAAGACAAATTATCTGAATAACTACATTATATACAGACTTGGTGATGGTTTTCTCACCGGCGCTGATACTGGCAATAATCGGCCTCACGGGGTGCCACACCACGTCAAGCAGTAGCTCGCCCTTAGTGCCATGCAGGATCTTCACTAAGTTCCCAATGGATTTCTCCCATATGTAGAGTGCGTGTTGGCGCGCCGATCCCGCGCAGATGTACTCGCCATCTCCAGAGAAGCAGCATTTCTTCCATGTGGTTCTGTGACGAAATTGTTGAATTAAAATATGTGATTGTGATAATTGACTAAGACGTGGACCACGGAATTCTAATTTTCTTCTGCTTCTAAGAATAAAAAAAAATGTTTTTAAATAAGTAATTTATTATACACATATTAGACAAACCTTCAAATGATTTACATGACAGTAAATGGTCTCCATTTTCCACACTATGCTGTTATCAGTTCAAAGGATACTTTATTTTACTTTTATTGGAAAGGGATCTGAATAGGTACCACAGCATTCCGCTTGATTCAGGCACCAATTGAGGTGGGGCGCTATGCCGGGTAACCTCCACGTGTGCCTGTCTGTTGGTGCTCCCTCTGGGATGAACAATAGTCAGGCCGGTGCGCCCTGGGCGCCGGGCGGCAGCGATTTTGCCGTCTGGCGGCGAATAAGCCGGCGAGAAAGGTCTCCATGCGTGTCCCTCTGACTAGCAGAGGGCACAGTGGGGAGACGACGGCGGGCTCGGTGTTCCCTAATTCGGTCGCCGGGCAGGCGGGGAAGATCCAGTATCGACTCCGCTACCGTCTCAAATCTCGTAAACCCTATGTACGTGTCGTGGATCACGTCTCGCGGCGTCTTAGGGAACGAGGGTCTTGGCTTAACCGCCCGGGCCGCGAGGATGTTATTAACCTCTTAAAAAAGCACCCGAATCCCAAGCGTTGGCTCGCCGCGAAGGGATGCATGGCTGATGGGAAGTTCAGTCGCTAGCGATGTCCTCCGTCAGGACAGCAGCCGACCTCTTGACGGGTTACGCTAGGCCTTCCTAGGTAAGAAGGCTCTGCCTGGGTCGACGATTATTTCCTTTCGCACTCGTGGGATTTATATGGAACAAACAAATAACCAAAATTTTGTAGAAGACAAAGAAATAGTGTTTGGTTCGAACGTAAGTTTGAACAGTAAAACAGAGGAGGAGGCCCCTAAAGCTAAGCCTAGTGGCCGGAAATCGCGAGACAGAAAAAAGAGAAGATTGGAGAAATCATAATCCTCTAACGATGAAGAAGAAACACCAGTATCCAGAGACACATCTGCACCTGAGAGTATGATTGCAGAATTCCAGATACCGCAATGTAAGGAAAACGTGCAAACAGCCGAAGAACAGGTCGAGGCTATGGTGAGAGAAACCAATAAACGAAGGACAACGTCGGGCCTATCTGTTGGTGATTTCGTTGATGATCGCACGGCCGCGGCTCTTAACAAACAGGTTCTTGATGATGTTGGAGTAATACTTACAGTTGCAGCAAAGTTGAAGAATCTCAAAGGCATCTTCAAAGGCGCTTTAAAGGATGCAGCTTCGTCGATAAAGGCTGCCGTGGAAGCATTACATATTAGGACAATAACTGAGGAGACTGCAAAATTGCATTAAGAAAATGCACGCCTGCATAAAGAGGTGGGAAAGCTACGTAAGGAGTTAGTGGAGCTCAAATTGCAAGTCGCAAGGGTAGTTCCAGTAACAAATTTAGCGGAGACTACAGCAGCTTTTCCTATTCCTAATCAGGCGGAAGAAATATCTGGATTGATTATGAGACAAGTTGGTGATATGATGAGCGCGAGATTTGCAGCTCTTGAAGACAGGCTTCTTCCAGAAAAGCGAATTCGTCCTCCGCTAGCTGCTGATCAAAGAAAGGCTGCACAGATAACTGTAGCGGCCTCTTCCAAAGCACCAAACGCAAGGCCATCGAAGAAATACGCGAACGCCGAGAGTAGAACAACAAAGGGACATAACAGCAGAGACCAAGGAAGTGAAAATATGAATGTAGATCACAGTCAAGAAAAAGCTTGTGAAAGCCAAGAAGATTCTGAGCGCACAGAAGGAGGTAGTCAACAGTAGTTAGAAAGGGGAAGAAAACTAAAACGAAGAGTGTCGGTCAAACGACAACAGCGGTTAGTGCAGTTTCTGCCCAAAAACAAAAATCTACACCAATCAAGCTGCGTACTCCTCGCTCGGCGGCAGTTGTTATTACACTGCAGCCTGGTGCTGAAGAGCGCGGAGTGACATACGCTAAGGTGTTAGCTCAAGCTAGGGAAAAGATAGATCTACCTACCCTCGGTATTAGCTCTCTGCGATACCGCCAAGCTGTTACAGGTGCTCGTATCTTGGAAGTCCCTGGTACGGTGAGCGGCGATAAAGCAGATTCACTAGCTAGATTGCTGAAAGAGTCTCTTCCTTAAGATGATATAAAGATCTCCAGACCAATAAAATGCGCAAACTTGCGAATTTCTGGACTGGATGATTCAGTCCGTGGAGAAGAAATTGCTGTAGCTGTTGGGCATCATGGCGATGCTCCGAAGATTCAGTAAAGATTGGGGTAATTCATCGATCTCCCATGGGCTCTGGTAGTGTCTGGATTCGGTGCCCAATAACTGCAGCTAAAAAACTGCAAATGGATGGACGTCTATTGGTCGGCTGGGTATCAGCACATGTTAAACTACTGCAGCCCCGGCCGTTACGCTGCTATAAATGTCTACAAACGGGACACATACTGGTATCATGCAAGGCTGAGGTAGATCACAGCATGGACTGTTATCGCTGCGGACAACCTGGCCATAAGGCCACTACGTGCTTAGCTGCGCCAAAGTGCTTGCTTTGTTCGGTTGCTAAACTGCCGGATAATCACCTCCTGGGCAGTAAATTGTGCTCTGCTCCAAAGCACAACAAGGGCATAGTAGCGGTCGCAAAGACCATGAACGAACTGACTAATGACTGAGAGGCGATGGTGATCAATTAGTTAAATGGTTTATCATCGCTTTCTTCAAGCTAATATCAACCATTATGCCCAGGCACAGGATTTACTCATGCAGAGCATGGCGCAATGGTCGATTGAATTGGCGGTAGTTTCCGAGCCTTATATTGTTTTCCAGGAAAACAATTGGGTAGCAGATAACGATGGGGTGGTAGCAATAATTCTTTTTAAGACTGCTATTGCTCCACCGCTTGCTACCATTGCTAAGGGCACCGGGTACGTAGCAACTCGATGGAGAGGCACAGTTGTCATAGGGGTATATTTTTCTCCAAACAAATGCCTCGCCGACTTCAAATCATTTCTGGGTGAGCTGGGAACCCTCGTTGGGCAGACCCTACCTTGCCCTATCCTGGTTGTCGGGGATCTCAATGCTATATCAACAGCTTGGGGTTCCCGGTCGACTGATGCACGCGGTAAAGTCTTAGAGGAATGGGCGACGATGTCTGGCCTAACAATATTAAATCAAAGCTCAATCAATACATGCGTGCGTAAGCAAGGAGGATCCATCGTCGATGTTACCTTCGCATCTCCGGCCGTCGCAGGTCGTGTGCATGGATGGAAAGTGCTGGAGGGAATTGAAACATTGTCAGATCATCGATACATTCGATTTAACATCTCTGACCAGACGATGTCGAGTGCTTGCCATCCAGGAAATAGATGTATTCCTCTATCAACCTCAAGATGGGCGGCAGTGAAAAAACTAAACAGAGAGGCATTGATAGAGGCCTCTATCGTACAGGGATGGCTTTCCTCACCTTCTGGATCAATAGAAGTGGAAAAAGAGGTATGTTGGTTTAAGGAAGCCATGATGCAAATATGTGATGCAAGTATGCCTTGGGCCAAACCTTTTTCTCCAAAACGGCAGGAGTATTGGTGGTCTCGTGAGACTGCAAACATACGACGCGAGTGCGTCATGGCGAGACGTCAATATACACGACATCGCAGAAGATCCTCCAGAAATGTACAAATAGAGGAAGTGCTGTATGGAAAATACAGGGATTGTTTGAAGGCCTTAAAGGATGCTATAAAAGAAGCTAAAACACGTTCTAGAGAGGAGCTATTAGAATCACTTAACAACGATCCCTGGGGACTACCGTATAAATTAGTGAGGAATAAAACCCGTCCCAGGATACCACCTCTTACGATGAGTTTTGAGCCACGGTTTCTAAATAAAGTGATAAACACATTGTTCCCAAGCCCAAGCGAACAAACTCTGCCAGCAATAGCTCCACTAGGCACGAATCGCGAAATGGATACTGAGGTGCCGCAAACATCAGAGATGGAGTTCCGAGCGAGCATAATCAAAATGCGGGCTAAAAAGAGAGCTCCTGGTCCTGATGGCGTACCTGGTTGTGCCTGGATTGAAGTCATCAAGTCTTTGGGAAGCCGACTCCGCCGACTGTTTGATATTTGTTTAGAAATAGGTCGGTTTCCTACGCAATGGAAGACGAGCAGCTTAATCCTAATAAAAAAGGAGGGACGCTCCGCGGATGCACCTTCCGCCTACCGCCCAATAGTGCTACTCGATGATATTGAGAAACTATTTGAAATAGTGATTGCTGGTTGCCTCATAGAACATCTTAGTAGAGTGGGTCCTAACTTGTCAGATTCTCAATATGGTTTTCGACTGGGTCGTTCCACCATTGATGCCATAAAAAAGGTCAAGGCTCATTCAGATGAAGCATTGGCGCAGGGTAAGGTGCTCATAGCGGTCTCTCTTGACATCGCCAATGCTTTTAACACTCTTCCTTGGACGTGTATAAGGGAGGCGCTGAAGTATCATTGTGTGCCTCTTTATCTGTGCCGAATTATTAATGAGTACCTCTCCGAAAGAGACGTGTCATACCGAGGGCACCAAGGCGGATTACTACGCAGGAAAATAACATGTGGTGTTCCGCAGGGTTCAGTATTAGGTCCAATCCTGTGGAATATTGGCTACGATTACGTCCTGCGAGGCAAAGTCGCTGCGAGCGTGAACATCATCTGCTATGCGGATGACACACTAGTCATAGCCCAGGGTGATACTTATTTGGAAGCTTCACGTCAGATTACCGCGTCGGTGGCACAGGTTGTGGATAAAATTAGTTCGTTGGGACTAAGGTGGCATTGGACAAGTCCGAGGCCATTTGCTTCCACAGACCTCGGAAAGCGCCGCCGCGAGGATCCCATATTGTTGACGGCAATACCAACATCAGGGTTGAGTCCAAAATGAGGTACCTTGGGTTCAATCTTAATAGCCGTTGGAACTTCCGTGAGCATTTCTCGCGCCTAACTCCTAGATTAATGGGAGTAGTTGCGGCCTTGAAGCGCCTGTTACCTAATCTCGGAGGACCCGAGTCAAGTAGCCGTTGCCTCTATTTGGGGGTAGTGCGTTCTATGGCGCTATATGGAGCACCTGTATGAGCACAAGCCCTGACGGAACAGACTATAGCGGACCTCAGAAGACCCCAAAGAGCGATGGCCGTCGGGGTAATACGAGGGTACCGCACTATCTCACATGAAGCTGCATGCGTACTAGCAGGATCTGTCCCATGGGATTTAGAGGCTGAGTTCCTTGCAGCCATGTATAAAAGGCGCATGGAATTACAAACCCGGGGTGAGCAGCTCCCACCGAGGGAATGGGGTTTACGGAGGTATCACGCACGACGGCTACTGCTCGATGGCATGACAGACTGGCCCATCCCAGGGCAGGTAGTAAAATTGTTGACGCCGTGCATCCAGTTTTAACAAATTGGATTAACAGGCGCCATGGCGCACTGACGTTCCGACTGGTGCAGGTGCTAACGGGGCATGGATGTTTCGGAAAGTACCTGCACCGTATAAGAAAAGAGCCCTCGGCCATATGCCACCATTGCGGTAGCGATGAAGATTCCTTAGAGGTATGTCCGAGTTGGACAGGGCTGCGTCGAGACCTCGTCGCTATTGTTGGCAACGACCTTTCTCTTCCCGCTTTCGTGAAGGCAATAGTGAAAAGCGAAAGAGTCGTGGAACGCCTGTGTCGCTGTTTCTGAAAAAGTTATGTTGCAGAAGGAGGCTGCGGAGCGGGTGACAGAATGTGCCTCTAACCTCGCCATCCGTAGACAGAGACCCGGTCGTCGGAGGAGAAGGGATCATGCTCTTCTCCAACCCCCCTAATAAAGGCTTAAGTGGCGGGTACGGGGAAATCCGCCACCCAGTAATGTAAGCCTCAAGAGGGCTCATGTATTTTCCGCTTAGAACCACTGTGTCTTTGGTTTCCATAAAAAAACCCATGTCATGTTGGGGCCATTAGTAAGCCGAGATTGCCGGGACTGCGGTAGTGTGCGAAAACGTTCCCGCAGTGTCGGCGAAAAGCGCAGCTAGGAAACCGTGGAGTTTTAGCCAGTAAGAATCTGGCATACCTTTTTTGTTGTCCCCCCCAAATGAGAAAGTATCCATGCAGGATTTCCCCACATAAAAAAAAAAAGGCACCAATTGAGGTTCAAGGTTCAGGTATGAACCAGTGAATTATTGGAGTAACAAGATGAATTTATATATATATATATATATATATATATATATATATATATATATATATATATATATATATATATATATATATATATATATATATAAATGATTTGCCAATCTACTGTTGTGTATCAATTTTAACAAATATGTTATTGTTATCAGCACACACCACTTACCATCACATGTGTTTACACAGCAGAGCCATAGTGTACATACTTTTATATAATTTATGAATAATCAAATGTTGACTAACTTATTAACGAGGTCTTGGAGTTTTTGTATGGGCTCTGGCTCCCCATTCACACCACATTTCAACACTGTGTTTGCGTCGTACACTCTGATAACTCTGTCTGATGTATTCACAAGGAAACAGCTGAAATAAAATATTTATTAGTTACTAGGGTTTTGTTTCGGAAGATTAAAGTTATTAGATATTTGATTATATAAGGAGAATGGGGGAACAGATTTTTTTTTTTCCATAGTTTCCATTATTTAAAGTACTGAATAAATCAGTTAGATAGCAAACCGACACTAACATTTAAACTGCCACTATTTTGATGCACTGAGCCATCATCACATTTACTGACATACTAATAAAGCATTGCTCTATAAATATATTTCTATAAGAACTATATAACATTAACATATCTGGCTATGTAGAATTTAACGTCACATTAATCAATAACCTCTTACTAAAAATTTATTGGATACCTCTACAGTGCCAAAACTAAAATATGTTTGTATACACAGAGAACATATCACTATACAAAAAAATGGCAATGAACTACTCACTCTCCTCTCCTAGCAAACTCAATGCTCTTTATGCCAGTGGTACTGGAGGTGCCAACAGTTATTTTAAAACTAGCCTTTATAGCTAGTGCCTGAGAGTCCAAAATTAAAATTTTCCCTTTTGCATTCCCTGTGTACACATAGTCACCTCTACGGTCAAATGAGGCAATCACATTGATATCACCCTAAAAAAAATTAATCATGTAAATATATTACCTATGCCTTTCAAATAAATTATAATAGTATTCTTGACCACCCATGAGGAAGATGAGTTATCATTGAGGATGTGGAGAATATCACCAACAGAACTTTACCTACATAATATTCTAAAACTAAATTAAAGGCTTATTCCCAGGGATAGTTTTGCAACTTTTCTGAATTGTTACCAGCATGTTACACTCATCAACACTTGCCATGCCATACAGTAGCAAACATCAAGCTGAAGTGATAACTAAACTATTAACAATAGTAGATACAATAAATTTCACATATTTGATCCTTAAAATCATTCCATAAGAATCAAACATTCAGATCAGAATGAAATTTAAAGGAGACTTGAAGAAAATGTATTATAATATAAATTAGAACTTACATCATCATCAATTGGCAGTATTTTATGTTCACCTTCAGTATCCACCAGTAATGCAGCATGTCTCATTGGGCATACAAGAAATCTCCTGTCATTTCTTGGATCAAACTGCACCCTCATAATTGGTGTTGGAAATCTATAGCGTTGCTCACATTCCCCTGATAACACATCCCATATACATACATTGTGGTCTGTAGAAGCTGAGAGTAGCTAGAAAAGAGAAATATTATTTTTAAAAAAATCCTTACTTGCAAATATAGATCACACAGCCATCTACAGAAAAAGTAAAAATTACAATCTTGTACCTAAGTAGCACATCTAATTTAGGTTAGTCTGAATCTGTTCCCACTGAAAGTTAAATGGGCAATTCAATCTATTAAGTTTACTTGAGAAAACGTCCACTTTAAACATAGGAATATTAACATTACTCACTTTCTTACAGTTCCTTGACCAGCTCAGACTGCAGACTGGATAGACATGTGCCGATATTGATTTTGCAATTCCTCGTGTTAAAAAATCCCAGATGAATATTCGTCCATCATTGCAACCTACTGCTAATAACGTCCCGCGCCTATTAAATGCACATGTAGCAGCTAAAGATATAGAATCTAAGGCCCCGTCAAACTCCTATGAATAAAAACAATTACATTTTCTTAATACTTTTTATCTAACGGTGTTTATTTTTTTATGTATATTATTAAAAAAAAAACGAAACACCGGCACCACTTAGCTTCTATGAAAACAAGTGGTTTATGAAAATGTATGATATACTCACTTCCGGATAATTTTGTCCAAAAGATTCTGAAAAAAGTAATAAGAAAATGATTAGTTATTAATATGAGAAATTCAACAAAAGATGCATATGGGAAAGAAACATACCCAATAACTCCAAATTCATTTTAATGAGCTATAAATTTAATAACATAGTTCAAACTTTATTAACATATGTTTTACACATAATTATATGTTTAACAAAGCTGGTTTAAGAAGCTTTGTTTAGCTTACATCTATTATACTATAAAGACGATTACACCGTCTATATGATACAGTTTACATGAAATAGGCGCTAATGTCAAAAAATTAGGACACAGATGATATTGTCTCTACGGAAAGAGCAGTCATAGGTAATATATTAATAATTATACGCTGCTCTGTTAATCTTACCACCGTTGGGGCTTGGGGTATTATAAATTATTGCATATTGTAATATAATACAAATATAATTCATATATGACATTTTTAATTAATAGACTACACCGCACAAATACAATTATTTTATAATATATCGATGTCGTGTCAGTTAATATGAATAATTTACTCAATAGATAGCATGTAGATATATCTTTTAGCGAATATAATTATTATAACTCAACATGTTAAACTATAAGAACAAAAATTCTTTACATCAATAGAATGAATAATTAAATAAATCATCTATTTCTAATATCTATGAACTAATGTGATTGTGAAAACCTAAAAGGTTATTTTATATTACTTTGATAATTGAATTTTATTGTACAGTTTCGCATCGCAAAAACTTTATTTTAATATATATTAATATTAACTATTATTTATTACCAATACTAATAACATAAATTGTACATTTGTCTTTATAATTTTAATGTAAGTAATGACAGTTGTTGATAAATATACAAGTTTGTTGTATTCGCGACTAAGTTATATAAATTCTATTACACTTATCTAATGTTACAAATTATTGTAGGTTGTAAGAGATCCTATGCTTCTATTGGAGAGTGTTTAAATATGTCGACTTCGAATTACTGGAAAGGTGCTCCTTTGTCAATGTTATATGGATCAGACTCGCCGTGGGATAACGCTGAATTCCCACCTGTGCAGCCAGGTCATAACCATGTAGTTCTTTATCATATCCCGAGTGACGGCGTTATCGCTGGAGACAGACCTCCGAAGCCACAGATTGGACAGGATAAATGGGATCAGAATCATGTTAGATTACCATGTTCAAAGCATAGTTTATATCCTGTAACTAATGTGAGTTGACTTTAATTTTAAAAATGCACGCACAATTATATCTTACTATCAAAATTACAAATGAAAAGATTGTTATATAATAAGATAATACAATATTAAATTAAAAATTTTCAGGAAAAAGGTGAAACAAGGTTAAGAAAACGGTGGGCTATTATAGAAAATACTTTAAAGAAACCAATAAGAGATAGTAAACAACTGGCAGATGCTATATTAGCATACAACACAAAGTTTAAAAACAGGTGGAAATTCAGAGCCCTTCACAAGTTGTTTAATGAGGTCTGATTTTTTTGTTAACTCATTTAAGCAGGAAGGATAATGATGCCTCCATTGCTAATTGCAAACTAATATATTAAGTTTTTAGTGGTTCATAAGCCTATCTTGGCATAAATTATGTCAATGGCTGCTCTATATCATACGGTGCATTAGTAATGAAGTCTTTTTTTAAAAACATCTGTTTTGTGCTATGAAAAGGCTTTTACCTTTTCATTAAGTACTTTAGCAAAGTTTGCTTTTACCATTACTACCAATTCTTCTTTGCAGTGTCTAGAAGAAGAGGAATCACAATACTTCTTTGATGTAACCTTGCCCGAAACTATGAAACTAGTACTGGATTTACCGAAATTAGTCCAAGCTCCAATACCATTACTAAAGTAAGTAAAAAAAAAAATTAAATTTTGATGAATATTTAATATTTATATCCAGACTATAAAATATTTACAAATCTTTGTACATTTATACTAAACACTGAATACTAATGCAAATATAATAATATAAACAGTTTTCCATTGTAGCTTACAATGTTACTGAAATTATAAGACGAGTGATATTTTATGAGAATATCCTAACTAGCATCAAAATGTGGACAACTATAATTTACTGTGTTTTGTTGTTTTAGTTTTACATTAAAATTTATTAGTCAATGTTATATCTAAATGAGAATCTTTATTTTGCAGACAACATAAAAATCTATCGATATCACTATCACAACAACAGATTGCTAGTCTATTGGCGAATGCGTTCTTTTGTACATTTCCCAGGAGGAATAGTATGAAAACAGATTCGGAGTATGCATCATACCCTTTCATAAATTTTAACTCGTAAGTAGTCACTTCTTTTTACTTATTCTCTTTTCTATAAGTCTTCTTGCCCTACCTTCTTTGGTAGGGCATTTTAAACAAACACAAAGTGGTCTTCTAGGTCACTTTAACAGCTGTTTGTCCTCAATAGATTGTTTGTGCCAGAAATAGAATTTTAATACAATAATAATAGATAGCCATCATAATTTCCCCACTGCTGGAACTTATCACGTCTTCACAGAGGAAGAGAGTTAAAACCCTATATCTGTTATTCTAAGTGTGGGTGGGTATTAAACTGTTAGTGTGTAAACATTAACCCCACTTTTTTGTTTCAGATTGTATGAAACTTCCGGTTCAGATGATGTGATTGAGAAATTAAAGAGCATTTGTCATTACTTCAGAAGAGTCTGCATGGAAGGTGATACTATTAATTATTATTTCAATATTAATATGATATTTTCATATCTTATCATAGATTATCACAAATCCGTTTGTTATTCACTTTAGGAACACTATGCCATTAAGTTTTTTTATTCAACAACTCTATGAGACGATTGAAACATTCTCCTAGTGATATATGTTTGTCAAGTGTACAAAATCCATCAAATTGTACTTGAAGTTAAGAGATAAGATGTTAAGTCACTTTAGTCAAATAATTGCATTAGTAACATCTGTTCTAAATGAAGCAGTTAAGTTTGTCTATTTACAATAGGATGAACAATTAAGTGAGTTCTTTTCGCGAGTGGCTATGTCCAGCTGTAGACAGGCGGAAGCTGATGTTTAAGATGTGGCTTTGATGTTGATTGAGGAGTTTGATGCTGTAACTCGTTTAACGCGGACATCCTGTGCGGTCTCTTGCAGCGCAGTGCCGGCGGGCGTGGTGACGTTCGCGCGGCGTTCGGTGGTGCCGCGGCGCGTGCCACGCTGGGCGGAGTCGACGTGTCCGCTCGCCGCGCTGCCGCTGCACATCAACCCACGCGACACCATCGAGGAGGCGGACGGGCTCATACAAGTCGATTTCGCTAACAAGTACGTTCATACGTATACATCTGTCACTGGAGACCGTTTCCATATCATAGTTCCCAATTTTACTGCTAAACAGTAGTGTGTGAACTTTACTGTGTCCCGGTTTCGTATGGTGGTATAACCAGTAATATATTATACGATATTTTCAGGTATTTAGGAGGTGGAGTGTTAGGGCACGGGTGTGTACAAGAGGAGATCCGTTTCGTGATCTGCCCGGAGCTAATGGCGTCCATGCTGTTCACCGAGGTACTTCGCCCCAATGAGGCTGTCATGATTATTGGTGAGTTATGTTGCGTATTGTGGTGATGATCACAATTAGATGTAGTTTATATCATCTTAACTAGGGCTGCACTGTTTTTTTTATTTATTTAATTAAGCGACGCGATCAGCGGGACGTTTACCTGATAGTAAAAGGCCCTATTTAGGATGATTTATACTGCAACACATTGCGCCTTGAGACATAACATGTTTAGTCTCTTTACGTCAGTACTTACAATAGCTCTAACGCCCTTCGAACCCGAAGACAGTAATGTTTGCACAGTACTATTTGGCGGCAGAAATGGACCGTTACGTAGGTGATACCTACGTAACGGTCTCCAGAAACGGATCTACCAGTAAATAAGTCATGGCTAATAATATACCAAAGGGTAATCATAGTTCATATCATCACGACAAATTTACATAGACCGATAATGACTAGAGAGTAGATTAGCGAAGAGGTTTCGATTTCCTCTACCAAGAAAAACATCGCGAGGAAACCGAAATGTTTGATGAACAACAGCTTTCATAAAAATGTGACACCTACAAATCCGTACTTGGCCTGTGTGGTGGAGAATTGCTTTAATGAGAGATGGCCTCGTTCTCCAGAGGGGACATTAAACGAGCGTTTGCTATACACTGGAGTGGATCGGATTGATTTAGGCGCTGAGCGCTACAGCCGCTACGCGGGCTACGGCTACACGTTCGAGTGGGCGGGGCCGTTCGTTGACCGCACCCCGCGTGACTGCAGCGGGCGGCGGCGCGTCGCCGTGCTCGCCATCGACGCGCTGCTCTACAGCGACGGCGCGGAGGAATTCCGCTGCGAATCCATCGATCGTGAGCTCAAGAAGGTAAACTTCTATTATTATTATTATTTCGGCGAAACAACGGCACTGGCGAAACGTTAATCCGGCCGACAAGTGATCCACGCCCATAATATCGGACTAGTTAAGAAGATAACACATCAATATGCTCTTCGTTTTGAGATATAAGTTATTAAGTTCTGTCATTGCAGAAGTTATACTTCCACCACCACCACTTTTAAGCTGGAACACTAAAGTTTTCACGCTACTGTTTAGCGGGGTAAATATGAACGGCGGTACATATCTACACGGTCTCCAGTAACAGTACTCATTTTGATACAGGTACACATCAGTGCCAATTTTTCTTCTCCATTTGTAATGTTTATTATTGATTCTGATCTGAATGTAAAATAGATATGTGATGCTGGAACTACTGAAATTATTGAGATAACGGTGCTTTCTCATACCTCGAAGTGATTAACAGCATAAGGTGTCTGTATAAACATTCTAACTAGCACTGCAATATCATTATTATCAGCCTCTGTTAATCCACTGCTGGATATAGGCCTTCTCCAATGTCTTCCACCAATATTATATGCAGGTGTAGTTTATTTATTCAATTGTTTATTTTTTTTATTGTAATCCTTATAATTTGATTGTAAGGCTACTTAATGCATAAATAGGAATTTTAATTCCGCCATTCCATGGTGTGGTGTGATGTTGATTATTAATATATTTTTTAAGGCATGGGTCGGCTTCTCATTTTACACTGACAATGAGGGCGAAGGTCTGAACTATCCCGGTGTGGCGACCGGGAACTGGGGGTGCGGCGCGTTTGGCGGCACGCCCCACCTTAAGTCGTTGCTGCAGGCAATGGCGTGTGCCGAGGCGCGTCGCCCTATGGCCTATTATACCTTCGGGGACGCTAAGCTTGCTGAAGATATCTTGAAAATATATTGCCTACTTGTCAAACACAATGTCACAGTGGGTGAGTTATTTATTCGATGCAGGTATCTTCAGGTGAAGAGTTCATAGTCTTATTTAACACCAGTTGGGATCGTGGTCAAGCACTAACCTGATAATTGAATCAACGCTAATAAAGTGGACGGCCTTAGTACTGGTGCGTATTTAATAGCAACCAACAAGGGGGATGGTGGGGGTGACCGATGTAGATTATTTCCAGCTATCGTGGTAGCACCCCTTTCGGTACTCTCGTATTGCTTTAAGCAGTCTCCGGGATGAGCTAGAAAGCTTAGCTTTTAGTCTCAGGAAAAAGCTGTGTAGAGGGAAAAAGAGAAACTTCTGACATATCTATCCGCAGCCAAAGACCAGAGAGTCGGAGAGTATGCCCTCTTCTTCAAATCTTAGAATAGAGAGCTCTGTATTGAACGGAAATGTCGACAGGAAAACGCCATGTTCCGTGAACAGCTTTCGTGAATTGGTGCGGAGATTTATGTCCAGCTATGGTGGTGATGATAATGATGTTACTATAATCCGTTTAAATACTGCTGCTGTTTTGTTGCAGGTGAACTGCATAAGTTACTGCAGGAGTTCTGCAATGGAGGTTCACCGCCGTCACGGCTACACTTCTTCCTCTCGCGGAGGCTGGAAGACGAGTCATCAACATTATCCATGACGGATACTTCCGAAGTAATTTTGTATTTATTAAAAAAAAAATATGTATATATATATATACATTCGGAACGTTCATTTAGGATGGTATATTAGTATATAATATGAATGGTGAAGTCACCACATTGCGCTCGTCGTCTGAGACAAGATGTTTTGTTACTCCCGCAATTGCACTAGCTACAGCGACCTCCAATCCGGAACACAGTTTTGTTCGACAGTCGAAATAGGCGCTGCAGTAGTCCCTACGTAGTCAGTCTCTGACAACTAAGACCTACCAGTAAACTTTCTGAGGTAAGGAGACAACATTTCATATCTCAAGTCGACGAGCACAATGTGGTGTAGTGTGTACCATTTTAACTAGCGTCACTATGGACAGGCGTATCACTTATCATCAGATCAGACTCCAGTGACTTCATAATAAGGAGAACTCTACCAATCGTGTCATTAAAAAAAAACATTTATTTGCTATACTTTAACATGATAACTGTAGTTTAGTGCAGTGAGAACATCTTGACTATCGCCACTTTGTAATGGGCGGGCGAAACTATTTCTATCACTAACGATCAGGTGAATGTTCTGCACGTGGAATCGCCCGGTAAAAAAAAAAATATATTTTATTTGTAAACAGAACGACTTGATGGAGCGCGGTCTGCTCACCGATTCAATAAAAACAGAATGCTACCAATCGCCTGGCAAGTACTTGATGGAAGCCAGCACAGAGGATGAATTCGAAAGGGAAGCCATCAATCAAACAGACACAAATAAAAACGTACCAGTTAAGAAAACGACGCACGACAAAATAGCGGCAGCCAACAAAATGTCCTCCAATAACTCGGCACGCTACATGCCGTCGGACAGCAACATGGCGATTAGTGATTCATCTCAATGCAGCGACACACCACGTTTGTTCAGGGAGATGGAAAAACTTAACGAAGACGATGGAAGTTTAAACTTTAACAGGAAAAATACACTGCTGTTTTCGAGCGGCGCGAACACTAGCGGCGGTAGTCTGGCAATGGATGCCAAGATACCGATGGATGTACCGATGGATGTGAAGAAGAAAATTAGTAAGAAAATAACGGACTACTTCGCGAAGAAGTCCATTTGATATGCTATTGTCCCCGAAATAAAGTTTTGGTCTATTAATTGTGTTTTTATTTTTTGCTTCTATACATGAAGCACACCCATGGTCTGGTCTCTAGACAAAATAATATCATTTAATGAGAATACTTCTTCAATCGTGTTTTAGTTAATAACAAAAACAATAGCACTGTTGTTGTTACTACTTTTACTGAGAATTTCTGATGGTGGTTGTGAGGAATCTGAGGTCACTTTTAATTGTTGAAATTCAATTTTGGTATAAACAAAATTGGTATGAGCCCAAAGAACTTTAGACTGTACTATTAATATTATGAAAGTAAATATCCTTGATATAAATGTAAAAAAAAATTGGCCCATGAGGGGATCGAACCCGCGACCTTCGCGTTATTAGCACGACGCTCTAACCAACTGAGCTAATGGGCCGACACAAATATAGTACAAAAATAAAAAAAGGTTAAAAATAATTTCCAATCGAAATAAAATAATTCGCTTGTAAAAAAAAAACTGTTTTTCAAGAGAAAAAGCTAGTGGTGTCTGTTACTAGTAATCGTCGTAACTTCTATATCAAACATTAAACTAGTGTGCAAACATTATTATGTTACGATGCCCTACTGCTTACTGGGGTAAAATTTTGTATCTGGAAGCAACGAGCATAGTATTGGTTACCATCTTTAGCAACGCCACATTGTTATCAACACGTGTCGCTATCAGGTGAACATCTTTAGGTGTAGAATTAAGGTTAAGGTTAGGTTTAGAATTATCACAGGTTATAGAATTAAAAGTTTTATAAACATCGCTAGAAAAAATCACTTAAGCGGACTCTCTTTCAACGATTTACAAGATCTATATAATAATAATAAACAGCCCAGTTATTAGACCCATTGCTAGATTACGGAGCCATCTCTTACCTGGAGAGGAAGAAGGCGTTCTTAAAAGAAATATAAATTGAAAAGTAAATAACTTTTACAAGTATCCTTATTTTTACGACGTTGAAAAAGAAATTAAAAATGACAGTACAAAACAATACAAATGTGGTTCCCACTAACCCGCATTAAGCCAGCGTGTGGGAAATAATATCCCATATGAAGCTTTACCCGTTGTGGGGATCTATAGAGGAGGTCTATGTCCAGCTGTGAACATCTATAGGCATATAATGATGATGATGTATGATGAGATAAAAATCAATCTATTCGCTAAATTCTTGGCTTAGTGCACATCGGCCATTAGCTCAGTTGGTTAGAGTCGTGCTAACGCGGGGGGGGGGGTAAGGGGGTTTAATCCCCTCATGGAACATAAGGTCTTTATTTTAGAAAAATATTAATTTGTTGTATACCTGTTATAATCATCAGATATCTTACTGCTAGCGTATATATGTAAATTCATAATTAATATTATTATTGGCACTAAAAAAAATCATTATTACTTGTTAAAATTCATAAGCAATTAATGCTGATAAAACTAATCCGGAATTAGTAAGTTCATGAATTTAATTTTATTTTGAATGAATTATAAAGTTTTTTTTTTTTTGGATAAAGTCACCTAACTAATGTATTATAATGCTAATTAACTTTTGACTATCTGTACAGCAGCCCCTCCAACGGGTTCTCGCCTTGTCGTGGCGGAGGGGCTTAGTAACCGTGGTCCGGTACACGGTGAAGTCAAGTGGAACCCACCCGGCCGGCCCGCGGCGAAGGGCTGGCCGAAGCGGCCGCTCCAGGTTCGAGCGCCGGTTAGGGTAACTGGAGCTCACCGGAGCGGCCGGGGGCCGCAGGGGCGGCTGTGTGCTGCCCTAGCGGCCGGCTGCAGGGTCAGTTTTATACCGCCCCTCGCAGCCGAGGTGGGGTCGCGGAGGGAGTACCCTCGGCGGCCAACCGGTGTCGCACCGGCGATGCGGCGGCGGTGGGGCCGCGGGGGAAGAGGAGTGCCGGTATTGAGATGCGCCGCTCTCCCTATCCTCCGCGGCCGTTGACAGGTAGCGGCGGGCCTAACATCTCTCTGCCGCGGGGAGCCGGGAGAGGTTTTCTCCAGTGACTCCCATGGCCTCTGGGCAACAGGTTCGGGGGAACCGATCGCCCGCACACGCATGAGGTCGAGGAGGGGGCGCGCTGCATGTTCCGACGCGCCTTCGAAAGGGAGGGTTCATCCCTCCCTCCTGAGGTGGGGCTGCGCAAGCGGCCAGCGCCGGCAGGGTCGCGGTTGAGTGCGAGCGTTCCCGTGACCCTGCCATCATGGCGATGAGGCGGAACATCGTGGGGGTTTTAGTCGGTGCAAGTCCGACATAACTCGTCCTTGCCCCCGCGAGGACGAATATGCGTAGGCATTTCCCCCACGAAAAAAAAAAAAATCTGTACAGCCGTTCGGTGAACAGACATTTAAAAATTTTGGTAGTTAAACATCTTTGGAGATCAGGCAGTGGATATTTATCGGCTGATGATGATGATTAAGATTAGTATAGCATGAAAAACATATGAGCTAAGTAGAAAGTCTTTATTTCTATATTAAATTCGTAGTTTGAATGCTATACCAATTCTCTAATTCTTGGTGAGATTTTCATATAACCTTAGTACGTAAGAAAAGATTTAAAATTGAATTATACTTTTTTTTATTATAAATAAATAAGGTTAATTATTTACATCTTAATATCGTATGCACTTCAACCCGTTTCTAAGTTTTTTTACATTAACAATTTATATACATTACTTCAAAATATATACACATTACATTTAATAATGATTACTATGACTTTTTATTTTAAAGACTAAGTGATAACAATAGTTACCTACATTCGTATAGATAATACATATTTTTATTGATGAAGTTAAGAGATCCATGTTGGTAAGTGATACGACTACCAAGCATCGTGGCGCTAGTTAGAATAATGCACACTGCATCATATTCTACTCAAAGCTTTTAGCCATGAGATGTTAAGTCTCCGACAACTCCGTTCAAGTTCCCATAATTATCTCATAACTATTCATGTTACATAAAAATACTGTAAAAGATAACACTAACAGTTTTTTATTATTCTACTTTAGCCAAGTAGCAATAATTAGATAGGAATTCATTTTATTATTACATGTAATTTATATTTAAAATATTTTTTTTTTATTGTACACCTGCCCATAACAACAAAGCGCTAGTTAGGATGATATACACTGCACCACATTACGCTCGTTATCTAACACTTAAGATGTTATCTCGTTACCACAGTCATTACACCAGTGACAGCGCCCTTCAAAGCGGAACACAGGAATGTTTGCACACTATTATTTGGCGGCGGAAGTAGGCGATGATTCCTACCCAGACGGTCTCCAGCAACTGAGACTTATCACCAGACATGTGTCGTTTATACCGTATAAAACACTTGTTTTTACCTTAATAATATTTTATTTCATTGTGATCATATCTCCCTTCAAAATATATTTTTATACTAATTACAATTATATTACATTTAAACAATAATATATTACATTTCATTATTAAATGACGTTAGTGTTTTTATAATCTGTAGCAATCGTATTTTCATGCATCATAACAATGTATTCGTAAAATAGGTAAATTAATACAAAAACAAACTACACATTGTGGAGCCTAATTTTAGTATTGATTTTTATTTTGTCTACAATATTTTATTTATGTATATTATTTTTTATTTGATTTCATATAGTCTTTTGAAAATATTACAAGAATTCTATTAATTTCTCAACATACACAATAATCATCAGAGCTTAGATTATATCTAGGACTATTTGCTCACATTATTAACTTAATATTTACTTGAAAAATAAAATTTATGAACTAATTATATATAACAACACTTTAGTGTCTTTATATCTTATCTAGATTTTTTATTTAATACAAATATACAAGAGATATTAAAATGGTAAGTATAACTTATTATAAAGCACGTCGTCAAGAATTTTAAAATTGTTCTAATTCTGATCCTACTCCCTCCAGTCTTCACTTGACTGGCAACATTAAAATATTACAAATTTTATTTTATAATTCAGGCGAACTTTTTAAATTAATCAGTTTCCATGCTACAAATCTTTCGTCTTTCATAATCTTGTAGAAAATACTCTTTGTATTCTGGCTATACCATTGTTTAAATGTCTCAGCCCGCGACTGTCGGAAACGACCCGTGCGCAGTAGTCCGGCGCCAGTGTTGCCACAATTACGAGGCAGTTTAGTAAACCGAACGATGGAGACATTAAGAGTCTGGTGTAAGTTCCTAGAACATCACCATCGACTTGCCTAGAAATAAACAAAATGGAATATTAAATAATGTTCATATAACGTTTCATCTTTCTTGTTTGATCTTTGGAGGAGGCATATGTCCAGCAATGGACGTCTATCGGCTGATGATGATGATGATGAATGTTTTTTAACTTGATTTTGTTTTCTCTTTAGTTTTTTTTTTATAATTCAAAGTGAAAAAAGGAACGGAATGTTCTTCTGGCGGTAAGTGATAGATCCACCCATAACAATGTGGCATTAATTAGGATTTTATGTACAGCACCACATTGCGCTCGTCGGCTTGAGATATAAGATGTTGAGTCTGGTTACCCCAGTAATTAAACTAACTGCAACACCCTTCAAACCAAAATACAGAAACGTTTGGCGGCAAAAATAGGCGCTGCGGCACCTACCAAGACGATCTCCGGTAATAGAGAGATACCACCGGTAGCAACAGAAACCTATCACCAGTAAATTTAACATAATATATTATTTTTCATTGGGATAAGTAACATCACATATTTTTTATTTTATAATGTGTTCAATCTCTACCATTATTGAGTAATGGTGACTTAATATTTCATAAACACGCTTTCTTTAATGGAGGTACACCGAGCTTAATGTAATGTAGTGTATATCATCCTAACTAGCGCACGCTAGTATGAGTAGGAGTAACACTTATCATTCGGTAACGTCCGGCTTGTCTAGTTTCTAAGAGGAATATAAAAATACATTGTTTTTGTTATAAACATCTAACAGTAAGTACATCGTATTGATCTACCTTGAGGTACGCTATTGAAATTACTTACAGGTACAGTATTGAGTAGACAGTGTTGAAGATGATATAACTTAACAATGACAAGAGTATGGAGGCAACAAATATCGCCGTGTGGTATCTCGCCTGCAACCACAGCCTCAAGCTCACCACCAGCATCATTAAATGGAACAGCACCGCTCCGAAACTCCTGTAAGTTAAAGTAGTTTTATTATGTTAAGAACTTTGATTTACTGCTAAAAGTAGACAAATTAATATTCTCTCACCATAAATCAACGGTCTTCGCGTCTCCGTTGATGACCGACGATGCTATCAGGATTTTGGAGAAGCCGTAAATAAGCACAGAGTGGTACACTGACGTTAAGATCCAAGCTAAGAAGTACCACCATGACATAAGTCTATTCTTCTTTATTTCTCTATACAACGTTGGGTTTCTGAAATATGGTTAATATCAATGTCAATATCAAAATCAATGTCCTCGTATGTTATCAAAGACTATATTTTAATTGTCATTAGGGGTAGGTCATCCCTTTTAAACCGGAACATAGTATTGTTTGTACACTATCGCTTGGCGATAGAACAGGCATTGTGTTGGTATCTACCTAGATAATTTCCGGTAACAAAGATCTGTCACCAACAAAGTTTTTCTTTTGTATGTTTATAAAGCTTCTTATCTTTTTAAGTAAAGATTAAATATTGATTTAATCAAATGTTTATGACTTTCTAAACTCCTCTATGTGTTTATGGTTATTAGTTACTAGAAATTAAACTTACAGTCAAAGGAGAGAGTACCAATAGTTACTTGTAAGTGATGAATTGAGATTTTATTTGAATTTGAGTACTCACTTCACGAGTAGGTTCGCGGGCCATCGCTGATCGGTGACCGCAAGCACCAAGCATGGTACCGACGTGAACACCAGGTTGTAAAGCGTCAGGTACATCGAGTCGTAGATAGATTGCGTAGAAAACGCGCAGTGTATTTGGAAGAAGAGCTGATGGGAAGAGAAGATATTAATTTTACTCGTACCTTTTGCCTAGACAAGTATCATCATAATTTATGTATATCATGAAGCATTATCGCTGCTCATCACTATGATCCAGTTTGAAGGACGTTTGTCTCAAGATTAAGAAGCGAAATCTATTCATATGTTAAAATCCTATCTAGCGCACCGTTATGAGCAGTAGTCTCATCTCATCTCTTCTTATCTACCATCAGGTGAACGTCCCCGTCTTATCTCGTTTCATTACTTATGTAAAAGTCGAGGGATTAATGTATCATACTAGAATTAGTTAAAACTGAATTTCACTCTTCTGTTAAGTAATATTGAGGCCGTGGAAAGTGAATCGTGCTCATCAAGAATGTTACTATGACAGCAGGTTTCAAATATGTAAGTTCTAGCAAGTGGATTCAAAGAAATCCTATCACCAAGTAAGCTCCACAACATATGACGTCGGGATCGGACCGTTTAATAAGGCAAATGCTAAACCAATGAGCTATGGAGGCAGTGAAGTGCTTCGACGGAGAACCGTTGTGTTGAGATACAACACAAGAACCACAAGAAATTGTGCAGTCTGTATTTAGCAATACATTGAAAAAGAATTAATTTATTTTTTGATGTTATACCATAATGTTCCCGAGGACTAGATTCTTGTAGAAGAAATAATGTATGAGAGTAGCGAGTCGTTGGTAGTACCAGTGTCCCATCACCAGGAGCATTTTCTTCACCATTGAAAACTTAGTGAAAGCAAAGTCCGCCGATCTGCGAACGCCAAAAATTTGTTAATACTTTATATGTAATTCCTATTAATATTTTAGAAGAGCGCCTAAGTGCTGAAGACTGGGGTGTTGCAAGTCCGCCTATCTTTTCATCAGGAAATAATTATAGTTACCTAGCGGCTTGGTGTCCTTCTTTTCCGAATATCCCGAAGCCGACGTGAGCCTCTTGGATCATGGAAATATCGTTGGCTCCGTCCCCTATGGCTGCAGTTATGGGCCTTTCTGGGCTGTTTTTGATTAATTTTACTATCTAATAAAAAAGAAAGAGATTTAATTTGTGCGCTATTAGTCTTGTAGGTGCCTAATATAATTTTTTTTACTATGGACAAATTGTTGCTTTTCTTGTTGTAATTTGATTATCGACTAGTAACAGAAACAAATATCCAACGACCATGTATCGGCAAGCGCGGTGGACGGACACTCAATAACCGACGACCAGGTGAACATCGCTGGGAACCTTTGGATTCAGTACCTATCTAAACAACAGTGTACAAATATTTCTGTGTTCCAGTTTGAAGGGCGCTGTAGCTAATGAATTCACTGGTGTAAAGAGATTTGATAACCTATGTATCAATCCGACGCGTACAACCTTGTGTTGTGTGTACCATCTTAACTAGCGCCACGTTGTTATGGGTATACGTGCCACTTACCATCAGGTGAACGTTCCGCTCGTTTCGTCGCCTCATCGAATAGGAAAAAGTATCGGATCTGTTTTGATTTAAATCGCTGACAAAAGATTTAAAAACTTCAAAAGATTTAAAAGCCTACCTTAGCTTTCTGTATAGGAGATAGTCGACAACACAGCACGGCGCTGCATTTCAATGACACATCAACGAAGGCCGGCGCAGCCGGTGTGTCTAGTATACAGCTCATACTGGTCCCATCGACGATCAGCGTGAGGTCTTTGTAGCTGGGCTCCTGTATCGTGCGCCGGCATTCAGCAAGGTGGGCTTGCAAGGCCTCATCATCTTTCACGCCGATTAGGTACATCCGCCGGTCGTTCTCCGATATATGACTGCAGGATTGGGCGACGTTTATTGCCGTTTCAACCTAAAAATGGGAAAAAACAAATTACTTTAACTATTCTTTTCCCTAGTTTCAGCAGCTTTGCGCAAATTGCGCATGTCAGCTCTACCATTGCTTTAACTTTATAATAATAGTTAATAGTTAGTTATTATCAATTATTTTACAGAGTGTGTTTTACCTAAGTACACTCTGTTGATAAATTATATAGATCCTGAATTCATATTCTTTAGACTTTAGTCTATTAATAAAATAAAGAACCACATCAAAAGCGGCAAATTTTTTGGCCCGATGAACTCTGAGAGTTTTACCACCGTATAGGTTAGAGTGGGTTAAGAACAATTCCTGGTCTACTAATGGCAAATGGTAAAAATTCTACAGAATCCAGTTTATTATTTCATGCATTTTAATTACTTGAATATTTTAGTGATTGTATATATGTAATTAAATAATAAAATCATAATGAGGATATCTATAATTAAATAATAAAATCATAATGCAATGTGTTTGTGTTCCGCACAGGATCCTTTGATTGCGAAAAAAGTGTTTTTGCGCGATAACCGATTAATAGCATGAGAAAATAATTAAAAATATATGTATGCATTTATATTAGATAATATTTCGTATCTTATCAAACGATACAGTAATTAAAGAAAGGGAATTGGTACAAATACAACATTATTTATTTCCAAGTGCAAAAGATTTTGGTGTGCACTTGGAAATAAATAATAAACATAGTATTATTCTTATAGAACCGAACCACTGAGATATTTTAAGCTAATATGTCAGTGGTTCTGTTCTAATAAGGGTATCTTACTTTCACTGTTTATTATTCCATCGAATCTAAATGAACATGATATTGAATCATTATTTCAGATTATTCTCGGCCACTGCTGAACATGGGTCTCTTCAATCGAATTTTCTGCGATTTCAACAGGTCTTCGGTCTAATTGATAAGCCGTCTTCCTACCAAACGCTTGCTAATACATGATCTCTAATTAAAGATCTTTCAACCCTGATTACAGTCCTAAATCGATTACTTTAACCGTATTGAATAATAGTCTTTAATGTAATTAAGTTTAATAAAGAAAACATTAACAAGTTGCTTTCCTGTCTAACATAACACTTGAATAATTAATTTGTATTGAATTTGATTTGATTGTACGTACCATAAAACATATTCGATGTATCTTATTATTTTTTGGGATTTTATGTGGTCTCTTGTGTCGAAAATATGTCCAAAAATTCAAATAAGATGTATAATAAAAAAACATATACAAAAACATGAAGAAGTATTAGTACTAAAGAAAAAAGACCTTGTCACCGGTGAGCACCCAAGTGTTGATTCCGGCACGGCGTAGCGAGGCCAGCGTGTCCGCCACGTCGTCCTGTAGACAATCCTCCACAGCGGTGGCGCCGATCAGCGTCAGCTCCTGTTCCATCACACGGTACTGCTGCGTCACTTGTTGCAGCGCCTCCGCATTCTTTACATCTATTAGCTTGATAGCTGAGCAACGAATACGGTAATAATTTAGCAACAAAGGCAATTCATTTTGTTTAAAACCCACTACTTAGTAAATAATAGATTAAAGATTTCGTATTTGATTTAAAATACAAAGTCTTAAGTAAAAATTCATTATTAAATTGAATTTTTTCAGTCGTTTTTAATAATCTATATAGTAATAAGCTGCTCAGGGACCGATATAGAATCCATGGCTATATTCTTGAGAAAGGCTAAAGAATTACCACCAGCAAATGTCATTTAAAAAGATCAGAGAGCCGAGGAAGAATAATAACAATCAAAAAGCAGTCAATCGTTTTAAATAATAATAGATATTTCAATTATTAAAGGCTTACGTCCAAGAATAAACGTTTATCAGCTGATAATGAGGATTTAAATTATTTTAAATATAAATTTTATGTAAATACGAAACGGATTAACTAACATTCTGTCACCCTAGCGTATTCTTCTAGCGGTATTTCTCTATACGCCACCGCCAATGTCCTCAATCCTTTGTTTGCAAATATGTTTATGTCTCGATTTGTCTCTTCGACCATAACTGAGTTTTTACAGATAGGGAAAACAGAACTCTCAGCTCCTTTACAAAAAAGCCAAATCTGAAACAAGTTTAAACTTTACCCTTAATTAAGTCTACTACTTTTTATCCCAGTTAGTTAAGATATTTTATTTCACTTACCTTTCCTTGTTTGTCTCTAACAATAACAGACATGCGTTTACGTTCAGACGTGAACTCAATAAGCTGTAAGCGTTCATACATTTCTGTATGATCGCCAACTTTAATGATCAAATTGTTTCTTTCTTCGCCGAGGAACGTTACACCAACTCTATCCGCAGCCTCCACTAGAGCTTTTTCATCAGGACTGCTTGCTTGGTAGTCCATTTTGCTTCCAGTTTCGTTAAGTAGAGCATTCCAGGTTAAATTATTTATTACTGCATTACCATTTGTACTCGCACCATCGATAATATTACCTCTATTTAATTTTTTTCTTCGAAAAAAATTCAAAAGTTGCAAGTTATTGTTTCCCGATAAACGAGCACTTAGTTTTTTCATGTCTTCGCTGGATATTTGTACAGAATGACACAGGGCGATGATCGTGAAAAAGAATTTAATATCTGTCTGAAATAGAAAGAGGCTACTAAAGTTTTCAATAGAGAACATTCTGCTTTGAATTGAGATCTTCCTCACTAGATTGATCTCTGTAAATTGTACATATTTTTTGGTGCGCCCAATTTACGAGTTCATTATGCTAATGAAATTCCTGAGTTGCTTATTTTCACTAAATATTAAAAGTTACTTATATTACTAATAATAATATATATACATCAAAAATTAATAAACCGACCTGAAATGTGTCAACCGGCTCATCGAATCTCTCGGTGTCGTAGAGTTTCGAGTCTTTCTCCTCATAAACGTGACCCTTTATTGAGCAGGCTTTAAACGCCATGAGGTTCTTGGTAAGCGTGCCGGTCTTGTCCGAGAACAACACCTCAACTTGTCCCAACTCCTCGTTCAGATCCGAAGTGTTTGCCATCGCCGGTCTGCCTGTTTCCTCGCAACGGAGCTCCTCATCCCAACCAATAAATAACGCACCTGACCAAAGACTTTATTATATTTAATTGTTTGTCTGGTGTTAAGTACACTCTTGCTTATTTCGATGTAGTGCAAGTAAGAATGTTTACACTGGTCCATGTCATTCTCATCGTCTTTAGATATGAGATAGCTCGTTCGCTTATTATTGCCGCTGCAGAAAAGTGCTTATCGGCAAATATAAACTCTACGATTCGTTCTAGTAAGAACTACTTACAGCTGGTAACATTGGGTTGAAACAACTAATAGCTTTATTTTAAAAATGTAAATAGCCTTTCCAGGAATCTAAATAAATAATGTCGCTATGGATTCTCCTTTTAGTTGAAAGTTAAAGAATTAAGCTGATTAAATTTGGTTATTTCTATATAACTTCCCCAGACAGCGAATACAAGATTTTTTTATTAAAACAAGAATTTACAATTTCTTTTTTTTTTACAATCTAATACATTCATTTGATTGTAAAAAGAGAGAACACATCCAAAACATTTATTTGTGATTAAAGTATTTCTACTTAGTAATACTAATAACTTACCTATAAACTTGTACAATTCTATCGTTACATAGAGTGACATAGGTATGATGTAGTAGTATAGCAGCAAAAATGAAAATAGGTCCTGGAGTATACTACTAACTGGCGCTGGGTACTTCGTCCCGGGTCCTAGGTACACATCCCTGCCCGAGTTCCTGCTCTCTATGAGTATTTTGAATAAGATCGATAAAGACATTTCCAAGACTAGTACAAAAATGAATAGTACGAGAAAGCTGTTGACAGCCGATTCGCATGATGAGAATTTGTTTGCCGAGTACTTTGAGTTCAGAGCCAATTTGGTTTCTTCGCCTGAAATAAATCACTAAAGTTAGTAGGAATCATTGTGCCGTTTCTATATAGGTAGTAAAAATCTAATACTATATCGAATAGTAATTTCATTGGCAATAGTTAATGTGATAATTCAGGCCTGAACTGCTTAATATACTTAACAAAACTAAGAGGCACTGCAAAGTTTAGACGGACATACGTCTAAATAAACAACTGTAGAGGAAAATCAAAAATTGAAAGCCAGAAGTCTGTAAATTTTATGCGCTGTCTTTAAAATTGTGGCTGTTCAGGTATAATCGCAATACTCCAATTAAATAGTACTGTTCCAGATTATACCTTAAGACGATGAACGGAATGTGATTCTGTGTAAACCTTCTAAATAGTGGACCGGTGAACTCGTTGTTCTCTGCCATACTTGTATAAAAAAGTTTAAATCTCCACTGAAGATATTTTTTGTGTTAATATAACGGCATGGAAACTATAATCGGGACTTTTTAAAGATTACTTTTCAAAAGCAGGCCGATGAATCATTGAAATCGATAAAAGTGACATTATCATGTATTTTGCTGGACATTTGCGTGCGCAAATTACCGGTACTAACATTTTATCTGTTCCTCTATCATGTTTTGGCCAACACCGCAACTTCTATCAATTAATTATCATTTTAGTGCAAATGTCTAAGAAATTTATTTAATTTTAGTTCGTTGCTATCTTAATTTCCGACCGAATTATCTTCAAGAATAGCTGGAGCTGGTCATGACAGGTTTGAAAAAACCAATAGATAATCTTTGAGATCTATCACAAATAAAGCACAAACCAAAATCTTGATTTCACATTCAAGAATTCTAAAGAATATTTGAAAGCTTAAATAAGATACAAATTTCTGTAGTAATAATTAAAGGTGACATAATGGTGAGTAGGAAGAGATTTTGTTGCAGAACCTGGCGGTAAACCTACTGAACTTTAGCTGAACGTAAATTATTCTCAACAGCAACTGCCAGCCAAATGCACCTAACATTGCAGTACTAAATAATTAAAATCATAATCACCCGTGTAAACAGCACATCCTATGGCCCACTCCGTGTTTTTCACTCTGGAACCTCGCAGCATGAGGTTGTCAGTGGTAAGTGCCAGGCAATCCTGGCTGGGTATATCCAGTCGGCCATAAAAAGTGTATAAGTCTGCCACTGGATGGGGTACCTCTATACGCATGCCGTGCGGAAGAATATCTAAAAATAGTGTTATAAATTAAATACTAAGTTAGCAGTGATTTTAGTGCTAATGATGATAATGTTGATTTCAGCTATCAAGTTATTGGTTACACTGCTTTTGCAGAAATCATTTCTTAAAATAAAATAACGATATTTTGCATAGGTATCTAACCAGGTGTATACCCGACCAGTGGCGGCGGCACCCTAAGCGTCTTCAGATTGGTTTCCCCGTCGAGGTTGGCGGTGGTAACGTAGCACTTGCCACTTTCGCCAGCTGCACACAGCAGCAATATATCGGCGGGCACCTCTCCTCCTCGCTTCACCCGCACCAGCGTGCCCGGTGCGATGCTGGAGTTGCGAACTTGATTGATTACATCTTTATGGACTGTTTCAACTGTAACAATTTTATTCATTAGATGCTTGGTTTCTTTTGCCCGTATAGGTGAGTTTGTTTCTGTACTAACTTTATTGAATACCACCCGAATCCTTTAACATGACGTGTTATTCTTATTAATGTGTATTCTGATAGTAAGATAGTGAAGAGTTTCGTGCTGTGTACAAAAAGAGTAACTCGTTATATTTCTCTCCGAACGCGTTCAATATTAGCTTAGCAATTTTTTCATTACTTTATAAGTAATTTTAATTTATTTTAATGCTAAAACATGGAAAATTTGCAGAAACAAAACGCCAAACGCCAGTTCAAGCAAAAATGCCACTAGTTAACACTATATCTATTTAATATTACAGTTGTTGTTTACATATATTACGAAATTGTATGTGATATATTTAACATTAAACACATTTAAGGTTCCATGCAAACAATGCGATGAGATCGCAGCCGAAGTCACATGAAGGATTATGCATTCACAGCAAGATTAGATTATATCCGTACCGGGCCATTTTGTAACTCGAGTAGAGTGTATTCAATCCACATTGTTCATTCTTTATTGTTACTAGTTGTGATGACATTTGAAAAACCAACCTTCACTTACTAATGTACTGTCAGTTTCAGTAACGAATTATATTTTTACATGTATTCCTTTATATATAATCAAAAATAAAGTTATTTTCGAATAGAATGCATTTGTGTAGAGAGAATCTTCACACAGAGTGACAATTTGCGGTAATAATACAATAACATAAAATCAAATATCCTACTAATTTGGTAACTCTCGTCTGAAAACGTCTATGTACATATTCCAAGTTTAATAGATACTCGTAAATCTAATAGAATTGTTTAAACAAATTAGCCCAAAAAGATATACTTTTTGATTGACAGCTTGTAACTGAATAGGGTGCTCTTCTTTTGGTTCCTAGGATATGTCCCTAACGTGGTTGTATGTACATCAACCATGGCGTTTTGACACCAGAAGGGTTTTTGAAAACCGTCTGACTAGCTACCATTTTTATTGTCAATATAACATTGCTGTGTGCTGGAACTCAAACATATGTGTGTCAGAGCACGATTTATTATTTTCGGTCAGTTAACAACATGAAAAGATTTAAATTTTTGCTGATTTTATTGTTAAAAAAAAAAGATGTAAATTTAAACTGTCTAGATTTATCTAGCGACAGTGAACATGATACATCGCTGTGCGATTTGCTAGACGATAAGGAAGTCATGGTTTATCTCAACAACCGGGCGTGGTTTAAAAGCTGCTGATAGCCCAGACCTTGTTGCGCCCAGCCCGTATGACAAAAGTTACTCATACAAAATTCCTATCGGCAGCAATAACCTGTTTAAAACTATTAGTGTTTTGTGGTGAATTAGGTAAACATTCACAAAGCACAAATAAATATATTCAACTTCTATACAAGCTCAAGCTTATTTGAAAAAACGCTTCAGGATTGCGGGATCATTTATGAACTTCTTTTTTCAGATGTATACAGAGGAATAATCGAAAATGAAAGATAATTATTTAAAAGTTATACTCAGAGAAATTTTACAATGTTTAATTTTTCTAGTGATACAATAAAGCTTTTATTGCTTTCTTCGAGATTACTTAAAAGATAATGACATTTGGTAATGAAACGCTCTGTAATTGTTAGTACAATGATAAAAACTCAATTAACACATCATGTCTCATAAGCACAATGAGGTGCAGTGTATCATCATAACTAGCGCCACGTTATTATGGATATGCGTATTACAAGATAAATAAACATTATTACTTGTATCCTCATAAATTTTTGGCAAAGAGCAAGTGTGGTCCTTTGGTTCTATCCAGACTTGATCAAGCAAAGCTCTTCTATATTGTCTATGGTCTACGTCGTAAGTTTTATGTACACGTATATGAATGTTTCAAGGAGAACTGTTCCTTTGTTTTCTTTCTACACTTACAATAGAGAATTAAAACCGTGAGAACCTGAACAATAAAAAGAGCTACTCTATTTCATCGACTGAAGACTTAAATAAATTATTACTGAAACCGTATGACGTCTCAAATACAATTACTATTGATTATTTGTAGTGTGTGCATAGTTATTTGCAAGGTTCGCTTCGTAGTGAACTTAAAGTCAATTTTTTTTTATTTATCCCAACAAATATAAAATAACATACCATACTTAAGCAATAGTCAGCAATAATTGCTAAATATATTTGATTTAATAGGTTTCGAAGTATGATTTTAAATATAAGTAGTTCCAAATATACTAAAAGCTCTATAAATGATTATAGATCTTTTAACACATAAAATGTTATGACTTTAATGCACCATGGTTAGATAACGACCACAAAATCATTATCATCATCATCATCATCAGCCTATAGACGTCCACTGCTAAACATAGGCCTCCCTCAAAGATCTCCACATCGATCTTCAACTACCGCATCCAGCGGCATCCTGCGACCTTTAACAATCAGTTGGCCTACGGCACCGCCGGGCACCAGGAGTTGGTGTTTGTAGCGGTTCATATGGGATATGGGACAAATTCGTTAGTGCTTAAGTTCTTCTAATTGTTATAATTCAAAGTTTATTTCCTTTTTATTTCATAATGCAAAAAACGATAAAAAAATTATGTTATTATTATTACTATATATAATTACAATTATTCATATAATAATAAATATACATATAGTATACATCTCCTACGGGAATAAATAAGTCATTATACATAATTATTTGTGATATTTCTTGAATCTGTATTTAGAATACTCCACTTTTTAGTCAAGATTTTATAGATTTTTTTATATATATAAAAAGGCTCACCGATTTGATTATTGACCTTGTTGTCGGCCTTATGCCGAAGCCAGTCCTCGTAGCCTTGCTTAACGGCCGTCACCAGCACCATGAAGCTAAGCGGGGCGATACTTGTGAACGGAGACACTGGACTGTCTGGAGGAAGGAAAAGGATTATTACTATGTTTATTTTATTTAAACATATTTGGCGTTAATGCTTTAAAGGATATTTCTTTTGCGACGTAGAAATTGCGAATAAGAAATATATAGAAATTTTTAGTACAATATATAATAGTATACTGTTTATCAATATGACAAAGATGCCAACGAAACTCATTTTATCACAGTAGAGAGAGAGCCCAAAGAGCCCTTCTAGAAGTCATGTATTTTAAAACAGCAAGGGTACTCCACAGAACGTCTCCATAAACTTTCTAATGTACTACGAGTATCTGTTCTTAAACTTTATATAATATTCTAGTTTAAATTACATGTAACTTTGTAATATGAGGCTAAAAATAACAAGAAGTGCAAGGAAGTTATTGCTGTATCTGGTCCATAAAAACTGCTTTTGCAAGCAATCGGTATATATGTACAATAAATAAAATAGAATGTAAGGACGGTGTCTTGACGAAGATGTAGGTTCCAAAGGCGTAGCAATTTGCAAAAACCTAGTAATGTCCAAAAACCCTAATTTGTTAATTAATGTAAATTGTCAAATATTTTTTTTAAGTAAGTGCAAATAGTTAAGTTACAAAGCGGCGGTCACGTCATGTGGGTTTGTTCACATAGTGTTATTTACATATGTAACGCATACTATGTATGCGGTATTGATGAAATAATTGCTTAACATTATACCAAGTGCATAACTGACCAACACGCTACCATATAAAATTACTTTACATCACGTTAATCACCAGGGAACAGTGTTCAGTGTATTTTTAAAAAGAATTTCAGTTATTTTATAGATGTATCAGCTGTTCCCTATCTCCTTTACTGTTCGTAACACCGCTCAGATTTCCCTTATGGGTAAAGAATTTTGTAAAATCACTCTTAGCTGATCTCTAAACGGCAGAAGCAATATCTTTACCAAATTTTGTGTGTTTACGTCTAATAGTTTCGGAGATCTCGCGATAAGTCGATAAATCTCTTGATAACTATGGCGTGTAAGTTAAAAGTATAGATAAATAAGCAATAATAAAATCAGTAAATAAGACAGATAATGTAATTTTGGACACCATTAATTTTTTTTAACTGCCTCTGCAGCGCAATGGCCAATCGATTGACAACCATGAAGTTTGGTTGATGGGAAGATTTTTCAAAAACCACTCAACCACACTCATGTTGTAAATCCACCGCCATTACAATTTGCTGTATTTTGTCAGACTGTCAAATAGGAGAGCTCTAATATTCTGAATGAGCACCCCTTATCATTCACGGTCTTATTAACTCTTAACACCACATCAAATTGGAGACAACCGTCAACCCATTTTAATGCAGCCAAACTATATTAAAAACAGTTTTTTTTAGTAATATGTAAGATATAAGCAGCTGTATGCGGGAAGCGCAGGATCGATCGATGTGGAGATCTTTAGGGGAGGCCTATTTACAGGAGTGGGCGTCTGACGGCTGATAATGATGATGATGAAGTGAAATATAAACAATGCGAGTTGTGATATACACACCTCTTTAGTCTTTATGATCCTTCTACGTAACTTAAGTTAACACTAGCTATCAAAATGCTAATAATAATTTCTAACAACATACCTATAACAACAGCAATGACAGTGACAATTAAAAAGTAGAAGTTGACGACTCTGCGGAACTGCTCCATAAGATTCTTGGGCAGGAACATCAAGAGAGTGTACTTTGAGGTCTTTATTTTGTTGTGCTTCTTCTTGCTGCTCTCTCCGACCACTCCCACTTCGATCAGGCGCGTTTCCGATGCCGCTGAGACCTTGTTTGACTGTTGGAGAATTTGAATTTTTTAGTTTTTGCTATTAACATGGAGCTACAGGCAATAAAGAGTAAAACAATTATTGTCAAGATGAAATTCAAGTGTGTTTTTGCTAGCTCGTAATAAGATTTCTACAATCTGAACTCTACTGGAATTTTTTATATGTTCAGTAATTTAACGCCAATTAAAACATGGGTTCTTATTACTGGATTACTCAGAGTCAGTTTGTATATTTTATGACCCGTATAATATATACTTGTTACTGTCATAATTATATTTATTATTTTTATTTATCTACTTGTAGGCTTTTATTAATTTTACATCTTTTTAAATGTCGTTTTATATTGTAATTGTTCATGTCCTACACTGACAACAACCCTTTTCTTTCAAAAAGTTAATCGTCATAAGTTACCCTTCTTCGGATAGGAAGTCAATGTTATGGAGGATTTTTACCACTTAAAATATCCTCAGTGTTCTCTTTAAATGCATCAGTAGGAATATAACTAAATTCCTACGCACCGTGAAAGGGCTGTGTGACTGATTCTAGTTTTTTTTATAACTTTTATATCTTGTATAATATAAGAAGAAAGAAAAACATTCATAGTGAAATTTCAGCGTAATCTTTATTTCACGGATTAGCTCAATTTTTCATTGTTAAGTGATATTTCTCTGCAATAAGTATTTATTTAGCTATTTAATAAGGAACTTCAGAAAATGGGACAGCTTTAACAATTACGGATATCGCTCGTGGTTTCCGCTGTTATTCACTCACCAAATAAATGAAACACGCCAGGGTGAAGTTTCGTATAGCGAGATACTGTAGCGACGGAGTCGAATCACTTTGTGGATGTAATATAATTCTACTTTGATAAGAACAAAGAGAGAGGAGTTTAAAGAACATGTTGTGTCTAAAAGTGTGTCTAAAGGACACGATTGATAAGAATTACTAGTGAAAAAGAAAACACGTTTGAAAAGATAAAGATTATCTATTCTTCTCTTAAAAACAATAGTTTAATGTTTCGTATTCGTATTATATATCAGAATTATTTAGAACCGGAATCGAAGAGTTCATTGAAATATTGAACGAGTGATATTTTCTTCATATTAAATCGTGACAATATTAATTATTAGTATTTTCTACTACACCGGTATGAAAAAGTTTGAGGGAGGCTATGTCCAGCAGTAAGCGTCTATTGGATGATCACGGTGATGATTTTTACTTTTTACACTGATTAAAAGATACTAGATATGATATTACATCAGGGTACAATTTAAGACTTTCGGTCAAACAAAAAGCCATACGTATAAAAATCTCTTCAAAAAATCAACTGTCTCAATTGCTTGCGTGAGAGATAAAGATTAGTTGGTTTACTTTATCTCTGATAGTAATATTAGTAATAGACCCTAATCAATTCCCCTAAAGTGTCCGATAATAGACAGTATTCGTTATTTTGTCATTTGTATGAGGTTTGTTTACAAATAAATAATGATTGTTAGTCATTAACAGATCCCTAGTGATCTGACAATAATTACAATGAGCGATTTTTGATTGAAGTGATTTGATATAAAAAAATTTATATAAGTAAACATGTAGCTCAAAAAATGTACGAATAACAAGTTTTACTGGTTTTTATAGATGTGTTATAGATGATGTATAGATGATAAATTTTTTATTCATTTTCTATAGACAGACGTAACATTTGAACACTAAGTGGGAATATCATTTTAATACCGTACCAAACCTACTGAGGTTTTCATCAATTGTTCCCAGAGGACAGTGCATTAGGAACCGACTTTCACTGATTGTATAAATCATATCTAATAATGAGATATTGACTTTTGAATTTTTGTTATCTCACTACATGTTTAAATGGATTTCTAAATAGTTATTTTATAATGCGAATGCAGCCAGCGAAAGAGAGGGGTTGTATATGTATAGAGGAAGTAAAAATTTTAGTCACACAAGTTTTGATTTGTAGTTGGTGTGCACTACAGTTAAAATATATAAATCTATTTAACATTATTTAACAAAATTTGATGAATACAAAAAGGATGAAAGCAATACAATGAAAAAATTAAAATATGTCAAACTTTTCAATGAGAGTTTTAGTTCGAGTGTAGACTAAAGAGTAACCACTCACATTGCACTTACAACTGGTTATATTTAATGTAACAAGTACATAAAAAGGAACCAAATCGACATAGTTGCATCATTCGATTGTTCATAGATGGGATTGCTTCTAAGAAAATTTTATATAGGGGAAACACTTGAAGGGATACGATAAAGCGATAATACTGAACGATTTATCTTAGTGCATTTAATACACATAAAGAGCGATTAGATCATCGATGGTACTTGCACATTTACAATGAACCCTAGTCAGTCTGTTCATCAAAATATGTAAAATCTTCACGAAGTTCCAAAATTATCACTTTTGAACAAGTTTTAATACTAGGTATGCGGAATGATACGACAATATGTGATTTAGTTAAAGTACTAATTTACACAGTTCCTAAAAATATGCTGTGAATAAATAGATTATTATTTTAAATAGCAAAAGCTTTATTCTGTTTTTTGTTTTTTTTTCAATTAAATATAAAGTTTTATTTCTTTTATAATCCTCAATTTTAAAAGAAAAAAATAAAGATAGTACGTCATATACGTCGTATATGTATTTGGACTTATCCTTTTATGTATTCCTTTTTTTCCTATTTTAACGTGTCAATGATTATATGGTAATTGAATTATATTTAATATAAGATTTTACCCTCATCTGGTTGTATGCGTACAGTACGTGGCGTTAGAGTCAAGTTCACCACGTCACCTATTATTATTCACTGAGGCATCAGCCAATGTCGGGTCACCTTATGGCGTCGTGTGAAATGACCACCTGACTGCAACAAATGTGCAGTTTCCACAACTTAATAGAATGTGACAGGTTGCATAGTAATAGAATTCCTAACCAACGGAATAATCAAGTTGCTTGATAATTATTTTTTTAACCCCTTACTAAAAAGAAGAACCCTCTTAAGTTTAAGATACATGACCTAGGTTATATTTTGAACGAAGGGAGAGATCGTTTTAGTTATTTATCAGATCAGCATACCTTGTAGTTTCTGCTGCGAAATTTTTTAATTTTAAAACATATTTGTATCACTATAACTTCATCATAGGGCTTAACCTGAAAGGGGTTATGTGCAGTACTTGCAAGATTAGCGTTTTTTTCTTTAATTTTTTTCTTATATATCTCCAACAAAATACAAAAGACTAAGTGAAAATAATATTCCTGTTGAAGTAGTATGATTGTAAAATATTAAGCTTTGTTAATGTAGTGAAAGCAAGCAACAGTTAATTTGTCATAATCCATCCGTCACTGATAAAGTTTAAAATACAAAGAATATTATACTAATTAATGTAAATTGATAACTAAAACTATTAACTGATTATATAAGCTTATAACAAAGAATATAGCGCATTTTAAGAAAGAGTTACAAGAGAAGGAATTCGACTTCATTGTTTGCATTTCATATCGCGACGTAATTGCAGGCGTGGCTCTTTCCTATATTTTGCCAACGTTCATCAACCGTTTATTTATTTATTTGTTTTTATCATAACACCTTAAGTTAAGTGTAAAGAGGGTGGACTCAATGCCACATAGATATTTTCTACCAGTCAACTCACGGAAAGAATTAAATTTTGTAAGTAAATGTTAGACATTAAAATAAATGAACAAAATACAGACATACCATATCAAATTGATTAATCTCATCATGAGATATTACATTATCTTCTAAACCAGTAAGCAGTAAAGTTTACTGCAACTTGCTGGTAGATATTATAGTACCTATAAATTCTGATGATTTTTTTTATAACTTATGTTATCTAACGTTTACCCGTCATCGCATATGCAAAGACACGTCACTTGGGAGTTGCACCATATACGATCATCATGGTGTACAGTATTGTACTTTAATTTTACTGGTAGGTCTTTGTCCCCGGAGACCGTCTAGGTTGGTATCACCACATTGGGCAGACGTATCACTTACCAATGAACGTCCTACTCGTCTCGTCGATTAATTATGTGCTAGTTAGGATGATACATACTGCACCACATTGCGCTCATCGCTTGAGACGTAAGATGTTGCGTCTCGTTGCTCCAGTAATTACACTAACTACAGCACCCTTCAATCCGGACACAGCAATGTTTGCACTGTTTGTCGGCTGCAATAGGAGCTGCGGTGGTACCTACCTAGACGGCTTCCGGCAACAGAGATCTTTCACCAGTAAATTGTAAAAGGCTATGTAACTGCGTATAATATCTGACAATAAAGTTATACAGATGTAGTAGTAGTAAAAACGAAAACTGTTATAAAAACTTAGTAATAACAAAAGCATGAAAATCTCATATAAAACAATTACATCTTCTTATGCAACCTGAAAATGGGGTGTAAACGTTTCCGCACACCAACTCACGGGAGCCAAGCCCACTTCACCTGCTCATGGTGCAGTCTACTAATCAACAAACGAGGCCCTGGCTCTCACCAACTCGCATAATGACAGCGTGGTGGGAATCCCTATCCGATCGAGGCCGGCCTATGTCCAGTAGTGGACGTCTATCGCCTGCTGATGATATGTAATTGTTTGTATAAATTGGGAATTAATGACCGCCCCCCATTATCTATTTAAACGTAAGAATTAACATGTTTTGAATTATAAAAATTATACTGTTTCAAAAACGAACGGAATTAACTTTATAACGATGACTTTAATTCACTTATGGAGGCTATAAAAATGTCATTAAGTAGTATAATAACGTTTAATATCAAAATCGGTTAGTGCACTCTTCAGATAACACGCAGTTCGACCTAGATTGTTTGATGTCTAAAAGCATTAACGAAACAAAGGAATATGAGTAAGAAAATCATTCAAGAATTTAGAGAACAGAGTAAAGTATCAATTTTTGCATCAAAAACAAATAAATCGTAAACTTTTTTTAATTCTACGAAGCGACGAGACTAGCGGGTGTTCACCTGATGATAAGTGACACTCCCGCCCATAACAACGCGGCGCTAGGTACGATGATATACATACCACATTGTGCTCGTCGTTCTGAGATATAGGATGTTAAGTCTCCCTCACTACAGTAATTTCATTAGCAACAGCGCTCTTCAAACCGGAACAAAGTAATGTTCCTATACTACTGTTTGACGGTAGAAATACGCGCTGCGGTCGTACATACCACGACGGCCTCCAGTAACAGAGACCTTACCACCAGTGAAAGCTTATAAAATTGGATACATAGGTTTTTCGATTTATTCTTATCTTAGGATCCTTATTAATTAAACATCTTTATCCTATTTTGTATTAAAATTTGGGTGGCATATATATGACCGATAGACCGATAGACATCCACTGCTGGACACAGGCCTCCCCCAAAGATCTCCACATACAGTCAACATGGCCTCCGGTAACGTTGGGCACAAGGAGCTGTCGAATTTCTGGGTTCATATGAGGGTACTGGGGCCATATCCCACCACGTGGGCCCTATGCGGGTTGACGGTAGCCAGAGCCTCGTTTGTTGATTAGCAGGGTGCACCACGAGCAGGTGAGTATGGTTTGGGTCCCGTGATTTGTTGTGCGGGACCCCTTCAACCCTTAACGAATTTAATCATATATAATTATCAAGTAGAAAGGGCCTAAAAACCTAAAGTAATTAATTTATATACTAATTATGCAATAAACATTTTTTTTTATACAGAATTAGTGAATTGAGGCACAAATTTTTTTTTCTTGAAATTCTTTTAGCAATGACTACTACGATACTGGTCTTTATACAGGAAGTAGAGGAGCATACAAGGGCAACAGACATCTCGTTATCAGTTGAATCCACAATCAGTATTTTTTTTAAATGTGTATCCTTGGCGCTGTGACTAATCAGAGCCCCATGTTGCGGATTTGATTAGTGATAAAGTTTCAATCTGCCACCATAATATCATCGCTGTTCCTCAACATACGAGACCCGAAGTATTCTGGACGAGCACGCTTCATCATCTGCGGCATCATTCAGCATCCAGATACAAAAGAGATTTTTTTTTTCCCCATTCTTTTTACCTTTAACGTCATAATATTCACGCGGGTATTCACCAGTGTTCACAGGTAAAAGAACAAAAAAAAAAACATTGAAAACAGTACCTTTTATCAATGGCTGTAGTGATAGCTTATCACATTTAATGAACATATCGCATTAAGTGAAAGTGTTTCTTAATATGTTGGTAGTGGAGTTGCTTTATTGTATTTATTCCATTTTTTTTTAAGTATTAGATAAAAAATAACTAATTATTATTCACCAATAGTTATAGAAATAAGTCCTCTCTAACGTATAATGATTTAAAATGATCATACAGCAAATACAATAAATAACTGGTGGCAGGTCTCTGTTGCCGGAAACCGTCTAGGTAGGTATCCCCGCAGCGGTTATTGCAGCTGATAAACAGTAGTGTGGGAACATTGCTGTGTTCCGGTTTGAAGGCGATGTAGCTAGTGTACTGGGGTAATGAAAATCAACGTCTTTAATCTCAAGGCGATGAACACACCATGGTTCAGTGTATAAGTTATTAAAGTCTCTGCAGTATGTTTACTATTTTCATGTTGTGTATTATCTTGAATTAGATTACGTAGTAAACCCTAATTTAAGTAATAAATTACATTAACATGAAATATAATGTGTTTATGTTTTCATACATATTGTTTATAGCAATAGTTATTTTATAACTACTACTTTTTTAGCATTAATTGTAATTATGTCAACTCACCAAATTTTCAGATAACTTCAAAGCCATTTGAAATTTGTTTGTTTGTAATGATGCAACTGGATTAGTGAATGCGTGTTATCATTTTTCCAAATCAAGGTTATTTTTAATAAAACACATAATTTATTTATTTTCATATTGAAATTTCCTTTCTTTCAACTTTATATTTCCACAACATATAAATATTTTTGTAATAACTAAGTCATGTTATTTTTGGACTAATATTTGACGACAAATATTTTTTTTACGATAGGTTAAAAAGTATGTACATATAATATGTTGTTTATGAGGTAATTATTAAATAAAAAAAAAAACTACTCACGTTACAGAAGCAGCAAATGAATACGAAGAAAGCGCACACACACTCGCGTAGTCGGCGCACACTGTTACTTAGAACCATTTCATCTGATTTTACAAAACAACCATCGAACTCACTTTACGCACATCTTATTAATGAAAAAAAAAGCAAGCGTTTGTGACCATGTAGCTGTGTGTGAATACGACAGGAGTTGAAACAACTGAGCTGATACCGCAAGCAATCTTATCGGCGTTCAATAAGATATCAATAAAACTGCCACACGATGGTCACCGGGCCTAGACCTTCCATTTTAATTCGTTTAACTATAAAGGTGTCACATTGTCTGCAGCACAAAATTGGAACTGAGTTTGTTTTCGCTGAATCATGATTATAATACTTTCTGTAAGTCTTTTAACTCCAACACTAACTTCACAGATATAAACAGAATCTGCTACATTGTTCATGTTGATAGATAGAAACATTGTCTATTTCATTTTTAATTTTAAACTAAATAAATCTGTTTGTTGCCACTGCGGTCTCTGATGACTACGTTCTACATCACATACTTCTGCCATTCTTGACCTTTACATCCTACCAAAATTCTGCATAAACAAAGCATTACTTACGACATTCTTAGTTCCTCTCCTTAATTTCCTAAGAGTACTTTTTATTGGTAATCGTTATTTCGTTTATCACCGGAGCACAAAAAGTATTGTACAGTTTAAATTAAGTAAATACTTCCCTTCGTATAGCATTGTGGTAATCGCTTTCAAGGTAAGCGCGTAATTAATATTACCATTAATTTGCATTTATTTATTTAATTTAGGGACTAACAGTCGCCAAGTTTTTCCACTGATAACGTACTACATTCTTTATAAGAAAAATCCAACTCTCGTACCGTCTCACTATGTACACAGTAGGTACGCAGATTAACATATTATAAACAAAAATAAATTCAATACAGAATGCTGTATTGCTTATTATATCTTATAGGATAATGTGAAGCAAATCCGTTCAAATACTAGTTTCCACTATTCAAGGGATATTAATGTAATACGGCTGAAGTAGCTATGGAAGAGCCTTGAGGAGTGATATAGACAAAGGGGAAGAGATCTCAATCGTTGAATGTAGATGGACCGGCTGCGCTGAAAAATACTTTAAGAGGCCCAGGTTCATGGCGATGTGTAACGGCTCACAACCCTTCATTGAATTATTATTGAAACCTTTTATTTGTCCGATTTGGTAAAGGTGTAAAGTTTGCACAAGTTGTATTATATGCACTAAAAATGATAGTAAGAAAAATAGTGTAAATGTATAAAACTTCTTTGGAGAAGCCTGATCTGGTTATGCCTTCACATATCCAAGCGGCAAATTTAAAGTGAAAATTATATATTGTATATAGAAATTAATCACATCTACACAACTTATTGTTTATAATCCATTACATTATACTACAGTGCGAGAGTTTACAAATAGTTCGATAAGGTTTCTCCGGAGTCAGCAACGCGTTTCTGGTAGGTCTGTATTTGCAGGCTACGGTTTGTCTTTTAACATATAGTGAGCCGTATCCATAGGCCCTCTCCCTTTAAAATAATATTCCTGTATTCACTCAAAGTCTAAGCCGGGTTAATGAGAGCTTCGTTTACCGGTCATATAGTTTACTTTCTCTAGTATATACATATGTATATGAAATATTTTATACTTTCAAGTTTCCGAAGAATGTATTCGACTATGCATTGAAGATATCGCAATAATAAAACTGATATTTATAAATCAACTGGTAAAATGTTTTGAAATGAGGACTAAATAAAAACAAAAAAAAATGAATACTTTAGTATTTAGGCTTGCGCTGGAGGCACGCCTCTGCTTCTAACCTAATAGAGAATCACCTTTTTTCTAAAAAATCAAATGTTAGCAATATTTGACTTTACAATATTTAACTAAACTCGTACAAGGACATTTTTGAGAACAAAGAACTAATGGCAGATTTCGAAATTACTACGTTGGAATCATACGACCTTTTTTTTTCAAATGGGAATTCCAAATATACTCCGACGAACTCTTATCATCTAAAACCGCAGCATGTTTCTTTGTCACCTTAAACCAAGACTTCCGGAACTTTTACACTCTACTACAGTAATGCGACGATAGCTTTTATAGCTCGTTTATAAAGAACTTTTCTTTTTTTCGTAGCAGCGACGAGATGAGCAGGACGTTCACCTGATAGTAAATAATCTCACACATAAATATAGGGCGCCATTTTAGATGATATACACTGATTAAAATTGTGATCGACACCTTAAAACATAAGGTGACAAGTCTCGTTACCGCCGTACTTCCGCTAGATGTCAAGTACGTAAAACCGGAACATAGAAATGTTTGCACACTACTGTTTGACGGTAGAAATAGGAGCTGCAATGGTACCGACTTAGACGGTCGCCAACAATAGAGGCCTACCACTAAAATAAAATTCGGAGCTGGTTGTATAAGCAATTATTTTAACGATATAAGCCCGACTATTCAATAATATTTTTTTTTCTCATTTTTTTTTTAATTCAATTAAGCGACTAGAGGAGCGTGATATTCACCTGATGGTATCAATATGTTGAAACTTAAGTTCAATTCTACTTAAGATGTGATTATGAGACATAGACAATAACATCATAAATGAGAGAATCAAACGAGATCATAAATATGTACTCGTCAAGAATAGTGGAACACAGTAATGTTGTTATTGGGATAGAATATAATATTAGTATGCATGATTAGGCAGGTATGGAAATACAGTACCATAGTCTACAACCTGTGTCCCTGGAATGGTAATAGGAATCACCAACATAGTAACAATGTGCCACAGAGGCATTGGAAATAATTATATGATATAATGTACAACATTAATGTTTTGTGCTTTTTTTATTCAATTAAGCGACAGGTCAAGCGGTACGTTCACCTGATGGTAAGTGATATACCCGCCCATAACAATGTGAAGTTGGTTAGGATGATAATATTGTATCACATTGAACTTGTCGCCTGAGACATAAGATGTTGTCTCATTACTGCAGTAATTTCACTAAGTATGACACCCTTAAAATTGAAACACAGCAATGTTTTCACACTACTGGTTAGCCGCAGAAATAGGTGCATAGGTAGTACCTACCTATGCGGTCTCCAGCAACAGAGACCTACAACCCGAACCATCTTTATTCCAATAACTTCACTAGTAACAACAATCTTCAAATTGGAACACAGGAGTCAGATATCAGATAAATAAACATCTATATAAATATTTATATCTCTATAAATACCTAAACAATATAGCAGTATATAGTCTGTCATGTATCTCCCATATGATATGGCCCAGATTTACATTCCATTTAAATATAAACGAGTAAATTAAACAATTTTGTGCAAAATTAATATATTTTGAAAATTTTATATTGTTATATTTCCCTTAACACTAAAAAAATATTAAAAACACTCAATTGTGTACTTAAATAAACATTTGTTATAAACCATATTCCAACGGCAAATCCAATTTTAATAAAGGTGTAATCAGACCTAAAAAGCTGACTATAATATTCTTAGATTTATCTTTCAATTGAGTTAGAAGTTGTCCAGTATGACAGGGATGCATAATAAAATATGGCCTTCCAAACAGTGGGTGTTCCTGTTGGGTTATAACAGAGTAAAACTCATCTTGGTTTACGCTGAAAATATAAAAAAAAATCTAAAAGTTAAATTAGAACAATGCTATAACAATCATAGCCCAATCATGAAACAGTTCCTAATTAAATGTTTTTAGTTATAATGATAATTATTTCATAAACTTGTAAAATATCACTTTTACACTCATCATACTTTTAACTATTTTAATCACTTTACAACTGAAACTGAAGCATAATGTAAGATTTTAAACCTTACAGGGTCCTATAATGTCACTTAAATTATTAGAAAACATGATTTTATCCTTGTGAGAAAAGGTACTTGAGTCTCAGAAGTGGGAGTTTTTCATTGTTTATTTTATTTTTTTTAAATATTATATTTTTGACTGATTGAGAAGACTGTATGAATTAGCCAAGAAAATTTGTATACCGTTACAATCACACTTCGGTTTAAGTTGATTTTAATGTGCACTCACTTAATAGAGAACACCTGACGAATCTCGTCAAGTTTTAATAAAGCACCTGAAGAGTTCCAGATGTTAAAACTAAAAGACGGCACGCTGTAGCTTAAATTATAAAAAATTGAATATTCAATTTTACAAAGGATCGGTTCATCATGTAATTCACAAATCACAAAAGCTTCCTTTTTTATATAAGTTTTATGTACTTCATCTTTATGTTCATAAATTCTCCATCCATCATTAATTTTATCTGATACTTCTTGAAAAGCTTTTATCGCTTCGAAAAATTCTTCAACCGTTATAGCAAATTTATCCATTAAAATGATTTAATAAATTACGTCAAACCAAATAACTACATTATCAAATTCGATATTTTATGTTATGTACCTATGAAACAATTATTATTTTAATATTACTGAAAAAACCTGGAGAACTAAGTAAATAAAAATATATTTTATACAAGTACATAGAATTATTATGTTGACACTTGACATGTATAGATTATAACAATAAAGTGTAAAGTTCACAGTAAAATTTTTACATTACGGAACAACAAAAATTTAAATTATTTTGCAATAACCCCACATTTTCATAAAAATTTAATTTATATACATATCGGAAAACTAAAATTAAAATGAATAAAGCTGTTTTAACTTTTCGTTAATAAAAAGTTAAAAGAATGTAATTTGACTACGTACCAATAACTATAATAAATATAATTATACAAGCTGTAAAATAAAAATATCTTAAGATTAAAAATAATTGCGTTATAGTTATAGGTGAATTGCAATACTCGTAATTTAACCGGTTTTATGTATTTATTATATTTATTAGTATATAGCTCTTTTATCGCCTGTTAATAGCAGTTAAATTCCTATTAGGTAATGTTTACTATATCTATAGATCTGAGAATGACATTTAACACTGATAACAAACATTAGTTTATTTATCATTGAGTAGTTTTCTTCATTCGAACTTGATTTAATTTTAGTTAATTTCTGCTGTGGTTAGGTTAACAACACGTGTATGTTAAGAAGTTTTTTTTAAACACATTTACAAATACAACATAAACTGGTTAATATTTATATTAAGTTAAATTTATAGACAATTATTGCGATATTTAAGTATTATAGAACATTTAATTGAACTTTAAATAAATACATTTAAAGTCCAAATGTTTATAATTTCAATGTAAAATAAAAATATTACAACAGCTGTAATAGTAACTATGAGAATTTTGTGAGACAATCATTAAATAAATTTTATTTTAGAGGTAATCAAAATGAATGTCTTGAAAGAGAACTGGTACACAGAATCATGTGAAATGTGGCCGGGTGGCACCTTCTCCTTTGAGGTGAAAGAAATACTACATAAAGGAAAGTCACAATTCCAGGATATTATGGTTTGTGACACCACAAGCTTTGGACGAGTGCTGGTTTTAGATGGTATCATACAGTGCACCCAGAAAGATGAATGTTCATATCAGGTGATTATTTTTATTACTATATAAGTCTATGATATTTTGTTTCTCTTTTGCATCTGCTAAAATTTTTTTTTTTATTAAAAATACTTAAATTTAAAAAATATTAATTTTACTGATAGTTCACTTTAGTATCCTATGGTATATTTCGGTGAAATAAATCCACACATGCTATACATTACATTTTTGTAACAGGAAATGCTTTCATTCCTGCCTCTCTGCGTTCATCAGAATCCTGAAAAAGTCCTAATTGTTGGAGGTGGAGATGGAGGTGTAGCCAGGGAAGTTTCCAAGCATCCAAAGGTCAAAGAAATTGTTCAGGTAACAAAGTGTTGACTATTAATTAAATTTAATTTTTTATATACATGAAATATTTTATTTTATAATAATATGCCATTTCATATAATAAAATTTCATATCAATTTTCAATCAATCAATATTAAAATTTCAATTAACAAAAAAAATATATTTTTTTTAGTCTTGATGTGTTTTGAAAGATTTATAAATGTTTTGAGATAGTTTCGTGAATAATATATTTCTTATGGGAGTGAGTTTTATTATTACTTTATAATCTTCCTTAAGACGAACCCACTGAATTATTATGATTTTTCTTCCTTTATTTTATAAGGCTTCATCGCGAATGCGATGATGTTGCTTTTGTAGTAAATAGAAATATAATTCATGTATAATAAATCACAAACATGCCTTAGAACTATTTTGTAAAGTTGTTCGGCTTCATTGGACATTGGTTTAGTCAAGATTGTACTGAATTATTATGCTAGTAAAATTTGTAAATAAAAAAAATAGGATTACAAGTTTGGAAGTAACTGATAAATGTTGTATTACAACTTAATCTATTTCTAATGAGAGCTATGTTTATTCATTATGATAACATATCTCTACCTAAATAAACTAAGATGTCAGTTTGCTTAGTGTACTCTGTTTCATAATGAGATACAATTTTTGGTTTTGTAGTGCTCTTTTACTTAGTAACTAGTGATATTTATAGATAACTCTACTCTACACCATCTCTTTATAATTTATATTGGATTATTCATCGAAGTTATATAATTTTGTAATTTACTATCGCAGGTAGAAATCGACGCACAAGTAATAGAGGTGTCGAAAAAATATTTGCCATTCATGGCTGTGGGTTTTGAGAGCAAGAAGCTGACACTGCACATTGGTGATGGTTTTGAATTTATGAAGAATCACAGCAACGAGTTCGACGTCATTATAACAGACAGCAGCGACCCTGTGGGGCCAGCCGTAAGCCTCTTTCAGGAGAATTACTTCGCACTCATGAGGAGCGCGCTAAAACCGAACGGGATCGTTTGCTCACAAGCGGGTACCTTCTGGAACGATCTCAACCTGGTGACGAACACCTTGAAATTTTGCAGGAATCAATTTCCGGTCGGCGCTTACGCGTACACCTCTGTCCCTACCTATCCTTCCGGTTTGATTGGTTTCGTTATCGGCTCTTTGGATCCGAACGTTAAATTTGACAGTCCACAAATAACATTCACTGAAGAGGAGGAGAAGGCAATGAATCTTAAATACTACAATAGCGATCTTCACAAGGCGGCCTTCACGTTACCGACATTCATTAGGAATCAGTTCGTCTAATCAACGGCAGCTATTTGTACTTAAAAGTGCATTTAACTATTGTTTTAATGTAGCATAATATCTTCCGTTGGAGGAGTAAGGATTAAAAAAAAAAATTTTGTATGGGTAAAATAAAATATCGCGTCACTGTAATCTATGCAATATATCAACACAAATTATTAAGTCTGTTGCTGGAGACCGTCTAGTTTAAATGACGTTGTGGGTTGTAAATTTACTGGGTTAATAAAACAACATCTACAGACAACTAGCAATATATATATATATAGTGTATAGCATATTTACCAGCGCCATAGATATTGTTATTAAAAAAAAAATGTTTTTGTATAATACTTACTAAAGTATATATTTGTATTTCAAAGCACAAAATATTTACGTATGCTTCGAGAATATCAAAAATAAACTAGTTTATAGGCAACTATGAAATTATTTGTAATGAATACTCATATAAATATATATATTAATGATTACATTCCAACACATTCCATACTGTAGTAATATTAAGATTTTTACACGAATAATGATCTAGGTTAAGTGATAAAACTCGAAATATATGAATTATGATGTGCCTTATACATATTTATGCGAAACATACTTTTGTATGTTATTTTTTTAAATGTTTTTATTGTTGTAAACGAAACTATAAATTATATTTTTTTAATAGAAATGTATTTTTATTATCATTTAAATTCATCAGGATGACGTCCTTTACACCAACCCCAATCGATCGAACTCATGTCAGTTCGAGATTAATGTCATATAATCTGAGCTATCACCCCTTCCTTTTTATTGACATGATATTTTAATTTTTTTATAATATTAAAATCAAAATATGTTAGTGTACACATAATAATAAAATAAATTAAATTAAAAAATTATACTTCCGACAAAGTCTATACATGACAAACACTATTGTGCTTAAAATCGCTATTATAAATGCTATTAAATCGACCAGTGCAAGTTGCAGCCTGTTCAACCGGCGAGCCTCTGAGGACATTTGCAAACCTTTGTGGCGAGCTATACGCTCTATATGAAAAATGGCGGTCTCCATTGGAGAGTGCTGCCGGTCTTGCCATATTTGTTGAAGTCGTTTTGCGCGGAGATGCATTCTGAAATGATGATAAGATAAAGTAATATTTTATATATTATATATACTAGGTGTTCCGCGCCCGTTTTATGAAATTAGATTTAAAATTTGACTGAGAGCAACCTCAATAGACCTTCTGCAGCATCCGTTATTATGGTAACCGCATAAATAATATGAAATGAAATTGTTTATAAAAGTTAATTAGAATGACCGGTGGTAGGTTTTTGTTGCCGGAGACTGTTCAGGTAGGTATTAACGCAAAGCCCATTTCTGCCGCCAATCGCATTTGATAAAATCATGAATAATAATAAAAAATAAACAACCATATTTATTTTACTGGTGGTAAGCTCCTTGCCAGAGACCGTCTAGGTAAACATTACTGTGTTCCAGTTTGACGGGCGTTTTAGCTATTGAATTTACTGGGGTAACAAGACTCAACATTTTATGTCACAAGGCGACGAGCGCCATGTGGTGCTGTAAATACCATCGTAACTAGGGCTACATTGTTACGGGCAGACATATCACTTACCATCAGGCGAACGTCCTGCTCGTCTCGTCTCTTAATTGAATAAAAAAAAAGTATAAACATATCTCCATATGTACAAAATTCGACAGTGTTGTTTATATATATATATATTTCAAAATTTCTACTTACTCAGGCGTCAATACATCTTTTAAAGCGGCGTAAAGGCTCCTTTCGTTCATATCGCTCAACCGCAGCACATGCGCGAAGCCGGCTTGCTTCGCGTGTTCAGCGTTGCCGAACTGGTCACCCAAGACCGGCACCACTACTACCGGGACGCCGGCGGAGACCGCCTCCGTGACACTGAGCATGCCGCCGTGAGTTATAAACGCTACGCAATTGTTGTGATCTGAAGAAATATTTTATTTTATTTGAGTTTTGCCTTGCTACCATCGCAGTGTGTTACGTATATGAAAACGAGATATGAATGTTGTTTTAAAATGTTTTTATGCTGCGACTGTTACTAAAGGCGGGTCTTAAGGGGCGCTGGAGCTAGCGTAATTACTGCGGTAACGAGTCTCAACATCTTATGACTCAAGGTTATGAGCGTAATGTGTTGCGTGCTACGAGAGCTAAAAATATCATCCTAACTAGGTTGTTATAACCAGACGTATCACTTACCATTAGGTGAACATGCCGTTCGTCTCATCGTCTAATTGAATTAAAAAAATAGGTAAATATAAGATATATAGAGTAGTTCTTCTATTTTTCTATTAGGATAACGCGTCAACTTACGCAATAAATCATACTGGGGAAGCCATTTCATAATTCTCACATTTTCTGGCAAATCATGTAACTCTGTTTCCCATTTCCATAAAATACGCTGCTGGAACCGATCGAAGACATTTAACAACATCTGTAACTTTTCTTTGGGGAGAGATGAAGCTCGTATCAAAGAGCCGAAACTGAATATTATAAAGCCGTGTTCGGCTTTCGTTACCCAGTTTTTTAAATCCTGCAACAAGGATATCTTACCCTAAATAGACTGTTAGAGTAAGACTGTAAAGAACTTGTATTGGTTCTGCCAAATCATAAACAGGCATAATCTCGAAGCCTAAACATATGACAATTAGACACCTTGACAAACACGAAATTACCTCTCTATTGTATAATTTATTTTCTTATCATTGTACTTTGATTTTACTACGTTTAGTAACTACGATATTACTTACAGTTGGCAACTCATGAACTCTTTTATTATGCAAATGAATACCGCCGACTTCTATCACTGAAGGTGGCAGAACCCTCACACCGTTCCAAGAGTGATGTGTATTGACGAGTACAACACTTGCGTTCTTTCCAATTTCCTCTAAAGGGGGCAGTTTTCCATATTTCTTTTCCAAAATTCTTTGCTCTTCCCAACGTATTGCTATTTCAAACCATACGATGTAGAAGAATAGAAAAAAAGTATTTTCTATTCGCTGAGCGAATATCATTTTATCTACTAAAGGTAAGGTCATGCCGGGAACATACGACGGGTTGTCAGGTGCCCCTACTCTTTTCCAAGACCACGGTAGCAAAGCGCATGACATCAAACCAACAGAGGGTAACCCATAATTGTGGACTACACCTAACATACAATCACTGTTGAAATGTTCAACAAGAATCAAATCGTAGTCCCCCTTCCCAGTAACAAATTCATTAAAAATTTTCGATTCTAATAACATTTTGCACAGATCCAAATTTGAGTAAGCCAGTTCAATTGAAATCGGCACGTGCTCATAATATCTTTCTAATCCGTAAAAAGTGAAGTCTATGTCTCGGAAATCTATCACTTCAACGTTAAGAGGAGCAAGTCCACGGAGGCTGACGTCACGGCGATTACTATGCGATTTAGTGTTTGGAAAGAAGGATGCAACAGTCAGATTATGTCCTCGGACTGTCAGTTCTTCTAGAAGCGGCTCGAACACCATGTGATGACTTTTGCCTGGATATGGCAACAAAGCTAGTATGTTAAAGGCGTCCGCAAAGCACACGATAATCAGTATAAAAATTGATTTAAACATGTTTGTTTGTTTCTGTGCACGTACATAGCGCAAATAGCGTCTGTATCACCGGGTTAAGAATCTACAACTAACACAACTTGACATTGCGAGTTGGACCATAAATAAACACCCGCAATTTATCTTTCAATAGTAGTAATAGATTATCCGAGGACGGAGGTACAATGGTGCCCCCATTAATTTTTTATTCACATAGGTGTCTCTATTCGAGTAACGAATGTGTTTTCTAGCTTTATATTAATATTATTGGTCATATTTGCTGGAAGCTGTGTAGAAAGGAATAAGTACAGTACCTACTTCTGTCACGAAGGAGGTGTGTGGTAATATGATTGTGTTAAACAATGATAATGACCGTATGAAGTAATATCGCAATGAGCTGGGCTTATCAGCGTGAGATTATTATTGTCCTAGTATCTTATATCAAGCAGCTTGTCTGCTACTGTCTACATGGGACTATAATAGCTCATAATTATTTGTGTGTGCTCTCTAAGGTTTTTAGGAAGAATTTAATCGGTATGAAGTAATTTTAAAAACTAGTCTCATCCTAATATTAGAAACCTTCCCAAAATTAATAGAAATACATATACTGTTTAGTAGTAATAGAAATACATAATCTTCTTTACAGTTGAATGATAGATATTTTTATCGGAGCCATATCAGAGGTTATAGGTTGTGGTCTCGTTATATTTTATTTGATACCACAAGTTTAATTTCACAACTATCGGTTCATTGCTTAGATAACGTGTGCCCTTTTCATTTCTACGGCTATAAATTTATTGATGTTTTAAATTTCAACCGCTATCTATAATTTTATTAAAATTTATACAAGTATAATTATATTATATTCACTTTAAAATTTTGCTTGTAACAAACGAACTAGATTTAGTCTTTTTTTTTAGGCAATAACTTTTATTTTTTAATTCTAATTTATTTCTTATCATTATCTATGACTCTTCAACCTGGTGGTTGTCCAGATCTAGCCTTTTTAATAAAAGTAATTGCGAAATCAAGCATGCAGTGTAAATAAAGTAGTTAATAATATAGAGAGAAATAATGCCAATCTTCATTAAAAGTCGCCTAGTCCTTAAATGTCTTTCATCATCATCAGCCAATAGACGTCCACTGCTGGACATAGGCCTCCAACAGAAATTCCCACATCGATCGGACAGGGATTCATATGGGCGATTTGGGTCATTTCCCACCACGCTGGCCCAATGCGGATTGGTAAGAGCCAGAGCCTCGTTTGTTGATTATCAGGGTATACCAAGAGCAGGTGAGGTTGGCTTGGATCCCGTGAGTTGCTGTGCAGTAACCGTTACACTTCTTAAAAGTCTTTAAAGTATAAACTTCTAGTCCATTCTAATTTTGAATAAATCAATTTCTAAAAGACAGAAAAGTTTAGATAAATATTTCTTATATTTACGTGTATATTCCACATTTAATAAAACGACATTACAAGGATCTTATCTATTTTTATTTAGGATTTTATCGCGTTTGTTTTATTATCTTACCATGTCATCGCAGTCCCATGTAACCATGACTGTTGCGGTCAATACATAGGGATAGTATGATAATAAATAAACGTGAAACAACCCGTTCAATTAAATTTTATTGAATAAAAAAGTTTACTTAATATTTTTTTATCGGTGTACTAACATTTTCACCGCAATTTCATATGATGTAACAATGAGGTTGGGATAGCTGAAATATGCTACACCACAATGATCTTGTCCTCATATGATCACAGCCGATACACATCATTGTTACAGACCGATTAACAATAAGATGATTACCGGTGGTAGGTCTGTTATGCCGGAGAGCGTCTAGGTAGGTAACACCGCAGCGCCTACTTCTGCCGTCAAACATTACTGTATTCCAGTTTGAAGGGCGCTGTAACTAGTGTAATTACTGGGATAACGAGTCAACATCTTGTCTCAGGCGACGAGCGCTATGTGACGTAGTGCATACAATCTTAATTAGCGTCGTTGTTATGATCGGGCGTATCATTTACCATCAGGTAAACGTGCCGCTCGTCTCTTAATAATATTAAAAAAAAATTGTCAATTTCGAGAGAACCTTACCACCATCCAAATATTACAATATGTGATCCCAAAACAAATAATGGACAGCTGTACCATGAACATCTGAGAGGAGCAGTCAATTATAATAAACCTGTAGTTCGTAGTTAATATTATTTTATTTACCGCCATATTGCATCCCATTGAGAAAAATCAGAAAGTAATTTCACTATTAGGCTCACAGTCTTTGGCAGCAGAGCTATCGTTGAATATCGGATGAGATCTATTGGAAGATGATGGGATGACGTAGTTATAAGATATATTTAATTAAGAAATTTACTAATTTTTAAAATTTGATTTAAACGGCGTTGAAGATAATATAAATTTAATCTTATTTTAGTTTCTTTTTATTATTATTTTAGTCCGATGAAACCGCAATGGTTGTCAATAAAACTGCGGCGCAAACATCATCATGAAAATAAAAGATGAAATAATAAAAAAATGGTGTGGTGATGGTATGTTTTATTATTATTCGCTGATTTCGTCGGCGAGCGCGAGAGCACGGCTGCGCTGCGCGTTCTCGCCCTCGCGCTCCGCCTCCACGATCGCGGTGAAGATGGCGCCGGCGCGCAGCTTCTTCAGAATCCTCTGGTCGTGAAACGGGTGCGTATGCGCAGCTATCCTGTACGGCAGAGCGATTTATAAGATAATAAACTACGAACATTCATTATAATCCATGTGATTTCAATGATGTGGTTCAGTTTTCGCGAAACCACCTAACTAGCCATCTTATTGGTGGGTGATAGAAAATCTGGCCTTTCATCTAGGTGGTCTGCTGTACTACTCTAGAAGAAGCCTATTCACTCTTCTTTCAGACTTTCATAACATATTAATGTTGTACATAGTTCACACTATTAATATAAGAATATAATAAATCCTCATTTACCTACCTGCAAACTCCTCAGTTTGCAGGTTTGAACGACTTAAAAATTTAAACCGCTTTGTTACCTTACACCAGTTGTTGTGGTACCAGCTGGTACATAACATATTTATAAAATTATACTTTTGGGCCTGATAATTCCAATACCTTGTCCAGTCGCATCACTGACCTCTTGATGACGACGTCGTCCCTCGTGATGACATGGGCGGGGCATCGTATGTTCTTTAAGTAGTCTACACAGCGCCATTGCCGCGATTTATTACGGCTGGTGTACTTCAGGTAGTACATGTACCGGTTGAGGATCATCTGCAGAGAGCCCTGGTTGGACACTGTGTATTGAAGAGTGCTCGCTTCTAGGGACACACAATAGACATATACGATTGGGCTTTTTTTTATATACGTGGGCGCCGGTTAAAATGACCTCCTCTCCTTGAGACATAGGATGCCAAGTCTCATTACCACAGTAATTTCACTAGTGACAGTGCCCTATAAACCAAACACAGTAATGTTTGCATACTTCTGTTGAAATACATATACTATCTCAAGCAACAGGAACCTACTATATATAAAAATAGTTTCTTCTTCCCCCTCAATGGGCATGGCATGGTTATAAATCCATGCAGTCTAATATTCGATTTAATTTTACTCTTGGAAGATATTACTTAGGCTCAAGTTATGATGTCACTTTAAGTACCTGCATCATTATTAGGAGCGTTTGTGAGCTTCACATTTGAGATGCCCATATGTTGTAGATTATCATTCACCTGCTGATCTGTGGATAGATAAGAGGAGTAAATATCAAAATTATATAAATTCAATGAATACACTTTTGGTGTATTATCATAATAAATTTTACAAAAAGTAATTTATATATTTATCCTGATAAATATATATTAAACCTGAAGTCAATTTATGATAAATACGTTAAATAGAAAAGCCTTATCTGTTATTAAAGGAGAAGGCCTGTGTAGTGTAAACACAGTGTGTAAAAAAAAACTTACAATCTCATGTTCTCATGCTGTACTAGTAGGGGTTTTGTTTTTAAAACTATCCACATAGATATTATATTATACAAAATTTTTTACTACTTTAAAAATAGCTGGATAAGAATACTTTGTGCCATTGTATGTTTATTTAGTAAATAAATAAATAATATTGTTTGTTAAGCAGTTCGTCATGAGGTATATATATATATGGAGTAGTCATAAGGGTTCCCGCACAATAACTCACAGGACCTAAATCAACCTCATCTGCTCATGGTGCACCCTGCTAATCAACAAACGATGCTCTGGCTCCCACTAACCCACATTGGGCTAGCATGGTGGGATATGGCCCAAATCCCCGCATTTCAGTTCCTACACTGTTGATGTAGGAATCTTTGGGGGAGGCCTATATCCAACAGTGGACATCTATTGGCTGATGTTAAAGCACTTCGTAATATTTTTTTTATACCTTACCGTCATCATCCATTGTCTCGTCTAAAAATGTTTCTTGACATTCCTGAATTTCCTCTCCGTGCATGTCACTAATGTATGGATCATCCTTACTGTAATTAAGGCAAAATATTTCTAATTTAAATCTCAGTAAAGTAATTAATTATCACTTAATCTAAGTACAATATTTTCATCTAAATGTGCTGTCCCTACATAAGTAACACAGCCTCATCTATAGGGTGGCGCAAAAATAACCTTATAAAAAGTACCTTATTACCTGTGTTATAAGGTACTTTTTATAAGGTTATTTATGTGCCACCCTATACTTATGCTGCTAAGCAACAGTTTGCAAATACTGATGTCTTGTATATGTTAAGTTTACGCACTTACAGTCTAGTTTGTTCTATCGTTTCTTCATCCTCTGTATTATTTGTGTCCAGGTATTCACAAGAATGTTCACTAATGATTGTTTTTTTATCACTGTCTTCTTTGCCATTAGATGGTTTTGTCGCAAGCGCTGTGTCTAAATGCTGAAATGATACTGCATTCCATCATATAGTTTTCCATTTCATGTCTACTCCTACAAATTTGTTATTTGTTCTGAGTAATGAACATTTTAATTGTCCTCGAGAAATTGTGGCTAACTGCCTTGTAACTCGAAGGTTACTGGCTCGATTCCGAGGTCATGTGTTGTTGAGTTTGGTTTAGTAATATGGTTTATTGAACCCATCTGTTTAGTGATCAATTTAATATTGTAAATCTGGTGGTACGGCTCTGTTGCCGGTGATAATCTAGGTAGGTACCATCGCAGCTCCTAACTCTGCTGCGAAACAGTAGTTATTTTTAAATTTGTATGAAGATAACCTGTTTATATTTATAATTTAAACCAGTAAAATAAATAAGTTTAATATGAATGTCGAGTTAATGTTTTAATATATAACTGTATACTTGAATTTACTTACCATGTCCTCCAAGCCTTTAATGTGCAATTCTTTACCTGCCTCTACTAGTTCCCTTAAACTTTCCACAGTGACTAGGACTTCTCCTGTGTAAATATATTCTAATATAGCAGCAAGTGTCTCATGAGATATTTTCTGTAAACACATTCATAATACATATTTTTGTTGTATTTATCAATTACACACTTTAAGGCAAGGAAATTATTATCAATATGTTTTAAGTTTTTATAAGCAATAAGGTTGAATACATTTCATCGAAGATTATAAAAAACATGTCTCAGGAGTTAATGTATTATTTTTTCATTTACAATAAACTACACTTGAGAATATGCAGTACAAAAACCAGACCTTTGCGTTAAAGAAAACATTGGTTAGCATCACAGAGGCATTTAAAATGTTTGCTGATTAAAAATATACATTGCGCAGCAATTAATAGGGACTATTAACTTAAAATTCCTCATCTATTATTTACTGTCTCTTGTAAATTTGTTATGAGTTTCAACTAAACTGTTTTGGTATTTCATTAAAATTTACAATGATCTTTGGACTAAAATATGGAGTCTTATATCATGCTATTAATCACACTTTTAAAAACTATTTACTTTTTGTGTTAGTAGTACTTATCCACAATAATAAGAATTCACATTCAATCATAACTAACTAAATAAACAATGGATAAAATATGCAATCTATAACTAAATTGCTGTTAATCTGTTGATGCCCTCATGACACAGGAACTAAGCACTTTCTTTGTAACTTAGAAGTCTCTAGATTAATTTCCGTGACCCATTTAGAAATTAAGTAGTGATAAGATTTTTTAGAACCTTGTTGGCTAATACCAACATCATAAGGTAAACTGCTGTCAAACTAGTACTCTTGTGTGCTAGTTGCAAAAATAAGATTTGAAATATTCTATTTCATTATCCACAACTGTAATATCACTTAACATGATACAGAACAATGCACAATTGGGACATACAACTTTTTGTATACCCAAAAAAAAAGGCAATTACTTACATTTAGAAATATTACAGGATGTTGACATTGCACTGAAGAAATCATATCTTTTATATAAGGGCTTGCTAATGCAATTATAATTTGGTGTACTTTCACAAAGTGTCCATCTGCTGCAAGAGTCATGTCAACAAATTCACCATTCTGTAGAAGATTTTTCTTTATTGTTATATCTTACAATATAAAGATTTTTTTTAAACATAACTATTTTAGAAGAATTTAATTTAACAATTTTTTTAGTTATCTAATATCTGTGTCTAATTTTATTTTGTTAATGACAAAGGTATGGTAATAGAAGCTATGGGGTTTATTTACATAACAAAAACATTGTCTCATGGAGAAAATATTTTAGTTTGGAATGGGTATTCCTAGGAACTTTTTAATAAAATAAATGGTTTGACCAGCCAAATTAAACGTTATGACTAAACTGGTTCTAGAATCAGTTCTAAAACAATAAAAAAACCAAAATTATTTTAAAAAAGGTCATACAAATAGTTTATTCTTTCTAATTAATTCATGAAAATAAGACAAATACGAAGTAATAATTTATATTAGTAAATCTGAATTGAGCGCTCGCGAATCGGGAAATCGTGTCAGACTGTGTTACTTTAGTAGTTTATTAATTGTTTAACACATACATTCTAATCGACGATAAATGATTTATTATTTCATAAGTGTTCTTATTAATGCATTGTATTTTAGTGTCAATGGAAAAATTCCTCATATAACAAATGCATCTATCAATGATTAATTTATTAAAAACAAAAAAATAAAGGTACAATACTCACTTGTTGTAAATTACTTAAACCTGAACATATATTCTTTTCGTGTGATTTAGATGTTAGAGTGAATCGAGAATTAGCCATCACTGCACTTACGGCTACTTATTGCTATTACTTTTTATTGTACGTGGAATTGTTGATAAACTAAAACATTTATATGACGCTTAAACTGACTGACTGTTCTATATACATCGGGTTGACAGTTTGACACTGACAACTATTATTAACAGTGTTAAATAGCTCAAGCTATAAGAATATTCATCGTTTTTATTAATCCATAATCATCAATCAGCATGCTCTACTTAGGCTTGCCCAATCGACTCGATACATCAGCTTTTTTAATTATAACATTATAATTTTATAACCAACCGTTAGACAACTTACTATATCTAGTCTTTAAATCTTATTAATTAATATTTATTAATCTTATTGATTAGAACTATCCTTTTTTTTCGTTTTAGAGAGGAATTATTTGATCAAGAAAAATCAATATATTTTTAACTCCTAATATCAGAGAGGTAACTTGTTTGCACATAATTTGATTTGCCATTGGATTGAAACAGCGCAAGACCGGGCTTTGTAGAACATATTACAAGAGACCTATGTCCGGCAGTGGAGGTACATCGGTTGAAATGATGTTTATAAGCATAGGCAGTCTATAACTGTTGTTAATTGAAATAACTGGAATATACCCAATGTATACCTTAAACGTACTTTGGAGCATTCATATATCAATAAAAATTGAAGATTTTGTCTTTATATTGTCTAATGACTTTTAAACTTAAAACCAATTATGTTTTGAAAATAAAACAAAATGTGTGATTATTAGAATTACTTTATAGATACGCCTTTCTGAGTCAGTGTATTATCTTCATAGGTTTCAAGGACATCTGCTAAATGTTCATTATCTCTAGGCTTTTTAAACTGTCGTTTCTTCTGAGCGGCCTTCTTTCTTTTCGGTGCTATAGGCTTCCTGGGACCATGGTCTTGCATCGATTTTATACCTTGTTTTTCTAAGTATTCCTCAATTTTTGCATCATCCATTGCATCTACAGCTGTAGCTCGCCATAATTTTACAAATTCTTCATCTACCTACAAATTACTAGTACTATAATTACAATAACTTGTAAATAAATCTATCCATAAAAACTAACAACGAAATAAATATAAAAATTTAATGTTAAAAACATTTTAGGTACAAAAAAGTTTAAATGATGAATAAAATTGCGCTACACTGGCTTTGATAGCAATTATGTCCAAAATGAGGAATCGATTGCATAGGCCAATTTGAGGCAGAGTATGACAATAGGCTAAAATTGGTTACGAAAAAAAAAACATTTTCTTACGTCTAAAGTAGCAGTCTTGTCATTATAGAATAATATTTTCTTCTTATCGGTTGGCCTTGTGATATATAATATTTCCTGTGCTAAGTTCTTTAGAGCCCTATCACAATGTGGTAAAGATTCTTGTACATCTTCTAATAAGATTCCACCCAGTCCTTTTAAATCATGTTGCTTTAATAACCTATAAATTATTTAGATTGAAAGTAATACATAATTGCGTTACAATATTAGTGATGCTAGGCTTAAGCTTAGGTTTGATTTAGTGGCATAAAAGAAAGTAAATTGTTATTTTAAATATATCAACAGCATTATGAAACTCTGCTTCTGAACAAAATTATAACCATAGTAGTAAACAATAAAACAGCTGCCTTGTAAAATTCTTTTTTATATGGTATTAATATGTTATAAATAGGACCAATCATAAACAGCCTTCTTAATGGCCCTTTATTATTTTATAAAATAGTTACTACATATATGATGAAAAAATTTGGGGGTGTAAGAAGTCCCGCACGACAACTCACGGGACCCTTTTTTGTTTTGCGTGGGTGAAATGCCTGCGCATACCTGCCCTCGCGCGGGTAAAGACTGGTTATGTCGGACTTGCACCGACTAAAACCCCCACGATGTTCCATCTCGTCGCTTTATGGCAGGGTCACGGGAACACTTTTGCTAACCTCCGCGATCCCGCCAGCTCCGCCTCGGCAGGGAGGGAAGAACCCCCCTTCCACCACTATAATTGCAGTCCGGAACACACAGCAGGCCCCCTCCTCGACCTCTTAGTCACCCGAACAACGGAATCCCCCGAATCCGTCACCCAGAGGTCATGGGCGCCAAGAGAGACATCTCTCACGACTCCCTGCGGCGGCGCCGATCTTGGGTTCCGTCGCCACCCGTTACACGGCCGCGGAGGGAAGGGAGAGCGGCGAATCGCAATACTGACACTCTTTTCCCTCCGCGAGCCCACTTTGGCTACAAAGGGCAGTATAAACCTGCCCCTGCAGCCGACCGGCACACATTCGAGGTGAGCTCGCGGAGCTCATTTGCAGCGGCCGCCTCGGGCCGGCCGGGTAAGTTTCTCTTAGCTTCACTGTGGGTGATCAAGCCAAAGCTACTGAGCCCCACCGCCACGATAAGGCGGGAATCTATTCCAGGGGAACTCACGGGATCCAAACTAACCTCATCTGCTCTTGGTGTACCGTGCTAACCAACAAACGAGGCTCTGGCTCCCACCAACGCGCATTGAACCAGAGTGGTGGGAAATGGCTCAAAATCCCCCCCCCCCATATGAACCCCTATAGACGACAAACCCTAATGCCCTGCAGTGCCAAAGGGTATGCTGATTTTAAGATTGCTTGTAGTTGTTGGATGTGGGCAGCATAGGACTGATTGATGTGGAGATCTTTGGGGGCGGCCTATGTCCAGTAGTGGATGTCTTTCGGCTGCTAGTGATGAAAAGATTTACCTAAGTAGGGACTTCTTGTCTTTTATTTTATATACAGGTTTGAAATTATATTTCCCATCAGGTGTGCATTCAATTTTTGGATTGTTCTGCAGGGCCTCTGATTGTAACCACTGGAAAAAATACTAGTTATGTAAATAAAGTTAATTTTTTTTTAAAAGAAGCAAAATTTTAAAAACATGATTTAAAAGCTATTTATATTTTGAGAACATAAAAAGTATAATTCTTAAATTAATTGTTTTAGAATACCTGTTTAACTTTGTTACCAACATCCAGCTGATTGGTTTCATCTAAAACCTCATCGAGAGTTAGTGGATGATCATCCCCTTCTTGATGTCTAGCTCTCATATGTCGCACAATACGAGCAAGCACTCCAAAACGATATGATGAGCTTCCAGTCATCGTTTTATAGCTACAAAATATATTAATAAGTAAATAAGACTTTGAAATGATAAAGTGGTGATAGCTAATTTGTAAATGCAGTCACGTGCACTATGGATTTCAGGAGCTTCAGTTTACAGTAGAAAGAAAACATTGTTATGAAACTAGTGTGTTTCATGGACAATTCCTATCATAAACAAATGAAATCTTTTTTGCACCAAGTTGAAGAACGGGGTTTGTGCATAAATGGTCTTGATTATTTACTTGAATGTAAAATTCAGGTTTTTATTGTATTGGTTGGAAAAGAGCAGGAGGAAGAACAAGAAGGTTAATTTCTTACTTTCCATTATCTCAAAGAACATCCTATATGACTGACTTTAGGTTTAAAAAGAAAATATGATAGATGAAAAGAATTTCAGGCCATACATTGATTTTGACCTGTGTGCTTAAAATTGTTGATCCCTGATAATTTTGAATATATATAATGTGATAAAAACATTGTTATAATTTCAAAAAGATTTACTTACTTAGAAGCATCAAGTTTAGGTTGGGTACTAACTGAACTTGAAGACTTTGATTTCTTTTTAGAGTCATCTTTGTGTTGGGAATCATCTCTTTTCTTCTTTTCTATACTGTAAAAATAATCTTATAGACAATGTTGAAAATTAAATATGAATGATGAATAAAAGAAATGCCTACAATATTTCATTTATTAAATTAGTGTTGAATTAATCTACCTACAACAAACCAGTTCTTCACAAATATATAAAGAAATATGTTAGTGGACAAATTGTATATTGAAATGTACATATACAGTAGTATGCTTTTGTAAGTCAAAAGATAAGGAAGTTTTGTGTAATTGTATTTGGTTGAGACTGTGCAGAGAATTATTGTTGCTTTCCATTTATTTATTTTGACTTAAAGTTAAAGTGTGACAGCTATATTATTTTTGTTGACAAAATCTATTAGTTTGTCAAAATCAATAAAAAAGTTATTGTTGACATATTGTCATTCTTTTATTATCGTGCATATCGTTCACGAGATTTCAAGACAGGATTTATAGTAGTGTATTCGTTCTATAATTGATGATAGTCCCCAATAAAGCGCCCAGTAAGTGGGAGCGAGAGGAGGGTGAAAGTGGGTGCCGTCATAAATGAATAAAATTAAACTAGTATTCCGGTAGCAAGTATGTAGTGCGTACCTTGGCGTTGCGAGTGCCTTTTTTTTAAAGGCCTCCCGTTCGCGCAGAAGTGCTGGATCCATTTTTAACAAGTAATTAGATCGGTATTCTATGAAAAGTAAGAAATTTTCAGTTTACTTATTACCTAATTTTTTAATTAATATTCTTTCACATATTTCGTTTCTCTTTTGTTTGATGCAAAACGTCAAAGTGACATGCGATTCTGACATTGTGGTATTCATTGTTATGGGTTTAACGGCATGACATTTCTCCATAGACAATTTTTCATCATGCTTTTCTTTGAGAAACCATACCTATTTGGCGTAGACACGAGGATTATATTTCAATATTTAGTACTTTACGTAATTCATACAAAGGATTACATAATTAATATACACTATTTGAATCGATGTGTAAACATTCAGTAAATTGATTAATGTATACTGCAATATACTGTATATTGCAATCCCCATGACCCCTACAAATGATGGCTTTTGGTTCCCGACAATACCGGAGGCCATGCTGACTTTTGAAAGTTGTGGAAAGCAGCTGGATGTGGGTAGCGCAGGATTGATCGATGTGAAGATTTTGGCAGAGACCTACGTCCAACTGTGGATGTCTATCGACGTGATGATGATGATGAAACTTCCTTTTTATTTATTATTATCATAAAATTTGTATATATAAATTTATTCAAAATATTTTATACAAGTAATAGCTTAACAGTCGTGAAAAGTAAGTTTAAGAAATAAACATTACCTTTATTTCAACAAAAAATAATATTATATCTTATAAAGAATTAATTCTTTTCGGTATGTTTGTCCAGTGACCTGTTTTCATTATTGGACACAAAACATGTATTTGACGTAGGCGAAACAGGAATATAAATATTTGAAGAATACAGACTGAAGGAAGATTACTCCTAGTTTATAGCAATGTCATTGATGATTTTGGTATATCCGATGTAATGCCAACTGACCTTATTGACATGTGACATCCCAATATTTTTTTTTCATTTAAATTTTATTATCTTTGATGAAAACTAAAAACAAGAATAATTGTTATTAAATTAATTATTGCAAATTCAAGTCTTATTTTAAAGTACCAAAGGTTAGAAATTATAATTAATATTAACTTGATGACTAGAATAATTTTCATCTACATTTGATGAATAATTTTAACTATCATATTACTATATGATAATAAAAGAAAGATTTATTGAAATACGTTAGAGTCGATGAAAGAATTATCTGTTAATTAATTTTGTAAAGTAATTTAATTACCTTTGTTGTTCCTTTAAGTTGCTGTACTTAAAAAAATCATGCAAATCAAAATTTGTTCTCGCTGTCGATTGTATAAATGTTTCCAATAGATATACAGAAAATAAAATTTGTAAGACAGAGCAAAATATTTGGCAATAAGGTGCTTCAGCGGTGGTTTCAAAACTTCGCTAAATGTAGATTGAGAATACGTAAAAACAATTTTATAAAGAGTTAAAATATTTCAACATTTGTGCTTCATGTTGATACGTTTGTGATTTTATATTTTTTACGGAACAAAGTCTCGTAATAAATTGATTGATTGATTGATTGAATATATTGATAGATGGTGATTGTTCAAAACATTCAAAATTTTAGTATCTCATTAATGATATTGATTTTTTTATTCATTTTACTTAATACAGCTCCCGGAATATGTTTGTGTAGCATCTTTAGTCGGGCCAAAGAAATCTCACTATCAAGCTTTTTACCTCTTAATGATTGCATTAAGAATTTAAAATATATACGAGGTAAATAGAGATAACATCTTTTGTCTTATGTTGGTACGTCTCTGCTGTCTGAGACCGTCTGGGTGGGGTACCACCGCAGCGCTTATTTTTGCCGCCAAACAGTAGTGAACATACATTACTGTGTTCCAGTTTTGCAGGGCGTTGTAGTAAGTGAAATTATTGGCTAACGATACTCGACATCCTATACTTCAAGGCGATGAGCCTAAAGTGTATATCATCCTAATTAGCGCCACTTTGTTATGGACAGGCTTATCCACTTATCGTCAGGTGAATGTCTTACTCGTTTTGTCGTTTCATTGAATAAAAAAAAACTTAGCGGGAGTATAACTTACCATCAGTTAACCGTCTAGCTTACCTTGTCGCTTCGAAGTGGACTAAAAAAGCAAATATAAAAAACTAAATACTTTAAAAGTGGCGTTAGATTTTTCATCGATGATTGCATCATATCTCTTGAAGATAATTCTCTTGTGTCTCCTTATTATTCTATTTTTAGGTTTATGTTTAATATTCTGTTTTTATGAATTCGACCTTTGAAAGTAATAACATTAATTGGACCAACGTCTCATTGGCGTATCGTATGATAATCGCAAATGCAATCAAGAGTGAGTTTCTATTAAAAATCCGTGTTCCATACCAATCTTTGGATAAATCACATAAATAAGTCACAGACAATGGATGCCGAAGATTTTGATACTCGAAGAGACTCGGATTATTTTTTTCATTTCTTTCCGTTGTGAAAGTTCACATTTAAAAGAAAAATTCATCTTTAAAACACATCAACGTCACGATCAGGAGAAGCATTCTGGAAAGTCCATACATAATAGTACCAGAAAAATCTAAGTAACAAACGATTTAAAGGGAAGTTACGTTATGAAAAATATTTTGTCCTTTCTCTTTTGATTTTTTATCACCCTTTGCATTTTTTACATTTGTAAAGAAGATGGTTTTCTACAGCTTATTTGATCCTGCGGCTTTCGACTAGCTTGATGTAAATTATAATAATTAACCATTTAGTTCTAGCATTATTTTGAGATATTTTCTCTCCGAAACCTTGCCTTCTACTTTTTGAGAGTCAGCTCAGTTAATTTTTATAGCTACTAATATGCATTTATTGAAGCGATGAGACCAGCAGGACGTTCACTTGAAGGTAAGTGATACGCCTGCCTATAAGAACTTGGTGCTAATAAAGGTAGCATATACAGCACCACATTGCGATTGTCGTCTGAGACATAAGGTGTAGAGTCTCGTTACCCCAGTAATTACACTAGCTACAGCACCCTTCAAACCGGAACACAGCAATGATTGGACACAACTGTTTGTCGGCAGTAATAGGCACTGCAGTGGTACCTACCTAGACGGTATCCGGCAACAAAAACCTACCACGAGTAGTTAGTTTGTATTTTTTGTTTAATCGGCAAAATCTATTTGCATAAAAGCCTTTTTTTAATAATTTAAGTTTCTATCACTTCTCATATTGCTATTAATGTTGCAGTAAATGACCAAAACAAAACAGTCAAAAGCGGCGGACATAAGAAGGTGATTGTAAATATTTTTTTTTTGTTGTGATATATATTTTTTTATTCAGTAATATTTAGTTAGTATTTATGTGACGATTGTTGGCGGGCGGCAGAACAAGTTTCTATTGGCGAGAGAGCGAGTAGCCAGCCGTTGTTTGTCACTGCGTTTGCATTCACAGCGAGGTGTGGACGCCGTGCAGCCTTCTCGGTGAGTACCTTGAAATGTTGTTACACACGCTTTTATCAATGCACCATTGAAAACATTGAAACACCATCAACAGGATAATGAAGTTATAAATAATTTAAACGTAACCATAAAATGCGAACTGTATAATTTAATATTTTCGAAATCAATGCGGAGGAACTGTACTTTGTTTTCTGAATGTAACTTTACTAAAATGATTAGTTATGAAGTTGCGGTACCGAAAAACTTTAAACTACAGCCTAACTTGAATTATTTTTTTCCGGTTTTACCAATGATGTCGCTTGTATGAATACAATACAAGTATTTGCTTAAGTTATATTATACAAATGCTTGAATGATTAGACACATTCTAATTGGAGCTGTGTTAGTATTAATTTTGTGTTTGTTTTTTACTGTCTCATGAAAAAGATATATCTGTATCTTTGATATATATTTATACACATTATGATGCCGTTGTGGAATATAATTGAGATTATTTTTAGATAAATATGGAATAATAACGAGCTTCATTGCTTTCATACGTATTTGGCCGCACTGTAATATTTTTGTATAAGACACACTATTGTTTGACAACCGGATGTGTAAAACAATTCATAATTTTTCTTCCGGGAAGGTCATACTGCATTATTGGTGTGTTTCGCGCGATTATTATTTATGCAGCTGTTAACTGTACCGAAAATAGCATAATAATATCTTTTGACTTAAATGTTCTTTAAAAGTAAAAATTGTATTATGTAAGTTATCGTTTATTTGTCGCTTACTTATCATAAAATTAAGTTTCAGAATCACTTCGAATTATATACATATTTTTTAAACGTACATAAATATATATATGTATTGTAGTTGTATTTATGTATATATAATAATATTATTTTTTATTCCCTTTCCTTAATAATTTTTTACCTTTTATGCATCTACGTCATATTTCTGCGTTACATTAGGTAGATTGGAAGATAATGCCAATGGCATTAAGACTATAAAGATAAATAAATATTTTTTTTATTCGAAGTGGCGACGAAACGAGCGTGACGTTTAGATGATGGTAAGTAATACACATGCCTTTGACAGCATGGCATTCGTTAGAACGACATATCATTATACTCGTCGTTTTGTGATCTATGATGTTAAGTCTCGTTACCGCGGTAATTTCACTAGCTACAGCAGCCTTCAGTCATACGGTAACGTTTGCACACTATTGTTTATTGTTAAAAATTTAATAGGAGCTGCTGTGGTACATGCGTAGAAGGTCTCTTGAAACAGACACCATCAGTGAAATAAATCGGTACAATTATGTTGCGATCCCTCAATCTGAAGGGCTCTGCAGTAGTTGGTGTGATAACCTGGTTCGTCATCATCAGTCGATAAACGTCCACTGCTGGACATAGGCCTCCTCTAAAGATCTCCATATCGATCGGTCCCGCGTTGCTCACTTCCAGTGGGTTCTCGCGATTCTCACTAGGTTTTCGGTCCACCTTTGGAAGGCCTCTTAGCTACGTCTACCGGTACGCGGGTGCCACTCGAGGACCTTACTACCCCATCGGCCGTTGGTCCTTCGAGCATTATGCCTTGCCCACTGCCACTTAAGTCGAGCAATCTTTTCAGCTATAGCCCAAAAGATAACCTTGGTAATGAGACTTATTTATGTCCAAAAGCCAGTTGTGCGGTGCGCTGTTCAAGATCTGCTCGTGTTATCTTAACTCTGAGTAATGCTGGATTATGTATGAGTGAAGTCTAAAATTCAAAAACAAAACTTTCCTTCTTTATTGATAGATTTCTTTTAAATATTGTTATTCTACTATAGGATGTAGTACGTAATTTTTTCCAATTTAAATAATCGTATACTTAATAAAAAACCGGTAATGTGACCGGTTCTAAGTGATGTCCTCTTTGATCATTACATATACAATAGTTTTGCTACTGCTGGGACTTGAACCTTGAACTAGAAACGATCTATTCTCGGAACGTCATGAGTTCAATTGGAGAGTGCTACAGCTTAGCTCTCTAACGGCGCTATCGCCAAATGAGCTACTTAACCTTCGACGAAATTGGCTTATCAAAGTGATAATTAAGTTACCGGATCAAGTCCTATATTTACACGTATCAAAAGGCGATAGGTTTTCCGTCTTCGCTAGAAAAGGGGCTTAAAATCATCCTTAAGCATGATAATACTTAAGTGTAACTTACTAACTTACCTTGTTTGACTGATAATTTAAGTTCTCATATATTTGATATTATAGTTATTATCTAAATATTAATTTATAAATAAATATTTTCGCTCCAATTATATTTATCTTTATATACTGCGTCGAGCGATGGGACGACCAGGACGTTTACTTGATAGCTAGTAATGCCTGTTTACTGTGTGCTAGTTAGGGAATTTACACTGCAACATATCGCGGTCGTCGGCTTGTAAAAACATTCAGTGGTCACAGCGCTCTTTATACTGGAAAGCATTATTTTTATACTCTACTAAAGTAATACAAATACCCAATGCGATTGTATCAGAGTCGGTCTTCTCCAACAGAGTTCCATGGCTAGTAAATTCTATACCACTCCATTGTATATTTTTTTTATTCATTGAAACGACGAAACGAGCGAGACCATCATCATCATCAGCCGATAGACGGCCACTGCTGGACATAGACCTCGTCCAAAGATCTCCATATAGATAGGTTGCGCGCTGCTCGCATCCAGTGGTTTCCCGTGATTCTCACCAGATTGTCGATCCACCTTGTGGAAGGCCTCTTAACTACGTCTACCGGAGACCTTCACTTCATGGTAAATGACATGCCGCTAGTTAGGATGGTACACACTGCACTACATTGTCCTCATCATCTTGAGACATAAATAATCAGGTCTCGTTGCCCCCAGTATTTTCGCTAGCTAAAATTACCATTAAACCGGAACACGGTAATTGTTACACAGTACTGTTTGTGGGCAGTGGAAGGCGCTGCGGTGGTACCAATCTAGACTATCTCTGACCACAGACCTACCACCAGTTATATCTTTCCCTCTTCAGGATATCTATGACATTCTCCAGTAAAACCACATTTTGCAAGCTTCAATTGTTTTGTAAGTAGCTTCTGCCAATCTCGCTAAGTGTTAAGGTGGGTTTAACTGAACGTTCCTGAATCTACCGCAGTGGTTTACTGGTGGTAGGTTTCAGTGCTTAGTCCAATGTAATTCGGTGGTTTTTTTTACGTCTTTCTTATCAACTAGCAGTAAATCGTAAAACTAAACTGGCATAGGGTAAGACGCGTATATAAATTCAACTCGGACCGGAGAGTTTTTACGAGCTTTACGTATCTAATGCAATCTCTCCGGAGTGATAAAAATAAATATATTAAGTTTTAAAATGGTTAAGAGATAAAGTAAATATTTTAGTGATGGCTTACGTGTTACATCCACCAACTCGCACTTCGGTGTGATGGATAAATGACCATGACTGAGATGTTTTGAAAGAAGGCCCATATGTCTCTGTTGCCGGAGACCGTCTGGGTAGGTACCGCTGCAGCGCCTATTGCAGCTGCACACAGTAGTGTGAAAACGTTACTGTGTTCCGGTTTGAAGGGTGCTGTAGCTAGTGAAATTACTGGATAGCGAGACTTAATATCGTGTGAATCAAGGGACGAGAACAATGTCGATGCATGACGAGCAGTGTATATCAACCTAACTAGTGCCACAGTGTAATGGGTATCACTTATCATCAGCTGATCTTAATTATCTTGTCGATTCGTCGAATAAAAAAAATCTATGTGTGTCTTTTAAACCCTCGACGCGAGAGATGGATGGGAGAGGGATTTGACATGAGGTCTGTAAAAGTAATTATTATAAGTGAAGTAGAATTTTCGTGACGTATGTCGGTAATAGATCTTCATTGGTGGTAGGTCTCTGTTGCGGAAGACTGTCCGTTTTGATCTGGTTTGAAGAGCGTTATAGTTAGTGAAACTACTGGGGTAACAAGATCTAAGGTCTGAAGTTTCAAGGCGACGGGGACAATGTGGCATTAGGTGAATGTCACGCTAATTTCGTCACTTCATTGAAAAAAATATTCTCCTCTAGAGTAGGGCGTGTAGAAATTCTCATCATCACATCTTTAGTGTAGTTCTGTTTCTGTATACATATTATAAATAAAAAACATTTATTTATACAATAATTTATAAAATTGCTTAAAAGAAATTCCCATCTTTTAGATTTTACTTTTCTAGATTCTTCTAAACGTTTTTCTCTTTTTGAGCGGATACCTTTCAGATGAGGCAACAGTTTTTTCCCCCTGTTTAGCAGATATAAAAGCGTTCAGATGTATTAATAAAAAAAAACACGAAAGTCGTCAATTCACCACACATCTGAGATTTCAAACTTTTCTGTTTGTGTTCCCCGGCAAGTTTTCTATGCCCTGGAAAGATCCATTGTTCTCCATGAAACAGTCCGCGCTTAGGAGGAACGAGTCGACGCGACGAATGTGTACGGCGCATTTGGGAATCGTGTGTCTGCTTTACATTTTCAACTTTTGAAATTTGTTATATATTACTACCTTATGGTCCATATGTAAAGTACCATTAAACAACAACAACAACAACAACAACAATTGAGCGACGAGACGAGCGGGACGTTCCACTGATGGTAATTGATACGCCTGTCTATAACAACAGCGCGCTAGTTAGGATTTTATATGCTGCGTCACATTGCGCTCGTCTTGAGACAAGATGTTGAGTCTCGTTACCCTCAGTAATTACACTAGCTATAGCACAGCACACTAGCACAGCACCCTTCAAATCGGAATACAGTCATATAAACTAATCTGTAGGATATTTATTAAATTAAGACATGAATATAGCCGTCTTTAATATCATCATCAACCGGTAGTCGTCTACTGCTGGACATAGGCCTCCCCCAAAGATTCCCATACAATGCGGTAGGAATACATATGGGGGGATTTGAGCTATTTCATACCACACTGGCCAATGCGGATTGGTGGGAGGTCTTTAATATGGTTAATAGAAATATTTGTAAACTCCTGCTTGCCAGTCAGACCTGTTATTAGTTTTTGGTTTTACCTGATGGTATGTGATACACACTCGCATAATAATGTGGAGTTTGTTAACATCACATACTATAGCTACACCATATTGTATTCATCACATTGATTTCGTATTGGTGGTAGGTCTCTGTTACAGCAGACCGTCTAGGTATGTACAAGCGCAGCTCCTATTGCAACCGAAGAACAGTTGTGTGTAAACATTATTGTATTCCGGTTTGAAGGTAGTTGTAGCGATTAAAATTACTGGGGTAATGGGACTTAATATCATATGTCTTCAGGCGATGAGTACAATGTAGTGCAGTGTATACCAACATCAACTAGCGTCAAACTGTTATGGGCTCCTTCCCGTATATATCAGTTATGGGCAGGCGTGCTACACTTACTATCAGGTGGCCATCTCACTCGTCTCATCGCTTCGGCGAATAAAAAATAATATTAAATTGTATCATATATCAAGCGTCGTTTCGCAAGTAACTTAGTAGCTTCCTACCTAGACGATCTCGAGGAGTAGGGACTTGCCACCAGTAAAAATAGTGTAGTCAAACAGTAAGGCCAGATGGATCACAAACAGCTCCTTCGCTTGTTTTTAAGTATACTATCGCGTTATCGCATTGTATATCGCCATCGATAGGAGCGCTGTGTTTACCTGATAACTTAGTTTTTTTTGATAAGTTTATCACATTGCGAACGGATCGATACCGATGATCGAGTTTTGCGAAAACTAAACAGTTTACAGTTAATCACTACATCTATAGTTGTATGTTATTAAACAGATCTGGGAAGTGATTTTGCATACAGTTTCAAATTTACCGTGTGCATGTTTACACTTGATACTGACACTGATGATGATTGATTAATTGATTGATGTTTGTACAAATGTTCGAAGGTATTTTGTATTAATTCAACAGATGTACCTTCGCGTTTCTCATTGTCCGTTATTTATACAGGCTAGCGGTTAACTACGATCCCACCCGATGGTAAACGGTGGTGTAGTCTTTGATGGTAAAGTGCACTGGTCTAGAAGTAGCCTATTCGCTCTCTTCTTGAAGATTCCCTTGTCATACCTGGACGGTAACACTGACGCCGGCAGACTGTTCCAATCGTTCGCTGTTCGCATACAGAAAGACTTCGATAAGAAAGGGATGAATGTCAACGGTGTGTCTGTACTTCCGGTGGTGGAATTAAATCATAAAGTTCTTGAAAATACTCTCAGAAATACATCCTGCTGAACGCCGACATGCACGTTTCCGTACGGCGGTGACTCAGGCTATCAAATTTAGTACTCATCAGCTCTTGATAATTTTATGGCGCGCCTCTCAATTGAGTCCAAAACAGGCCCATATCCAGATGTGGCAGCAGTACTCCGCACAATCGAACCTGCGCTTTACTTTTATATCCGAATTGAATGACCATCTCTAAAAACCTGACAAAAGTTACTGCGATATAGTTCGTTTAATATAAAGAAATAATTGTATGAATACTGGTGATAAGTCTCCCTTACTGCAGGTCGTTTTTAGCTGCAAAAGGTTTGTAAAGCCACGCTACTCTATAAAGCTCTATCATATGGATCACTGTCTACTTTCTTAAAAAGCTAGTCGTATCCTGGTCTTCAGCATTCACGTCTAAAACCCGTCTTGGAAGTCTGGCGTTTTGACATAGGTATTAAGCTCGTGAGTTGGAAACACTCTTTTAATAATGTTACTGGCTGTGTCAAAGTTATATTCCTCGCTATAATACTAATATTACTGGTAGGTAGGTCTCTGTTGTCGGAGACCGGCTGAGTACAGACAAACAGTACTGTGCAAACATTACTGTGTTCCAGTTTGAAAGCGCTGTAGCTAATGTAATTACGGGGGTAAGGAGACCTAACATGTCTCAAGGTGACGAGCGCGATGTGGTGCGTTGTATAGCATCCTAACTAGTGCTACGTTGTTATGGGCGAGCGTATCACTTACTATAAAGTGAACAACCCAGTCGTATCGTCGCTTCATTGAATTAAAAAAAAATATTAAATGGGTCTCGCTGTTTAGTTTTAATCACCTAATAACCGATTCTTACTGCTGGTATTACGAATCAACTATGTATTAATTAAAGTATACAATTATTAGTTAAATTTGTGATTTAATATGATTCACGAACCCGCGACTCTGTTACCGCAGACTGTACACTTAATCGTTAAGCATCCGGTGCTTAAATACGCGTGTTCTAAATAAGTAACGAAGTACTTTCACTATTCAGTGCCGGCGGTATTTCGTGTATCGAGTTCGTTTTCACTTTAGTTATTTCACTGGTAGTTTTTTTTTTGTTTCTACCGAGCTGACATTGGTATGGTCTAAGGAAAGGTCAAATGACCACCTTCGGTTCGCTGCATCAAGGATTTTCAATAACGCGGTACGATATTGTTTTTTTTTTGTTTATAACTAATATGTCAGTGGCCACTTCGTAATTTATTGTTAATTATCTTGAAGGGCAAATGAGACACTTTGTGTAACCCCAAAAGCTGTAAATAATATATATTTTTTTTTAATATTTTAAGAATCTCCAATCAAGTGTAAACTATATACAGGGTGGAAGATAATAGGTGTAAAGGATCTGAAGGGGCTAAAGTATAGCTCGTATCCTATCCATCTATGTATGGACTACATAGATGGATAGATAATAAAAAATGTCAGCGTATTCTTTATTGCCGTAATCCGCCATTGAATATAATTTAATTGGTATGGAAAAGAAAATCTATTCAGAATTAAGAAGAAAACGATAATGTACGTCCGCCCACGAAAGTAATTAAATTGTATCTATCGTACTGACTCATTAACTAAAAAATGTTTTTTTTTCTAAATTTTAAAAACTTTTTGTATTGTCTCATACTACCTTGTCGGAAAGGTATTGAAGTCAGGTTATTTATACGTATTTTTTATAAATAAAATTTTAATTTAAGATCAAATAAAAATGTAAGTATGACGCCTTACTTTTTACTGTTACGAATTTCAAAGAACCTAATTTAAAAGTTTTATCCTCTAAGGGATGATTATTAATTTAATTTAATGAAACAATAATTATTATATTACAATTTGTGTAGGAATAAGTAAGAAATCAAAATGATCGAATTTTTTCCTAGAAAATCGGGAACTTTTTGAAAAATATTTAAAAAATGAATAACTCCAGAACCATTGTTTTTGTATGGGGTATATCATACATAGATAGATAGGATACGAGCTAGACTTTAGCCTCTTCACATCTGTTACACCTATTACCTTGCACACTGTATAATATAGCCAATAGTTTAGTTATCACAGTTTACATTGTAACCTGTTTTTCTATTATAGGAGACCACAGAAGCTTGTTACTGCGGTCTCCTTTAATTTAAATATTTATACGACAGGAAATAAAAATATTATTACTGTCTAAATTTATAGTGTTTTCAAATAATAATTATAGTTATACAATATCATTATAATTTTAACGTAATAATTTCTACTACAATCATTTCATCCATGATTGTCTTATATTCCTAGATTTTGGCGTGAGTTTATGATATTTTTTTTCCTAGATTCCGGAGATGTGCTTTCGCATTTCGACCTCTTATAGCTCATCTGATACTGGGTTCCTGGACCCGAATCCACAGCCTGTTGATGATATTTGAAGAATATACTCATTTTTTAAATGGATGCGAGCAACGCGGGATCGATCAACGAGATCTTTGGGCTAGGCCTATGGCCAGCAGTGGACGTTTATCGGCTGATGATGATACTAATTTTTAAATATACCTTTTTTTATTACAACGAAGCGTCATGACCGTCACCAGATAATAAGTGTACGCCCGCCCATAATAACGTGGCGCAAGTTAAGAAGGTTTATACAGTACCACATTAAACTCATCGCCCTGAGACCTAAAATGTTAGGTCTTCTTCAACCGGGAACCCAGTAATGTTTGCACACTACTGTATGTCGGCTGCAATAGGCGCTGCGGTGGTACCTACTTCTACCTACACCAGTAAATGTTACTCATTTTTTTGTTTCAGGTTTAGAAATGGGGGTTCACAGACGGGATATCTTAAATGTTTTGTACCTTTTAATACTAATCAAATGGTATGTATAGTTATTGAAATTACTATTGTTAATTTGTATGGAAATGGCAACTTTATTGTGATAGACAGCTGGGCACCCTACTGTTAATAAGGCATAAACTTAAATTCCACGTTTTCTATTATATCTGAATCTTGGTTATTGAGTAGTTACGACGTCATCGGTAGAACATATGTTAAACACTTCAATATTACATATGAAAGGCTACTATTGCCAAGCTTGATCCTATACTCATTATGTAGTAGAAAATTTCATTCTCTATGGAAACTATAGGAAATATAGGATTTTAGCTCGCGCATACCAGATCCATGAGCCCTAAGTCCGATGAAGCTGCAATGGTAGTCAAAATAACTATCGGCGCAAACTTCATAAAAAAAAACTAGCATAGTCTTTGAGTGTATCGTAATTTTCATAAAATTTGTGAGCTTAGGACATAGGATTTTCACTTTATCTTGAAAATTTATTATCATAAAGTATAAATTTAATTTTTCTTAACTGCGACTCAGGGCCCTCTTTGGTAAGAACAGAATCAAGAGCGTAGTCAATAACGATGATGAATCTGTTTTAGCAACATTATATATAGGAGAACAGCTATTATATATATACTAGTTGTCACGACATTCATTGATTCATCGCGAGATCTCCGGACACATGTAAACACTCAAAATTTGTTAGAAATATTGTCTCTGACATTTAGATGTGTAATGTTATAAAATTTCCTTCCCAAAAGGAGGTACGGCCAGCAAAGCGGGAACAGCTGGTAATAAACTAACAAATTTTCATCCCTAGGCTTAGAGCACTAGGCCATGCGGCGGCCCAATTAAAATTTAAATACTAGGGTCTTTAGATTATTTAAATGGTAACACTACGCATGTTAAGATGAATTAAAAAAAATTAAAGACTGCAGCTTTGATAGTACCTCTTTGCTAGGCATTTTTTTTTCAAAACTTTGGTGACGGTACATTTACAGAGGAGTTGAAAGTAAAATTTTTTAGTACACATGTATTTGGTAATCTTAAAAAATATTTAACATAAGTATTAAGAAATTAGTAAACTCTGCTGCTAAGTACTAGCGTACATACGTTACTGTTTCGTCTTGAAGTTTGCAGTGTATTATTTTTTTTTAATAGGGTAGGAAAAGAGGCCGGTGATAAGGCTTAAATATTTCTATCGGAAGCAAAAAAATTATGTAAAAACAAACGTCCGTACATCATTACTGAATCGTGTGTGGTTTATATGGGTAGTGTACCGTGGGATTCGAACCCGTGGTTTCGGATACTCTTAGCCATTAGTCTGTTGGTTCTTGAAGTTTAGTACTATCGATAAATCACAGTCAGCTTCGCTTGTATGCATCAAACTCTCCCGCGTCAGATGTCAACGCAAACTGCTGATTGGGTATCAATACTGAATTAACATCGCCTACTGATCAAATAAACATTTACATTTATGTATAAACTTAACATAAGTTACTTCTAATGCTTAACTTGGAAGCATTAGATGATTTGTCTATAATATAGTATTATTTTCAATCTTTGATTTTCAATTTTAAAAATGTGATTCTTGGCTCATGAGGCATCCGCAAATTATGTTCTAGAAAAGTTTTAAGGTCTACATCTAAACTGACTTCCGATCTTGAATAACATTAAATGAGACACATCAACTCTTTTTACACGGCCTTTTTACAGTTTTTTAGAGATACACTAACATATTTTAGTATGATGGTGAGCTGATGACACTAGAATATTATTAAATCACCAACTAGTAAAACAAATTCGTCATTAGATCACAGTTTCATATAATGAGAGCAAGTCAAATTTGATTATAACTGGCCGCCTAATTAAGTACTCCTGTTTATCATCATCATTATCAGTCAACAAACGTCCACTGCTGGACATGGACCTCCCCCAAAGATCTCTACATCGATCGATACTGCACTGCCCGTATCCAGCTACTTTTTTTTTGCTTTTGTACTATTGTTAGTTTAAAAAATTTTATGTTAGTCTTTTTTGTATTTACAAATTACAACTGCATATATAACAACAATATCCATTGTTCATTTGATAATATGGGATGATTTTTTAGTGTTAACACGGAGGGAGAGAAATCTGCATGGAAATGGGAATGCGAAGATGGAAAATGTGTGAAATCGCTTATAGATACGGAGAGCAAGGAGCCGGCGCTCAGTCTCGAAGCTTGCAAGATGTTCTGTAATGAATTTGGTATGATTTTATGGTTTTTCTACATGATGTAGAATTCTGTATAAAAAAACTGCAGTCGCATGTATGTATATGTATATTTACATTAAAGTCTAATTTTTGTTTACGAATTCTCTCTGGCGTTTCTAGCTTATCCAGTTGGAATATTTTGTTACATCGCCAATGATCTTCAGCTCAATCAAATTTATTATCACGAAAAATTTTTATAGTTTTTTGTTTGACTAAATCTTTGATACTTTATTAGGTTTTAGTCGGTTTAGGTGATACAGCTCAGGCTAAAAGTCCACTGTTTACTTTATTTAACGAAACTTGCGCTATATCAAAAATAATTTAGAAAGCTTGGTTTACCTTTTGAGATGGAAAGTAACGGAACGGATTTCGGGATATGAAATATAATATATTCAAAGCCGAAAACTTTAAGGGCGATGATTGAACCATCCTTTGAATGATATTGCTTTTGTATCTTCATATAAACGATGTAAATCGATCGTATTTTCCCATAAATGATTGGAATCTATTTGACCGTTTAGCCGTTAATCACCTGAAGAATGTCTTCAATAATTTTTAGATTTTAAGTAGATAATATTACTTCGCAGGTCTTCTCTGGCCAAGACCCACGGGCGAAGTAAACATGGGGAACTTCTTATCAAAGATTAACATAAACAACATTGACATTCAGATACCTAAACGCGGTCGATCTGATTCCTTGATAGACGAGGCTGGGCAGGTAAGATTATATTAAAATGACTAATTCTTTCGATTGCTTTTTCCAATTGAGATATTGTTTGAGCCGAACTAGTGTAGTGTGTAATTAAAATGGGAAGAACTAATTTTTAAATTTTAATTCATAGAGGTTCAGGCAGATTGTGTCTCTGGCTGTGCCCAACGGGCTGAAAGCGAAGGCGTCCGGTAAAGCGCTCACAGTATATGTCGTCAATGAAAACCCGGATATACGAGGTTAGTGTTTTATCTAATGGAGAACATAATAAAGCTCTGTCGTTTATTTATAAAAGTTAAATTAACTAGTAAATATTGGTAGGGATTTTATTAACTGACTACTATCTAAATCGGTAGGGTTTAGAAACCACTTAACTAATAATATCCTGTACGAAAAATATGATATATAAGCGAAGACTTTACCTCCGATAACTTTTCTAAATATAAGTCAATAATAATTTTGATATGATTTATATATAATAGATTTCCACCTATGTAGAGATTAATAACAATATCACTGGAACCATAAAGCCTGAAGACTTGATCGGATTTTACAAAATGTTATCTTCAAAAGGGCGGGGAAGTTAATAAGGAGAAAGGGCTCAGGAGGCTGTGAGTTGCCAGACGGGAAATATTTCTGACAAATTTCAAGTCTGCTGGCGGGGAACAGCTAGTTAACATTTGTTTCACTTCTTCATTTATCTGATGTAGTGTTAGAGCAGGAAGTTCGTGTCATTGATTGATCTGGAGCATACAATACAATATCTACTATAATGCAATAGTTTTTAATTGTATATATCTAATCTCATAAATATGAAACGTGGACGGATAATATTTCTGTTATTGCATCTCGAGGATTTGTTTAATAAGATTAAAATATATATGGGATATACGTAATCATGTAAGAAGTTTAGTTGTTTATTTTCAGGCAATATTCAGCTTTCAAACAAGCACTGTATTGACTAATGTCGTTTAACTTAGTTATAGTATTCGCAACGTCGATGTTAGCTTACTTAGCAGTGACACTAAAACCTTTCTATTACTATTATTGTTCATTTACGACTATATAAATACTACATTGTTGTTTTTTTTTGTTATATTGTTACAATTTTTTTTAATCTTTTTTTAATTTTGGGATTTTTAATTAGCAATCATGACAGTCCTATCGTACTATAAGTAATTCCATCTCCAAAATGTTGTTGCTCCAAGACTTAATAAAATTTTAGGACAAAATTGAGCAGTGCTCTAGCCTTCTCAGAGCACGGAGATGACAGAATCCTGTGTTAAGGACTGATGTCTAATTGATTTATATTAAAGTTGTCCATAAGTGCTTTCTTACTGCTCCCGTTCTGGAGACATTCCTGTAGTGTATGATGCAGATGTCTGTTGTAAATTATATTATGAAATAGCGTTAGGAGAATGTCTTACTAGTCGGTCTCTTTGTCGTATAAAAAATATTTACAAAGGTCTCGATACAACTGTTGCGTTCACAATTGTTGTAAATGTTTAAATTTTACTGTTGGTTGATCTCCTTTACTGGAGAGGTAGTTCACCTTAATAGATATTGCAAATAATATGCACAAAGAAGTACAAAGTATTTTTTTTCTTTTCTATAAAATGACGACACCAGAGTGAGAGGTTCATTTGTTGGTAACCGATACGCTTGCTCATTACAACGTGGCGCCAGGTATGATGATATATGTGGCATCACATCGTCGCCTTTAGGCATAGGATATTAAGTCTCGATACCCTAGTAGTTCCACTCGCTACAGCGTCTTCAAATAGGAACTCAGTAATGTTTGCAGAAATAGGAAATGGGGTGAAAACTATCAAGAAGTTCTCCGGTAACAGAGACCTACCTCCAGTAAAACTATGTTTTAAGGTCTTTTTTTAGTAAATCTCAGTTATTGAGATCTTTATAACCATAGCGATGCTTATATATAGATAAACAGTGTGCAGGCATTACTTTTTTTCAGTTTAAAAAATTCTATAGCTAGATGTATCATGTCATGTCATCAGACTTAATGTCTTACTTACTTGAATTGAAGATTTTATTTAACCATGAGATGAATAAACTTACTGTTTCAAAATTTCGTTAAGTATCTTATTAGTATTTTGAATTTGTTACCTTTAATAATTAGACTATATGGTGCAGAATTCTCTCTGGACATGGACGAGAGCTACACTCTTCAGATCTCGCCGCTGTCCACGGACCGTGTCAACGCGACCATCACTGGTAACTCTTTCTTCGGAGTGCGCAACGGCTTGGAGACCCTCTCGCAGGTCATAGTGTATGACGACATACGGAACCATTTGCTGGTAAGTTTTTATTTGCATTTTTTTAACATGCCCAAGAAAGCTAAGGTACAAAAACACTGTTGGCACTGTAACATATTATAAGTAAGTAAAAATGCAATGGAATGATTGATAGATGACGAAAATAAGGAAGAATAGGAGAAGAGTCAATGAGAGAATTGTAATGAAAGAGGGAAATAGGGAAAATCTAAATGTAAAACTGTAGAAAGTAAGAAAATTGAGGATAAAGCCCAGCCTCACTGTACGAGGAACGATGTAAAAAAAACACTCTCAAGGACTCAAAGATGACTAATCTATTTTTAGGAATAGGAATTTAAATATAAATCTGTGGATCTAATAGCCTCTAGTATCAAATCCAGAGTTAGTAGCAAAATCACTGGTTAATTTGATTCTTTTAATGAAAATAACTGTCTCTATTTGTAGAGGATCGGTTCTGCAAATCTAAAGAATGTAGTCAGAGATGTATCTGGAGCAAATGATCTGTTTCCACCGGAAAAATCCTGCCATACTGACTTTTATAGCAAGGATCCTGTCCTGTCCGTAAAATTTAGTTTTGTTAAAAGATAGGAAAACTTGTTTTCTACCTTAAATATTTTGTAAGTTAATTGCGACGATATCTGCTGCATCATCGCTCGATTGTCTTACCAGTGGTATACTTCTACCGTTACTGCTCGGTCACCAAGGCCTGGGGTGGCTTGGATATACTCGCCAACGTCGGCAGTTGGTTAGGATAATTGTGTTATTATTGTTTACCCGTTACTCTTCTTTTAATCATTTTATTATTAGTGTGTTAGGCGGTATTTAAAATTAATTAGTAGTTAGATATTTAGTAATTGATGAGGTGTTAATATTAAGTATAAAAAGTCTCTGTACTATGGCTTCCGTGTGCTTAATGATTAACTAGATGGCCTACTTCAGTAACATGCTGTATATCCTTAATAAGTCAGTGTGGACGCAGCTTCGCGTGTGTAATGGGATTGACATTTAAATATACTCTAACTACTGCTGCTACCGGACTGAGCTTGACTACGGAGCCGATGATTATTAAAAAAAAACTTAATCAGCATTTATTAATATTGGTTTTTTAATTCAATTTATAAATAAGATATAGATGTCTCTCTAACGAGTTTTATGTATAACACTTGAGTTTAAAAATCTCGACTAATGATGTTCAGAATTGTAGCTTATCTTAATTACGAGTATAATTTGCGTTTCGTTATTTCAATGAGCTACCAAATATTTGCGGTTTCATTTATTTTTTTCAGTATAATTAAAATTCAAAAAATATCTAGACGACTACGGTATACCTCAGTAGAACAGTCATCACAACGACCTTGAAATAACATCTAGACACGATTAGACATAAATGATATCCTTGTTAGTTTTTTAATAGATTTGTCATTAGCCTTGTTCGGTTTGCCCTGATGAAACAAAATATTTTTTCGAGGGTAGTTTATTTATTATATTGGATGTTAAATATTTAATTGGATCTGTCATACAATCTTGAAATTTGGTAGGACTTTGGTAATTAGCTAAGAATGGATTTTATGAAATGTAGGGCCTAAAAGGAGTTGAGGGGGTGTTAATAACGAGACGGCCCTCGGAGAGACGCCCCGGAGGTGGTGGATGTACACCGGGAGGGAATATCTGTGGGGAATTTCAAATCTAAATTTTCAATCAAATTCTATACTACTGGAGGGGGAAAGGGAGCGGGTTACAGATAATATATAGACTCTCTCCTTTAGATACTAGTACAATTTGAAAGAATGTTCCAAGCCAACCTCACCTGCTCAACAAAGGAGGCTCTGGCTTCTACTAACCCGCATTGGGCCAATTTGATGGGAAATGGCTGGGGGTACCGGAGGCCATGTTGACTGTAAGGTCGTGGGAACCCGCTCGATGCGGTCAGCGCAGGACTGATCGATGTGGTGATTATGGGGGAGGCTTACGTCCAGCAATGGGCGTCTATCGTGTGATGATTAAAAGGAAAAGAAATACTTTTTTTTAATGTAAAAAATATATTTTTTGGTTTAAAATTTTATGATGGTAGTCGTTTCAATTGGCGGATACAAAAGTTCTTTGAGGGTTCATGCTGTGTTTTTAATTTACATATAATAGTGGTAGGCTTCTGTAGCCGGAGACCGTCTAAGTAGGTACCACCGTAGCTTCTATTGCAGCTGACAAACAGTACTATGCGAACATTACTGTTTACTATTACCGGGGTAAGAGACATAAAATATATTTCAAGGTGACGAGCGCAATGTGGTACAGTATATACAATCCTAACTAGCGTCATGTTGCTATGAATAGGTGCGTCATGTACCATCAGGTGAACGTCCTGTTCGTCTCGGCGCTTCGTTAAATGAAAAAAAAAACAATAGAAATGTAATACGCAATGTATGTAGATTTTATTGTTCTATATAAATGTAATTCTTTGAAATAATTATTTTTAAAATTTCAAAGATATAAATACATGTATGGTAATATGTTTGAATATTATAATTCAGTAGTATAATTCATCCTCTTATCATAACATTAAACACAAGGGTAGGTGTTCATGTTTCTCTGCCGGACGTACAAGGCGACTAAAAGGGTCCTCAGGTTCGTGAGCCTTATGTGTGGGGGTCCTCAGAGCCCAATAAGCGAGCCTTAGGAGGACAGCAAATGCATGGTGGTCTTGTATCTGCCGTAGCGCAGCGTGGGTGCTAAGGAGGGCTTTACCCTTCCGTGGGATGTTTTAGCCAGAGTGCAGGAGGGCAACAGTGCGTTCCGTAGCAAATCCCAGAGCCTCTCCTAATGCACTAACGAAGACCACCGAGGGGGTTTTAGTAGGTAGAAGGCCCACATAACCTTGTCTTCCCCCCCAGAATCAAGGTATTTTTTAAGCAGATTTCCCCCGCAATAAAAAAAATAGGTGTTCATGTTATATATATATATATGTTGTTGATCATAGTTAAAAACAAATTATGTGTATAAAATAAATTTATTGTGGTCTCTTTGAATATTAATTCTAGGATAAAATCAGTCTATGTAGGGGTCGCTGAATCTTTCACAACACTTGTCGTTTTTTTCCGGTTTTCCTTCATCGACAAAGTATCGCATGTTTTTTATTGCGATGTAGATAAGAGGGTTGAAAACAAACGCTAGATAAAAAGTTATACGTGTGAAAATTATTTCTATTCTATATATTGTAGTGTTAGGAGGCCTCCCACAAGGTGGGCCGACGATCTGGTGAGAATCGCGGGAATCCACTGGATGCGAGCAGCGCGGGACCGATCGATCTGGAGATCATTGGGGGAGGCCTATGTCCAGCAGTGGACATCTATCGGCTGATGATGATCATCATCATCATCACATCTACAGTGTAGACTGTAATATAGTAATGTAAAAATATTACTACGTGTTTAAGGACGTTGCAGCTAGTGAAATTAATTGGGATAATAAGCATATCTTATATTTCATGACGAACACAATGTGGTGTTGTGTATATCATTTTAAGTTACAGCATGATAATATGGCTACTTATATATATATATATTAATATACATATGTATATACATTAAAAAACAATGTTATAGGCTAAGCTGTATTAGTCCCGTCTTTTCCTAGTCTAAAGACTGCTTTAATAATATTATATTGTTAATTACAATGTAAAGTTACTGTAGACCATGGACATTTTATATATCATCATCATCAGCCTTTCTCAATCCTCTGCTAGATGTAGGCCTTCCCCAATGTCTTCCACCAGATACGATCCTCAGCTTTTCGTTTTACTATATAACGTATATAAAATATCCATTGATGATGTTTTTGGTCATGTAACTTGGACGATGGGATGAATTTTTTACGAGTTTCGGAAAAGGCTTTAAGAGATTGAGATAAAACACATTTATGCAGTTAGCTTTTTTTTTCTTTATTCAACGAATCCACGAGAAGGTTCATTAGGCGGTAAATGATACGCTTGCCTATATCAACATGGCGCTAGTTAGTAGAGTACATACAGCAATACACTGCGCTCGTTGTCGTAGGAGATAAGATGTTAAGTTTCATCACCCCTATAACTTCACTAGCTACAGTTACCTTCAAACCGGAACACAGTGATGTTTGCATGATACAATTTGGCGGCAGAAATAGTATTTGCACACAGTCTCTGCACACCATGGATTATAGATTTTGAGTCGAATATTGTCTTCACTAAAATGTTACTTTAAGTGCTTCATCTCTGTCTGTCTGTTCTTTCTCACTTCAATCAGTATAAATATCTTTTTCTCGGCTTACAACCTCTATAGTGTATTCATCTAATTCTCTTATAATTGAACCATAATACATTTTTTTTATCATACGCTGTGTGACCATGCTAAACATCATCGATGTACAAAAAGCTGACCGGTTTGAGATCATTGACACTTTTATTTGCCCGCTTCCAATTTGCATAAACAAAATCGCATATGTAAATTGTTCGCTTCGACATTTTATTGTGATTGACCAAAAAAAAGGTTAGGTCCTGGTGTGGGTAGGCATGATTTTCGCTTTTTTTTATATATAGATTTATGGTCAGGGGCGTGTGCTTTATGAAGAAAAATAGGCATTGCACGTCCAGGTTTCTTAAACCTATCAAGTCACTCAAAAAGTACACGACCATACTGATTTGAAATGTATAGACTTAGGTGGGTACCACCGTCAGCTCCGCAGCCTCGGACTAGTAAGAACAGAAGCTGTGCCTATCGTAAAAGGCGACTAAAAGGATTTACGGGTTTCGCGGGGCGTCGGAGCGGGGGTTCTTATCGCCCAACAAGCGAACCTGCGTGGATCAGCGTATGGCACAGCGATGGTGCCTAGGAGGGTTTGGCCCTTAACGACATGATGACACAAAATGTAGATGGGCTCAGGTGCGTTCTGTAAGAGATCCCAGGGTCTCTCTGAATATACTGATGCAAGATCACCGAGGGGTTTTAGTGAGTCAGAATCTCACATAAGCCCGACTTCCCTCCAGAAGCAGGATATCTTTCGACGATTTCCCCCCGAAACCAAAAACAAGGTAGGCGCGGCAGCTTCTATTGTAGCCGAAAAACAATAAAAAAAGCAAAAAGTAGTGTGCAAACATTACTTTGTGCCAGTTTAATAGGCGTTGTTGCTAATGAAGTACCTATTTTGTTTTATTTAGAGACGAGCAAAACCTTCACCTGATAGTAAGTGACGACTGTCCATAACAACATGGCGCTAGTAAAAATGGTATACACTGCACCACATTACACTCAACGCCTTGAGACATAAGATGTTCAGTCTTTTTACCCCATTAATTACACTAGCTTCAGCGCCCTACAAACCGGAACACAGTACTGTTGCACAGTTCTGTTAAGCAGAAATAGGCGCTGTGATGTTATACCTATATACCTATATACATAGTCTAGCCATAAATACTGTTACATGAAAACTTTTCTTTTTTTCGACGTATTAATTATTTTGAATTTGGAACATGTATATTATTTTAAAAACTTCTTTCCATTTTGCACCATTTCACAAAATCTTCGTGTTCATTATCAAATTACAATATGGAATGGGGTGGGGGTGTTAAAGAAAATAGTATTGCAGTGATAACCTTGCACGAAGTGGGTGTGGATATGGAGCCGGTCCGGTCGGTCATATTCCGGACACTTTAAAAGCTTGGTATCCGCCGTATGTTTGTATATCGTATTATCAACAGATATAACAACATTTACTCTGTCGAAGACCAATAAATATCAGAGCGGCTGCGTGCTGTTAGATCTGCAAAGGCTGGTAATGCTGTTAAAGCCAGAACACGTCGAAACCCCATTAGGAAGCAAAAAACCTTATCGCAAGAAAACGAACTACCTAAACCTTGCTTGAAACCAACGTTCCGGACTTTATAAGAGCTAAGGACTGGCCCTCCTCTAGCCCAGACCTCAACCCTTTAGACTTCAAATTATGGTCAGTTTTAGAGGACATGGCCTGCTCTAAACGACACGGCGACATTGAGTCTCTTAAAAAATCTTTGCAGCAAGCAGTGGTGGTGGTGGAAATATCTCTTGGAAACTGCGTAATCCATAGATCCGTGGCCAAACAGATTAAAGGCCTGTATAAAAGCGAAAGGTGACCATTTCGAATAGAATATTTTTTTTTGCTGAAACTAATTAATATGTATGTATAAATATTAATAATATTACATTACTTCATTAAAAAAAAACGCATTTCCATTTGTAACAGAACTTATGGCCGGACTAGATATATACATATAGAGAGAGTTGCGAGAAGCCATTGGATGCGAGTAATGCGAGCCAGATCGATGTGGACATGTTGGGCTTATGTACAGGTGTGCACATCTATCGGCTGATGATGATAGATATATAACGAAAATCACCCCATTTTTTTTATTTTTATTTCATAACAGTAAAAACTAATATAAAATTATCAAAAGTAATGAGACCGTTGTAGTTAACTGTCTTTATTTGTAACTGGATACTGATGTCCTAATAATGCAGTAAGTAATTGGATTAAACAATTACTTACTGCATTGCGATAAACTATATGAACATCATTACTAGTTATTTTATTCTTGCGAATTATTAATTATAATCAGGTGTGTAAAGGTTCCCGCGCAACAACTCATTGGATCCAAGTCGACCTTACCTGCTCGTGGTGCATCCTACTAATCAATAAACGAGGCTCTGGGCCGCACCAACCCGCATTGGGTCAGCGTGGTGGGAAACGGCCGAAATCCCCCCATATGAATCCCTACCCGTTAAGGGAATTTTTGGGGGAGGCCTATATCCACCAGTGGACGTCTATTGGCTGATAATGATAGAATATAATCAAAAAGGATTTTTATTGTAAAATTACAAAGGAATTCAAAAAAGACCAATCATAAATAAATATAATGGCGATAGTATTAAAATGAGACCGTTGTATACATTCATAATAATCTTTTAACTGTTATCTGTTAAACAAGTTTCACGGTTATAATGGGGGAGGGGTGAGGGGGAAAGTAGTAAATTTCCTTATTAACGATTACTAAAAACCTAATAAAAAAAACTTAATTATGTGTAGATATTGCCTGCGTTAACCGCTTGGTTACTGACACGAAGATCCCTAGTTCGAACATGGGGCCATAAGTTATGGAGTAGGTTGGTGGTAGAGTTTTATCCAAATTGGCTAGCTAGGCACCATTCTCATAATAGAGGCCATGGTGGCGGATTCGGAGGTAACCTGTCACCAAATATGAAATGCCTTGAGGTGGTGCGTGGTGGGCGTGCGGTACTTTTTCTTAACAATTTTATAGGGGTGGAGAGCAATAGTTCTACCCCGGGATGTGATCTCATCAAGGCCTCTCGCTGTCGAAACCACGGTTGTGTTGCGTTACCGTGGTTCCGGCGAAATGCCCTGAGTGAAAAACCGTGGGGTTTTCGCCGGTAAGAGTCCGACGTAACTCTTCTGTTGCCCTGAAAGCAGAAGGGTATCCGAAGCAAGATTTACCCACGAAAAAAAAATGGTACCATCCTCATCTTTTCAAGCGTCCCCTGCTTCCTATTTGTTTCTTTCTTCTTTCATCTTCCCCTCAAACCAAATTCGCCCCGTACTTTTATTTATTATTGTTTACATTTTATGTTTAGATTTATTTTTTCTTCGTTCTTATACTATTTCATTTACCTTTTTATTAATTTCTCTTTGTGGTGTTTCCTACTGTAACAGTAATTGCTATGTTTCTGCTGTCACAGTTAAGCTACGTATACTAGACGAGCACTTTGAGCTCAAATGTTAGGGTATTTCAGTTTTTTTTATACACAGCTTAGGGGTTCATTATCACTTAACAATTTTCAAGTGATTTGTTTTTTTTCTTATGCCACTGCGTGTGGTGAGTCAGAGCCTTTATTTGGAGTTCAATTTCCAACACTATTAAATATAAATCTATTTTCTAGGTTCTCATCTATCATTCTTTTCATCTTACTTACTCTCTTCTTCTTTCAAACTTCTTTTCTTTTTCGTTCTACATTCCATTTCCTTCTTTCATTCCTCTCTTTTAAGTGAAGTCCGTCGCTCGTGGTCTTCTTTGCAGTTCCCTGAAATACATGAAAAGTCATCCCCTTCAGCATACTTCTTCTCCCCGTTTTTGTTTTTTATTTTCAATTCTACAATTTTTCAGTTTTTATCTCTTTACTATAATATACTTTGTTTTATCAATTTTGTTTCTCTTTTACATTATTTTTATTTTTGTGATTATTTTATTTTATTTGTTTTGATTCTTTTCGATTATTGCTGCTATGGCTTTCCTACTAAGTTCCAGAAATATTTTACGACTTTCGTCTTCATTCATCAACTCAGAGAGGCAATGACTTCCTTGTCTCTTTTGTACTCCATTTCACAATCTCCTCGCTCTCTCCCATACAAGGCACAGGAGGTAATGACGTGCACTACGGTCTGGTCCACCGCGGGGTCATAAACGCACGAGGGACTCTGCTTGAATTTAAACCTGTGCAGGTACTCGGAGAATCCCTCGTGCCTCGTGAACATTTGGACCAAAGCCGTATCCAGCTCCAACCGGCACAGTATCCGATAGACCGATAGCACGTTTGAGAAAAGGATCCGTGTTGTTGAAGCCGTCTCACCTTCCACATACCTCCTGTTCCATTCGTCCTCAGCTCGAGCTGTCGTTTGGCAAATGAAACCGGGCATTCCTCGAACTCTGAGCTTCTTTTGCTATTCAGGGTCGCTTCCTTGGCCAGTTGGTCCGCCCTCTGGCTTCATCCCCGCGTGCGCTTACACCCAATACAGACTGACATTCTTCCCTTTTTCTCTCGCTTTCATGATATTCTCTTTTCGGTCCAGTTTTGCGACTGTTTCGAGGGCAGACCTTGAGTAGCAAGTACGGCGCAGGAATGCGCCGACTAGGTGGCTGCATACCCCGTCGCTTTCACAAGTGTCAGCAACTCTGCCCGGTAGACTATGCAGAAGCTGCCCAACTTGAGTTTTTTAGTAGCAACCTATGCGGCTGCCGTCGGTGTAGATAGCCGAAGCGGCAGCCGAGGTGGCAAGTTGGACATTCTACGCACCCTTCCCCAGGCACGAGAACTCCACACCAACCTGTTCAGACGGGTGTGGTAGTCTCGAGTAGCTGATTGGTACCTTCAGCCGGTCACCCAGTATTCCTCGAGAGGGGCCATGCTTTATCTCATATAAAGTGGCAGCTTCTTGGACCCGAAAGTCCAGAGGAAGTAGCCCGGCAAGTACTAGGCCCGCGTGTAACGACGCGGTCCGGTGAGTTCGCGCAAGTTTCTGCACGAAGCCACGTTGGACCGCGTTGAGTTGCCTTCGGACTAGCAGCTTCTTAGCCGCCGGCGCCGATACACTTGCTGCATACAAAGTAATAAGCTCCAACACCGCCAGGTACATCGTCCTGATCACCTCCGGATTCAACCCCCATGATACTTTCGCCGCTCTGGACAGTCGACGTTAGAGTCCTTGGGCCTTTTTGCTCACGTTCTTCACGTGCGTGTTGAACGTGAGCCTATCGTCAACTGTGAGGCCGAGTATCCGAACCTCACAAGTTCGATAAAGGGGCTCTCCTCCTATACTCAATATTGGGTTGTCATACTTCAGCTTATTGGTTAGCACCATCACCTTAGTTTTGTGAGATGCGAACCTAAGCTTGTTTCTGACCCCCCAATCGTGAATATTGGCGAGTACCGCATTTGCCTTTTCAATGTAATTTAAATTTTTCCTTCAGTTTTACACTCACGGCACCATCCCGGATCGAACGATGTATCACACAAGTTACATACGACAACTTTTTTTCAGACTTTTATTTTTCGTAATTTTTTCGCGCAGAGTTACTTGGATCGACTCGGGGAGCGGTGCGTGCGCGTCGGCGGCCAGAGTGCCAGTCCAGTATCTCAAGTGATTTGTTAGTGAAAGATATAGATATCTGGGGAATGCTTTGATCTCAACCGGGTGTCGAAAATAGAACTGTTTCAAGATATGCGGTTAATCGCTATACCGAGACAGCAATTAAGTTTTGTATCAGTTGTAGTGATTTTTGAAATGCTACATAATAAAGCAATCGCTAATACGAATTTCTGATTAATTTTACCTATTAAAGGTTAAATTGTTTTTTTGTAAGTTGTTGCGATCTATTATTTCAGATCGTGAGGGATATCTTCATCAGCGACAAGCCAGTGTACTCGTATAGAGGCATACTCCTTGACACGGCTAGGAACTACTTCGATATCGATTCCATCAAAAGGACTCTTGGTAAATTATTCTTATGTTTAATCGTAGAGCATTAAGTGGTCAAAAGATCAAATTTTATATTACCGATGGTAAATCTCTTTAGATCGTTAAGGTAGCACACTGTTGCGTCTATTTCTGTCGCCCAACGGAAGAAAGGGCGCTGTAGCTAGTAAAATGCTAGGGGAATGAGACTACTGATCTGTAGTCTCGGGTTATTAAGAATAGGACTAATGTAAGTTCTGTTTGCTTAGAAAGCGACTAAAACAGTGTTCGGATTTATGAAAGTTAAACATGGAGGCCTTTATTTCCCACTAAGCGACTTCGGGGTGAACGACATTCCATAGGAGTTTCCGGGGCCCCCCGTAATACACTGAGGATGATTACTGAAGGGATTTGAGGGTACAAATTCCAAATAACTTTGTTTTCCCTTCAAAGGCAGTGAATTTTTAGAAGATTTCTTACCCCACCCTCCGATAACAACAAAGGCCAATGAAAATATCATATGCATACCAAACGTGGTGCAGTTTACAGTAACGTTACTAGCGCCACTTTCTTATGTGTAGGCGTATTACTCACCGTCTTATTAACCTGTTCAGCGATTTTTGTCGTATTGTCGAATAAAATAAAACATACTTCAAGAATGACCCGGTTGGAAATCCCGGTAAAAAATCGCTTCAACCATTTCTTTTAACTAGCCTCAAAATATTATCACCAGCCGTAGGATTTCCTTTCCATTTTTCATAATTTTTTTTTTAGTTTTATAATTGCATAAGCTGCGCGCACGTTTATACTTCAATAAACAAAACATGTGCTCCTGTGCTTATAGATGTAATGGGCGCTGTGAAGCTGAATACATTCCACTGGCATATTACGGACAGCCAGAGTTTTCCCTTGGTGTTGGAGAAGAGGCCGAACCTCAGCAAGTTAGGCGCCTACAGTCCTAGCAAGGTAAAAGAGCTGTTTTATATATAGCAATAGAGAGGGCTATGCTCGGAGTTTTTTGCGCGGTCGAATCAGAAATGTGGAGATCCACCGAAGAACTTAGGTCATTGACATAGCACAAAAGATTGCTAGATTTAAATGGTAGTGGGCACATTGCTCGGACCGACAGTCGATGGGGCAGTGAGTTCCTAGAGTGGCGCCCGCGTACCGGTAGACGTAGTGTTGGGAGGCCTCTCACAAGGTGGACCGACGATCTGGTGAGAATCGTGGGAATCCATTGGATGCGAGCAACGCGGGATATGGAGATTTTTGGTGAAGCCTATGTCCAGCAGTGAACATCTACCGGCTGATGATGTGATTCACTTTGTGTGAAAAGATTATTACAGTTCATGTAAATGCTATTTTATTATTATAGGTGTATACGAAGAAAATGATCAAGGAGGTAGTTGAGTACGGGCTGGTGCGCGGCGTGCGCGTGATGCCCGAGTTTGATGCGCCGGCGCACGTCGGCGAAGGCTGGCAGGACACCGGTCTCATCACCTGCTTTAAGGTAATCACCGGTTAAGAGAAAGATTTTTATTTTTTACAGAACTTCTTTTAGATCTTACCTGGTGATAAGAAACAATATGATTTCAATTTTTAAAGTGATGATATACAAGGCTGTATGTTATTGATATTACCATATTATTAAAATCAAAATATTTTCAATCTATTGCTGTACGTGCTATAAATAACATTAACAGTCTTCTTAATATTTCCAATGCTGGAAGAATCCACATCACTGGCTTGGTGTGGCTTAATGGATTCCTACGAATTTTAAATAATACGAATCTATACAAACGACGACCCATATTGCCTGGAGGTTTTGCGGGCAGCACAGGATCAATCGATGTGGAGATCTTTGGGGTCTATGTCTAGCAGTGGACGTCTAGCGGCTGATGATGATGATGAATCTGTTTGTACGTGTGCTGAGATTGTGCACTACAAATGTATAGCAGTACAATCCGTCTTAATATATTCCCGATGTATAAAGCTTTATGAGAAGTGTCGCTGGAGTCAAAGCTTTTAGGTTTCAAAGCATCTTTTAGATTCTATTCAGAGAGTCATGATAACTTCCTAATTTTTTTGGTGTTATTTTTTAACGTTTTATGTTCTAATGCTGCAGGCGAAGCCCTGGGCGTCATATTGTGTGGAACCGCCCTGTGGTCAATTCAACCCGATACATGAAAAGCTGTATGATTACTTATACGACATTTTCTTAGACATGGAAGGTTAGTACAGCATAAACAAATGTAATGTTCTTTAACGTGATTAGTCATTGTTGAGCAAGAAGTTCACTGGTCTGCTAATCGTGCTGTTATCAAAAATTACGTAATTCAGTAACCAGTAATAGGATCACAGTCATAATTTTTTGTTTGCAGAAATGTTTAAGCCGGATATATTCCACATGGGCGGCGATGAGGTGAGCGAGCGGTGCTGGAACAGCTCCGAGGAGATAAGGCAATTCATGGTGCAGAACAGGTGGGACCTTGATAAGGCTAGCTACCTCAAGCTGTGGAACTACTTCCAGACCAAGGCGCAGGATAAGGCTTACAAGGTATAATGTGTAACTGTGACGTTACGACGTCTGTAGGTCTGGGTGTTATGGGTAAATCTGTGTATTAGACAGTGCATAGCTGCTTTCCACGACCCCTCCCACTGCTGAGGACGATTGTACAAAAGATTTTAGGACATAAAAATCTTATAATTCCTTCTATTATAAAGCAGGGTTCATTTTTGAAGATTCCCCTCCGATAGCAAAATAGAAATTCTTTTAGTTAATAATACAATGCTATAAACAGTTCATGCCGAGTACATCATTTGGCCATTACGTTATTCATCTCTTATCGTCTCATATTTATTTCCCCGCAGGCGTTCGGCAGGCGGCTGCCTCTCATCCTCTGGACCAGCACATTGACTAATTACGCCCAGGTCGAGAACTATCTGAATAAAGACGATTACATTATTCAAGTGAGTAATTAAATAGTTAAATAATTCCATGGCAGACTCCGCTGCAAAAGACCATCGATGAAGCTTATTTCTGACGCTGAACAGAAACACAAGAAAAACTGCAGTGCATTTATCCCTAGTTGAACTCCCGATCGTCTCGATACTGATTTGCACCTAAAATGTAATATTTGTTATCAGATATGGACCACAGGGTCTGACCCACAAATTCCCACCCTGCTGAAGAAAGGTTACCGTGTCATCTTCTCAAATTATGACGCGCTATATTTCGACTGCGGGTACGGTTCGTGGGTAGGAAGTGGTAAGTATACTTTTCCTTTTGCAGGGGAAAGGAGTTATATGCAGAAATTTAGCAATAAATTTTTCGCGATGGTCTTTACAAGTATTCCGAGAGGTGTTGGTAATCCGATTCAAAACACAACCGGAGCAAATAATTATTAATTCACATTAACTCTCTTCAAGGTAACAACTGGTGTTCACCTTACATCGGCTGGCAGAAGGTGTACGACAATAGCCCAAAGAGCATGGCGAGGGAATACAGCGACTTGGTTCTTGGTAAGTTTTGTGAAGAACATGATCATGATACTGGGTCACACCGACACAAGAATAGTAAAATTTTATTAGGTTTAAAGTAGTAGAAAGCGTACAGAGAATTATACCACAAGAAGTAATGGGTTAATTTTATAATTTAATTTTTTTAAACTTTTGTTGGTTTTAGGGGGCGAAGCGGCTTTATGGTCGGAGCAAGTAGACTCGGCGACGTTGGACGGCAGACTGTGGCCGCGCGCTGCAGCGCTGGCTGAGCGGCTGTGGAGCGAGCCCGACGCGGACTGGCGCGATGCCGAATACCGGATGCTGCACACTCGGTATAAAACTTGCATTTACTTTTATAACAAAATTTCATTCATTTATCCATTAGTGTTGATTAAATAATAATCTATGATTTATTTTACCGATGGCAGTTGTGTATAGTTAGAGATTGTATTAATGGAGCGCTTCTATCTACTGTCAAACGTTAAAGTGAAAATATTAATGAGACTTGCCATTTCTCCTAGCTGGCGTCACATTATGGTCAGACTCACTTTGGCATCCAACTTGTATACGGCTTAGTTCATCCATTAATGTTCCCAAATTTTTATTTAATTGTGTAAGCTGATCATAAATTGACGGCTGGTAGGTTTGACGACGTCCAGCCTCCCGAACAAGCCGGTTTCCGTAAACGCTTTACTACTATAGACCACATCCACATGCTGCGGCAGGTTATACAGAAGACCGAGGAGTATAATCGGCCACTTTGCCTAGCGTTGGTGGACTATGACGAAGTTTTTGATTCGGTGGAAACCTGGGCAGTATTGAGGGCACTTCAGAGATGCCAGATCGACTATCGGTATATCCAACTGTTGAAAAGCTTGTACGAAACCGCCACCATGTCAATCTCCATACAGAACCAGGCTACGAGACCTATCCAATTGCAGCAAGGAGTGCGCCAAGGAGATATAATCTCTCCTAAGCTATTTACCGCTGTACTGGAGGACCTCTTTAACCGCCGAATTCAGCTGGGATGGGCAGCGTTCGGGAAACTTCGCAAGGCGTGTTTTCGTTTCGTAGAACTTCTACTAGGATACTACTTAGAACTAGGATCCTAAGGTGCTAGAATGGCGACCCCGCATCGGAAAGTGCAGCGGTGGCAGACCCCCGAATAGGTAAACTGAGGACAAAAAAATCGGTGGGGATCACTTCAATCAAACAGCACAAGACCGTGGTTTGTGGAACACATTACAAGAGACCTATGTCCAGCAGTGGAAGTCCATCGGTTGTAACGACGATGGTGATGATCATAAATTAAAAAAATTAACTATAACTAGCTCTTTTTTTCATTTCAGGGAACGTATAGTCCGCATGGGAGCGCAAGCGGAGGCCCTTGAGCCTGAGTGGTGTTATCAAAACGAAGGCTATTGCTATAATTAAATGTAATAATGAGATTATATTGCTACCAAGTTGAATTATAATTTTGAAGTACTACTCTCAGCGATGATGGAGATTGTTATACGCCTTCGACTTCAGAGCGGCAGTGGAGCTGTAAATATATCTGCAATGCAATGTACAATTAGGGATAGCATTTTTATACGTTTTCGTATTTTGCTTTCATGAATGATTATTAAATTCTCTTAGTCTATTTTGTCACATAAAGTCAATTTTATTGTTCTTGTCACTGCCTACATATATTTTAAAATAGTACATGAAATTATATTCAATAAACAATTTATTTTATGTAAAAGTTTTATTTATCATTTCAGTCTATTGAATTCAGTAAAGAGAAAAATTCCGTGTTGTGATTGATAAATATGTAAGCATAAATAAAACATTAGTTTTATTAATAAAGAGTTTTTATAAATGTGTCGATTTTGTATAAAGTTTTCGCTGGTGGTAGGTCTATGTTGCTGGAGACCATTTAGGTAGGTCGGGCTTGCACCCCCACGATATTCCACCTCGTCGCCTTATGGCGGGGTTACGGAGACGCCTTTGCACCATCCGCGACCTCACTGGCGTTGGCCGCATACGCAGCCACACCTCGGGAGGGAGGGAAAAACTTTACCGTTCTACCTCCGTAGGGGCTCGCCGGAACAGGCAGCGCGTCCCCTCCTCGGCCTCTTGCAGTCGCGCGGGCAACGGATTCCTCGGAACCCCTGATTCAGAGGCCATGGGAGCCAAGAGAAAAAACTCTGCCGGCTCCCTGCGGCGGATCCGATGTGGGGCCCGCCGCCACCCTTTATACGGCCGCGGGGGTTAAAGAAAACGGCGCATCGCAATACCGACACTTCTCTTCCCTCGCGGCCCCACCTCCATCACATCAACGGTGCGGCAGCGCTTAGTCGCAGAGGGTACTCTCTCCACGACTCCATCTTGGCTGTATAAAACCGCCCCTGCAGCCCACCAGCCGCATCCGTGGTAAGCTCGAGGTTTAAAACCGGTGCTCTATCCTGAAGCGGCAGTCTCGGGCCAGCTCTACACCTATGGCCGGCCGGGTAGGTTCCTCTTCGCTTCACCATGGGCAACCCAGCCATGGTTACTAAACCCCTCCGCCACGACTAGGCGGGAACCTGTTGGGGGGTCGTTTAGGTAGATACTGTAGGTCATATCTCTGCGACTAAACAGTAGTGTGCAAAAATTACTGTGTTTTGGTTTGAATCACGCCATAACTAGTGAAATTACTAGCGTAACGAAACTTAACATCTTATGTTGCAAGGCGAAAATTGTCCATAGTGCGGTGTTTATCATTCTAATTAGCGCCACATTGATAACAATTCGGCGCTACTTAGCTGCCTATAAAGGCAGGCATAACATTAAACATCAGGTGAAAGTCTCGCACGTCATATATAATTTCATCGAATAAAAAACAACACTGTATTAACAACTTATATATAAGAGATTTCCACCCATATACAGACTTATTACAATATCTCTGGAACTATATCTAGAAATGTTTTCAAAGATAAGTTGCTACATCACCTCGCTGATATTTAATGCTTATTTATTGAATGTGGTTTCTGCGAGAATGTCACTGTGTTGGATGTAGGCACCATGCTATACCTAACTGCTGATTGTTTGAAAACTGGTATTTGTTCAAAATTCAATTGTATATTTTAATTAATTGTAGACTACAAGTTGCTTTTTCACTTTAATATTTTTAAGTCCAAACTATGGCCAAAGCTGTGTGCGCCTATAATAGGCATACATATTTAATATTGTACATTATATCTAGAACGTAAGATAGTATATGATATGTTATGCTGTTGGTGTATCAATAAAAAAAAAAAAAAACTATAATGCCTATAGACTAAAAATTTGGTAGGTGTATTCCTTTTACAGTGTGTATGTATGCTAAGATTTTACAAAATCAAAGAGAGTTTGTAGAGTGTTACAGCAAGAAAAGCAGGCAGGGAATAACTAGAACAAATATAAAAACAGTTCACAATACTGTGGCGTAAGAGCTCGCGGATAACCGATCCGCGAGCTCTGAGTCCGATGAAGTCGCAATGGTTGTCAATAAAACAAAATCAACATAAAAAAGTGGCCTAAGTATTTTATGATGTTATATAAAATCACTGTAAACATAACTGTTTATTTATATTATGTAGGAAAGTGAGAATGTGGTATTCCTGCGAAGACGGATTGCCAGCCATTTGAGGTTTTTGCGAAATTCAGTGATGTGATCGTATTTGCGTAACCCAAATATGAATCGTATACGCAATTTTTGAATACGCTCAAGCTTATCAAGCTGCGCTTCAGTTAAGTCAAGATAGGAAACATCGGCATAGTCGAGAATGGGCAGAAGAAGAGAATTAGCAAGCGCAACCCTAGAGGCTGTTGGAAGAAAATTGCGGAGTTTGCGCAAAGAGCTTATAGACCCATACATCTTTCTGCTGAGCTCGTTAACTGGCGGTGCCCACGATAGACAGGAGTCAATGTAAATACCTAGATTCTTAACCTCGCTATTATAAGGAATTACGTTACTGTTAAGAATAATAGGCGGTACACCGGACTAGTTAATTTTGGGGAGTAGTCTAGAACTTCCGATTATGGCTGATTGTGTCTTGTTAGGGTTTACGTTTAGACCATACAATCTACACCAATCCGTAATACAAGCAAGGACAGAGTTAATGCTGTGGATGGTCTGACAGAGATCACCAAGAGAAGCTTGAGTGTAAATTTGGAGATCGTCAGCATATAAGTGGTAAGAAGAAAATAAGTCGTGGGTTATAGAATTGATGAAAATAGCGCACAGGAATGGAGACAACACGCCACTTTGAGGCACGCTAGCATTGGAGTTTAATCAGGTGGAGAAATTATTCTGCATTTGGACGCGCTGTTGACGGTTAAACAAGTAACTATGAAACCAGTCCATAACAACTGGAGATATGGTAATAGTGCGCAGACTACTTAACATGATATCAAAGTGGACGGTGTAAAAGGCATTACTAAAATCAAGCCATGTAAGTACTATTAGTTATTGATATTCCATGACGAATGTCGTCGTGTCTAAACAATTTTTTTTATAGATAAACCAATGAGGTGGTTGTAGTTAGAGGATTTACCTAATATTTGGAACTTTTTGAATATTCCTTATATGCCTATATAAAGAATATATAAACAGAGAATCCTTAAATGGACGTTAATTTGTATTGAAGATCGAAATAAAATTTAAATCATTGACAAATTATTCATCGTTACCGTTAGGCGTTTGGAATTAATTAAAGTCTTTTTACACTAATAGCTTTTTTTAAAAGGAAAAATTACAAATACGTGTAATCATTACTAAGTTAGTAATGCGGAAGTGGTAATATTTAATATAAGATGTATCTAATAATAAATTATCAAGTTTAATGATAAGTAAAACAAATGTTAAGCGTTTTTAGCAATGGCAGAAATTCGAGGCTATCGCCAAAAAAGATATAACTTTTATTTGGGTTAAAAGTCTTGGTACCAAGTTATAAATTCTTTAAAAAAAATATTTTTATTATTGTCAAATTGTAATTGTCACCTTCGTTTTGACATTGTCAAAATTATTTACATTCTGTTAACTAAATTTCGTTTTGGTCCTGTACATTAGAAAGTATTTTGCTTTAAAATAAATTACATAATGAACTGTTTCGAAAACGTATCTTTACCGAGCTGTGTGTGGTTTGAAGGCGGCGACAAACGAAACACTGTAGCTTCGATTTTTGCTGGTATTTTGGTGTGTATACAAAGTGATTCATTGCAGATTTCAAATGATGCATGATATATGAGTTACTATTGTTTGTAGAGGTCGACGTAATTATAAACTTTTTATTATTTACTTTTAATTATAAACTAAACAGTTATTAATTATGAATAGAATGTACGTAAGCAATGGTTTATTAAACATAATTTAGTCTAAGTGAACTATCGATTGATAATTTATTATAAGTTAATATTTGCAAAGTCATTAAAAGTTTTTGTATGAAAAACAAAAATGCAAAAAGTACAACAATGTATTTGAGCAATTAAAGTTTATAAATATTTATTATATTTGTAATTGCATTACTATACTAAAAATTGGTTTTCATTGTTATCCACTTTTGTATTGATCATTGCAATTAAAGTAGCATGAAAATTATCATACTTTTTCAGTTTTTTGGGGGATGGTGGTTTATAATTGATGCGGCTTCAGTGTACCCCGGAGAACTTCCAAATGCGGCACATGTGTGTGGAGTCATGGCGACATTGTCACTAGTGATGGTCAATTCAGTCTCAAATGCTCAGGTAAAGTTTAAAATTTAACACATATAGTAAATTAAAGAAACTGGCAAATATTACATATAATTGTTTGTATTGAATTAGTGGGAGGTATTTGTTCAACTTTTATATGGACTAAAAGTTATCACAGTGTTAGTAGAAAGTTATAATGTGTAGTGCATTAAAATTATACACTAGTATAGTTATATTACGAAAAAAAAAGGTTTTACTTGTCCTAAACTTGTTTTCTTTTTTAATACATATAAAATAATTTATACACAATGTAACTGGTTAAACATGGACTATGCTCAGTATACATGTGGGCATGCACCCACAAAACTAATTTTTAGAGCACCTTTAATTGTGCCTGTACACATTACCCTAACTTAGTACAGTGTTGAATGCAAGAGGTACTTCCAAGAGGAAAACAAAGCAATACACAGGACAGGAACTAAATTTTTTCTATACATACAAAATAAAGAACACATATCAATAGATGTAAAGAAGCACACCAAATAAACATCAGCAGGAAGTGCTGGAGCATACCCTGAGGATAGTTGGTTCACAGATTATTATTTTTTTTACTTGCATTATAAGCCATGATTTATATCTGACCTTAAAGCTATTAACTGTCTTTAAGTTTCTAAAGGTAGGATGGAGATTGTTCTAACACTTTGTAGCGTTATACTTAAAGCTGCCATGGAAGGCAGGTGAGCAATGTGAAGGTACTATGAGCAAATTAATAGCAGCTCTTTGTGTTATATGAAGTATTCTTGTCATGCATCCACTTGTATTACTATAAGTAACTGCTTTAATTTTAAAAGTATTTTGAACTCTAGAGTTCAATTTGGAATCTTTATTTTCTACACCATTGCAGTAGCAAATACTAATATTTGTACACCTGTAATAACAGAGGATTTAGAAGCAGTTTTCCAACGTTACTTATAGAGAAAACAATATTGCTGTATATATGGAGCTGGGTGAGAATATAATGATTAGTCTATTTAATTCCAGGTCCGTGGTGAAACATATACAGGTGGATGTATGGGACCACGTGGTGCACGACTGTGGCTCTTCCTCGGATTTGTTGTAGGTTTTGCATCTCTCATCGCTGCCTGTTGGATACTGTTTGCTAACTATGTTAATGCAGGTGAGCTGAACGCTTTTGTAACATATAATTAAATAGACCGTGAGTAACTCCTTATTCGTTAAATAAATCTCTATTAACTGGTGTAGTGCAATATTGTTATGCATAGATAAATTCATGTTTTATATACAAATGTGCTGCAGATTTTATTTGTATTATAAAAAAGAAATCTGTGGTTCAAATTCAGGGTGTGTGGGTGTTTCCCCCATATCGTAGTTCTGCCTGTTTAGCCGTGTCCGCTGTATCTAGCTGTGTGCTTCAACTGTCTAGACTGTCTAGTTTTTTGGAAAAGCACTTTTTACATTCCTCTGTTTAATTGTCTCATATTATAACGAGTAAGGGTAAGGATATGGTTAAAGGGTATAAGGGGTTCCGCCAAACATCTTATGGAGCCCAAGTCAACCTCACCTGCATGCACGGTGTACCCTGCTCAATAACAAATGAGGTTCTGACCATCCACAAACTTGTGCTGGGCTAGCGTCGTGGTCTCAGGCCCAATTCTTCTCAATGAACTCTTCGTTGCGGAGATTTGTGAGGAAGGCTTATATTCAGCAGTGAATGTCTATCGGCTAATGATATTTTTATTTTTGTAATGCTCCATTTCCTTTGAGAAAGTGTTTTAAACTATAAGTTAATTTCTACAACATTTGTTCTGCTTAGTAAGTTTTAGCAATAATGTCTTATATTTAACAAAATACTAATTTAGGTTATAATTCAGATCAAATTATGGATAAAATAAATTGAGACTTTTAGCGATTTAATTACACTATGGTCTATTCCAGGTAGCAGTAAGCACACATGGCCGGGAGTAAGTTTGTTTATGCAGAACGCCTTCATATTCGCCGGCTCTCTTGTGTTCAAATTCGGCCGCACCGAGGACGTTTGGGGCTGAGCGGGAAGATAACCGAGTTGTCATTTTAGTCTGTGGTCGCTTTACCACAGAGTAAATATTTTTTTTTCCGAATGGCCACTATGATTCTATGCACTTTGTAGATGTTAATTTCGGTGAGTTTTTTTTAAACGCGAGTCGAATATAATTTTGCTTTGTTAAAATTATAATCATTAAGATATGTTAATGCTAAGATATCTCAATTTATAGTATTCGGAGAATATTTTTTTAACGATAGTTTTTATTTTATTATTTCGTGGAAATAATTTTTTTAAGTAGTATCACCTTTGTAAAATTCACTAGAATCTTACTGCTGTAAAGTAATTAAAACAAATTTTAATAAATTCGACTTAAAGGATGTGGAGAAATTTCTATGGTCTATGGTTTAGTGGATTTTCTAGGGTCCATATTTATAACCATCTAAATTATTAGCGGAAATGTCAATGTTTTTAACTAATACAAATTTGATTTAAATGTTAGTTCATAATAGGTTCATTGGTGCAAAAAAAGTAAAAAAATACTAAAATACTTTCCTATACTCGCACTTCATATTTTCTACATTAAATAGTAAACAATTGTTCAGATTCAAATTGAAAAAAATTCAGATTGTTTATAGGTAATATATTTACATTAGAAATACATATGGCGCTTTCGTTTAATTTATTTGAATAAATGATTGTAAAATTATTTTGATCTTATTTTAAAATCAAATGCCCACATAATGAACGAAAAATAAATAACTATTGAAATAACAATAAAGATCCTAATACTATATACGCATTTAAATGAATTCCACAAAAAGATATTTAAAAAAAAATCAAAATCATTGAACACTTTGTGTAAATGAAGTCGTGTATGAAAAAAATTTAAGTATTATATGAAAATATGAGTTTTAAGACTTCCCATCAAATACTCGTAGAAATAAAGATAAATCTTGAAACGGCTTTGGTAGAATTTTCACTAAAACTACTCTTTGGTAGAATTTACTGACTGGTGGTTTCTTGAAAAACACGTTCCGTGCGAATAAATAAACTATTTATATTTCCTATACATTACAATTATTTTATCTGTGCCTTTTGCCGAGGCCTATAAGGAAAACACGATAATTGAAATAGTGATAGTATTTTAACAAAAAAGTAACTTTTTTTAAGGAATTCATACCTAAAATTATAACATGCAAAATAGATACTTTTTCTCTTATACTTTTCTTTTCATTCGCCTTCATTTTATCTGTGCGTTATTAATATTTTGAAAGAAAAGTTGAGCGTAGGTCGATTATGACCTGACGCGGCACGGAACGCGTTAATAGGTTTTAGTAGTTATTCTTGCCGTCGCCGTCTACGCAGCTCCTGCCGCCCCTGCCGTCGGGCAGGCAGAGCTGATCGGGGCCGCAGTTGCCGTTCCTGTACTGGCACACGTTGCTGTGCGTGGGACATTCATCCGGTGCCACTGCCACACCGTACAACCTTCTCGTCGCTGCCGCTATGGGCAGGCGGCCTTTCACATGAGTAACAGTGTCTATGGACTCGATGTTTAATCTGTGGAATTTGAAAATAATTAATAATACTTTACATTTCAATATTTCCTATTATTACTATAAAACTTATAAATTAATGTATATATTATAAAAATATAAACGCAAATACCACTGGATGCTTTTTTAAGAAACTTTGTATTTATTTATCGATGCGTCGATAAAAGCAAAACATTCACTTGATAGTGAGGGATACGTCTGTTCTAATAATGTGATGTTAGGATGATATACACCACAGCCAATTGTGCCTGTCGTATTAAGACATATTACAATAGACATAGATATTGGCGGCAGAAAGAGTCGTCGCGGTAGTACCTAGACGTTCTTCAGCAAAAAATGTAAATATGACTTATTACTACAAAAGACAGTAAGTTTGAAAGTACACAATTGAAAACATTCTTACAAGCTTATCGGTTACCACCATAATGAAAACTACGTAAGCAAAGTCGCAAGCTGTTACCTATATTCTATGAATGGCTAAAAATAAGGACATCAAGTTCGCTACATCTGTCCTGATATAAAACATATATATGGTAAAAAAAATATCGTTTTGATGAAGATATTAAATAAATATTGGAGATTTACAAAAATTGTGGTACTGAAAACGAACTGGAAACTTGTGGCAAAAGGCAAGCGATCAGAGGATGTTCCACGGAAGTAGTTAAAAAGGCTTTATATTTTCATTGTGTACATTCTTATTTAAGATTTCTATTAAACCTTTCTAACTCTACTAGCGTTACGCGCCAGTAAAATTCTGGAGGATAGTGAGTGATATTCTAGTACTTAAAATGATGAGCAACATTACAGGTTACTGGAACAAAACGTAACATATGGTCACTCGAATGCACTCCTTATATCGCCTATATATAAATGACTCACGTCCGCCAATCGGTCCAGTAGAACTTGTCGCCGCTGATCGCAATACCGAACGGATGGGAGCAGTTGGCGGCAATGGTCTCTCTCTCCAACGTGTCGATGCTGACACATTTGATGCTGAAGAGGCCGGCGTCTGCGTAACATAGTCTGTCTCTTGTCCAATCGATGGCCAAAGAATTCGGTAGTTTTACGTCTGTTTGGTCTAAGAAGATGCCTCGCTGTGAACCATCCATGTTGGCCCACTCAATTTTCGGTGCGGCGCGGTTCCAATCCGACCAAAAGATTTTCCTACGTAATAACAAAGTTAAACTATAAATAATGTCCGCAATATATTATTCAAAAAAGAAAAACAGGAATAAGTTTTTGTTATTTTGAAAATTTACAAAGAGGCGGTTTTTTTTTAATTTAATAGCACTCACCCTCTTTGGGGATGAACAGCGATACCCCTAGGATTATTAATACCATCGATGGAGAACAAAACCTTTCTAGTCTTTCTATCTAGATTAGCCACTTCAATTGTTAGCTTCTTCGAGTCTGTCCAGAATATATTTCTAGCTGCCCAATCGATTGAGAGACCCTCCGGAGTTTTCACATCTATAAAATATAATAAGCTTCTTTAATCTTTAGCATTTGATGCATGTCATATTAAATCTTTACAAAGTTGCTCACTCACCATCTGTTAGAAATTGTTCGAAACCAGATCCGTCGTAAGCAGCCCTCTGAATTGTATGACCTGCTACATCGGCCCAGTAAATTCTGCCCGTCAGACAGTCTACGTCTATACCCACAGCCATTTGATAGACGGCGCTGTTCAGCGGTGTAGCGAAATCTCTTGGCGAGATCTGGAATGGTACTCGAAACACGGAAGCTCCGTCACTGGCTACCAAAAAGTTTCCGGCCTGCCTTGGATTCAATTCACAAATGCTTCCATTACCCCTATATCCTGTGTTGCATTCACATTCGTAACCGTCGCTTGTCTTTATACATGCAGCGTGGACATCACACATGTACGGATTGATCTTGCAGCTTTGCTCCGGTGTACAAATATAGCCGTCTCCATTGAAGCCTTCCCTGCACACGCACTGGTACGCTTGGTCAACTAGTGTGCAAATAGCGTCAACGCTGCAGTCGTGGGCAACATCGCAGGTGTTTCCTTGCGGTACACACTGTGCTATTCCTTCTCCTTCATACCCCTGATCGCAGTGACAGTAGCTCACGCCGATCGATTCATCGTAAAGGCAAGAAGCGTGCTCGGCGCATACAGCTCCGTTACACAATTGTCCGTCAGGTATGCAGGCGTCATTTTCGTCCTTGACATAGCCTTCGATGCACTGGCAAGCGTATACTCCGCTTCCTGGATCTGGTTTGCACTCGGCGTTGTATTCGCAGTCAGAGTTGTTTGTGCAGCTGAAGTTTGGTCTGCACAGGTACCCGTCACCGTGGTAGCCGGCGGCGCAAACGCATATAAGTTCGCCCGTAGCTGTGTCGATACAATGGGCGTTAAGTCCACACGAACAACTTGGCCCGGCTCGCTCTATACATTCATATGCATCTCCTTCGTAACCTTCGGGGCAAACGCACTGTCTGTAATATTGACCGTCGGGCTCATAAAATTCAGGAGATGAAACTGAGCAGACAGCGTTCGGCGGACAATCAGAGTCAGTTTCACATCTAACTGAAAATTAAAAAATGTTTATGATGAGTAAATAAATTTAAAATGTAACTAAAATTTAAATAAATGTAGATTTTAAATTATTTTCTTACTTCCTTGGTCGACGTCAGGATTAGGTTTTGGGGGATTGTAGTTATCCGATCGGCACAAATTGTTTCCCCTTTCGTCTTTAAAACTTGAGTACCCTGAGGGGCAACTACATCCAAAGTTATCGCAGTTTGGCAATACAAAAGATTCATTGTACTCAGTTTCAGTAATAGCCGAAGTAGTAGCTTTAGTTGTAGGCGGTTGATCAGTAATTTCAAATTCTTCAGAAGAATTTGGTGTATCTGGTATTGATGCAGGCGTATTTGGCGTGAAAAACGTGTTCGGATAGCTATTATAGTTAGGAACTGTAGGTTCATAAGAGTATTTTGTTGATGTAAGATGGCTTGGTGTACTGGATGGATTTGTAAGAGTAATTGGTGGTGGATTTGGAGAATCACTATTGCTTGAGACATTTGTCATTGTGAGTGGCGTAGAAGGACTAGGTTCACTTGAATATTCTGTAGACGGAGAAACTTCTTGAACGCTTCGTGTACAGTAGTAACCATCACCATTATAACCATAGTTACATAAACATATGTTACTGTTTATTTCTGCTGAAAACGTACAATAAGCGTTAGGTGAGCAGCGATCACAATTATTTTCGTACGTCGGCCAACATCTCTGTCCGTCTCCAGTAAATCCAGGGTTGCACATACAAACCGCTTCTTCTCCAGAGCTGTTTATACACTGAGCGTTAGGGTCGCAATTTTTATCATTGCATTGTAGTATTATATTGCAGGAGACCCCGTTTCCTTTATATCCGTCTCTACATCTGCATTGGTAACCACCATCATGATTAAAGCACTCAGCATTTATGTCACAATTGTGAGTTCCGGTGGCACACTCATCTATGTCTTCGCACTGGACTGTAGAATCATCTTGGTATTGGCTTGAGAAACCTGATTGACAAACGCAAGCAAACGTATCTCCTTGCACCACGCAAGTGCTGTGAGGACCGCAACTATTTTTACCTTCAATGCAAGGATCCTCTTTACCCAAGGGCACGATCTTGTTGCTAGTTCCGTACCTTACAATGTTTTCTCTCGCCTCATAACCTAGATAATTCTTTGCTACCTTCAAAGTTAATGAAGTTGTATCATCTTCTGATGGAGGCATGTATCGACAAGAGTTAAATGTGAAGGTTTGGGATACTCTTTGTTCATATTTTTGACCAGTTACTTTGTTTGTGAAAGTGCGAACAGAATCGCTGCGTAAGACTCCTAATTCAATAAGAGTATATTGTTCTTCATATTCGGAAATATCTAGCTTAGTTCCGGGCGGTATTACAGGTATCGTTCCTCTAACATCTGCTTCGAGTGTAATTTGATCGAAAACATCATGCCCCACATATTCTTGATACACTGTAATCCTGTCACCCGTATCGGGGAAGAATATGTCAGCTGTGTGGTTGAATAGAGCGCCAGTCAACTGATAACCGTTTTTAGCGGAACCGGACGGTTTGGCGAAAAGCCAACCAATTACGCCGCCTATCACGCTTAACTGGAGTAAACTGTTTCCAAGCGAAGGTGGTGTTTGTGAAAGTGCAGTATAAGACCTGCCATCTGCTACTACAACATAGGCTTGCACGTCTACGTCGTTCAGATTCACAGCGTTGATGACGCCTTTCAGTTTTCCGTGGACTCTTAACGGTACGTCGTCGGTGATGCACGACTTTCCGTTGCCGTAGTATCCTTCGAGGCACTGGCAGCATATCCCCGCTTGGTAGTCGACGCACCTCGCCTGGATGTGACAGACGCTGGGTCCGCTTTGCACGCAAGTTTTGGATTCTTCTTCCACTTCGTCGTCGTTTTGATTGTATAGATCGGGAACAGCTACATTTTCATCGGCAGGAATAGTTCCAACTCTGTACACGTATTTTCCTGGTTCGTGAACATTAGACCACCTGTAAAAAGGTGTTAAACCATTAATAAAAAATTTCTTTTATTTTTACTGATTGTTGGAGGCGTAAAGCTCTAAAACTATTTTCAAAGAAAAGACGTACTTTTAACTAGAAATTAGCAATAGTCTTAATACATCGAAAGTTATTATGACTAAGCGCTCTAGTGCTACTTTAAAGCATGTTACCAATGGGTCTTCAGAGCTATTTTAAGATAACTATCGTTAAGCAACGTTAGATCTTTGCACGAATCATAAACACTGTCGTCTCTGGCCTCTAGCCCTGATGATAAAAGATCAAGTAATGTCAATTTTAGTATCGTTTTTTTAATATCACAATTGTTTCGACAGATTATTTTAAAATAATACAATGACAATGTTGTTTGGTCGGTATGTTTGTATGTTTAAGGTTGTGGTTGAATGATAAATAATAAAGTAATATAGTAAGACAATTATATTAGCTCTAATATAGTAGTTATAATTAGAGTAGCTTGCTGGCCCAATGGTTAGAGCGTGCGGCCTTCATTCCGAAAGTCGCGGGTTCGAATCTCGGCAAGTACCGATGACTTTAATATTTAAGTTATGTACATTTGTGAACTTAATAACAACAGCGAAATACAAACGGTGAAGGAAAACAGCGTGAGGGAAACCTGCACATGAATTAGAATTAATCTAAGGTGTGTATGAAGTCACCAATCCGCATTGGGCCCGCGTGGTGACCATCGCTCGTCGCCCTCATGTTGAGGGTAGGCCTGTGCCCGAACAGTAGCGACGTAAACGAGCTGTTGAAAAAAAAAACAGAATTATATGCAACTTACGTAACAATGTTTCTTATTTGATGACTACCGGATCCTCTAAGGGTAAGTGTTCTTCCGTCTTCGGCGACGAAACCGGCCTGCGCCTTAGCATCGGGCAGGCTCATTTGCTGGGCCTCCCTCTGTATCCATTGTATGTCGCGCTCAGGGTAGATTAACTCAACGAACGTTTCAGTGCCGTTGTTGATGATGGCTACTTGGAAACTGTTCTTGCGATCGTTCCGATTGCCGGCGTAAGTGACCTCTAACCAGGTGACAATAAATACACTCTTCGGTTTGAAGTCGTAGTACTCGTGGAAGTTGTTTTGAACGCTCTCTTCGGCTTTGATTAAGACATGGGCTTCATCCGTTTCCCTGTAGTATACCGCTCCGGTTTCTGATGTGTCAACGTTGGTGTAGAAAGCGGCAATGGATGGGTAGGGAAGTGGGAACTCCGTGTTGAGGAACGTAGGAATGTCCGCCCTGAATGATAGCACGCCATAATTGTTGACCTAACAAAAAATAAATACTTTTTATTAGTTTATTACGTAGAAAAAGGTATTAAGTGGTTTTTTACTACATCCAACACAATCACCTATTAAATAATCATTATGAATGTTAAGTATACATCTCAAAGTGATTATTAGCATAATTTAGACAGCATATATAGAGCGCCTCACAAATGTCTTGGAAAGTAATAGAAAAGCTCAATACACCATTGTAAAGACAAACATTAAACCATTATAATACTAACTGTATATTGATAATTAATGTTACCACAGTAACACGTGTATCGAATCGGTTAAGCATTATGAAACAATTAGGTATGTCCAAGTTACTTCAACCCATCAAAGTGGATACAATTTACGTAAGCGGTGAAGTTATCAGTGCCACAATGTTTAGGCCGGTATATGCCTATGACCCCATTCATGATAGTGTATCAAAAGGTAGGTATACACTACACATCGAGAGGTCCCGACTCTTGCTTAACTCGACGATAACGCGTCTTCGCCTCCAAAATTTCTAATAACATAATTATTAATTATTTGTTTTCGCGTGCATTAACCCCGTACAGTTAACTCAATGATCAACAATAGATAGCAACTGTTATCATGACATTAACTAAAACATACAACGTATAGTTAACTATTACCAAAACACCCGTAATTTCGTGTGTATGGTTCACGTCTACCCTTAACTTTTATTCCTACTAAAGATTTTTTGATTCCTCAGGCTGCATCGTAAAAGCTGTTGCCGCAATTCCCTGACGTTTATAAGGAATGTGTTCGTGTATATAAGAGATGAAGAAGCAGTATATGTTATCGTATACAAAAAGGGTGTAAGGGTGCAACTTGCTCGTGGTGCACCCTGCTAACCAACAAACGAACTTTTGGCTCCCACCAATCCGCATTGGGCCTGCGTGGTGGGAAATGGCCCAGATCCCCCCATAAGAATCCCTAACCGATCGTATGGATGTCTTTGGAGGAGGCTGGTGTCCAGCAGTGGCTGTCTATCGGCTGATGATGATACAAAAGTATTAAGTAGGAATTAGAATACGTGTAGTACTCAAATTTATTACTGCAGTTATTTTTATTTACATACCACGAGATCATTAATAACTCGGAGAGGTTCTCTGGTTTCGTCATAAACAATCCTTATAGGCACTAGGCACAAAAGTGAACTAGACACTAAAGTGATTCTTAAGCAATATAATATATATCTTCTTGGTGACGTAAAGAAGTGCGATCCACCTGAGGAAAGACAGACCAGATAATTCGGATTTCCCTCGCAGCATAAAGCAGATCCCTATCATGGTCATTAACATGCTTCACGTTAGTAAATGACGTTGGTTCCAAGAGTCAAATTTACCAAAAAATTATGTTATATAAGTAAATTACTGATGGTAGTAGTTGATAAACAGTAGCATGCAAATATCGCTGTGTTCCGGATTGAAGGGCGTTGTAACTAGTGATTTTAATGGGGTAACGAAAATTGAAATGTTATGTCTCATGGCGACGAGATCAATGCGATGCTGTATATATCATCCTAACTATCCGCAGGTGTATGAGCATCAGGTAACGTCCCGCTCGTCTTATTGCTTCGTAGAATTAAAAAAAAGTAATATATTTATTATGAAAATTATTAAGAATTTAAAAGATATAAACACAATAATAGATCTATCACTTTAAATTAGATATTTTCATTTTAACACTTGAAAATACGTAAGACTCAGCGATGTTTCATCCACGTTTAAACCCCTCACAAATAATACTTGATTTCGCATTAATTTTGGAAATACTTCATCATCATCTTTATCAGCCGACAGACGTCTACTGCTGGATATAGTCCTCCCCCCAAAAATCTCCACATCGATCGATCCTGCGCTGCCTGCATCCAGTTGCTTCCAGCAACCTTCACCAGATCGTCGGACCACCTGGTGGGTGGCCGGCCAACACAACGTCTTTCGGTACTCGGTCGCCATTCGAGGACCTAAAGGCTTCATCAGCTGTCAGTCGAGCGATGTGTCTTGCCCATTGCCACTTAAGGCTAGCAATCTTTTGGACTACGTGAGTAACATTGTTTATCTTACAGATCTCCTCATTTATGATTCGACCATGCAGGGAAACCCTGAGCATAACCCATTCCAGTGCTCTCTGTGCGTCTTGAAGTCTTTTCACAAGATTCACTAAAAATATTTATTTACTCCAAATTAAATACGAAAATGGCTCTCTATCGGCTGATGATGATGATGAAATACATCCTGTTTTATGAATGGATGGGAAAAAAAAATATAAAGGGATCATCATCGTCATTAGCCGATAGACGTCTACTGCTGGATATATGCTTGCTCCAAATATCTCCACATACAGTCAGCATGGCCTCTGGTATAGCTGGGCACTAGGGGTTGTCGTATGTGTGGTTCATATAAGGGGATTCGAGCCATTTCCAACCACGCTGGCCTAATGCGGGTTGGCGGGAGCCAGACCCTCGTTTGTTGATTAGCAGGGTGCACCACGAGCAGGTGAGGTTGGCTTGGGTTCCGTGAGTCGTTGCGCGGGACCCCTTACACCTTTATATAAAAAGGGATGTTTTACACATATTCGGATGATGCAATTTTAAAGGTTGTGTAGTCGTTAAAATAGTTTTCAGAAGGCAGCAGTCAGTGACCGCCGTGCCCTCGCCGCCCTCACCGCCCACTTGCACTTCCGCCCGATGCAGTGTGCGCGGCGCCTTATCGGGCTTGCAAATTTAAACATTCTGCGCATATAAACGATAAAATTATCGCCATTGTAATACAAAGGGAAAAATTCAGATTTAGCTGCAACTGTTTTAATTATTCAATTATACAATTATCAAACATTGACGGCAGAGGAGTTAATGTCATTAAATTGTGATATATAGCGTCATCATGACCATATCAACTAATCATCACCCATACCTGAACATAACATATACATATGTGTAAGATTTTTGTCGTTTCGGCACTTCTCCTTGTCAATTTAAACTAATTCTGCTGTGCCCATATTGCGCTTCATCATCAGCCGATAGATTTCCACTACTGGACATAGGCATCTCCTAAAGATCTCCACATCGATCAGTGTTGCGCTGCCCGCATCCTACGTTTGTAGGTGTTGACATGGAAGGATATGAGCCATTTCCCACCACGCTGGCCGAATGCGGGTTGGTGGGAACCAGAGCTTCGTTTGTTGGCTTGGATTCCGTAAGTTCTTGTACAGGACTCTTTACACCCCTATTGTGTTTAAGAAAGCAACAATTAGTAGTGAGAATTTTTGTGTATTGTTGTCCACGGTTGAAAGTGGGCGACAACAACAACAGGTAAATGCTGTCCTGGTGACGGCTGCCAAGCGAGTCAACAAGGGCAGTAAGCATGTAAAGGTTAGTAGAAAGCTACTGCTTTTTTTGGAGTTGTTCATTATCGCTTTTTATTACACGGTGGGGGTCGAGTGCCACTGGGGGGTGGACAGTATACTCTAACGTATACTAATGTAATATTCACATACACAATTCATATGAATTAAATATAGGTAAATAAAAACAAACACTACATACAAGTAAAGAAATCATTAACTTTGTTTCATGAAACGAGAAAATAACCTAAAAATTACTTTTAATACATCAGTATTCTTTAATTCTATAATCGATGTTTTTTTTTTTTAGATAATTTGTTTACTGCTAACTACTAAAAGATCAATATTAAAATGGATTACGTTACTGATGATATTTCCTTCACCGCTCACGATATTACTACGAAAATATCACCAACACGGTGACCGTGCATTCGTCTATACAAATAAACAATTAATGATTCGTAAATGTGTTTTCTTAGTTAATAAGCCGGTTTATAATATAATAAATGCAAATTAGGGCGTCAGACAAACAAACAGATTACCTAAACAAAACTAACGACGTTACACATTACAGAAATTGTCCATTATATTTGCATGCTATAGTTATAGTTCAATTATTCAAACATAATTTTGTATTACTGTACCAATATAAGGGTGTAATGGTTCCCGTGCAACAGCTCACGGGATCCAGGCCAATCGCACCTGCTCGTGCAGCTTGCGAATCAACAAGACGCTTCCACCAACCCGCATTGGGTCAGCGTAGTGGGAAATGACCCAAATCCTCCCCTTATGAATCCCTATAAATACAGGTCGAAGAAAGCCGCCGGATGCGGGTACCGCTGGACCGATCGATGTGGAGAACTTTGAGGGAGGTCTGTGTCCAACAGTGTACGATTATCGGCTGATGATGGTACAAGACCACCATTTTTTTCCTATTTTAGTACAATCGCCTATTAATGTTATTATAAAAAAAAAATTAAATATATAACCATTACATGTAAAACCAGAAACCGTATAGTTCTTATAAATAGTAAGTTTTTAGGTAAATTTTTTTTTTACTACTTATTGAAAGAATATACCATGAAGTAGGTCCTTAAACATTTCATCATCATCATCATCATCAGCCAATATACGTCCACTGCTGGACATAGGCTTCCCCAAAAGATTTCCACATCGATCGGTCCCGCGTCGCTTACATCCAGTGGGTTTCCGCGATTCTCACCAGATCGTTGGTCGACCTCGAGGGAGGCCTTCCAACACTACGTCCATCGCCACTCGAGGACCTGACTGCTCTATCGTCCCTCAGTCCATCGAGCAGTTAAAACATTTAAATAAAATAAAACTGCTCTGTCATAATTGGTGTCATTGTGATAATCTAGCTTTCAACCCTTCATAAGGTCATGTGATGGTTGAAAGAGGGACCATTCTAATCACCACATGAAACAGCATATAGATCCTAACAAAAAAGTTTGCATTAATATCCTTTTTCTATAAAAACAAACTGTTACACTGCAATTAATTTTTTTTTTCCTTATCAACCCTCATAGAAATTAAACTAAATTTAAACAGTTTTTTTCTTTTACAAATTTGACTACCCTCAATTCAGTTTTGTTATGTAAAATAAATATAATATGATTCCTAATAATTGAGCTGATTTATTTGTTATCCACTCCTGCGCATCCCTAAACTAGTCATAGTATGTATTAACGTAACGTTATTATAAAATAAATTGTAAATACCCACAAAGTAACCGTTTTCCATCACGCCAGCCCCAATGCGGGTTAGTGGGAACCAAAGCCTCGTTTGTTGATTAGCAGGGTGCACTGCGAGCAGATAAAGTTTTTTTTTTTTTTGATTTACGTGGGGGAAATATATTAGCATATCGGTCCTCGCGGAGGCAAAGACAGGATATGTCGGACTTGCATTGACTAAAACCCACGCAATATTCCACCTTCGTCGTTTTATGGCAGGGCCAAGGGAACGCTTTCGCACACATCCGCGACCCCACCAGCGTCGGCTGCATCATGCAACCCAACCCCGAGGGGAGAACCCCCCTTTTCACTTCTGAAAGGGCACGCCATATCATACAGCGCGCCCTCCTCTCGGCCTCTTATAGTTACTTGGGCCACGGATCCCCCCAATCCGTCATCCAGAGGCCACGGGAGCTAAGAGAGAAAACTCTTGACTCCCTGCGGCGGATCTGGTCTTGGGTTCCGCCGCCAAGAGAGCGGTGAATGGCAATACCCATACACCTCTCCCTCTGCGACTTCATCTTGGCTGCAAAGGGTAGTATAAACCTGCCCCTGCAGCCCACCGGCACACATCCGAGGTGAGCTCACGGAGCTCACCTGGAGCGGGCACCTCGGACCGACCCTAAGCTTCGGGCCGGCCGGGTAGGTTCCTCTTAGCTTGATCGTGGGTGACTAAACCACGGCTACTGAGCCGCACCGCCACGACAAGGCGGGAAACTGTTCGGGGGGAGCAGATGAGGTTGGCTTGGGTTCCTTGAGTTGTTGTGCGGGACCCCTTACACCCACGTTGATCTGTACATTATTATATTATAGATTTTTTCTTTTGTAATTTTGACTGCCTAGGCAGACTCTTGGTGATGAGGTTAGCTGGTAGAAAAATAAATATGAGTTTAGCTCGCCTGTACTATTTTATTTCCGCGTTAATCATTGTATGAAATTTTAGGATTCTAAAGTACTTAAAGAGTCATTGAATACCAGCTGTTCTCTGACCGCTTTGCTGGCCGTAACATCCGCACGATCCCTTGTGGGGATAACATTATCTAAAATCCGTACTTAGCTGACCCATACTAGACAATATAAATATGTATGAATATTTATTTTGCCAAATAGGCCATCTAGGCCTTATGGTTCCAGATATACGGAAATCTTTTTTTTATATATATATCTTTCTCAAACAGTGTATAAATAAAAGGAAGGTAAAATCACTTACGAATATCGTCTCGTAGCTTTCGCCGTAGAAGACGATTGGGACTTTAAGGCTGACTTCGGGCGGCGGTGCCTGGCCGCGTTGCAGACTCTGGTCTAACGGCGGTCCGAACGGGTAGAACTGGTCGCGCGTGACTGCGCACACGCAGGCCACCAGCGCCAGCACTCCTGCGCCCGTCCACATGACGACGTGTCCGGGACGAAACTAGCGCGCCCCGGCCGTACGGCGGGTGGCCGCGTCGCCACAGAGTAATCAGCCGACAGACACAACACGCCCATGGAAACTTCGACCACTTTTTTTTTAATTTATTTTAAAACTTTTAGAAGACTTACAGCTAATACAAGAACAAAACGTAAATAATACAGAAAGCTAATTATAAGTGAAAACAAATAAAATGAGGAAAGAAATTGATTGCTAAAAAAAAAAAACGAATCATTATGAATACATAAGAAAATTAAGAGTGAACAGCCTGTTATTAGGTTAGTGTGCTTTACCACCACATACCATATGACTATTTAACACCAGGTGGGATTGAAGTTAAGCACTAACCTTTTGAATTTACAAAAGGAGAAAACGCAATGGATTAACAAATTTTACCTAAGTAAATTACTTTGAAAAAACATAATAGCCAATTTGTTATATTTAATAAAACTAAGTTTTTATTAGTTAACTGTTATATAACTAGATGTCCTCCGCCCGCTTTGCTGGCCGTAACACCCCCGCATGTCTCTGTGGGGTAGGAATTTATAAAATCCATTCTTAGCTAACCTCTAAATGGCAGAAGCAATATCTCAACCTAGTGCCTACTTTTAATAATTTTTGAGGTCTTGTGATGAGTCAAGGAATCTCTGGATATCTTCTATATATATATATACTCGTATTACTTATCATCATTATATGGCTCAGAATCCCGTTATTAATAAGAATAAATACTAATCATCATCAGCCGGTAGACTTACTGCTGGATATAGGCCTTCCCCAAAGATACCCGCGTTTGTAGGGGAGGGTTGAGTCATTTCACATCACGTTGGCCTAATGTCAGTTGGTGGGAGTCAGAGCCTCGTTTGTTGATTAGCAAGATGCTCCACGAGCAGGTGAGGTGGCTTGGGTTCGATGAGATGTTGTGCGGGATCAATAGGAGACTTCAAAACACTGTGAGCTAATTCTGCGTAGATCGAACTGTAAATAATAATTATAAAGCTGTAGGTATTTCATCATAACTATGACCTACGTACTGGTGGTAGGTCTGTTGCCGGAGACCGTCTAGCTAGGTACCACCGCAGCTCCTTTTCCAGCCGACAAACAGAACTGTCCAAACATTACTGTGTTCCGGTCGAAGGGCATTGTAGCTAGTGAAATTACTCGTGTATCCTATATCTTAAAGCGACGAGCGTTTGATGCTGTGTGTGTCATCCTAACTAGCGCCATACTCTTTACCATCACCTGAACGGTCCGCTCGTGTATCTCCTCGTTCCGTCCAATAAAAAAAGTCAGGAGTCAACTCAGTTTTCTTGTGACCATGAATGCAAGGAGAAACAGCTTATTTCAAGGTCTTTTCACACTCCTTGTATATATCAAGTTCTCAAGCTTTTTTTAAAAATTTTTATACTTTACGCATCATCATCGTCAGCCTTTGTTTATCCACTGCTGGATATAGACCTTCCCCAAAGTCTTCCAAAGCTGAGGATCGCATTTGGTGGAAGACTACGTAAATCTGTTTATTTCGAACATCGTACTTTTAGAGGGATGCATTGATTTTTAACGTTTTTTTTTATTTTATGATGAAACTTGTTAGATTTGTATTTTAAGAAATGATTATTTTTTTTTATTTAGCTATTGTTAATAAATTAGTAGTAGTTTTATTTTAACAAGATTTTTCCTTATACATGCTCAAAAATTTTAATTGTGTGAATATGGTAGCCATTTTGTGAATACCTAGTTTACAAAATGGCTTCCATATTCTTCATAGATAATTATTAACTGCCGCCGTGCCAACTGCACTCCATTCCTTGGCCACAATTGGTGGAGTTTTGATAGTGGAAATGTTTTCCAAACCCTTATTGTTTTTTTTATCTATTGCTTACCTATCATCTAGATCTTATAAATCTGCTGCCACTATAGCATTGTTGTGCATCAATCAACTTATAAGAGCTAGATCTTCGGCTTCATTGTCAATTATCGCCGTGTAACTTAACTTACTTAAAAAAAAGGTTACTAAAGCTGCAGTTAATGTTCATATGTATATAAATATTTTCTTATCATTATATCCTGTAAAAGGATGTTACTTTGTTAATTTACTACTTAATATATTAATGAGAATGAATATGTTGTTAGTATTATAATAGGGATTGTTACTAATTTAACGTCCAGTATTAATTTTGTTTATATCTAGACAGATGGATACCTGAATGCCTAATTTATAGTTAGCAAATTTTTTCATATAATACTTTCTTGTAATCCAGTCTCTATTACAAGTGTTGTCTATGTATTTCGGTTTATAGGAATCATAATGACCTATTTTTGGCACTAGGAAAGTACATATTGTTTACTATTTGCTTTAATGTCTTAAGGAATTTATATCGCTATATTTAGTACCGGTCAATCACCCAGTCGCTTCTTACTTCGGCTATCAGAACAGCAGATGTCCAGACTGTGTGAGGGGAAATAGTGAAGAACGTGACGGAGGTACTACAGTGCGGACACGACCTTTAGTAATGAAGTATTTCGAATAGTGAACAAAAGTGAATACTCTTTTTGAAATAGAAACCAATTAGAATTGCTTAAGCCAAAGATAAATTATGGAAGTAGACTAATTTAGATGAGGGTTCACAGCTCCATATTAAAGTATGGAATACTGTTAGAAATGTGGTGTAAGTAGGTTTCGAAATAGGCTTAAAGTTTCAAGCTCTAGCAGCGAGTGCCGAAGATTAAAAACTAGGGTTATTATATTTATATACATACGTACAAGGGGTGTAAGGGTTCCCGCACAATAACTCACGGGATTTTTTTTTTGTTTTACGTAGAGGAAATACTTTCCCATCCGGTCCTCGCGGGGACAAAGACAGGTTATGTCAGACTTGCACCGACTAAAACCCTAACGATACCTCATCTTCCCCGCTTTATTGTAGGGTCACGGGAACGCTTTCGCACATCTCCGCGACCCCGTCAGCGCCGGCTGCACTATGTAGCACTACCTCGGAGGGGGGGGACTCCCCCTTCCTTTTCTGTAAGGGCACGCCGGATCATACAGCGCGCCCTCGTCTCGGCCTCTTATAGTCACCTGGGCAACGGATCCCCCATATCCGTCACCCAGAGGCCATGGGAATCAAGAGAGAAAACTCTTCCGATTCCCTGCGGCGGATCTGGTCATGGGTTCCGCCGCCAACCGTTATACAGCCGCGGAGGATAGACAGAGCGGCGGAACTCAATACCGACATTTCTCTTCCCCCGCGGCCTCACCTCCGCGGCATCAGCGGTGCGACACCGCTTAGTCACAAAGGGTAGAGAGAGCCGTGAATAGCAATACCGACACTCCTCTCCCTCCGCGACTCCACCTCGGTTGCAAAGTGCAGTATAAACCTGCCCCTGCAGCCCACCGGCACACATCCGAGGTGAGCTCACAGAGTTCATCTGGAGCGGCCACCTCGGACCGGCGTTACGCCTCGTGCCGGCAGCACCGTTTTTTTTTTTTTTTTTGTTTTACGTGGGGGAAATGCCTACGCATACTCGTCCTCGCGGGGGCAAGGACGAGTTATGTCGGACTTGCACCGACTAAAACCCCCACGATGTTCCGCCTCATCGCCATGATGGCAGGGTCACGGGAACGCTCGCACTCAACCGCGACCCTGCCGGCGCTGGCCGCTTGCGCAGCCCCACCTCTGGAGGGAGGGATGAACCCTCCCTTTCCAGGGTGCGCCGGAACATGCAGCGCGCCCTCTCCTCGACCTCATGCGTATGCGCGCGACCGGTTCCCCCGAACCTGTCGCCCAGAGGCCATGGGAGCCACTGGAGAAAACCTCTCCCGGATCCCCGCGGCAGAGAGATGTTAGGCCCGCCGCTACCTGTCAACGGCCGCGGAGGATAGGTAGAGCGGCGCATCTCAATACCGGCACTCCTCTTCCCCCGCGGCCCCACCGCCGCCGCATCGCCGGTGCGACACCGGTTGGTCGCAGAGGGTACTCCCTCCGCGACCCCACCTCGGCTGCGAAGGGCGGTATGAAACCGCCCCTGCAGCCGGCCGCTAGGGCAGCACACAGCCGCGGGCCGGCCGGATGAGTTCCACTTGGCTTCACCGTGTACCGGACCACGGTTACTAAGCCCCTCCGCCACGACAAGGCGAGAACCCGTTGGAGGGGGCCGGCAGCACCGTGGGTAACCAAGCCACGGCTAATGAGCCCCACCGCCACGACAAGGCGGAAACCTGTTCGATGGTAACTCAAGGGATCCAAGCCTTCCTCACCTGCTCGTGGTGCACCCTACTAATTAACAAACGAGGCTTTGTCTCCCAGCAATCCGCATTGGGCCAGCGTGGAGGGAAATGGCCCATATAAATCCATACCCGGTGGATATAGGCATCTTTGAAGGAGGCCTATGTCCAGCTGTGGACGTCTATCTAATGATAATACATACATATCCTTTATAACTAATGTTAAGTGAAATTCATAATACAATATATATACATATGAAATTAAAGTTCTTTAAACCTAATCCTGAGTATACGAACTCGAAAAAGATATTTAGTACTCAATATTAGTTCTGAAAGTCTTTCTTTTTAAAATCCGTGGGTCAGTATTTTTGATCGTAAATATCTATATCCTCATGAACTGATCGATGATTAGCCATTCATGTGTTAATTGCAATATATATTGCAGTGTGCATAAACATTATTAACAATATAGTTATTGAAATGGTCTAGAATTTATAGTGGTTTTAATTAGTTGTTCCCAGGAATGCACTTATCGGCGTCCACTGAGCTCGTGTTTGTTTGTCCCAATTACTGTACTCGTGTATTACTGGTGCACACGGCAATGCGGATGATGCATCTCTGAACTCAATGAAAGGTTTGATTTAGTCTGATAACAATGAAATGGTTGACGCTGGTCACATTTGTCATTTCTCGTTCTAATATTTTTGTGTGACGCTGACGCATTTTGTATGCATCTCTCTAGCAGCAAGTGTGGGCATTGTGATTTTCTCCAGCTAATCTTCTAATTGCTCCCCAGCATGAGAAACCTATCAATAATCTTTAAATCGTAAAAATATAGCTCAGTTTGTGTTATATTCGTAAAGTTTTAGAGTTGATCCCCGTTCAGTTAGAGATTTCGATGAAGGACAACTTTGAGAGGAAACTAGGTTCGGAAATGAACGGCTTTCAAAGATATATGACAATCACCAAAATGCATTGGGCCAACAAATCAAAAATAATAAAAGTTACCGGAAGCACCAACGCCATTATTAAAATCGATATAAAGATAATGCATCTTTTAGAGAAGAGTTTGTAAGTTTTTTTTATCGGTAATGAAGTATACAAACTACAAGACTGCTGACCAAATTATAATGAAGAATTTTCCAGTCTAAGTTCATACTATGTTTTTAAAAAAAAATTGTAAGATAAAGTTTGTTTAATCCGTAATCCAGAACAGCTGGTATTATTTCGTCAGAAATTTGATTAATAGATAGCTGAAGATATAAAACCGAGCAATAAAGTTTACAACTCATAAAATTAGGAAGAAATTTCGGTTCATGGTTCAGTAATACCAGTTCAGTGTTTCAGTTGGGAAGAAACATTCCAGGTTTCCATTGTCATCATAAATAATGTTGAGTATGTAGATAAACTATCAGCACAACATCTGTCGGATCTGATTCTTTAATTTAAAAAGTTATTTAGGGATTCAGCTGCATCTGAATTTGGCAGGAGACACGGTGTAGCGAGATTCTGTATTGAGATCCAGGAATCCGCGAGATCGATTATTTTAGGCTATGACGCAATGTGATACGAGGCGAAATATTCAAGTTCATCCGAGGTCGGGATTTATCAGCTCCCAAGTGTTGATAAGCTTCCATTGTTTTTATTTCAAACATTAGTCTCCATCCTACTTAATAAAATCGACACAATTAATCATCTTACTGTTACTGTGACTTCAGATGTCGAGTCTCTTTATCCTGGCAATTTCATCAGCTACAGCTGTTTTTGATTTAAACAATAAAGTTTTTATATTACTTGTTGGTATTAAAACGCAATTTTATCATAAGTAATAATATAATAATCCCTCAAAGATCTCCACACCGATCGGTCCCGCGCTGATCGCATTCAGAGGGTTCCCGCAATTCTCACCAAACTCCACCACCACCTTGTGGGAAACCTCCCAACACTACGTCTACCAATACGCGGGTGCCTCTCGAGGACCTTACTGCCCCATTTGCCGACGTAAACGCAACTTACTATATATGAATTCAATAAACAGCCACTAAGAATTGAATTGGTGGTAGATCTCCGTTTTTTTTCCCTAGCTCGTTCCCTCGGGTATTGGTTTGCCTGGGTTTCAGTTTTCTTTTTTATTATAGTTCTTAACTTTGTTTCCTTCGCTCTCTTCATTCCTGCTTTTCCTCTTTCTCCCCGTTCTTGCCTTCCGTTTCCGTTTTTTATTTCTCATTCATTCTCCATTTTATTTCCTTCTTTCATACATCGCGCTTAAATGAGGGAGACAGTTTTTCTTATTTTATATCACAATTTATCTTACTTTCTATCTGGTAGGTCTGTTGCCGGAGACTGTCTAGGTAGGAGCCACCGCAGCGGCTATTTCAACCGTCAAACAATAGTGTGAATTCATTACTATGTTCCGATTTAAAGGGAGTTATAGCTAGTATATTTACTGGGGTAACAAGACTCAACATCTTATGTCTTAAAGCGACGCACGACGCAGCACAACGTGATCCTAACCACCAACTGAACGGCTCGCTTGTCTCGTCGCTTCGAAGGTGGAAGAAAGCCATATATCTCTATCTATAGGTAGTTACTTTTCTTCTCGAAAATGCTATTAGTGTTGGATTCTATCGCGATCATAAATATCTTTTATACCATAAATATGGTATAATACTAGTTAAGTATTAATTAAGGTACATTGTGGTTGATAAACTATTTATTACAGTGAATATATCGCTTGGTTGCAGACGAAGAAAATACTATAATGCGGTAAGTGTGAGCAAATGATGAAATATTATCTGAACCTACACTGGGTAGTAAGTACCATCAGATCTCGACCAGAACTCACCGACCAGTAAAGTTTTGAAACAAATATTGTAACAGTTGGAATAGTTTATTATCTATATAATTGAAATAGTATATACAAATTTCATCATCACAAGGTTTACTAAACTAAAGTATCAGGTAATAATCCAGTATTCGACTATTGTCACTGGTAAAGCTTTATTCCAATTGTAAGGATTTTTTTTATTTGAAGAAGCGATGAGACGGACTGGATGTTCACCGGATGGTAAGCGATACGCCTGCCCATAACAGTGTGGCGCTTGTTAAGATAGTATACATATACAAGTATATATATTATATATATTACGCTTTTTATATATATAGTATATATATAAAAAGCGTATTATTGTTTAAGAGATTAAGAGATGATAAAGTTAAAATATTTTTTTAATATAATCTGTCTCACCATCACTTTTATAATTTCAGTGTGTATATATCATCTGTTGTTGAACGTTGGTTGTACGATCACATCCAAATCCACATCCTGGAGATTCTCTTAAAGAGGAGTGCGTTGCAGAAGTGGTTGCTCAATTCCAAAAAAGAAATTTTCAGCTCGAGTTTGACTAAAGTGAAGCAGTTATATCCAAAACAATACAGGAGCCGGCTCCATACAGTTTTTAATGACGGCGTCAGCACTCAGATATTTTTTTTTTTTGCACCACCTCAAAATAGATTTCGGGTGTCGTGCTCGTGAAAAAATATTGTTTCAAGTCGCAACAAAGCGTCGCCGCGGCGGGGTGGCTCGAAATTTTCTTGCAACAATTATTTCGCGGCGACTACCCTTCGAATGCAATTTATCGTTCAACTTTTTACCGTTTCTCTGTAACGCGCAGACGATTCACCTCCGTTCAGACAAGTTATTGCACAGAGGTAACGCGTGCGCACTACTGCTCCGCGATTGGAATAGGGTTTCCAAGGATAAACCATTTTTTTTAATATACAATTAAGGGGTGTAAGGGGTCCCGCTCAAATTCTCGTGCGACTCAAACCAACCTCACCAGCGCGTAGTGCACCCTGTTAATCAACAAACGAGGCTCTGGCTTCCACCAATACGTGATGGTAAATAACCCAAATCCCCCCATATGAACCCCTACAAACGACGGCCTCTTATGTCCGACCTGATCGGAGGCCATGTTGACTGTATGCGGCCAGCACGGGACCGATCGATGTGGTGATCTTTGACGCAGACCTATGTCCAGCAGTGGACGCTTATCGGGCTGATTAGTGAGTGATTGGTTTTGACAATTAAGCGACGAGACGAGCGGGACGTTCGCCTGATGGTAAGTAATACGTCCGTCCATAACAACGTGGCGCTATGTTATGCACTACTCCACATTGCGCTCGTCGCGTGAGACACAAGATGTTAAGTGTCGTTACTCCACTAATTACACTAGCTACAGCGCCCGTTAAACCGGAACACAGTAATGTTTGCACACTTCTGTTAGGCGTGTACGCAGAAATAGGCGCCGCGGTGGTATCCACCTAGACGGTCTGCAGCAACAGAGACTTACCACCAGTATATAATAATAGTACGAAAATATCTATCCTATTTCCTGAGCAAGTCGAAACCTCATGAATTTTATTCCTCCATTAATTGAATAGGTCAGTTTCTGATAACAATTCCATCTGGTCGTGATGTGGTCTGTGGTGGTAAACCGCACGATTCAGTAACAGTCTAATTACTCTTTTCTTGAAGAATTGCTTGCATTTGGACGGCAACACTATCTCCGGCAAATTGCCTCATTCCTTCACTGATCTTATCAATACCATGAAGCTGAATCTTTTTGAAGAATATTTGCGTGCCGCTGCACGTAAACAGCTCAAGACTGTGTTTAGAGGAATAACTTACAAGGGATTGTCCAACAGTGGACATTCACCGGTTGCGATGATAGTGATCAACCTTTTTATTCGTAAACTGAGAACGCTGCCACTCTGTTGAATGGTTACTCTGTGGTGAACAATGAGATTAATTGAATCGCGGGTAGTTTTGGTCTCCGTCTCCGGGCGCTGCCGGTCGTCTGAATGATTTGCCGCTTCCTGCGGCTCGGTCTCGGCGTTTAACGATACGTCTTGCGTTCATCGGAGTGGGGGGCTGCAGTGGCAGGGTGGCCAGTCTCTCGCAAAAACTGAGGGTGCAATTAAGAGCATCGTAGGGGACCTACGCGCTGGAAACGTTAATATTTTTATGATTCATAGCTCAATAGCTTTTCATTTGCTGGCAGTATTTTTGAAAAAAATGTGGTCCTCAATATGCCTGTACAGTTAAGCTTTGAATGAATTTAAGTAACCTAAGTTGTGTTATAGGTGAAAACTTAACAGCCGGATTCTGATAGAAACGGTAAAACCGGAGCGTCTATTTCTACTGCTAAGTAGCAAATATTATTGTATCACGCATTAAAGGAAATTGTAAAGTAATCATTAGAATTGCAACTGACAAACAACAGGGTGCAAACGTTACTGTGTTCCGGGTTGCAGGGCGCTATAGCCGGTGGAATTACTAGGGAAATGAGACTAAATATATTACCTCAAGGTGTCGAGCACAATGTGATGCTGTATGTATCATCCTAACTAGCGCCACGTTGTTTTAGGCAGATTTATCAATGTTGAACAAAAGAAATGATAACAGGAACACAGCAATGTTGTTATAATAGGATATATACAGTATGAGAGTTGTAGTTAGATTGGCGGTTCCCAATAACCTTGGAATCGAAGCAGGGACCCTGGTGTTTCAAAGCAAGCGGTAAGTAGCATAGAAGTGGCAGTTAAGTTGATATTTTTTATGAATAATCTTTTTTTATTTAAGGAAGCGACGAGAATAGCGGGATGTTCCCCTGATGATGGTAAGTGATACCCCTGCCCATAACAATGAGGCGCTAGTTAGGATGATATATACACATATTGCGCTCGTCGTTGGTGGAATAATTTGTAGTCTCGTTATCCCAGTAATTATAGTAAACTGTAGTTACAGCACTCTCCAAACCAGAACACAGTAATGTTTGCATGATACTGTTTGTCGGCTGATATAACGCAGGGGTGGTACTTTTACCACCCGTCGAACAGGTTCATGCTTTATCGTGGTGGTGGGGCTCAATAGCCGTGGCTTGGTCACCCACGGTGAAGCTAAGAGGAACCTACTCGGCCGGCTCGAGGCGGCCGCTCCACGTAAGCCCCGTGAGCTCGCCTCGGATGTGTACCGGCGGGCTACAGGGGGAGGGTTAAGCTGCCCTTTGCAGCCGAGGTGGAGTCGCAGAGGGAGAGGAGTGTCGGTATTGAGTTCCACTGCTCTGCCTACCCTTCGCGGCCGTATAACGGTTGGCGGCGGAACCCATGACCGCCGCCAACCGTTATACGGCCACATCCGCCGCAGGAAGTCGGGAGAGTTTTACCTGGGTGACGGATTCGTGGGGATCCGTTGCCCAGGTGACTATAAGATGCCGAGAGGAGGGCGCGCTATGTTCTGGTGTGCCTCTACAGAGATGGAAAGGGAGGTATTTCCCTCCTGAGGCGGGGCTGCATGGTGCAGCCGGCGCTGGCGGAGACGCGGAGGTGTGAGACAGTGTTCTCGTGACCCTGCTATAAAGCGCCGAGATGGAACATCGTTGGGCTTCTAGTAGGTGCAAGTCCGACATAACCTGTCTTTGCCCCCGCGAGAGCAGGTATGCGAAGGCATTTCCCTCACGTAAAAAAAAAGGGGTGGTACTCATCTAGACTGTCTCCGGCAATGGGGACCTACCACTAGTGAATATGAATGAAGTTGTTTATATAACACGGGCCCGCTCAATTAGTGAAGACGTTCGACCCCACAGCATCACCAACGACGTTGAGGAAATAATAAAGAGTGGGATAGTGGAGGTCCCCGGGGTGCACAAATAATCTACTTTGTTTGGTACGTGAGCGAGCTCCGCACCCCCACTAATTAATATAAACTTGCCGGATTCGCGAGATGTTAATAAATGTTGCTGACACTTTATCTCTCTGTTCTTATTAAGATAATCCGGTTTAAAGCTTTTTTTATTGTTCGTCAGTTGTGCTAGTTCATACAACACCGTTAATACTATTTAACAAAGAATTTTTAACGCTGATGAATTTAAAAGGGAACCAACTGGATGCGAGCAACGCGAGACCGATCGATGTGGAGGTCGTTGGGTGAAGCCTATGTCCAGCAGTGGGCGTCTATTGGCTAATGATGATGACGATGAATTTGAAATTGGAGAGGAGAGGATATATTGAGGCCTCTATCCGTAAATGGACATAATAAGGCTACTATAGATATCTCTTTTTAAGGGGATGTGAGGGCTCCAGAACAACAGCTTACAGGATCTAAGCCAATTTCATTTGCTCATGGTGCACCCAGTTAATCAATAAATGAGAGTCTGGTTCCGACCAATCCACATTAAGACGGTGTGCTGGGAAATGGCCCAAATCGCCCCGTATGAATCTACACGATCGACTTGGAAATCTTTGGAGAGGCCTATGTCCAGGCTGTGGACGTCTGTCTCGTGATGATGAGACAAATTATTCATAAACGAACTTTCGAAAGAAAAGGATCGATTTTTCGAAGATGCGAAGGTTATCATGGTCATATAGTGCATATATACGTATGCAATAACAATATCTTATCAATTTTTCCACTGCTCGAACTCCCGTGAAGGTCCCGTCACCACATGCAAGGAGACCTCACAAATAGAGAATCAATGCCGTTCACCACGCTAGTCATAGCTGATTGATGGGTTACTCATAACATCCAAAACTGTTCTCGGAACATATTCTTACCCCCATGACGCATGCGGACAACTTGAAAATTGGTGGTCTCTGTTAACTGGTGGTAGGTTTTTATTGATGGAGACAGTCTAGGTAGGTACCACCGCAGCAGTTACTGATCCCGAGTGTGAGACTTTACATTTTGTTTCAGCGCGAGGACTATAATGTGGTGAAGTGTATACAGCGCCACCCACGTTGTTATGAGCTGGCGTATCACTTACCATCAGGCGAGGGTCACGCTTGTCTCGTCGCTTTGTAGAATAAAAAAAAAGGAAAAGAGAACTCAGTTATAACGGTTTCATTATGTACCAGTTCCTCGCAGCGAATTAAGGTTGTACGTATAATGTAATATTCTGAACCGAATTATTTTCCCTCTTCCGTTCATACAAAGTTTCATTAATACCCTCATTTTATTAGCAATTATACACTCGTGAGTTGTAAACTCGATCACGGGGGGGTTGCGTGATTACAAAATTTATAGATTTTCAGGATTAATTACAGGAAGTATTGTGAACTTAATTATGAAAATAAATTTCGCTGAGGTGGTAAAGCTTTCTACAATTTGATGACGAATAAGTTTATTCGCGTTTATTGCTACAATTGGTACATTTTTAGGGTTCCCCATACATGCATAAACTCTGTTTAATCGCTCTTTAAAATAACTATAACGTTGTTAATTATATATTATTTAAAAATTAATCATATCTTAATGAGGTTTTGTAAAAGATTTTAATGGAAACACTTGCAAAACAAATAGGACGTTAATGTGTATCAGGTTATACATTTAGGTACAGATCTTTTTTATTCACTGATTTGATGGGAAGAACAGAAAGATAGCCTAAATGGAAACTACACAGTTACCCGTAACAAGGTGGTATAATATAGGATGTTTACATAACAGCACACGGCATTCGCAGCCTTGAGATGTGATACGTAGTGATGTATTGTTACATTAGTATTTTGTAGCTACAGCGCCATTCAAATCGGACCACAGTATTCTTTTAAAACCACTTGTAACTACGTGAAATGTTGATAATGTGTAGTTCAAATGTATATACTGCTCTTGCAGCTCCCGATACCATAGTTCAAGACCGAGGCACCAAGTTCTAGATTATAGTCAATTGTAGGATGGTCTGAGTGTAGGTGAAATTGAGGCTAGATTTGCAGATAATACAAGCTGTCTTCGTGGACTTTTCAATGCGATGTAGAAAGTTAAAAAGGTATCTGTTTGGCTCGTACGGAACCTGAATAGCTTGAAACGTAACAGTTCCGGCCTTCTGGTGCTGAGTTCTTCGCGTTTGCAACGGTTTTAACGTCGCCGGCGGTGAGTTATTTGCGCTGGCGCGGGCCGCAATCAGCTCGGCCTCTCCGCCGTAACTCGTAAAACGCGTATCGCATTAGCAAAGGGTTGGCCGACGGAACGCCTCCGACGTTACGTTGTAGCTGTCGCAATTCAAACCGTGGTGCAAGCCTCAAGAGGTTTACTGCTTTAAAATTGTACAACAGCCCCACATCAACTCCCTTCCACTTCCCTCCCGATCTTAAAATGTTTTAGTAGCGTTGAAATGCTATGATCGTATGGGCAATGTTTAACAGAAAAGACTCAACTCATACTACAGGCAAAAATTCATTATGAATACCAAAGAGGTCGTATTGACCGGTTTTTTCATCAAGGGAAAAAGATCCCAAAGGTATAATAAGAATACGGTACATTTTTGAGCGATGGGCACTAAGCCACATAAAGATTGATATTATAGTCATTCAAACTTTAAAATTAAAATACTCTAAAAATACTATTTGTGGATTAGATCGTTTCTGCTATACACCTATATTCGTTTTGCAATGAAATAATAGTACACTAAATCAAAAACGGTTAAACCGTTCGGAAGCTACAATGTGACATATATGTTATAAATCTTTCTTCTGTATATATATACGATGAAAACGGATGTTATTTGTTAGCTAATCACGTGAAAACTAGTGAACGAATCGAAACGGGGACCTGAGCATTCGACGCGGAATGATTTATAGATCCGTCATCAACGTCCAACGGAAACGTCCACAGCTGGACACAAGCCTCTCTTAGAGAACCCCACACCAAACGGTCCACGCTGCCCGCATCCAGTGGCTTTCCGCGATCTTCACATAGGACAGTTCATAGGGGTTCCTATGGAGGGATTTGGGCCTATTCTGACCACGCGGCTCCAATGCCAGAGCCTCGTTTCTTTATTAGCAGGGTACACCACGAGAAAGTGAGGTTGGCTTGGGTCCCGTGAGTTGTTGTGCGAAACCTCTTACACCCCTATTTGTAGATGGTTACAAGATATTTAATTTTTGAATTTCATAGATCCTTCATTATTTTATTTGTAATTAATTTTTATAATTCAAGTCGCATTATTTATGCGGTTGCCATGGTAACGGTTGCTAAGATAGTAATATGCGGTTTAATTTTATATTACGGCCAGCATAGCCGGCGGGGAATAGCTAGTATATATATACATAGATTTACGAATATAACTTATACATATGTATATTTTTAAAAACACCTATTTCAATGTTAATATTATTAACTTTTTAACTATTTACTATCTTTTGTGTAGTATATAAAAAAGTTACATTGTTTAGTAGGATATCCTGATAATTAAGGAAGTATTGGTTAATGTTCTCACACTACCACAACTGTAAATGATTTCCATAGAAGCAATAAGAATGAGAAAATAACGTTCACCCTCATACATAATATCTTTGACATCTCATATTGTTATGCATCAATCTACGTTCAGCCAGCTCGCTAGATAAAAGACCTTCATTTTATCTATGAGAGAAGAGGTTTTCTCAATAATGGGAATATGGGCATGTGAGTAGATGTAATGGGTCCCGCACAACAACTCACGGGACCCAAACGGACCTCACCTGCTCGTGTTGCACCCTGCTAATCAACAAACGAGGCTCTGGCTCCTACCAACCAACTTAGAGCAAGCGTGGTGGGAAATGGCCCAAGTTCCCTCATATGAATCTCTATCGTGTGGGAATCTTTTGAGGAAGCATGTCGAGCAGTGGACGTCTATCGGCTGATGATGACGAGTGGATATCGCTCATGACTTGTGCCACAGCACGAGTGGCCGGTCGTAAACTGTTTACGAGGAGCTAGCGGCGGCATAGATTAAAATCATGCATTTATTTTATAATGTCATTATCGTGGAAGTGCTGTACTCACCAGTGGGCCCTTTCCGCCCGCTGGTGAAAATAGACGGAACTGGGTCATGATGGTAAGACCGCCTTCTGGAATTCCTTCTTGCGACATAACCGAAAATATTAACTGTCGACATTAAGTTTCCCTTTTGACAGTGATGCGATAAACATTAAATACACCATCTGGACGGTATTCACATTTTTTTTTATTATTCCGAGAAGCGAAAAAACGAACGGGATGATCATCTGATGGTGAACGATACGCCTACCCATAACAAAGTGCCGCAAGTCAGAATGATGTACACACCAACACTGTGCTCGGCATCTTAAGACCTAGATGTTAAGTTTCATTACCATTATAATTTCGCTAGTTATAAAGACTTTCAAACCGGAATACAGTAATGTTTGTACACTATTGTTTGGCGGTAAAAATAAGAGTTGCGGTAGTACCTACCACGCCCAGCTCCGGCGACAGAGACATATCACCAGTAGCATAAATTGGTGCTACGATGGTATCTACTTAAACGGATACTATGCTATAAGGTTCAAGTTGAATACATACATAGCCTAAGTAAGGTTTTTTAAATTATGCAACGAGACGAGTGGATGTTCACCTGATGGTAAGTGACATGCATACCATAATAACGGGGCGTTAGAATGATATATACTGCACCACATCGCGCTTGTCGCCTGAGACATGAGATACAGCGCCCTTCAAGCCGGAACAAAATAATGTTTGAACAGTACTGTTTGTTAGCTGCAATAGGTGCTGCGGTGGTACCTAGACGGTCTTCGGCAACAGAGACCTACCACCATATTTGTATTGTAATTACAGTGAAATATGAATATACCACTTAATAGTACTATTATTGGACATGAAGACATCATGAGGAGATAGTCTGCGCAATTTACACACTATGCTAATCAAGAGCTGGTTGACGTATATTGTGTCTCCTAAGTAGCTGTTATTTTAGGAAGATGTCAGTTATCTCACGACGTTTCCTCTCGCTGCATGCTCAGCAGGATAAAACCAGCTCCTTATCATGTCGTACAGTGCGTACGATCGAATATACAATTTGAGCTATTTAAACAGTTACAGATTTCATCAGACAGGAATTACTGAATTTACTGGTGGTAGGTCTCTGTTATCGAACATTGTCTAGGTAGGTTAGTAGGTAGTGCAAATATTACTATGTTCCGGCTTGAAGGGCGCTGTAGCTAGTGAAATTACTGAGGCAACGCGACCTATAACATCTTACGTCTCAAGGCTGTTAAGTAGCGCCACGATGTTATGGACAGGCGTATCACTTACTATCAGGTGAACAACACGCTCTCCTCGTCGCTTAGTGTCGCCTTTGAGGTTCTTGGAAGCTGAATTAGACATTGTTCTTGATATTGAGTTCAGAGTAAAGCTTTAAAGTAACAATTAATTTAAATTTTGACCAAACTGATGGCCACGGTTCCTGATACAAGCACGAAGCTTTTTTCTTACGTACGGATAAGAGCTATACTTTAGCTCCAGATCTTTTACATCTATTGCCTTTCACACTGTATATGTAGCATTACTTTATCGAAAACCGGCTAAGTTTGGACATGACCGTGGGTCAGTCGTTCAACTTTCCCGTACAGATACAGCATCTCAAAACACAATGTCAAAGTTACAATCACTTATCACTAAAGCGACGTTTTCCTGTCGACACTTATTATATTACCACTTCTCTTTAAATTTAAAACTATAGCATATACGCAATAATAAGGGAGTGCCCTTTGGGATGTTTATACGGCGCCATATTGCTTTAAAATGTTACCATAAACAATGCATAGTTTTTTCGCTGTACAGTTTATGACAGTTTTACAAAAAAAATAAATAAATTATAAAATTTATAAAATATGTTTTTTTTTTCAGGTAAAGTTTTTGTTATAAAAAAAGTATTAATATATAGGTAGGTAACCATTTTTATAAATGATCTATTAAAAGATATTACTATAGAGAATTATTATAAATAGACAAAAATTCATTATACATTCTTTTTTTAAATTTTAACGAACCGACTAGACAAATAGGACGTTCACTTGATGGTAAGTGACAGGTCTATAACAACATGGCGCTGGTTAGAATGTTATGCACAACACTATACTGCCGTCGTCGCCTTGAGATGTTAAGCCTTGTTACCCCAGTAATTGCATTAGTTACAACATCTTTCAAATTGGAACAGAGTAATGTTTGCACACTACTGTTTGGTGGGTGATATATGCGCTGCGGTTATACCCACCTAGACTGTCTCCGGCAAGACAGACCTACCACCAGTATAGTTAGTTAGCGTAAGAGCCATAGTATTAAAAATCTATGAAGATCTGGCTCCGTTGGAGTCGGTGGAGCGTTGGTCGTCAGTGCCACGTCACTTCAGAGGCAGTAAACAGTTTTACGAGCGAGCGCGGCGCGTGCAGCAGATAGCGGGGCATTAAGAGCTACTCCATGTGACGCCGATCTCTTAACTCGCGACGTTTATGCCATGCTCTAATTTCAACCTTAAGGGGGACTTTCATCAAAAATATATTTAGTTATTAAATAAATGTTAATTTATTTTATATTACATTCATTTTAGTGAAACGGCATATTTTGTTGAATTTTATAATGATAATAAAAAAATTATTTACAGGTGGTAGGTAGGTATCATCGCAATTCGTTGTTCTGCCGTCAAACAGTAGCGTGCAAACATTACCGTGTTCCGGTTTGAAGAGTGCTGCCGTTAGTGCAACCATATGTTTCAAAGTCACGAGCACAAGTGGTGGTACATAATCGTAATTGTCGCCACGTTGTTATCGGCAATCGTATCACTTACCAACAAGTGAATATCTCGCTCGTCTCGTCGCTTCGTCAAATAAATATCAAGTGCTGGCTTGGTTTTATAAAGACGCTACTGTTGGTATGTCTTTGTAGATGAGGATCTAGGTACGTACTACCGCAACCTCTGATCAGTGTTCTGGTCTTGAACGGCGCTGTAGCTAGTGAAATTACTGAGGTAACAAAATATAACACATTCTTTAATGTGATGGGGAAAATTAGAAGCAGTTTATATTATTCTAACAAGCACTATAATGTTATAGGCTGGCTTATCACTTACCATCTTTGTATTGTCTTCATCATCATCATCATCAGCCGATAGACGTTTACTGCTGGAGATAGCCTCCCCCAAAGATCTCCATAGCAATCGATCCCGCGTAGCTCGGTATTTTCTTCTCGAAAACAATTAACTTTTTTTTTTTATTAAAAGCGTACTTTTGATAAAACTTGATGTTTTATTTGAATTTCCGAATTTTAAGAAGGTTGCCATAGATGTGAAGACGTTGGCTGCAGGGTAATAGTCTCATTCCTTATACAGCGTTAAAATTAACATCGGGCGATTTAACATTCAAAGATCCACTTGGCAATTGACCGTCCCGCAGCCGGCCAAGCAGTTCCGTAGCGATGTAATAAAACACCGGCTACGGGGGCGAGCAGCACCGTTACCGTTATCATTACCCTCACGACTACCCCTGAGGAGTCCCCCGGCTCTCATAAAACTGACCGACGATGAAACTTAAAGGGATCGCTGCAACCTTTTCAATTAACTACATCATGTTCAACCCGTCTTAGATGTGCTTAGGAGGAAACAGCTTCCGATGGGGCGTTTGAAACGGATAAAATTTTGTTTACATGTCATTCTAATAAAATGTAAACAAGCAGCTATTTCATCTAATGTTAAGGGACATGCCAGCTGTACTGTAAAGATTAATTATAGCATCTAGTGCATGCTTCAGACGGTCTCCTGAATAATTACTTAAGGCGAAGTATATAAAAGTAAACTACAACATTAACCCTCGAGTTTCCAAATGACCCATTTGATAATTGCAAAGTAATCCTCTTTAGTAAAATGATGGATTATGTATTAAAATAAATTATAATGAAACTCTCTGACCCAAATATTTCATTAATAGATATTCGGTTGAATTTGATGCCCTAAAAAATTTGATGATCTTAGACATCATAAATTCAGTAAATCTTTAAAGGAAATAGAGATCCAAGAGTAAGAAACAAAATTAAAATATTCAGCCGCGATACTTAAAGATTGTAATGTACTACCACATCCAATGTAAGTAAGAAGAGATATTTTTTTTATTGAATAGACTAGCGCTTGACGACGATCCCACCTGATGGTAAGCGGCGATGTAGCGTTTGATAGTAAAACGCACTAGTCTAGAACTAGCCTATTCACTTTTCTCTTAAAGATCCCCACGTCATACTTGGATAGAAACATTGATGCCGGCAGACGGTTCCAATCCTTCGCTGTTCGCATTAAGAAGGTCGAAGTGAAACGCTTCGTCCTAATGCATGGGATCTCGACAATGTAGGGGTGGATGTCTGCGGTGTGTCTGTACGTCCGGTGGTAGAAGGCCGATGCCGGAGTCAAATCATATGGTTCCTGGGCACACCTCCGAAATGCAATCGATAAAACACTGCGTCTTGCTACTATATGTCGGTGACTCAGGATATCAAGAGTAGTACTTGTCAGCTCATGGTCACCGACTATCCTTGCGGTGCGCCTTTCTCATCATCATCTTTAGGTGCCCCTTTCAAACTGAAGTTTGGCGATCAGATTAAGAAAACAAATTAGATCCTCAGCTATTCTTTTCAACAGATAGTGTTTAAACCCGGTCATACCTTTTTGACATCAAACCATTTTTCTCGCTGTCTATCAGATGTACGCTTTCCAGGAATTTTGCTCTCCAGGATCAACCTTGGGAACTCATAAAAGGATCCTCTTTGAAGGTGTCCGAAAAATGGAACCGGTCTTTGCATAACGGATATCATCAGCCTCTCTAGCGAGTCTAAAGCAGCCGGTTGATATTTGACAGTACCTACCTAGGTGTGGCAGCAGTATTCCACACAAGATCAGACCTGTGATTTATACAGCAAGTAGAATATAAAAATTTCATCTAGATTACTGCAGTTAATCATGCACAAATATATGTATGTTAAAATCATTGAATCCCAGTTAATTGAAAAGAAAAGTTCATAAAATGAAGCACTGTTAAATAAGTGATAGTTGTATATATGTCAAGTGTGTACTTAAAATGGAAACGTACTCGTAAGTAACATAAGCCGAAAGGTTCCACCCGAATATTTCAAGACGCAGTTATCTTGCAGACGACGTGAAGGGTTACCGAGGGTCCTCCGCGATTTGATGTCGGGATAAGGGCCCTCCGAACTAATAGATCTGATGTTGCTTATGAAAGAGCCTTCGGGATCAGCTCCCCGTCGAGTTTCTGTTACTGTTAGTGGAAAGGAACTATCGCAGGGAATTTGTGCTACTTGATCGATAGTAACAATATCAATGCTTCTTTCCCGCTTAATTGTCTTTTCGGCTTTTTCGTTTATTAGTGCTTATTTAAATTTCGTCTACATGTTTCAGTACCTGAATAATGTCATTACAAATCTAACCGAAGTGGAGCTCCTGATTTACTATAAACATCTAAGGCGCGCGCCGTCCAATAGAAATTCCAATTAAACGTACAAAATTGAGGAAACTGGGTTTGATTAAATTCATGCGAAATGCCCGGAGGCTGAGAGACGTGGAATACTCGCGACGGTCTTAATTCAAGGGCCGCGGTTCCATGTCGGGGCATTTCCAATTACCCTTCAATCCTTCCATTTTAGGCTTTCGGCGATTTTATACAGATGCCGTCTCTTTCGTTCAGGGGTAAGACCGCAGGTGAGCGAGTGCGTCGGTTGTGGCGCCGTGTGTGTGGCCGTGGGTTTATTCCCTTTCGCCCGCAGCCATCCAGCACCTTTCATACCCAAATTGAAAAGGTGAGTTAAAATATTTGTTCTGATTGTTTTACGCCTTCATCACTAGCCGATAGACGTGTACAGATGTAACGTCGTACAACAGGTTTAAGTGAAGTGTCAGTTTGTGGTGAAGTCCGCTGTACGTTTCAAAGAGAGGCGAGTTGGATCACCACCTACCATGATCGTTTGGTGAAAGAAAAAAATATCGTGAGACAATCAACATAGGGGATTATTTATTGTATATATTATTATTGTATAAAAACATTTAAAAATTAATGAATACTATAGAAAATATATGCAAATTTTGGTAATCTATATCTCATAACTTCATCAGCCGTTAGACGTCCACTGGTGGACATAGGTCTCCCCAAAAGATCTTAACATCCTGGTTCCGGCTCTGCCAAAATCTCACAGACAGCATGGCTTCCAGTACCACTGAGCACCAAGAGCGGTCGTTTGTAGGGGTTCATATGGAGATATCCCATATGTCCATTTTGATGTATTTCTTTGTAAATATAAAGATGTAAAGTAAACATTAATTATACTTTAAGTTAACAGTTTAAAAGTTTTTAATAGCGTTAAGAGGTTCGATTTTTTTATTTACCTCCTTTGGTTAGGTTAGTGTTAAACTTTTAAAGATTAAATGCCTATATCACTTGCAAGGTTGACAGATAGTAGGAATCTGTTGCCGGAGACTGTATAGGTAGATACCATCACATCTCCTATTTCTGCTACCAAACAATAGTATGCAAACATTACTGTGTTCTAACTTGAAGGGCGCTGCAACTTATTTCTCTTCAGTAAAATTACTGGTGTGAGACTTAACATCTTACTTCTTAATTATGCAGTGACAAATACTACGTTTTATTATATAATACCTATAGTATATGTAGTTGTAGCGACTTCAATCTAGTATAACAATATTTAAACTGTTCATTGCAAAATACATTCGTTATATTAATAGCGAATCAACGCAAATTGTAATATAGCATCGCACCTGCGTTTACCCCAAAAGGTTTATTAATAATTATTACTTGGTGCGGCTCGGAACCCACTGTCGACCCTGGACCCCTTTGCCCTTTTATGGCGTTGTATTTATAATCTATTTAATATATATAAAAACTCAACCTAAGAGCTAGCTACTAGATTTATGCGAGGACATTTAAAATTTTTACTTTAATAGATAATTTATAGGAATTTAAAGGTTTTAGTTTTAGACACTTAAACTACAAGAATTTGGTTTTAAATGTTTCAGTAAGAGTAGTTATTGATTATTATATACTATTAATTATTTATGAGTTGAAATTGATTGACGTATTATCATTAAGGTATATAAGTTTATGGGAACGTGTAATTATGTTTACTATTACATATATTCCATTCACGTAAATATGAACATATATTTACTTTATTATACTCTTTATTTACTTTCTTATACCTTGTCGGATAGGTATTGAAGTCAGGTACTTATTTATGTACTTTATACGAATTTTTTATAAATAAAATTTTATTTTAGAATGTAAGTAAGACGCCTTATTTTTTACTGTCATGACTTTCAAAGAACCTAATTGAAAAGTTTTAGCCTCTAAGTGATAATTAATAATTTAGTTAAATGAAACAATTATTAAACAATAATTATTATATTAAAATTTGTGTAGAAATAAGTAAGAAATAAAATCATCGAATTTTTTCCTAGAAAATCTGGAATTTTTTTGAAACATATTTAAAAAATTAATAACTCCAGAAGCATTGTCTTTGTATGGGGTATTCCATACATAGATAGACAGGATACGAGCTATACTTTAGCACCTACAGATCTTTTACACCTGTTACCTTTCACCCTGTATATACAGTACAATGACTGAGTCAAAATCTAAATCTATTTTATTTATATCTTATTACTCATTTATTTATTATCTATAAATTGACATATATAACCAACAAAATATTATTACTACTGAGTGTAACAGAAACTTAATTTGAGAATAAAATTACTTAAAAGAAAGTAAAAGCTAACTTTCCAAGCAACGTCACTGGAAGTTTAAATCTTCCAATCAACTTTTCTCATATAAACTTCGGGGAAGCTATAACTCGGTTATGCCCTAATGCGATGGGGGGTTTAACTTCGGCAGGGAACATCTCGTATTTATGACCCTTGACCCGTGTCCATATATCAAAGCGGGCAGTCGTCATTAAGAGCTGACCGTTTCGAGCAGTTTCGAGCGACTAAATTAAGATTACGTCCAGCACTTTGGACTTTATGACGAGGCGATAGTAACGCGGCGTGGAGACACTCGCTTGGAGCCGCGGATTCCTTCGCGTAACGTCTGTCGTAATTTATGTTATGGCCTGGTTTATTTTACAGGAGTAAGCGATTTTGTTGTTAGTTTTTCAGATATTTTTGCTTGTACTTCATTGTTGATTCCCAATTTTTTCTTTTAGTTATAAACAAATCTTCAAATACACATTAAACGATTATGTTTTACTAAGAAATGTTTTTTTTACTTAACATCAATTTTATTTATTGGTTATTTATATATCTATTTAATGGCTATCAGTGCATATATTGTTTGAATGGTATCGCATAAATTTTCCTTAGGATATTAAAAAAAAAAACTTCTGTAGATCGATGATGCTGCTGAGAGCATTTCGTAAGTTTTACATTGTGTTAAAGAAGAAATTTTTGTTTTATAATTTTAATAATATTTATATTAATAATTTACCGCTATGACTTATTACATATAACAATATCCAATAGCTGTGAATCTTAAATAGCTGTGCATCTCTATAAAATATTTTGGTCTAGGCATTTAAGTACTTGTAGGATTGATGGTATATTTCGCCAAGGTGATATTCATTTGCTCAGGGAAATATAATCAATTTTTCAGATAGATTTTTGGAATATGATAAAAAAAATGTTAGCTATTAAAACGATATTCGTAAAACAACCATAGCCTGTGGAATATCCGCAGCGGAGCTCCGGAAGTAGCGGCTGCGTGAATGCGGTATCAAACTGTTTTATTGCGGGCGACGCATGATTTAATGAAATCTTTAATATTGCAGATAAGACCCGGGACGGCGCTCGTAAATTGCCCTTGGCAATATACCCGGCCGTCTCTAACTCTAATGCCGACCTTGCCCTCCTCCTCCCTTCCTCCTCCTCCTCAGACTTTCACTGAGACTCTCGGCGACGTTTTTCTGATATAAAATTTTAAGACATCAACGCGGATCCCCGCCGCGCTAATGTCTTATAATCTCATACAATTCGGCCGTTAAAGCGCGTAATGAGGGCGCCGCGTACTGCGGAGACGTCGAGGGATCACACAGCGCTTCGTGATACCTCATGAAACAGACGTTGAACATTTCTGGAGTAAATCTTTGTTCCATAGTTCGGTGATATGCGTTTAATAACTGGAAAGTTCGGGTACAGGAAAATTGCGCAAAAGACCTATCAATGAGTATAAAGAAAAATAAAGAAGAGTTCGTAGCATTACTATAGCATATTAGTTATTTTAATTAAAATTATGGTTCTAATACAATTATAACTAATAGTTAAGTACCTCAACTTAGATTTGCTTCATAAGTCAAGAAAATAATTCATTTCACTATTGTTGTCAACCGCATTAGGGAAAGATCTGTAGTATAAGAGCTAGGTAGGTACCACCGCAGCCCTGTAGTCTCGGGTTATTAAGAATCGGACTAAGGTATTCTCTGCCTGTCGTACAAGGCGACTAAAAGGGTCCTCCGGTTCGTAGGCTTTGAGGTTGGAGGCCCTCAGAGCTAAATAAGCGAGCCTTAGGACAGCAAATACATAGCGGTCTTGTATTTGCCGTAGCACAGGCTGGGTGCTAAAGAGGGTTTTGCCCTTCCCTGGGATATTTTAGCCTGAGTGCAGGGAGGCATCGGTGCGTTCCGTAGGAGATCCCGGAACTCCTAATGCACTGAGGTATACCCCCGACGGGGTTTCAGTGGGTAGAAGCCCTACATAACCTTGTCTTCCTCCCAGAAGCAAGGTATCCTTTAAGAAGATTTTCCCCGCAATGAAAAAAAAAGATAGGTACCATCGCAGCGTAATTTTTTTTAAAAACATAAAAGTATTCCTGCTTGAAAGACGCGTGTAAAATTCTTAACTTTACTAAGTTACTTAACTACATATGTTTTTTTTTCATGGTCAGCGATCGTTCATCACGATCCCACCCGATGTGATCTGTGGTAGAAAGACGCAGTAATCTAGTAACAGCCTATTCACTCTTTTCTTGAAGACATTCACGCCGTAATTGTACGGGAACACTTACGCGGGCTAATTGTTCCGCTACTTCGCTATTGTCGTGAAGAACGAGTAGCTGAACCTGTGATGAACAACTAGGGATGTCTACAATATAAGGAAGGAGACTCGCCATGGTTCTGGCTGTCCGGTGGTGAGAAGAGGAATTATATCGTGTTATTACATCGCACACTCTCCAATTCTCCAGTTCTTTGGCATTGGAATAAAACCACAAACGTTTGAAGAAATTGTATGCTTTAGTAATGCTTCAAAATAATTTTTATAAGTCTCTTATACTTCCCATTTTAAAGGAGATTGGTTATGGTCGGAAACTAAAAAATTTCAGGTGAAAAGAATCTGGTTCTCCATTAACACTTTTATAAAAAAAAAGTATCACTCGAATGCGATGAACTGAACGCTTTTAACACTCTAAAATTCTCTCGTCGCTTAAAATACGCTAAATTTTAATTAGACAGCGGAGGAGAGTCCAGCTGTTACGAACTCTTCAAACTTGGTATTAGCAGCGATATTAAAAAAAAAAGATAGATGAAATGATTCACAACGTAAAGCCAATTGGTGGTGGTAGGTTATTTATCCATAAAAATGTTAAAAAAAATTAATAGCTTATTATCATATAAATAACATGATAGTTTTATATAACACGACAATATGAAGAACTAAGGTCACCGACAAAGCCCAAAACATTGCTAGACTTAGGTCGCAGTGGGCAGGGCACATTGCTCGAAGGACCGACGGCCGATGGTGCAGCAAGGCTTCGAGTGGAGCACGCGTACCGGTTGACGAAGTGTTGGCCAGCCTCCCATAAGGTGGGCCGACGATCTGGTGAGAATCGCCGGAACCCATGGATGCGAGCATCGAGGGACCGATCGACGTGGAGATCTTTAGGGGAGGTCTGTGTCCAGCTGTGCACGTCTATCGGCTGATGATGTGTAAATTGTTGAAGACAAGGCATACTCTTACAGTGGTCCTCCTTATGAGATAGAGATTCAGAGGAGGGTGTGATATAAGCTACTACTACCTATAATATCGGATGCGATGAAATCTTTTCAGTTTGAGATCCAAGATACAAATGTCAGTGTAAAGATCCAAGATTGTGTAGGCGCTATGAAGGAGCGTATGAACGAAACCTCCCCTGCAATCCAAACTAACAAGCTGATCCTTATTAGTATTCATGGGACCAGACCCCGAATGGCAGTACAGTGGCAATTATAAATAGTTTCGGATATCGGGTTGCGTTTATGACGGATTGCGGCGTTCGGCTGCGTGCGGGGTGCGGTCGGGCTGCGGTCGCACAGTGCGTGGAGGACCAGCCCTTGCGAATCTTAGAAGTACACCGCGGTCCAAGTTATAAACTTGTCCTCATCGCGGACAGGGGAGTGTATATAAGTTTAATACGCTAAGAACTCACTAGAATTGGATTAAGTATCTCTTTGGGCAAATTTTACTATCATCACATCAGAACGGAAACGGAAGTGGATATGATGTAATTTTACTAGTCGCATGCGTTGTCGATGATATACGTTTGCAGATATTTCGATGCAGGATAAAGGATATTTATATTTTTAGTTCCGAAATAGGCTTCTAGATAGAAGGCTTATCGCTTCCTGGTTTTGGAGGGATAGGCCTGTGTCCAGCAGTGTACGTCTATCAGCTGATGATGATGATGAATTCATATTAAATATAAATTAATAAAACTTTAAGTATAACATGTATATTTTTCCACTGTATTCACATTGTATGCTTCGGTGTCTATCTCTACAATTTTTTTTTAAATCTTTAACTACCTTCACAATAGCAACACCTTCATAAGGATCAAAAGGCTTTCTCGAAAGCTATCCCATTTCCACATCCTTATTATAATAATTTCTATTATATATAAAAGAAAGTATTTTGTAATTAATATTAAATGTTTCTTGCTCCAATCGTTTATTTGCATACCAAATTTGATCTGATGCTGCGGTTTCCCTAAACCTATCCTCAGGCAAATGTCGATCAAACATGGGCTTAAGGATCAAGAGTTTGACTTAAGTTGAAATGTTACGTGATACCGTTGTTTTATAACATTTATATTTTAGTTTCCATAGAAACGGTTACGTGTAAAGATAAATTTTAATACAAACTGTAGTAGTATTGATCTCGTATGTATGTTTTTTTTTTTTTTTATGTTCCCATTCCTGTGGTGGGTCAAAGCCTTTATTTTTCCAGTCATTTTCTTAGTTACTAGTTTTTAATTCATTCCAATCTTTCATTATTTCTTATCTTTCGCTCTCTGCTCTTCTTGCATATTTCTTTTCTTCTGACATTCTAAATCCCATTACCTTCTTTCATTCCTCTCCTGAGCGAAGACCGTCGTCTCGTGCGTGTTTTTCTATCTGAAATAGATCTGAAACTCATAAGATTTTTGAATTTTTTTGACATTGCCTTTTTTTCTTTTTTGTTTCTATTTCTCATTAACATTTTTTTTACAGTATCATTTCTTTTTCTTACAATTTTTATATTCTTACTTGCTATAGGTAGACACTACTATTACTGATTTAATTTTTGTTTCTCTTAATTACTTCAGCTATAGCTCCTATACAGAATTCTAGGATCACTTGACGATTGTCGTCTTAACTCATCACCTCGAATGTTTTTAAAGCCTCGCTCCAAAGAGTCGAGCAAATCCGATAATATTTTTTTTTCTGCAATTATACTATGAGACGACTGGAACGTTCATCTGATGCTAAGTGATACGCCTGCCCATAACAACGTGGCCCTAATTAGGATGTTATATACTGCACCACATTTTGCTCGTTGTTTTTATATATAAGACGTCGAGTCTCGTTACCTCGATAATTTCACTAGCTATAACGCCCATCAAACCGGAACACAATAATGTTTGCACAGTACTGTTTGTCTACTCCAATAGACATTGCGGTGGTACATACCTAGACAATCTTTGGAAATAGAGAACTACTACCAGTAAAGTAGACCACTTTCGCCATGTGTTTTGAAATCAGTAGACTCCATGATCTTCGCCAGATCGTTCTGCTTTGTAACGGAACTTACAGATTACGTTTACGGGATCGATGACCTTAATGTCTCATCCCTTGTTGCTATATTTCAAGTACTTCAACTCCGTAAATAATGGGAAACATACACAGCATCACATTACACTCGTCGCCGGAGACATAAGATGTCGAGTCTCGTTACCCCAGTAATTACACTAGCTACAGCGCCTTTCAAACCGAACAACAGTAATGTTCCCACACTACTGATTGTCGGCTGCAATAGACCTACCTAGACGGTCTCCGGCAACAGAGACCTATCACCAATTTCAGCTAAAAATCAAGATCTATTATGATGATAAAAGAGACAATGTTTGAATCTCGTTAATCATCATAAAAGATCTTTCCAGAGTTCAGTTGTCAAATTTAGGAGGTACAGTACGCTTCTAATTGTGGTGGGATACGACGCGAATAGTTTCCGGAAGCCGTCTGTAGTGCAATGCGGGGCTTATTCCGGTACACATCCGCGCCGCTATCGATCGACAGTGAATAATGCATGCGGACTCCGTCGGTCAATTAGACCACCAAACGACGGGCTATATTTAGGAAGGCTTTCACGCCGTCCCTTAGTTTTGTTAGTGTAAGATTTATCTTCCTAATCCGGTTAAGGTCACGTTGGTCAGGTGTCCAAGGATGACTCGTTCAATCGTTCTATATAGACATGTTAATATCCTAAATTACTTCCTAAAAGCACTTCAGTTTCAGTTTGAGCTAACAATGCGGCGCTAACTAATCTAATTTAGTCTTCCGTCTGTTCGTCTGAATTTTTGATCGGGCATTTTTCGAGTGGTTTTCGGGTACTCCTGCACCCTTCACAAAATGTTAGCGGGTTGTTACGCGCCACGCTCACACCCCGCGTTTCAGCTGTACGTTTGGTAAAGTATGTTTGATGTACAAACATTTATTTATAGCAAACTAATAATTTTTGTTTTGGATTTCCAACTCATTCGTCTTTCATCGTCACCATCATCAACCCACGGCAGATATTTTCGTTTTTATTAATTTTTAATTGATAATTTTAAAATACTAATATCAGTTAAAAAATAGCTCATACGAAATCCTTCTTTATAAAACTTAGCAAAACGAACTTAGTAGAAGCATAGCACTACGGCAGTACCTATTTGTACCGCCAAACATTACTGTGTTCCGGTTTGCAGGGTGCTGTAGCTAGTGTAATTACTGGGGTAACGACTCAACATCTTGTCATGTCAACATCAGGCGACGAACGCAATATGGTGAAGTGCATACCATCTTAACTAGCGCTACGTTGTTATGACTAGTCGTGTATCATTTACCATCAGATGAACGTCTCGCTGGTCACGTCGCTGAATTACATAAAAAAAATATATAAAAATACACAGAAATAACGACTGTATAATATTTATGTACAAATTTTATCATCTAAATAGTATAAATAGGTTATTATTGAGAATAAAGATGCTGAACGAAAACTTATCATCATTAGAGCCTTTAGTTCGTTAGCTGACTTAACCCTTTAATATAGTTATAATATATGCCTCTTTTAAATGTAGTAACATTCTGCATGTGAAATTGATTTTCATATTAAGATGTCTTCCAAAAGAGATGAGGTAAATTGCTTTTTTTTTACAGTTTTCATCGCATCGGCAAACTTGGTCTCCGGCTTGATTAAATAGTTTCGACGTGGCGAGCTATTTGTATAGACGCCAGACGGTGTAATTTTACTTGGGTGTTTTGCTTCGGTTATCGGTTCGACCGACGCATCTTTCACTCCACTTTCAGTGAAGTTTAAATGAAAATCGTGAAAACGGCGAGTTCTTGACGATATCAATTTAGCTGGGAACTCGAAGCGGCTTCGCTCGGCTGTAATTTGAAAATCTCCTGTCATATAAAATGCAATAGCAATCTAAACGGTATCGTATCTTTATGTGCTTTGTCTTTACCAGTGTTATTAATCATTATCATCAGCTGATAGACGTCCACTGTTGGACGTAGGTCCCCACCAAATATTCTCACAATGCATAGGGATTTGGGCCATTTTACTTCACGCTGGCCTAATGTGGCTTGATGGAAGCCAGAGCCTCATTCGTTGATTAGAAGGGTGCACCACGACCAGGTGAGGTTGGATTGAATCTCGTGAGATGTTGTACGGGAACCCTTACACCCCTGTTATTAATAAATGAACATATTTTTATAGAATTTCATATATTTCCCGACTTTATCATGAACAAAATTTTAGGGGTTGTACCGATGTATCAATGTTTGTATAATTGTTCAAATTTGTGGAATAATTAAGATTTGTTATGCGTTTGTATGTTATCTCTTGTCTATGAAACAACATTTTTATTGGATGATAAAAAATAGCAAAGTTTTGTAAAATTTTTCGTTATTGAATAAACAAAACGATATTTGATTATATCAGTTATCAATATTAAAATGGTATCTAAATGAAATTACTATCCAAGCCTGGGGGTCGTAGGTTCGAATCTATCATTCATCAGTTATAGTAAATCATCTAGGCACACAATCAAAGTACAATTATTAATTGTTTTTGTTTAAGAAAAAATCATATAAAAGTATAAAAACATGATTTTTTTGTTTATAAATAGTTAAGCATTGAAATAAGATTTTCCGCAAATTTATTCGGAAACTCTGGATAAAGAAAAAACTCTGTTTTATTTCAAAGTTGAAAGAAGAGTATTCAAGATTTACGTTACGTAATGTAATCAGCGTTAAGTAGAAAAAAAAATCTTTCTGGCTATATGAAAGCCAGCGAAACCTGAATACACTTGAACGAAAAGGGGTTCACGTATTTTCGGCGGAGGGAACTTAGCGATCTGAAAACGTCCACTTTTGCTCTCAAGTCTGAGTGACGTTTTAATGGAGTCGAAGGAATTTATTCAGGAGCTCGCCGCTCGCCGCCAACCGCCTGCCCTGTGGACGGATGAGACGTTTAGCTTCCGGTTAGAGATGGTGTATTTGTATAAATATATCTTAAATTTAACACACTCTTATCTTAGTAGCAGTCGCAGATCGAGTAACCAACGTAGCAACTATCTTTGATCGCGATGAGCACGACATGGTGTTGTGTATATCATGTTTTTTTTTGTTTCGGAGGGAAAATCTTCGAAAGATAACCTGCTTCTGGGGGGAAGTTGGTGTGGGGGTTGTATGGAGATTCTTACTCACTAAAACCCCCTCCGTGGTCTGCATCAGCGCACCTTTACACTTTGTGTTAACACGTCTCTGAGGAGGAGCTTATCTCTCCTTGGCACCACCGCTGAGCCAAACGCTGTCCTGCGCAGGTTCGCTTATTGAGCGTTAAGGGCACCCACCCTCAAGACCCGCGAAATTCCTATACCAGGGCTGGTGTATATCATCATAACTCACGCCATGTTATAGGCAGATATGTGATCGATCTACCGTAAGGTGAACCGTGTCGCCCGTATAATCGCTTCATAAAAATGTATTATCATCATCACCATCAGCCGATAGACGTCCACTTCTGGACAGGGGCCTCCCCTAAAGATATCTGCATACAGTCAGCATGGCCTCCCTTTCCGCTGGGCACTAGGAACTGTCGTATGTAGGGCTTCATATGTGGGGATTTGGGCCATTTCCTACCACGCTAGGCCAATGCGGGTTGGCGGGAGTCAGAGCCTCATTTGTTGATTAGCAGGGTGCACCACGGGCAGGTGAGGTTGGCTTGGGCTCCGTGGGTTGTGCGGGACTTATTGCAAATCAAAATAACTGAATTATTATTTACTTATAACTTTACAACAATTGATTGTAAACAGTGTGATACAAAAAGTATAAATATTATATATTAGCAACTCCATAGTTTTCTATGTGAAGTGAATAAGAAAAAAAAACATAAGTTTCCACATGAAATCCGCTGATAAAGATAAAACGTAGTTTGAGTAGGGTGTCCGGGTAAGGTGGCTCCTTTCAAAATGCATGAGCTGACTCGCGCCCGACAAGGGGTACGTCGGGAGCAGTGCTCGTGTTATCTTTTAGAGGTCAAATTGTTGTATTTAGTTGTATCCAATTGTTTTATATCCTGACGTTAAGATTTCGACACAAACCAAACATACATTTACATATATATATATATATATAATGTAAATAGTGTTTGTATATTAAGAAGCACAGGAGCTGATTGTAATCGCTATTATGATTTACCAGATGTTTCTATCGAAGTATTTTTTTTATATTTTACGAGACGCTCACTTGATGGTAAGTGACACGCCTGCCCAAATAAAAACCTTGAGACAAGATTTTAAGACTCGTTACCACAGTAACTTCACTAGCTACAATGCATTTCAATCAAGAACACAGTAATGTTAGCAAGCTACTCTTTGTCGGCTGCAATATGAGCTGTGGTGATACCTGCACGGTCTCCGGTAGTGGCCTACCACCACATATACCACCAGCATGTATACAAACGACTACATTATGGTCATCGCCATGAGGACGTTTACTACCAGTTAGACTAGGTAAGTATTTATTAGTCACTATCAGTCAGCGCAGTTCCTATTTCTCCCGACAAACAGTAGTGTGCAAAAATTACTGTGTTCCAGTTTGAGAGGCATTGTAGGTAAGTGAAATTACTGCGGTAACGATACTTAATATCTACCAAGGCGACGAGCGCAATCTGGCATTGTTTATTCTTAACAGTTTTCAATAGAAAGCGTTCAAAAGCGTTGCGTTATAATTCATTCAGAATGTACTCCAGCTGATGGTAATAAGTAACTTAAGTTTATCACTTTATAATAATTAGTCGTTATTTAAACTAACAGATTTTTTAGTATTATTGACTAATATTAAACGACTATTATTAAATACATTAGCAACTAAACACCAATAGCATAGTGGATGAGGATACGGTTTGCTAATATTAGGTAGCAGAGTAGATTCCGTCATTTGACAGATCAGGTACAGTCTTGAACGTCAGTATTTTCAAGTTAGGTAAGTTCTTATTATTGACATGACTTAGTACTAAGACTATCTTTCTTTAAATATCATTAAAATTTATAATTTTTGTTTAATTACTGTGGTAACGAGCCTCAACATTTTATGTCTTAAGGCGACGAGCACAACGTGGTCCAGTTTATGTCATCTTAACTATCTCCACCTTGTTATTGGTAGGTCACTATCAAATGACCGTCTCCCTCGTCTCTTTTTAAACAAAAAAAAAAATAATTCCTTGCTCAAAGCACCCCCTGTTAAAAATAATCATCATTATCATCAGCCGATAGACATCCATTGCTGGACATAGGCCTCCTCCAAAGATTTCCACGTTTGTTCGGGTTCATATGGGAGAATTTGGGCCATTACCCATCACGCTGGCCCAATGCGGGTTGGGAGGCGCCAGAGCCTCGTCTGTTGATTAGCAAGCTACACCACGAGCAGGTGAGGTTGGCTTTGGTAAGTTATTGTGCGGGACCCTGTACACATCTTTTAACACACTGTTAAATAATACTATTTAAAATTACTTTAATATAGATGATTTGAAAATCGTCTCGTCGTCGTGTCGTACGCTTAAAGCGTCCCTCTACTAGTCCTGCAAAAACGCCACCTGGTCTTGATGCGGGTCGAGATATATGTTACTTTGAATTCGGATTTCCTGTGACTGAAGCGAAAGGTTTCAGGTGAAACGCATGTTATACCTTCCGTATATATTAATATATGTAATTTGTATGTTTGTGTTGCTGAAGTCAACTTGAAGTCAACACCAGAAGCTCTGCGATCTTGTTTCTCATCAATGTTCTTACATCGAGTCATGTTAACCGTTTCCATACAAAAATTTTATGCTTTACATAAATAATCTTATTTATCAATTTTTTTTATTAAACACGTACTATTCTTAATACCATTAGATATCTTGGTTTGATAAGATTTGATGAAGACAGTTCATTCATTGTGAAGTCAAGTTATAATACGTTGACTGCTGGTGGTAGGACTCCGTTGCCGGCGACCGTTTACGTAGCTACCACCGCAGCATAGTGGAAATTGGATTCAGCCTGAAGAACAGTTGGTGCTCTAAGGATCTGATACTAGACTAAAATCTAACAACTGTTAGATGAACTGAGTGTTATTAGAGAAGACGAAGGCCAGACGTAGGGGCGGGAGACAATCAGCAGACAGTGCGGGAGACAAAGTAAGTTAGTCCTCGCGTCCGTCGCTGCATCAGAGGAGGAAGGATTAATAAACTTTTTTCAGTTGTAGCCTTTGTTTACTTTACCACACTACAGTGTGGAAAGATTACTGTGTTCCGGTTTAATGGGCGCTGTAGCTAGTGAAATTATTAAACTTAACATTTTACGTCTCAAGGCGATGACCACAATGTAGGTAGTGTATATCATCTCTAGTCTTGTAAGAAGCTGAAGTTTTTATGTTTAAAATAAGATATAATTTTATTTTACTTCTATGTATTTGTTACTTAAGTCCTTTTATAGGACTAGCATAATCCTCTCAAGCAGCCGGAACTTCCGTCTATCCTCAATCCTAAACGTGTACCGTTCCGGAAGTGATTTTTAAAATAGTTCCCGCAAAGTTTAAGGCGTCGGGTTTAAGTGTTAGACTTCGCGGTCTCTCAGCTCCACCACCACCCCTTTTTGTTTTATTATGTAAATAGGGTCGGTGTGAGCGTTCAGCTAGGACGCGGCGGGGCGCGAGGTAGGTGTGGAGGGCGGTAGGGGGCAGGGGGTTAATGTTCTGCAATACCATTCAACCTCGCTGTTGGTCGTTTGCATATGTTTATTGCACCTGAGCTGGTATAGATCTTAGCGATAAAGCGTCATGAGGAGGCGGACTGGTTCAGCACCAAGTGTATGTTAAGTTCACTCGTTCAACTTCTCTCACTATATAAAACATTACTGTTTGCTGGTCCTTACCATAATTTGCACAATACTTAACCCCCTGTCTTGTAACACGCGAGTCCCTGGTTCGGTTCCAGGTCCACGTGTGACGTTTAGCCCGGTTACCTACCACCCTCAAATTGTAAATCTGCCGTCTTCATCGTAGTGTTTCGGCTGTAAAAAAATAAGAGCCATAGTATTATTACTCCATCATCATCAGCCGATAGAAATCCACCGCTGAACGTAGGCCTCTCTCCAAAGATCTCCACATCGATCGGCCCTGCGTTGTGCTATTTCCGGCGCCTTGCCGACGTCCTCCACAGTTAGCATGGCATCCAATACCGCCGGGCATTAAGTGGTGTTTGTTGGTGGGAGGCAGAGCTTTGTTTGTTGGTTAGCAGGGCGCACCACGAGCAGGTGAAGTTGGCTTGGGTCCCGTCTGTTGTTGTGCGGGACCCTTTACCTCCCGTATCACTTATCACCTATTATTCTCTCTTCTCTATTCACAAATTATTTTATTTATCCCATTTCCTTCATACACACATCACGCTCGGAAAAGGAACTCCACGCCATTTTTATTTAATCTTGAATTATCTCTATTCTATTTCTTGTTCTTATTTTCTATCGCATTTCCTCTTTAATTTTTTTTATGATTTTCTTATTTCATTGTTATTCTTCTTTTTCTTCTTGTGCCCTTCTAATTAATGAAGATTGGACACCAGTTCTGCGAATCCATTCCTGTCGCGCGCTTGGTGGACCAGCTGCTTGCGCGGGTATCTTCATCTGGGTCCACCCCTTGATGTCGTCCAGCCATCCGTTGCCCATACATTCCCCATTATTTCTATTTGTGGAAGACTGTATTTAGCATTCCGGACATGTCCTAGATATACTGCCTTCCGCTTTTATATTTTGTCTCCTTCTAGTATGTATTTGTCTTATCTTCCTACTGTTCTGTATATGCGGTGCAGTGTAAATATATTAACTAGTGTTCATTATTTTAACTTACCATCAGGTATCTACTTCATCCTTACCGAACAAAAATGATAAATACCGTGATGCCGTATATCAGTAACATGTGCGTCTCCGTAACATGGGGACGTGCTTTGAAATCGGAAACGCGCTTTGTCGGACCCGGGATTCGAACCCGCACGCCACTCGACAACCCCCAAATGTCGCATTCGAGACAGCCATTGAGATTTTCACGACCACATTAAGCACTTAAATGGGGATGGAGGTAATGTGAACTACTTGGATTTTCATGTTGCAGACAATGTAGTAATATGCCTTACTAAATTTCATCTTTACTAAAATTTAAATATACTTAATATCACTATACTAATTTTATTTCTTCATCATCATCATCATTATCAGTCGATAGACGTCCCCTGCTGGAGATAGGCCTCCACCAAAGATTCCTACAACGATCGGGAGGATTTAGACCATTTCCCACCACGCTGGCCAAATGCTGGTTGGTGGAAGCCAGAGCTTTCTTTGTTGTATAGCAGGGTGCACCACGAGCAGGTGAGGGTGGCATGGGTCCCGTGAGTTGTTGTGCAGGACCCCTTACACTTCAGTCTCCCATTTTATGATTTAAACTTATGTATTCTTTTTTTACTTAGTGCTTGACTGCGATCCCACCTGATGGAAAGCGGAGACGTAATCTAGGTGATAAAGTGCACTAGTCTAGAGGAAGCCTATTCACTCTTCTCTTTAAGACCCCCACGTCAATCTCACTCTCAGTCGCATTATACCTAGTGTAATTACAGGGATAAGGAGACTAAACGTCTTATGTTTTTTTTCTTCAATCAATCATCAATTAATTAAGGAACTGGACATTCACCTGATGGTAAGTGATACGCATGCTCATAACAACGTAGAGCTAATTAAGATGATATATACAGTATCAAGTTGCGCACGTCGATTGAGACATGTGTTGAGTCTCGTTATCCCAGTAATTACACTAGCTACTGCGCCCTTCAAACCGGAACACAGTAATGTTTGCAGACTACTGTTTGGCGGCAGAATTAGGTGTTGCGGTGGTATCTACCTAGACGGTATCCGGCAATAGAGACCTACCAGTATTTATTATGTCTTAGGCGATGCATGCGGTGCAGTATCATCCTATCTAGCGTTATGTTATGGGCAGGCGTATCACTTAACATCAGGTGAACGTCCAGCTCGCGTCGTCGCGTAATTAAATAAAAAAAAATATTGATACAAATCGTAGTATTGAACAAAAACATAATCAAATTATTAACATACTCTCTGTTTGTCTTTAAATATTGCTTAGACGAGAAAAATATTCACTTTATTACTAACTCTATTAAGAAATTATGTAAATGTCTATGTATTTATTTCCTTTTCTTTCAGCACGAGGATTCGAACCCCGGAAGCTGGAGCCGAAATAAATTAATAAGACTGATATTGAGAACTCTTTCATTAATTCCCTGTTGTCTTACAAACTTCGCTAATATAGTAGTTACGGAATAGAACCATTAAATTCTTGACCCTTCTTGAGGGGATGTAAGGGTTCCTGCACAACAACTCACACCATCCAAGGCAACCTCACCTGCTCGTGGTGCACCGTGCTAATCAACAAACGAGGCTCTGGCTGCCACCAACCCGCATTGGGCCAGCGTGGTGGAAAATGGCCTAAATCCTCCCGATCGTTGCAGGAATCTTTGGGGGAGGCTTATGTCCAGCAGTGGACGTCTATCGGGTGATGATGATGATGAATTGAACTCATAGTATAAAAAAAAATATCCACTTTTTTTGTTGTCTGCATTTCCCAATCAACAGCAGCATGGATAAAGCCGCAGCACCATTGACACTAGTGTCACGTGTTCCTCAATAGCCGCCGGATCCAATTCGGCGGAACGTTACGCGCTTTTAGGGTCCGTTATTTAGGCGGCCTAAAGCGACCCTTCACGGAATCTCGATGTAAGGTTTAAGGGTGAAATATCATATTCTTTTTAACAGTTACCATAACATTCTGGTCTTGGCCAACAAAACGTTGTAGTGATCCTTTTCATTAGACGTGTCCATTCCTTAACTGCTGCTTTTTTTTTCATACATTCTTGGAGAGGTACATCCACTTTTGCTCTGATCCGATGAGTCCACCTAATGGCAGTTCAGCTTCTACCTAAAGCCTTCTGCATTACTAGCGCTCGATAATCATGACATTATGTAGTAAGAAACTTAATGAACATAGAATAGTAACGCGACAGATAGGACAGACTGTACTTGAATCAGAAAATATTCTTTTTTAACCATAAAAGTAAAAAGATTTAATTTTTCTAGTCAAATCAAATCAAATCAAATCAATCGTCGGTTAAAAATTAACTATAGGTTTTTTTTAGATATAAATGATGTTAATAAAGACAAGAGAAAGAAATTAGTGTTGTACATAAAGTTTTATAGTTGACGACAAAATGGCGGAGACTATCACACAAGGGTTTGTGTTCCTGTTGGGGGTAGCAGGTGGTGTTTCACATGTTCGGAAAATCGCAGATCGCGAGAAATCTTTTCCTTCCGGAATTAGCGGTTCACAACCTACCGAAATTAATTGATGAAATGAAAAAAAAAAATAATGAAGTAATTTTTTTCACATAAATCTCTTTGGAAGATAAATTGGCTATATGAGAGCGGAAGCACTGCGGATTCGAACAATTCCTATCACCAATCAATTTCCACCACATGTGGTCCAGGAATCGAACAAGGACCTCCGTGTTGCATGTAGAATTTTAACTTTCATTAATTTCGTTATTCCTTTAATTGTGATATTATTTCATAAGGGTTTGAAAAGGACCTACCATTCGTGATCAAGGAATCGAACCAGAGAACTCAGTTGTAACTTTGTTAACTTTACCAGTCACCTGATTATGATGATTCCTTTTATTCATAATTACTGTATAAATGGGGTGGAAATTAACTGGGGTGTAAGTGGTCTCGCACACCAACCGTGGAGATCTTTGGGAGAGGCCTATGTCCAGCAGTGGATATCTATCAGCTGATGATGTTTGTATAAAGGGTAGGAAAATGAGCAGCATTACACGTTTTGGTCGATATGTTCGTTGCTTCAAACTTAAGATGTTATGTAACTTTACCGCGGCAATTTCACTAACTACAGCGCCCTTCAAACGGGACTAAACATATGTCTTAAGGAGACGAGCACAGTGTGGTTATTTGTATATCATCCTAACTAGCCCTGTTGTTATGAGCAGGCGTATCACTCACCGTCAGGTAATCGCTCGTCTCGTTTCGTCTTCAAATAAAAAAAAAACCATTATCTAGATTCAAATATTTCGGATCTTCCTTGAAGATATAATAGGGACATTGTTTTCCTCAAGAGGGGTACCACGTCTCCTCGTTGAATAAGAAAAAGTATTTAATCTCCATTTCATTATGTTTACAAATAAATAAAATTATATATAGGGGTTGTGAAGGTTCTCGCACAACAACTCACGGGCCCCAAGCCAACCTCACCTGCTTGTGGTGCTACCTGGTAATCAACAAAGTAGACTCTAGATCCTACCAACCTGCAAAAGGCCAGCGTGGTGACAAATGATCCAAATTTCCCTATGATTTCTTACCATCAGAAATCGAGTTAGGAATAAGGAGATCCGCAGGAGAATCAAGGTCACCGACGCAGTTCAAAAAATTGGAGCCTGAAGTGACAATTGGCAGGATACATCGCTCAAAGGACTGATAGCCGATGGAGCATTAAGGTCTTAGAATGACGACCGCGTACCGGAAGACGTAGTATTAGCAGGCCACCAAGTAGTCCGACGATCTGGTGAAGGTTGTTAGAAGCAGCTGGATACGGGCAGCGCAGGATCGATCGATGTGGAGATCTTTGGGGGAGGCCTATGTCTAGCATTGGACGTTTGTCGGCTGATAATGATGATGATGATGAAACCTTACCTGATCGATGTGGTGATGAATGTCTCTATCTATAAACGGTTGAACCGTTTTTTGTTTTTTACTGTGATTAATAAAAAAAAAATCCATTTTTTTATTTTACTTACGGGAGTCTTCATATAGATCATCGCGTCTCTTCTACCTTCAAGGACATTTATCTTTGTTTATAAGTTGGATTTCGATGGGCTTAAGGGAAAACTTAGAATTTTGCATAATCTTCATAACAGCGGTTACATCCCCCGCATACACAGACGCTGTTTTTCTCCCGCTTCCGGAAAGGGATTTCCGATCCCTTACAAAAATAGATAAATTCACTCGTATCCCTTCGGGATAGTTCAACAGTCTTGTATATTGTTATTTATTGTAATATTAATGTTAGTAATTTAAGCTGTTTTTTTTATAGTAATACCTTATTATTATTTTACTGGTAAAGAGTAAAAACCAAGGAGCAGGATATACACTGTCTTCTTGAAGACCAAAATTACAATTAAATGGAAACAGAGAAAAGTGGTGATCACAACAGTAACCTACATAATAAAGTTGTCAGTCTGTATGTTTGGATTAAGTTGAAGAAGGCTGTAGTAAATGTTGAGAAATAAGGTATAACTTTAAAGTATATAGCTGTGAATTTGTCTGTCTGTTAGTTTGACGTATCAGAGCAATCACATGATGCAATTCCGTTGATCTGCTGATGAATGATCTCAGTTGTTTACATTTCAAAGATATTCTGGTGTTTAAAGATAGCTCACTGTTCACTAGTTATATATTTAGGAAACTTTTACTTCTATATAAATTTTTATATTTCTATTATTATAAATCGTCGTCGTCACCAGTCGACGTCCACTGGTGGGCATAGGCCTGCTCCATGTTGCCCACATCGATCCTTATATGGGGAGATTTGGGCCAATTCCCACCACGCTAGCCTAATGCAGGTTGGTGGGAGCTAGAGCCTCCTTTGTTGGTTAGCAGGGTGCACCACGAGCAGGTGAGTTGTTGTGCGACCCCTTACACCCCTTTATTATAATTTAATGGAAGTAATTCCCATATTGGTTATATTTGAAAGTATATCTATCAGTTATTCACGCTCATTGCGATCAGGATAACTGCTTGTAAATCCTCGAGAATTTTCATTAATTTACATATGTATATAACTTTTATTAAATTCTTCAAACTGAAAAAAAAATAAACGAAGAGTTTGCTCTCAATTCTTCTAGCAGGAGTGGAGGAAATAAAGTTTTTTAATAAAAAAAATATATATAGTAAAAAGAGTGACGTTAGCTGGGTAGTGTAGGGACATCATTATTTTCAACGGTATCGGAATGAAGTCGCCATGGCCGCGAGCGTCCCCCGTTCATTCCACACCCCGCGTTAATAGCACCCTCTACGTCAGGCTTTTTAGATTACGAACTGCGACTCGTATTCGGCAGGAGCTGGCTTAGCTTAGACCTGGACGTTTAAATAAAAAAAAGTAACATTTCATTTGAATTGTTGTAACTACTCTAAGCTTTTTGCTTTTTTTTTATTTCATTAAGCGACGAGACGAGCGGGACGTTCACCTGATGGTGAGTGTTACGCCTGCCCATAACAACGTGACGCTAGTTAGAACGGTATACGCACCACATTGCGCTCGTCGCCTTGAGGCATATAATGTAAAGTCTCGTTACCCAGGTAATTACACTAGCTACAGCGCCCTTCAAACTGGACCACAGTAATACTTGCACACGGCTGTTTGGCGACGAAATAGGCGCTGCGGTGGTAGCTACCTAGACGGACGCTGGTAACAGTGACTTACCATCAGTAAGATTGAACGTCTCTAAAAAGTATCCAAAGTAAACACTTTTTGGAGACGTTTAACTAATGGTAAACTGATGCAGACTATCGAAGGGGTATTAGTAAGTAAGAATCTCACGTAACCCTGACTTCTTTCTTGAAGCAGGGTATTTTTCGAAGAATTCCCCCCCCTCAAGGTAAAAAAAGCTTCCTAGACTGTGTCTGGCAACAGAGACCCATCGCCAGTAGAACTTGCTTGTAGTACAAGTGATAAATTGCGGATTTCAACTTAATGATGAGGCAAGCGGTCCACTATAGCAAAATAGTGTTACTTAAGATGTTTACACGATATCATGTTACACCATTTTCCTTATTATTAACATATCATCTTTAGGAGACGACCATGTGAAGGTTCATAACTTAAAATCTACATTTTGTGACGTTTAATGATTTATTTATATTATTATTATAGTTACTTAAGTTTATTTAAAGAAGTATAGAAAGATATATTCCAACAGCATCATCATCAGCCGATAGGTGCTCACTGTTGAACATGGGCCTCCCCCGAAGATCTCCAATTCCACTGAAGGATAAATGTATAACGTTGAATTATGAAGGACAACGGAGCAGCACTTGTCCACTAAGCCATGGATTTAGAATAAGCAAGTCACCGAGCGATCGTCCCGAGAGGGGATAATAGAGTTGGCCAGATGATTTGTCGGATCGATCCCTATTTTAGGAAATTGGATCTGTAGATCGGGCCCCGATAACTGCGACGGGGGTGGGGGCGGGCAAGTAAACGGTAAAAGTTTACCGGGAGCCTGTTATCACTGATTTGCGTATATCGATTCTGTCAATGTCAACCCGGCCAGGTCTTTATTTACCCCTTAGGGAGTTTAAAAGGAAAACTAGTATTTTTACACGATCACCTGATGGTAATTGAAAATCTAAACTGTCGTACGGCAACATTCTTGGAGGCCATGTGATGTATGGCTTCCAATCTGGTCGCGTCATAATAACAGTGAGGTGATGACTTCGGCAATTATGGAAGCAGTTCCCTTTTTGTACATAAGTATATTGTTTTTAATGATTACTCAAAATCGAGTGTGAGGTGATGGTGCTTATATTACATAAGCCTGATAAAATTGGATACCATGTTTGAGGAGACGGATCGTTCAATAAACTAACTCATCCAGTTTCAGACCCTCAATTGTCTAAAGGAAGGTTCATCCTCAGCGCATTTTGTGAGCGCGTCACGTAATCGTGCAATTTTAAAGCTCCTCCGTGGTACAGTGGCTAAGCACTCGCTCAACGTGGAGGTCCCTGCTTCGATCCCGGAGCTTTAATTTATTTATTGTATTTTATATAGGTTTACGATGATTTACAATCAGACATCTCGCTTAACGTAGTCTTATGGCGATATTGATTGTACTATTCAAACCTAGTCATCGACGTCCACTGCTGGACATAGGTCTCCTCCAAGATCTCCACGTTTGTAGTTAGTGTTCAAGGGATTTTTTTTTTATTATGTTTTTTGAATCTACGGTCCAATGCATTTAATATGATTAAATACTTTTGGAACTAAATATAATGATTAAGAGACCTCTCTCTATAATAGTTGATAGCCCTGTGAAGAATTCGCGGAGTATTGTCATGAAGAACACTTCGCCATTCATGGGCTCATTGTCGCTTAACTGAAACCTGAGATCAGGTTTTAGTTAATATTAAATAGAAAAAGACGTGGGAAGCAGATGGATGCAGGCAGCGCAAGGCCAATCGACGCGGAGATCTTTGAGGGAGGCTTATGTCCAGCAGTGGACGTTCATCTGCCGATGATTACGCAGTATTTGATGGAGGGGGTAGATGTGATCTAAAGCTGTTCTTACGTGGTATTGCTACTACTAAATTGTACACCTGAGCAGTTGGCTACTAAAAGTAGGATTCAGGTATGGGTTCGTCATGTATGTCAGTCGTAGAAAGCGACTAGAATAGTCTTTAGGCTCCAAGCGAGACCTAGAGGACAATAAATATAAAATGGTCTCGCGTTTCTCTTCTCTTAGTAGTGGTCAGAGGAGTACCGATGCGTTTCATAAGAGATGCTGGAACCGTAGCAACCCTGATTTCCGCTAAGAAGTAGGGAATTTTTTGAAGATAAAAAAAAACATTGTCTCTTGTTATATATATATATATATATATAGGACAGTGTGAAAAATTGGGGTGTAAGTGGTTCCGCACAACAAGTCAGGGGACCCAAGCCTGCTCGCGGTGCACCCTGCTAATCAACAGACAAGACTCTGGCCCCCACCAACCCGCATTGGGCCAGCGTGGGGGGAAGTGGCCCAAATCCCCCACATGAAACCCTACAAACGCCGGCCTCTAGTGCCCGGTGGTGCGGGCGGCATAGGAACGATCGATGTGAGGATCTTTGGGGGAGGTCTATGTCCAGCAGTGGACGTTTATCGGCTGATGGTGATGGTGGTGGTGTAACAATTGCCGTGCTATGTGATGTAGATATATCGAAAGCAATTGCTGCGAGATACATCAGAGTTTTTTAAAAGAAAAAGTAGACGACGTTCTGGTAGAAAAATCAAGTATTATTATATAAGTTAAGTGTACCTGCTTAGATGATAGATACAACTTGAAGAGTGGTTGTGTAAATAAAAGGTTTATTTTTAATTTTTTTTTATTTAAGAAAAAAAATGTGAGCGTTTTTGTTTCAGGAGCACTTTGTTTTATGTCAGAACGTATAACATTTAAATGTAAAAAGGGAAAGATCGCTTTATCTAACTCCTCAGGGCGGCGTAAAGTTGACTTCTGTTTTGTTTTAATTACACCCCGAGGGCGCGGGGGGCGGAAAAGTTAATTAGCTTTAATTTTTAACTGCTGCGGGGTTCGAATCTTGATGGGCAAGGCCGGTGCCCGCTTACAATCGTTTGCCACTCATATTTTGTTCCCTGTTCCTAATAACTGCTAGACTAGTACTTACTATCACCTAGGCTATATCTAATCTATCTATCTATCTATCTAATCTATATATAATATCCGATAGGATATTGTCAAGTACTAGACTAGTAAAAAAAAGTTGTATACGCATTTTCGTATTAGTATTAATAGTATTTAAACTTACGGGTGGTAGAACTATATTCTAGATATTACCGTAGCTTAATTCTACCACGTAACACTACTGAGCAAATATTACTGTGTTCCAGTTAGAAAGGCGTTGTAGCCGGTGAAATTACTGAGGTAACGAGACTTAACATTCTATATCGAAAAGCGACGAGCGCAACGTGGTGAAGGGTATACCACCCCAACTAGCGTACTTGTACTATCTGGTGAACGTCTCGCTCGTTTCGTTGAATTAAAAAAAAAACCCAAAGCCTACCATCATTATTATAAGCCTATGTAAGTTCACAGACGGCACTTGCCTATAATGATAACGATAACAGTTTAAAAATGTCACTAAAATTATACAAATTGAAATGTTTTATCATCGGCAAGTGACCGTCCCTGCTGCGGACTGATAACGATGCTCTTTGCATATTAATTGCATTTCATCTGAAAAAATATTCAGCATCACGAAGCCTTGAATAAGTTGACGGATATTTTTCTAGCATTTACAACGTGCCGGCTAGGTATTATTGAAACGTTATTCTAACGTCTAAGTTATATTAGTTTTTAGTAGTCTAATTAAGTTCTACAGCTAATTCTGATCACGTAAGCCTGACAATATTACCAACATGCCATAAGAGTCTGGAAACAGTATTACTAGTATCTATATATTTTAAGGGATGTAAGGGGTCCCGTACAATAACAACCGGCTCGTGGTGTACCCTGCTAATCAACAAACGAGGCTCTGGCTCCCACCAACCCGCATTGGGCTAGCGTGCTGGGAAATAGCCCAAATCTCCCATCTGAACTCTACAAACTGCTGAAGATCGCACGATGCTGCTGAATTCGAGCGGCGCAGGATGTAGGGATCTTCTGGGGCAGGTCTATCTCCAGCAGTGGATGTCTATCGGCTGATGATGATGATGACCGTGATGAAGGTGGCAGGAAAATGCTTTGCATCTGTCCTTCCTTTGAATTATCTTCTTTAGAAAAGTATATATATTCAGTTGTACCTTGTCGGATAGGTATTGAAGTCAGGTACTTATTTATGTACTTTATACGAATTTTTTATAAATAAAATTTTATTTTAAGACTAAACATGTACGACGCCTTATTTTTTACTGTCACGAATTTAAAAGAACCTAATTTAAAAGTTTTAGCCTCTAAGGGATGAATATTAATTTAATTTAATAAAATAATGATTAAACAATAATAATAACATAAACATTTGTAAAGAAATAAGTAAGGAATAAAATCATCGAATTTTGTTTTAGAAAATCGGGAATTGTTTGAAACATATTTAAAAAATTGATAACTCCAGAAGCATTGTCTTTGTATGGGGTATTCCATACGTAGATAGACAGGATACGAGCTATACTTTAGCACCTACAGATCTTTTACACCTGTTACCTTTCACCCTGTATATTACAACAATCTTCTTCGTCGGTATCACTCTTAACAGAGTGGTCATGGTCATCACGAGTACAATGTACCATTAAGTGAAAGTCTAGCCCGTCTCGTCACTTCGTGTAATAAAAAAAAATACTTTACGGTCCCACTATTGGAATATGAAGCTTTCTCTCGTAAGGAAGCTAATGTAATTTTTTGGTTAATTTATGGTTTATAGAATGATGATGCCCGCCAAAGCTGAATACTCTCTTTTACATATACCCTCGATCACCAATTCAGGTGTTGGTGGCAAGTTTCACAACGCCACAGTTCGTATAACTATAAGTACCTTCAAACAAGACAATAAGAGAATTCTTTGAGACGGTGAATAATAAAATTCTTCAGAATTGGGAGCTGGTGCCATTTCAGGATACGTTTTCGAGTACTTCCTCGAACAAGGGAAAACTTTTCGGTACATGTCGATGGCGTCATGTTTTTTAGATAACTTACGTACGCAGTTACAATGGGACTGGGGCCGGGGTGGGGTTTATTCTTCTATATATTGACTGGGTACGCTGAACGTTCGCGACCGTCTTCCTTCGCTGTGGTCCAAGGTACAAGATTACAACTTATTGAAAGATAATTTTTAAAACGATGTCAAATACATTCCTTGTAAACATATAACAGATAGAAAATATAAAATTATAAACTATAGTTAATATATTTGTTTCTGAGATATTTTTTTTTCTTTGATTTACTTCATCATCATCATCATCAGCCGATAGACGTCCACTTGATTTACTTATAAAAGAATAATTCGCGACTCCGATCAGTTAAACTAGAGATATGATTATATTAAAATGATTTTTTAATTTGTTATTAATAAACAATATTATTATAATACATTAATAATTTTTTTTTATAAGAAAGTAGTGTTAAGTCTGCTTTTATTTACTACAAGAACTGTAGTTGTAGTTATATAGAAAATGGTGAATAAATAAGTTGAAATAGAACCTAATGTAACAAAGAAATATATATATGTTCAAAAATTTACCAACGAACCTGATCTTACTAAAGTTGTATTTAATCTTAACTTAGATTTTCTAGTTAAAGGGTTGTCAAAGTCGGTTCCAGCTATTACGGAGACGGCCTGGAACAAGCAGGTTTTAAGATAAGATTTATTTAGCAGTAATCAATTTATAACATAAAAAATCCTCATCTATTAGGAGATGAGACGAGTGGATAACATGGTGTCGGTAAACACAGTGTTCTAGTGTTTTTTAACTTGGACCTCAGTTTGCGTGGGGTGGCACCAGATGTCGCGTTTGTGACAATAAATTTTATCGCCTCTGCATATCCCCAATACAAAACCGTAAACTCGAATTTGAAACAAACGCAAGCTTTAATACGGAAAGGAGATAGTACGTGTGCACACCCCCTATTCACATATAGGGTATACAGCTGTGGATGTTATTAAGGTCTAAGTTAGTGCTTAACTGTGTGTGGTACATCAATTGAGATCATGTTATATTGGCGGTTTTTATCCAATAAAAAAAAGTTTGTTTCATCAGAACCGATGGATGTTGATATATGAATAATAACCGGTTGTATAAGTATTGTGGTGGAGTGAGGGGTCTCTGGTGAATGGCAACGCACGCAGCACTATATTGATAATGAGCAGAGTAGTTCAAAGTATAGAACAAGTTACTAAGTAAAAAAGTATTACGAAGATCTAGAGAGATCTAGTTGATGGATACAATTGTATATACCGTAACGACTTAGTGGCCCAAGTATTGGCATTACAAAGAATTCATAGAGTGCCAGTTGATGGATACGGTAGTATACTCCGTGATAGGCTGTTGTCTCGATTCTTGGTATTACGAAGATCCAGAGAGATCCAGTTATTATATATAACTGTATGTTCCGTAACGACTTAGTGGCCCAAGTATTGGCATTACAAAGATTCATAGAGTGCCAGTTGATGGATACGGTAGTATACTCCGTGATAGGCTGTTGTCTCGATTCTTGGTATTACGAAGATCCAGAGAGATCCAGTTATTATATATAACTGTATGTTCCGTAACGACTTAGTGACCCAAGTATTGGCATTACAAAGATCCATAGAGTGCCAGTTGATGGATACGGTAGTATACTCCGTGATAGGCTGTTGTCTCGATTCTTGGTATTACGAAGATCCAGAGAGATCCACTTATTATATATAACTGTATGTTCCGTAACGACTTAGTGACCCAAGTATTGGCATTACAAAGATCCATAGAGTGCCAGTTGATGGATACGGTAGTATACTCCGTGATAGGCTGTTGTCTCGATTCTTGGTATTACGAAGATCCAGAGAGATCCAGTTATTATATATAACTGTATGTTCCGTAACGACTTAGTGACCCAAGTATTGGCATTACAGAGATCCATAGAGTGTCAGTAAATGGATACAAATGTATACTCCGTGATGACTTATTGGCCGAAGATAATGTACACAAAGAAGTACGATCCATATATGGATTTGCGCTATGACAAACGATAGCGCGATCTATTGTTCATAGTGGCGCGATCTGTTGGGTTGTTTGAAAACTTCTTGTCACACGCTTTAATTGTCTTTTAGACGTTTCTAGAAAATATGAAAAACATAATTGTTTCCCGTTTCCTACAACGGATGTGCTATTTACTTCACAGTGGTTATCCACTTTCCTTTTAGCACGGAGGTCAATGGTTTAATTTAGGGTCCACTTGTGAAGGAACAAAAGACCGTAGGAATATCCATCCCTTTGGCTTTTTAAATGCTATTATAATATAGTAAAATTATCTCCATAACAATATCCTTATAGTACTGTTTATTGGTGGTAGGACTGTTGCCGGAGACTGTCTAGGTAGTTACCACCGCAGCGCCTGTTGCAGCCGACAAACAGCAGTGTATAAACGTTACTGTGTTCTGGTTTGAAGGGCGCTATAACTAGTATAATTACTGGGTAAATAAGACAACGTCTGAAGTCCCAAGGCAAAGAGCGATGGGGTGCTGTGTATATCATCCTAATTAGTGCCACGTTGTTACAGGCGGGCGTATCACTTACCATCAGGTGAACGTCCAACTCGTCGCGTTAGCTCATTGTATTAAAAAAATGTTTGTTAAGCATGTTTACCTAACTTTGGTCTGTTTTTGATTAATATTAAGATCTAGGTTTAGTCCATGCTGAATTTCAAAATAGTTAAAAATCAAAGATAGGGTATATAATGCGCGTTAAATAGTACTTTTTATCGTTATCGGTGTAATATTTATTTATTTATCCATTTATGTATTTATTTTTCTATTTACATATATATATATATATATATTTATTTATTTAAATAATTGTGTATTACAGTTCTGTAATTTAGGTATTTATTTAGTGTTTCTATGTATATTTTTATTTCAATATTGTAGATGTACATATTCGCCAATTATTATTTTTTTTTTTTAATATTATAAACTTTTAGACTCTTCAAATAAGGATAGTTTTAAACTGAGGTTAGCTGGTAGATCAATCAAAAGCTTACCTGACACTCGCCGTGTATTTTGCCGTTTCCCTATAGTCATTGTTCGTTTTTGATTTCTTTGTGTGATAAAAAATTAAAAAAAAAAAAAAAAATATATATTAACTTTACATAGATAATTCGATCAATAAGTTATACCTGTAGAAGGAGCATACGGAATGTTCTAGTATATTTAGCGCGGGGTGGAAACGTAACACGTCGAGCCATCAGGGGTGTCTCCGTAGTCGGAGCGAATCGATTCGCGCGAGCTTAAAATATAAACCGGTGCTCGTTTTATTGCCAATAACAATAATATTATCTTTGGTAATATACTTTGTGCTTTCTATAAGTAGTAAGCACCGTTTGCGTTTGATTACTGTACAACAGTATTTTCTCACTTATTATTACATTCGTGTATCATAAACACAAATCAAATGAACTTGTCAAAGTTTGTAAGAAGATTGTGAATAGTGAAGAGCAGAGCAATAACAAGATCGAGACTTGGAAAATCTTGGTGTTGGTCTTGATCTTGTCTGTTCGGTCTTAGTTATATTTAGTGTTATAAAAATAAAATATTTCATTTCTTTAAGAAAAGCACATGTTCAAGTTATGACATATATTTTATCTCGTTATTTCAATGTATATTTGGTCTTGGTCTTGTATGACACGTCTGTGTTGGTTTTAGTCTTGATCTTGTACATTCGGTCTGGGCCTTGATCTTGCTATTTCGCACGACCAATACCCAGACTGTAAGATCATCAACAATTTTACTTATCCCTAATTTAGAATTTTATTACTTAATCAATGTTTGTAACAATTCCTTTCAGTCGGCATATTTGGTTTTATTTAAGATTTGTTAGAGATTTCATTCTTATATTTTATACCTTTTATTAAAGAACCTCCTAACTGCTTACTACCGACCTGATGAAGGGCGCAGTGAATTGTTGTATGCAGGAAGCATTGAATCAGTCACTTAGTATCATAAGTATCTCGAATATGATAGTCGTGACAGTAATTCTGTAAAGATAAGTGGTTACGCTATATGGCTGGTGGAGGCGTGAGTTCAGTCCCCAATGAGCTGAAGTTTCTGATGAATGAAAACATCCTCAGATAAAGAACAACAGGTTTCTAGGAAACAGTAACCATGTACGAGTACATGCGCCAAAACGCGTAGTGGATATATCGCCTTGACTCCATGTGTAAGAAATTTCCTAGCAATAAGAATATTAAGTGGTTGGTTTTATTATTATCGTTATGAAAAGTAAACGTATTATCATTTGAGCGAAAATTTCAGATGATGCTAGAGAGGAAAATTTAACGGTTTTTTCACCCGCGGTGACTTCGTTACGCGCGTTTCAAATTCATCGCTCGCGTTTTATTGCGCACCCCTTATTGTCTTCAATAAAAATTGCGGGAGATGGGCCGTAAAGTTTTACGCGGCACAGTTACTACAAACCGTAATAAAATGCGATGTAAATCAGTCCAGACTCGCTCCCCGTGATGCTCTAATGATGGCAATAGGAGTCGTTGATTACGTTTTACTACGTTTATATTTTTTATGATGGAATAACTAGAGAAAAGCGGTAATCTCTTCCACATGTGTTGGTGGATCTGACACCAGATTTTAATATTAAACTCTACACCTATCTTACAAAAATAAAGATTTTTTAAATTTGTCTGTATATATTCAATATAGAAATAATCTAAGTGTGTTTGAACAAATTAAATTCCGACTAAGGTAATATTAGCTACGCTTAACATGGGGTGGAGAGCGAGTATGCTGGTAAGGAATCAAGGAATGTTGTATGTAGTCCTTTCCTTGGAATGATTCTTTTAGTCACCCTCTCGAAAAGGTTTTCATGTTTACAAGTTGTATTTTGTTAAGCATAGAATAGTCCCTATATAAGTGGTTAGTATAAAACATTATTAAATACAATGATCGTTTGAAGTAAGTCGCGAACTGAACACTGGTAATCCGAAGTAACATTTTGATCGCTTCGTAATGTTCCCTCTAATCTGTATAAATTACAACGCGTCACCGAAATCGGCCGCTAATACTGACAAAGTTGGTCCGCAACTACTATTCGCTGAATTCCACTGTGAATGACTCACTCAATATACGCACAAATGAGTGAAAGCCAGTTTCAATCGTTTCTAACGTACTACTAGTTACATCCGACTTATATAACATTGTGGTATAATTTATTCATCCACAGCGAGAAAAAGAGGAGCTGATGCGTTTTTTAAATGTATCCCAATTTTGAAACTGAAAACCTCAAAAAAATCTAAATCAGCGTTTGGTCTTTATCATCGTCATTTCTTTTAATTTTTTTTCTTAGAAATACTTTTAAACTTAACAGGCACACGCCTGTCTAGTAAATGTAGCTAATTTATATTGTTTATGCAGATTATTGCTATTACATTTTTAGTAGGCGCTAGCTTTTAATATCTGCTTTATTTTGCGCCCATTACAAAAAAAAAGTATTTTCAGAGAAGTTATTACTTTGTAAATAAGAAAGCAAGTTTGCATTTAAAAATTACGTTTCTTTGAAAATCTCTGTGATGAAAACAGTATTTTTCAGCACAGGGATTCAGAATAAGCTTTTTGAAATTAGTTCGTAGTAGAAAAAGTAGGTTAATGCTTCTTTAATACTAAACGTGCAATTGTATTTAAATAAACAATGGAACTATGATAACTATTTTTTATTACAAATATTATGTACTTTTTTAAAGCTTATTACTTAGTGTAACAATAAGGACAAATTCATGGTGGAGTTATGATAAATAATTTTTTGAATTAAACTGATATTATATCTAAATCGGGTGTAACAGATCCCGTATAACAACTCACGGGATCCAAGTCAACCTCACCTGCTCGTGGTGCACCTCGCTGAACAAAAAACTAGGCTCTGGCTCTTACTAACTCGCATTGGGCCAGCGTGGTGGGAAATGGTCAAAATCGCTGTACATGTAACCCTACCTGATCGATTTGGAAATCTTTGGGAGAGGTCTATATCTGGTAGAGGACGTCTAAAGGCTGATGATGTTGCATCTAAAATCCAAGTTAATCTAAGTTAGCGCGATATAAAATTGTTACATATTTGTAATACTTAGGTTTTGAACCATTTTTATAATTCATGTTATCTATCTGATAGCTATGATTAAGCACATGTGGAGTGTCAACGAGTTTGACATTTTTTTCGGGTTTTACACCGTTTAACCGGAGGTAAACCGAACGCGGCGGCAGGTAAAGTGCGTGGGTTCAAGTTAAGCGAGTTCAAATCCTGAGAAATCGACGAGGCTTTGCGCTCCTTTCGTCACCTGTTACGGTTTGGTACAAAATGAAGAGAAGAGCGTTTCTGTAGCTTGACTGCAGCTAGTTTCATTATTAGAATAGTATATAGTGTATCGAAATTTGATAAGTATAATTTAGAATAAAATAACACAGTAGATTAGTGTTTGTGAGAAAGTGACGTAATTAAGCGAATATAAAGTCAGACAGAGAGTCAGAGCATAATATATTTACTAAGGTAAAGTAGGATTGTTAAATAATGAAAAAAATAGGTATATTTTTCCTTTTTGATAAATATATCATTTGAAGACGTCAATCCAGACCAGACACCCTTTTCGTTCTGAATAAGTCAATCTAAATTTTGTGAAGACGATTGCCTTTAGCATCAAGACCAACTATTGCGCATATATATATATATATATATATATATGTATTTCTTTATTTGAGAGCGCTATGATAAGAGTAAGAGGTTCATACGATGGTAACTAGTAGTGTCGGTATTGGGATTCTCCGCTCTTCCTATCCTTCGTAGCCGTATAACGGTTGGCGGCAGAGCCCAAGACCAGATCCGCCGCAGTGTCGGGAGAGTTTTCTTTTTTGTCATCCATGGCCTCTGGGTGAGAGATTCGAGAGGATCCGTTGCCCAGGTAAAGATAAGAGGCTGAAAGGAGGGCGCGCTGTATTTTCCAGCGCGCTTTTAGAAAGGTGGTGAGGGGATGTCTGTCCCACCGAAATGGAGCTGCGTGATGCGGCCGCCGCTGGCGACGGTGGAACATCGTGGAGATTTTAGTCAGTGCAAGTCCGACATAGCCTGTGTTTGTCCCCGCGAGGGCAGGTATGCAAAGGCATGTTCCCCCGCTAAACAAAAAAAAGCTATAAAACCCACTGTGATTTTATTTCACAGTTTACCTTTGGTTTTTCTATAGTTTAACAATGAAGGTTATGCTTTTGTAATTTTAATATATATAATGATATTTGTTCACATTGAAATCGCGGTTAACTTAAACTGTCAGTTATCATCAGCGGGATAACGTGGATTGATTCGAGCCGGATCCGCGCGGACAAATTCGATTTGCGCGGATGCGGTGCGAGATTTGACGCGCTGAAAAATATTAGAGATTTCATGTTAAGGTCGCTAGGGGATCACTTTGATAAATATTGGATATTTTACAAGGAAGCTTCACTCTCTCACTCGACACTACGTGTTGTAGACGCGGCTGCGATATCGACCTACACTTGTTCAGAGAATATGCAACTTGGGTTCAATGCATGAACTCATTTCTCATTAAACTAATCTATATCAATCTGTATATCATACAATACATACTAAACTAAAAAAAAATGTTGAATAGACTTAAGACCATGATGGTCTCAATGAAATGTTGAAATTTAACTCACGAAATTAAGATATCAAAGCCTAAGCTTAACCTTGAGATATAATAGGTCTTGTGGTGGTAACTGTTACGTCTACTCTTAACAACGTGACTCTGATGATCGTTAGTAATAATAAAATTTCGCTTTTATACATATATAACAATATATACGTTTTTCCCCCATCTATTAGTCTTGCTACTTCGCCATTCATACTAGAATATTCTTTCTTCATTCATCATTTCGTCTTATTGATGTTTAATGCTGAATGTAGACCTCCCTATAAAGAAATAATTGCCTCATTGTGACAGTAGTAGGTCTCTATTACCGAAGATAATCTATATAGGTATCATCGCAGCTCCTATTTCTGCCGCTATACAGCATTGTGCAATCGTTATTGTAATCCGGTTTGAAGAGCGCTGTACATAGTGAAGATACTGACATAATGGGACTTAACATTCTCAGACTTAAAGCCTAATTATTTAAACTAACTAACTTAAAGCTTAATGTGGTGCTGTCGATATAAACGTAACTAGTGCCACGTAATATCCACATCCAAGTGCAACTCATCAGGCTGACGAGAAGCAGGGCTCCGGTTTATTCGCCCCACGTAGAGCGGGTTCCGGCTGCGACGCTCGCATTACATTCGGTTCAGCTCAGATTCTTGTTCCGCCTCAACTTAACCACCTTTATAACTTAAACTCGCTATTTAAACTTTCCGACTAACCATTGTGTTATAGCTTGTGAACTAGAAAACAGCTTGTAATATTTAAAACCCGGAAACGTTTTTAAAATATATCTTTCCAGCCGATGGAGGCTGTAGATCGATCTCTGTGGTTAAGATACAGTCTCTCGCACTCTATTCTTCTCTAGTACCTTCTTGAGATGGAGACACAAGAATTAATATACATTTTAGGTAAACGTACAGTAAATTCTCAATAAAGTTGCGAGTCGCATTAATTTATTAGCCTATAATTGTAGTATATATTTATTACCTAGTACCACCTGGTCTAGGTACTACCGCAACGCCTATTGCAGCCGACAAACAGCACTGTGCAAACATTACTGTGTTCCGGTTTGAAGCGTGCTGTGGCTAGTATAATTGCTGGGGTAATGAGACTCCACATCTTCTGTCTTAGGCGAAGAGCGTAATGTGGTGTAGTGTATAACATCCTAACTAGCGCCACTTTGTTATAGGCGGGCTTATTTACCGTCAAGCGAAGGTCTTGCTTGCCTCGTCACTTAATTAAATCAAAAAATAAAACATTATAATGTATTTGTTAATATCTCTCTCTTTTTTTAAGTTGGTAGCTTAATGTTAAGGGTCGTGATTTATTAATACACGTGATTATGTAAATACCTAAGTACTCTATATTTTCCAGTTTTGCCTAATGTTAATTTCATCTTTACACCTTCCTACTAAAAAAGCATTAAGACAGTGTTTGTCTACAATGGGTTAGATCTTGATTTTAATTTAATCATAGTATTAAGTGGAAGAGTTTGTGATTTTTTTGTTCGACGAAGAAACGAGACGAAGGAGACGTTCATCTGATGTTAAGCCCTGCCTCTCCATAAAAACGTGGCACTAGTTAGGATGATACAAAAAGCCATATTTTACTCATCGCCTTGATACATAAGATGTTAAGTTTAGTTACCCCAGCAATTTCGTAGTAACGATTTCACACTATTGTTTGGCGGGAGTAACAGGAGCTGCGACAGTACCTACCTAGAGACCTACCACCAGATATTGGTTATCCGGTTCTCATATGACAGACGGAAGCAATGCTGTTACGCAGGTACACGATAGAGGAGAGTCCCCTTTATATGTTGTATAAAGCTAAATATATATATCTATGTATTACATTGTACGTTACTTGTCGCCGGATCGTAAATCCCGCTGACGCCCGTATTTCCATCCGTAACTTCCGGCTTATTCCTGAAAATGTCTTTACAGTCACGCGTTGTTATTATTTCTCGACATATTTCTTTGCGTCGCACGTCCCTTTCTTTCGGATATACACTCACCGACGGAACCCTAACACGTGGAAAGTTCCTTTAGCATGAAAGCTTTAAGAACGTTTCTCGTCTGCACGTTAGGAGCGGCGGGAGTTCGGACGGGTCGCTGCTTTGTCTTCGCCTCACGTCCCAGGTTCGGCTCCCCGGCCGCAGTTTCCGTATTTCCACCGCGCGTTCTGTTCTTATTGCGTGTCGTGACAGTGTCGGCATTATTAAATATTTGCGATCATTAGCGAGACCGGGGACTTGCGGATCGCTATCGGTTTGTTTGGCTTTATGTTGTATTGCGAAATCCAACTCGGTATTACGTGGGAGAACAAACTTTCATATGGTATTAAATCAAATATCTGTTACAACATCCGCGGACATAAATTACTGCAAACCAAAAGTAATTACTTTAAAACGGGTGAACAGATAGACACTAGAACAAAGGGAATTGAACAAAGCAGCGACACTGCAAACGTTGAAGATACTGTAGCTGATATAACTGATGATCACAGGTTCAAAAAATTAAAGAACGGAGAACATCAGACAGATAAAGATTCCGAAGGGTAAGGTTCTCCTGCTATAGGATAAGATAGGAACTTTAACCCAAAGTACAAGAAGACAAATATAATAAAGTTAGATCTTGCAACAGCATTTGAAGATATCGAAAATCCGCAAATGATTAACTTAAAATATACAAACTAAAAATATACAAAATAAATAAAATAAGAAATAACCAAATATTAAATTTCATTGCTTTGAATTTAATAATCATCATTGAAGATCGATAATCATCATCGAAGATCAATTTAAGTTAGAAACAAATCACAAATACAATATAAGTCTTGGCCAAAGTTAAATATTCAAAATAATTACGAGCACCCTTTTAAATTAAATACGTATATTGTTTTTTTAAATCCTTTTATTAAACTTGGGACACGGCATTGTGGAGGCCCATGAATAAATAATGTTAATTCAAAATTCCCATCGTCCCCAGGGTGGAATCGCTAAATCTTTTGGGACACAAAACTTTTTCCCCCTTATAATGTGGAGGAGCAACTTCTTCCCCGTTAAGAGGGCGCCCTATTATCTTTCATTTCGCCAGTAATTTAACATTCACCGTGCGCTCCGGAAAAAATCATGCTATCAAATACTGCATTTACCCTCAATTTTTGGGGGTGACAACTTTTTACTTGGAAATCTCCCAATAATTCGCTAAAGTGGCAGCCGGTTAGGCTAGAACGATTATCGGGCTCTAAAAAGATTTCGGCTTCGGCTGTTTATGAACTGTTGGGGGAGCAAAATGTTACCTCAGACGATCCCGCCAATGTGCTCAGCTTTCTCCTAACCCACGTTTAATGCATTTTACTTAAGGATAAATTTATCTGTTTTTTTTTTCTTATCCGTATTTCAGTATAATCTAGCAGCTTCTTTAAGTTTTCAACAGCAAAGAGTTTTAATATAAATCCACTTTTATTTCTAGAAAGACTCTACCATATCTATTGCTTTAAACTGATCTATTCCGTTTCTCTGTGTTGGTTAATTTTTAATAAAATAACATTTTATCTCAGTAAGCCTAGATAGACTGGTGGTAGGTCTGATTTACCTGATACCGTCTAATTCCTATTCCTATTTCTACCGCCAAGTATTATTGTTCAAACATTATTGTGTTCCGATTTTAAGAGCGTTATAGTTAGTAAAATTACTGGGATAACGAGAATCAACACCTCATGTTCGAGAGAACATGCATAATGCGGTGCAATGTTAATATAGGCAGATAATTTATCATCAGATGAAACTCTCGTTCTTCTCGTGACTGGCTCAAGAAAAGAAAACTCTGGACACGTATTGCTTCGAACTACAGATTGCAACTGAAGGATTTTTGTAATGATAAGGTTTTGCTGCTAGTTTTTTTTACAATTACATCAGCTTCATCATACTCAATGCTTGCGGATCTGCTATTTACGATCTAAATGAAGATAAGAGTGCAGAAAGAAGGAAAGTAGAGGGGCGAGAAGAGAAAGAAAAATAAAACTCAAGACAGAATAACACAAGATAAAAATATAACAAAATGTAAATGTATATAAGAAATAATTTTATATATAAAATAAGAAGGACATAAGTGAGAAATATTGGATGGGTGAGGGTTGAAGAAGTGGACTGAAAGATTCGAACTTGCCTTTTAATTTTATACTACCTTCATTTGTTTATTGTATATCAAACTAACCACGTTTATTTGTTGTATGCTAAAGAACGTATGAGTTTTTAACATAAGCGGTTTACACAAAGCAGTTTTTCTACATAATACTAAAGCCTCTGATCCTCTGATCCTCTTAAAGAAGCGGTATGAGGGGATGAGTGTTAAAGTATTTTGTTTCAGGTAAATATGTTACGTTTTATTAGTCCAAGTGCAGTTGATAAAGTAATGATCTAAGTGACCTGTAGGGGGGAATCTGTATTATTAAAATTATATTTTTTATTATTAACTTATAGTTTATACATTCCATTCTGGGGTGTAAGGGTTCCCGCGTAATAACTCACGGGATTCAAGCCAACCTCACCCGCTAGTTGGCACCCTGCTAATCAACAATCGAGACTCTGGTTCCCACCAACCTGCATTAGGCTAGAATGGTGGGAAATGACTCAAATTCTCCCATTTGAATGCCTACCTGATCGATATGGGAGGCCTATGTCCAAGAGTGAATGATGATGATCTCTCCGTTGTAAAAAAAGTAATATTTTATAATAAAAATATGCATATGTAAGAGGAAGGGTGTCTTCACGAATAGTATTATCTTATCGATTCCTAGTTGTTTATTGAAACGATTAACGTTTTCGATTCGAACACACACCCGGATACCCACACCTACACACTACCACCACACACATCACAAATTTATGTGTATATATGTATATATTTATAAATAGATAAACGTTAACAAAAAAAATATTTTTGATACTCATAGCGAGACTATGTACCTTCACAAGTTAGGGTCCTAAGATACAGGCTGTGCTTACTTCGGGACCAGAGAGATATCATGTGTGCGTATATGTTTCTAAAAGTTTGAATAAAAAAAAATTTAAATAAAATAATGATACCGTGAAATTAATGAATTAAATAAATAAACACTACCAAAGTTATCAAGAATAGTACTACAGGTCCGTCTGTCTCGCGAGCCACAAACTAACTGCGAGTTCCCGCTCCGTACTTTTTTTTTTAATTTCATAAACCGACAAGACGAGCGAGCGGGCTGTCCAGTGATACGCCTGCCCATAACAACGTGACGCTAATTAGAATGGTATACATTGCACCACATTGCGTTCGTCGCCTGAGACATATTATGTTGAGTATCATTATCCCAGTAATTACACTAACTACAGCGCCCTCCAAACCTGAGCGGAGTAATGTTTGTCAGCTGCAATAGGCGTTGCGGTGGTACCTACCTAGACGGTCTCCGGCAACGGAGACCTACACTATATATAGTCTAGTGAAGTAGGGTCGGTAGTGGGGGCAGCGTTACAACAGAGTTGTTTGTCTCTCCAACAGGTGACGTCACATTTGTATGGTGAATCGAGTTTTTTGTTATTCATATATTTATATATAGATATATATTTATTTATCTAATATCTGACTCCTGTGTTCCAATTTGAAGGCTGTTGTTGCTAGTGAAGTTATTGGGATAAAGACGGTTCGGTTTGTAGGACTCTATTGCCGGAGACTGCATAGGTGGGTACCACTGCAGCGGCTATTTCTGCCGTTAAACAGTAGTATATATATAAACATTATCGAGTTCCGGCTAGAAGGGCGTTGTAGTTAGTGTGATTAATGGGGTAACGAGGCTGTACATTTTATATGTCAAGGCGACGGGACCAATGTGGTGCAATGTGTGTCATCGTAACTAACGCCATATTGTTATGAGCGGGCGTATCACTTACCATCAGATGAACGTCCTATTTAGTCTCGTCGTATCGTTAACTAAAAATAAAATCGTTGAAACGATGAGAGGAACGAGGCTTTCATTTGATGGTAAGTGATACGCCTGCACATAATAAGTAGGCTCTAGTTAATATGAAATACAGAACAACGTATGCACGTCACTAAAAGACATAAGGTACATTCAAATGCCTTCAAACCGGAACATTGGAATGTTTGCATAGTACTGTTTGGCGGCAGTAATAGGAATTGCAGTTGTACCTATCTAGACGGTCTCCGGCAATAAAGACCTACCATTAGTTGTCTCCTAGCGACAATCACGAAGTACTGCAGTGTATTATTTACCATTAAAGTCATACTTATCTCATCGATTCGTCATATATTTAAGTTCTCATTTCAGGTTTTTTTTTCTCATACAATTAAGCGGTAAGACGAGCGCGACGTTCACCTGATAGTAAGTGATACGCCGCCCATAACAACGTGGCGCTAGTTAGGTTATTAATACTGCACCACGTTATGCTCCTCGCCTGATGTATCATATGTTGACTCTCGTCACCCCAGTAATTACACTAGCTACAACGCCCTTGATACCGGAACACAGTAATGTTTGCACACTACGGTTTGCCTCTAGTTCCTAGTTACCACCAGTAAACCTTTGTTAAATTTGGAAATGGAACTCGAGATATACGATGATATAAGCAATATTATAAACTGTATAATATCTCTGTTAGTTTTTAATTCGGCTCGGCTGTGTCGGCTTATTCAGCTTAATTGAAATTTTCGTTTTGATTAATATGTAACTGGCTTCGGGCTGTTGAGTATACAGAAAAGATTTTGCACCTTACTGCCTTGACATAAAGTCGAGATTCCGAAACAGTGGTGTTAAATGATGGAACGTATAATGAAATTGTTAAAATAACCTAGATATTTTGGTGTATACATTTTGATTATGCTAGTAGACGTTGGTTTACGAACATATATTTTAGTTTCTGGTGGTTGATGTATTAAATATAGCTTTTAAATTTTATATAATACTTAAATTTTCTTATTTACTGTTCATTGCTAAAATGTGTTTACTAATTTAATTATTTTGGTTTATAAATTGAAGGGATTTTTAGCGTATTGCTAAAGGTTAAAATTGATTAAGGTTAAAATACAAATTGCCCTGTAGTCTCGAGCTATTAAGAATAGTACTGAAATAAGCCCCGACTGTCGCAGAAGGCGATTTAACCGTTTTTGGGGTTCGTGAGATATGAAGATGTCGTCCGTCATTGTCCAATAAGCGTGCCTGGGAAGAACGAAAAGTAGGAGATGGTCCAGTGTTTGTATCAAAGCGAAGGTGCCGTGAAGGGCTACAGCCATTTCTAGGACGAGCTGTAAGCATAGTACCGAGAGGCAACGGTGCGTTCCATAGGAGATCCTGGGGTCTCTCGCAAAGAATCAAAAAAGGTTTTAGTGGGTAACAAAAAAAGGTTAAAATACAAAACAATCAAGGGCTATGGTAGAACAATTTATTTTTGAACTAATACGAACGCATAGTAGAATTTTGGATATATATTTATAATATTACAATGGTACAATAACAAAACATTGACATTATAAAGCGTTAACTAAGTTCACCAACATTCGATAAAGCCACAGTGATTGCGATCGAGTTATGTACAAACGGACACGCCGATTTTGAAATATTGAACAATATCAATTACATTTTCAAAATATTAAAGCTATAAAGAACATGGCCAATGACACAACAGTCTTATTACTAAATATGTTTATGTATAATAGTAATCATCCGTTGTTTCAACCACCTACGTTTGATTTGAACTGGGTTTTCAATGCTACTGTTAATCTAAAATCTGATTCAGATTTTAGTACAATATATTATGTACAAAGTTAGAAGAATTCTTAGATAGAAGTCTAGAAAGAAGAGAATATCATGGAAAATAAATAAATATCTGCTGTCAATACTTTATTTAGTGGCTTGCCTTTTAGTTGTAAATTTTATGAATTCAGTGTACATGATCTATTCAGACATATTGATTCTCAATAAGTGGTTGGAACAAAACATGAACCAACGTAACTGCAGCAAGTTTAACGCCAGTACGAATACAAAAGAAGCTGCGTAGCCGTCTCGATACGAGGTTACTGGGAAGACTGAGGAAGACTACAACTTGAACTTGTTATAATCAATGTTCATAATAATATTATTTTTAACAGATTTAATTCATTTACAAAAAAGTTAGGTAAAGAACTACAAAAGTATAAAATGAGCAAACATAATAGTCAAAAGGCAAATGACACATCTGTAGTTACAACATTGTTAGAAGACCCTCCATGTTACAATATATAGTTGAAGGTATAGACCTAGAAGCTTTAGTTAATATTAGAAAAATACAGTGGTAACCTCATGGGATAAGTGCCAAGCCTTTGTTGTATAAATACGAGTACATCTAGAGTACAAAAGCAGTCTCCAGATTAAATTCGGTAACGTAGCTTAATGATACAGATCATTTAGAATTTGAAATACTAAGAGTACAAGTTTTGTACTTCACAAAAACGTTACTAGTCATTTCAAAATTTAAAAATCGCTTATTTCAGGATCAGTGTCGGCGTATTTACACGTAAAAGGATTTCTTAGCCAGGAGCAGAACGATCGCTCGCTGTGCTGTTTGTATTTCGCTGTGGTATGCTTTTTCGCGTGTGCACGGGCCACGGCTGCACGCCTTGTTGGATAGGAATCAAGCGAGGAAGCATCAGAGTCCCTAGGCACAGAATCATATCCCGATTCAGCGCGTCTTGAAGTTGCTGCCGGGCTGTGTTTTCCGGTTCTCGGCGTTGATTCGTGTCCACTATCATAACCATCAGGTTTAGAGCTCGCAACTAATCTGGCAACGACTTTATCACCCTTTTCACTTTTTTCCATTCGTGGTTCTGTTGTAACAACAGGCGGTGTGACTTCGAGGTGTAAATTCGACTTTAAATCTCTGAACGTACAAGACGGTGCTCCATTACCAGGAACCCGTTTTTCTTCTCTTAGATTTGGATCAGATGCCCCATCTGGATGCCTTAATGAGGCAATCCTAGCATCGGTGATATCATTTCCGCGATATCTCTCGAAAGGTCCGTAATCATTAAGCGGTACATGTAAATCTTGATATGCGCAATCATCAACGGCACTGCCTGGTCTCGACATGGATCGTTTACAACTATTACATATTTTTTCGCTAGGTCTGTAGGCAGGTTCGCTATAAACAGACCCATCGGCATGATATTCTTCAGTATCTCGAACGTTACACAAAGATAGTGATTGAAATTGGGGAGCGATTCTAGGATTAGGAACATCATTTCCGTCCAATATTCTACGTGAGTCATATAGTTCTGTTAAACCTAAAATATCATCGACTCTTGATCGAGATGATTGTAAGCTTTCATGAGGATTAAAATCAACTAAAGGCTGATCCCCGTTAAAATTTTCTGCATAAAAACCCAGGTGTCGTAGATATGATTCGTTTCTTATTTGTCTCTCTACTTCGCTATATAACGAAAGCGTATCTGTAAAAGTTGAAGCTACTGTAAGATTCTCTTGGCTGAGGATTCTAAGTGGATGATCATCACAACCTTCCCGATCCATGTCGTGCATTGCATTTTCTGAGAGGCCCATACAAAACGCTATGTCTTCTTCAGTAACTTGTAGACAACTGTCCTGCATAGGAACTGGTTCTAATGGTTCTTCTACTTCAATAATCTCTAACATTTCATCATCATCTTCAACAAGACCTTTACCAATATGACGATGAGTATCAAGATCTCTACTTCTGTTAGAAATTAATTCATCATCCATTCTTAATCTTTCTTTATATTTTGAATCCAAACTCTCCATTGAAACTTCTCTGCTACTTAGACTACTGGGCTGTATTAATGGGAGTGCAGGGGGTATTTCTGCCATTTCTTCGCTATCATCATCATCATCAGGTTCATTTTTAACAGCTGATTTAGAACTACTTGATCTTCTAGACATATGATCTGTAAACGGAGGTCCTACATTTTCTTCTTCTATAATTATTCCTTTTGACCCAGCCTTTAGCCCTGTTCTTATTGTAGATTCTTCTACATGTATACGTCTGGAGGATTCCTTCAGTAATTCCATTTTATGAGTTATTTCAGGTTCATCAATTAATCTCACACCCGGGTCTCTATGACCTGGTTGAATTTTGTGACTGGGTGAATTATGTTTAGATTTATGTATTTGGGATGTTTGATTTTCCACCCATTTCCTTATCATGTTTTTTTTATGATTGTCCATATAGCCATAACCAAGACTTTCATTTCCATGGGAGCTTAAAACGCCGACCTGTAGAGGCATTGTATTAGGTGCTACAGGAACCGATTCAAATTGCATAGGGGCTTTACTTTCTTGCATAGGTCCATCAATCCATGTTTCTCTTTTTTTCACTTGTGTTTCTTTGATAATATGTCGCGCTTCAACTAACCTGGATTTTGATATTCTGGGACCATCAATCCATTGTTCATCACTTGTACTTTTACCCTCTTCTGAGTATGATTTAACACATGTTTTCTTTAGAGGGGTTACTTTTGATGCAGTTGAATGTACTGGTGAAGCCTTGGGGGTTTGGTTAACTGGCTGAATCCCAGTTTTTATAGGTGATGATTTTGGTGAGGAATGTAATTTATGAATTGGGCTTTTCTCTTCTACAACTTTAGATAGAGAAGATTTATGTTTTTGTTCTGCCGCAGAACCTCTCAAAGCTTTTGTAAGGACACATCTATTATCTCCTGAGTTTATATGTGGTATGTAAACAGGAGGGTGTTCCCCATCGGTTGCATCATCCATTGGCCCAACATAAATGACAGTGTCTGCGGATAAGTCGCTGCTGGAAGGATCTGGTTCACTGCTGCTAGGTTTGGAAGCATCTTCACCAGAACTACCCCCAGAGCCTGTATTGTTATTCGAAGAATATTTCATTTTTCTTCGTCGTAACCTATGTATTCTTGAAGCTAATTGCAGAGTTGTTAGTGTATCAGAATAATTTTGTATGTTTGGAGAAACGTGAACAATCATCGCTGTGTGGCAAGTCAAGGACCCAAGGCACTCTTTAAGCACATGAGTGAGATTATGATCACGATATGGCAAGTGACGCTGTCCATTAAATATGGCGAGTAAAATATTTCCTAGTCCTGACAATGGTATACCGCCGTTAGTTTTGCCTCTTTCGGAGTTTCCTAAATCAATTAGGTGGAGACGGCTTCTTCCACCAGCAACTGAAACAAAAAAAAAATATTACAATCACGAAATACAACAAAATCATGTCAGGAAACCAAAAGTGGACATTTTTTAATATTTTAAATAATCTAGCTCAATAGTAAATTGTTTTTAGCTGGGTATTTGTATTTCTATCTTGCCATGTATAAAGAGATTGTTATAAGTTGAACTCCTGAGTATCTGTGGGATCTAATTTTCTTAGTTTACAAGGTAACTTGATATTCTCTTAATTATTATTAAAAAAAAAGTGTTCAGCTATTTTTTATTATAATTAATTAATTGCAGTTTATGTAGAATCGTTGATTTTTTTTATTTATTACATGTATTTTGGGAATATTCAACTTACCAGCGCCCTTTCCTCCAACACTGTACTGATATACATGCAACGTGTATAAAAGGTGACTATCTTTTCCTTCTTCCTTAGCACCTTTTGTAGCTAATGCAGCATCCAAATAGAAGGCAGCCTTTTCGGCACTGTGGACGCGTAGTTCCGATTGGTTTTGCAAATGGGTCCCGAAGAGGGGATCATCTCTCAGGTATACACCAGGCGATTGCTCGGTATCTGTTCACAGATATATATTGTTCATTATAGTTCACAATGCATTACCACATTTTTTTTTTAATAGATATAAATGATTTTTTTCTAGATATTATGTTTAATTAATAAGTATGTGTTTTACTACGATGTAAACAATTTGAGGATATGTTAGGGTAACATTAATTACTTTACTGATGTCAACAAATGAAACTAAAATTTCTACGAATGAATTAATTGTTTGTTTGTCAATCACCTTTCCTTTTTCTAGCTTATACCTTTCATTAACCTAATATAATTGAAAAGGTTAATTTTTCGTCTGTAACCTAATCATTCAACGACGTAATGTTTACTCAACTTTTTAATATAAAATATATTTTTTTTAATAATTGCGTTACCACGTACCGTTTTGGTAAGGAGCAAGAAGATCTCTTATCTGGTTAGTGTTAGTGCAGAGTTCCACAGCTGATACCCTGACGGAAAATCGTGTTCCGCACTTGTGACGTTGCTCCGCTATACCTCGGAACAGCCATGTTATGGCGCAAGGTATGGCTCCAAGAGATCCGCTCGAATCCGGCCGCCCCAACATTGTATACGACTTGCCTGAATTAAAACAATATGACATTTTAAAATTTTACTAATGGAGATAAAGCTGATAGATTTAATTTTTAGTTAATTATATCCTCTCCGTATTTTAATTGGATATGATTGTGGGAAAATTAAATATAATTATTGAGATTATTTATGATTTTGAGGAGATGCATCCTTGCAAATCTTTCGTGACAATTTTTGTTATAACTCTGATGAACTCTTAAGTCACTAATGTGGTTCCTATCCCATTCGTATTAAACGCGAAGGTTGTTAGTGTAATTAAAACGAGTTTCGAATTATTCACCCAGTTTGTTCCTCATTCTCGAAAATAAGCGGGGTGTAGCACTAATCCCGGTTTCGGCAAAATTTCAGCCGCGTCCGCCTCGGAAGTTTCATTTAGCCGAAGCTCTCATTCAATTTGCATTTAAAACCGTAATCCTCGAGGTAGGGGTAAGACTTACAGCGCCTGCGAAGTAGCTTCTTACTTTATTAGCTTGTGTTTACTACAGAAATTAATGTAAGCCCTGATTGTGTTTGACTGGTTTTAACATCGGCTCTGACAATTCTTTTAAAGGGTTAAATTGTCTATTGAAGGGTTTCAACTGTTATCGCATTCCAGAAGGGACAGACAGGAGTATGAGAGAAGGAGAAAAGAATGAAGTTATTTTTAATTCTCCAAGCAAACTTCTGAGGGACAAAATTTTAGGTAATGGTCGACAGGAGTCAAAATCGATTTTCTAAAATGCCATATTTAGTATCTCGAATTAAACTTTAAGAAAGTGAAAAGTTTTTTTTTAAATCGAATTCATTTTACTAAGACACAAAACGTTACCGACGAAGGAGAAAGAACATAACCTATGCTTGCATCCATGAGGGTATACAGAAGTATTTACCACGTGAAGAAAATTTAATTATTCTGCCTATAATGAAGTTTATTAACAGTATTACATTATTAGTTATTACGAGACTTGTTTGAACTAGTATCTTTAGGTCATCGTCAATTCAACGTAAGGGTGGTTAACTGTTAATGACTTTAGAAGCACTGGGGGTATAAAAGTAAGACGAAAACAAAATATATTATTGTTTATTAAAAAATTGCCAGTAGGTTATAATGCGACAGCCCTGAAATCTGAGGTTAGTAAGAATAGGACTAAGGCAAACCCTGCCTGTCGTAGAATTAACTAAAAGGCTGTAGGAGTTTCATGGGCCTTGAGGGTGGGGGCCCTTACCGCTCAACTAGCGTAACTGCGTGAGACAGCGTATGGGTCAGCGATGGTGCCTAGAAGGGTTAAGCTCTTCCTCAGCGACGTGTTAACATTAAGTGTATAGAGGCACCGGTGCGTTCTATAAGAGATCCCGGAGCCTCTGCGAGTGCACTGATGCAGAGCACGGAGTGGGTTTTAGTGGGTAAGAATCTCACATAAACTGACTATCCAGAAGCAGGATATCTTTTGAAGATTTCCCTCTCGAAACCCAAAAAAAGGTTACAATGCAAAGAACTACACTGAGTAAACTCTGATCTTGAGAAGATGATGATGATGGTTGTGATTTAATATATAAATCGAGTTGCCTTTTTATAGAAATTTCAAATATAGCTGTGTTATAATTTGTAATTAATATATTTTTATTAATTAATTTAATAATACAGGTTTAAATAAATTCGATTTTTTTTTTAATTCGACATTTCGCGAAGAGTTACATCAGCCGTGGTTATGAGGCGGACTGCAGGCCCGTGCAGATCAACTGAAGTGGGTGATTTAGTAACTACCCTCATTGTCAGTATTTCATACGCCATACTGTCGTCATCTATATAAGTGAGCGTTATGTTGTTTATTCAATTTTTTTTTATGTAATTAAGCGACGAGACGAACGGGACGTTCACCTGATGATAAGTGACTCATCTGCCCATAACAACGTGGTGCTAGTTAAGATGGTATGCACTGTACCACATTGCGCTGGTGGCCTGACACAAGATGTTGTCTCGTTACCCCTGTAATTATACTAGCTACAGCGCCCTTCAAACCGGAACACAATAATGTTTCCACAGTGGTTTGTCGGCTGCAATGGGAGCTGTCGTGGTATGTACCTAGACGGTCTCCGGCAACAGAGACCTACCACCTCTTACCGATGACAACATTTTTGAAGTCGACAGACATTAACAATGTTTGAATTTACAATAACTCTTAAAATTTGATTTCAGTACTTCTTCTTTTGAAGTTGTAAAATATTTAATTAAAGCTTCATCAACAGCACACCGTGAACTGCCTCCACCAGCTCCACTTTAAATAAATACAAATTTCCCCCGCCATTGTTATAATTTAATGTGCATCCGCAGAAAAGTTAAGTCCGCAAATAGATATATGAGACCGCCTCGCACCTTCCGGGTGTTTATCAAACTTTCAATTAAGAGCCAGCTCGCCTCTTTCCCATTTGAATGTAAATTCCCTCCCGTCGGGAGAGGACGGGAGGCAAAGTTTCGCTGAGTAGTGCGCTGATAAATAGTGGAACGGCGCGGAGTCGGTGTGAATATTTCAACGTATCGTAACGCCTCGACGACAAGTGTTTTGATTAACGACCGGAAACAACGTCCGTGCCGTTTTTAATTGTACGCTGTTAAATTATGATAGAGCAAATACAAATAGGGGAGAGGTGATGATGAGAGGATAAGATAAAAGAACATATACCTGATGGTAAATGATACAACTCCACCCCAAAAGTAAGGTATCTTTCGAAGATTCCCACTCCGAAACAAGAAACAAGATGTTTGTTTTATCATTTCATTTCCTATTGACTTTTATAAGCATTTTAATTTCGTAATATTTATGCGGTTGCTATAGTAACGGTTGCTATGGAGACTCATTTGTGGCTGCGGTTGCTCGCAAGGAATACTTCATGTTTCATTTTATATTACGGCCAGCAAAGCGGTTGGAGAACAGCTGATATATACGTAATTTGAATATACGCTATCACAGCAGGATTTTTTTTTATGTAAGCGACGAGACCAGCGGGACGATCACCTGATGGTAAGTGATACGCCCGCTCACGACAACGTGGCGCTAGTTAAGATGGTGTACTCTGCACCATATAGCGCTCGTCGCCTGAGACATTAGATGTTGAGGACTACAGTAATTACTCTAGCTATAGCGACCATCAAACCGGAACACAGTAATGTTTGCACACTACTGTTTGGCGGCTGAAGTTAGAAAAAAAACGTTATACCACCAGTAAGTAATGTTGGTATATTGTTTTTTTTTTTTTTTTTGATAAAAGCTTCATAACTAACTTTTCCGTTTTAAACAGAAACTAAAGCAAACTCGGTCGGAGGAAATCGGAAATTTATGTTTAAAATTTTGAAAAGCTCATGTACTTGTAATGAATGGATTGAATTCGACAAAGTTACGTTACAATGGCGCCGCGGGAAGCATATTTTGTTGTACCGTATTTACTCACATACCGGAAACAAACATGAACACACAGGAAACGCGAACAAAACATTTTTGCTTTGACTGCTTATGGACCTTAATGTGCGGCTTTTCATTTTACAACTTCCGAATAATAATAAATAAATAAGTTATGGGGTGCAAAGGGTTCCGCACAACAGCTCGCGGGAACCAAGCCAACCTCACCTGCTCGTGGTGCACCCTGCTAATAAACAAACGAGGCTCTATCTCCCATCAACCCGCATTGAGCTATCGTGGTGTGAAACGGCCCAAATCCCCTTATATGAACCTCTACATACAACAGCCCCCAGTGCGGTAGCAGTACCCGAGGCCATGCTTACTGTATGTGGATATGTTTGTGGGAGGCCTATGTCCAGCAGTGGACGTATATCGGCTGATGATGATGATGATGAGATATGTAGTGTTTTGTTGTTAAAATAGTAGACAATATTAAAAGAGTATAAATAGGTGAGTGTGGACGAATTTCCTTTTACAGTTATATATTCATGATCATCATCATCAGCCGATGGACGTACACTATTGGATATAGGCCTCCCTCAAAAGACCCCCACATCGATTGTTCCTCCGTTGCCCGCATCCAGCGACTTCCTTGCCACCTTCAATCGTTTGTAGAGTTTTGTATGGGGGGATGTGGGGCATTTCCCACCACACCGGCCTAATGCGGGCTGGTGAGAGTCAGAGCCTCGTTTGTTGATTACCAGGGTGCACCACGAGTAGGTGAGGTTGGCTTAAGTCCCGTGTGTTGTTGTGCGGGACTCCTTACACCCTTATATATTACCATCAGACGAACGGATCACTAGTGTAGATTCTGTATTTCTTACTGTCTTAGGTTACTGTTCTTTTCTCGTGGTCTAGACAATGTCTACTGGTAATAAGTAAAAAGTGTCTTCGTTTTTCTTCAGGTTATAAACTAATGTTTCCTGTAATAGCCATCAGTCCTCTATTGTAAATAAATGAATAAATGTATGGCACACCTAGTCCTGCGTGTCCGAAGCAGAAGAGGCAGCCGTCGGTGCCGTTGATGACGGCGTGGATGACGTCAGTCAGTGCACTCGAACAAATCTCCGTCTGTAACAAAATGGCGAGCAAACCGTTATATTAATCATTTATTTAAAACATTAATTAGCGCTTAAAAATTAGGTTCCAACCGGGGAACCTAATCACATGTACCGATTGGTATTACGACCTATGGAAGGAGCATTTACTGGTGGTAGGTCTCTGTTGCCAGAGGCCGTCTGCGTACCCCCGCGGCTCTTATTTCTACCGCAACTCAGGGGACCCAAGCCAACCTCACCTGCTCGTGGTGCACCCCGCTAATCAATAAATGAGGCCTTGGCTCCTGTCAACTCGCTTTGGGCCAGCGTGGTGGGAAATGGTATGAAGCCCTACATGCGACAGCCCAGTACCCAGCGTTACCGGAGGCAATGCTGACTGTACGTGGAGATCTTTGGCGGAGACCTTTGTTTAGCAGTGGACGTCTATCGACTGAGGATGATAATGATGATAATATGTTCCTGACGTCTGTTGGCAGATGATAATGAGTGCTGAACTAACATATCCGTGCAGGTAAGTGTATATATGCTTACAACAGTCAGCATCATTTTTCTGGGCGGAGGATAAAATTCATTTATCACTAAGATGAAGATGAGATATTCGTATATGTTACGTTGTATATAAAGAAGAAGGAAGAAGACTATCTCTTCTATAGTAAGTCAACCACTACAACTTAGTCTATGAATATTTTGATTACATAGTGGTTCTACTAAATTGTTCACTTAAAATAATCATATTTCATATATTTAAACATATTTAGGGTTATATTTTTAAAACGATTACATATACATATATTATATTATATATATATATATATAATACATAGGAGATATCAAGAGATTCATTAACTCATCGCATCTCCGAAACTATTAGAAATAAATATTATAAATTTGGTACAGATGATGCTTATGCCGTTTAGAGGTCAGCTCAGAATGGATTTTATAAAATTCCTTCTTCGAATGAGGTTGCGGTTTCCCACGCTCGGGGTTTCCCTGAATGATCGAATCAGAAATGAGGAGATCCGTAAGAGAACTAAGATCACGACATAGTCCAAAAGATTGCTAGCCTCAAGTGGCAATGGCAGGACACGTCGCTCGAAAGAATGACAGCCGATGAGGCACCAAGATCCACCAAGGAAGACGTAGTGTTGGCAGGAACCCCACCAGGTAATCCGACGATCTGGTGAAGATTGCGGGAAGCAGCTGGATGCGGGCAGCACAGGATCGATCGATGCAGAGTCTTTGGGGGAGACCTATGTCGAGCGGTGGACGTCTGTCCGCAGTTAATGATGATGATGATGGTGACGTTCAGCGAAGCGGGTGGGGAGCAGCTAATATTTATATGTATGATAAACTAGCTGTTATCGCTTGTATTGCTGTCCCTAATATAAAATTATACCGCAAGTGACCTTCTATAGCATTCGTTACTATAGCAACCGCATAAATAATACCAAATGAAAACGTTTATAAAAGTTAATTAGAAATTAAATGATGAATGATCTATGAAATTCAAAAAATAAATAGCCCATAACCATCTACAAATCATTCCGCGTCGAATGCTTATGTTCCTATGCCGATATGTTCACTAGTTTTCACGTGATAGGCGAACAAAAACACCCCTTTTCATTATATATATATTCCCCTTCTACGGGGCCTATTACACCTGTTTGCGAATTTGGAGTTAAATATAAACAATTGACAATTAGGATATGTACAGTAGAGGCAGCTTTTCAGGCTTTGATCTCACTGTCACCGGGTAAATAAAAAAAATAAGAAAACGGTTAATTTTATCATTGAGAGATGAAATTGCTGAAAGTCTGAAAGTAAAACTAGTTTTCATCTTAGCTCCTAACGTCCGCGTCGCACTTGCTATACCGCAACAGTTTAATCCCCCGGGCGTACCTTAAGTCCGCTTAATTATCTGGGAATCCCCACGAAAGAAAACACCACCGAGTCTAGCTTAGCGCAGCTTAGCGCCGAGCACGACGTAAGTGGAGGGAAAGGAAGGGGTGAGGATTTACCTAAAATATTCATAGCGTTACGTTCACTTCGCTCACTTAACGTTCAAGAGTCAGTCATTTTGTAAGGGTTCATATGTTGAAGGTAGTTGGGAATTCATTAATTTAGATATCACGAATTTTTATGGGTGATGGTTGAAGAGTATTCTCAACATAAACATTTCAATGATCTATAGATCATTTTTTTTTGCATGTTCACCTTGTGGTAGGCGACCCTGCTCATAACAATGGGATACTCGTTGGGATGGTATTTAAAGTACCACATTATACTCGTCACCTTGAGACAAGAGATGTGTCTCGTTACCCCAGTAATTACACTAGCTACAGCGCCCTTCAAACCGGAACACAGTAATGACCAACCGTCAGGAAAAATATTTTTGTAAATAAATTAACTGTTGGAACATACGAAAAAATTGGTTTATGTTGAAGATATCATTTGTAGACCCTGAAATTTATTTCCATTACCCAAAAATTTTCCCCCAGGAGACCTGGACGAAACTTTACATTGATTTCTTAGTGTATAAAAAAAAAATCTAGATTGGTTCAGCCGTTTGAGAGCTACTTCGTTTCACAGATAACGCGTTAAGCTCAATAACGTTCATATAACGTAAAAGCGATCAGTTGAGTTTAGGAAACAATTTGGGGAGTGTGTGTGTGTGTGTGGGGGGGGGGGAGGGGGCTGAAACAATAACGTATAATGTCGGGGGTGGATTTAGTAGTGAACGGCGTGGGCGGGGGTGGTCGGGGTGGTCGGGGTGGTCGGCGCAGTGCGTTGGCGGATGCAGCGACGCGCGGTAAGCCCCTAAGCCTGCGTCCGTCCTGTCCGCCGCCGCTGAGTTATCGCTGGATAACCTGGTCGCATGCGTCACTGTGTCCGGAGCCACTTGTTATGTACGCAACACGCACTACGTCACTTCACCATGGACCACTCTACTCAGATGGGTCATTAGATCATTTTTTGTCCCCATGATGTTTCTTCATAATCATCATTCCATCCTATCGATCTCCAATGCTGAGCGTAGGCCTCCTCCGTTTAACCACTCGAATTAGTTGTGTCGTTTAATAGTTTTTATATTAAATAAAAAAAAAAGTTTGACACATTATATACAATATATGTATATAATAAGTATATATGACAATATACTGGTGGTAGGTCTCCGATGACGGAGACCGCCTAGGTAGGTATCACCACAGCTCCTATGTCTGTCTCCAGACAGCAGTGTGCAAACATTACTGTGTTCCGGTTTGAAGGGTACTGTTGCTATAATTACTGGGGTAACGAGGCTTATCATGAGATGTCCCAAGGCGCCGAGCGCAATATGATGCTGTGAATATCATTGGAGTCACTTTGTAATGGGCGTAACATTTACCTTTAGATGAACGTCTCGCTCGTCTCGTTGATTTCATTAAAAAAAAAATCGCCCCCAGTATAGCTAGTTAGTATTATAACTATAGTATTAAAAATCAGTGAAAGTCTAGCTCTGCTCAGAATCGGTGCTTTTGTGGGGAAGACAAGGTTATATAGGATTTCTACCCACTGAAATACCCACGATGGTTACCTTCAGTGACCCCGGGATCGTCTGCGGAACGCTACGGTGCCTCCCAGCAAGATGCCTAAAGCATGTCCTAAAGAGGGCTGCAGAAGCACTAGACCACCTCGTATTTGTCGTTCATCTCGGGCTGGTTTAGTGGACAACACTTACAAAGCCCGTGAAGCCGAGAACCTATGACAAGCAGGGGTTACTCTAGTTTTATTAATAGCCGGAGACTATAGGGCCAACGGTGGTACCTGCCTGGACGGTCTCCGGCAACGGATACCCACCACTAGTAAATCCTCCTTTGTATTAGTGTTCTTCTCGTTCTACTAATGTGGTGTGACGCTTACTCAGATACGAATCGACAGTTTATCGTTTTTTTTTTATAATTATTATTCAATTATTTGAAGACAAAGGAATGGAGCGGGATGAAATACCATCAGTTAAAAAGAATAGCCGAGGATCGAATTGGTTTTCTGTATGCGTTCGTCAAACTTCAGTGTGAAGAGGGCACCTAGTGATGATGATGATTTAATTAAGCGATGTGACGAGCGCGACGTTCACCTGATGGTAAGTGATACACCCCCCCATAACAACGCGGCGCTAGTTAATATGGTATGCATTGAATCACACTGCGCTCATCACCCTGAGACATATGTTGAGTCTAGTCAGCCCAGTAATTAAATGTAATAAACTCCGGTTTGAAGTTATTGAGCTACAGCGCCCTTCAAACCGGAGCACGGAGTACTGTACAAATATTACTGTGCTACAGTTTGAAAGGCGCTGTAGTTATTGAGCTACAGCGCCCTTCAAACCGGAGCACAGTAATATTTGTACAGTACTGTATGTCTGCTGCAACAGGCGCTGCTGTGGTACCTACCAGGACGGTCTCCGCCAAGAGACCTACCGCCAGTACCAACCCCGCAATGGTAATACCGTGTATATAAAGTGTAATCTGTTGATGGTATGACGCGAACCGCGCCGGCCGCTCGCCGCCGTGCCATCAATATTAAGTAATCCCTTTATCCTGTCTCCCTGCGAGTGCGTTAGCCACTTAACAAAGCTTAATTTGTTAGGTATTGTAATTACATTTGTGCTTAATTCAAATTAGTTCCGCTTCCGTTTAAATATGCGAAACCGAACGGTAATTACATACGCGCAGTATCCACGACTCTATAGACAATTAACGTCTGATGTGGAGATCTTTGGGTGGAGGCCTATGACCAGCAGCGGGCGTCTATCAGTTGATGACGATGATTAACCTGTTAACCGGGGAATTCCCTTTTTAATTGCGTAAGACTTGTCAGTAAGTCACGCCCGGAGAACGTATGAAACTATATGTCCCACCAAGGCGCAACATTGCAAGTACGTATTTATACGTCGTACCCGTACTCGCTATTATTTCCATTTGACGTATTTATATTGACGACTAGGTTAAAAAGGGTAAATGAGATGAGCGGGATGTTCACTTAATAATAGGTAATACGCCTAACCATAGCAATGTAGCGCTAATTAGGATGGTATAGCACCACATTGCGCTCGTCTCTATTGCTGGAGACCGTCTAGGTGGGTTAGTGTTGCCTATTGCACCTGACAAACGGTACTGTGCAAACATTACTGTGTTCCGGATTGAAGGGCGCTGTAGCTAGTGTAATTACTGGGGTAACGACACCGTATGTCTCAAAGCGACGGGTGGATGTTGTCTCGTTACCCCAGTATTTTCACTAGCTACGACGTTCTTCAAACCGGAACATGGAAATATTTGTGCACTGCTGTTTGTCTACTGTTCTTATACAACAATAAACAATTTAAGATAAATATAATAACAAATGGTGAAAGTGTTGGCAGGCCCCCCACCAGGTGATCTGATGATCTAGTGAAGGTTGTAGGAAGGAGCTGGATGCGGGCAGCGCAAGATCGATCGATGTGGAGATCTTTGGGGGAGGCCTATATCCAGGAGTGGACGTCTACCGGCTGATAATGATAATAACAAATAAGAGAAGATCAAATCAAAGTTATTTAACTTAAATATCATGTGTGTGATTACTTTTAACTGACATATATCTATTGATGGAAGGTCTCTCTTGTCGGAGAGAAACAGTACTGTGCATAGATTATTGTGTTCCGATTTGAAGGGCGCTGTAGCTTGCGAAACTATTGAGGTAACGAGACAACGCCATTATAACTGGCGCCACGTTGTTATCTGCAGGCGTATCACTTACCATCGGGTTACCGTCCTGCTCGTCTCGTCGCTCAATGAAATAAAAAAAAAACGTATCACTTACCATCAGGTGAACTCGCTGGTGTCGTCGCTTAATTGAATTAAAAAAAAAAGTATTAAATATGTAACGGTATAGAGTTTTGAACGTTTTCATAACCCAGGTGCATTCCTCGCCCGTTGGAAATTCATGCGCGAATATCCCTGATCCGGTTGCGAGTTTTCATGTTTAAATTGTTAAAGCGCCGGGGATGCGTCGACGGAAAATCGGCAACTGCACCGTTACGTCTCACATTTTCATCCCTCGGTGCGGGCGTTTGAATTTTTCAGCACATTCTCCAACTTACACGGTACAGAGGAGAAGCGATATTCCAATTCAGATGCATTAGAAACGCATCATAAAATCTTTCCTGAATCATCTAACCTTTATTCAGGAAGCGACTATGAAGCCGCTTGTGCATTTACTAGTGATGATGATGTACACTGCACCATGTTGCACCCGTCGCTTTGAAACATAAGGCGCTGAGTCTCGTTACCCCAGTAATTACATTAGCTACAGCGCCCTCCAAACCAGAACACAGTAATGTTTACACACTAATGTTTGGCGGTAGAAATAGGTGCTGGTACCCACCTAGACCGTCGTACAACAACTTGATGCTAGTGAAGATGGTATATACAGCATCATTAGGCCCGTCGCCTTAAGACTTGATATGTTCGGTCTCGTTACCCCAGTAATTGCACTAGTTACAGCGCCTTTCGGACCGGAACACAGCAATGTTTGCACATCAGTGTTTAGCGGTGGGAATAGGAACTGCAGTGGTTTCCAAAATTTTGGATTCATTCTATCCCAGCAGCCAGGACTCGTGGATGTTGCCAGCTGTAGATTACGCAGAATTTATTATTCACTTTATTTTTCGACGCCGTCCTCAAAGGACGAAGTTCGAAGGAAGCAGGACCGGGCGGAGCGACGCTCGGAATATCGAAAGACTTCGCGTACATTATTTTAATGTTTTAATAACGGATGTAATGGTAACATTTTTTTTTTATTTTTGCCACCAACTAGAGCGTGGTGATGTCAGCTCTTCGACATAATGAGCGCCGAGTTTGTTTCGGAAGGATAACTCCGGTGATTTTTATAAATATTTCAGCTTACATTATGTTCAGGTAACAGGTGTCGTTATAATGTACCTGTTACTGGTAGTAGGTCTCTGTTGTTGGAGACCATCTAGGTAGGTACCATCGCTAGCCCTGTACTCTCGGGCTAGTAAGAATAGGACTAAGGTAAGCCTTGCCTGTCGTAGAAGGCGACTAAATGAGTCTAGGAGATTTACGAGCTTTTAGGGTGGGGGCCCTTATCGCTCAACTAGCGAACCTGCGTGGGACAGCGTATGACTCAGCGGTGGGGCCTAGGAGGGTTAGGCTCCTCCTCAGAGACGTGTAACACAAAGTTTAGAGGAGCACTGGTGCGTTCTATAAGACATCCCGGAGCTTCTCCGAATGTACTGATGCAGACCACGGAAGGGGTTTTAGTGGGTAACAATCTCACATAATCCTGCCTTTCCCCCAGAAGCAGCGTATATTTCGAAAATTTCTTCGCCGAAACTAAAAAAATGTAGGTACTACCGCCACGATTACTATCGCTAAACAGTAATGTGCAAACAATACTGTGATCGGGTTTAAAGGGCGCTATAGCTAGTGTAATTATTGGGGTAACAAGAATAAAAATCCTATGTCTTAGGAAGATGATCACAATGAGATGCAGTATGTATTATCCTAATTAGTGCTGTGTTGTTACGGGCAAACGTATCACTTAACATCAGGTGACCTTTCCGCTGGCTTCGTCATTTAGTTATATAAGAAAAATATCCGTAGTTCTTTATGAGTAAATTTGACTACATAACATTGCTGCTGGCCTCTATTAACCAAGCGAGAGAGAAGTTCATCTGGTGGTAAGTGGTAAACAAAAGTAATTAAATTAGCTCTACAACGCCCTTCAAACCGGCGCATAGAAATGTTAGCCACATTACTGCTTGCCGGCAGCAATAGGAGCTGCGGTGGTACCTACCTAGCTACCACCAGTAAAAACTTGGGATGGTTACCTGTGGGTCATCCTGCGAGAAAATGGCGTCAAATGCGAACATTTTTGGTGCCGCGACGCCGACCTTCCGGTCCTCGGGCGCCGCCGCAGCGGCCGATGCCGTTTCGCACAACGTAACCTGCTTCTTGCGTTTGTCCAGCGAGAAGGTCTGAGTGCCGCTTGTGAACGGACCCTCGCCTGATGCACCGACTCTCAGCATCACCTTCACCTACAACAATAAGAAAACATACGTTAAGGGATCGGTTGTGGGTAAAATTTTAAGTGCAATGTGAAGCTGTGCATCTCAACTAGCTCTTCGTTGTTGGGATGCTGTTGTCGTGTTGAAGAAGTCTTTCTTGACACAGGGGTCTTCACTTGTCTCTCATTACACAGTAATATCACTCCAATACATGGTAGAAATTGGCACTACCATGGTGTCTTTAAGAGGTCGAAGGTACTCTGTTTTTGGTGAGAAGGTTATTCTTTGTATCAGTCGGATAACGCTCACAGCTGGACATAGACCCTCAAGGACCTGCTTGCCAATTGGTCCTGCTCTGTCCGCTTTATTAGACCGTCAGTCTACCTAGTGGGGGCCTGCTAGTACTGCATCTTTTTTATTCAACGAAGTGACGTGACAAGCGGGACGTTCTTCTAGACACATAAGGTGTTGTCTCGATATCCCAATAACTTCACTAGCTACAACGCCCTTCAAACTGGAACATAGTAATATTTGCACAGTCCTGTTTATCGGTGTAGGGGTTCTCGCTCAACAGCTCACGGGACCCAAGCCAATCCCACCTGCTCGTGGTGTACCTTGCTAATCAACAAACGAGGCTCTGGCTCCCACCAATTCGCACTAGGCCAGCGTGTTGGGAAATAGCCCAAATCCCTCCTTATAAAGCCCTGAAAACGACGTCCATATTCGCAGGCGTTTTTCGAGAAGTTGCTGGATGCGAGCAGCACGTGAACGAACGATCTGGAGATCTTTAGAGGAGGCCTATGTCCAGAAGTCGTCTATCGGCTGATGATGATGACTATTTAACGGTGGAAATGGGTTATGAGATATTTGTGCCCACTTCAACCCCTGTGGTCACCGATAGTGTGTTACGAGGAGATCTCCTGTAGATCGCAGCGGTTCAAACGGGGCTAATCTTTTTTAACTGTGTTAAAATAATAAACATTTAATTCTCCGTTAACGGCATTGAGGGTGGCATTTAGTGGTGTATCCGCGCCACGAAAGGGTTTTATCGTATTGTTGAACCGTTGTACGGTTTTGTGCTGAGAGCGGGCGCGGGTTCAAAGCCGTTGTTTGTGATGCTTCGTTAAGCGGAGATTTTGCGAGTTTGGATACAGCGCGCCCGCCCCCACCCTCTGGGATGTTGCTCCTCGTTACATACAGCCTTTTCATTGTGATATGTGAAGACGACTTTATAGTAATACATAAATAAATGTGAAATAAAGCCTTCGTTATGGGAAAAACTTGGAACGCTTGGAATGAAAATCTCTTGTAAACACGAAGGTATATTTGAGAACTACTGGTGTCATAACCTGGATATCAGGAACGATCCATTGGAAGTTCGATCACCAGTGGCTTTTAACTCAAATTAAATGACATGACATGTCCTCTGTCTTCGCAGACTAACAGAGGAATATGAAAAGCAAAATAACTGAACCAGTCGCCGTAGCCGAAAACGACCTGGAGGATACACACACAGTAACACGAAGATTTTTCATAAGAATGAAAAAAAACAATCTTCCGTTCGTCTCCATATCTATATTCATCAGGATCTCAAATAAGTCTCTCTTGTTCATCAATTTTAATCATGAACAATATTTATCAACAAAAATGTGATGGATGAGAGAAAGTAATGAACCACTGATGTTGTGAAGGAAGAAAGTGAGGAAATGAATAGAACGAAAAATAATAATAAAGGCAACAATGAAAACCATTATGGTCATGTACCCATTCTCTTTTCTAGGTTTTCTAGGTTCTAGGTTCTCATAAAAAATTGTGTACCATCATGTCAGATAAACAAGTTCAGTACTACCTTTTTACCGCTTTTGACATGTATTTATTTCGTCATTTCATATTTTATCACCCCTATTACTTAAGTGCTTAGAAGCAAGTGCTACATTTTTACCCCCAATAAAAAATACATTTTAATCGACCTAAAAGCCACAATATTGCGTCCATTCCTTTTGAACCCTTGTCCTCCATTCGCTGAGGTGGTCAACGTGTAGATGTAGGTGGAAAAGGAAATCATTCTGTTATCATCATATATAAGATATAAATTTGTTGGACTTTTTTTTTGTTTTGACGTAAAAATATATTAAAACTGTTTAAAAAAAAATTCTTAAAATGTGTTCTTAGACATCTCAACTTTGAAGCGATATTCGATGATGAGTCTAATGGGTAATGACAACGAAGTTCTATTCTAATGTATTACTGGAGTACAGTTATGACGTTGATAATGACTATACTGTACATTGATAATGAATGAGGGTCATGGTAAGCAAGCTGTAATGAAAGAATCCTGTCATAATCCAAACTGCAACGTACTCTTTAATGAAGTAGGGATCTTTGTATTACATTACTGATGGTAGGTCTCTGTTGCCGGACACCTGCCTGCTATTATTTCTGCTGCCGAGCAGAAGACTGAAAACATTACTGCCTTCCGGTTTGATGGTCGTTATAACTATTGAAATTGATAAAATCTCGTCACGCTTTTACGTCTCAAGGCGACGAGCAAAAAAAAAATAGCAAAGGGATTGTTTAAAGACATGATTTATCGATATATCTGTATAGCAAAACCGCCTTTAAGTTTGTGGTAATAATTACAGGACTATTAGGACAAACTTAATATTTTTTATTAAATAAAGCTGCAAAACGAGCGGGACGTTCACTTGAAGTTAAGTGATACGCCTGCTTATAACAACGTGGCGCTAATAAGGATGTTATACACTGGACTACTTTGTGTTCGTCGTTGTGAGAGATAAAATGTTGAATTTCGTTAGCACAATAATTATACTAGCTACAGCGTCCTTCAAATTGGATTACTAATATATGCACACTACTGTTTGCCTGATGAAATAGGCGCTGCGTTCGTACCTATATAAACGGTGTCCAGCAACAGACCTGTCCAGTTAATTAAGGATAAGAATCTATCGTACCTAGGATTCTTAGAATGTTCTGGTACACATCTCTTGTGTCGTAGCTATCGTCGTATCGAGTTCCTTGCTATACGTGACTACAAACCGCACCCTTAGCTCCTCAAGGCTGTTTAGCAGCACCATGTACTTGCGTGTCGCCACAGGCAGTGCCAAATGCGGATCAGGTTTAATATAAAGCGATACCTTTGACACGGGCCGCGCCTTGCACGGGACCAGGTGTAACAAAGCGCCCACAAAGCGCGCAACTTATCTAATTATTTCCGCCAACTAAAATAGTTTCCGCGCAGCTTCCGGCGCGGGATGTGATTACTTAAACAATGGCGGCGGCGTCTCGCGGATCGCTAAGCGAGTAATTAGTTCAGAATTAATTATACCTGCATGTCAACCTGAATTAGAGAACTTGGATGCGTGCGATTTACGTGCCTCATCCAAAGTATACATTGCCCACTGAAGAGATGAATTCCCGTTTAACTATTGGCTTAAGCTAGCAGATGATACGATAAAGCTGCTGTATGTAGCTTTAAGATAAGATAAAAAAATGGCAACATTATATGAAAATAATGCGGTAAGTTTTTCTGGGTTTCCCCAACCCAAACAACAAAATTGGACCTATTTATAAAATCATGTGATAGTGACCCCATATGAATCCCTACTCGATCGATGTGGGAATCTTTGGTAGAGGCCAATGTCCAGCAGTGGACGTCTATCGCCTGTTGAGGTGATATTGTGATAATACTTAAGTATCATATATTTTTATCAAGAGTGACTCTGAGTATCCTGCAGTTTTCTTCTCAGGAGAGCCTAGAATAATCACCGGTCTGTATTCGCCTGTGTTTATGGTATTGTTTGAGTTATTTTAGATTGAGGGTCGTAAAAATTGCCAAATTACTGTGGTAACGACACCACTGTTACTGATATACTTTTACCAATCAATAAATGTTTTAATTGTTTTACGTATGTTTGTTAATTATTTTCATATAACTCTCATATCTGGAGCCATACATATTATTTACATACTGGCAATACTGGTGACGGATGTATGTTTGTATTGTTTACGAATCAAAGTTATTGATATGAAAATCATTTAAAATGTTATAAATATTGATTTTCAATTTGATTTATTTTTCTTATATCCTTTTACATTCATATTAACATTGCGTAAGATTATTTGATGACCGGAAAGCGTAGCGTCGGCAGACCCCCATTAATTGGACATAGGAAATAAAAAGAATCGGTGGGAGCCACTGGATTCAAACAGCGCAAGACTGAGATTTGCGGAACACATTACAAGAGATCTATGTCCAGCAGTGGACGTCCATCAATTGGAATGATGATGATGAAAGTTCTTTGACAGTCATACGGAATCAATCATCAAAATATGTAGTATAGACAACATTAGCCATAAATTTCGTAACAATTATGTTAACTCGTATTAAATTATTATGTATATATGTATGTGTATATATATACATGTATGTCAATACGTACGTGTACGGCAATCCAAATGATAGTTGAATTCCATTACATGATCAGCGCCCTGTCTACACGTCTCTCTAATTTGTGAGGTGCGTCAACAATTGAATAATAAATCTGTTTCAATAACCCTCTAATTGACTAAGTTGTAATTGCACAACTTAATTACATAAATGTAAGTTGAATCACAATTTCGGTTAGCCGCGAAACAGGAATAAGGAAAACCGTAGCATGAAGAATACAGATACATATTGCTCAAAAGACTGATAGCTTCCAATGAAAATGGGTATGGTATGTAGCTCTAAGGATTTGTGGCAACTGATGAAGTCCTCGACTGGTTGTCATATCTATGGAGGCAGTGTTAGCAAGTCTATCATATGGTAGACTATTGATATAGTTACGGTCATGGAAGTCTGACGGGCGCAAGTAGCACAGGACGTGTGATCGCTGCTGCAAACCATATAAGTTTATTTGAATGGGAATTTGAAAAAGGAATCTGTATGGTATAATTTCGTTGCAAACATGAATTTGCATTACCATTATAAAAAAAAGCAAATCATCATTAATTTAGTAATTAATTGTTCACTAATAAACCGCTGTAAAAAGTGATTTACCATATATTCCAGTGCTGGTAAAAGTCATAAAGATGCTGCCTTGTTCTTATAATTATTAGATCCTTACATATGAAATTAGCGTTTTGTCGTACTGACCACTTTGATCTGAAATATCTCCTCTTCGGTTAAGAATTCTAAATTCAAATTTATAAATTCATTTAGCTGATACATTTGAGTTTTGAAGCCAGTCATTCATTTTTTTTTCCTCATTATTTTTTTCTTTGGCGACGCTTATTACCGTACAATGGAAAACATGAAATATCGGTATATTTACGAGTACGCACTTTCCTCTATAAACACATTAAATGAAACTCTGTGAGTGGCGATGGAGATATTCTAACCTGTTTCTCCCTTTGTTATACATACTTAATAACTGAAAACTGCTAATAAAGAGTATAACCAAGTTTTTAAATAAAAACGTAAAACTTTGCTGCATGAAGCAGTTATTACAACCTTCGCCGCCGAAGAGGGGACAAAAGAAATTAATTTTAAACTCCGCCGAAAGTATGCAGCGGACCGCATGATTAGACCTGAAATCCCCTAACCTGAGGGAGTAAGTGCCCAGCCAGATAAGCCTAGATTAACCATTGATATACTAGGTCCAAATTTACATAGGCATTGTTACTAATAACAATAAATTAATAAGTATTATATGTACATAACTAAATTAATTGGAAAGCTTTTCCAAAAGAATCGGGTGCGGGTTAACATGTGATAGAAATGAAACTGTGTTCTGGTTAATTTGTAAGAGAATAAGATAAATATACTATGAAGGTGGTAGACAGAGAGAGAGAGAGATAAAATGAAGCACTTAAGGTGACATTTTGGTATAGATAGAAATTCTTGAATTCAATTCCAAGCAGGGCCCGTGGTAGAATAATGGACACGCTATAAACTAAACCACAAACCACAAAACGGAGACGAAGGTTAGGGAAACTGTATCGAAACGGATTTTATCTCATTGCCTCACATCCTCAACCCTATTTATATTTGTCCATTTTTCGTTTCATATCTTTTTTACAAGACAACCCCTTTAGAGCCTATAGAGCCTATAGATCTATTATAACAGTATATAATTTTAAAGCATTATATTATACTGTCACCTACAGTGGGTCTGGTGAGAAAACTCGAAGTTGCATCGAGAGCAATGGAAAGGGCAATGCTCTAGGTTTCTCTACGTGATCAAATCAGATATGCGGAGATCCGCAGAAGAACTAAAGTTATCGACATAGCCCAAAAGATTGCTAATCTTAATGGCAATGGGCAGGACACATCGGTTAAAGCACTGATGGTCGATGGAGAAGTAAGGAGGCGGACCGATTGGAATGGAGATCCTTGAGAGAGGCCTATGCGCAGGAGTGGGCATTATCCGGCTGATAATATAATGTAATAAGAAGGCATATGTTAGTATAACATGAGCAATCAAGACCATAAGTCTTGGGTTCCGTATCCTTGGATCTAGAGTTGTGAGAGTGGACTGCATGAAATATTAACTGAACGTATAATAATACCTTCTTTTATACCACTAAGCGACAAGACGAGCGAGACGTTCACCTGATCGTAAGTGATACCCCCAGACATAACAATATGGCGTTAGTTAGGATGGTATACACAGCACCACATTGCGCTCGTTACCCCAGTAATTTCATTAACTGTAACGCTCTTTAAACCGGAACACAGTAATGTCTGCAGACTAATCACCGACTACAAAGATCTACCACCAGTACATTTAATGTGATGTTAACCTAGTATTTTTACTAGCTGGTATTTCTCATAAAGATGTACTTAATATTTGGAACCAAGTTTTATTCATGAATGTATATATTTGAGTAAGCTTCAGTTTAATATCCGTAAGTTTTTACTTATTCATCATTATCTTCAACATCGGCCGATAGACGTCCACAGCTCTATAGGCCTCCCCCAGATTCCCATGTTTGTAGGGGTTTATGTTGGGGGGATTTTAGCTATTACCCACCACGCTGGCCCAATGCGGATTGGTAGGAGCGTGAGTCTCGTTTGTTGGTTAGCAGGGTGCACCACGAGCAGGTGAGGTTGGCTTGGATCCTGTGCTGTTATGCGGGACCCCTTACACCCCCTTTTACTTATTAAATAGTTTTATTTTATTAATGGACATTAGAGAAGTAAATTTTGCACAGTTCGGTTAATGGAAATGGATTTTAATAATTTAATATTCACTTTGTGCAGTTGCATTGTCTGTACGGACTCTCTGTCCATCCGTTGCATTATTCTAATTTGACCCTTACCGTGAGCACCATAGAGTTCAAAAGGCGGTACTCCAGTTTTCAGCAAACGCAACTAAGCCCTGCAAGGACGACTAAATCCTTAAATCTTGAATGACGCGTCCAGCGGGATGATATCACTTCGGGAGCTGGTGGCTGTCCATATGGAAATTATTTCGCTTATCTACTATCCCGCAGTCAATACGGTACAGTACTACATGATCAACCCAGCTTGTAAATAACTGGTCGGCCTGATGCTGGAGACCGTCTATTTTTGCCGACAAACAGTAGTGTGCATTACCGTGTTCCGGTTTGAATGGCACTGTGGCTAGTAAAATTAATGGAGTAATGAGATTTACCATCTTATGCTTGAAAGCGGCAAGAATAAAGATGTTGTATCCATGAGGTGATAACGTATTAAGTCTCGTTACTCATCTATCATCATCATCAGCCGATAGACGTCCATTGCTAACCATAGGCCTCCCTCAATGATTCCCGCACGATCGGGAACGGATTCATATGGAGGGATATGGAGTATTTCCCACCACGCTGGCCCAATGCGGGTTGGTAGGAGTCAGTACCTACAGCGCCCTTCAAACCGTAACACAGTAACGCACAGTACTGTTTGGCAGTATGCGTTGCTGTGTTACGTGCCAGATGGTCGCCGGCAATAAAGATCTACCATCACTACCGTTACATTGCTATTAGCAAATCTATTCAGTATTATCCATCATTACCATCAGCTAAACGTTTCTCTTCTCTGGATTCTTTGTTGAATTAAAAAAAAAATTAAACCTAGTTTGTACTTCGATAAGAAACACAATAGCTTAAAGGAGTTTAAGCCATAATGCGATAAAATGCAGCTGCCCACTGAACAGCGGGGATTACGACTGATAAAATGTAGCCCCCTGCGGCGCCCCCGGGCTGCGAGGCGATGAAACAAATTGTAAGAGACGAGGTTCAGGGCGGGGGTGGACGTTCGTGTCACAGGGATATGGATAACACTTACCTCTAAGCTTTCTAAAATTTCCTTCTGAACTTATCAATTTTATTGGTGGTAAGTCTCTATTGCTGCAGATTGTCTAGGTAGGTATTACCGTAGCCCTGTAGTCTCGGGCTATTAAGAATAGGACTAAGGTAGTCGTAGAAGGCGACTAAAAGGATCGTCAGGTTCGTGCGCTTTGAAGGTGGGAGCCTTCAGAGGTTAATAAGCGAGCCTTAGGAGGAGGGCAAATGCATGGTAGTCTTGTATTTGCCGTAGCACAGCGTGGGTGCTAAGCAGTGCTTTGCCCCTCCGTGGGATGTTTGAACGAGAGTGCAGGGGGTCATCGGTGTGTTCCGTGGGAGATCCCGGAGCCCGTCCGTCGGACCACCTAGTGGAGGGCCTGCCTACCCTGCGATTTCCAGTACGCGGTGGCCATTCGAGAACCTTGGTACCTCATCAGCCAATGAATATATAAATAAATAAAATACCGCCATAACATCATTAACCAATACAGCTTCCATATTTGAAGGGATGAGAAAATAACAAAAGTGAATTTCATAACAACGCGGCGACATACCATTAGGTGAGATGACAAATAACTGGTGTGGTAATTGCGTGGAATGCTTCGCGGATTGCGAGGGTAGAAGACAAATCTCGCTGCCAACAAACAAAATGGCTGCCGACAGCTATTTTTTCCGACAGGAGAAACTCGGAGCTGTCGCGCGGATTAAAATTATCTCGTCTTAGACGTCGCGGCGGAGCTGAGAATATTAATGAGAGATGCGAATAGATCATTTAGATTTCGTGTGAATAATTTACTTGTCTGTCTGTTTGACGTTTGAAAGTAATAGTGAAGAGATTTTTTTATATATATATATGGGGTAGAGTATAATTAAATTGTAGTAACGTTAACTTGGTGGTAAGAAATACGCCTGACCCATAATAACGTAGCGCTAGTTAGGATGATGTACTCAGCGCCAAATTGTGCTCATCGCCTTGACATATTTAATGTAAAGGGTCGTTACCCCAGTAATTACGGTAACTGCAGCGCCCTTCGAACCGATACACAGTAATGTTTGCATTCTGCTGTTTGTCGGCTGCAATAGGAGCTGCGGTGGTACCTACCTAGACGGTCAATCAAAAATTTTTTTTTCAACAAAGCGACTAGACGAGCAGGAAGTTCACCTGATGGTAAGTGACACGCCTTCCTATAACATCGTACCACCAGTTAGGAGATATAAACAATATCGTTTTTTTTTTGTATAAAAAATTTAAACGTGTAGTTTTTTTGTTTAGACGAACGTTATAGAGACTGGAAAATGTTTTTTTTTAAACAATCATCATCAATCGTTAGACATCTATTCCTGGTCATAGGCTCAAATATATAGCCATATTCCTAGTACTTTGGATATGCAGGTATAATGATTTTACTGGTGACAGGTCTCTGCTGCCGGAGACCGTCTAGGTAGTTACCACCGCAGCGCCCATGGCAGCTGACAAACAGTTCTGTGCTAACATTATTGTGTTCCGATTTAAAGGGCGCTGTAGCTAGTTCAATTACTGAGTCTCAAGACGACCAGTACAATGCGGTGCAGTGTATATCATCTTAACCAGCTCCACGGTTCATCAGGCGTACGCCCGCTAGTATCGTCGCTTTGTAGAAAAAAAAAATATTGTTCTTTGTATGGGAAAATTACATATATATAATGGTATTTCATTTTTCTAACTAGAAACGATCCCTTTCAGCTCATTGGCGTTTCTCCCCAACCCCTCCTCCTTCACCGTTGAAATTTTCATCCATAAAGCGTACCGCTAAGGGTGCTAAGCTGAGAAATTCGTGTAATAGAGTGCGGCGCGACGGCTGTCCGGATCAGAGGCTGCGATGGACTCGTAGTATTGCCGGTATTCGCTCTTACTGGTGATTGATCAATATACTGTCGATTAGTTATATTATGAATAGTAAATCACGACGCTGGAACTGCCTGCCCGATGAAATTGGAAGGGATCCAAACGAAAGAGATTTTCACGAGAATGGTGAGAAGGCATTTTCTGGAAACTAGACTAGTACCTCATATATATGTATATTAGTGGATAATAGTTCAGTAAATAAAAAACAATGAAAATATGTGATACTACCTACTACTACATCAGCTCAGGTCCTAGGTTGGCAGAAATGGCCTGAAAGCATTAAGCTGGTATATTGTTACCTAACATAAGGTGTACAATAAAGATTTCAAATAAAATGAGACAAAGCAGGCAGTAAGCAATTAAGATCGAATTGGATTGATGTTGAATTGTAGACTTGTTCATCATCATCAGCTCGAAGCAGTCGAAGAGACATAGGCCTCTGCCAAAGAACGTCAATTGGCGCCATCTTTGGCTAACCGCATCCAGTCGCCTTATTTATTTAGTATCCTTATTGTAAGACCTAAAATTAGTTAACAGTAATCAGACTTAATGGCTGTGATGACCAGTCAACCTAGGATGTGGAAAGATGCAGGGAAAGAGAATTGTCTATTTTCAAAATTTCATTCATCCCTAATACCGGTGGTAGGTTTCTGGCGTCGGAGACAGTCAAGTAGTTACCACCGCAGCTACTATTCCTAACGCCGAACAAACATTACTGTGTTCCAGTTTGAACGGTGTTGTAGGTAGTGAGGTTACTGGAGTAACTAGTCTTTACAGTCTATGTCACCCTTACTGGCGTCACGTTGTTATACGTATCACTTATTATACGGGGATCGTCTCGTTCGTCTCGTAGTTCCATTAAATCAAAGATCGTTCTTAATATCAGAGAGATCTGCGTCTGCAGATCATATTCATACTGTAGACAAATCGTCTACAGTTTATGGGACAATGGAGAAGCCATCCCAATCTCGGATTTGCAGTAAAGGAAAATGAGCGAGGACCCGTAAACATTGTAAACAAACTCTCCATAACTCATCAGGGGTTTTACGAGCGATGCAATCAGTCAGGCGACGCGCCGAGGTGGGCCGTAAAGCATTCAGATCGGCGGACGGGTCCGTTCGGATGGAGTTTTGTCGCTGGAACGACGGTTATCACGATCAGTTAGGAACAGCGGGTTCACCTTCCGCTCCTCATTTATGATGTTGACACCGTTCACCAACAAACTTGACGTTCAGACGACAGTGAGATATTGTTTTGTCTTCCGTCAACATATTAAATGTTACTGACAGTTTCGTTTGAAATCACTGACAAGGTTTTTTATTTGACGAAGACACGAGTGAGATCTTCACCTGATGGTAAGCAATACGTCTGACTAGTAACAACCTGGCGCTAGTTAGAATGATACACGCAGCACCACATTATGCTCGTCGTCTTGAGATATAAGCTGTTAATTCTCGCTACTCAATTACAGTTTGAAGAGGGCACCTAATGATGATGAACAAGGTATTTTAAGTATTTTATTGGTGGTAGATCTCTGTTGATAGAGATCGTTTAGATAAACATCCGAACAGCTAAGTTATGTGCAAACATTAATAGTTACAGCTTGAAGAGGGTTGTAGCTGGTGAAAATAATGGGGGAGTGAGATTTAACAGGTTGTATCTCAAGACGACGAACACAATGTGGTGTTATGTGTATCAGTCTAATTAGCGCCAGGTTGTTACTAGTCAGACGTATTGCTTACCATCAGGTGAAGGTCTCACTCGTTTCTTTATCAAAAAAGAAAAAGAGGAAATCCGACAAACGGCGGAGGAGAAGACTGAAGCTGCGATTGGCTGTGTGGTGACAAAGGAGATGATGAGCTGCGATCTCAAGGAAAGCGATGTTTCAAATAGAGCGAAGTGGAATGAAAGAAGTAAGGAAGCAGATCCTGTCATAAGACGGAACAAATGCTGAGAAGAAGAGAATCGCATGCAGGTGATTAGTAATGAGAACGTATATCGCCTGATGATGATGATGATCACTGTGATTTGTATTTGATATACAAGGAACATTTCATATCCAAATTGTATGAACGGTTCCCGTTTATCCAGCGTCAGGAATAACGTTACCATGTCACATATTTCCTTCCCCCGCCATGATAAAAACAAAGGCACTTATTATAAATGTTACGTTCAGTTTTATGTTCCCGCTGGCGTCGGGGGAGGCGCGAAAGATGTACTACCCCGTATGAATTATGCATGATTTGTTACTGTGCCATTTACCCAGGTTTTTGTCCTGGGTAAGGAACGCTGCGGAGATTGCGCCCGTGCATTGTCACCTATGCGATGTGGAGAGGATAACGAATGTTTATGGACGCCGGAGTTAATAAAATAAGGGATTGTGAATTATGATCCATCCGCGCGTTTCCACAGTGCTTTAACCACCTACCGTCAGGATATTTATTTATTTTTTTATATAACGAAGCAGTTAAGTTCACCTTGTAAGTAATGCTTTATATAAATGGGGTGGTAGTTAGAATGATTACATGAACGTATGTTCCAAACCTTCTAAAGCAATTTTACACCATTAGAATCAGCCAATAGACGTCCACTGCTGGACATAAGCCTTCCCCAAAAATCTGAACGTTCGTCGAGATTGCTCATATGGAGGGATTTGGGTCGTTTCCCAATACGCTGGCCCAATACGGATTGGTGGGGGCTAGAGCCTCGTCAGTTTATTAGCAGGGTGCATCACGAGCAGATGAGGTTGACTTGGATCCCAAGAGTTGTTGTGCGTGACGCCTTACACCCGTTTTAATTTGATTATAAACCATACCTAAACTGTATTACTATATAATTTCATTACGTATATCTTTGAATGCTTAGTAGTAGCGATAAAAACTAGATTATTCTTTAATGCAACTATAAGTAACAAAATGTTAACATCAACCACCAATAGATTCTTGACAGCATCCAAATGGTTAAGCATTTTATAAACCTGCCGTCATTGGTAGCCGAAGCGAATTTCTAATATGAAATGAGAAATTATCCCACTTACGTTTATCACTAAGAAACTGATTTGAATACTGATCTGCATGAAAAGAAAGCTGCTAAGAGGTCCAATTAACATTTGGTGTACATTAAATCAGAGCATACGCTTCCGCCCCGCTCCCGTCCCGAATGAATTATGTAAATCGTCTTCAGCGGTTAACATCGTAATATTGTAAGCGACACTTTGAACCCCTATATCTTAACCATCACACAGAACAACTGGAAGAGCATCAAATTATATATTATTATTAAAAATTAAGTCTATTGTCTCTTTATCTGGAACTAAGCTACTTAAATTTGAAACCTTAAATATAGTAATGCTAACGTACATCACGAGAGATACCGATGTAAGAGACGTGTTAGATCTCTTTCGCCTCGATATCCTTTACGTGTCGTAAAAGGCGAGTAAGAAAGGGACAATTCTGAGAAAATGTCAGCAGCTTTGATTGTGACCGACAATCTGCATCCCAGTAATTAAAAATATAATATAATAGTAACACTAATTGTGAAGACATCTTGCAAGAAAAAGAAAGATGATAATAAAGTAGCATTGCAGTGAACAAAAACTAAAGATGGTTTAGACGGACATAATATTAATAATGATTCGATTTGATTGTAGCGTACCTTCTTGTTCTTGCTAGACTTTGTCCCATCTTCACTTGGGGTAGGCTCTCTTGGCTATTCATCTTAATCTATGTCTATTTTGTGTTATAGCTTTGCATGCAACCATTGAATTTGTTGTCTTTAAAAGAATCTAACAAATATATGATCAAGTCCTAGATGTAGAGTGATAAATACAAAGATTTATTACTAGATAGAGAGAGAATGAGAATTGATTATATCGAAAATGAATTTAAACTTTGTAAGCATATATTGAAACTTTACAGTATGTCTCTTTCAGTAAATATATATCGGTCCATTCGAAATTCTTACGGCGAAGATGGTATCTGAGTAAACATAAATTGGGTGGGGTGCCGCGGGCGGGGTGCTCAGGTGAAAATTATCAAAGGGAGCGGCAGACAGATTCCAACCGAACATTGGTTACGCGGAGTTACGGCCGCTTGCGATTGCGCTGTTTCATGTAACGCCGTGTTTGTATATACCATCGTAATATCTCAGTGTGATTTGTCTGTAGATATGCAAAAACATAAATTTGATACTTACTGATACGGCCATGGTGAGACCAACCATTTGATTAGGGTAGCGCTAGATCTCGAAATTAAAAAGAAAAGCCCTTGGACACTTCTGACTATTTGGTTGACGATGATCAATAATGATCTAAAGAATAACAAATTGGCAGAAGTTATGACACAAAATAGAGGTAAATTTAGAAGAATGACCAGGAGGACTGACCTCAAGTAAAGATGGGACGGTCTAGCAAGAAGAAGAAGAATTGTAGGTCTTTTTTAATAGATTCTTCTATATCAAACTGCACGATAAATGTTAACGAATCACGTGTAATTTTGTAAAAGAGTTTATAAATTATAGACAATACAAAATTGATAACAATGCTCAAGTGATACATATTTGTGACGAATGAAATTATACAAAGTTGTCTTAGTATGATGATCATGATCATCATTTACCTGCTGTTGTTCATTGATTAACATAAACCTCTGAAATCGATTTCCAACGCGACCGGTCCGGTGCTTTACGTTCAATGATTTCTTATGATCTTCATCAGGTTGTCACTTGGCTGATCGATTTATACTGCGCTTACTAATACTGTTACCTCAAGGTTCTTCCTTTCATCTTCTTTTTTCCCACCTTTATTTCTTTCAGGTAGTGTAATAAGTATAACAATTAACACGCTCATAAATATGCTACGAGTGTTGTGGTGTGAATGAGACGTATCAAAAAACGTTTATACATTACAAATTCAAAGTGCAACTTTCGCTTCGCACCGCCGCCAAGAACTTTATAATGATTCACGGATGCTGGTGTGACAAGTTACAGGAAGCGAGCTGAGATACGCCCCGCCGGAGTTTTCGCTGCTGGGGAGCAAAGGCGACCCTTTTTATCGACTTTCGCGCTCGGTACCAATGTTTTCTTACGCGAAACTTCTCCATGCGGATATTGTCAAACTGTAACATTAGGCAACAGTAGAAACGCATAAAAAGGGGGGATGGGGAGGACGAGGCCAAATTTTAGCAGGTGGAAGGAGCTGGTTGTAAAGATCTCTGGTTGATAAACAATTGTAGATTTTCTTCGTACAAACATCTGGAGACATCGATTAAGAAATAATCATGAAGAACTAAAGATAAATTAATCATTTGCTATACAATATTAACTTGTTATAATAGATATATTAATTTAGTTCATGTAAGTTATTATCTGCTGTAAATCTTTAAGAACGATCGTAACAAATTTTTTTTTTTATATTTTTTTCCAATTTCTCTTCATGTTATTATTCAGGGCTACCTTATCCTATTATTTATAACATTTTTTTTGCATTATACTTATGCCATCTAATTATATAATATTCACACAAATAAATAGAATATTACTATGTACATATGTATAAGTAATGTTTACTTATCCTTATTCCTATTGTATGCTATCTTAAATATTTTTAAGCAATAATTTATAAACTTCTAACTTAGTTTTTAGTATCTCGGGTAGACTGGTTGCATCTATTCTGAAGCCTGTCTCCTGCTCAAAATTATACTTCATGCCTCTATGTGTAGGATATTCCATCAGCAGATGAGGAACAGTTTCCTCCACGGCGTCATCAAATTTGTACGACGGGTTCTCCCGACACGTGGAACGGTTCAAGTATTGGAAGCATCCACCGTGGCCAGTGAATATCTGGGTTAACTTCTCACTTGGCCGAACCTTCGTTATTAATTAATACGCCTCTGCTGCTTTCGGGGAAAGTAACTTAGTGATGGACGCGGTGCTACCCTCGCTGTATGAGGCACTCCAGCTCGCAACTACGCCATCTCAATTCAATTTCTCATTGATATATAGTTGTGATCAGATTTTCCACATCCTGATACTTTTGATAGGAACATCGCGATTCTTTACAATATCAGCTACATTATAAACGTTAGTTGTCAGCTAACAAACATGGAGAAGTGTTTTAGTACTATATCAGATTATTTTCGTTCAATTAAGCGACGAGACGAGCGGGACGTTCACCTGATAGCACGTGATACACCTGTCCACATTGACAAGTGAGACATTGTGCTCGCCTTAAGACATAAGTTGTTCCGTTACCTCAGTTACATTAGCTACAGCGCCCTTCAAACTGGAACACAGTAATGTTTACACAGTACTGTTCGTCGGCTGCAATAAGCGCTGCGGTGGTACTTAAGTAGACGGTCTCTCGTAAGGGAGGCCTTCAATCAGTAATTAGTTAAAGCTTCCGTAGGTATTGTCCTCTCAGGCTTTGGTCAGCCGATGTCGAAATGTCGGGGAGCTGTGAGTGGTGCGGCGCTGTCGGGGAGCAGTAATATTTCATGTGTGGCCGGTGGCTATTACGGCGCAGCGTGAACCCGCCGCGCGCCGAAACCTCTCACGGTTAATACCATTACACCACCATCCCGTGGCGCTGCTCGCCTTTTGAGAGTTATAGTTGTTCCCTTCTGGTTACTTTATTGTGGTATTAACTCGTAAACCGGCCCACCGCTCCACTTTTACGACAAATAAATCTATACTATAAAAGGTTTATCAGATGGAACGAAAACATACCAACAACATAAAAATCATTTGTATATTTCACCCCCGTTATATTTAGAGATGATTATCATAATACAGTACAAATCAATTTGATTTTTTTTATTTATCTAAGGTTATCTTTAAAAATGTTAAAATTTAAGTATATGTTATAAACATATTCATTAATACATAATATTACATAGGTGTAGTACCTTACTTACAACACTGGGTTATAACTTTAAGGATAACACTTATAGTGTAACATATATAGTTAAAAAAATTGGCAGTATGTTTACTTATATATAGTATAGTATGAGTCAAGTAATTTGTACATATATAGATAATATATTGATAGAAAAAATATATTAGTAAAGGAATAAATTGCAAAGATAATTAAGTAAAAAGAGGAGAAAGGAATAATAATTGTAATAGTATGGATAAAGTCCGGTAAGGGATGTACTTGACCATTTACATCAAGAGGAAGAACAATTTATATATATATATATAGTCAGTAGACATCTATCCAGGCTGATGATGATAATGATGAATAAGTTAGTCGTAGTATGGAGGCCCCTCATAAGGTAAACCGATAATCTGGTGAGAATCGTGGGAACCCACTAGATGAGAGCAACGTGGGAAAGATCGATGTGGTGATCTTTGGGGGGGGGGGGAGCTATGTCCAGCAGTGGATGTCTATCGGTTGATGATGCAGTCACTAAGTAAGTAAAGATAGCAATTTTATTTTGATTTTTAATTAAACTTTTTTAACTTTGCTATAACTTAGGCGATTTATGAAATCAGGGTTGAGAGAGTTAAACTATTCTGAAGCAGACCTCCAATAGAATCTGATCAGTCAACGTCATTATCATCATCTCAGTATATTCTTGTTCAGCGTTGAACACAGTCCTCAATGATCAAATTTACTTCCTTGTGATAAGTCTGTTGTCAGAGACCATCTAAGGATATTTTTTTTATTGAACGAAACGTCGAGACGAACAGGATGTTCACCTGATGGGAGGTGGCGTTAGTTACAATATTATACGATGCACTACACCACCACCAGGTACCACCACAGCGCTTATTTCTACTGGCAAACAATAGTGTGTATACATTACTGTGTTCCGGCTTGAAAGACGCTGTAGATTGTGTAATTACTGGGGTAACCAGACTAAATATCTTATGTCTCAAGAAGAGGGTGCAATGTTGTGTATTGTATCATCCTCGCTAGCGTATCACTTACTATCAGGTGAACTTTTCGTTCGTTTCATTGTTTCGTTGAATAATATATATATCATCATCATCATCATTATCATCACCACCCGATGGACGTCGACTGCTGGAATCAGACCTCTCCTAAAGATCCCCACATAAATCGGTCCTGTGCTGGTCACATCGCCGGGCACTAGGCGCCGTCGTTTGTAAGGGTTCATATGGGAGGATTTGGGCTACTTCCCCTCACGACAGCCCAATATATATATAGAAGAAATATGGAATGTTTGTTGCCTTGAAGACTTTCTTGGCGATGGTCTGAATTAGTTGCAGCTGCGGGGTGGCACTTTGAACGCACCATCCGCCGCTAACGTGTCAAACTGGCCCGCATCGTGCGCTGCAGTAATCCAATTTGCAGTGTGCCGCTGCAAAGTTGCAGCAACTTGCTAGACTTAGTGATTTAAATTTACAACTTGGTCCATCAGCCCGCACACTTGCTATTTTAACGTTCTACTGGGAACATTGATTAAAGTCCGATTCCGGCGAGACTTTCTCGCAGGATTTTACTTTAAGGATTTTTTTTATCGTAGCAATTTCAAATAGGGGTGCAGATTCTATAATTCACCTATTAATTTATTAAATGTCTTTATTGTAATACCTAAAATTAGGTAACAATAAGTGGACGTAATGACTGGGCATTCTCTACCAGTCAACCTAGATGGGTTAGGTGAACTGAAACAACTGTAACATATAACCAATTATTATTCAAGATTTGTAAATATATATATTAAATAATATAAATAAATACATGTATAAATAAAACAATGACCCTTTTTTATTTATTTTTTTAAATTAATGTGAGATTTTCATCTGATGGCCATGACCACGTGGCGCAAGTAAGATGACATACACAGCAATACATTGTGCTTGTCGCCTTGAGATATATGTTAAGTCTCATTGCCATAGTAATTTCACCTACAACGCCTTTCAAACCGGAATTCAGAAATGTTTTCGCAGTACTGTTTGGCGCAGAAGTAGCACCTTCGATGCTAGTGGATGATCTCTGGCATCAGAGATCAACTATTTCTAAAAACTAGCTGGAACTGTTGTTTTTAGTAAGATTATTAAATCCTTATTCATTATATTATAAATTAATATAACAATCAATAGCAAGTAGCGATAAGTGTTCTAAGTGGTGGATGATGACCTGCTTATCACAAGATAATAAACATTAGCTATACGAAAGCTGAATCAAAAGTTCGTTGGTTTGAATATTAAATGAAATCGTACCGAGGGCGGGAAGAAGCTGATACATATTCATCGCCAGGTACAATTTCATCAGGGCGCTTTTTATTTCGCCCTTGGTTTATGGTGTCGTCTACACACTATCCTTCCCCCGCCCCCTTTTAAATTTACTGCCCACCAGTATCAATAGCCGAATAAGAGAACGGCGATGAAGTGGCGATTCCGTATTTCACTCTGATTTAACTCACGGCAATTACTCGCGCAAATGGTAATTGAGTTCAACCCTTCCGGGCTCCAGCTGCACCCCGGAAGTTTCTTTTTTATTATAGTAAGCGCCCCAATTTCATGGTGTGCAGTTGAATTAATACTTTTTTTAAATTAGAAAACGGTTTTCTTCATCTTTAAGTTCAGTGGTTAAGATTTTGATCTTATTAGGTCTTTTAGGAGAGGTGCTTGTATTTTGAAAACTTATGTAGCAAGTTTTCAAATAGTTATATTAAAGTTATCTCCCGGAACTAGCAATCCTCATTTCCGGATGTATATAAACAAAACTAGACGATCAAGGGTTCTCTTTCTGTCTTAAGTAATCTTTCGTCTTTCCCCATTCTTAACAAAAATGAATCAGTATGATTATACAAGAGATCGGTGACTTTTTTATATTTCTACCAGATTTTATAATTTTTATTGTATATAATTAACACTTATTTCTACGTGTCTAATAAATGTTAGAAATAACATAATTTTTAAGATGAAAAAATAAGGTATATCGAAAAAAAATTCTTACTGTTCTTGTGATCTTCCTTTATTTTAATATATCGTTAATGCTCCTCGTCTGCTTTGCTATCTGTAATCACCCCCGCAACTACTTTTAGGGGTAGCATTTCGTTAAGTCTGTACTTAGTTGACCTGTACTCGGTATAAGGAATATTTCTACCTAATTTCAAATCTCTACGTATTATGATTGCAGATACAGGATGGCGCAAAAGTAATCCTCCTATCAGAAAGGTTATTCGGATTATACATCGGAAGGTTATTTTTGCGCCACCTTGTATATCGTGATGAGTCTTTACATATGTGGAAATCTCTTATCTCTCTACATGTAAACGTATATATAAGTAGTTCGCTATATTATCTTGTAATATCTGAAATTGTACAGAGATCCGATGACCCAAAAAAAAAAAACAATGGAACAAGTGAAATGTATCTCCGATCTCGCTAACAACAGCCTTCATAATGCACTATTGTCTCCATTTTTTTCGTCATTACTTTTAGGTTTTTTAAACGACCTCTGTTACCATAAATTTAATTAAAAAAAAAACTTTCTTTTATTGGTCATCAGGGGATGATTGAAGAGGCGCGGGGAATTATATAAAACTGATGATAATAATCGATTTGTCTATCCCTATGATATACATATACACAGCACTGAATTCTGTTTATTGCCTTAAGGTATGTTAAGTATGTTACCATGGTAATAAAAACACCAACAGTGGTAACTTCCTGAACGGTCCCCAGCAACAGAGACACACCACCAGTAAAATATATGGAAACTCGAGTTGATGAGGATTCTTCTAGAGTCTTAATAGAAAAGATTTTGTCCTAATTGTAAAGGCTTAATTAATTATATTGTTATTTAATTCTCTTCTTTCTTCTATTCCTCATCCTCTTCATAACACATCCTCATCCTAATTATCTTCCTCACAACCACTGCCTTATCATCTTTTCATCGATATGTAGATAATATATAGATAAATCTTGTGAGCTTCATCGAGGGTGACAATTCCATATGCAAATGTGGTTATAAGATCCATCCCCGCGCATTTTGCGAATGGCCTAGTATTAACAACACCCTCGGGAGCTGAAAGGGTGAAAGTAACGTAAGGGGGGTTAGAAGCAACAACACATTGTAATTAATTGTAATTATGACATAATTAATATTATCTTTATAATTGTAATTGATATACCGGGGGGACAGTAGATGGGTGAATGAAATGGTGAACATCATCACTGTTGATAGGTCTCTGTTGCCGGAGATCGTCTAGGTCCGCAGTGTCTAATTCTGCCGCCAAATAGTAGTGTGCAAACATTTATGTGTTCCGGTTTGAAGGGCGCTATAGCTAGTGTAATCACTAGGGTAACAAGGTTCGACATCTTATGTCTCGGACGACGAGCGCAAAGTGGTTCAGTGTGCACATCTTAACTCGCGCCACGGTTTGGGCGGGCGTATCACTTACCATCAGGTGAACGTGAGAAGGTTGAGTACTGAACTGAGTTAACTCTGTAGCGCAGTGGCTTAGCGCTTTCATTGAACGTAGTCTCAGGTTCGACTCCGTAGCTTTTGATTGATGATAGCTGTTTTTACGAACTCGCTACCCGAGCTACCATCATTACTCCATTACTCTGTTTTGGCTGTCGACACGTGAGAATCAGATTATTCTGAGTGAGTACACTTCACCATGAGGTAGGTTAGTAGGTATAGTAGCAGTCCAATGTAGTAAAAAAGGCACACAGAATTATCTATAAAAGTTCACTTTTAATTTACATAAGATTAGCTACTAAAAGCTTATTCTGATCACTGTTATTTTATAGCTATATATATATATCATCATCATCATCATCAGCCGACAGACGTCTACTGCTAGACATAGGCCTCCCCTAAAGATCTCCACAGTTAGAGTTTATTGAGGGAGAATTGGGCTGTAAAACACCACGCTAGCCCAGTGCTGGTTGGTAGGTCTTCAGAGCCTCGTCTGTTATTCAACAGGGTGCATCGCGTAAGCTGTTGGGCGAAACATTTTACACCCCTTTCCTGTGATATAACATTTAGTAATCTATCACGTGCCTATGTCCAGCAGTGGACGTCTATCGGCTGATGATGATGATGAATCTATCACACTAGTATTAAAACCACCAGTTAACGATAAACTTCTCCGATGCCTTAGAAATAACAATCAATAGTTAAATGGAAGTTATGATATTTCCCAGAGGCTGAGCTCTACGGCGTTTAAATTTAATTCAAATTAAAATGGCACAAACTGAACTCGAGGAAGGAGGCCCTCATTACGCGTCAATGGCCCTCGTTGGCTGTTTGAAAGAGAAAAAAAAAGGAGAGCGGTCTTGGAATCAGATAGACAAGGGAATTGGCGCTCAACCGGCCCTGGAGTAAATTGAGTTATAAGAAGTGAGGAGACTTCACGGAACAGTTTTTAATTTGCGGCTCAATTGATCATTGTTGGAGTCGGACGTTTTAATGGGTTTGTTTTTTTAGATGATACCGACAATTGATCTCGTCGTCATGTGATCTCGCCTGGCGAGGATGACGAAGACGGTGAAGCGATAGATGTAGAAACTATCTCCGAGTATGTTATATCAATGTTAACACTACAAGAGCTTGAAACTTCGGAAACGGGTTATATGAAAAAAGCAGATTAAGTAACATCTACAGGAACCAAAGCTATTATAAGTTAATTATTTTAACAGTAACCATTTGTGATCGGATAAATGGTCAATGTGTACTTGCGTATGATCATTTTAATAAAGAAAGTAGAGTATTAAGCATCAAGCTTCTATCACCGTATGAAGAAATTGGTCAAAACATTTTACTGATTTTTTAATATATATATAGTAGCTGTTCCGCTTCCGTTTTGCTGGCCGTAATATAAAATTAGACTTGAAATTTGGGTGAAATATTCCTTGTTAGCAACCGCAACCGCGAATGACTTTCTATAGAAACCGTTACTATAGCAACCGCATAAATAATTCTAAAATGTTTATAAAAGATACGTTAAGATTTTTAGTATTTATTTGAGATGTTACTAAAACTTTCTATTCAAACCTGAAGCTGTACCCTCAGCTTAAGAGTAGCCTGTTTTGGATTGGGGAGTGTGGGGAGGAATCTTGTAAAGATACCTCAATAAATCTTATAAAAGTTATTTAAAAATATATAGATCAATGAAATTCCAAAAATAAATTGCCTACAACCATCACTAAATTCGGCGTCGAATGCTCACTATTCTATATCGGTACGTTCACTAGTTTTCACGTGATTGGTGAATCAACAAAATCCATTTTCATTATATATATAAGAAAATAATTGTGTATTGGAAATAATCACTTTGAAGAACAAACTTTATTAAGAATAACAAACTTAAATCTGATATAATAAGAGATTCTGAAAGAGGAAGAAGATATTAGCAGTTCTAGAGTTCTGCGAAATTTAATGAATAAGAGATACAATGAGATGATAGAAATATAATAATTGAAAAATTTGGAGTATAAGGGTTTCCGCACACCAACTCATTAGATCCAAGCCAACGTCACCAGCTCGTGGTCATGCTAACCAATAAAAGAGGCTCTGGCGCAAATCCACCCATATGAACCTCGCGGATCGATGTGGCAGTCTATGGGGAGACCTATGTCGAGCTAGGTCGTCTATCGGCTGATGATGATGATGAATAGAAATTTCGGATAATGTTAGGTAATAATTTTCGGATAACGCGGAGATGTTATAGATAAGGATGGTGTATTTGCGTAAGGTGGGTGAGGGTCCGCTCAGCCGCTGGAGCGCCCGGTAACGAGGCAAGTTTGGAGTGCGTTTACGTGACTGAGACCCCTGACAATGTTTACCTTATCAAATGGTGCAAATTTGATCAGAACTCGATATCGGCAGAATACAATCGCTTCTATAAAGGTTTTATTTAACTTGACGATGATTGGAGTAGGACGTAAATAATGCAATTTCTATTGATATAAATATATTCATCGTCATCATTTTAACCGATGGATGTCCACTGCTGGACATAGGTCTCTTGTAATGTATTCCACAAACCACGGTCTTGCGCTGTTTGAATCCAGTGGCTCCCACCGACTTTTTTTATGTCTCATAAAATTAAAAATAGTTATATTGGTGGTAGGTCTGTATTGCCGGAGACCGTCTAGGTTGGTACCAACCGCAGCGTCCATTTCTGCTGCCAGATAGTAGTGTTCTAACATTATTTTGTTCCGGTTTGAAGGATGCTATACCTACTGTAATTACTAGGGTAACGAGACTCAACATCTTATGTATTAGTCGACGGGCACAATGTGGTGCAGTATATATCATCGTAACTAGCGCTTCGTTGTTATAGGCGGGCGTATCACTTACCATCAGGTAAACGTCGCGCCCGTCTCGTCGCTTAATGAAATAAAAAAAAATATTTCAACACATTATATTCCTCGCCTTGAGACTTCGTCTTCATTATCTTCAGCGATTTCGTTTGCACGGTATTGTCTGGCGGCGGAAGTAAATGTTGCAGTGGTTACTTACTTAGATGGTGTTAGGTGACAGTGACCTAACAGTGACCCCGTCGCCCCCAAATGACTGTTAAGGGCGAGTTTAAAGAGATACTACGTGAGTAAGCGAACAGGGCGGGACACTTCTTCGGCGCCGCAAATTAAACAAGTTTCCGATACGAAGCGACTTCCGCCGGCCCCACGAAGTTAATATTACTTGAACGCCCCCTGATTCTGAGTGTTGTTTTGCCGAGTGTCAACTGTCAGGATGCCTTCGAGTGTTTTAATGTTTTGCGAGAAACAATGCGTCGAGTCGCACCGTCATCCCATCAAATGTTTTTAAGGGGGAATAGTCTAATTGGTTAAGTTCAAACAATCCGAGTTTTAGTTTACTATTTAAGCCAGTGCTTCTCAACCTTTTGCCGTTTAGAATCCTGTAATAAAATATTCAATCATTCATTTATGAGTAATCCTCTCATGATAATTCTAAACCTACCCCCCAAAATGATTCTTCTATTTAGGTTTATCAATTGTTAATAACTGAAAAAAAACTATTACTGTTTCTGGAGACTTGTGATAAAGAGTTTTTCTGTATATAAACAAATTGTATTGATAATTAACTTATTATTTCCCCTATCATCATCATCATCATCATCATCATCATCAGCCGATAGATGTCCACTGTTGGACATAGGCCTCCCGCAAAGATCACCATAAACAGTCAGTATGGCTTCCGGTACCACCGTGCACTAGAGGTCGTCGTTTATAGGGATTCATATCGGGTGATTTGGGTCATGTCTCACGAAGCTGGCCAATGCGGGTTGGTGGGAGCTAGAGCCTCGTTTGTTGATTAGCACGGTGCACCACGAGCAGATGAGGTTGGCTTGGGTCCCGTGAGTTTTTCAGAGTGATTCAGATTAATATTAATTTTCATAGAACTTCGTTAAGTTTGAGATGGACATGTTTGGAGAGGATGTGATGATAGACTTATTCATTGGAATTAAGATTTTATACTTAATTCCTCTTAGAGAAAGATTCTTTGGAAACTAAGTTAAATTTTAACTTTGAGTTAGTGATATATTAAAATCTTTTCATGGTGAAAAATAAAAGATAAAAAAAATAATTAATTCCAAATTTTAAGTATTTCCACAAATATAATTGTGACGACTAAAAGTTGATATAGGAAGATCAGGGCATCGAGAGATTAAGAAGTAGTTGTCCAACAATCATCACCATCATCATCACTTCAACCGATTGACGTTCACTACTGGACTAAGGTCTCTTGTAATGTGTTCCATAAATCATAGCCTTTCGCTGTTTGAATCCAGTGGCTCTCAGCGATTTTTTTTATGTCCTCTATCCATCTACTGGGGGTGGGGTTGCGGTGGGTTGTGGTGTCTGCCAACGCTGGGCTTTCCGATGCGGAGTCGCCATTCCAGCATTCTAAAACGTCCACCGGTTCTATGAGCTATGTGCCTCGCCCATTGCCACTTTAGCCTCGCGACTTGTAGGGCTCTGTTGGTGACTCTGGTCCTTCTGCAGATATCCTCATTTTTGATTTGATCACGTAGAGATACTCCTAGCTTCGCCTTCTCCGTCATCCGCTGTGTTCCAATCTGAGTTTGTTGTTAAACAAACTGAGATTAAATAAAATATGTGTTGTCCTTCAACAAACGCCACAGATTTGTTTTCTTCAGGGACTTCAAGGACAATTATTTTTCATATACATTTTACATATCGCAGCGTGTTAACAGTTAGGACTCAACTTGTTAGTTTAAGTAAAAATTTCGAGGAAACGGTTACGGATTATTGTGCTGAAGTTGCATGGAAAAATCTACATGACGGCGAATTCAAAGGTCCAAGTTTCCGTGCGAGCGAATTAGGCAAGTTCTGGACAAACTTCTGCATGCAAGTTGGAAGTAGTCGCGATAGATTTTACAAGTGTACAGTAGTATATGTTAAAGCGAGCTGCTTTTCTATGCAAGCACTTTGGCGATAACTTAAAAAACTTCAAGTTATTTAACTTTAAATAATAACTTTGTAGTATAGCAGGTTAAATTAAAAAGTTTACGACAAACTAATATTTTATTAGGACTTTTAAAAGTTATGGTTAATTTAGTACATACATTGAATGCTATGGAAAATATGTAAGGGATCCCTCCCGCACAACCGCCCATGGGATCCCAGCCAACCTGATCTCCTGGCGGTGCACCCTACTAACCAACAATCGAAGCTCTGGCTCCCACCAACACGCATTGGGTCAGTGTGATGGAAAATAACCCAAATCCCCCCATATGAATCCTTACAAACGTGTAGATCTGTGGAAGATGCCCATGTCTAGCAGTGGACGTCTATCGGCTGATGATGATGAAAAATATGAAATACTGATAGCCATTTCATACAGCACGTCGTTTTTACTGGTGGTAAATCTCTCCCATTTATTATCTCTCCTCCTCCCATTTATGCCGCCAGACAGTAGTCTGCAAACATTACTGTATTCCGGTTTGAAGGGCGCTGTAGCTAATGTAATTACTAGGGCAACGAGATTCAACACCTTATGTTTCAGGTACAAGCGCAATATGGTACAGTATATATCATATCACTTACCATCAGATGAATAAAACTTTCTACCATAACTAGATACCATAAAATGTTAGAGAAATGAGAAGGGATGTTTTAATTATACTGGGAGGGAGATTGAGGAGTTTAGAGATGTAGTATACCTAGAGTCAACAATTAGAGCAGATCCGCAAATGACCTCTTTAACGACCACTTAACCGCGTGATTACGACGGGGGCTATCAAAAGTATAGCGCCGATAAAGGCCGTTACACACCGCAGCGGTTATAGGCTGCACAACAAGTGCCCTGATTTATGACGTGACTAAACTCTTGGCGACTTATTAATTTTTTTTTCCATTAAGCGGCGAAACAAGCGTCATTCATCTGATGGTAAGTGATACCTGCTCTTAACAACGGTGAGATACATTTCACCATATTGCGTGCATTGCCCGAGATAAATTGTTAAGGCTCTTACTCCAGTAATGCACTAGGAACAGCGTCCTTCGAACCGGAATATAATGTCCAACCTAACCTGATGTACACCCTGATGATCAATAAAGGAAGCTCTGGCTTCCACCAATCCGAATTGGTCCAGTGTGATATGTACCCCCTCAAATGATGATCCCTTGTGCCTGACGGCACAAGAGACCATGTCGATTGTAAGGTCGCGGGAAACCATTGGATGCGAGCAGCGCGTATCCGGTCCATGTGGAAATCTGTGGGGGAGGCCTATCAGTGGACGTCTATTGGCTGATGATGATGACCAACATATTACTTACTCGACTATATTTAGTATCTCCTGTGACGTTGTGCTCGTGTGGTGTAAACTTAATGGGAGTCCACAACCGCTCCCAGTTGACCAATGGCGGCAGCAAGCAGTAAACAAATTATCTAACTAACCGCCAGTAAACAAAACTAGCGGGATCGCGTATTGTCTTCGTGTACAGCTGAAACGTTTATGGTGCCATCGTTAAACGTTAGTAGATGCTGCGTCTCGCGGTATACGAGATACTTGTTTCTCAAGAATTTATGTGCTTATTTATCACTAGTTAAGTATTTACTGTCGGCCGAATAATTGGAGTTTGTTTTGCACACATTTAATGCTTCCAAGTAATTTCTATTAACCGTTGCTCGCAACTTTCAGTTTGAGAACAATTTAGTACCTCGCTTTAAGGTCTATCTAGTATCGCCATTTCAATGCTGATTCGAAACAGTAGGTCTAAGTTATGTAAATCTCTGATATGTGCATCTTTTACATCTTTGGCGAGGAGTTTATCCCGACGCTCTCGAACTATTGTTCTTACTTTCAAGTTTCCGAGATGTTCTTGGTTGAGTATTCCTTTCGCTTCAGATTCATTCTATCTATCATCACCCTCGTCAAAATCATCAACAATATCATTATCATCATCGTAAGCGTCATCATTATTAAGATTAACGTCATCATCATCATCTCAACCAATGGACGTCTATAGTTAACATACTTGTAAATTGAAATTGGGTATGAAATTTTATAAAGACTAATTAAGTACTTGGCGCTCTGGTTCAACGTTTGATTTATCTGTCGCTTTATCATCATCGCTGTGTACCAACTATCAGCTTATGAGATTCTGGCCTAGAATGATTCATCATCCACGGCTTCATTGTTATCTAACTACATATTATATGAAGTTAAGTATTATAGTATCAATTTTATAAAAGATTCTTTGCAATTATCATCAGCCGATAGACGTCCACTGCTGGACAAAAGCCTCCCCCAAAGATCTCCACATCGATCGGCCCAGCGTTGTTCGCAACCAGTGGGCTCCCGCGACTTTCACTAGATCGTCGGTCCAAATTGTGGGAGACCTCCCAACGCGGGCGCCACTCGAGGACCTTAGTCTAGCAAGGGGTGTAAGGGATGCCACACAACAACTCACGGGACCCAAGACAACCTCACCTGCTCATGGTGCACCCTAATAATCAACAGACGAGGCTCTGGCCCTCACCAACCCGCATTGAGCCAGCGTGGTGGGAAATGGCCCAAATCCTCTCAAATGAATCTTTTTCAATTCTTCGCAATAACCTCCTTGACTTCTTTGCCCAGTTTACAGTGCTGTGTAGTGTAGCGATGGTGATTATCATTATGATGATAGAGAAAACAAACCTTGTCTTTTCGTTTGATGGTATTTAAACCCGGCAGCCTTCCGTTACTAGTCCCATACAAGGGAGAAGCAGCAAAGTTCAGCCGTCTCCAGGGAGTACAGGAGCGTACCCCGGCTTTAATAAAGTGCACAACGATAAATTTGAATAAAGGGTAGTTATGGAGTATCCGTGTCCGCGTGTGTATTTAATGTAACTAATAGCCGGTAGTGTGTCCGCATCGCAGAGCCGCTGCCAAGACTCACTTTGTTCTCAAATTTATTGCCTTCTTTAATGGAACAAGAGAAGAGATCTCTGGTTTCTCTTTCTAAGTAGATTCTACTATATTACGATTTTCGTCTCCTTGGTTACTTTTATATTACTACTATCTGTGTCTTTGTTCCCAGAGACCGTCTACTTCAGTACCACCGCAGCTCCTACTCCTTCTGCTAGCTTTACTGTGTACCGGTTTGAAGGGCGCTGTAGAAAGTGAATTTACTGTAGTATAGAAACTTAACATCTTATGTCTCAAGGCGACGAGCACAATGTGTTGCAGTGTATATTATCTGGTGCCACGTTGTTATTGGCAGGTGTATCACTTACTATAAGGTGAATGTCAGACACTCCTCCTTCTTTCGGCGATTATATGAAAATAGCCTGTATTCCTGTTTGAAAATACTAGTAAATAAATTACTTGGTGATATTTTTGTAGTGTGACCGATCTATGTGGACATTTTTGTGGGAGACGTATGTCCAGCAGTGGACTTCTATCAGCTGATGATGATGATATAAATAAATATAAGAAATATATATCATGTTTATTAACAAGTATATATGTTTTTCAGGCTCTGCCTCCCACCAACACGCATTGAGCCAACGTGGTGGGAAATGTTTAAAATTTTCCCAATATGAACCCCACAAACCCAGGGATTTTTAGGGGTGGTCTATGTCCTGTAGTGGATGTCTATCGGTGATGATATATTTTAAGTTTTTAGTGTATTACACATTGAAACTATTGAAATTAATATTAAAGAGTAACAATTTTATGAGTACTACCACAATATTATTAAACCTTAAGATATATATACTATATGATATTATATCGGATATTCAAAAGTCGTCCATTTTGTATTTTAATGAAAAAATAATTTTCTATATAAATATAGATGTCTGTTCGTCTCGTTGCTTGTCTGAAGAAGAAAGGGCAGGCAATTACACAACGCAATCGATAACAGCCTCCCGGGTACGTCTGAAGCGGCTGTGGAGAAGAAAGCTCTGTGTTATATATTTCTCTTTATTCCTCGTAGCGACGAGAGGAATAAGTTCACGTAATAGTTAGTGATAGGATAGGTTTAGAAAGTGAAAACTTAAACCTTACTTACTTTAAAACGGCAAAGTGTAGAAAAGTTTTACTAATAGGTCTCTGTCGCAGAAGACCTAGGTCTACTCTCAAAAATATCAGTGTGTGAACATTACTATGTTCCGGTTTAAAGGGGGTTGCAGCTTATGAAATTACTGTGGTAACGAACTTCAATACATTGATTCATAGCGACGATCATAATGTGGTGTGTGTATCAGATCACAAATATATCACTGATGGTAGGTCTCTATTGACGGAGGTCCTTTAGGTATCACCGTAGCGCTCCTTCGATAAAATAGTAATGTACAGATATTACTGTATTCCGGTTTGAAGGGGGTTGTGGCTAGTAAAATTCCTGGGGTAACGAGACTTAACATCTTATGTCTAAAGGCAACGAGCGCAATGTAGTGTATATCATACTAATTAGCGGTATGTTGTTATGGGCGAGCCTATCACTGACTATCAAGTGAACGTCGCTTCGTTAAGCAATATATATATGTATATTTATATATCTTCCTTCACTATACAGTTAATTCACCGTTCAGCTTAAAACTTCATCGAGTTTAGAATTCAAAAAGCACCGCCGCGATAACTAAAACGCCGATCCACAATAACTCTTGCCTCACCGGGTATTACGTGAAGTATTTATAAACACACTGTAACGGGCGTGGAGAAATGCAAAGGAGGTGGGGTCCAATTCCGTGACTGGCGACAGTTTATTCAATTAACTCAATAAATAGCAGTTAGCGACGTGAAAGCAATAGACATTGCGTTAATCGTATATTGTGATATACATGTTTTTTTTATCGCGACAATCTTACACGGCGAAAGCGCGCTTTAACACGCCAAGAGTGAAAGAAATAGTCGACTAAATGTACACTATGTTGGTTATATCATCAAGGATTTTGCTAACGATCATCACGCTTGACAGGCGGGTTGGTGACCGCAGTACTGGATTTATCGCACCTATGTCGCTGCTGCCGGATTACGGTGATGAATGGTTATAACGTCGTTAGTCGGTCGCCAGTCTCGTTGGTCCATCTGCAGGATGCACCACCGCCAGCTGATTGACTGCGACTGAGTGTTTACACCCGCAGCATTGGCAGATCTCCCGCTAGGAGGGTAAATGACATCAACATAATCGAGACCCTTGTCCAACAGTGGACGTCCATCGGTTGAAATGGTAATGATGATGATGATGATATCATCATTGCATTCGTTAACCAGCACACTTCGATGGGATTTAAAACTATGTTCTATTTCCGCTGTGCAGCGATGGTTCACCAATTAACATGGAGGTCCACGGAGGAGTTGTGTAGAGCTGGGTTGTACACAAGCTAATAGAAAATAATGAAGCTAGACGTAAGTTTATCGTATATTGCTTAAAATATATATATAATATTAAGTTATTGTAGATAAGAAGGTAGTAAGATAGTAAGTGAATATTAGTAACTTACATATATAGGGGATATCCAGAGATTCATTGGCTCATCACGAGATTTCCGTAACTATTAGACGCGAACACTCAGAATTTGGTAGCGATATTGTTTCCGCCAAGTCAACCTCACCTGCACGCGGTGCACCCTGCTGAGTAACGGACGAGGCTATGACCACTCACCAACCCGCACTGGGCCAGCGTAGGTTACAGCCTAATTCTTCTAAATAATACCAACAACGACATGGAGATCTTTGGGGAGGCCTATGCCCAGCAGTGGACGTCTGTCGGCTGGTCATGAAACGTTTCTGCCATTTAGAGGTCTAAGGTCATCTAGAGGATAAAGATGTTGCGAGGGTGTTACGGCCAGTAAAGCAAGAGGGGAGCAGTTAGCAAATATATTAAAAAAAATGTTTAGAAATATATCAGAGAGAAGCAGGAGAAACAGTCAAAGTCTTGGGTTTGATTCAGGGTCAAACCTCTTTGATCTATCATCACGTAAAGTTACCACGTTACGAGTAAGTGCGTTCAACCATCTTTAGCTTCGTATTTACTTAACAGCAACGTTAAGGTTCAAGTTTTAACTTAATATCGAAATAGGGACGTTCAAACTATTGCAGCTTAGATAATGACTCTCTATCTTGAACCTTGAGTTAAATCACTCAGTTTCCGGTGTAGTTGGTGAAGGGGAATTTGGAAATTTTAGTAGAATTTCAGAAGAAATCATCGCACTAAACAAAATGGCGTCAAACAAGAAAGATTAAAAAAATTAAATCGCTCTTAGCAGTAATTTTATGTACCTCCAACCCTTACACCGGTGGTATAAAAATGAATAAATATTAAAGTAATTATTTAACCATTTATCGCATTCTTACACGACTTTTGGGTAGGCTTCAGTGTAATTTTTTTTTAAATATAAAACGCGTGACGTAACTTAATATTTCACCCTGTAACCCTTATTGTGAAATATCACATGGCTAAGTTACCCGAAACGTAAGCACTCGCAGCGTATATTAACTGGACGTTATGATTAATAAAATTAAACACCCCCATCCCACCCCGTTTTCAACGGCTCGCTTTTAATTTTAGATTTATCAACAAAATGTTTTTAATAAAAACTAACTTCAAGTCATTGGCTCAGTTGCTAAACACTTGCAAAGTAATAGAGGTTCCTGGTTCGATCCGGTGGTACATTTTGTGGAGTTTTGGTTGGTATTAGGGTTTTTATCAATTCGTCTGATTACCATCCCCCATAACATCTTTGTTGTGAAGAAGTACTTTATAAATTTATCACGACTTGAAGATGTTCTGAAGACCTTGAATCTATTAGGTTCAAACAAAAATTTCAAAATCTTTATATAAATATTTAGAAGATAGCTTACATGTTAAAGGTTTACAAGGTCAATAGGCGTCCACAGCTGGACATAGACCCTGCAGATCTCCAAACCCATTAAATTGCTCGTTTCCATCGGTTTCCAACTCTCGTAACTTCCAATTGAATGAAAGATCAGCTCGCGTGTTAGGAAGTTCACAGCGCAATAGCTTTATTGTATCTGAAAGTTAACAAAGCAACGGTTGCCCACAATTGGATCACGTATCAGCTTCCTTGCTCGCTGGCCTAACGGTTAGAGCGTGCAGCCTTCATTCCTCACGTCGCGGGTTAGAATCTCGTCATGTACCGATGACTAGTATTTAAGTTATGTACATTTGTGAACTTCAGTAACAGCAGCGGAATACAAACGGTGAAGGGAAACATCGCGAGGAAACCTGCACATGAATTAGGATTTATTGTAAGGTGTGTGTGATGTCACCAATCCGCATTGAGTCCGAGTGGTCACTATGGACCATCGTCCTCGTGTTGAAGAGAGGTCTGTGCCCCAACAGTGGGCACGTAAATTGACTGTTGAAAAAATCAGCTTCCTCCGAGAGATCCCATATTTAAGCGAAAATTACGTAAATACTATAAATGCTGTAGATTTACTGGTGGTGGGTCTCTGTTCCCGGAGACCGTCTGTGTATCACCGCTGCTCCTATTTCTATCGACAAGTAGTACTGTGCAAAGATTACTGTACTCCGTTTTGAAGAAATAGCTTGTCAAATTACTGTGGTATCAAAACTTAACATGAGCACACATGGTGCAGTGTATATCGACCTAACTAGTCCCACATTTCTATTGGCCAGCGTATCACTTATCATCAGCTTAACGTCGCGATTGACCCTACGTCGAACAAAAAGCCCACTTTATAATCCCACAGTGTGTGGGGTCACTTACTACAACTCGTGGGATCCAAGCCAACCTCACGTACTCGTGGTGCACCCTGCTGATCAACAAACGAGGCTATGGCTCCACCAACCCGCATTGGGCCAGCGTGGTGCGAAATAGCTCAAATCACCTCATGTGAATCCCCACTCAATTGTGTAGGAATCTTCGGGGGAGGCCTATGTGCAGCAGTGGACCTCTATCGGCTGATAATGATGATGGTAATCCCACAGGTGGGATTCGATTTCTCTCTCAATGAAAACGGTGTAATCTAACATGCTGCATATGCGGATGCCGTCGGAAGCCGTTATTGATTTGAGCCGGTCTCCTCGTGATCTCTTCCACCACCACGCCGGAGCGTCAAATTGAATCGTCGCCCGCAACGGTGTCGGGGGTACGTTTGATAAGCTTATTACGACCGCAAACGTCCACGAAATTAATTAGACCCGGACCCCCGACAGCCGGCACGCAGTACCGATGGTTGCTGCTGCGGCATCAGGCACAAGCGATACCAATTTTAGTACACTGTCTTATTGTTAACAAGACATATGAGTTCAATGACCTTTACTTTCACGATAATTCCATAACAATTTGTCGCTAGTTAGGATGATATACACAACACATTGTGCTCGTCGCTCTGATAAGATGTTATCTCTCATTTCTTCTTCGTCGGTATCACTCTTTACAGAGTGATCATCACTGTTATGATGACCACTCTTTCATATCGTCACCCCATTAGATTTACCAGCTGGAACACTCTTCAAACAGAAACCTAGTAATATTTGCAGATCGCTGTTTAGCTGCAGATATAGAGTCTGCGATGGTACATACCTGATCACCGGCAACAGAGACCTACCACCAGTATAAACGTGGTCTTCCGAAGATGCACCAATATGCATCTTGCAATAATACATATTATTAAGTAGTTATTAGATGTGTTTTAAGACCATTTTAGGATTTTCTTTTAAGTATTCTACAAACACTTCTCTTCTTAACTTAATGAATTATTTCTTCCCGAAACTGAAAGATTTTTTTTTTATTTTAATTTTATGTTCATTCTCTAGTAAAAAATATTACTGGTGGTAGGTCTGTAACTGTAAATAGTAACAGTTAATGTAACGAGCATTACCTTGAAAGCGGTAAGTTAAAGTTTATTTGATGAGCCGTTAAATATGTTATCGTTAAGTTTTACAGCGCGGTTACTTATTTGTATGCTTTTTATTACGGAATGCAGTTTACTCATTCGTAGGCAATTTAATATTACTATTGATTGGGATTTTTATATTAATATCAGTTAAATTGACTGTTACTGGTGGTAGGTCACCGTTATCGGGGACCGTCTAAGTAGGTTCCATCGCAGCGCTACCATCGCTGTGTTCTGGTTTGAAAGGGGCTGTAGCTAATGAAGTGATACTACGAGTATGATGTGCTGTGTATATCATCCTAACTAGCGCCACGTTGTTATGGGCAGGCGTATCGTTTATCATCACGTGAACGTCCCGCTCGTCTCAAGTTAAATGTAACTTGTGGCATATTTTGTTAAGTTTTTTTAGCGTCTACTGAAAGGAAATCTAAGGTATTATTAGTTAAAGAAATAGGAAGGACATTTGTAATTAAATGAAAAGTTTTTTAAAGCTTGTATTCCGGTGAAGTTAGAATGATTAAGTAAAGAGGATTAAGTGATAATTTGTGTGAAAACAAGCGGCTAATTGATTGAACGGGCCCCGCCACTCGACCTTGGCTCCTTTCATTCAATTTCACTTGGCTGTTCGGCGAATTGAGATAAATAAAAAAAATGTTTCAGGAACAGTCTATCATCTATTTGAAAATTATATTTTCAAATGTAACATCTGTTATTGGTAATTCACTGGTGGTAGGTCTCTGTTGCGGAGGCTGTCTAGGTAGGTGCCACAGCAGCGCCTATTTTTTTTTTGTTCATTGAAGCAATTATACGAGCGATCTGATCACATCTTAACTGGGTCTTAACGTGGCGTTAGTTAGGATGATATACACTACACCACATTGTGCGACTCGCATGGATACGCAAGATGTTAGGTCTTGACACCGCAGCCATTTCCCTAGCTACACAGTAATGTTTGCTACTCTTTAGCGACTGCTATAGGAGCAGAGACACTACCCGTAGTTTCCGTTAACAGAGACCTACCACCAGTAAAATATTTCTACCATCAAACAGCAGTGTGCAAACGTTACTATGTGTATTGAATGGCGCTGTAGCTAAGCAAATTGCTGGGGTAAAGAGACAACATACTAAGGGGTGTAGAGTACCATACTAGTGCCACCGTCCCGCTCGTATTGCCGTTGAATAAATAACATTTATTAATTATTATAAACAATTAAAAATTTTGTATTTCATAGTATATTTCAGTAGAAAACTCTAGTTAAATCGCTTTACAATAGTATAACAAAGAGGGTCCGCCGCGGGGTGGGAATGTGAATAAATTAATGCGATTCCCAAACTAACTACAAAGAGGATTATAAACATCATGACAGGCTCGTTGGGCCATTCTGCTTTTTTTTTAAATTTGCCCTTAATAGTAATTTGGGGGCTTGTTCATTGGTCACTGTTAACGGAGACCTTCTAAGTAGGTACCACTGTAACATTTACTTCCGCCGCCAGACAAGTACCGTGCAAACGAAACCGCTGAAGACGATGAAGACGAAGTCTCAAGGCGGGGAATATAATGTGGTGCAGTGGCGATAAACAGATTTTTTTTATGTAATTAAGCGGCGGACGAGCGGGACGTTCACGTGATGACGTAATACGCCTGCTCATAATAACGTGGTGCTTAGGGTGGTATGTACTGCATCACATTACGCTTGTTGTCTGAGACGTAAGATGTTAGTGTCTGTGTAAATATGGCCACTGTGTTAAGGCTTAAATCAAATCTGAAAAAAACGCATGCAAACCACCTAAGGGAGGATAATGGTTATTGCACAACTCACAAGATCCAACATCACCAGTATATTTATAAAAGAAGATAATTTAGGGAAGCTTAAAACCGGATAACGACTGGTGGCAACTGGTGAAACAAAGTAAAAGCCGATGCAGACGAAGGGACGGTGTCGCGTAAAAGGGCGGTGACAAACTGTGCGCGGGTCCAGGTTCAGCGCGGGGTCCGACCGTGTAACAGCTAACATTAGTTAGCCGCGGAGCCGTCTGCGGACAGTCGCGTACACAAGCCGTACACAGTGCACACTTGGCAGTCTGAACATCTAAGCCATTGGCTTCATTATTATACAAGCAGTATGTTGAACGGCTAGTCGCATGTAAGACTAGAAGTTGCAAGAGAGAGGTGTAAGGGTTCCCGCATAACAACTCACGGGACCCAAGCCAGCCTCACCTTCTAGTGATGCACCCTGCTAATCAACAAACGAAGCTCTGGCTCACATCTACCCGCATTGGGCCAGCGTGTTGGGAAATGGCTCAAATCCCCCCATATGAACCGCTACAAACGTGGCGATCTTTACGGATGCCTATGTCCAGCAGTGGACGTTTATCGGCTGATACATTGGCAGAACTTGCAACAAACCCGCATTGAGTCAGCGTGGTCGATCTTGTGGGAATATTTGGAGGATCTATGTCCAGCCGTGGATCAGCAGCGGCTGATGTTGATGAGGAGAACTTGCAAAATCTTACTTAAACTCTATGTGAACCTAAGGAGTTGATCCAACAGTACAAGTACACGACTAGTACAGTTTCTTGCTGGTAGGTTCCTGTCGCCGGAGACAGTCTGAGGTATCACCGCAGCGCCAAACAGTAGTGTGGAAACATTGCTGTGTTCCGGTTTGAAGGACGTTATATTAATGAAATGACAGGTAATACAACATGAAATCTTATGTCTCAAAGCGATAAGTTCTATATGTTGGTATCTAGCATCACATTGTTATAGGCAGGTGTATCACTCAACATCAGATGTCATCTCATTCATCTCCTCGCTATGTAGAATATATAATATATATGAAGTTGTGCCGGGCGTTGTTAGTCGTAATGTAGGCAATTGTTTTGTGGGATGTCAATGATTAATGCACTAGAGGGTAACCTAAATGTCTACCCTCTAAAACCTCTCTAATGTTTTAGAGGGTTGACATTATACATAAATCTGACATCCTCTCATGGAAGCAATATTGACAGCAGTGCTATTAAAGCTGGAACATAATAATACCTGCGTTCTGCTTTTTGATGGTAGAAGTACTGTGGTAGTACCTTTTTTAAACTAGTTGTTCCTTGCCTGTTTTGCTGGATGTAATATCCCCCAACTCCCTTTGGGGATGGAAATTTGTAAAATCCATTCTTACCTGACCCCTAAATGGCGTAGGCAATATTCTCTACCAAATTTTGAGTGTTTATGTCTAATAGTTTCGAAGGTATCGTGATGAGTCAATGAATATTTGGATATCTCGTAGTCATAGTCTAGTAGATTATTGTTTTTTTTTTTATTTCATAAAACGATGAGATGAGCGGGACGTTCACCTGATGGTAAGTGATACGCCCGCCTATAACAACGCAGCGTTAGATAAAATGATACACATTGCACCACACTGTGCTCATCGTCCGGAGACAAGATGTCGAGTCTCGTTACCCCAGTGGCTACAGTGCCCTTTAAACCGGAATAGTGATCTTTGCTCACTACTGTTGGGCGGTAGAATTGGCGCTGCGGTGATACAGACCTAGACGGTCTCCGGCAACAGAGATCTACCACCAGTAAACTTTTGTAGAGGTCTTAAAATGGGATGCGGTGTTCTCTGGTGAATGACAACGTGCGCAGCAACATCAGCACAACATTGATAATGAGCAGAACAGTTCAAAGTATAGAGCAAGTTACTAAGTATAACAGTATCACGAAGATCCAGAAGGATCCAGTGGATGGATGCAGTTGTATACATCGTGATAGATGTACTGTCTTGAGTCTTGATATTTCGAAGATCGAGAGAGATCCATATGATGTATACATTTATAGAGTTTGTGAAAGGCTTCTGTCTTAAATCTTAGTACAATGAAGATCCAAACAGATCCAGTAAATGGATACAATTGTATACTCCGTAACGGCTTGTTTGCCGAAGGCAATGTATAGAAAGAAGTACGATCCTTATAAAGATGTGCTATGACAAACGATAGCGTGATCTATTATTTACGGCGGCGCCATCTGTTGCGTTGTTTGACAACTTATGCGAATAAAAAATAATAAAGTTACATTAAGTTTTTTTCTCTTTGGATTTTGATTCTAGACTAGACAATATTCGAAGTTGTTTCATACTCCTTAATTCGCGTCTAGATCTAGTTATGATTAATGATAACACAAGTGGCAACGTGTTGCACGCGTCTGTACCCGCCGCTGGCCAATTGCCAAGCGCAGATAATTTGATAAAAACGCCCAACCGACGGGCCCGCTGCCAAACTGCTTTTATATGGCATTTATTAACTGCTGCTAATAGTAGTTAGGGAGCTAATGTGCCGTAGATCTAAATAAATAGTTTATCAGTTCTATCTCTCTTTCTCTCTCTCTGATCTATACATATATTTCATTTATATACAGCACCAGGAAGTAGGTGGATGCGAGAAGCTGAGGATCGCGTTTGATGGAAGACATTGGGGAAGGCCTATATCTAGCTGTATACAAAGGCTGATAATGATGACGATGACAAAGCACTGCATTGTGCTCATCACCTTGAGACAAAACGCCGTCGAACCGGAGTACAGTAATGTTTGCACAGCAGCAAATGAATGAAAATATTTATTTAAAAAAAAACAATTAAAGTTTTGCTTTATCCGTTTTTTTTTTATTCTGTGAAGCGGCGAACCGAACGAGGCTTTCAACTGATGGTAAGTGATACGCCAATACATGTGATTTTATGATGATGTATGATTTTAATTTTGTTAGATAATCTGTATGATTCTAATTTTATTTGATATTCCTTCTGATTCTAATGTTTGACATTCTCTATGATTCTAATTATGTTTCACATTCTCTATGGTTTTAATATTGTTTCATATTCTCTATGATTTTAATTTTGTTTCATATTCTCTATGGTTTTAATTTTGTTTCATATGCCCTCTGATTCTAATTTTGTTAGATAATCTGTATGATTCTAATTTTATTTAATATTCTTTCTGATTCTAATGTTTGACATTCTCTATGGTTCTAATTTTGTTTATCTAGAGTTTTGTTGATAGTTAATGTTATTTTTTTTTAAATCTGTGGACAAGTATGATATTTGTGTATTTTATTATAAAAATACACTATGATAAGTTAGAACTAATAAAGACGAGAGGCTGACGTCCCTTAAATCATAGAGCGTTGTTACGAACTGTTACATACAAAGATGTAACGTTAGAAATTAAAAAAAAAACCGATTGTATCTAATTTCATATAACAATATATATTTGTAAGGTGTATATAAAGTAAATAATATCTTTTTTTATAGAAATATAGGAGCATCAATGAATATAACATCATTACAACGGAAAAACATTTTACGGAGGAAATACATCACCAAAATTGAAATGTTCCCCCCGCATCACGTGCACATCAAAGGAAAAGAAAAAAAAGTGGGTCTGTGGTCCGCACGAATATCAGACCCTCTTCTATATAAATCATGTATACTCTAAGGTCCGCATGTTTGACGCAAGGTACGCACTCAGCGATTTAAAAATTAGGTACTGGTAGGTCTCTGTTACCGGTAACCATTGCAGCTCCTATAACTGCCACCAAAGAGTAATGTACATATATTACCTTCTGGTTGCAAGGGCGCTGTGGCTAATGAAATTACTAAGGTTATTATTTACCATCAATGTCTGTATGGGCGGTGAATACTTGCGTATCACTTATCATCAAGTGAGTACCATTGTTATTTGTGTCTTTGTTGGATTAAAATATACATACACATATATATATATATATATATATATATTCTTCTTCTTCTTAAAGTGCCTCTTCAACTAGTGAAGGTTATATATATATAAAATTGTATAAATACCAATTTTTTGTATGTCGCAACCGAAGTTTAGTTCTAGATTTTTTTAGTTAATATTTGCGTTTTTAATCCTTTTTTTTCTTTCCCTTTTTCACAATAAAAATATATAAAATAAATTGTCAATAGTATATAAAAGCAGAATTAATTTTTTTTTTTCATGTAATCGCTTTCAGCTTGTCCATTGAACCGCGGCCGGGAAGGGTCTTATTATCAATAAGAAGTTTAATCTCACGGGTAAAGGACATAGATTTCATTCGACGATACAAAATCACAAGCAAATTGTCAAACGAAGGTTTTTTCTATAATCCCAAAATGGCGGAGAGAGGCTTTTCTACAACTGTATATTATCTGTGACAGACCACATATTTATTGAATGAAGAGGTGGTGTAAGGATATCACGCCCAACAACTTACGGAACCCAAGCTAAGCTCGGCTACTCGAACTGCGACCTGCTGATCCACAAAGGAAACATTGTCTCCTACCAACCCGCATTATGAAAGTGTGGTAGAAAATGGTTGAAACATATATACCCCTTCAAACGTGGTAGCCTACATGGCTTATGTCCAGTTGTGGGCGTTTGTTGGCTGATGATGATGAAACTCAACTTGAGTAAGAATGACGTTTAAAGGCGCTGCTTATTACAAAACAGCTTTCTATCTAAAATATGATAATAAAACATATATGACTATGTTACATCAAAATATTACTTAGATCGTATCTACTATATATATATGTGTGTGTGTGAACACCCAAAAGGAGGAAGTCTCGAAGTTAATGTTAAGTAATTGTCAGGATCGATAAGTTTGATATCACACTCATCCGGCGGTACTCTCTCGCATCCCTCCTCCGTCGCGATGTCCTCGGAGACCCCTCGAAGCCTCCAAATAGCATTAGGGCCTAATAACACGAGTGAGATTGTTTTGACGCAAGCCGTGAGATTTACAGACACGTTTACTGCGGGCACCGCTCGCGTTGATTGAATTCGAGGTATTTGAGACCCTCTGAGAAGTCCATGGACCCGTGTATGAACTTTAATTATATAGATGATGTTTTTAACACATTTGATTTGATCGAGTAATATTTTTTATACTTAAAATTACCAGCTGACTCATTGTCACAACTAGTGGAGTCTGGCATCTTCTCTTAAGGAGACAGTCGAGATCATTTCTCTTATTAACTTTTGAATAGATAATTCGGCGAAGCGAAGAGATGAGCGAAACCAACATCACCACATCGTACTCGACGCTTTAATATGAAACAAAGCAACGTCATTCAAACCGGAGAAATACACTCACACATTGTCATATTTTAAAGTTATTTCCTTCAGTCAATAACATCTTAAATACTAAAGCATATAGATTGTTGAACATTACTGACCATTCTCTGGATACTGAACTTAACCTGTAATTATATCTTCATCAGCTATTTAAACCAGTTCGAGGGTAGGGTTGTGATGAAGATATTCTCACCTTCTGTCAATATTCCAAACAGGGAATTGACTAAGAATGTTTAATAAGCGTTTGAAACGCGTGAACGTTAACAGTTACCGCGATGCGGTTGCACCAGCTCTGTTCCCACCTGGCGTCGTTCGCTGATAAGTTTTTTTTTTATCAAACCAATGACTTCCGCTTGCCCACTATAATCCCACGGATTTGTATAACGCAGAGGGTAGCTTTTGTTCGTTTGTTTTTAGTCGCACGTTGGCGGGCTTGCTTTATCTGGGACACACGTTGTTTTCTTGAATTGCAAATAGCATCCGCCGGCTAACAGGGCACCGCTTTTTGTGCTGTTGGCAATAGCTTGGAATTTATTTTCGAAACAAAAATCTGTTCACCAATTAAGCCGCTGCTTTGTTGGTTCTTTTTTCTTCGTTTTTTTTTAGTCGGTCTTCACGTACTTTTTGTATGTACATAAATATCACTTAAGCGAGCTATGACGACGAACAGATGTATCGTTCAGAACAGATGTATAGATCTCGACATACAGTCAGCATGGCCTTCGATACCGCCGGGTACTAGGGGCCGTCGTATGTAAGGATTCATATGGAGGGATTTAGGCTATTTCCCACCACGCTGGCCCAATGAGGGTTGGTGGAGCCAGAGCCCCGTTTGTTGACGAGCAGGTGAGGTTGGCTTGTGTCCCGTCAGTTGTTGTGCGGGACTCCTTACAAATATGATATATAATGTATTTATATAATTATTGGTGGTAGGTCAATGTTGCTAGAGACCATCTAGGTAGGTACCATCACAGAGTTGCCGTCGAACAGTAGTGTGCAAACATTACTGTGTTCCGGTTTGTAAGGCGTTGTAGCTATTGTAATTACTGAGGTATCAAAATAAAGGGTGGCGCAAAAGTAATCCTCCTATGTATACAATATACAAGGTGGCGCAAAAATAACCTTCCGATGTTTTTTGGCTGTAATTTAAAAAAAAATATGAAAAACTTTGACTCTTCTTGTGGATTATTTTTATATGGTCTTTTAATTTTTTTACAGCAAGGCAAAATTTATAGCATTTTCTGATAGGAGGATTACTTTTGCGCCACCCTATATAAGATATAACATCTTGTGCCTCAAGTCGACGAGCGCAATGTGGTAATATGTATATCATCTTCGCTTGCCACCGGTGTATCACTTACCACCAAGTTGAACGTCCAGCTCGTCTCGTAGCTTAGTAGAATAAAAAAATAAATAAAAAGTACGTGTGATTATGATAAATATAAACGAAAACAGACACGTGGAGGTCCGATGATGATGAATACTAGTTAGCTTCTAAGTTATAGTGATAGCACAATAAATGTATATAAGGAAGAAGTTACTTCTTTCTCAATTTTGACGTAGCAAATTAAGCAGTAAGGTTCTGGAGTGGCAGCTGTGTACCAGTATACGTAATGTTGGCAGGCCCCTCACTAGATGGACCGACGATCTGACGAAGGTCACGGAAAGCCGCTGGATAATGGCAGCGTAGGAACGATCGGTTGGAACATCTTTGGGGGAGGTCTATGTACAGCAGTGGATCTCTAGCAGTTAATGGTGAGGATGTCGTCGTCTTCAAGATTTCTCGATCTTCAATGATATTGCCTTAACGATGCTCAATCTAAAGGACTTTATGGATCTATTGAAATATTTTATTGTCTGCTCAGCCGGTACAGTTAACTATAAATAAACTAAGTTATAATCCATAAACTGCTACTTGACGTCGAACTTAAATAACTAAGGTAATAAGTGGGGGTGCATTTATATATACTCGATATATCACTTACCAGTAATACTATAAACTTATCATGTATATTTTTAACTGTCTATTGCTGTTATATTTTCCATGGTCAGCATGAGGGATAGACAGTACAGTACATCTATATCTTCAGAATTATTATCAGTAGAGTAGTAGTGTGTATATTCTAAAACCGATTATTAAAAATTATAAAAAAAAAACTCACGTCATCGTAGTATTTATACAAGTACGAGATTAGTATGTAAGTGAAGTAAAAAAAATAATTAAACAGCACCAACATTGTACTGTTGTGTCGTCGTTAAAACCTATGGGGTCTAATTGCGCGCGAGTGTTGACGGCGCAGCGCTTATGACGCACACACACACACACACACAGCGATGATTTTAAATATGTACATTGTGCGGTTGTATCGTTAATAAAAATTTGAAGAGTTCTAATTGCGCGCGAGTGTTGATGGCGTGGAGCGTGTGTCACGCACACACATACATACACGCGCACACGCATAGCGATGATTCTAAGTGTGTACATTGTGCGGTTGTATCGTTAATTAAAATTTGAAGAGTTCTAATTGCGCGCGAGTGTTGATGGCGTGGAGCGTGTGTCACGCACACACGTACATACACGCGCACACGCATAGCGATGATTCTAAGTGTGTACATTGTGCGGTTGTATCGTTAATTAAAATTTGAAGAGTTCTAATTGCGCGCGAGTGTTGATGGCGTGGAGCGTGTGTCACGCACACACGTACATACACGCGCACACGCATAGCGATGATTCTAAGTGTGTACATTGTGCGGTTGTATCGTTAATAAAAATTTGAAGAGTTATAATTGCGCGCGAGTGTTGATGGCGTGGAGCGTGTGTCACGCACACACGTACATACACGCGCACACGCATAGCGATGATTCTAAGTGTGTACATTGTGCGGTTGTATCGTTAATAAAAATTTGAAGAGTTATAATTGCGCGCGAGTGTTGATGGCGTGGAGCGTGTGTCACGCACACACGTACATACACGCGCACACGCATAGCGATGATTCTAAGTGTGTACATTGTGCGGTTGTATCGTTAATAAAAATTTGAAGAGTTCTAATTGCGCGCGAGTGTTGATGGCGTGGAGCGTGTGTCACGCACACACGTACATACACGCGCACACGCATAGCGATGATTCTAAGTGTGTACATTGTGCGGTTGTATCGTTAATAAAAATTTGAAGAGTTATAATTGCGCGCGAGTGTTGATGGCGTGGAGCGTGTGTCACGCACACACGTACATACACGCGCACACGCATAGCGATGATTCTAAGTGTGTACATTGTGCGGTTGTATCGTTAATAAAAATTTGAAGAGTTCTAATTGCGCGCGAGTGTTGATGGCGTGGAGCGTGTGTCACGCACACACGTACATACACGCGCACACGCATAGCGATGATTCTAAGTGTGTACATTGTGCGGTTGTATCGTTAATAAAAATTTGAAGAGTTATAATTGCGCGCGAGTGTTGATGGCGTGGAGCGTGTGTCACGCACACACGTACATACACGCGCACACGCATAGCGATGATTCTAAGTGTGTACATTGTGCGGTTGTATCGTTAATAAAAATTTGAAGAGTTCTAATTGCGCGCGAGTGTTGATGGCGTGGAGCGTGTGTCACGCACACACGTACATACACGCGCACACGCATAGCGATGATTCTAAGTGTGTACATTGTGCGGTTGTATCGTTAATAAAAATTTGAAGAGTTATAATTGCGCGCGAGTGTTGATGGCGTGGAGCGTGTGTCACGCACACACGTACATACACGCGCACACGCATAGCGATGATTCTAAGTGTGTACATTGTGCGGTTGTATCGTTAATAAAAATTTGAAGAGTTCTAATTGCGCGCGAGTGTTGATGGCGTGGAGCGTGTGTCACGCACACACGTACATACACGCGCACACGCATAGCGATGATTCTAAGTGTGTACATTGTGCGGTTGTATCGTTAATAAAAATCTAAAGGTTTCCAATTGCGCGCGAGTGTTGACGGCGAAGAGCATGTCCCCCCTCTCTCTCACACACACACGCACACATAGACAAAGATCGTTCGGAGTATGAGCGTGCACTAATAATAGGCGAAATCTCATAAGCGCTACACGTGGCCCTTGTTAACGCGTCTCTCATCGCGTTAACCCTGCCGCCGCCGCCGCCGCCGCCGTAATTAACCAAATAAAACAAGAAGGGACTCCGTGTAATGAGCGTGAATGTTTTTAGCTTTTTATAGCTTGTTAAAGCATGAAATTGTGTACACTTTGATATAAATCAGACGTGAAAGTCGAACCCCTTTCGGCTGCCGACTTATTTTTACATTGTTCGACGTCCGTAAGCGGCGTGGATTCAGCGATGCGAGTCTGATGTTTACGGCACGAGGTGGAGATGATTTACCGGTGGTATTCATCGTCAGTTGACCGTCTAGGGAGGTACTATAACAGCATCTGTTGCTACCCTCAAACAGAAACCGAAATTAATATTAAGATGTGTTTTGGCGACGAGTATAATGTGGTGTATACCATCCTATACAGCGCTCATATTGTTATGAGCAGGTGTATAATTATATAATGCATCACCTATATCCAGCAGTTGGACGTCTATCCGCTGATGATGATGATGATGACGATACTGCATCACTGACAGACAATGGAGCAGCAAGATCCTCGAATAGCGACTGTGTATCGGAAGACGCAGCGTTGACAGTGCAGTGCAGGACCGATTGATGTGGAGATCTTTGGGGGAGGCATATGATGAAGCTGCATCACTTTGTGCTCTTCACCTGACACATATGACATTGAATCTCGTTACCACAGTAATTACACTAGCTACAGCGCCTTTCAAACCGAAAATTAGTAAAGTTCGCACAGTACTGTTCGGTGATGGAAATAGGTGCGGCGGTGGTACTTATGCAGACCGTCTCCGACAGCAGTAGTATATATACCACCAGCATTTAAACACAGTAGTACTTAACCATACGGTCTCCATTAAGTTTACAATAAATATATAAGTTGAGTTAAAAGTGAGAACAATTGAATTGTTACAGAGCTTTAAAGTTTAATGCTAACTTAACGGCGCAGACAGCGGTCACGAAGGGCCGTCGGCGGTGTCTGTCGGACGTGCTCCGACGGCGCGCCGCTAACGTCGTAAGGCGGTCGGACTAACGAGACACGCCGCGGGAATTATAACTACAGCTTCCTAACAAAGCTGCAGCATCCTGAAGGATCTATGACTTTGTTAACAGGAGAGTAATAAGTTTAATCAATGATATGAATCAGACAGGTTTCGTCTAGGTACCGCTGCAGCTTTTATTGCAACCGACGAACTGCTAACATTACCGTGTTCCGGTTTAAAGGGCGCTGCATCTAGTGAAATTCCTGGGGTGACAAGACTTAACACCCTGTCTCAAAGCGACGAGCATAACATAGTATATGTGATATATTTACAATACGAGGGTAAGTAAGTAGGGGGCTAGAAAACTCCATACCGCCACTCAAGTACCACCAAATGTAAACCCCTGGAACTTAACTAAAGTTGAAAATGGGGACGTCGCTTTGACGTATAAAGTGTTGAGTCTCGTTACCCCAGTAATTACATTGGCTGCAGCGCCCTTCTAACGGGAACCCAGTAATGTTAACACAGTACTGTTTGTCGGCTGCAATAGGTGCTGCTGTGGTACCTAGACGGTCATCGGAGACCTACCACCAGTAAAATATTACGTGTAACATAACATCATTATCATAGTCAGCCGATAGACGTCCACTGCTGGACATAGGCCTCCCCGAGTGATCTCTATATACAGTCAGCATGGCGGCCGGTACCGCTGGGAACTAAGGGCTGTCGTATGTAACAGTTCATATGGGGAGATTTGGCCCAATGAGGGTTGGTGGAGCCAGAGCCCCGTTTGTTGACGAGCAGGTGAGGTTGGCTTGTGTCCCGTCAGTTGTTGTGCTGGACCCCTTACAAATATGATATATAATGTGTTTATATAATTACTGGTGGTAGGTCTCTGTTGTTAGAGACCATGTAGGTAGGTGTGTGTTCCGGTTTGTAAGGCCCTACAGCTATTGTAATTACTGAGGTATCAAAATATAACATCATGTGTCTCAACTTCAAACTATCTTACACCAATATAATGTATGTATAAAATTTAATCAAGGATATGAAATATTTTTCAGTGATAAATGTATATACAGGGTGTTATGATTTAGTAAGTTTCCTATATTTGTTGCCGTTATATCTAATTGGTGATTAGGAATGGTGACCGGAGAGAAGAGCGGAGGTAATAGCGAAGGAAATAAACATGATTAAATCTGCAGGCAACTTGAAGAGTTTGTGTTCTTCGGCGCAAAGTAAATTTGTTCTTCCAATTTGTGAATTCTATGAAAGCGCGAACTCTCCACAAAAACTCTTGAAATGGCCCTTTAAAGAAACTTACTTCAATAAGGGCCCGTTCACACACAATTACGTTTCTTTACCTATTTATATTTAATATGTTTTTTTTTTAATTTAAGCGATGAGACGAGCGAGAAGTAAACCTGATGTTAAGTAATACGAAGTCGAAGACTCCATACCGCGATTCAAGTACCACCAAATGTAAACACCTGGAACCTAAAGACCCGTGTTACAAGACCAGTTCGTACTTGCTTTAAGGAGATAGTTAATAAATATTTTTTTTTATTCTTTGGAACGAGGAGACGAGCGAGACGTACACTTGATCGCGAGTGACTCGCCTGCCAATAACCATGTGGCGCTGGTTAAGATGGTATATACAGCACCAAATTAAGCTCGTCGCTTGAGACATCGTCTCGCTGTTCCATTAAATATATTAGCTACAGCAACCTTTAAACCGGATCACAGAAATGTTCGCAAATTACTATTTACCTATTTACTACTATCAGTACATATTTTTTTTCTCTGTATGTTCTTAATCAGTTTTGATCGGTATGCTTTCGTTTCTGGAGATCCAGGCAATCAGTAGTGTGCAAACCATCTTGTGTACCAAGACGATGGACACATTGTAGTGTAGTGTATATCATCCTAACTAGCACTGCCTTTTCATATACAGACGTACTTTCATCATGAAGCGAACGTCCCGCTAGTACCGTAACTACAAACTCTTCTACGAATAGAACAGAAAAAATTATAGAGACGATTTGACAATTTTTTTTTCTTTTAAAAATATTCAAATTATATTGTTTCTGGACATATAATGAGTTGGATAGTATAAAAATTACATATATAACAGAAAACATATGTATGTATGTTACGAAAATAATTACGACAAATGTTAACTAATCTATCCACGTGCTCTCTAACTTTAGATTAAAATTGACACCTCATCAATCTCTATTATAGAATAGATCTATAGATCTACTATTCTATTCAGTATAAGAACTATTTATTATACGAAGAAGTGAAGAGTCAAGCTAGAAGTTCATCTGATGGTAAATATTACTTACAACAATGTGGCGCTAGTTAGGATCGTATACACTGTACGTCATTGTGCCTTAAGACGTATTTACTTCAGTTTATATATATTATATACATACTCGTATATATATATATATATATAACATCGTCATAGTCGATAGATGTCGCATCCAGCTGCTTCCCGCAACCTTCACCAGATAGTCGGATCACATGGTGGGGGGATGCCAACACTACGTCTTCCGGTACGCGGTGGCCTTTCGAGGAACTTGGTGACCCATCGTTATATATATATATAACAGTGTAAAAGAAATCAGTTTGCTGTGTAGTGTAAATACACCTTTACCGGTGGCTCGGACTGAGACGGAGTCGAGTCACGGCCGAGTCAATGATTTAAGGGCGCCAGGCCCCCGGCTCCGCTAATTGGTTGCGTTTAATAAGACAACTGATGATCTCACACTAATGAGCGCCATGCGCGTGCGGAGCTGCACCGATATCAATCTCTCGTTAACGCTGCTCGGATGTAAGATACACTTGACTTTATTAGTTTAAATATAGCCATGATGAAAGTCTAGTCTAGTCTCTTCGTGAGATGAAACTACAAACAAAATAGTTTTAAGGAAATTGGTAAAACGGTATGATCTGAACACGCAAGATTAGTTTTTCGTTATATATTATATATTTTTGAATAATATAGAAGATACCCAGAGGATCATTGATTCATCACAAAATCTTCGAAACCTCACCTACCACAGCTTCTCCTCACTTCCTTGGTTGACTGACAGAGAATGTCCACAGGCATTAAGTCCGACTGTTGTAAACTAAGGCTAGCAGTCGCAATAAAGGTTAACATAGGTTAGGTTAGGTTAGATGAATACGGACGGAACCTCTCTTTGCCAGCAATCGTGTCGGCGATGCTGGGAGGGACATTGCATGGAGCGCCGTAACCTCCTTTTGTGAAACCGTTATGGTACAAAAGGAGGCTGCCGAGCGGGATTGAGAGAGCACAGATCCCGCTCGGAGACGAAGTCGTGGCGCTGCCGTGCGGCGAATGCCATATATGTGGGCTTTGGGCTCGTTGGCGATCAGGATGGAGGTTATCATTGCCTTCTAAACGACCCTGTGGTGGACAATGGCTGGACGTCGTCTCCGGTCATTGAGGTAGTCACGAAGCCGGTAGGGTTTGTATAAAGCAGACCTCGGGACGGGCTATACGAACACAGCGTCAGCGAGGACGCGGATGTGTTCCGAACGGATATCCCGTGACCTCTCCAAACGCCGTAGGTGACCACCGAGGGGGTTTAATGGGTAAAAATCTCCACATAACTCTGACCTCCCCCCAGAGGGAGAGTATCTTTTCAGAGATATGCCCCCAGAGGGCAGAGTATCTTTTCGAATATTTTCTTTCCCCCCGAAAAAAAAAAAGGTTAAATGAATAAAAAATTAAAAGAAACGACTAGGTTTACATCTCTGTATTCCTATCTTGTTATCATTACACCCTTGCACAGCAACACTAAGACTGACTGAACATAACAAATGAGGATAGAAGAGAATAGCAGAGTTTTTAATATTATTAGAATAAGTGTACACAGCATCACATTGCGCTCATAATCTTGAGACGTAAGACGTTACCGCTCACTACTACAGTAATATCACTGGTCACAACTCCATTCAAACTGCAACACAGTAATATTTGCAGACTACTGTTTGACAGTACAAATAGAAGCTGCAGATTCCGGTGAAACTCTTAACACAAATGAAACGGTTTAAATCTAATAGCCTCAGTTAAATAAGTAGTAGACGGTTTTTAGAAGTATTTTATTTAACTCTTGTGGAGTATTCCCTTCACGATCCTCCACCGAGGGTTTAGTCGGCATTTCGTGAGTAATTCGCCGCTAATCAAGTTACCCCCCGCGGTACTCCACCAGTTTTATACCATTAGTTATCTCCAATGTTGACCTCCGGCCAACGTTGGGCTCGTTTCCTAAATGTTGTCTAGTATAATGAAATCTATTGAACATTTCTATAAAGTATTTTTTTTTTTATTACAATTATCTCTGATATCTGAACTAGTCGCATTTCCTGTTAAAATAATGTTAAAACTGTTAACTTTATATATTTAAACTAATTACAGCTTTAATCCAACAGGATATACCAATAGCTGGTCTCCAATATAACATATCGCCTAGTTCCACCGCAGTTCCCATTTCTGTAGATAAACAGCAGTGTGCTATAGTGTTCCAGTTTGAAGGACGTTGTACCTAGTAAATAACTGAAGTCACGAGGTAATTTGGTGCAGTGTATGTCATCTTAACTGGTCATATAGTTATGGGCAGGCGCGGCACTCAATATTACGTAAACGCTCGTCTCGTCGCTTCTCCGAATAAGATACATTCTTGACTAGAATCAAATGTTTGGTAACTTCTCTGAAGTTATATCATCAACTTTAATGTCCTGTATTACAGTACTGACAATATTCTATAGTTAATAATAATTAACAATATAATAGATGTAATTAAAAAAAATTATATTTATTAATAATTTATGGTATTTTATATACAAAGAAATGATAATATTAGTAAAACGTTAATTTAATGATAAGAGGTGTGTTTGTTAATAAGATAATAAAAGAATGTATGCTGATCGTTACTCGTTCTTGACTTGATAGATAAGACTAACCATAAATGTAGTCTGGTTTCATCGCCCTGCAAACTGGTATGCAGTAATGATTGCATTTTACTGTTTGGCAGCAGTAGAAGTTGTTGCTGTAGTAAAATCGTTTGGATATGCCAGACGATTTCCAGTTAGGGGCGACGTATATGATTTAAGAGCTGAACTGTGTTTGTAATTTGTGAGTTTGTTTGTATGTTTGAAGCGTCCTACCTTCCCGACACCGGTGGTCTCCTTGACGCCCAGCCGGCGGAGGAGTGCGGGCGGTGGTGGTGGTGCGGCGCGGTGCACCGCCGCCGTGAAGCCGCTCGTAATAATCGTGTCGTCCTCGCGTCGTCTCCGCTCCCTGTGGGGGGAGCCGCCGCATTTCGCCGTAGACGCCCTGGGAACAACAAATATTTACTACAGCTTGTATACCAAATATGTGCCTGTTTTATAAATTTTATAGCTTACTAGCTTTTCGGGCCGTAATATAGAATTTAAAATTTAGACAGAATTCTTCACGTCCGGCTGCAATCCACATTTCCCCAGGCTCCCACCATTTATTGCCGCCCCTGAAAGTGTTTTTGGAGAAAGAATTTTGTTAAATCCATTCTTAGTTGACAGAAATGCCAGAAGCAAATCGTTATAAACTTCTGAGTGTTTACGTCGGAGATCTCGTGATGAGTAAATGAATCACTGTTTATATATATATATATATATATTAGTTTTAAGAATTTCTTCGTTTATTTGATATCCTTTTTATAATGTGCTGGGACCAATAGTACCTTCATCAAATAGTTTATAATAATCATAAGCCGACAGACATCCGATATTGGACATAGGCCTTCCACTAAGATCTCTAAACCTGTCCTTACCGTGCCATCAAATGTCTGGTAGTATTTAAATAATTGAAACATCAAAGAGTTTATATATACAAAATCATAGAGAAATAATATCATGTCCTCGTAATTTCACTGTAACGTAGTCCTTCAAAACAGAACACTACTATTTGATATCAAAATTTTGGATTTCACATGACAGAATCAGCGTAGATAACTACAACGTTGAGGAGAGAACAAAGTGAAGGATACAGACAAAGGAAGCTGTGACATCTAAAAGTATGACCACAATGGAAATATTACTGTCATTGTTAAATAGCAAGTAAGAAACCTTTCCTAGACAACGGCTGCTTACATAAACTTAAGTTAACAGTGTTCGTAACGATAAGTAAGAAGGAAGTGCATTGACCGGAAACAGTTAGGTAAGTCAGCTCAATTCTTAAACCGTTGGAATTTGAAAGTAATAAATGAATGGGACGTGGCGTGCCGGCTGACCTTTTTACATTTTTCAAAAATTCGCCCCGCGTCGATATCCGGCAGCATAAAGGGAGCTCGCGCAGGATCCGGTGATGGATGGAGTCTACGTGACGACTGACTACACGGCCTGTTTTATTTTAATGCCTCCTAACGTGTATCCACGGCGAGCTTGAAATTGAAAATTCTCCCACTGAACTATAAGGTGGGTTCGGCGTCGGAAGATGACTTCTTAATATATTATTTTCTATTGAAATTCACGTCGACACGTTCGGCGCATACAAAGAAGATATTGAGGCTATTAATTTTGGATTAATACCGTAAGTTATACATAAGATGTAAAGTATCCGATCGGAGCGAACCTTACTGTGAGTAAGTTAGAATCAGATCCAATACTTGTCCAAGTACTCAGAGGACGTGACGGGTTCTCGGAGTAACTGAGCAAGTATACGAAAAACGAAAAAAATATTATGCACATAAAGTATTATATATTTAAAAGATTTACAAGTAGATTTAGAATTATAGATTTGTAAGTAGGTAATAAGAATTTAAATTAGCTTCAAGTATATGATCACCTGTAAAATATTTGGTATACTGTATACGTTAAGTTGCTTGTGTATGGAAACAATGTTAAAACAAAAATTAATTAATAAAGTAAGAAATTGTAAGAGTATGGTAGAAAGTATGATGATAAGAGAGAGACAATAGTTTTAATAATATGTAATGGCTAATTACGTTAAGAGAAAGAGTTAAATAGAAAGAAGACGTATAAATCATTTCGTAAAATCCAGGCGTCCGAGTGGATGGAAGTGTTAGTTCGTATAGTTTATTAAAATTTTAAATAGTAATAATTGTTTGTGGAAACATTCAAATATTAACACGAATAGTTTCAATTTGAATGGCATTAGAAAATGTCGGTTGTTGTTGCGAATGAATATTCAAGGAGGTGAAGAAAAAAGAGTATCCATATAATGCGACTGTTTGCCGGCGCAGGCCGTGGCGTGCGCCGCTCGCGTGCCGGGCCCCCCCTCTTAGTTTAATGTGCTTCCAACTATTAACATTCTTCTATGGGAATGTTTAGATAATTCTCGACTTTGGCGGCTGAACATTGCGGGCCCTTCGTGCATCGTGTGTGCAGCGATAGCGCACCGATAGGGGCCGATGTTTACTAATTGGAGGGTCGTGGATGTATTGATTCGTTTCGATTTGACAGGTGGTATTACTACAGAGAAAAAGAGGGAAGTGTAAAGAAAATAAAAGAACTCCCTCCCACAGTTATCCATGAACTCGCATGGTATTCTTCAAACTGAAGTTCAGATCAGATTGAGAAAACCAATTCGATCCTCAGCTATTCTTTTTAACTGATGGTATTTAAAAGCGGTCCATTCCTTTATGTCATCATAGCATTTCTTGCGCTGTCTACCAGGTGCACATTTTCCAGGAATTTTATCCTCCAGGATCAACCTTGGGAACTCCTAAAGGGATCCTATTTGAAGGTGTTCGAAAAATGCAACCTTTCTTTGCATGACGGTTGTCATCAGCCTGCTTTTGCAGTTCGCTCTCTCAAGGACTTGAGCATTGGAGACAAACTGCTTCTACGTGATCTTAAACATTCGACGGAGTACCCACATCTCAAACGCTTGTATTCGGCGACAACATTCCTTTCACACATAACACAAACAACGACAACATTTTTTCGCATGGTATACTACTAGGCATATGTTATTAACAGCGGAAGAATTATTTAGAAGATTAAGGAATGAACTTAGCCTTCAACACAAAAAAGTATACAAAAGTGGTTGACGACTAGAATACTTTATCCGATCAACCCTTCAAACGTCAGTTTAAAAATATTGACGATGATTACGACGAGGTGTTTGGTATTCTCAAGGATTCATATCAAACCATAGAAAAATAGAACACTCATTTGACAACTTTTGTCTATATAAATTTTGGTAAGTTTGAAAAGAAAAAAAAAATTAAAGTGGCATTTTAGTTGAGGTAAAGTATATGTAGTATCAAAGTATGTACTCGTAGTATACGCCTGTAAGATGTTGAAGATATCAAATAAAATGATGAAGGCACGTCCGCGAAAAAACGGCAGAGGATGTCATAAATCAATATCTTTCAATTTGATGTGCACTCCACTTAACGTGATGGTAGTTTGTGTTACGACTTATAGCGACCATCGATCAAAAGATTGGTCAGCTTACCTCTGGGAAATGAATGTGAGAGCCTTTTGACAAAACGGAAGCCTGTTGTGGCGAGTTAACCTGACTAGTGCGGTTCGGCAGATGAATTGGTATTATATTTGGGACATATATATTAAAAAATAACAACTTTTTAAATGTACTGACCTATTGAAGGATTCTATGAAGATTTAATTTATAATAAAAATACATAAACAAGATGATAATATATGTAGGACGATATACACAGTACAGTATTGTGCTTACTGCCTTGAGACAATATTGCTAAGTCTCGATCCTCCTCTAATTTCACTAACTACAACGCATTTTAAACCGGAATACAGTAATGTTCGCACACTTCTCTTTGGGGGCAGAAATAATAGCTGAGGTAGAACTTACCCAGACGGTCTCCACGCACAGAAGCAAGAAAATTTTATGTATATTTCATACAAATCGCATGCAATACAAAGTGAATAATGTAAGTCAGGTCCGAATAATATACCGGACAAGGAAGTTGAAAGGCTGAAGATGGAAACCTTACAATTTGAAAGGATGTTTATGCCTGTATGATGTCGCTGATTTCACGGGCCGGTGCGCCGACTGAAAACAATCCAGCAAAGGTCGGGACTTGACATTTGATAGAAAGCCTCTTGGAGCATGAATAAGCCCGCGAGAGCCTTTGGACGTCGTCTATTTTATTATTTTAGCTGATTTTCAATTTTCAAGCCAACGTTGTATAGGAAACTATATCCGTTTTATTAAATTCAATGTGAGATAAGTCACTGGGATGAAACAGCACTAGATTGTGTGTTGTGGAATACTTTACAAGAGATTGAGACAATTATGATGATGATACGATTTTAAATATCAATATTGGAATTGAGATTTACTCCTTCATTTAAATTAACTGCATCCATGGATCTCTTTAGTTTTTTAACACGGAGCTTTTTAGGGATGTTGTTGAGTTTGATAGATTGTTTCCTCGAACCCATATTTCTAGCTACCTCTCATATTGTAAATTTGTTATATCAGCAGCGCTGTATTCCGATTGTCAATATATAAGAGCCAGAGAATAATGAATGAGCTTCCAATTAATTCAGCTGTCCAGGACTTTTACGTCAATAGAGATTATGTGAAATTCTCTTTGCCCATTGTTGGTAAAAATATTAGATAAATGTAAGATAAGTAAAAACGGAAAAAAAGATAGATCTACATATGAATAAACATTTTATTATAGAGAGTAGACAAATCCAACTCTGGTCTAGGTTATTTCTTGATTTATTAAAACGAAACCTAGTTTATATGAAATTGGAACTATCTTGAATTGTTATTAGTGATTGGAGCTAAACTTAGTAGTATTAGTAGCATTTATGGCTGCTGATAAATAATCATCTGTACCTTCCGTGGAATAAGTATCCTTGTTAAGGTTTACTTTACTATTGATGTTTAAATACGAGGGAATGAAAACAACATAAATCGGGTAAAGAGGAAACTTTTCATGTGAAATTGGCAAAGTTATCTCGTTTAAACCTTTTAATAGCTAAGTGGCTTTTTTTCCAGCGGGCAGCGGGTTTGCGTGACGTCAGCAATTGATCCCGGCAAACGCATTAAGCCGTTCGTTTCATTAGTTTTTATAATTCATTACTCCATAATGACGCTAAAGAGGGTGATAAATGTTATTTACTTTTATGAATCACATTTTTCAGGCGTAGATTTAATGTTTTCAAAAATTTCATCATTTACCCTTACCCTTTATACAATCACCCATCACCCTTCATAACAAGTGCGGAGTGTGATGAGTTTTTTTTATTCGACGAAGGGACAAGCCTTACAATAACAAAGTGGCACTAGTTAAGGAAGTAAACAAATATAAGGTTTTATCTCTCGTTACTCTAATAACTTCTCTAGCTACACTACTTATTTTTTGTTATAGAAGAAAGAGGGGGGGGGGGACATTTAGTCTCTTTTTAGTACTTTCTATGATAGGCAGGTTTTATATTAGTGCTATTCTTGATAGAGACTATAGCGCAGTGTCATTTCACAAGCTGTGACATCTTTCAAACTGGAGCATGGTAATGTTACAATAGTTTTTGGCGGCAGAAATAGGAACTGCGGTGGAACCTACCTAGACGATCTTTATCAACAGAGACCTTCCATCAGTAATTTTATGTTTATAAACTTGATACTTTTTCATTAAACAAATATGTGAGTAGTGTTATAGGAGACGAAACGGAAGTTAACGGTTAAGCAATTTTAATAGTAATGAAAACGTTTTTATTTGAATCATCATTATCGGCTTTTGGTTACTACTGCTGGATAGGAATTCCCCAATGTCTCCCACCAAATGCGAATATTTGAATCGATAATATAGTATTTATGTATTTCTTAAAAAAAAACCTACATTCCAAGTTCCGTTTCCTGCTGTAAACGAAATTGGAAAGTCGGTCCCCGATGGCGCGGCAACATTAAAAATTTGTCTTCGCAAACTTATGCACGCTATGAAAGTTTTGAATTCAAACAATTCCAGTTTACACCTTTTATTCCTGACTAGACGATTTTTTTTTACCCCAACTCCGCATGGCAGCCGGCCAGGGTAGGAACAACTTCACCGTTCAGCCCCACGTATTATAATTTATTGCAAATTGAACTTTATGCAGTCGACGAAAGGATTATGGGAATGTTTTGTGGGGAGGAAAACGGGTTAGAGCACGCCGGTATTGTTTGGGAAAATGATGGCAATAAATATAAGGGAAGGCCTTTAACGGGACCCTCCAATCGCGTCGAAGCCTGCTTTTCAATGCGATAGATATATCCAAAGTAGACGTTTTCTTCTTACAGCACACCGGAAACGCTCATGGATACTGTAGTATTAAAGTTCATAATGTTGTGTCTATCGCATGCAATTTAGTTTTAAAAAAAAAATACTTGTAATCTTTCGCAGCTTTTGATCGTCATCATCGGCCGATACACATCCAGTACTGGACATAGGCCTCCTCCAAAAATTCCCACATCGACCGGTCCTACGCTGCTTGCATTGATGAGCAAGAGGAGCTGTCGTTTATTCGGGTTCATATAGGAGGTCTTGGGTCATTTCCCACCACGCTGGCCCAATGCGGGTTGGTGGGAGCCAGAGCCTCGTTTGTTAATTATCAGGGTCACCACCACGAGCTGATGAGATTGACTTGGGTCACGTAAGTTTTTATACGGGACCCCTTACACCTCTTGTTCATATTACTATACTTAAACTATCTAATATGCACTGAACGCTGATGTTACTTTAAGTTTTTTTTTATACACAGATTATACTAGAGAGAATTTTAAAACGCTCCAGAGCTTCTCAAACTGTTATGCGTTAAGACGGGTGAAATAAAATGAGTATAAAATTCTTCTTTAGACGGGTAACGTTTAAGTTTTATTAACTGTAACAGTGCTGAATAACTTATATTTCACTTGAAAGCATATTAAATATATCTAAACGTGTGATAGATAATAATTTATAGAAATAAAAGATGATGTGGCCTATTCGTCGCCGATAGACGATATACCTCCACAGCTGGACATAGGCCTCCCCTAAGATCTCCACATCGATCGATCCCGCGTTGCTCGCATCCAGCTGCTTCCTACAACCTTCACCAGATCGTCAGACCACCTGGTGGGGGGTTCCCGCGTTTCTCACTATATTAGCACAATTTTATATGATCAGATATATAATGGCTTATAATGGTTAAAATATTTATATCATATAATATATCAGTTACTTAGTTATTTTGACCTCAATATTATGTGATGTTAACTGACAGTGAAGTGTGATCATCCAGAATACTGCTTGTTTATGATCTCATATATTTACTATGGCTGAAGACTTACATGACAATGCTATCTAGTTAGGTAAATTAACAAAAGTCTACAATTAGTGTAAATATACCTAAAAGTTTGTTGTGGCTGATGAATCTCGCCTTGTGTACGTTTCACAGCCAGGTGGTGTACAGCAGATAAGTTGGTAACGAACAATTTTAATAAGGAAGCGGTAGCTGGTGAGCCGTTACGTGCGGTATTAATAAAGGAGCCGGCCGCTTTGTGTGTAAAACTCTTCATTAGACAGATCACGGCATTGTTGCCGGCGCGAGTCCGTACCCTCCATACATGAATCCTGGCTTGCAACCAGTGGAAGCGGTCCAACTGATGAGAGACTAAGGATCTAACGGAATTATATTACTTCAAGCTTTTAATATATATAATCAGAGAGAAGGAGGTTTATAGGACATAGCTTACCGAGATAGCTATAAGCGGATTGCTATCCATGATGGCTGATAGGACAGACCAAGTCTTAGAGGATCCGCTATAAAGTAGACCGATGAATCTGGTGTAAATCGCGTATATCCGATGTAAGTAAAAGCGATCGGTGAGAACATCTTTAAGAGAGGCTCATGTCCATCAGTAGACGTCTAGTCATTGATGGTAATGACTGTCAATACACGAAACCGGAAAGATCTATCTGAAATCAAAGAGCGTATAAAATCTAGCCTATTTTTCAAAGATAAGGAAAGTATGGTCCGACTGGGAAGAAACTCCAAAAAATTATACTTAATTTTGATTTAAATTGTTTGTATAGAAATGAGAACATCGAATTTCTTGTATTTAACTGATACCTTTAGCCGAGGGATTCATCATCATAATCATCAGCCGACAGATGTTCACGGATTAAAATAGTACAGTTCTGGTTTATCCTTTATAGCGGCTTCAAGTATCCTTCATCAGATCGTCGGCTTTAGTGATATTAAAAAAAAAATCTCTGTCAAATATTCCCAAGGTAGTTAAAAAAGGTTATTTTCAATAACTTAATTGCTCAGTATTGATCTTGATGGTGAAGGCGAAGGTCTTGGTGAATTCTTATTATTATTAGAAAATGTTCACGATAATAAACCAAGAGCAGGAGTAAGAGAAGGCATAATTTTATCTCGACATCTTGAGATACATAATGTTGAATCTCGTTACTCCAGTAATTGCATTAGCTACAGCGCCCTTCAAACCGGAATACAGTAACGTTTGTATACTGTTGTCAGCAAATAGGCGCCGCGGTCGTACCTGTCTAGACTGTCACCAGCAATAGAGACTTCATCATTTTTGTATATGTTTCACGCTCTTCGCTCATGAATTGGGTTACTAATATCAAAACCGCCCTCCCTAAACCAAGGGATGCGTATGTAAAGTGTGCATTGTATTGCATGGAAAAGTTTCGGTGCGGGGTGCGGGTGACTTCCACTGCCGTCAGTCCAGTACTGATTGTTGCAAACAAAGGGGCCATTTGTGAGGATTAAGTGAAATTACTGATGCTTGATCATGGCGTTTTTCATTTACAACGGGCTACTATTTAAATATAATTCTATATAGTGATCATTAGGCCCTGGCCTCCAGGTCCGCGGGCTCAGCATCAGATGAACAGTCCAAGTCGAAAAAATTACTAGTAATATACATACATATACTATACATCACTTGAGAATAGAGTGTTAAATGACAGTGAAGCTGTGGAGGGTTAAGATAATCCCAAGGTTCTCCGGTTTTCTTATACTGGTAGCCATATAAATTTGAAAACAGCCTACTGTTTTTTTTTTTTTTTTAATTAGGGAGTTCTACTGTCATTTGTGGACTTGAGCCTCTAGATTAGTTCTGTTTCCATCTTTCGATTGTTTTATTTACTCCTTTCTCTTCTTTCATACTTTTCTATCTCACTTTGCGGTTTTTGTACTTCTTCCATCCTCCATCTCATCTATCCAATTCCTTCCTTCATGCAGTGTGGAATGAGTGACACAGCCTACTGTTAACCAGGCTCCAAATCGCGTGATCCAATTGTTTATTTATAGTTTCTTAATACTGTTTATATTTCAGACATTATTAGGTAATAGAAAGGACTGTTGAAAGATTTATTTAAACATTGCGAAAGGGTTAGAAACGACACACTGCAACGTTTGCAGAGCTACTAAACATTTGCATATCACCCTTATCGAGCGGCTCGTTTAAGCAAATGGACCATTTAAGCAAGATTCGAATCTTAAACACGTTTGGCACTGAGTATGGCGTGACACTTTCTCACTGGTGAAATCTACTGCAGAAAACTTGATTTAATCGGTTATTTTCAAACTAAATATTTTAAGGGTAGTACATCTTCTTAACCCCTGTCCGGTAGTAATCGTAACGGCTCTATTAGCAGCTTTGGGTGTAAGGGGTCCCGTACAACAAGTCATCAGACCTTTTTTTTGTTTACCGTGGGGGGAAATGTCTGCGCATACCCGCCCTCGCAGGGGCAAGGACAGATTACGTCGGACTTGCACCGACTAAAACCCCCACGATGTTCTCCTCGTCGCTTTATGGCAGGGTTACGGGAACATTCGCACACATCCGCGACCCTGCCAGCGCCGGGCGCACAGCCCCACCCGGGAGAGGCACGCCGGAACATACTGCGCGCCCCCTTCTCGATCTCTAGCAGTCACTAAGGCAGCGGATTCCCCCGAATCCGTCACTCAGAGGCCATGGGAGCCTAGAGAGAACTACACCTCGGGCCGGCCGGGTAGGTTTCTCTTCCCTTCACCGTGGCGACCCAGCCACGGCTATTAAGCCTCTCCGCCACGACAAGGCGAAAACCTGATGGGGAGAACTCACCAGACCTAAGCCAACCCACTTGCCCGTGGTGCACCCTGCTATCTTCTAAGAAGGAACTAGTCTCGCCGCCAAACGTTAGTGTGCGAGCATTATTATTTCGGTTAAAATGGTTCCGGTTTTAACTAGTGTAATTACTGGGGTAATAAGATATAACATTAAATGTCTCAAGCTGACGAGCACAACGTGGTGCTGTGTATATCATCCTAACTAGCGGTATGTTGGTACTGGCAGACGTATTACTCACTATTATATAAACGTTTCATTCATCTTTTCTTTGTCCAATACAAACACAGACGCACACGCACACGCACACGCACACGCACACGCACACGCACACGCGCACTAATGCGCACACACACACACCCATGTATATTTTTTTTATTTATTTTAGATGTTTTACATTTAATGGTATAATTATTCTATACAGCAACGTATAGAGAGCCACAAAAATGCGTCCAGTTCGGGCACTCGTGTTCCCCATATTATTGTACGCCGCAGAAACGTGGACCTTGCCAGAAGTAGAGAAGAGGATAGATAGGTCACGTATGCCGCCGAAAGGAGGTAGCTATTGAGCGACTTGCGGTCCAGGGAAAGGTTGAGGATATCAGACTACGATGACGAAGGCGTATGAGATGGATTGACCAGATAAAGGCGACAGTAGATGGCTTATCATCGTTACCACTATATGAATGCAATAAGATGGCGCCCATCAGAGAGGAATGGCGACGTGTTGTTAAGCTTGCGACCAACGCCTAAAGTGATGACCACGACCACTCTGTCAGGAGTAAGACCGACGAAGAACAAGAGATTGTTCTATGACATATATAAGTGGAACTAAAGTTATTTATTATTACGGTCCCTTAAACCATAGGTTAAGTTTGTGGATCAATATCAATTAAATACTTTTATTTGAACTAAACCAATATGTAAATATTTTTAGTTATTTACAGGATATTAAAGTGTGCGTTAATGACTGTAAACCATACCTGACTACCCTGGCGGAGGGAGCAGGTACAGTACGGCGCCGCGACGCAGAGGGCGATAACTTAGCGGCGGCAATCTTCACCCTCCCGACTTTCCAAGCTTTGACATTTATAAAATAGGAATCGTAATGCGACCGGATTTCGTGGAGCTATAAAGTGGAATTTCCACGTATAGAACTCAGCCAGCCCGGGCTGAAGTTACGTCGCTTTATCCGGTTTCTATTTTATCTGCGAGTCTAAGCAGAGGCTTTGGATCAGCCGCAGGTTACCGCGAGTACAAACGCGCGGTTTCGCACTACCGTAAGCTTTTAAACAAATTGGCACTTAACAGTTATTTTTTTTTATCCCACGAAGCGATAAAACGAGCGGGACATTCACTCGATGGTAAGTGATACGCCTGTCCGCAACGTGGTTATAGTTATGATAGTATAGACAGCACCATATTGGAATCGAAGCTTTAAGATATAAGATGTTAATTATCACTGCCCCAGTAATTTCACTAGCTACAACGCCCTTCAAACCAGAACACAGTAATATTTGTTCAGGTACTGTTTATTGGCTCGAATTGGGACTGCGGTGGTACCTACCTAGACGGCATCCGGCAACAGAGACCTACCACCAGTAATTTTATGTTTATTAACTTGATACTTTTTCGAATAAACAAAATGTGAATAGTATTATAGGAGGCGAACCGGAAGTACACTTGACAGTTCGCATGTCTATGAAAGAACCCTCCAAAGGCAAAAATGACAATAAAATAAATAATGCTAATTAAAACGTTTATACTACGACTTAATTGAGGTAGTCGCCTTAACTCTTGACGCCGCGACCTCTCCAGACGCTGAAGGTCACCACCGAGTGGGTTTTAGTGTGTAAAAATCTCCACATAACTGACTTCCTCCCAGAAAGCAGAGTATCTTTTGGAAGAAATTCCCCACGAAACAAAAAAAAAATCGTTTTAAGTCTCGTTACTCCACGACCCACAATATCTTCAAATCGGAAAACACTAAGTAACGATTATTATTTAATCCCCAGTACTTAATGATTTTTTTAACGTACTATACTAACAATGTATTTATTTATCCCGGAAGTTGAATCTGTATCGATCTGAGTAATCAAATCGGTGCCTAAGTACATAATAGTATATAACTTGTGTAATTATTATCTTAGTCAATTAATAACTAAATGTACGTACAAACATGGGGACTGATACAATCGTGGTGCTTAAGTTACTCTTAAGTAAACATTTAAGTATACAACATGTGAATGAGATGATTGTCGGTCTGTTGATATATTGTACATTTTACTATATTTGTATATAAAGGATCATAGTGAAAATAGATGTCGGTAACCTTTTCGTGGCTTTTATAGGTTATGATGATTTCGTCTTATAATACTCGTATTGTGTCGATTATACAGCGTCATATCAGGGGCCAATTACACGGCGCCGTGTATACTAATTTTATTTTTGAAAATTTTTTGATCTTTCAAGTTTTTTATATTCATTCTATTGAGTTCTTTAAACATATTACTAGTAATAGAAGTAATAAAAATATGTATGGCAAAGGGATACTTAACATCTTATGTTTCAAGGCGACAAGCGCAATTTAGTGCAGTGTTCATCACCCTAATTAGTGCCAGGTTGTTATGGACAGGCAGGACGAGAATATCACTCACCATCAGGTGAATGTCTCGCACGTGTAGTCGCTGCGCGTTAATAGAAAACAGTGTACATGTACAGACGTAAACGGAATATCTCGACACGTCCAACAAATCCTCCCACATCCCCGACGGACGGGCGAACAGCACTGGGCCGTTTCGAAAAAGAAAATACGTTTCGGGAAAGGAATACAAAATGGGAATAAAAATAAACGCAAAAGGGGGAATTCCGGGAGTGAGCGGAAATGAAATACCATATTCGTAGCCGAGCCCCCATCCGCCGAGGAGGGGCGCGCCGTCGCCCGCGGTCCTGCGCGCCGCGGAAGACAAATGATCGGGAACATACTTTATTTAATACTGCTCGCAACCAGTCCTTACTCGCTTAATGTACAGACTGCTCTGCGATAGTAAACAAATGAACACTCGAAAACTGTCATCATCATCATCATCATCATCGTTTCAACCGATAGAAGTCCAATGCTAGACGTATATCTGCCAGTGGCTCTCATTCTTTTAATGTCATCTGTTCACCTAATAGGTATGCCAACGCTGCGCTTTCCGCTGCGGGATCGCCAGTCCGGCACTTTTAGCTATGTGCCTTAGGTCACCGACATAGCTCAAAAGATTGCTAGACATGAGCGGCAGTGGGCAAGGCACATCGTTCGAAGGACCGACGGCCGATGTGGCTGAAAGGTTCTCGAGCGGCGCCCGGGTACTGACGATCTGGTGACAATCGCGGGAACCCACTGGATGCGAGCAACGTAGGACCGATGGATGTGGAGATCTTTGGGAGAGGCCTATGTCTAGCAGTGCACGTCTATCGGCTGATGATGATCATTCTCATTCATATAGACTCATCACGATATCTCTTGAAATTTAGAAGGAATATTTCCTTTCGCCAGGTATAGGTCAGCTAAGAAATGATTTGACTTAATGTCACCACCAAATGGTGTTGGAAGAGCACCGAATGGAACAGGTAGTTAAAAAGAAAACTTCAGGTCATCACAAAACTGATTGTAACTTTTGATAACGGGCAACCACATACGCTCAAAGTTAAAACCAAAACACTTAAATATGAGTTCTATAATAAATCTAGACACCTATATTAAATCTAGAGAACATAAGTTAGTTCTTATTATTTATTATTATAATTATGTGATATGTAATTAATAAACAAAACTGTTCGAACGTAGATAATAGCTCGTAGTTAGCTTCTAGACTTAACGGATCTCCATCTACCATCGTCATGCTTATTCTTCTTCGCCGGTATCAGTCTTTGCAGAGTGTTCAGATGGTGGTCGCAAGCTTAACAATCTTTAACAGGATTCAAATAAGAACTTACTTTTTTTATGTAATTAAACGACGAGATGGGCGGGATGTTCACTTGATGGTAAGTGATACGCCCGCCTATAACAACGTGGTGTAAGTTAAGTTAGTATGCACTGCAATACATTACGCTCGTTGCCTAAGACATTAGATGTTGAGTCTGGTTACCGCAGTAATTATACTAGCTATAACGCCCTTCAAACCGGAACACAATAATGTTTGGCGGTAGAAATAGGCTCTGCGTTGTTATCCACTTAGACGGTCTCCGGCAACAGTCCTACCACCAGTAAAGAGATCTTCACCTGCTTTGCTGGTGACTGACAACATATACCAGAATATCAACTCGTATATTTTCATCGATCACGCTACACCCTCTTCATCCCCATTGTTTGTTAACATCATGAAATTCAGGTCTAGATTCAATACATTCTTGTTGAAAACAAATGTTCTATTAACAGGTTGTTCCTCCTGATTACTAGTAAACTTGATATATTTTAATGCGCCGCCTGTTCGTATTACATCACCGTTTAATGAGTGATTAATACATCACTTTAAGTTATTAACCGGCCTCTGAACACTGCTACAGAGCAAGAATTAAACGCTTGCGATAATTCAAGTTGCAGTTTTTATTCATGAGAGCCGTAACCCACCCTCGCTGGCCTTTCATTAAAATTAACAGTGTATTCCACTTTATTTACAGTGTAAACGTAATATATATGTATATATGTATATAATCATCATCATCAGCCGATAGAAGTCCGCTGCTGGATATAGGTCTTCCCCAAAGATCTCCACATACAGTCAGCATGGCTGCACCGTCGTATGTCAGCCATTTCCCACCACGCTGGCTCAATGAGGGTTGGCGGGTGTCAGAGCCTCGTTTGTTAATAAGCAGGGTGCACCATGGGCTTGAAGCCCGTAAGTTGTTGTGCGTGACCCCTTACACCCCTTACCCCTATTTCTATACATTTGTTAAAATTATAATATAACAGTTACATGAAGTAATATTTCATCATGTAAAAATATAAACAATGGGGGTTGTGTATCGCGCGAGTGAAATTTATTGTGCCCGGAGACATTTAGCTGGGGAAGGGAGACGTATTAATTTCAGCCGGAGCAGTATCCGGCCTATATCCCGCAGAAGCAAGCCACCGCCGGCCTCAGCCTCCGCCTCTGTCAGGTTGTGGCAGCGAATCCCACTTGGATTAACTGGGGCGGTCTCATTCGACGCCGGATGCGAACTATTACGTGCGAACTCAATGTCCTAACAGTTTCATTTCCTTATAATTTTTAGATTTTACTTTTAAAAAAAATTTGTTAAAAAAAATTTTTATTAACTTCAAATAAGTAAACTATTTTTATATCTATTTCAATGCTATCTAAATTTTTTTAGATCTAGATTACTTGAAAAAAAATTTGGGGCTGGTTTAATTGAAAATTTTTCTTAATATGCTTTCGAATATACGAGCTGATATCTTCTGCAGCAGAACTTTTATAGATATACCCTTCAATCTTTAAGACTTAAATTAGGAAGATTGAATGAAACGGTCTCATTGTCACTTAAAAAAACGTGAAGAGGAAGTCACAGGGTGAACCGTAGTTAACAAAGAATGAGATAAACTCACAAAAAAGATTGAAGTTTAACTTTAGCTGATGTCAAGTTCGTCTCGCTCATCACAAAGTTTACCTACTTAGCATCCTCCTACACGGTAAGGACGCTAGCTGGACAATAACTACAGAACTACACCTTAAAACCTATTACTAGTAATATATATTTTTTCATAATCAAGCCTATAATTTGATGTGATCTGCGTCCCAAGAAGGCTACGAGATACGAGTGGCGAGTATTAAACACCTTTTTTTACTTAACTCTCATAAAATTTGTGAATATTACACATAAAGTTATACTTAACGCTTTAAACGGTTCTATTATACATTTATACATCAAGGGGTTCCGCCTAATATCTTAAGGAGCCCAAGCAAACCTCACCTGCACGCGGTGCACCCTGCTGAATAACAAACAAGGCTCCCACCAACCACCCCACCTAACACACCAACTAGTACTGGGCCAGCGTGTTGGTCTAAAGCACAATTATCCTCAATGAACTCTTGGATGTGGAGCTCTTTGACGGAGACCTCTGTTCAGCAGTGGACGTCTATCGGCCGATGATGATGAGTGGACCAAGATCAGGAACGCCGTGCGGTTGATCCATAGGGCGCGCGACAGGAATGAATTTACAGAACTGGTGACCAATCTTCATTAGTTGGAGGGGCACGAGAAGAAAGTTATACATTTGTTTAATTTATTGCTATTGCCATCGTTAACGATATATCCGATGTCGATACGTAGTTGGGTGTCTGGGATCGAGGCGCGGCTACTCCGACCGTTTGGACTGAGATTTAGACAATACTTGTACTTTACTAACTATTTTCAATATAAACTAAGTATTTAAATAATTATTTATACAATAAAGTTTATTCGTGAAAAACTTAATCGATGATAACGGTAAAAGTTCATCATCATCATCTGCCGACAGAGACATCACTTACGGTTCCAGAGATATCGCGATGAGTTTATACAGAGGTGGAGATTTCTTATACATCTAAATTAGGAATCATCATCATCAGCCGATAGACGTACACTGCTGGACATAGGCCCCCCTCAGAGAGTTTCCTGCAAGTTTGGCGGTGGTACCTACCTGGACGGTCTCCAGTAGCTAAGATCTACCACCAGTAGATTACATCTTATGATAATAAGAAAACATATATTTATTGGGGGATACAATAGACGCACCCCCCACGCGACTATAAAGCTACGGTGGGTTTTTTTTTATTTCTATGTAAATTTAAATAATGATATTTTTGTCGCACGACTTGCGGCAGAGATTTACTGCGGTTTATCTCGAGGGGCTCAGCAGGGGGCTTCGGTAACTTGCTGGTGAAGGTAGTGTAAATAACATATGAGAGAGTAACAGATTGATTTTTTTGTTACGTTTATTATTGAGAAAGGGGCAAAGGGGAAACACAAAGGACAACTGATGCAGCGCTACATCCGGGATGCGCCTGTATCTCCTTGTAAAGAAGTCGCCGAGTTCCAATAGGGTTAACGTTAAGACGCTGTTTGCAGACGATATGAAACCGGATGGATATTATAACTGCTTCCTTTTTTATCCGACGCAGCTATGAGACTGACTAGATGTTAACCTGACGCCTGTTTAGAACAGTGTGGCGATTGTTAGGATGATATACACGTCACCGCATTGCGCTCGTCGTCGTCTATTAAAACTGGGGACACGGTAAAGTTTGCACACTACCGTTCGGCGACAGAAATAGGAACTGCGTTGGTACCAACCTAAACGGTCTCCGACAAAAAAGCCATTTCATATATTATATATTTTTGTTTATTTTTTTTTTTTAAAAAAGTTTATATGAAACCTGAATATTATATTCGCATTACAACGTTCATCTACAAACATAAACAGAAGGACGATATCAATGAACTTGTGTGAATGATGTACCCAAAAAGCAAGATGTACAGTCAACGCCAAAAGTCTCAAATTTGAAATATTGTTTATTATAATATATACTTGAATTTAACATAAATATTATCTATAAATATATATTTTATGTATATACCACAGTTATTTAGTGTATGCAGGAGATGCGTTTAACGTAGAAATCCTTAGTTCTGGTTAATAATAAGTTCTTTAAGGAAGAATTTCGAGTGTTAATTTTGTAGTTCCAAGGTCCTTGCAAATCTTTCTAGTGATAATTTTCAAGGAGGAATAAATATTTCACTTTTTCGTGTATTGGCATCATTTGACAATATTTGAACAATGCATTACTATCACTGTTGCTTTATATTTTTAGGAACCATGATACAATGTGGCCGTAACACCTCGGCAACTCCTTAAGGGGAAGGATATATGTAAAATCCGTTTTTATCTGACCTCTAAATGGCAGAAGTAATATCTGTACCATCTTTTGAGTGTTTACGTCTTCTAGTTTCGGAGATATCGCGATGAGTCAACGGAATCTCTTATATATGTCATACTATGCATGAAATGTATCTGACCGTCAAACTTCAGTCTGATGATGATGATGATAATAAAGTCAATGACTAGTATAATGTCTAGAGAATGTATACTTGCAATATATTGCAACCCACAATTCAACTGCAGCTTTATGCTCGTGTTGGTGTTCGAGTGGTTTGTTTAGACGAAGCTATTTTAGCAGTTGATTTTAACCGTTTCTGGCACCATGTTCCCTGATCAGCGGGCTTGGTATTCGCGTAATATCGACAACCTGAAGCGAGCTGCAATTTACCGCCGCGATGATTATGCGAAATTCGTTTTGCAGCCAATTTAGCATATGGAAATGTTTCCGCCCCCGTCGGCCATGCCTCATTGTTTGTGGCCGTATAAATTATGTAGCTCATTTGGCCTGTTATAATTTAAACCTTGCGTTAGACGTGGACTTTTACATGTACACGCAATAAATATACAGCCCACTGTTGGGAAACGGTTTCAGGTAGGCACCAACACAGCTCTTATTTCTGCCGCTAAACATTTGTGTGCAAACATTATTGTGTTCTCGTTTGAAAGGAGTTGTAGCTAGTTTAATTACTCGCCGAATCGAACTGGGATGGCCAGCGTTCGCAAGGTCTTTTCGTCCAAAATCCCTCAGTACTTGAAGACCGAAGTTTTTGAACAGCGCGTGTTGCCAGTGATGACCTACGGCTCCGAAACTTGGTCGCTAAGTATGGGCCTTATAAGAAGAGAGCGACGGAGAAGGCGATGCTTGGAATGTCTCTGCGTGATCAAATCAAAAATGAGGAGATCCGCAGAAGAACCAGGGTCACCGACATAGCCCTACGAGGCGCGGGGTTGAAGCGCCAATGGGAGGAACCCATAGCTCATACAACTGATGGACAACAAATTTAACTGATAGGTCTAAACATCACAGCTTTATCATCATCATCATAATAAACCAATAGGCGTCCACTTCTGGACATAGGCCTCCCCCAAAGATCTCCACATCGATTGGTTCCGTGTTGTTCGCATCCAGTGGGTTCTCGTGATTCTCACCAGATAGTCGGACCAGCTTTATAGTCTTAGGCTATTAAGAAGAAGACTACAATAAGCCTTGCCTGAAGGCAACTAAAAGGATTTTCAGGTTCGTGCTTAATAAGCGAGTCGAGGGTGAGCGATAAGTAAGAGGTGGTCTTCAGCTTGTCGTAGCAAAGCGAGGGTGCCGAGGAGAGTTATGGCGCTTCTTGGGACGTGCTTGGTAAGAGATCCCGAGGTTTTTTTAAAGCATTAAGGACCACAGCCGAGAAGGTTTTAATGGGTCCAAATTCCACAAGACCATAACTTCCTTACCCAGAAGTAAGGTATCTTTTGAAGTTTTCCCCTTCGATAAACAAAGGCCGGAAAACATAGGACATGTTAAATTTATATTATGCTTCTTTTTTAGGGGGTGAAGAAGGTAATTCAATAAACATTTAACAAACAACTCGAAACAGGATGTTCTTGAGGCATTAATTTATTAGGCCATTTGAAATCGCGCCCTGCTTAATCATGATTAACTAGTCAGATAAACGCGACAAATCGGCCGCGTCGCCGTCTCACTTTCCTTTTGTTTACCGAAGACCGGCTTATCTTTCCTTACCTTCAATTACAAAGGAAACTGACGACGCGGAAGAGCAGACTCTCGCCAACGATCCTGCTTAGATATCTGTTCGGAAATTGGTCTAATTTTTGACCGCACTAAAAGAGGTATCGTCATTCATAATTTTTTAACGAACGGCTCTGATTCTATTCTTCTTCTTAAAGTGCGGCTCCAACTAGTGAAGGTTGACGACCAGCGTGGTACAGTCCTTTCTGTCTCTGGTTCGGCGGAACAATTCGGACGCACCAGATATGCCAGTCCATTCCCTGATATTCCTCAACCATGACTTTTTCCTTCCCCCCACCTTTCGTTTTCCATAAACTTCACCCATTATAATTAACTGATTCTATTAATACCTTCTTAATTAGAAACAATAAACCACATAGTAAAATGGAGCAAGGGGTGTAAGGGGTTTTGCATAACTCATGGAACTCAAGCCAACCTCACCTACTCGTGGTGCATCCTGCTAATCAGTAAACGAGGCTCTGGTATACATCAATACGTATTGGGTTAGTGCCGTGGGAAATAGCTCACATCTCTCTCATGAACTCTTACAAATGAAGGTTTGCACGCATCAAGCCGTAAACCGCAGGATGCTGGCTGCACAGGACTGATGTGGAGATCTTTGATGGAGGCTTTTGTCCAGCTGTAGACGTCTGTCGGCTAATGATGATAACAGTCGAGTGAGGAAGTATGAAATATTCATTTAAGTGGTGATAGGTCTCTGTTGCCGAAAACTGTCTAGCTACCAATGTAGCAAATGTACACTTACCTTACATACTATGTAACAGCAGTTAGTTTGGAAGACGTTGTAGCTAATGAGGAAATGAGATTTAAAATCTTGTCACAAGGTGACGAGCACCATGTAGTGCAGTATTTATTGTCCACCTAGCGGCATGTTGTTAAGGATGGGCGTGGCACTTGATATCAGTTACACGACCTCGTCTATAAGATGACGTAAAAGCCATGTTCCATATCATGACAGTCAAGAGCATTTCTGACCATCGCGCTGCATAAATGCGAGTTCATCTGATGGTGATAAACCTACTCTTAGCAATGTGGAATTAGGATTGGACACTGCATTGAACTGTGCGTAATTTCGCTAGTGTTAACCGTAATGTTTACAAAGTACTATACAAAGTCAATGTAACAAAGACTACGGTTGTAACTTTTTAAACAACAAAAATTTATCTTAAGTAAATACAAACCCTGTTTTTATACCAAAAACCTTAAATATTGTTAAAAGTTCCCCTCTTATAAAACATTAGAACACACTAAATTCAACAGACAAATATCAATCAACTATAAATCTTCAAAAGCGCCACACAACATTTGCGTACCTTTCATCGGTTCAAGTGCTAGATAGCGCTGACCTTTGTCATAAATATACAGCGGCTTTACATCGTCCAGCGCGGTCACCGCTCGGTAGCGCTGTATTGATACATTTACAGATTCATGTGTCGCCGTTCTTTATGCTGTTGGGCGTACATTTGCAAGATGAAAATTTATTAAAGAGTGCACACACATTAAGACCAGTTCTCCAGTTTGCGATCAGAGGTTCAGCTCCTCGTTCTTCATGAGAATAGCAAAGGAGTGGAACACGTCGTGGTTGTCTTCAAAAAAAGAGTGAAGAGGCTGTTACTAGGTTAGTGCGATTTATCACAATAAATAACATCACCACTTAACATCAGGTGGGACCGTGGTGAAGCGTTGAAAAGAAATTCCTGACAAGCTTCTATTGTTGAAGAGTGCCTAGGTAGGTACCACCAAAGCTACCATTTCTACCACCAAACTGCTTTACCAATCAGCTTTAGGTACCAACGCAGCGCCTATTGCAGCGGATAAACAATACTATACAAATATTATTATGTTCCGGTTTGAAAGGCGTTGCAGCTAGTGAAGTTATTGGAGTAAAGATACATAACATCTTATGTGTAAAAGCAACGAGTATAATGTGGTGCAGTGTATATTATACTAACTAGCGTCGTTGTTATGAGCAAGTATATCACTTAATATAAGGTGACTGTCCCGTTCGCGTCGTTTCATTGAATAAAAAAGTAAAAGTTAAACCTTAAGTTGACAAGTGTAATGTGGTGTTATATATACATCCTAACTAGTACTTTATCTATATTCATGAATGTCCCGCTATTCTTCAGTGATTGAAGACCAAAGTCTTCGAACAGTGGGTGTTGGCAATGATGACCTACGGCTCCGAAACTTGATTGCTAACTATGCGCCTCGTAAGGAAGCTCAGAATCGCACAGCGGGCGACGGAGAGGATGATGCTTGGAGTATATCTGCGTGATCATATCAAAAATGAGGAGATCCGCAGAAGAACCAGGGTCATCGACAAATCTCTACGAGGCACGAGGCTGTGGCAATGGACAGGGCACATAGCTTATAGAACGGATGGATGTTGGTGTCTTAAAGTGCTGGAATAGCGACCCGGCACCGGAAGGCGTAGCTTTGGCAAACCCACCACTAGGTGGACAGAGGACATAAAAATCATCGCTGGGAGCCACTGGATTCAAACAGCACAAGGCCGAGGTTTGTGGAACTCATTACAAGAGATCTATGTCCAGCAGTGGACGTCCATCGGTTGAAATGTTGATGATGATGAACGTCCTGCTCGTTACAACTGTTATTAATATTACGTTGATCTGTATATTTTCCTCTAGGCAGACGCTCGTGTTTATCTAGTTGGGGTTGCAGTTATCGGGGCGACTGCACTATCGCGTCATCTGCAAATACCGGGGACGGGGGTGAGCTACCCCTTCAAATACAACTTTAATGACGAAGCAGTGCATTGTTCATTGCCGCTCTGGATGAGATTGCACTGAGCTAAGGTGAACAAGCTTCTGGAAGTTGACTAACATTAGATAGTTTTTCTTTATCCGAAGAAGCAAAGAGATTAGCCAGGTGTTCCCCTGATGATAAGTGACAGATCTGTTCATACCGCTGTGGCGTAATCAGGACGATATACACAGCAGCACTTTTTTCTCGTCGCTCTGAGGCGTAAAATAATAAGTGTCTTTACCCCAGTTACTTCACTAGCTATAACGTCCTTCAAACCGGAATAGCTGTTCACGCACTGCTGCTTTGCGCAGAAGTAAAGCTGCGGTGGAGCCTGCACAGACGGCCTCCTACAGAGAGTTAAGGAACATAGGAAGTAGACACGTGGTAGATGTTTCTTTAAGGCGTTAGGGACAATGTGGTGCAGTGTTGGCATCCTAACTAAAGCCAGATTGATATAGGCATATCTATCACCACACCAGCACCAATACCATAATGCATCTTTTGATTGTTCAAAAGTCGTCGGAAGCAGTAATTGAACATTTGATGGCGGTGTCATTTCTTCATTGTCTTTGTATGGAAGTAAAATAAAAACTTGTTCATTTGAAAGCTTTCAGGGTAACCATCGGAGCTTTTTCAGTCAAGTTCACGATCGTTCGACTTTCATTCGTTTCCAATCGAGTCGTCAAGTGTCTGCCGCGGGGCGGGAGTTATTAAATTAGCCTTTGAGGGCGATCGCGGGGCAACGGAAGTGTAATCAAGTTAGAAACTTAAATTTTTCTCTTCAGCTTGAACTTCAGATAAAGCCAACATAGAATTGATTTAATTTGTTTATTAATAATATAAACAGTGAAAATCTTTATTTTTAAGAAAGTTATATTATAGTTTTATATACTAACAATAAAAGAAAAGCACCTGGTCATCCCGGTTAAGCAGTGCCGAGCAAACTGAGGGCATTGTCGTCCTGGATGGCGAGGTTTATTCTTTGTGCCATGTAGTTGTCGAAGGGTCTCGGATGGCTTTCGTTAGTTTTTTTGATAAATCTCTAAAAAAATTAAGCACGCCCGCACCCCAAGAAGTCAACGTATCTTATCTCCCTTTGTTATTAATCATTATAGTGTTTGTACCTTTAAAATTGTTATGATATGATGCTGCCTCATCAGCCGTCATTCCTTCGAGCAATATGTCCCGCCCGTTTCCACTTAAGTGTAGCAATGCTATCCCACACAAGGAGATCTGACGATCTGGTGAAGGTACCGAGCAACCGCTAGGTCCAAAAATGCCGGATCTGGCTCACATCAATATGCAGGCCAGCGTGGGGTAAATAGCCCAAATTCCCCATAGCAACCTTACAGTGGAGATCTCTCCATGGGAAGCCTATGTCCAGCTGTGGACGGATATAATGAAATAGATATCATCATCATTATCAGCCGATAGAAGTCCACTGCTGGACATAGCCCCCCCCCTCCCTCCCCCCGCCATGGATATAAATATTTAAAAACTAAAATAAATTTCTTAATATGATATACAAAACAACAGTTTGAAGAAGACACATCTTGATGATGATTATGATTAGTATCAATTTGCTCTTCTTTTATGATACCACCGTTATCTAAAAAAGTGTTTCTTCTCAGCCATTTGCTTCATTATATACGAATAGAAAAAAAAATTGCCTCACATTACGCAGTACAGTGGAAGACGATGATGTGTATTACACTTCTTTCCCCCACTTTACACTCATTAAGTCTTTATTCCCGAATACCACGCATTGTATCCATAAAGTAACCTGATACTAGAAGCGTTACGTAAAATAAAAGTGGTCTGGCTGGAGATCGTTCCAGTAGTTCCTCTCACTGCAAAGATCAGTACCTTCCGGTTTGAAGCAAGTGATGAAACTTAATATCTAACTTAATGCGTTGAAGGTAATGTTGTCGACAAATGTACTATTTGTAATTTGTCCAATCTTCCTCTTAAACCCCTTAAATAAGAGAACAGTGGAGACAAAAAAGACCAGATCAACTAACAGCACATCAACAGAATCCATTTGTACTCATTACCACATTTTGAGCTTAGAGATCAATCAGCAAATTTCTGCTCCTGTATACCTTGGTGGGCTTTATAAAAAACTATACAAAGTTCTTTTTATTCGAACCCAACGTTCACCTGATGGTGAGTGATACCCTTACCCACAGCAACGTGACGTTAGGATACACTGCATCACATTGCGCTCGTCGCCGTGAGCCATCAGTGTCACTAGCTGCAGCGCCCTTCAAACCGGAACACAGTAATGTTTGCACAGTACTGTCTGTCGGTCTCGACTCGACGGTCGCCAGCAACAGACATCAACCTCCTTGACCTCTTGATAAAGCGACTCTTGAGAAATGATTAAGAATGAATGATGTAACAAAAAACACTTCCAGAGATATAACTCTTGAGGAAATTCCTCCCAGCACGCAACATCATGCCGTGAAGGGAGACATTAAGTCCGCTCCTCGTGCTGCCACATTACCCTCGACCACCGCCGCTGCTACCGTCGCTCATAAATATGCCATCGGGGATACGGAGCGACGCGGCCCGATCTGGTGTGACGCCATTCATGCACTTCGCGCCGACGCTGACTTTTTTTTGTTATTTATTACGCTGCGCATAATTTATTGTCGGTACGATCGTTTCCTGTTTAACCGACGACAAGAAAGAGGTACTCAATGCGTCAGTAAATCATTTTTGGCACTTTACGTTGTCATCATCATGATTTGAAGTGATGAAGACTAACTTTTTGAAGGTTTTTGATAATTTCTTTTACGGAAAGAGTAGTATTACCTGGATAATAAATGATCTGTGTCACATATCCTCAATTCTGTTGACTCTTGTGGATTCTTGTTTCTTCCAAGTCCTTGAAATAGAAGATACGGTAGCTATTTCTGAATGTAAACAAGAAAATAACTACATCGTATATACAATACTAACTCTTCACCTCTAGCTTTTCTGCTCGTAATACCCCCGCAACTGATTTTGGGGAAGGAATTTTGTAAGATCCACTCTAAGTTGACCTCTAATTAATGAAAGTAGATAAGAAATGTGAAAGCTAAACTATTATAGATAAGATGGAAAGAATGATAAGTTGAAAATGGAAAAACAAAAAGACTGATGGTAAATATATGGCGAATGAAGGCCCTGACCCACCACACACAGGATGAACAATTAAAAAAAAATTAAAAATAATGCGAGTGTTAACATCTAATAATTTCAGTCAGTTCAGTCAGAATCAGTTGATATCTTTTTACTTTAAAAGATTGACTAATAAACTCACCCTAAGTAATTTATTTAAAAACAAATAGTTAATATTTAAAAAGTAGATAGCGTGGTAATAGCTTAGTTTTAATACAATACAGCTTCTATACAGCATTAATAATTTACCGCTTACAAATATTCAAATGGGAACTTTGGACGGCGCTGTGTACGTTGGCTGAACCGGTGAGGCTTTAAATATATAAAACCTCTGCGGCGGTGAGGGTGGTGCTTATTTTAAACCTTATTACGATCGCGTAGGGTGTACAACGGGTGTTTAGCGAGTAGTTAGTACAGCGTGCCGCCGTGCGCAGGGCGAGTCGCAGAGCACTGGAGGGCGCTTTAAACCTGGCCCACTCCTCAGCCGCCGCCGTTATCTAAACGCTTCTAGCTCCGTATTGTATAATATTCAGTCGCGTCTTACAACTTGATGCCCCACTTCCACTGCTAATCCGCGTGTGGGGCGCGAGTGCGAGCGATATGTGCTTTGATATCTTATGCGGCTTCACCTAATTTTCCCATGGCTTACAGGTGGTAGGTCTCTATTTCCGGAGAACGTCTGGGTAAGTACCGCCGCAGCGCTTGTTCCTGCCAGAAAACAGTAGTATGCAAACATTATTGTGCTCCGGTTTGTAGGGGGCTGGAGCTAGTGTAACTGGAGTAATCAGACTGTACATCTCATTTGTCAAGGCTATGTAGTCCTAACTAGCGCCACGTTTTTGCGGTTAGACGCATCACTTACCATCAGGTGAACATCCCGTTCGTCTCGTTACTTAATTGTATAAAACTAAAATGGATAGACACAGAGTCAGATATTAAGTTATATCAAATTTAAAGCAACCATATTATTACTTTATCAAGACCTTAAATGGCGGTAGTAAAGTTACTAGACAAGTATGTACTTGTTACACCTACTAATAATCTGTAACTTGACCTTAATTTAACAAGTTACAGCTAGAGAGCTTACAGATTTTAGAAAAACTTATGAAGGCATTCTCCAAATTCACCAAAATAATTTGAAGGATTTGGAGGAGTTATAACAAAATAATAAAACTGTTTTCGGATTGCGACATATTCTATGATTTAACTTGATTCTTTTTTTTTCTACTTAAAAATTTGAAGATCGAATATTTGAAGTGAATCTGTTAAATAATATACGCAAGTGCAGAGATTTTATACAGAATATAATACGCTTAAAGATAACAGCTTGCACTGCGCCCACGGCCAACTCCAAGACCTCCCCCTTACTACGCAGCAGTAACTGCCGTGTTACGGGATAATTAATATCAGGGCAGACACTATTTTATTTCATTACTTATGCGACAGTAACAAGCCGTATATTTTGTCGCAGGTCGCAAGTTGCTAGGAGGAAAGTTGTCGCTAACGGCACTACGCTCGCGCACACAATTGTTATCATTAACATTACAATATCAACATTAAAATATTTATTTATTATAAACATACTTATAATAATTTATACTTAATTACAATATTCACATATTGTTCTTACAGGAAATAGCATTTTGACTATCATCATCAGCCTACTTCTGCACATGGTTTCATTTGAAGATCTCAATGCTGAATGGTTTATTGGTGTATTTATTCGAAACAAAACAACTTTGCCTTAAGAAAAAAACAAAGAATTATAGAAAAAAAATTATCTGTTCAATTATTTGTAATTTTCTAAGTAATTTTAAATTAAATATGGCGACCGTTTAAATAAATAATAACAATATGTCTATCGCTAAATAGCAGAATTCAAATATCCTGTTTTTAAGGAGGCTGTGATTATATTTATGATGAGGTAGTTTTATATCATAAGGCGATGAGTTGCTTTGTAATAACTAACTAATACCTTGATTTGTTCATCATCATCATTATCAGCCTTTGCTTATCCCCTGCTGGATCTATATCCATATAATAGAAAACATTGGGTACGGCCTATGCCTTACCCAATGTTTTCCATCAAATGCGATTCTCAGATTCTCAGATCCACCAACTTCCGACCTCGCTGATGATGTCGTCGATCTATCTGGAGGGAAGGCATCCTACACTTTCATTCAAGTGTATCATTTTAAACTTCTTCGTCTCATCACTTTGCTGTATAAAAGAACATTTTGCAAATTAATGTTTCTTTTGCACAAAATGTTAATATCAAGTAAAACGTAATTATAATCTCACGTCTCCAGATGAACATGACAATGTGATGCAGTGTAAATCAACTACAACCACATTGCTACATAATTTTGTCGATTTATAAATGAATAGCATCTTAAACACTCCAACGGTTAAATATATTAATTAAAAAGTATAATTAAATGTCTATTTCACACTTTCGTTGATGACTGTACGAAGTTACCTACCTATAAGAACTTACAAGTTCTTAAGTAATAATGGAAATTAAGCACATGTGTAAATCTCGAGAGAGTTGAATGCGAGTGTGTCTGTTTGTGCAGTGTGTCCAAACTTTACAGTTAAGAAGGTAAATACACTGCACACCGGAAATACTTTTTGTATTCAACAAAGTGACAAGACTAACATTAGGTCTCGTGATAAGTCATTGAACCTCTGGATTTACAGATATATAGATGTACTATATTAAGGCCTATTTTGTTTATTATACGAAGAGACAAGACGATCCAGACGTTCACCAGATGGTAAGTGATACTCCTGCCCATAATAACCTGATATGTTAAGTGAAGATATCTCAGTAAATTCATTGGCTACAAGGCCTCTCAAACCGGGGCATAGTAATGTGTGCACACTGCTGTTAGAGCAGAGGAAATAGATTCTGCGGTAGTACAAAATTTTAGCATAGAATCTAAGAGATGAGCTGATAAGTACTAAAATTGATAGCTTGAGTCACCAGCGTAAGGTAGCGTTCTCTCGCGGTGTTCTACCGGAACTGTACCATTTGATTCCGCCACCGCCCTTTAACCCTCGGACGTACAGACACACCACGGGAATTCATCCCTTCATAGTCGAAGTCCAAAGTCAAGTCCAAATTCGAACAGCGAAGGATTGGAACAGTCTGCCGGCGCCAGTGGTACCTTCCAAATATTAAATGGAATCTTTAAAAGTGAATAGGCTATTTCTAGACTTATTGGTCTTTACCATCAAAGACTACCACATCCGCTTACCATCAGGTAAGATTGTAGGGAAGCGCTAACCTATATTAAAATAAAAAGTTATGTTTTCTTATATTACATAAAAAATTAAAGGATCTCTGAAAATCTTCTGTACAGGAATAAAATGTGAGCTTTTTAAAGCTCCTTCTGTGTGTGTGTGTGTTTGCCAGAAGAATTTCAGTGCATTCTCCGTACCCTCGGATGATATCCGCTGCGGGTAAAGCGATAGCTTTTAATATTCGTGGAGCGGGAGCCAGCTCGGCGCGAGTCAATTTATCGCCACCGCCGCCGTTTATAAAGGAGCTCAAATGTGACAGGATGCGATGCAACGGGAAAAGATAGAGTGATTTAGTAGGAGCTGCTTCAGGACTCTTAATTCAGAAATACTTAATAACCTACTGAAGGATCTAAAAGGATACAGAACGTTAGTGGTCGGGCGTCTCTGTTGCTGGAAACCCGTCTGCTATTGTAGCCGACAACCAGCAGAATTGAGGACGCTGTGTCTAGGGTAATTACTGGGGTAACAAGACAAAATCTACACAACGTGGTGCTGTGTCCAGTCCTATCTAGCGCTACGTCATTATAAGCAAGCGTATCACTTACCATCAGATGAACGTCTTGCTCATTTCATCGTTTCGTCGAATAAAAAAAATAATAGACGGCACGGAGGTGTAAAGATCCCGCACAAGAACCCACGGGTTCCAAGCCAACCTCACCTGCTCGTGATACACCCTGCTAATCAACAATCGAGGATCTGCTCTAGCCAATCCGCGTTGGGCTAGCGTGGTGAGAAACAGCCCCAATCTCTCTATTTCAATCCCTACTCGATCGTTGTGGTTATCTCTGGGGGAGTCCTATATCCGGCTTCATACGTAGTCAGAAAATCACTTAACGTATTAGAGAGACGGACAAAGACAGTCCTTCATTTAATGATCATCATCAGCCACATGCCAACTAATGATTATAACATTTAATATAACTAAAGCATGATACTCCTTATGAAAGATGTTACTAAATACAATTACAAAAAGGAAGGCTTTGAATATATTACTGTTTAAACGAGGGTTGCACCGGATGATGGTGTAAAATTTAAAAGCTACAGTGCAAAATGGAAAATAATTAAAATTTTCATCAGGCAGCGCGACCGTCTGTTCGTTGTCGCGAGTTTTATAGATTAATAACAAAGGGGATGCAAAGATGGAGGCATTGAAACCTGTTCCGCCAGCGAAGTGTATTCAAAGAAAAATTTTAAGCTTTAAGCGCTACAGAGGGAGAGCATTCGTGTATCGAACGAGATTTGTTAAGGACTAGGTATATTTTGTCACGGAAGTTTAGTCTTGGGCTAGAAAGAATAGGACTAAGGTAAGCCTGTCGTGGAAGGCGACTAAAAGGCTATAGAAATTTCACGGGTTTTGAGGGTGGGTGCCCTTATCGCTCAACAAGCGACCCTGCATGCGACAGCGTATGGCCCATCGATTACTAGTAATGGGTCGCTCTTATTGGTGGTAGGTCTCTGTTGCCGGAGACAGTCTAGGTAGTAAACACCACAGCGCCAAACTCTACCGCCAAAGAGTATTAGGAAAACGTTACTGTGTTCCGGTTCGAAGGACGCTCTAGCAAGTGCAATTAATAGAGTAACGAGATATCATTCTAAATATCAAGGCGCCGAGTAATGTGGTATAATATGCTCGTATATCTTCCAAACTAGCCCCACGTTATGATGAGAAGGCGTATCACCACCATCAGGTTAGTATCTGGATAGTCTCGTCGCTTAGTAGAATAAAAAAATTGTCTTTAGTGTAGTACATCCCTTACTCTTAGGTAAACTTTATATATATATAGAAGATATCCATAGATTCCTTGAATCATCCCGAGATCTTCGAAAGTGTTAGACGTAACTACTCAGAGTTTGGTGGAGATACTGCTGCTGATGATAAGGAGTTGTGGAGGTGATACGGCCAGCAAAGAAGGGGGAGAACATCTATATATACTTAGGTCAAATACTTCTCGGATTTCCTCTGATCAATTTCAAAGTAAACGGAAAAGGTAATATGCGAAAATATTTTTTTTTTTAAATTAAACTTAAATTATGTAAACATTCTAAAAAAAAGTTAAACATCATATTATACAAATAATGCTTCCATACCGCAGTGGTTGTTCATTGGCTTTATAACGCCGAGGTTACTGCTTCCATTTCGTGACCACATTTGATGATTGTGATTTAGATGAAGATGATCCAGCTATATATCGCGGATTCGTCACCATAACAGGGTCACTGTTTCAGCTGTCCACATAACTGCTGGAGTATTCAGAGCGGACACACTCCAGGTCTTCAACGTCTTTAAACATCATGTGACATTAAGGTCGTATTAGTACATACGAGATTTAATTACTTAGGCTGGTTAGGTAAGTATAAAAATTAAGTCAACTCTTAGAAAGTTAACAGTAGAAGGGGGTGGTGGATACAGCATCGCACCTGGGAATGAGTTTCATTCACCCCATGAATACAAAGAGGATCCCGCGGCATCAGCGGGGCGTCTTGCTTTATTATGTCTTCGGGTACGAGGTTCTGATAAAATAATACCATAATTAAACTTGGCTCTGTTCGCAATGTTTATTAAATTCACGTCACTTTAAAACAAGTGTAAAATGGAGTTATTTTAATGATTAATTCTTTAGTATTCCCCACCCTAATATGACTACCGGAATATCCTCTACTTATTTTAACCTAGGAAGTATTGCATGTCACTTTAACCTATTTGATGTTTCATCATCGTCATCAGCCGATAGACATCCACTTCTTGACATAACCCCCCCCCCCCACCAAAGATCTCCACAGCGAGCGGTCCTACGCTGCTCGAGATCTTCAGTCGTATATAGGAATTCACATCATCATCACAAGGGATCTGAGCGATTTCTCACCAAGCTGGCCCAATGCGGGATGGTGGGAGCCAGAGCCTGGTTTGCCGATTAGCAGAATACACCACGAGCTGGTGAGGTTGGCTTGGATCCCGTGAGTTGTTATTTGGGACTCCTTACACCTTTGATGATTTGATATTTCACCAAATCTTAACTGCCTCTAGTCTAAGATGAGCCATCATCGCTTAACCCTTTATCTAGAAACGCGGAGGTCCCCACTTCTATTCCCTGATAAGGTTTTTTAAAATACACCTGGCTAGCCACCGTCATATTGTTAATCTGCTGTGACAACAGTATTACTAATTCACTACGTCAGTGTCACTTAATAATAAGTGAAGTTCATGGCAAGCAGTGCTCCCTGCATCGAAGATCATAAAACCGGATTGGATGGTCAATTGGTTATTAAACAATTGGATTTTACTGGTGGTAGGTCTCTGTTGCCGGAGACCGTCTAGGTACCACTGTAACGCCTATTTCTACTGCCGAACAGTAATGTGCAAACATTATTGAGTTCCGGTTTGAAGGGCGCTGTAGCTAGTGTAATTGCTGGGGTAACGAGACTGAACATGTCCCAAGGCGACGAGCGCAATGTAGTGCCGTGTATACCATTCTAACTAGCGTTGTTACGGTCAGGCGTATCACTTACCATCAGGTGAACGTCCCGTTCCTCCCGCCGCTTAATGAAATAATAAAAAAATAAACGGTTATTGGATTTGTGTAGGGAATTTCCCTGAACAAAAGGCGATGGAGTTTTCCCGGTCATTTTCCAATAAAAACGGTTTTCGCTATCAATCAGAGCCTGGCGAGGGCAGATCGCCGGATGGGTTTCCGAATCGGGGCCCCGACTTTTTAACAATATTAAAGCCCTCCGATTTCCCTGCTACAAAGGACCCGGTGGATGCTCAAATCATCGGTCCTCGCTTCTAGCTGATTACATTATGCAAATGTTACTCCACCGCCCTCCTCTTGACATCTATACTTTAAACGAACTAAAGAACTCATTTCTATGGAAGTGCTTTAGGATTTCTTAAATAATAAAAAAAAACTTTTTTTTTTTTAAGATGTCCACTGCTGGACGTAGACCTCCTTTAAAGATCTTGTAAGAGTTTATTGACGAGAATTGAGCTTTAGCCCACCATACTGGGCATGTGCGGGTTGGTGGGTGGTCAGACCCTCGTCTGTTATTCATCAGGGTGCACCACATGCAGGTGAGGTAGACTTGGGCTAAGTAAGATGTTGGTTATTCAGCCTGAGTACTGACGGTCATCGAGTTAGTAACTTATCCTCAGTTTCAAGTGATATTTAACAATAGAGGTCAAAGTTGGTGAATATGTTTTCGCCTACAATACTTTGGTTATCATATAACACCCCCGCAACCCCTTTAAGGGTTAACATATTTTTAGCTGCTCAATATTCGGCCTCTACGCCTTATGGTTCGATGAGTCTGTGTATAGGTGGAAACCTCTTAGGTGTTAACAGAAGGGTAGGTTTCTGTTGCCGCAGACCATCTGGGAAGGTACTAACACAGATCCTGTTCCTACCACCAAAACAATAAAGTGCAAACTACTATGTTCCGGTTTAAAAGGTGTTAGAATTAGTGAAATCACCGCAACGTGACTAAACATCTTATATCTCCAAGCGATATGGAGATGATGTAGTGTATCCACCCTAACACTCTGTTATAGGATATATCACTTACCATCAGGTGAACGTTTCACTCGTCTCGACGCTTAGTTTAACGAAAAGACGTTAGCCGAGTTTCAGTGGACATTATCATCATCATTATCAGCCTTTGTTTATCCCCTGCTAGTTAAGCCTTACCCAATGTCTTCCACCAAACACGACCCTCAGCTTCTCGCATCTACCCACTTCCATCCGCTCTGATGATGTCGTCGGTCCATCTGGAGGAAGGGCGATATATAAAGGTGAAAGAGTACTCTCAGCTGATACTTCTCACTATCGTGTATACCTCTGCCACTCATCATCACGTGATCTTGGAGTAGAGCGCGAGGTAATTGTCTTTGAAACAGTAATGTCTCTTCCGGTTCGTCCGCATCGCGAGCTCTGTATAGCCGCTGCTGAGTTTTCCTCAAGCGGATATCTCCGCAGGAAGGTTTCATCGCCCCCGTATTGGGGACGTCGCAAGATTAGCGTGAAAAAGTATGTTTCCATTTAACTCGGGCGTTTCTTTCTAAATTTACGGCGGAAGCGGAACAGCTGGGGTACAAGTGGGCTGCGGCCCTATTTATTTCCCCGTTGTGAACTATGCGACAATTATTTACGTATAACATCCGGTTGCATCTTATAGAGTACGCCGCATAATATACAGCACCACACTGTGTTTTCACCCTGACACATGAAGTTTCAAGTCTCGCTACCCCAGAAATTTCAATAGCTACAATCCCTTTCAAACAGGGAAACGGTGATTCTTGCACACTAATCTGCCAGCAGATATAGGACCTAGGTTTCCAGCAACAGACGTACGTGATAGTGTACTACCTGACCTACCTGATATTGATAATGTGTTTCATATGTTAGGTCATGTTATCCTAGGACTTTGATAAGCTGCAGCGTCATTAAGATGGGAATACAGTGATGTTTGTATACTACTGTTTGATGGTATTAACAGGAGGTGAGGTGGGACCTGCCTGGACGGTGACCAGCTACTGAATCAGAGAGAAAATCATTTTTAGATATCAAGAGCATAAAGGCTATTCTTAACTAAGATCACCGACATAGCCCAAGAGATTTCGAGACTTTAGTGGCAGTGTGCAGGGCACATTGCCCGAAGGACCGATGGCCGATGGGGCAGTAAGGTCCTCGAGTGGCGCCCGCGTACCGGTAGACGTAGTGTTGGGAGTCCTCTCACAAGGTGGATCGACGATCTGGTGAGAAACACGGGAACACGACCGTTCGATATGAAGAAATGGACATCTATCGGCTGATGATGATATGGTTTCATCAATTATCGGTAAGTACAAACCATACGTTTTCAGATTTAAGGATATAAAATAAATATACAGCGGGAGGACATTTGTAGGGTACAGCCGCTCACTTATTCAGGATATATCGGTAATGGCGGATTATACGCTGCGGCGAACCGATATTTCCCTTTAAGCAGTTCGGGAAACGAGGGCGGGAAGCGGCCAGCCCCGGGGCTGCGCTGATTCAGGCACCGTTACCGACCCGCACTGAGTACGCGACGCCTCTTTTGGCTTCCGGCTATGAATGCTAATTTGAGCAGGAACTTTCACTGAGGGCATGACCCAATAGCTTAGGGAGCGTCTAGAGAATCTATGGTCGCAGGTTTGAAAGAACAAAGAACAGCGAAAAGCTTTTCTGATAGAATAAGTCTTTCTCAAAAGCTGCTTGATTATGAAACTTGCAATAGCAACATTTAGAACCATCCCCCTATATTTTAAAGAAATTGGGGGTTAGCGAAGTTATTTACATATATAATAAAGGAAAAATTTTGCTATTTTCTATTTATTGTTTATTTTCATAATAAATATCAATTTTTAAAGTACCCTTGATTAGGGTAATAGCATAGTATATAGCATTGAGTACACCCTCTAAACTTCAACTTGGTCTTAAGTAATGTTTGAATAAATTAATAATAAAATCAATAATATAAAATGTAAAAATATCTGTAAATTTATTATATATAAGGAGAATGCGAATTTTTAGTTCGTAATAACTTTACGCTTTAAATAAATTAACGAAAATGAAGTCGGTTGGAAAGTTCATCGGTTAGCTGGCGAGGCCTCGTTCACCAGCAAAACTTACTGCGCTCTTAAATATTCATAGAGCGGAAGTACGAGAAACCTAGTGAAATTTCCGAATCTGTAATAAGACTTTATATAACCGAACTTCAATAACACTGAACACCGGTTGAAACTTCACATCCGGTGTTCCATTAATTCTTTAAAACAGGGGTTAATGTTTCATTGTATGCCGAGGGAATCTTTGAAATAATAGCCTTCTTCTGTTGTAGTAGGCTTTGCCACCTGGACTACGTTTCCACTTACCCTCTGGTGGGAACGTATGCGTAAGTTTGTGAAAAATAAAAAGGGTGGTACACGAATTGAGGTTTTATCATTAGCAAGAGGTTCAACTGAATTAAGGAATACCTAACTGTCCTTTGCCAACATTGCTGAATTAATATAGAATTAGATATGAAATTTAGATTTGAATTTTGTCAGAAATATTCTCGCCCGGACATCTGCTACCTCTCAGGGTCATACCTGTTATTAACACCTCCACAACCCTTGTCTCTTAATCACGATTTCTCTGGAACAATAAGGCCTAGAGACTTGAAATTTAATAAGAATATTACTTTAACCGAGTATTGATCAACTAAGAATTTACTAACTTTCTTTCTCAAAGGGATGTTGCAGGGGTGTTACGGCCCGCAAAGTGGGCGGGGAACAGTTAGTACACATACAAACGTACGTTGCATAAAATTTATATATAGTGGAAAGCGATTCACAAGTGCGGTTCTGGTCGCGAAGTACATTTGGTCAACTGAAAACCACAATCGATGGCATCATTCGCCAAACAAATATCGCAATTGAAATTCATGGGATTGGGTTTATAAGCCAATTTTGGTATGGACTGGTGATAGTTGGCCAGGTAGGAGCAAAAAATTCGTCTAACCTCCAACTGACCTGGAATCTAACCAACAACAATCGTAACCTTTTACATTGGTGATTAGATTTCTGTTATCGGATATCGTTTAGATAGGTAACACTGCAGTGCCTTCTTCTGCAGATAAATATTTGTATGCAAACATTACCGTTTCGATTTGAGGATTGAGGGAAATTACTAAGGCAACAAGACTCTTAACATCTTATATTGGCGGAGAGCACAATGTCGTGCTAGTGTTGATCAGCTAATTAGCGCCAAATTGTTAAGCTGTTCATTAACAATAAGGTTTAGTCGATTAAGAAAAGCAGTTCTATCTCTCATTAAACATTCATCATCATCAAAAGTCTCCATACCCATCGCTCCTGCTTTGTCAGCATCCAGCAGTTTCTCGCGATTATAAAACGATTTAAAAAGAGATCAATTATGTTTTCCGTAAAATCTTATAGAGTTGCATAGATCATAGTAGAAATAAGATAAATGTGGACGTCTGGAATTGCATAAATCAAAACTGACGTGAAATAAATCAATGGAGGCGAGAATAGGAAAGGATGGATGGTAGCCGTCAAAAGCTGGCTGAGAAAAAATTGCAACTGACGAACGCAGCGACTCCGTCGGGCATATCAATCAACAGCAGAGATTGGATCGCGGAGCTGAACCCGACGGAGAACGCAAGAGATCAATATAAAGAAATACACATTGTGTAAAAAAAAATACAAAACATACGACTGAAACAATTCAATTCAATATCCACCTATCTAGAGACTCCTCACCATATCTCTGGAACTGTGGATCCTGGAGACTTTAAACTGGGTAGGAATATTTCTTTTGCCGAGTATAGGTCAGCTAAGAACGGATTTCACGAAATGTTACCCCCAAAAAATGTTGCGGGGGTGTTAGTTATTAAAGCGTTTCGCCGCCGGGCGGGAATATTCCTAACAAATTTCAAATCTAATTCTATATTCATCAACGGCTGATAGATGTCCACTGCTAGACGAAGGCCTCTCCCAAGGTTCTAGATCTCCACATCGATACGTCCGTCAGTCTGTATGGCCTCCGGTACCGCCACGCACGACGGGCCAACATTTTTAGGGATTCATATGGGATTAACCATTTACCACCACGCAGACCCAATGCTGGTGGATTAGCAGGATACATCATTAGCAGATGGGATTGGCTTGGGTCCCATGATTTGTTGTGTCAAGGAACTGCTAGTAAATATATATATAAATAAGTAGATACAATATCTATAAACATTAAAAGCTTAACCGTTTCAAAACACCCCAAAGGAATAAAAAACAAGGAAAACGAAAAATTCAATAAGCCCCATCATATACAATGCACCCTAAGTTTTAGGGTTCCGTAAGCCGAAGTAATAACGATATCAGGTGTTCGTTGTGCTCGACGTCAGTTGGGCGATACATCGGAACAAATGGACGGACGTGATGCGAATAAGTGGCGCTGACCCAAATACGGCGCAACGCCTTGGGCACGCGTCGCATCTCTGGAGGGAGCTCCTGATGCGCAGTCTCTTCCAGTGCGAGAATTATTACCCCTAAAAATATACGCATCTATATGTGTAATAGGATCTAGCTTAGCGAAACGAATACCCTGGTTCGATACAGGCCCGTGGTGTTCAGCATCTAAATATTAATCTGACGTTCACCTGATGGTAAGTCATACACCAACCCATGACATCATGGCGTAAGTTAGGATGATAAACACCGCTCACGTTGTGCTCTTCGTATTACCATCTCGTTACCGCAGTATTTTCACTAGCTACAACGCCTTTCAAACAGGAATATAGTAATGTAAGCATACTACTGTTTTTCAGTAGAAATAAGAGCTGTGATGGCACTTAGATGCTCTCCGGCAATAGACATCTACCACCAGTAAATAAGCAAACAGTAAGTGCAATAAGATGTGGAGATATTTGGGGGAGGCCTATATCCAGCGTTGGACGTCTAACGGCTGATGAGGATGATGACGAAGCGTAATAAGGATATTTATGCATCACAAAATTCTCCTCATCGATCTGAGGCAACAAATCCCTCACCCTTGTAGTTTCTCTAGCTACAATGTCCTTCATAATGGAATACAACATTCCTGGTACTCCACGATGGTAGAAATTAGGACTTCGATAACACCATGGTTTCTATTAACTAAGCGCTATAGGTATAGGTAACACAGTAGCGCTTATTTCTACCCCTAAAAATATGACTGTGCAAACATAACTGTGTTCCGGTTTGAAAGGCGTTGAATATGGTGAAACTATTAGAGTAACGACACTTAACATATGTCTACAGGTAATGAGCACAACACTGTGTAGTGTATATGATGCTAACTAGTGTACCGTTGTTACGAGCAGGCGTGCCAACATGAAGTAAAGATCTTGCTCATTTCATCGCTTCGTTGAAAAAAAAATTAAGGATATTTTTCGCCTGGTTTAAAGAGAGTTATAGCTAGTGAAATTACTAGAGTAGCTACATGTTAGGTACAGCACAAATTGTGCAGTATATATCAACTTAATCAGGACCGCAATGGTTTTGGGCGGCCGCATGCCTTACTCATCTTGTCGCTTCGATAAATAAGAACGGCAATTTAAGAACGGCTGATACGAATCACTTCTTTCGACATCGGCAAAGAAAAGGGGAATAAAATGAAACAGAACGATAATTGCATATGGAACGCCTCCAGCTCCGTGCGCGCAAAGATCCGCGCGGAGACCTGTGCGGATGTTATTAGGAGCGCGGATATTGGCGCGACTTACGCGGACCAGTGAGCCGAGCGAGACGCGTCCGCCGATCTGTCGTCTTATATGAAGCGGGCCGGCTGTCCCGCGGCGCCGCAACGACTCGATAATAACGTCCCGCCATCGAATCAGCTTCATTCGAATAATCGGCGGATATCATTTGTGAAATCGATTTCTCACTTCAATTGTATAATCGTTTCGATACTCACTCCTCTAGCGACGCGACCCAAGAAAGCGTTGTCCGTCTCTTGCCTAATAACGGTGCCGGTTTCGAGACGCGATTTTTATTTCATCCATTTCGTTACTTTACAATTTTTTTATAACAATTCTTCTTGTCAGCCGGATAACGCCCACTGCTGGGCATATGCCTCCCTGAAATATTGTAATCATTACCATCGTCAGCAGATAGACGTCCACTGCTGGACATAGGCCTCCCCCAAAGATTCCCACACGATCGAGTAGGGATTCATATGGAGCGATTTGAACTATTTCCTACCACGCTGACCCAATGCGGGTTGGTGGGAGCAAGAGCCTCGTCAGTTATTTAGCAGGGTGCACTACGAGCAGGTGAGGTTGGCTTGAATTCCGTGAGTGTTGTGCGGGAACCCTTACACTCCCTTATAACCATTAATAAAAAACAATATTGAGTTATAAGGATTGAAGAGATTTCTAATTAAGATATTTACACTGCATCATAATATGCTTAAAAACTTAAGAGAATATGTAACCTCTTTTCCTCAATAATATAATTAATGAGTTCCATTACACTGGAAAACGGTAGTATCTTTCTTTATTATACAAAGCAGCGAGAGGAACGAGACGTTCACCTGATGGTAAATGACCACAACGACATGGCGATAGTTAGGATGATATACTCTGCACACAAGAGGTTAGGTCTCATTGCCTCGTCGTTCTCACCAGCTACAACGCCTTTAATCTGGAACACAGTAATGTTTGGACGGTCTCCGAGAACAGCCACTTACTAGCAGTCGCTACTGTAGTGTTGTACACTACTACTGTTGGCGAGCTACGATAAATATGTATTCAGAAGATCATTAGTAAAATACAAGTGTTACAATAATTCATCTCATCATCATCAACTCGCAATTCATCGCTCGCCGATAATCGCGCCATTACTTACAGCGCAATGCACCGGACGTTAACTCAACTTCCTGTGACGTCGCCGTGATCAGGTTTTAGAATGGAAATTTATCGCATCGAAAGATACGCCCCTGACTGAAATACCGTTATTTCTAGATTTTATCGGATCTAATATATCCCTGAGTGTTCTAACTGTGACAGGATAAGGACGACAAGGATATAGTTTATTGAATACGATAATAGTTTTCCTAATTTATTTGTCTAGGACCATCGAACGAGATTACAATATAAAAACTGACATAACTCTACTTGTACTTACGGGATTCTCATCACCATCAGCTGATAGACGTCCACTGCTGGATATAGACCTCCCCTAAATATTTCCATATACAGTCAGCATGGCATCCAATACTGCGGGGCACTAGAGGCTGTTGTATATAGGGGCCCATGTGGGGAATTTATGCCATTTCCCATCACGCTGCCCCAATGCAGGTTGGTGGAAGCCAGATCTTCGTTTGTTGAGTAGCAGGATGCACCACGAGCAGGTGAGATTGGCTTGGGTCCCGTGTGTTGTGCGGAACCTCGTACAGCCCTCATAGCATGGCATTCTCATTCACAGTTTTTTTTTTATTCAACAAAGCGACCCGACGAGCGGGACATTCACCTGATGGTAAGTGACACGCCTCTCCATAACAACATGACGCTAGATAGATTGCCATACCAAGCACCACATTGCGCTTATCGCCGTAAGTCATAAGAAATTGAATCTCGTTATCCCAGTAATTACACTAGCTACAGCGCCCTTCAAACCGGAATAGAGTAATGTTTGCACACTACTGTTTGTCGGCAGAAATAAAAGCTACGGTACTTACCTAGACGGTGTCCCGCAACAGAGACTCACCACCATTACTGTTTATATGGTAAAGTTACAATACAACGTTATTGCAGAAAATAATAATTTAAGTTACAAAGCAGGCCGTGTATAAATATTAAGTTAAAATAACCGTTAAATGGAGCGTTTCCGTTTTGTCCGGATAGTCAATATGTTTTTCCAATATAATTGACGGATGATTTACGGATATTTGCGACTGCCGGTCAACAGCTTTATTTTTCGAGGAGTGCTTTTTGCGGACTTAATTGTTGTAAACCGGAAATACACATTCCAACGCCCGCCGTATGATTCCGATAAAATGGCGTACGCTGTTTATCCGGTTTTAAATGTGTGTGCGATCGATTATAAAGTCAATGGCGGAATTATTATGTACTTTACACTTGGTACTTTTTTAAGTCAACAAAGCGAAAAATCGGGATGTGGTACGAATAAGAATGGTATACACTAAGTAACCATGTATATTAAGTCTCATTGCCTTAGTAATTTCACTACGAACAACGCACTTTAAACCGGAATACGGTAATATTTGTACAGTACTGTTTGTCGGCTGCAATAGGCGTTGCGGTGACATCGGTCTCCGGCGATACAGACCTACCATTATTAAAATTTACTTCTACACATTACTATGTTCCGGTATGAAGGATGCTGTGTCAAGTGAAGTTAACGGACTAACATCTTAAGTCTCATGTGTAATTACTTGGCAGTAGAGATAGCTGCTGCGGTGATAACAACCATGGTATCCGATAACAGATACCAATAAGTTAGACTAACAACTTAGTAGTACTGATTATTAAATAAATTTTTATCTGTATTATAATTTTAGTAATAAAAAACCATGTGGAGCCTATATAGCTTAGTGCGTGAGGCCATTGTCATGGAGAGATGCTAGTTCCATCCCCACTGAGCTTGAACTTCCGGTGTAGAAGACATGGTGAGTAAATTGTTATATTCCAATAATAGCAGCTTTATTGGGCATGTGATTTCCACCAATTCGCATTTCGCTAGCATGGTGGGGAAAGGTCTTCATACTCCGTGTAAGAGACAACCTATAATCCCAGCAGTGGGAACAATAAATAGAGTGTTTATTACATTATTATAAAGTATTGTAGAAATTGATTTATTTACTTACTAACTTTGTTATACGTGGTAGAGAAGGAGAAATGAATGCCCAGATGGAATTCTCCACCAATCAACCTAAGTTAAGTAACCTAGGTCAACAAAAGTTAAGACTAACTAATGAGTAAGTTGTATTTATTTATTCTTCGAATCGCGTAGACTAGTGAGATGTTCATCTGATGGTAAGCAATACGAATGCCGATAATAACGTGGCGCTAGTTAGACTGTTATACACTGCACCGCACTGTGCTCGTCGCCTTGAAACAAGAAGTCTCGTTACCCCAGTAATTTCACTAGCTATAGCGCGAAGTAAACTGGAACATAGTAATGTTTGTACACTACTGACTATACGGTCTCCAACAACAGAGACCTACCAGTAAACGTTTATGAAGATATGTCAGAAAGCCAGGACGATTTCAAACCGGATATACACTGAATTACACCGAAATGTATTGTTCAGTATGTGTGGAGGGAGGAAAAAAAAATTACATGCATTTTGAAAAACCGGATGCGGTGCGAGCGCCGGCCCCGCCGCATGCAGTCATTGTATTGATTTTACATCGGGCCGTAGACAAAAATGGACATCGCCTACTAAATGTTTACGATCCGATAATAGTTTACAATTGCCGTTTAAATTATATTAACATATTCAAACTTCACACCTCATTCCAGTACACACTTCGCTGGATGGACCACTTGTTAACGATGGGAGACGATCGTAGGGCCAAGCTCCAAGCGATGGATTGGCAGGAAACAGTGCGAGACAGACAACGCTGGCGCTCTCTTGTGTCGGAAGCCAAGATTTACTTTGTGTCGCTGCGCCAGAGGAGTAAGTATTCGAACCTAATATAAAGTTAATAATACATCAAAAGCTTAAGAAACTCCCGACAGAACGGATCTTACTAGGTCTCTGTAGCCGGAGCCCTGTAGTATCGGGCTAGTAAGAATGAGACTAAGGTAAATCCTGCCTGTAGTAGAAGGCGACTGAAAAAGTCTAGGAGTATCGAAAACCTTGAGGGTAGGGGCCGTTATCACTCGAAACAAGCGAACCTGCGTAGGACAGTGTATCGCTTAGCGATAGTGTTTAAGAGGGTTAGGCTCCTCCTCAGAGACGTGTAATACTACCTGTAGAGGGACACCAGTACGTTCCATAAGAGATCCCGGAGCCTCTCCGAATTCACTGATGCAGACTTCTGAGGGAGTTTTAATGAGTAAGAATCTCATATAATCCTCACTTACTCCAAAAGTAGGGCATCTTTCGCAGATTTCCCCTCCCAAAACCAAAAACAAAGGTCTCTGTTACCGGAAACTGTCTAGGAAGGTACCACCGCAGCGACTATTTCTACTGCCAAAAATTCATATGTAAAAATTATTGGTTTCCGGTTTTGAAGAGCGCTGTAGCTGGTGAAATTACTGCAGTAATAAGCCTTAATATGTTATGTTTCAAAGCGATGAACATAACATGGTGTTGTATAAGTTATCCTGGATAGCGGCATGTAGTATGTAGAAGCATCGTAAGTGGAGTTATGGGAGTAATAAATAAACAACTATAACATATTTATATATATGGAAGAAAAAGAATATTTCAGCGTGAACATGGAGTTGGAAAGAAATTGTTTTTTTTTTTTAAATATTTAACTAAAAACTAACCCCGCTCAACTGTCCGTACACTGCAGTAGGGACACGTAATGGGCTGAACATTGAATGTCCGGTAGCGTGCAGTACTTGCGAACTGTTGTTTTGTTGTTCCGCTCCGCACACTGTCCGACAACGATTTTCACTCGTATTTACGTGACATCTGATAGCTCTATCAGCGAACAAATATTTGTCCTCTATATGTAACAATTTAATTGATTATATCTACATATGTAGAAGATAATCATGTTTCATTGACGCATTACTAGATCTCCGAAACTATTGGAGATGAACACTCACAATTTTGTAGGGATACTGCTTGTACCATTTAGAGATCAGTTTTGAACGGATTACCTTCTCTGAAGTGTTATAGGAGTGTTACAGCCAGCATGTGGGCGTGGATTAGTTAGATCACAAATTTCAAGTCTCCAGGCCTTATGGTTCCAGAGATATCGTGATGAGTTCCTTCTTCTTCTTCGTCGGTATCACTCCTGACAGCGTGGTCGTGGTCATCACTTTAGGTGTTGGTCGCAAGCTTAACAACACGTCACCATTCCTCTCCAACGGCCGCCTTCCTAGTGCATTCATTAAGTGGCAATGATGATGAGTCATTTATTACCGCTTTGATCTGGTCAGTCCATCTCATAGACGATCTTCCTCATGGTCTGGCGCCCTTGACCTTTCCCTGGACCACAAGTCGCTCAATAGCTGCCTCCCCTCTGCGTTAGTGAACATCTCATCGTTATCTTTTCTCGATGAGTCTTTATATACGTGGATATCTCTTAAATATATACAGTTGAAGATAAAGAGACAGAAAATGAGATTGTCTTAATTTATCCGTTTTGTATTATTATAAAAAGGTTGCGGTTAAAGGATATCGTCGATCAAATTGCGATGACAGGATCATTCATCCTTCAGTAACAGTTATCCCGACATTACACAGATAAGCCGTTACTCCAGCCTCTGACCAACATCCAATGCGTTGATAAACTAATAACGCGTCAATGGATGGTTTATCTTCCGGTCATACAAACCAAACAACAGTTTTCTGTAATAAACAATAGTTTTATATATATTATGTCCAGCAGTGGGCGTCTGTCTGGTGATAACGACGATGATTGTACGGATGCATGATGCTGTTTATCACAGGCAATTTGTATTAAAAATAATTGGAGTGCGACATGCTGAGACGGAGTTCGCGTATTGTCCAGAGTCAGCGGAACCGGAGGCCGAAAGTAATATGTTTGGAAGTTTCCTTCTACTTCCATGTACTTGCATCCATGAGCATCTCTCTCCTTTAATGCTACTGCATTAAAATCCATAAGCTGACTGCATTACTGAATGAGCAATTTTATAAACATGTTTCTTTTCATATATTTTTTTTTTCGCCGAAGCGATGAGACGAGCCGACGTTCACTTGATTGTAAGTGACACCTGCCCATAATACCGTCGCGCTACTTACGATGTTATAAACTGCATCGCAATGCACTCGTCGCATTGAGACATGTTCACAAGACAAGTTCTATTACCCCGGTTAATTTCACTAGCTACAACGCCATTCGAACCGGAACACAGCAATGTGCACTGCTGTTTGTCGGCTGCAATAGGCTCTGCGGTGATACATAGTTTCTGGCAAGAAACCTACCACCAGTATAAGCGTATAAGAAGATCTTTCCTCTTTTGCTGAAATCATGATACATCATCATCATTGACTATGACATTCTAGATATATAGTTTTAGACAAGGTATATCAACAAGGAATAATATACGGATCAACTAATATACATGTAATGATAATTAAAGCTAAGTTACTTATTTTAATGACCTGAAAATTGTAATAAGATAGAGAGGTACAAATGAAAGAAACCCAGTTTCCTTGAGGAGTTGATAGATGAGATGAAATGCAAGGAAATAACATTGTTCGTTACCTGGGCAATTCCTTCGCCGGACTCGACTGCGTCTCTTGATGATTGTAGGAAGCCATTTCTCGGAAGTTACCTTACGATTTTAACACTCATTTTAAAGTGAACTTTTAATGCACTATATTTTTAACAGATTGAAATATTTTCGCTCAAACTTAACAACTGGTAGAGAATAAGATAATCGAAACATAAAACACTTTCTATTAATTTTGAATTCTAATAAGACGATAAATATATAAAATAAGTGTTATAGAGGTTGTGCGTATACACTATGTAATATAAGTATTATAGAGGTTGTGCGTATACACTATGTAATATAAGTATTATAGAGGTTGTGCGTATACACTATGTAATATAAGTATTATAGAGGTTGTGCGTATAAACTATGTAATATAAGTATTATAGAGGTTGTGCGTATATACTATATAATATAAATATTATAGAGGTTGTGCGTATACACTATGTAATATAAGTATTATAGAGGTTGTGCGTATACACTATGTAATATAAGTATTATAGAGGTTGTGCGTATACACTATATAATATAAATATTATAGAGGTTGTGCGTATACACTATATAATATAAATATTATAGAGGTTTTGCGTATACACTATGTAATATAAGTATTATAGAGGTTGTGCGTATAAACTATGTAATATAAGTATTATAGAGGTTGTGCGTATATACTATATAATATAAATATTATAGAGGTTGTGCGTATACACTATGTAATATAAGTATTATAGAGGTTGTGCGTATAAACTATGTAATATAAGTATTATAGAGGTTGTGCGTATATACTATATAATATAAATATTATAGAGGTTGTGCGTATACACTATGTAATATAAGTATTATAGAGGTTGTGCGTATAAACTATGTAATATAAGTATTATAGAGGTTGTGCGTATACACTATATAATATAAATATTATAGAGGTTGTGCGTATACACTATATAATATAAATATTATAGAGGTTGTGCGTATACACTATGTAATATAAGTATTATCGAGGTCGTGTGTATATACTCTATGTAATGTAAGCAATATTGACGTCACTTGATGAGATTCAGACTCCGGCGCCGTATTCGTATCTTAATTAAATAGGCTTTGTTAATAAACTCGTAAAGCAAGAGTTTGTGCCGCGCGTGCGAAGTGGTTTCATGACCAATAAAACGCGTCTATTGAAACTCGTTAAAGCGAACGATTCCCTGAAGATTTATTTGACAAGTTTATAGCAAATAGAGCCTCCGAATTGAGGAATTAATTTCGGAAGTTCCGCGCCGGCGTGATTTGATCCCAGCTTCTGAGCGCGAGGAGTGGTTCCCTTATTAAATAATTGCCGCATTACCTAAAGTTTACTGTTCGAGTTTTTTTAGAAACTACTCGTATGAGTTTAGATAAGAGGATAATTATGTTATTAATTAGCGAAGTTAAGTGAACAAGAAAGCTGCTTTAAAAGAAGACTCTTTACTGGTGGCAGCTCTGTTTGGCCGGTTGCCTTGTAGTCTCAGGCTATTGAGAATAGGACTAAGGTAAGCCCTGTCTATCGTTCAAGGCCACTGAGAGGGTTTTAGAGTTCATAGGATGTGAAGGTGAGGGCCCTCATATTCCACTAAGCGAGCCCGGGTTGAAGGTAGTGTTTGTAGTATCAAAGCGAGCGTTTCGTTCCATAGGGGAACCCGGGGCCTCGTGCAACGCACTGAAGATGACCACTGAGGGAGTTTTGCTGGTTAAAAATCCCACATAACCTCATCTTGTAAAAAGATACTCCAGAAGCAGATCATCTTTTTACGAGATTTCTCCCCGATAACAAAAAGAATGTTTCTGTTGCCGGAGACCATCCAGAGAGAGACCCCCGCAGCTCCTATTGCAGCCAAAGACAAAAAAAAATATTAATTTTACACTAGTTAATACTGTTAAAAAAATTTTTTTCTTACTTATTTGCAGTAATATTTTTTCAATTATAATACGTGAATACAATCGACAATTCATTGATTGGCAAAAATTAACTTAAGTGATGTTTCATACAAAAACATATCGCCGCCAGTTTTAGTAACTAAGTTTTAATTTTTAAAGAAGTCAACGTTAACGAATATGAAAACAAACACGTTGTTTGACATACTAATGCAATTAATTTTAATTACTGTGAAAAAAAAAAAAACTCCTCCAGCATGTCAAGCCGTCCGCCTCCAGGGACGCGCTCCGAGGAACGCAGACGAGAAGGGGAACTGAACGAACACTGTTTAGTGAAGACGTTAAAAATTTATGGGCTCACTTTGCTTTGCGCTTTTATTGCCGCCGTCACTGCGCAGCTCCAAGTAATAATTAAACTGGTAACACGTCCACCTCACTACGGGATTGATTCGCAGCAGTCTGCAAACGCGGCAGACCGACTGGATCCTGTCTGATCAACAGTCCATCGCACAGTTGGTACGGCTAACATTTGTTATGTGAAGTTAAATGACAATGAAGTCAAAATTATTGGTATTATTATTATATTTATGGCCAGGCGTATCACTTACCACCAGTTGTACGTCTCACTCATCCCGTCGCTTAATTGATAAAAAAAAACTTGCAGTATCTTCATCATCAGGTAACAATTGTCAATAGTTGAAACACCTTCTTAATTCAGATAACTTCCAAAATACTTTCTAACTTTAACATAAAACTATACGCAGTAGAAAATACATATGTTATTAATTATATCAACTTGATTACTACAGTTGATGAGGATAATGATTACTATAGTTTTATCATAGTTATTGTGAACTCATAGTGAATACATGCAATTTATAATTTTCTTAAACTTAAACTTCATTTCAAACTTTTCGCCACTGTCTATGTCGAAATAGATAAAAAAATTACCTGTTCTACTAAATTAAAGGTTGTAGATCTTTATAGAAAGTCTTTAAAGTAAATAAAGTATGCTTAAAGTAGTAATTTATTTAGATTCATTCGCTTTCAATGGCACACTATAGTAGTGCATCGGCTTGGCGCTATTCCAGCAGCAACCACTCCCAGGACTTAGTTTTTATAGCGAGCTCTATAGAATACAAAATAAATGGCCTCCGAGGATCTAATTACTTTAAAATAACATTCAATTCCTACGCAAATGTACTTTACTAGCTCAATAATTATTTATTCATCACCATCATCAGTCGATAGACGTCCACTGCTGGACATAAGCCTCCTCCAAAGATTCCCACACGATCGGACAAGGAATCATATGGACGGATTTGGGCCATTCCCCACTACGCTGACCCAATGCGAGTTGCCATTTGAAAACATATTAATTTAATGTTTAGACTATGTTGATTTAATTTCCTCTATTAAGAGGTGTAATTGCCATATTCATAATGTAAATATAGATCATGAGGAAAGCTGTTATCCACAGATTGATCTTAACGATAGGCATATTTTGATATACGAATCCGTTCTCTAAAAGGGAAAGTAAACTTTTAACTTTCATTTATATACATATTTTCTATATTTTTTTTTATTTTATTTTGCAAGTATGTTCATTTACTGATTATCTATTATTTAAAGATTTTAATAGAAACCGTTATTATGATTTTATGACAGGGAAGAGTTAAGATTTGTAACGACTGTCGTAAATCTTGGTTACGATTTGAACTCATATTTTGCAATTAACAAAAAGGATATACAGATAATTTTCAGGATGGGGAAAGTTATGTAGTAGATAAAAATAAAATTAATAATAGGATCCTCATCACAGCTTCTAAGCTAGAGGTTACTTAAAATGTAATTTCGTCGTTGGAAATTCACCAACGACGTAAACGAGTCATAAATACGAAATCGCCAAATAAAAAGACGTCGGCATATCGTCCCGACGTAAAGATTTCACGATAAAAATCATCTGATTGCTATTTCGCCCCCAAGCGAACGATCGATTAACCCCCATAATACCCTCAAGAGGGAAGGGAGGTGCTGGTCCGAAAATTTTGACATTCCTCCCCCACCGATTCGTCGCTTAATTCATAAATTAATTAAACTCGGCCCTGCTTCGGAGACAAACTTGGCTGTCATTTGTAATGATAAGCAGGCTTCATTAGGATTCACCCCGGCGCCCCGTGGCACCCGGCCTAACGAATGGGTCACTGCAGATTTATCTGGGTAATACCTTATTTAGCTAATTGTCTACACAGCATCCAAACACGCCGCCGGACCACGGATTAGTTGCCCTGTGGACTTAATAATGCATTTGGTCTTTGGAACGAATAACTATCCTTTTATTAAAGATATTTCCATGATTTCTAAATAATGCCACTTAAGGTACATGAAAAACAATTTAATGTTATATATAAAAAAATAGTACTTCTCCTTAACAAAACTTAACAAAATAACCTCACATGGTATGCAATTGGAACATAATGAAAATACACTCCTATTAAAAGGGATCAACAGATCTCAACGGCTTTATAAACAGATTTAAGTTCTTGATCATCAGAAACCGGAAAGATATACCTATAGCATTCCTTAATAATAACTTGACCTATGAACCAACGTTTCTTCACAATACAGTACATCAAAATTATTTCCTCGTGCCCGGGTTACAACGACCATAAAATAGCCCTATTCGCAGTAAATTCCATGATTAACATCATCATGGTATTACTTACTACAGTACAGTATCGATAAAGAATTTTATGATAAAATTTAAAATATTCTTCTTCCTATATAAGGATCTGGCATTCTTGAAGGTTTTTTTTTTAACAAATATTTCTTGATCCATCTCGTCGCTCTACTAATTTTACTAGCTACCCCCTTTAGACCCCACTCTCTCAAAATCTCTCCCAACGCTTCAACACACGGACGATGACTACCAAGATGTATATATCTTAAGTAGAACCATATTGTTATGGAATGCTGGCCTCGTCGCTCCATCGATTAAAAAAAAACTCATTACGCTCCCTACTTGTTATGTAGGGTTAGATTATAACTAAAATTTATATCTTCTTCTTCTTAAGGTGCCTCTCCGACTAGCGAAGGTTGGCAGTCAGTTCACCATATTTCGGCCTGGTCTCTTGCGAGACGGAACAGTTGGGCGACATTCAGCTACGATTAATTCCGACTAAAATTTGCATAATATAGGAGATACGATTATTATTAGACTTTAGTGGGTACAAATTTCAATTGTCATCACCTTTCTCCAGAAGGGTCTCTTTTGAAGATCTCAATACAAAAAGGATTGATATAGAGAGAAATAAACAAAGATAAAATATTATGTGTGTGTTCGCATTATCTGTAAAATCTCTCGTGCGATTAGAAAACAAATAAAGTTTATACACAACACCGTGTACTGTGAACTATTACAATTCGCGCCGTAAAGGGGGATCCCCGCGGCGTGGGACTCCCCGCGGCAGTAAACGCGATCGCCCGACAACATACGCTAATGAAATTTATAATCCAATAAAACCGGAACTGTTGCTTTATAAAGTGTAATAATCATAAAGCGCCTCTCCCTCACCCCCACCCCTCCGAGACCAGCGCCTCAGCACGTGAACACTACCTTAGACCAGCAGCTCTCAAACTACACAGCCACGCACTAACGAGACCACAAATCACAACCAATTTTTTTTATTCAAGGACACAACGAGACTAGCAGTACGTTCACTTAACGGTGAGTGATACGCCTGCCCATAACAATGTGGCGCTAGTTAGGATGTCATACACTGCACCGAATTGCTCCCGTCGGTTTGATATATCAAGATATTGAGTCTCGTTACCTGAGTAATTGAACTAGCTACAGCCCCTTCAAATCGGAACACAATAATGTTTGAACACTACTGATTGGCTGCAGAAGGAGCTGGTACCTTCTTGAACGTTACTGAGACCTGTGACCAGTGAATGTACCTATGATATCCTGTCATAACTGAGCTGGAAAGACTAGAACACTGGCGCCGGGAAGAAATTCTTGGTGTCCTCTTCAGGATACATTCCTTATACCCTTTTCACCACCAGACAATCAGGCGCATTTTAACCGAATAAAAAGGTCCAGCTCACCGTTCCTGATAAGAAAAGCGAAGGAGTGGGACAACTTGCCCACGGCACTGTTCCTGTACACCACTACGTCTCTTCGAGAAAAGGATAAATAGACTGGTACCATTTTAATACCTTTCACCACCGCAGACTACACCACATTGTAGTCGTCGCCTTGAGCGCACCTTGTAATCTCACAAGCGTTTCACCTGATGTTAAGTGATACACCCGACCATAATAATGTGGCGCTAGTTAGAATTATATATATTACACCACATTGTGCTAGTCGCCTTGAGACCTAAGATATTTGATCTTGTTAGCCCAGTACTAACTACGGCGCCCTTTAACCCGGAACACATGTTTGTCAGCTGCAATAGACTCTGCGGCATAGCGGGGGAAATCTTCTTAAAAGATACCCTGCTTGTAAGGGTAAGACGAGAGTGGTCTCCGTGAGGGCATTAGGAGTGGCTCCGGATCTATGGAACGCACCGGTCCCCCACTACACTCTAGGTAAGACATCCCAAGGTTGGAGAAAGGCCTCCTTATCACCCACGCTGTACTACGGCAAATACAAGACCACCTTGCTTTTTCCATCCTCCTAAAGCTCGCTTGTTGAGCTCTGAAAGACTCCACCTTCCAGGTTAAGGAACTAGGGTAGCCATTTAGGCGCCTTGTACGACAGGTAGGGAATACCTTAGTCCTAGTGTTAATAGCCCCAGACAACAGAGCTGATCAACAGAGACCTACCACCAGTATAATTTATTCCATACAAAAATAGTAACGGTTAATGTAACTTGCGTTACGTTACCTTGGAAACGGTAAGTTAAAGTTTATTTGATGACCCGTTAAATATGTTATCGTTAAGTTTTACAGCGCGGTTACTTATTTGTATGCTTTTTATTACGGAATGCAGTTTACTCATTCGTAGGCAATTTAATATTACTATTGATTGGGATTTTTATATTAATATCAGTTAAATTGACTGTTACTGGTGGTAGGTCACCGTTATCGGGGACCGTCTAAGTAGGTACCATCGCAGCGCTACCATCGCTGTGTTCTGGTTTGAAAGGGGCTGTAGCTAATGAAGTTACTGAGGTAACGACAGTAAATATCTCATGTGTTGAAGCGTCGAGCGCAATGGGCTGCAGTGTAAACCATCTTAATTACCATCAGGTGAACATGCTAGTATGTTGCGTGCTGCTTGCTTCTTTATTTCTATGTAGCTTTAACTGTGTATTGTTCTTCTTTGATATAAAGCAGATGAAGGTAATTAGATTTAACTATTACACCTTCTCATCAAATCGAGAAGCGATAATTTTTTTTTTTTAATCTACGAAGCGATGAGACGAGCTGGACGTTCACCTGGTAGTGAGTTACGCGTGCCTATAACGTAGCGCTAGTTAGGATGATATGCACAGAACCATATTGTACTCATCGTCTTGGGACAACATGCAGTCTCGTTACCCCAATAATTTCAGCTACATACCCTTCAAACCGGATCACAGTAACGTTTGCACATTACTATGCGGCGGCGGAATTATGAGCTGCAGTGGTATATAAACGGTCATCTGCAATAAAAACCTACTACCAGTAATAGCAGTAAAAGTAGTTTGTTTTGTATATATATATGTAGTTTCAAAATTTCGTTTTTTTTTTAATGGTAACCCTCGATTGTGTCTTCAGCTATTTTCTCATACCGCTTTAAATTACATAATCCGGTTTGTAAGCGCTACAGGAAACGACGACTTCAATCAATGAATGATCCAGCGCCGTTGATGATAAATATTAATTCGATTGGGAACATGAAAGCGATTACTCCTTTCATTAGCGTCTTGGATAAACATGGTGGGGAGCGTGAAGTCGGGTGGTGGTAGCAGGGAGAACCAGATTTCCCCCACTTTTGCATTACCACTAAATGAATACGTATAAGATAACTGCCAGCTGTGTTGTGTGAAGTGATACTCCTGCACATAACAACGTGGCGGTAGTTAGGATGATATACACTGCACCACTTTACACTCGTGCTCTGATACATAAGATGTTGAGTTTCGTTACTCTAGTAATTACAGTAAACACAGCGTCCTGGAAACCGAAACACAGTTCCTTTTGCACACTACAGTTTGTCGACTGCAATAGGATCGGCGATAGTACCTGCTCAGACGGTATCCACTGCCAAAGGCCTACCACCAGCTATTGACATGAATGTAGCTATACAGACCGATTAAAAATAACTCTTCATCGCGGCTTCAGAATTGAACTGGTAATCCACGTAAGAGCTAATCCACTGCACAAGGAAGTAGTTAAATTATGACAATACTAGTCATCCTCCATCCATCATCATCAACCGATAAATGTCCATCGCTGGACATAGGCCTCTCTCAGATATCGCCACACCGGTCAGTCCTGCGCTGGCCGTATCTAGCGGTTTCCCGCGACCTTCACCAGATCGTCGTTCTACTTTGTGGAGTGCCTCCAACACTAAGTCTACTCCAGTACTATACTACTCCATCGGTTATCAGAACCGATTCAGTCTAGCGATCTTTTGGGCTATGTTAGTTACTTTAGTTCTTTTGCAGATCTCCTCATTTCTGATGAGAGAAACTCCGAGGATAGCTGTTGGGTGACACTCTTTTTGTAATACCTACTATCTCCGCATCACCCACCACGGCCACGTATCGGTTTATATCTTCAAAGTCCTCATTCGGTAAAGAAAAGTTTTAGTATATGAAGACCTTCGGCAGCAAAAGCCTGCAGAGCAAGTTATGCAGGCACAATTTTGAGGATATTCAATGCTTGGGGCGGTGTCTGCAATTGCAGGGTTATTTCTATTATGAAAAGTCTGAAGTCTGAAGAAAACAAACTTGTAGTTTTCGGATTAACTCTTTTGTGTCTGGCGGCTTTGTCTGTTTTCGGGGGCGAGCCTCTTTATGCGATATGGTAACGTTCACAAAGGAACCCCAGCTGATGAACGTCTTGTGTGTCAGACCTGAACCACCTAAGAATCTCACGCCGATGAAACTTTAGTATTTCTTTTATTAAGCGAACCGAAAGAGGAGGACGTTCGCCTTATGGTAAGTGATACGTCTGCTCATAACAATGTGGCGCTAGTTAGGATGGTCTCGTTACCCCAGCAATTATATTAGCTACAGCTACCTTCAAACCGGAACACAGTAATGTTTGTACACTACTGTTTGGTGGCAGACGTAGGAGTTGCCGTGGTACCTAACTAAACAGTCTCCAGCAACAAAGACCTACCACCAATGGCATATAGGCATCACTAATCGATTTTCAATGCGTTCGAGCTGATGCCAACCGAATCCGCGATTCTGTGATCTTGATCGATGTATTATGATATACACATATATACGTCTCGAAGTGGGTTCGATACCCATTAAGCTAGAATTTCCGGTGAACGAAGACATCGTGAGGAAGCCGACATCATCCAATAAACGCATTTTTCTAGATCTTTTGACATCCATCAACCTACACTTGTACAGTGTGGTGTATAAATCGCTCTAACTCTATCCTCGCGAGAGAAGATCCTCTTGTGGGAAAATTAACTGGGCTCTCTATCTATAAATACAATGAAAATGTGTTTGGCATGTTCCCCATCACTTGAAAACTAGTGAACTGACTACTGTCTATAGATAATTCGATGCGGAATTATTTATAGACAGTTATAGGCTATTTTAATTTCATAGATCATTCATCATTCTATATCTAATTAACTTTTATAAACATTTACATTTGGTATTATTTATGCGGTTGCTATAGTAACGGTTGGTTCAGAAAGTCATTTGCCGTTGCGATTGCTCTCAAGGAATATTTCTGATAAATTTCGAGTCTCATTCTATATTACGGCCAGCAAAGCGGCTGGGGAACAACTAGTGTCCTAATATATCTTTATATTAGTATGCGCTTATACGTATTTATACGTAAGGGGTCCAGCACAACTCACGGTACCCAAGCCAACTTCACCTGTTCGTGGTGCACCCTGCTAATCAACAAACGAAGCTCTGGCTCCCACCAACCCGCATTAGACCAGCGTGGTATATAATGGCTCAAATCCCCTCATATGAATCCCTATAAACGGCGGTCCCAGGACCGATCGATGTGGAGATTTTCGGAGGAAGCCTATGTACAGCAGTGGACGTCTATCGGCTGAGGATGATGATGCGCTTATACGCTGCTGAGTACGTAAGTTGATGAACGTCGTTAAAGTTTTAAAAGCGGAATAAATGGTTCCATTTTGAGGGCAGTTGAAACTGTGGTTGGTGCTTATCCACTTCTTCACCTGGTTTATGCAAGGATGCCGTTTAAACTGGTAAAGCACATACCCCACTTATTCTCTGCGGTAATTTTTTTAACGACCTTCCATATAGCAGCAGGTTCGAATACAGATATCGCTTGCTCCAAGAGTCTGGAGTAAGCTTCAAAAGAGAATTGAAGAAAAACTGTTATTCGAAAGTGACTGAAAATATACTAATGTTTTTTTTTATTTTACAGCACACAGTGTGCGGTGAAACTTTCAGCGAGATAATCCACTGTTACAGCGTCGAGTGACCACGACCCAGTTGAAAAAGAAGTAAAACGAAGGTTTAATTTCAGCCAGCGGACGCAGTTGGAGCATAATTCTCCATTACAACATTCAAGCGTGAAATTTCTATTTAAATTTAAACTTAAATCTTGCCCTTTCCGGTTTTGAAATTTGTCTCTTTATTTTACCCACTCAACCCCCTCTGAGGTGGTTGTGATGGTGAATATTTCTTTATCTACAATGTCCTAACATATGATCGTCTGTACGGTATTAAACTTATCATTATATATTACATTACTTAAGTTCTTACGTAAACCACCGGTTTAAAGAATAACCGGAAACTCTTTAGATCTGAACGAAACCTGGATGTCGATTGGAAAGGAATTTTGGTATCGGAAAGCTACTAGATACTGGTAATATTATCTCTAAGGTTAAGTACTTATAACTGTTGCAGCATAATCTGAATGAGGGTAGGTCTCTGTTGCCAGACACTAGGTATCTACCACTACAGCTCCTACTTCTGCCGATAAAGAGCAGTTTGCAAATATTACTATTAGGGGTGTAAGGGGTTCCGCCCGACATCTTACCCAAGTCAACCTCACCTACCCTTGCTGAATAACAGACGAGGTGATGTTTATTCTAGCATCATATTGTTATGGATATTAACCATCAAACGAATATCTTAATCGTCTTGTCGTTTGGTTGAACGAAATTATCGATGTCCTGTCGATTATTGTAAAGTCATAGATTAGGATATACACAACACTAAAACAGGAGTAAAATTTTGAAAGCTAAGCTACATAAGCTATATCAGGTCCTAATACAAAGGAATAAACACGAAAGTCTAAAGGAGAGTCTTTACTTTACCTCACGAATCTGACAGTTCGTTTAAAGGTACAAACAGCTCGCTTGAAGACAGCTCCGCGAGAACTTGGATCTAGAATTTAAATATTAGACTTTACACGAAAATGTCTGCTGAAATACTAAATGCTAATGTTGAAGAATACCTAGAATGTTTTGACAAGGACATAATTCAAAGGCAAAGCGAGGATTGCATTTATATTCAATTTATGTCTTTACTTACCTGTTATAGGTGACTCTTAATTCTTAAAATTTTATCCCCGATGGTGGGTAAGGTGAATTAATTTTAAAACTATTAATTCATATTGAAAATTTACAGTGTTTAAATATTTTTTATTAGATGCACAGACTTCAAATATTGTTCCTTAAAATTTAATAATTGAACCGCAAGGATGTGAACACAGTAACGAATATCCTTGTCGAAACTTTATCTTTATAATTACAATTATTATACTAACTTTGATTTTATGTTAAAAAATATTAAAAGCAAATAAATCAACTTTATCTCTTGATGATACTAAAATTATTATTTAATACAAATTTACATGGGGATGATGTTTCAGATTAAATATTTGTCTGATGATCACAGCGCCTAGTAAAGCAGTAAGCATAACATATTACTAATGTTATGTTCTTAGAATTCTGCCAGATAAATTTGGAAACGATGGTAAACTGGCTAAGGATATATCCTCGTAATGTCCTTAAAGTAGTGCTGTATATACATTCTATAATTCACCTATTAGATCACGTAAAAGTATGTACTACGTCTATATAGATCAATTTTGAAAGGTTCAATGACCTTATGGTACAAAAGAGAATATTATATACATATTAGAATCAAAATATATCTCAAATTATAATTTCGTAAAATTAAGTAAAAGTGAGCAAAATTAAGTAGTAAGAGTTATTGGTGGAGGTAGTCACGAACCTTAGACATGAAGAATACGATTTGAGGAGTAGGAGGAAGTAAAACTATAACGTGATTATCACACAATATGTACCAAAAATATTATCACTTGTGTTTATGGCAACATCAGTGATTATAACCGGAAACCTCTGATCTGTTATATTTTTCATCTAGTATAATATACAAAAAATAGAAGAGTTCCTGAGAGAGATCCTAGATTTCTAATAAAATGGAGGAAAAGATTTGATAACATTTAGAAAAAGAAAATGTACAGTAAGAAATTTTAGATTTCTTCGTATTATTTTATTCCCTTATTAAATATTCCGTGGTAGTTTTAATGAGATTTTTTTCTAAGGGTTAAGAATAATTGGAAACGGAGCAACAGTACAGAAATCAAAGAGAATTGAAGAATTAAGTTTCAATGTTCTCTTTTCAGAGACAGCTCCAATAATTGACTTGATGTCAAGTAAAACATTTCTATATTGACTATCACGTTTCAGGAGATAGTTGTATTACTACTAGTTTTTCTATTTTATCGTATATATTAATAAATGTTTTTTTAATGATTTTAATTTACGATATCATATTGTATATATTATATTATATATATTAAATGTCTAGACGGTATAGTTATTCGCACAGAGATGAGAATTTTTAGGTTTTATATCCTATAGCGACGTCTAAAGAGAAAGTTCTGCAATGATGTCTTGTTCAATTAAATATTTATATATAATAAGGGTTTATTAGCAAAAATGGAGAATATTAGCGAAAATATGTAAATTTATATATATATATATATGTGTATAAAAAAATTGTAAAGTTGAACGAAAATATGACAAACCTCACGAGATCGTTCATTGGTACACTGGCAGTATAAGGAATTAGCAATGACAACACCTCAGAGTGCACGTTCACCACACGACACGGGATGAGGAGGCTGCGAGCCTCACTTCCGTCGCGCGCCCGCCACACGTCCGCCGCCCGCCGCGCCGGACGCGATACTAACCGCCCCGAAGTTCAGATACACTCTATATCTAGTTTTGGTGCATCTCTCGCACCCTCCGCGCTTCCTGCTCCCGCTGTGCGCCTGTAGGCTCGTTTCGTCACACTGAAAAATGTATTGAAAATTTCCTGACACTGAAAATGTGCGCAGTTCACACAATAATATTCCAACTACGGAAATTTCAATTCATCAGGTCTACACCATCGTATATATATATATATATATATATATAGCAGGTGTATAGGGGTCCGGAACAACTCGCGGAAACAACAAACGAGGCTCTGGCTTCCACCACATTGAGCTAGCGTGGTGGGAAATAGTCAAATACCCCATCATTTAGATATAGTTCTTATATAGATCTTTGAGAGAAGCCAACGTCTAGCAGGGAACGTCTGTCGGCTGATGATGATGATGAAACCATCGTGTTATCACACTGATGGTAGAATTCTTTCCGGAGTCCCGCACAGCAACTCACGTGACCCTAGCTAACATCAACTGCTCGTGGTGGTAAAACAAACCAGGCTCTGACTACCACCAACTCACATTAGGCCAGCATGGTGGGAAATAGCCCAAATGCCCCCATATGAACCCCTACAAACGACGGCTCCTGTTGTCTGGTCGTGACGCAGGCCATGCTTACTGAGACAGATCGATGTGGGGATCTTTGTGGGAGATGTCCAGCAGCGGGCGTCTATCGGCTGATGACGATAATTTTTTTTGTACCTTTAGCGTTGCTTTTATACTTGTTAATGCTATGGAAGTCTGCTATGGTGGTCACAAACGGAAGTAGTTCTGTCATTGAATCAATATAACTTCATGTCACCGCTGACGCGTCAAATAAATATATAATTATTATATACTATGTGATAGGTATATAGTAGGGGGTAAGAGGTTCCGCTCAACATCTTACGAAGCCCTAGTCAACCTCATCTGCACGTGGTGCACCCTGCTGAAAAACAGACGAGACTCTGACCACCCACCAACCCGCACTAGGCTAGCGTGGTGGGTTTACGGCCAAATTTCCCTCAATGAACACCAACATGTGGAGATCTTTGGGGAGAAGCATATGTCCAGCAGTGGACGTCTGTCGGCTGATAATGAGGTGTATAGTATCTGAAGGTCTAGGTATGAAACTATATCCTAGTGTTTTAATTTAAACTTATTATGCAGCTTGCAAACGTTAAACGCAATCTGAAACTTGGCTAACATTTGGATGTATTCCAGGACGTTGCGGCCAGGAGACTAGTTCAAGTAAATCTTGCCAAGGTGTTGGGCGCGCTGAACATCCTCTCCCACACCGCAGCTCGGATGGGAATGAACTGCATACTTGCATATATTTACTAATTGCATTCATTAAAATGATTAAACAATGATAAACAAGACGAGAAAAGTGTTATATCTCGGTCTAGTGCTTGGGCGCTATAGGTAGGAACTGCTTCAACTCGTCTTGATGGGCAAAGTGGTGGGTGAAAGGAGTTGGTCGTCGGAGGAAATCAGAGCTGAAACATCAGAGAGTAGACCTGGATCGCGAGTGCCGCCCAACTGTTCCGCCTCGCAATACACCGGGCGAAATATGGCGAACTGACCGGCAACCTCGGCTAGTCAGAGAGGCACCTTAAGAAGAAGATACAAGAACGGCAACAACGGATGATGATGATGATGACGATACAAGAATTGGATAAGCTGTTTAATAACAAACTTCAAAATAAGATAGGATATCAACATCCTTTATGTACATATCTGTACTTTTTATGACTTTCTTGGTTTTATTAGACTTTATATATAACATGGAGCACAGTACTGTTTGGTGGCAGGAGTAGTCGCTGCGATGGTACCCTTAACGGTATCCAGCAGCAGCGAATTACCATCAGTAGATATTTTAGAAAATGCTTATATTCTTCATCACCATGCTATCTATATATGTAAATCATTAAAATATAATTTTATATGAAATTACTGGATTAGCTACTTTCAAGGTTTATAGCTGGACCTGGTAGGTCTCTGCTGTTGGAGACCATCTAGGTAAGTACCACAGCAGAGCCTATTGCTGTCGACATACAGAAATGTGCAAATATTACTGGGTTCTAGTTTGAAGATGGAGCTAGGGAAATTACTGGCGTAACGAGACTCAACGGCCTATAACTAAAGGCGACGAACGCAATGTAGTGCTAGGTATGTCATTCTATCTAGGGTCACGTTATTATAGATAGGCGTATCACTTACCATCAGGTGAAAGTCCTGCTCGTCCTGTCGCTTAATTAAAAAAAAACACATATATAAATATTTTTTAAATTACCTTCGCAAATGTTCACGGCGTTATACTTTATGCAAAACTAATAGACTACCTGTATCCTTGTGTGTAAAACTAAGTATCCAAGTGTACGTCCGGTCAGCTCGTGAAGAAGCCATTACATTCACTTGATATTCCGTGTGTAAAACGTTGTGCTTGCGTGTGTATTATCCGTTTTCATTTTACGCCACAATGAATTATGTAATATATTCCTCTCAATAACACGAACCCTCTCAATTCACGAAAGATTCCTGTTATGACTTTTTTTAATTGAACGTATACTTAACCGATTATATGTTGATATGTTTGGTGGTGAGTCTTCCAGGGGTGTAAAGGATCCCGCACAACTCACGGGACCTAAGCCAAACTCTCCTACCCATGGTGCCACCTGCTAATCAACAAACGAGGCTCTGGCTCCTGCACCCGCATTGGGACAGCCTGGTGGGAAATAGGCCTAATTCCCCCCATATGAACCCATACATACGACAGTCCCTAGGGACCAACAGTATCGAAGGCTATGCTGACTGTATGTGGAGATGTTTGGGGGAGGTCTATGTCCAGCAGTGGACGTCTATCCGCTGATGATGATGATGAAGTCACCAGTAGACCAGTTCAAGTATATATACTGTAGTATTTTTTTATTCAAAGAAGCGACAAGACGAACGGGACGTTCACCTAATAATAAGTGATACGTCCGCCCGTAATAACGTGGCGCTCGTCAGAATGACACACGATTTCGTGCTCGTCGCCTATAGACATAAGTTTAGTCTCGTTACAGTAACTTCACTAGCCGCGACACCTTTTAAACCTGAACATAGCAGTTTGTATGTTACTGTTCGATGGTAGTAATAGGAGCTGCGGTGGTAACTACCCCGACGGTCTCCGCCGGTAGATTTTTTTTTTAGTCGAAAAAGCCAGAAACAATTAAGTAATTATGATACACACAGGACCATATTAATACCTCAATAATTTCATTAGTTACAGCACACTTCAAACCGGAAATGTCATGTTAGTATCCTATTGCTTATCGGCAGATATTGGATATAAAGATCTGCAAGTGTTCCCATGGCCTGGTCTACTACTAGATGTTGTATGACTAGCTGTTCCCCGGCCGCCTTGACGACTTGAAATTTGTCTGAAATATTCCTTAAAAGCACCACTATACCGTTACTATAGCAACCGCATAAATAATACCAAATGAAATTGTTTATAAAAATCAATTAGCAATAAAAATGATGAAGGATCTATGGAGTTCAAAAATTACCTACAAATGATTCCGCATTGAATGCTTATATTCCCATGTTCACTGTCACTTCTTTTCACGTGATTGGAGCACAAAGGAGTCACTTTAATTATATTTATATATGTATAGGTTATACATCAAATAGATGTAATTTTACATTATTAAATAATATTATTTATATGAGTAAGAAAGTAACTCTCGAATATATTACCAATGGACTACACCATAAGATAAATCAGACGGTGGGGGTTGTCATTTCGATCACGTGTCACACATACTCGCTGGTATTCAGGAAGCGTTCAGCAATTTAAATAAAATGTCAAATATGTCAGAAAATGGAAAAACCTTGCCAGAAAATATATTATTTAGACCGGAAACAGAACAAAAGGAAACTAAAGACAACGTATAAGCAGCGACTGTTCTCTTTGCTTTACGATTGATCGTGTAGTAATAGTGGTAGGTCTCGGTTGTTCAACCCTGTGGTCTCAGGCTAGTAGGAATAGGTCTAAGGTAAGTCCTGCCTGACGTAGAAGGCGATGGAAATGGTCTAGGAGTTTCGAGGGCCTTGAGGGTGAGGGTCCTTATCGCTCAAGAAGCAAACCGGCGTGGAACATCGTATGGCTCAGCGATGGTGCCTATGAGGGTTTGGCCTTTCCTCAGAGACGTAACAACACAAAGAGTAGAGGTGCACCGGTGCATTCTATAAGAGATCCCGGGACATCTCCAATTGCACTGATGAAGACTACTGTAGGGTTTTAAGGAGTAAGAATCTCCCACAAACCCGATTTCCTCCCAGAAGCAGGATTGTTTTGAAAATTTTCCCCCGAAACCAAATAAAGAAAAGATCTCTGTTTCCGGAGACTGCCTAGGTATCACCGGAACGCCTATCACAGCCGACAACTAGCAGGGTAAAAACATTAATGTCTCCGGTTTGAAGGGTGTTGTAGCTAATGTAATTTTTGGAGTAATGATACTCAACATCTTATGTCTTAAGGCGAGGAGCACAATGTAGTGTAGTTTATAACATCCAAACTATTAAGTTATAATAAGCAGATGTAACTTACCATCAGGTGACCGTCCCGCTTGTCTCGTGGTCACGTTGATAAAAAAAAGGGGGTGTGGGTGGTGTTTGTAGGTTCTTCATACTAGTGATAGGTCTCTGCTGCCGGAGACCGTCTAAGTCGGTACCACCGCAGTGTCAAACATTACTGTGTTCCGGTTTAAAGGGCGCTGTAGCTATTGCAATTACTGAGTTATGTCTCAAGGCGAGGGGCGCGATGTGGTGCAGTGTATAACTTCTAACTAGCGCAACTTTTGTTATAGTTAGACGTTTCTATTCAACGAAGCGATCAGACGAGCGGAACGTTCACCTGATAGTAAGTGATACGCCTGCCTACAACAACGTGACGCTAGTTAGCATGTTATACACAGCACCAAATTGTAGTCGTCTCCTTGAGACAGGTTCATTAGTCTAATGATTGCACTAGCTACAGCGCCCTTCAAACCGGAACATAGTAATGTTTGCACAGTACTGTTTGTAGGCTGTAAAAATATTATGCCTGATAGATAAAAGGTGATGCTGTATATATTTCAGCTTTACTAGTGCTAGGTTGTTACAGGCAGACGGCTTACCACCAGGTCATCATCTTGCTGGTATAAAAAACAAATCCTTTAATGCACATACATACACAAATGAACAGGTTAAGTTTATAAACCCACTTTGTTTGTGATGGTGGACCTTCCGTCGGTCGAAGGCAGCGCCGAATCGGTGGATACAAAGGATTGCAAATGAGCCCGCCCCCAGCTCCAGCTCGTATTCTTCCCTTTAATTAATACAGGAAATTGTTTGTCCAAGGACTGGTCGCGTCTCGCGCCCCTAATTACACCGCCCTGATGGAATCTGGCTCAAGAATTTACAATCACTGGTTATATTTTTAAGACCGCGCGAATTCATTTCGCTCGGAGGAACGAATTACTTCCCTTCACAATCTAAGAAGTAATAAACTTAATTCAAAAAAACAAACCTAAGTAAATGAATATTAGTGTTAGAGTTATGACCTAACTTAAACATGAAACCAGTTAAAGATCATATTGAGATGCTGTCGCTGTGGGACTATTTTGGATGAAGAGGCTTCAACAAGTATTATAAATAAAAAAGTCTGCTAATCAACAAACGAAGCTCTGGCTCCCACCAACCCGCATTGGGCCAGCGTGGTGGGAAATGACCCAAATTCTTATAAATAGTCTTACCAGTCTACGTCTACATTTCACCTGAAGCAGCTGGATATCAGTCTGCAGCAAGAGATAAGAAGACGCCCTCACGCAAAGCAGAGATTCCATCAAAACTTTTGATAAAATTTCATACCACTTTAAATGTTGCAACGAAAAGGGGTACCATAGAACTCACGGGATCCCACACCTGCTCGTGGTGCACCCTGGTAATCAACGGACTAGAGTCTTGCTCCCACCAATCTGCACTGTGTCAGCGTGGTGGAATTTGGCCCCTCTAAAACCCCTAGCAATGTCTGAAGGTCGCGGGAAGCCGCTGAATGCAGCCACCGCAGGACCGAACGATGTAGGGATCGTCCGAGGCCTATGTTCAGCAGTGGACGTCTATCGGCTGATGATGATGAAAGAAAAAAATCTGCAGGATGTATTATAACAACCCTTTTAAGTTAATACAAAATATTATTAAACAAATCAATTTTAAATTAAATAAATAGAAAAAAAAATCCAAATGCATCTAACAGCCCTTCTTAAACAAATCCAAAGAAACTTCCCCGAGTAATAAAAAGGTCTTCACCGGGACCCCTTTTCCGGCACCCCTCACAAATACACAAATACCAATGGTGCATTAAGCTCACTTAAATTTATTTGCCTTATAATATTTACCTGCCCACTGACCCGTTTAATTCGAACCCCGCTCCTCGGGGACGTGACCTCGTCCGATGCACTGCAGCGTCAAGTCGAACAATTCAGATTTTTACCGACTCTAATCCACCCTTCGCTGCAGCCGATCCATGATTTATACCTTAAGCAAATACAGTAAGAGTTTATACTTTTCTGAAGATCCATGACCAGATCCTGACTGAGAATTGGGATTAAAAAAAATAACCTTAACAGTACGTAATAAAGTTCAAGTTTTAATGGCGGTAAGTTTGTATGATAAGTGAATACGATGCGTTCGAAGTCATACCGTTGATTATATTTAACTTCAATTAAACATACTTTTTGTTAATATAAGTAAATTAAGTATTGAGAGAAAAATTATGTTCATAAACAATTTTTTTTTTAAATTAAGCGCAGTAGAAAAAAAACCTCTGTATGTATATACAAATGTTTAAAATATTAACCGTCGTGAAGGTTAAGTAAATAATGGTAGGAAGCAAAAAGATTTTTTTTTTATAATTTATGAAAATAAAGTTTAAATAAACAAATAAATAATCTTTCTTCAAACTGTATCAAAAACTTAAATTAAAAAAATTAAGTTACCTTCAAATAGTTTGAGAGCTGCAATTCTTAAGACAATTCTTAAGACATAGCTCTCAAACTATTAAAACGCTTAATAAGTATATATAATAGATTCCCTCGGAATTTCCGAACGAATCTAGTATTCTTAGATAGTATAAACAGTACATTGTTGTAATTTTTTTTATAGGTAGGGTGAGCAGTTCACCTGGTGGAAATGGAATGTGATCCCTGACGCCCATGGACAGTCGAAAGACCAGAGGTCACGCGGCTGCATTGTCATATACCGCTGGTGACAAATGATTCCACAAAATGGTAGCGCGTGGTAAAAATATGCACTTGAAACGCAGTGTTTATGATCGCCAGTCATCCAGGTGGTGAGGATGGAACTTGGCGTTGTGTGTTGTGATGGAAAGTAGCGGCAGAAATAATTCCGAATAACTCCTCGGAACGCTCCCCGTGGTATATTTTGTAAGAATCCGAATAGATGCGATGTCTTCGGAACGCCAGTGGGTGAAGGCTGTTGGAAAGACCTTGGCCGTCAACAATTCGAACTGTTCGTTGGATCAGGTAAAATGGCAGAAGCTGGTACTGAGGTTCGCCCGCTCAGAAGGTGTGAACAGTGGGGCTGAACTTGCGCCTATATTATTATAACGTAACTCCAGCGGAGACGGGTCCCGTGTGCCGCGACGGCGGCTGCTGACGTTTCCCATCATATTCCTTCGACCCCCGTAACCCCGGCCGAGTTAATTGAATCCCCCATTTCCGGGATTGCTGGATTAGCGGGAAACTGCGAGAAACATTCGGGATTCTGTCCCGTGCCCCCTTTTTTACGTCGGTTTACGCGGGCGCTTTAGAAACCCTCCCCTTTACGAGCGACCGAAATAACTTCAAAAGGACTGTTAATGAATATACGAACAAAAGGGTTTTTTTATATAATCATTATCTCGGCTTAAGATTTAATGTACTTAAACTACGTTATTTTTTAACTTACTATGTTCAAATATTTTTTTTTTATTATCTAAAATGAGCTAATACTTGATCTCAATTGTGAAAGCATTATTTTTTATCAGTGCTACTGGTGATGGAGCTTCATGATTACTTTTGTACAAAATGTAACTTTTCTTTAAAAAAATCATCGAAATACATTTTAGCTTTTATGACTTAACAGAAGATGAGAGCTAAGGCCCAATTCTATCTCAATGTGGATCCTCGAGGTAAGCCGGTAACCAGCTGATATGAAGAAGAAGAACAACATAATCGACACTTTCCCATATACAATATCAGTTTAATGGTTGCATCATTTATATATAGATATATAGCTTTATACGTAGAGAAATTACTGAGGTAACACCTCTCAACATCATGTATCTGAAAGCAAGGAGTACAATATGATGTAGTGTATAACATCCTACCGGCCACATTATTATGAACAGGTGTATCATCACATAAAACATCCTTCTCATTGATTATCTGTATATTTATATATATATGTAGTAGTAGTATAGTAATGAAGTAGTGAACATATATTCGACGCGGAATGACTTGTAGATAATAATAAACTTCATTTCGTGTTATTTATGTGGTTACCATAGTTACGGTTGCCCAAAAAGTCATTAGTGGTGGCTATAATGAAATAAAATTATAACTCTCTAAAACACTTCCACTAAAACTTTATATTGAACAATTATTTACTTTACACTATTTCAAATTTAATACGAAGTTCGTGCACAGTGAAAGTCCCGCTTAAATCCGTACAATCACAATATGACAGTCCGACAAAACGTCGAGTTTAGTTTAATTCCATAAGGAAGTAAGTTAATGTTTTTATAGCAAAGATATTTCCGGTGCTGGAACGCAAGGCTTCACAATCAATCAATTACCGTTCTGTCATGGGCCCTGAAATAAAGACGGATGGGTAACAGGTACCAGGGTTCGAGTCCCGACGCATTAGACGTTATTGAGTTTGAAATATTGATGACGCTGTCCGTCTCGCCGTTTACATACACCGAAGATTGTAAAGGCTTCCTTTTATCGGCCTGAACTATCAATTGAGGTCAATTCCACATAAGCAAGATCAGGGTCGGTTAAGTACGAGCTCGTATGCTCGTCTAGAACATTCTGCGCTTCATACGTTGTCAGCTGGAACACAGAATCGCTGTTAGGTCGCCAGGTATGAATGATGTTCAAGATGTGGCGGTCCAAATAATAATTCATTATTTCCAAGGAAATCGTTTGTTTCTACGTATTTTAAATATAATACAAAAGAGGACGATACTTATTGTTATTACGAACGAGATAAACATGAAGGTGAGATTATGAAAACATCTTCTTTAATGCATCTCATTCTATTCTTCTCTTCTTCTTTATACCTGCAACAAATGAATTATAATACAATTAGTATCAAATCATAAATATTTATCACTGCATAGGAATCGAATTTACAACAATTATATTACCCTTAAAAAATACTTAGTTTAGGGGTTAAGAGACTACTACTATTTCTACTGTCTATGGGCGACGGTGACCACCAACATTGTCGATATCAAGTTTGTCGATATTCTCTATAGAAAATCAGTTTCAATTCCTTGAAAGAAAATCTTCAATAATACCTATAATCAATATAAATAAAAAATGTTGATGGTTCGGGGTCTTCCATGAGAGATTCAGATGATTTATCTCCGGCGCTGGTTAAGTGAGGTTTGATAGTTGATCAATAAATATATTTTGCTAACACTAACAAGGGTGATATAAAACTGTAGAACAGAACTGTACCTGTCGGAACTACTGAAGAGAAGAGTATGTACTTTTCGAAAGGTACATTACTCTATTGAGTACTCTAGAAGAAGAAAAGGGGGAGAAAATTATTTTAACTTATCAGTGTACTCCGTCGGTTGTGGAAGGGAAACTTAAATCCAACATTAAGACAACGGCGGACGGGTGGAAAGGAAATAAAAATAAGAGGAATTGCGGCACGAGGAAAATGACAAGTAAATGCCTCATGTCAAAAGTCAGGAGCGGGAGTCGGGAGGGTGGCAGCCACCGGAGTGGACGTAATTTCAAATTGCCCCCTTGTATTACGGGGAACGTTCGGATTTTTGGCACCCACTTTAATATCAATCGCACCGTGAATCTCATGAAAACGCCATAATAAAAGAGTCAACCGTGGCCACTCCATTTTCTATATTAACTGTCCTCGTGTGGAAGAAGGAAATTGGGAATGATCAAGTGCTCGTGAATTCCTTATTTTTGCTCTTTTGTTGTCTGCTCGCTGCTCGTAATTTATGCTTTAAAAGGAGCTATTGCGTATATCATATATATATATATATATATATATATATACACACCTTTTAAGTATCTCTCGATTGACTGTAATACATACATACATATATATCACCCTTTGTTCCCAATGGAGTCGGCAGAGACCACCTCTCTCCACTTACTACGATCCTGGCACCCCTCTCTCGCTTCCTCCACTTTCATGAGCGTCTTCATGCACGCTCGTCGGTTGCGAGTACTCTTGACCCGGCCTTTCTTTAGGACATCTTCGATTTGTTCGGAATATGTCCACCTAGGTCGACCTGCACCGATTCGTCCAATCATTCTTACCTTGTATACTTCTTTCGTTAATCTTCTATCATCCATTCTTTCCACATGGCCGAACCATCTAAGCATTTCTTACTCTATATTTGTCACTACATCTTCAACCACACCGCACCGCTCCCTCATCACACTGTTCCTCACTTAATCCATCAGCTTCACTCCAGTTATACTTCTCAGGCTTCTCATCTCCACAGCATTAATCCTACTCTGTAACTGACTGTAATAAGATAGACCGTATAAAGCAAAGGATCGAATGAAAAAGATATACTTCCGCTGAATCATCATCATTGTCCCCATTATAACGGAACTTGCGTAATCATCGTCATCTAGTTATTCTACAAAGCGACGAGACGGATGTGATGGTGGTCTAATGGTAATTGGCACCATTATTATCATCAGCCGGTAGACCTCCACTGCTGGACATAGACCTCCTCCAAAGATCTTCACATACAGTCAGCATGGCGTCCAGTGCCGCTGGGCACTACGGGTTGTCGTATGTAGCGTTTCATGTGGGTGGGGATGGGAGTGGTCCATATGGGGGGAGGGAATGGTAACTGGTACTCTTGCTCATAAAATAGCGTTAGAACGGTATACACAACAACATTTTGTTCGTCGTCTTGTAATTTATTAGCCACAACGCCCTTCGAATCGGAACATAGAAATATTTACATAGTAACAGTTAGGCGGTAGAAACTGCCAGCTGCAGTATTACCTTCCTTAATGGTCTCCAGCAATAGAGGTCTACTGTCATATCTAGGATGATACCACCGTAGCTTTTTCGATTCCTGCTGTCAAACTGTAGTTTTCAAATATTACTGTGTTCCGGTGTGAAGGGCGCTGTGGCTAGTGTAATTATCGGGGTGATGAAACAACATCTTGTCTCAGGTCGATGAGTACAGTGGAGCATATCAGTTATCATCAGGTGAACGTATCGCTGTGTAAGGAATCCCGCACATCAACTCACGGGATCTAAGCCAAGTTAACCTAATCGTGGTACCCTCTGCTAATCAACAAACGAGACTCTGGCGCATTAGGCGACCGTGGTGGGAAATGGCCCAAATCCCCCATACGAATCCCTACCTGAATTTTTAATTTTTGGAGGAGGCCTATGTCAAGCAGTGAACGTCTACCGGCTGATGATGATGATGATAAATGTTTCGCTTGCCTCGTCATCTCGTTAAGTACAAATCAGTAGGTTTTTCACTATTATCACAAATTCGGTGATTTCAAGGTTCAATTAAAAAAAAAAAACCACGTTAATACGACGGATTCGTCTCCTCGCCGTTTAAATGTCACATCATTGATAGATGACGATATGGTAATGCTGAAAGCTGAATGTAAACAAGTGATACCTGTTTACAAAAAGCTGGAGTGTATCTTGGAATTAGAACGCGGGGCCATTTGCACCCGAGGATCAAACAAAGGGGGCTGACAGCATGTGGCTGCGGCCTCACCTCACTAACGCCCGCAGCCTCTATTCAATGAAGCAGAATAGGACTCCAGCTGCCGGAGAGAACATCAACCTGCTGAGGATAAAATGAACGAAATGAAGCATGCTTTCATATACAACCCGCTTTAGTACACTATTCAGCAAATCTACAACAGGAAAACATCATTAAAGTAATTTAAATTGATTTCCTACCCAGCTGGTGGTCTTATCAACGCAGTATCTATTATTCCTGTATTTATTATCCTAAATAAATACCCTTAGGTAGAAAGGATATGTCACCTGTTATAAATGTATCAGCAAATTGTGATACACCTGATGATAAGCGATGTGGTCTTTGGTGGTAAAGCGCACTAGTCTAGAAGTGGTCCATTCACTCTTCCCTTAAAGAGCCCTATTGTGTGCACATTCTTTATATTCAGCAAGAGCAATGATTAAATATTATCAAGAGAAAGTCTAAGGGGTAAAGACGCAGGGGTGACTTCTGATGAGTGCGGCGGATCATGTCTTCAGCAGGCAAACGTAGCCTGGCTTTCAGGTCGCGAGAACTAACTGCTACTTGTATATCCACTTTGCCAAAGAAAGTGTTTATATATATTGTATAAAAAGTAACCTATATATATATATATCATCATCATCAGCTGATAGACGTCCACTGCTGGACATAGGTTTCACCCAAAGATCCTTACATCCACCGGTCTTGCGCCGCCAGCATAGCTCCAGGGGCCGTCGTATGTAGAGGTTGACATAAGGGAATTTGGGCCATTTCCCACGCCGGCCATCGTGGTGGGATATGGCCCAAAACTACCATGAGAACACCTAAAAACGTCGGCTGCTAATGCCCAGCAGGTCGCAAGAAGTCGCTGGATGCAGAGAGCGCGGGATCGATCGATGAGGCGATCTTCGATATGAACCCCCCCTACATACGACAGTCCCTAATGCCCAGCGGTACTGATGGAGAGTTTTAGCGGAGGTTTATGTAAAGCAATGTAAGTCTGTCGGCTGATGATGATGATGATGATGATGATGATGATATATGAAACCTGCGACAGTGTAACAAGTGAGCGTCTGATCTCATCCGAAGTAATGACACCTCATACTTGTAACGAATGCGGAGACGCGTTCACAAAGCGTTTATTTACGTATCGTGACTAATTCGTCGCACGCCATTGCTGCTGCTGGAAATAAAGAATTTAGAAGGGAGCACGATCAGCTCGCATCGGATTTTGATCCCAAGAGCAATAAAATAAGGTGTTACGTTAAGATCGGTGGCTGAGATCAGAGGGAGAGCGTGTTGACGTGATCATTATCCAGCGCTTTATGTTGACGCGTGATTGATACGCCGCCGCAAATGGATCGGCCGCCGGGATGCATATTGTGTACCCTGCGAGGGTGCAGCGATACCAGAAAACTACAGCTACTGCCACTAAAATGTAGTCAAATTAGTAATTCTTATTATGACTGTATAATACTACTAGATGTTCCGCGGCCGCTTTACTGGTGGTAACATAAAATTAGACCGGAAATATGTCTGAAATGTTCCTTGAAAGCTACCTACCGACTTTCTATACCGACCGTTACTATAGCAACCGCGTAAACTATACCAAGCAAAAATGTATATAAAAGTTAATTAGAAATAAAATGATGAAGGATCTAGATATAACTATATATAACAATCTGCAAATCATCCCGTGTCGATACTTTCACTAATTTTCCGGTGATTGGGGAACAAAAGAAACCCACTTTCTATATAGGGGTGTAAAAAGTTCCCACACAACAACTCACGGGATCCAAGCCAACGTAGCTTGCTCGTGGTGTACCCTGGTAATCAACAAACGAGGCTCTGGCTCCCACCAACCTAGTTTGGGCCAGAGTGGTGAGATATAGCCCAAATTCCCGCATATGAATCTCTACCCGCTCGATGTGGAAATCTTTGGAGGAGGCCTATGTCCAGTATATGTATATATATGATCCTAACTAGCATTGTATTATTATGGGTGGACTTATTACTTACCGTCAGGTAATGTAGTTCCATCGCTGTTTAGAATAAAAAAACAGTTCTCGATATCGCTAGTTGTGGTATACGTAATAAGCCCGCGGGCCGATGTCGCAAGAGTGGTATGGGATTGGGATGCTGAAATACTCTTGCGGTTTACAACTAGAACATAAACATTCGATTTCTAAATATCAGCAGTGGTTTTTTTTTTAATTCCAACAGCTGTGAGACGAGCAAGACGTCCAGGTGATGGTCACGGGCGTGTCTTTATGGACAGTGTAGTGTTGATGACGATGATAACCACCGCTCACGCCATATCTTGCTCAACGCTCTTAAACATGTCAGACTTAACGATAACTTGAGGATAACGAGACTTAGTTATCGTAGTAATTTCAACGGCAACAGCGTCCTTTAAACCGGACCAAAGAACTGTTTAACGACAGAAATATGATATGCGGTCATCAGACCAATCACCAGCAAAAACAATTTCTATTGACGATATTTTGACATAGAAAATACTTCTTTAAGGGTTTAAAAAAAAAAATTAAGCTTCTTTATTTCCATCATCATCATCGTTAGCTGCCTTCAAATTGAAGTTTGGCGATCAGATTGAGGAAACAAATCCAATCCTCAACTATTCTTATTAACTGATGGTATTTAAATCCGGTCTATTCGTTTACGTCGTCAGACCATTTCTCTCGCTATCCACCAGGTACACGTTTTCCAGGAATTTTGCTCTCCGTGATCAACCTTGAGAACTTGTAAAGGGATCCTGTTGGAAGATGTCCAGAAAATGCAACCATCATATCTATCGAAAACCTTTATAGCAATCGCCAACATCTAAATCGTTAGATCATTGCTTAGGGAATTGAGGCGATCTCTGCCCTACTGGGATACATTTAGGGGATGAGTTGAAATTTAGACGCAAAACGGCCACTACCTTAATCCCACTTCCGTTTCCGTATAGTAAGTATATGTATATATATATAATTGTCCCACTTATCGCGTCATTCCCCTGGCGTGTCGCAAATCCGGGCGCATTTGTAACCACCCCCCAGATTATCGGTTCGCCCCGGGCAAAAACGGGAGCCGCGCGCTCCGCGGCCGCCGCACCGCGCCGAACATAAATTACCGCCAATGATTCATGATTGCCGGGCCTGGCGGAAGTTTTTGCGGAGACAATTAATCCTACCCTGTTATGGCCGGCCATGGTCCTAAGTCAGATGTTAGGGGCGTCGTGGCAGTCCAAGTTAATCCGCAAGGATACTAGGATACACCTACTCTTAATTACAGGAAAATAACTTACTTGAAGGTTAGTATTTTATTTGATGATTGCTTGCAACTTACTTGAGCGCAGATTTTTTTATGTAATTAAGCGACGAGACGAGCGGGACGTTCACCTGATGGTAAGTGATACGCCTGCCTATAACGCGGTGACAGCTACAATGGTACACACTGCGCTCAACGCCCGGAGACATAAGATGTTGAATCTCGTTACCCCAGTATCTTCAAACCGGAACACAGTAATATTTACACTACTGTGCTAACATTACTGGAACACATTGCGCTCGGCACCTGCGACATATGATGTTGGGTCGTTACTCCAGTAATTACTTTAGCTACACCGCTCTTCAAACCGGAACACAGTAGTATTTACACTACTGTGCTTACAGTACTGCAACACATTGCGCTCGGCACCTGCGACATATGATGTTGGGTCGTTACTCCAGTAATTACTTTAGCTACACCGCTCTTCAAACCGGAACACAATAGTATTTACACTACTGTGCTTACAGTACTGCAACACATTGCGCTCGGCACCTGTGACATATGATGTTGGGTCGTTACTCCAGTAATTACTTTAGCTACACCGCTCTTCAAACCGGAACACAGTAGTATTTACACTACTGTGCTTACAGTACTGCAACACATTGCGCTCGGCACCTGCGACATATGGTGTTGGGTCGTTACTCCAGTAATTACTTTAGCTACACCGCTCTTCAAACCGGAACACAGTAGTATTTACACTACTGTGCTTACAGTACTGCAACACATTGCGCTCGGCACCTGCGATATATGATGTTGGGTCGTTACTCCAGTAATTACTTTAGCTACACCGCTCTTCAAACCGGAACACAGTAGTATTTACACTACTGTGCTTACAGTACTGGAACACATTGCGCTCGGCACCTGCGACATATGATGTTGGGTCGTTACTCCAGTAATTACTTTAGCTACACCGCTCTTCAAACCGGAACACAGTAGTATTTACACTACTGTGCTAACAGTACTGGAACACATTGCGCTCGGCACCTGCGACATATGATGTTGGGTCGTTACTCCAGTAATTACTTTAGCTACACCGCTCTTCAAACCGGAACACAGTAGTATTTACACTACTGTGCTTACAGTACTGCAACACATTGCGCTCGGCACCTGCGACATATGATGTTGGGTCGTTACTCCAGTAATTACTTTAGCTACACCGCTCTTCAAACCGGAACACAGTAGTATTTACACTACTGTGCTTACAGTACTGCAACACATTGCGCTCGGCACCTGCGACATATGATGTTGGGTCGTTACTCCAGTAATTACTTTAGCTACACCGCTCTTCAAACCGGAACACAGTAGTATTTACACTACTGTGCTTACAGTACTGCAACACATTGCGCTCGGCACCTGCGACATATGATGTTGGGTCGTTACTCCAGTAATTACTTTAGCTACACCGCTCTTCAAACCGGAACACAATAGTATTTACACTACTGTGCTTACAGTACTGCAACACATTGCGCTCGGCACCTGCGACATATGATGTTGGGTCGTTACTCCAGTAATTACTTTAGCTACACCGCTCTTCAAACCGGAACACAGTAGTATTTACACTACTGTGCTTACAGTACTGCAACACATTGCGCTCGGCACCTGCGATATATGATGTTGGGTCGTTACTCCAGTAATTACTTTAGCTACACCGCTCTTCAAACCGGAACACAATAGTATTTACACTACTGTGCTAACAGTACTGCAACACATTGCGCTCGGCACCTGCGACATATGATGTTGGGTCGTTACTCCAGTAATTACTTTAGCTACACCGCTCTTCAAACCGGAACACAGTAGTATTTACACTACTGTGCTTACAGTACTGCAACACATTGCGCTCGGCACCTGCGACATATGATGTTGGGTCGTTACTCCAGTAATTACTTTATCTACACCGCTCTTCAAACCGGAACACAATAGTATTTACACTACTGTGCTTACAGTACTGCAACACATTGCGCTCGGCACCTGCGACATATGATGTTGGGTCGTTACTCCAGTAATTACTTTAGCTACACCGCTCTTCAAACCGGAACACAATAGTATTTACACTACTGTGCTAACAGTACTGGAACACATTGCGCTCGGCACCTGCGACATATGATGTTGGGTCGTTACTCCAGTAATTACTTTAGCTACACCGCTCTTCAAACCGGAACACAGTAGTATTTACACTACTGTGCTAACAGTACTGCAACACATTGCGCTCGGCACCTGCGACATATGATGTTGGGTCGTTACTCCAGTAATTACTTTAGCTACACCGCTCTTCAAACCGGAACACAGTAGTATTTACACTACTGTGCTTACAGTACTGCAACACATTGCGCTCGGCACCTGCGACATATGATGTTGGGTCGTTACTCCAGTAATTACTTTAGCTACACCGCTCTTCAAACCGGAACACAATAGTATTTACACTACTGTGCTTACAGTACTGCAACACATTGCGCTCGGCACCTGCGACATATGATGTTGGGTCGTTACTCCAGTAATTACTTTAGCTACACCGCTCTTCAAACCGGAACACAGTAGTATTTACACTACTGTGCTAACAGTACTGCAACACATTGCGCTCGGCACCTGCGACATATGATGTTGGGTCGTTACTCCAGTAATTACTTTAGCTACACCGCTCTTCAAATCGGAACACAGTAGTATTTACACTACTGTGCTTACAGTACTGCAACACATTGCGCTCGGCACCTGCGACATATGATGTTGGGTCGTTACTCCAGTAATTACTTTAGCTACACCGCTCTTCAAACCGGAACACAATAGTATTTACACTACTGTGCTAACAGTACTGGAACACATTGCGCTCGGCACCTGCGACATATGATGTTGGGTCGTTACTCCAGTAATTACTTTAGCTACACCGCTCTTCAAACCGGAACACAGTAGTATTTACACTACTGTGCTAACAGTACTGGAACACATTGCGCTCGGCACCTGCGACATATGATGTTGGGTCGTTACTCCAGTAATTACTTTAGCTACACCGCTCTTCAAACCGGAACACAATAGTATTTACACTACTGTGCTTACAGTACTGCAACACATTGCGCTCGGCACCTGCGACATATGATGTTGGGTCGTTACTCCAGTAATTACTTTAGCTACACCGCTCTTCAAACCGGAACACAGTAGTATTTACACTACTGTGCTTACAGTACTGCAACACATTGCGCTCGGCACCTGCGACATATGATGTTGAGTCGTTACTCCAGTAATTACTTTAGCTACACCGCTCTTCAAACCGGAACACAATAGTATTTACACTACTGTGCTTACAGTACTGCAACACATTGCGCTCGGCACCTGCGACATATGATGTTGGGTCGTTACTCCAGTAATTACTTTAGCTACACCGCTCTTCAAACCGGAACACAATAGTATTTACACTACTGTGCTAACAGTACTGGAACACATTGCGCTCGGCACCTGCGACATATGATGTTGGGTCGTTACTCCAGTAATTACTTTAGCTACACCGCTCTTCAAACCGGAACACAATAGTATTTACACTACTGTGCTTACAGTACTGCAACACATTGCGCTCGGCACCTGCGACATATGATGTTGAGTCGTTACTCCAGTAATTACACTAGCTACAGAGCCCTTCAAACCGGAACACAGTAATGCTTGCATTAGTGTGCAAAAAATAATGGAACACATTATATTTGTTGCATTGAGACATAAGATGTCAAGTCTTGTTATCCTAATAATTTCACTAGCTACAGCGCCCTTCAAACAGGAACATATTAATATTTACACAGTACTACCCACCTAGATGATCTCTCAATAGAGACCTATTACCATATTGTTCCGACTATAGAGTAACTTACTGCCTTAAAGTTTCCTTGTCCACTAGAAGACTTGGAGACTCTCGTTCTGCAGCAGTAAACTGGGTTGATTCTCTTTAATAACTATCAAGACATCTACCAGTAAAATTTATTTACTGGTGGTAGGTGTCTGTTGCCGAAGACCGTCTAGGTAGGTACCACCGCAACGACTATTGCAGCCGTCCTACAGTACTATGCAAAAATAAATGTGATCCTGTTTGAAAGGCGCTGTAGCTAGTGAAATTATTTGGGTAACGAGACTCAAGTATGTCTCATAGCAGCGAGCACAATGTGTTCCAGTGTATAACTAGCGCCAAGTTGTTATAGGCAGGCGTATCACTTAGCATATCACCAGATGTTAAGTGATACGCCTGCCTATAGCAACACTCACTATCGGGTGAATGTCCCGTTGTCTCATCGCTTCGTTGAAAATCAATATATTTATTTAAACGCCAAAACTATCACTAGTTTATTTCTAAAACAAATCAAGTTTGATACTAAGCTGTACGAGTATCAGATAATGCTTTGTTTTCCGATCTCGGCTACGTTGTAGTAAATTTACTGCTGGAGGGTAGTAGTGTATATAGTTTAATTATACCGACGTACGTTTTTTTTTTTGCTTTTGCAAGCGGTTAAAGAGCGTTTAATTGTCGAATATAAATCCGTGCTCGCTGCGGACGATTTGTTAGGTACCGGCCGATAGAGCAACGCGAACAGAAACGATGCAAAAATCAAGAGCAATTGTCTGGTTACCCGGACGCCGGTTATATCCGGACTCGAGTCCTTTAATGAGTACCTTAATGATTGATTGTTTTCATCAAATATTTAACCAGTAGCTGTGATGGTTCAGTTTAAAAATCCTTACACGCTAAACGTGTCGTAGAGACGTCGGTTCGATACTCAAGCTTGTGTTTCAGGTGAAAAAAAGAAAATAGAGAAAAAATCGTAATTTTTTTGTTCATTCACGCGATGGTAAGTGATACACTTACTTATAATAAAGTGATGCTATTTCATCACCCGAGTGATTACATTAACAACAGCGCCCTTCAAACCGGAACACATTAATGTTTTCCGTAAGAAATAAACGCTGCAGTGCTACTTAGACGGTCTCCCGCAACAGGGAACTACCACAAGTGAAATGTTCTAAAATCAGTTGTCCTTCAACTGCTGTCCAACAGCTTCCGTACACATGGTAACAGCTCCCTGGATCCTCTGCTACTTATCATATCTTCAGCGAGTTTCCTTATTGTACACGACTGTAAGAAGCCGAAGAATAAAGCAGCAGGAAACTCACAAAAACACATCAATCAAAGAAACAATCAAGGCAACACTAGCGCTATAACAGCATTACAGCAGGTTTAATGAAGAAATATGGTGAGCTGCTGCGTGTCCTCGCTGATTTAACTCACTTAGCGGGAGATTTTTTTTTTTCTCAGCTTATTTACAGCAGCAATAATCGCGGTGAGAGAGTACAAAAAGCAATCCTGTTAATCGAAACGGCGGCCGTTTGTTACCGTCCTACGACCGGCAAATGGACAAATCAGATTATTTCACCCGCTATGAGTCCGTAGATAACATTCGACTGCGGCCCAATTCACAGCGTGAAGCGATTTTATCAAAAATTATATACTCCAGCGGTGGATGTGAAGGAATAAGTTATGGTTGAGGAATATGAGTAATGCCCTAATTGTTCCGTCGAACCAGAGACAGAAGAGACTGTACCACGCTGATCGCCAACCTTCACCAGTTGGAGAGGTATTTTAAGAAGAAGAAAGTGGATGTAGTCTTAACTTTCGCTATTTCTACTTGTTTTCGTCGATTCGTAGCTTGTCATAATTGTGTTTATAATTGAACAGAAAAAAAAATTGTGACAACGTGAATTTACCATTTATCATCAGCCGAAAAACGTCCAATGCTGGTGCATAAACCTCTTCCGAAGATCTCCACACTAATGTTTGACTAGTGGTAGGTCTCTGCTGCCGGGGACCGTCTAAGTACCACCTCTCCTATTTCCGCTGTCAAACAGCAAAAATTACTGTGTTCTGATTTGAAAGGCGCTGTGACTAGTATAGTTACTGGTGTAACTAGACTCAGCATTCTATGTCTCTGAAAACGAGCGTAATGTGGTAGTATATATCATCCTAACTAACGCCACGTTATTATGGGCAAGAATAGTACTTGCCATCAGGTGGACGGGTGTAAGGATTCCCGCGCAAAATTTCACGGGATCTAAGCCAACCTCACCAGCTCATGGTGCACCCTAATTAACAAACGACGCTCTGGCTCCCACCAACCCGCATGGGCAATCCTGGTGTGAAATGGCCCAAATCCCCCATACGAATCCCTACCTGATTGTGTGGGTATCTTTAAGGGAGGCCTTTGTCCAGCTGTGGACGTCTATAGGCTGACGTGTAAGGTAAACATCCCGCTCATCTCGTCACTTAATTGGACAAAAAAAAGTGTCGAGTGCTGCTCGTCTCCTTTAGCTTTCTGCCGAGAACCAGAACTAATGAAAAAGAGGAAAGAACTCTTCTTTTCGCGCCTACGATGCTTTAAAAATTAAACCATCAGAATTGGTTATAAAAACCTGGTTTTCTTTCAATAACTTAATGGATAACTTAAAATCCACCACCGGCGGATGCGGAATAAGAGTAGAAAAGAAGTTTGGAAGAAGAACAGACTATGAAAGATAAGATAGAGAGAATGATGACTATGAGCTAGAAATGGAAAAGTATATATGGTAAATGTTACAGTACGTAAACGCCCTCACCCACCATACGCAGAATAATGATATAAAAAAAATTACACCATCAATATGACGCGCGCACATTGTCCATTAGACCACCCCAATCGCGGGGCTATAAATTAAGAGATCCCACTAAGGCCCCATCGGTTCGCGCGCCCCGCGGCGGTACTCACCGTCCTCTAAGCGAAGACATTGGTCCACTTGAGTGGAAATTATCTTAGCCAGATTATCCTTATTGTTACATTTTTCTCGCCCTCTAATGACTAACTTGATTTAGGGACCTCCGAAGAAGCCTTTACGATATTTATGACACATTTCCTCTTACTTTTTTATATCGATTTAAAGTTATAAAGTCAAAGTGAAAGTCAAATAATTTGGAATCTCTTAACATTACTGATGGTAGATCTCTCAAACCAGGGACCGAGTAGGTAGGTACCACCGCAGCTTCTATTGCATCTGACAAACAGTAGTATAAAAACATTGTGTTCCGGTTTGAAGGGCTCTGTATCTAGTGAAATTAACAGGCTAACAAAATTTAGCGTCTTATGTCTCAAGGCGGCGAGCACAATTTCGTGACAGTGTAAACCATCCTAACTAGCGCTACGTTGTTATGGGTGTGTGTATCACTTACCATCAAGTGAAAGTACCGCTCATGTCGTCGCTTAATTAAATAAAAAAAATTATAAATAACTAAGTATTTACAAATGAAGACAATTTTAGACATGATTCTTTCAGTGAATGTTAAGATGGATGTGTGGTGTGAGGAGGATGGAAACATTAAGAATGAGTATATTAGAGGAAGTCTGAAAGTTGCTCCAGTGACAGAGAAGTTGAGGAGCAAGAAGTGAACGTGGTATGGGCGTGTTGTGTGGAGGGATGAAGGACATATAACAAAGCAAGTAATGAGAATGAATGTGGATGGTTATAAGGGTAGAGGAAGACTGAAGAAAGTGTGGATGGATTGTGTGAAAGATGACATGTGTAGGAAGAGTGTGAATTCCGATATGACGGCTGATAGAGGGATATGGAAGAGAAGTACATACTGTGCTGACCCCACATAGCTGGGAGAAGGGCAGGAGGAAGCAGAAGATTCTTTTAGTGATCATCCATTAGTTGTAATAATTGATAAAGGAGGATATTTATCGCCAAAAAATCCTATATGCAATTATTTTGCATATTACATATAATATTAAATATGTACAGAAAAAAATTAAACCCTTAAAAGAGGAGATCAGGAATATTATGCTAAGTAATTGCTCAGGGGTTTGTTGTGATTCACGTAGGTACGTAAAATTGAACGCATCCCAAAGCATAAAACCTATTTGAGTATTACAATGGGGACATCTTCATTGTCTGAACGTTTCTGAAGCTCGACGCTTTGCCAACTGACTCCCGGTACAATGCAGAAGGTTGCAGCGGGCCGCGATCCTCGGAAAGTTTTAAAATTGTACTATACTAAACTTTGTGATGATAGATTTTTAAGATGTTGCTTCTATTGACAGCTACCTGTGCTTTGATTAACAACTTCCTTCATTTATCAATTTTTTTTTCCAACTACAACTACGACTAGGATTTCTAGTAAACAAGAATTAACTCTAATGATTATTACCTTTTTAATTAATGTTTAGAAAATAATATTCTAGACCTAAATTAGATGCTAATAAAGCATGTTTTCCTTTTCAATTTTCAAACGTTTATAAGTATTCAGTTGATGAAATATACGTTATGAGTATTATGTCGTTTCATCAGCATAGTCATCATCATCATCATTATCATCACTGCTGGACAAAAACTTCCCCAAAAATTTCCAAACCGATCGGTCTTACACTGCTCACAATCAGAGCCTTTCCGCGACCTTCATTTATTAGTATTCATATGGGGGTATTTAGAGAATTTAGCCACCACCCTGGCCTTACGCGGGTTCGCGGAAGCCATAGTCTCATTTGTTGATTATCTATGTGCATCAGGAGCAGGTGAGGTTGGCTAGGGTCCTTTGAGTTGTGTATTTTATAGATGTTTTTGTAAGAGCTAAATCTATATGAAACGTCTGGATGATACCTGTATGGTAGCACTGTACTCCGGCGGAAACTGTTCATGTGGCGTCTTGGACCATAGTCTGCGGCGGTACCAAGGTCTAAATTGCAAATTTAATACAGCCATTTGCATCTGAAAGGGGCCATGCTGAATCCTCTCTCGAGTTAGTGATTTGTACAGTTTATCTAAACTGTATCTAAATTAGATGTATGCTGGGAGTGTCGCCGTAAGCAGATGCAGTTCTTTTGTCTTGACTCCACTTTTTACAGCCTCCTTCCAACATTACTTTGCTTTAATAGCGCATTAGTTGTCCGCCGTTTTGTATTAAGATGGTTTATATGCTAAATTTTATCTGATATTTTCATATTTCATCATGACTAATCCTAAAAGTAAAAGCAGGGCGCAGAGGTGTAGCCCTCCCTCGAGATGGACCGACGACATCATGAGGGCGGTCGGAAGTAAGTGAATGCAAAAAGCTGAGTATCGCATTTGGTGGGAGCCTATATCGAGCAGTGGATAAATAAATGTTAACAATGATGATGATGATGAAGCCTTAACCATGGAGATAAAAGTTTGATAAGAATATTTATTACTACCCTCCCGTTTTCCGTATCAATTAGGCTCCATTTCTTCTCAAACCTCAACTTTTCTATTAAATTAAACAAGGGGTTAAAAATTAATAAAGTATTTTTTTTTATTTATTGGAGCAACGATATGAGCGGGACATTCACCTGATGGTAAGTGCTACGCCTACTCATAACAAAGAGGCGCTAATAATACACCACATAGCGTTAGTCGCTTTGAGACATAGGACGTTGTCTCGTCACCCCAGTAATTTCACTAGCTACAACGCCTTTCAATCCGGAACATAGAAATAGGCGTGGCGGTGGTAATGTAAGTGGTCCCCGCACAACGATTCACGGGACCCAAGCCAACCTCACCTGCTCGACATGCACCTGCTAATCAACAAACGAAGCTCTAGCTCCCACCAACCCGCAATAGGCCAGCGTGGTGGGAAGCGGCCCAAATCCCCCCATATGGAACCCTACAAACGACAGCCCCTGCTGCCGGGTGACTCGGACTGCACAGGATGTAAGAATCTTTGGCTGATGGTGGCGGTACGTACGTAGACGGTCACCGGAAACAGAGACCAGTATTAGTGATATATAATACGCTAAGTTAAACTGTCCATCAGCACCGGATGCGGCGGAGTGGTTCAAATTAAAATAATAATCTCGCTTCCAGCTGATTACACAGCTTGATAGCAGCCGATCGTCTGCAAAGTTGTTTTAAAACATCACACCTTCACAATTCACCCCTGAACCCTTGAAAATAGACCCCAAACTCGTGTGGAGTTTAAAAATTAAACGTAAATATAAACTGGTTGTCATAATAAACGCATTGTTTCATCCGCCGGACATTTTTTATATGGATGTGTTTTTAATTGACCCTCAAAAGCTCCGACTGCTGACAATGGGGTATTCATTCAGAGGAACCATCACGCGAATTTCATGTCATGGTCATGCCCTGGAAGTCGTCTGCTGCATTATATTTAGCGTAGTATAAAGGTATGACAATGGCTTTCACGTGGTCCATTCAGCTTCGTCTTTCCGTCGATCTATAGCTTATTCACGTGGTTGCCTTTTTCTGGTTGCAAGACCAAAGAATTCAATTGTCTTTCAAAGACGTCGTCGTAATTTAAAGATGTTTTGAAGTCCGTAATTGGTCCTGTGCTGGATCCAGGACTTGCATCCAAACATAAGCCATTTGTATGACGTCGATATCAAAATCGTAAGCAGTTAGAAGTTTTGCCTATTATGTTAACTAATACGTCAGCTGGTGGTAGGTCTCTGTTGCTGGAGACCGTCTAGGTACCACCGCAGTTCCTATGGCAGCCGTCAAACAGTTGTGTGCAAATATTCCTGAATTCCGGATTGAAGGGAGTTGTTGCTAGTGAAATTAATAAGGTAACGAGATTTAACATATGTCTCAAGGCGACGAGCGCAATGTGGTGCAGTGTACACCACCTTAACTAGCGCCATGTTATCGGCGGGCGTATCACTTACCATCAGGTTAACGTCCCCCTCATCTCATCACCTTAATAAAAAAAATATTATATATTGTTTAGTAAGTTTTACCTTGTATACAAGGTGGCGCAAAAATAACGTTCCGATATTTTTTGGCTGTAATTTAAAAAAAAATATGAAAAATTTTGATTCTTCTTGTGGATTATTTTTATTTGGTCTTTTAATTTTTTTACATCAAAGCAAAATTTATAGCATTTTGTGATAGGAGTATTACTTTTGCGCCACCCTGTATATGATCACTTTATAGTTAGTGTTTGTTTTTTTATCTCAGATTGTTTGTTTGTTTGTCATTAAATAGACTAATATGTTTACGTTATTTTATTGCAGATTTTTTATCAACCCTCTGTTGTTAAACCACTAACAATTGTTTAGCCTAGGTACAGTCTTTTTGAGGGTAGGTTAACTGTAATGAACTACAGGATAATTAGTGATGTAGTCTTTTTGCCTTGCCGACCACGCCGATCACAAAACGGAATTTCTATTCCACAATGTCTGAATAGTGACCGTGTCATCACGTTACACTTCTTCAAAAGAGCCAGCTCCTCGGACGTCGATTGGAAAACAAACAGCCGACGCTTTCATCTCCGGTAACAGAGGGTATTGTTCCCGTCGAGGTAAACAAACACGGTTGACTGGAGGAAGACTGAAAAACAAGAACATATCACTTGTTCTCGAGAGTTACTTTTGACCATATGTTAAAGATCAGTTCGACGTTCTTAATTTATACTGGACGTCACATTCGTTAGCTGTGCCAGCTTTCGCTGCAGGAGTCGGTTGAATGTTATGTTAAATGTAGATCTCTGGATCCTATTTCAGACAGACTGAAAATCTCACAACGACATAAAATAGACTTAAAATAATAAGCACATCATCTATATGCCTCATATAGAATTACTTGTATTTTTTTAATGAACGTATATATATGCTTTGGGCCAGCGTGGTGGGATGTGGCCCAAATTCCGCCATATGAACCCCTACATACAACACTCCCTAGTGCCCAGCGGTACCGGAGGGCATGCTGACGGTATGTAGAGATCTTTGGGGGAGGTCTATCTCCAGCAGTGGACGTCCATCGGTTGATGATGATGATGATGAACGTATACTAGTACAACGATTTATAAAAAGCCGAATTCAATTGGTACTTGGACGCAACAGCCTCGAAGATCACATACGAAATATAATATATATGTCAATGTATAATAAGTATGTCATCAACCGATAGACGTCCAGTGCTGGACACAGTCCTCCCTCAAAAGATCTCCACAACGATCGGTTCACGTTGCTCGCATCCAGTGGATTCCCGCGGTTCTGACCAGATCGTCGATCCACCTTGTGGGAGACCTCCCAACACTACGTCTACCGGTTCGCGGGCGCCACTCGAGGACCTTACTGCCCTGCATTGCACTTAAGTCTAGGAATCTTTTGAGCTATGTCGATGACCTTAGTTCTTCTGCGGATCTCCACATTTCTGATTCGATCGCGCAGAGATACTCCGAGCATAGCCCTCCCATTGTATATAATATATATAGTATGCATATAGTATACATACTAATACATATAGTATACAAAGCTTTTACTTAAACAATTTATAAATTCCCACATTTGAGGCTTAAAGGTAACAACCATAAATTTATCATCTCTCCAGCTAGATAAACAGCTACCACCGTCCGTAAAGTGGTAGGTGGTCAAACATCTAAGTTCTTTCCACCGCTTCGACAAACATTAAGGCTTCGCAGGTGTGAGATTTATGATTTCATAAAAGGCACCGTTATCGCCTCAATGTTAAGGGTATCTTGATCATCGTTAACGTGAGAGACTGTGTCTAATGGCTGCTTATTTCTAAAACTTTTTTTAGTCGTGAATAAAATTCTGGTTTTTCATTGGACGAAGTGACGAGACGAGCGAGATGTTCACCTGATGATAAGTGATACGCTTGCCCATACCAACGTGGATCAAAATATGTTAATAAACATTGCACTTCATTTCTCTCGCCGCCATGAGACACAAGATGCTAAGCCCCGTTATCCCAGTAATTTTAGTAGCTACAGTGCCCTTCAAACCGGAACGTACGTTTGTCGGCAGATCCTATCTAGACGGTCTCCGGTAATGGAGACCTACCCACCAGGTCGAACGCCGATAAAATGATACGGCGATATTTAAAGTCTATATTTTAATATGCCATGTGCTTAAACTTTAGCTCAATTTCATAGGATCTTAAGTTACAATGAGGCTGTACATGCTAAAGCGGGGTTTAGAATAATCCGCCTTCCACATATTGATGGCCAGGATATAACTATGGTCTTACAGCGGCTGATTTACGATAAAATGGTGGTAACTAGTCAGACAGATTCAAAACTCCGCAACATGTAACATTTGGAATCGACGGTAGGAACTACCGGGACCGATCGATGTGGTGATCTTTGAGGGAGGCCTAAGTCCAGCAGTGGACATCTGATGATGATGAACTATGTGTTACGAGACAAGCACTTGCAATAAGCTCATCGTATAGTTAATACTTTCTATAGTTATTATCATTAAACTTCAGTAGGTCTTTGTGATTATGGAGAGATGTGGAATGAGGGTCAAAGCGCATCTGACTTCCGGCTATAATTCACCGAGTGCAGTCAACACAGTTAATAGCCGTTTGGCGTGAGTGTTAAGCACTAAAAATGGCTGTTTGTATTTTTCGAGCAACAAACGGATTGTTTGATGCCATCGGGGCGTCGCGAGGCGTTGTTTGATGGTTCAATTTGCATGGAAACTAGAAAGGGCGGCCGTAAAGATCTGGACTCCCAATTTGTTTGATAGCGTCCTCCATTAGCGTTGTTAGAATACCGAACCTGACGTCGAAGAGGAAACTGAGATAATCGAGTTAACGCTTTCATTACACATAGTACATTTGCATTAACGAGAGAGAAGTCTGAGGATAAGTTGATGTTAAACTCTTTTCAATGTAATAGATGCGACATCAGCATTTATTACTTGTGATACTTCAAGCTATTTAATGGCACATCACATCAATATGACATCTGATGACAGTAGATATATAATACATCTTCTGTATGTATATATATACATACTTGCTGTTCCCAGCTCGCTTTGCTAGCTGTGATATAGAATTAGATTTGAAATTTAGTCTCGAAGTTCGCAACCGCAGCAACTCGCTCCGTCGGTTATTATTAACACCCTCGTAACTCCTTCTGAGGGAGGAATTTTATAAAATCCATTTTTAGCTGACTTCTAAATGACAGAAGCAATATATCTAACAAAATTTTCAAGTGTTTACATCTAATAGTGTCGGAGATCTTGCGATGAGTCAATAAACCTCTGGATATCTGTTATATTCGTATATCTCTCTTCAAGTCGGTTCCTCAATGCTGAGGGTCGTGACTCCTTATCGATAACCTGTTCTTAATTATATTACGCCAATCACTTCTATTTGATACATTCTGTATAGCGTCATATACAGATGTTTCAATGGTGGTCAATGTGTCCATTGGAACAGCTCTATATCCAAGTGCGCCTTTCTACCATCTGTCTGCGTCGGACACTTGGGTTTTTCGGTCATGTTGCCAGAAAAAAGGGGAATGACTTGGTGAAACTTGTTGTTACTAGTAAGATTGATGGTACGAGGCCGCGTGGACGGAACCCATAACGTTTGACTGACCAGGTGAAGGGATTCTTTGTGAAATCTTCCAACTTAAAACCGTAAGTTGATTCTCATTTCAAGTATTACTTGGATGAACTTCTTCACTAAACTTTTATATTACATTATCAAAAAGCCGAAAGTCACCTATTGGCTTGCTCAAGAATCTCAACACCGTTGGGTGTGGATTCATCAGATCGTGTGTACATCTGAGGGTTAGCATACCGGTACGCGATATAAGTGATAAGTAAATCTAATTGATCCTTGAAAATATATTTGTCAGTGACTCCATCATCTGTTATAGTAGGCAAAACAAATCATATTGTATTTAATCAATGGAGGAGAGGATGATGTCCGTTTGTTTGTGTCTCGTCTGTCTGGTACGTGAGGCTCATTTGGCAAACAATGAGATAAAAATGTGCTTTTAATAAAGAATGATGTCTCCGTCGATATCAACAGGCGATTGTCTCGGGGCCCGCATTCGCTCGTGGATCAATTCCGATCGCCCAATTACCTATCGACGGATCCTTTGTGACACACTGCCATCGCAACTTACGATACTGGGCGTACTAAAATTGTAATTATTCATTTATATGTCTAAAACCTTTAATAACATGATCATCATCATCATCATCATCAGCCTAGATAACATAATACAAAAGCAGAATTACCGATAAAGTTAACAAGATTTCTTTTTCGATGATGCTTGCGCCGTTAGTTCCTTTCATAACTACCATGGCTTCGTAGGAGTCAGTGCTCGTGGATCTGGGGTCTACGAACTAAATAGAAAAGTAAATAAAATAAAATACATCACATATAATACACTCTTACAGCAGAAACACCAAATATATATATAGATATCCATCTTCTCCTCCTCAAATCGTATTCCTCATTTCTGAGGCTCGCGACTACCTCCACCTATCACTCTTGTCCTCATGACGTTTCGCCATCTTGTCCCATCGCCGGCTACTCGGAGAACATTATGGACTGTGCAGTCGTGTCTGGTCTGGTCGTGATCTGATCAGACTAATGCTTTGGGTTTCGGCGCTCAAACATATATATATATAAATTATTTTATATGTAATACATATGGGGTGTAAGGGATCCCGCACAATAACTTACAAGATCCAAACCTACCTCACCTGCTCGTGGTGCACCCTGATAAGCAACAAACGAGTCTCTGGCTCCCGCTAACCCCCATTAGGCCTGCGTGGTCGGAAATGGTCCAAATCCTCCCATATGAATCTCTATCCCATCGATGAGGGAATTTGTGGGGGGGGACCTGTATCTATCAATGGACGTCTATCGGCTGATGATGATAATGGTAATAGGAAGAATCGTGATATCACCAAATCTCCTTTTATATAAGAGAAGAGAAAAGGAGGAGTTAACAGCATATCGTGAGACAATCTTATATACAGCGTAAATGTAGTCTTTGTTAGGGGTGTAGTCAGCATCAGGGGAACTTGTCGCCTGATCACATGACTGATCAAAGAGGTAAGTTAAAAGTTAACTTTTTTTAAGCTATCAGGCCGTATGTCAGTGAACTCTCATTATCGTCACTGATACGTTGTAATTAGGAAGCGATCGCGTCGCTGCGGCTTCCCTGATGGGATGATATAAGAATGTCATTTACTCAGCCAATATTTTCGGGCTTCGAATTCATTAAGCCTGGTCGTTAACCAGAATTACGTTTTGATAAGTTGATGTTTTGTTTTTTTTTTTTAGAAGATAATTCGTATTAATGTACGACTTTCGAGTGAAGTTTCACTGAAGGTTAGGTAAGGACTACAAATTGTGGTGCTTCTGTGTCTATGATCAGGTTACTGATTGATCGAACCACAAGAATTACTTGATGTACGGGGGTATGAGTTATGTATCTTATATACCATATATATTTTCTTACTACACTTATCTCATCATCATGAGCCGATAGACGTCCACCGTTGAACATAGGCCTCCCCCAAAGATCTCCACATCGATCCAGAAATGTGGAAATCCGTAGAAGAACTAAGGCCACCGACATAGCCCAAAAAATTTTAGGACTTAAGTGGCAGCGGGTAGGACACAATGCTCGAAGGACTGACGGCCGATGGGTCAGTAAGGTCCTCGAGTGGCGTCCGCGTACCGGTAGACGTGGTGTTGGGAGCCCTCCCTCAAGGTGGACCGACGATTTGGTGAGAATTGTGAGAACTCACTGGAGACACTTATCTCGGTAGGTATAATTGGAGGAACAGATCTCATCTCATAATATCTCCATCATCATTTATTTCAGCAGTTCTTGTCTATCCATTGTCATAGTCAAAAAGTCCTTATCACAGGGTTTAATTTTTACTCATGCCATGACTAAACGAAACTAGTATTATTTCCTCTTCTCTCCTCTCCTCTTTCTCTTAGTTGTTCTCGTAGTCGAGCTCTGCACTCGGAAGTTTCCTTTGCATCATATATATTACACATTCTCTAATTATTCATACTTCTATTCTTTCCTTCATCTCTCTTGTTGCCAAACTGATCCGTACTTCAAGAAAGTCCTTATTTTTTTATTATTGTATAAACTAGCGCCCGACTATGATTCCACCTGATGGTAAGCAGCGATGTAGTCTTTAGTGGTAAAGCGTGCTAGTCTAAAAGTAGCCTATTCATTCTTCTCTTAAAGATTCCCACGTCATACCTGGACGGAAACATTGGCGCCGGCAGACTGTTCCAATCCTTAGCTGTTCGCATTAAGAAGGTCAAAGCGAAACGCTTCATCCTAATGCATGGAATCTCAACAACGTAGGGATGGATGCCTGCGGTGTGTTTGTACGTCCGGTGGTAGAAGGGTGGTTTATAAATTACGATAGCAAGATAACATAAATATAATGTAAAATCGAATTCATCATCATCATTAGGTGCCGTCAAACCGTTTCTTTCGCTGTCTACCAGGTGCACCTTTTCCAGGAGTTTTGCCTTCTAGAATCAACCTTGAAATGAAATCGGTCACACTAAAGTCTGACAAGGAGCGAATCTACACTTAGCGACTAATTAAACAAACGACAATAATTTCTTACAGGATGAATGCGAAAACTTCCCCCCAGGCTCAGACCTTTCAGCGGAAACGTTAAAGCCTTCGTAATCAATTTAGAAGTAAATTAGGGAGTCCTTCGCAAGGTTTCCATCTGTAGTTATAAAAAGGAAGACTTTCAGCATTTGGTCCTTTTGTGATAACATTTCTCTAGGGCTTTAATGATATATTAAAATTTTTAATACTTTTGCCGTCATTTCATTAACTAATTTCAATGATAAGTAGTGATTGAAGTAATGCAGTAAAGGTTAAGTTAAGAAAATGTATGTAAACTTATTTGGGTGTAAGGTGTAAGGGCTTCGGCCTAACATCATATGCACCCCAAGTCAACCTCAACTGCACCCTGTTAAATAACAGACGAGGCTCTGACCATTCACCAACCCGCACTGGGTCAGCGGTGTCGGTTATGAACTCCAACAAAAGATGTGGAGATCTTTGAGAGAAGTCTATGTCCAGATATGGACGTCTGTCGGCTGATGATGATAATGATAAAGAAATATTTAATAACTATATAAATTATTCTCTATGGCGATGGGTCCATCAGAAGATTAGTATCCAATAATCCGGGCTTTCATATATCATGATAATAAATATACTTATCTACAGTAAGGATCTCTAATAACTATCTGATTGATAAGCCTCCAGGCTGAAGTAGACTCCCTCGGGTAGTCTAGCGTATATAATGTAATTGCTTTCATAAAATATTTATTATATTGCGACTTCGTATTAGTATCGTCATCAACCGATAGATGTCCACAGGTGGACAAGGACCTTCCCCAAAGTTCCCCAAGTTTATAGGGGTTTGTATGAGTGGATTTCGGCCATTTTCCTCAACGCTAGCCCAATGCGGGTTGGCGGGAGCCAGAGCCTCGTTTGTTGATTAGCAGGGTGCACCACGAGCAGATGATGTTGGCTTGGGTCCCGTGAGCTGTTGTGCGAGATCCTCTACACCCCGTATTAGTTTTACTTTAAAAAAAGTTTAAGTAGTCTCCTATTACTTTAACTATTATATAAAATTACTTCGTCGATAGAATAACAAGTAACATAAGGTAGTAACTGAATTTTTTTTTTTATTAAATTTAGCGACCTTCACCTGATGGTAAGCGATACACGCCTGCTCTAATAACGTAGCGCTAGTACCATCCTGTACACAGCACCACATTGTTGAAGACAAGGAGTGCTGTTACACCAGTAATGATACACTAATTATAGCGCCCTTCAAACCGGAACACAGTAATGTTTGCACAGTACTGTTTGTCGGCTGCAGTAGACGCTGCGGTGGTACATATCTAGACAGTCTCCGGCATCAGACTTACCACCAGTAAAAGTCTGAAATACATGCATAAGGAATATATAGGTTAGGATTGTTAGCGTTACCGAAAAATAGTAAAATATATTTTATTTTATGTTGGTAACACTACCTTCGTTAATTGTGGATTGGCAACACTGAACGAACGTCAGATTGTTTAGCTTGCGGCCTTTGTTGAGTCATTCGAGCCTCAGCTATAGAAAAGCGAGGATGGTTGCTATCAAATTACTTCAAAATAATGACAGCCTATTATATATCCAAGTGGATGATATCATGTTTACTGGTGATCGGTCTCTGTTGCCGGAGACCATCCAGCCACCACCACAGCGTCTATTGCAGCTAACAGACAGTAGTGTGCAAATATGAGACCTAACCATCTTATGTTTAACAGCGGCAAGGACAATACGGTGCAGTTTACACCATTTTAAATTACCGTATCACTTACCATCAGGTGAACTTCCCGCTTTTATCGTCGGTTCATTAAATAAAAAAAAATATAGTATCTTACGTAAGAAATTTCATAAATTGAAGCGATTTCGCACCTTCCTTGTTGATATCCGGGATAGGATACTCATCATGAAAGATGATTAAAATGTTTGTGAAGTAAAACTGAAAGGGTATATATTTCGGGCAGGGAGTGCCACGTGCCCGCGACAGTCGACTAAGTACGGGCGAAGCATTAACAATTCAAACACTTTTGTCGGCTATAAATTAAACGGAAACGCAGAGAGGCTTGTGATCTCAAAATGGCGGCCAGCGCAATACTTATGTCGCATGGCGTTTAATGTAAAAGCGCACAACGGAACAGTCTTAATTAAGACCATGATGTTTATACATATATATTCAGGGATTCATGTTGTGGTCCTTTTGGGGGGAGGGGAATCTTCAAAAGATACCCTGCTTCTGGGGGGAAGTCAGGGTTATGTGAGGTTTTTACTCACTAAAACCCTCTCGGTGCTCTGCATCAGTGCATTCAGAGAAGCTCCGGGATCTATTATAGAACACACCGGTGCCTCTCTACACTTTGTTTGAATACGTCTATGAGGACGGGCTTAACCCTCCTAGGCTGTCCCATACAGATTCGCATATTGAGCGATAAGGGCCCCCACTCTCAAGGCCTGCGAAACTTCAAGACCCTTTTAGTCGCCTTCTACGATAGGCAGGGCTTGCCTTAGTCTTATTCTTACTAGCCCGAGACTACAGGGCTGAAAGAGTCATGTTGCGGTCCTACGGATCTCATTAATTTTTTTTTTGTTCTACAACTCGATGAGACGAGCGGGACGTATTGCCGGAGACCGTTTATGTAGGTACCACCGCAGCTCTTATTTCTGCCGCCAAACAGTAGTTTGAAAACATTACTGTGTTCTGATTTAACGGGAGTAGTAGGTAATAAGATTACTGGATTAACGGTACTTAAACTCCTGTCTCATGGCGACGAATCCTAACGAGCGCCACGTTGTCGTATTACTCACTATTAAGTGAACGTCCCGGTCGTCTAGTCGCTTCGTACAATTATATGAGAAACCTGTATAGACAATCCTTTAATGAATAGGATATAAATATTAACCAAAACGAGTAACCGCTACATTCTATGACTTAGGCGGTAGTGGACGATGAATGTTACCCGCTGCTTCCTGGAGACGTGGCAGCCTGCTGCTTGACACATGATGTCCCTTGCAGCTGTATGGAGCGAGCGGACAGCTCTATACACTACGTATTACATTACCGATTGACCGAGTTCCGCGGCTAAGCCGAATACAATACTTCATCTGTTACCAATAATAAATAGAATAAAGTCTTTCGCCAGTGCGTCCTCCCAACCCTTACGGCGCAGAGACATAGCACCCGACCATCGTGCTGGTCCATCGATTCAAAGTAGCACAGCGAGCGATAGAGAGCTATCCTTGGCATTACTCCAAGGGACAAAATTCGGAACCATGAAACTCGACGGAGAACTAAAGCTGTCGACGTAGCTCTCACAATCTCCAAGCTGAAGTGGCAATTGGCCAGCCATGTCTGTCGTATCTGATACAGCCGATGGGGGAGGAAAGTCCTGAAGTGGCGGCCGCGTATAGGTCGCAGAAGTGTAGGATGTCGTCTCTCCAAATGGATCGACGTCATCATCCGGGCGGTCGGAAGTGATTGGATGCGAGAATGTTGTGAAGTTCGCATCTGGTAGAAGTAATTAGGGAAGGCCTATCTAAAGCAGGGGATAAACAAAGGCTGATAATGATGATAACAGTAATAATTGTGAAGCGAAAGTCCAAGGTTAAATCCTGGTGGTTTACTGGGTTTTGAGTAGGTACCACCGCAGCGTCTATTTCTGCCGCCAAACAGTAATTACTATATTCCAGTTTGAAGGACGCTGTAGCTAGTGAAATTACTCCAGTACCTCTAGATTCAACATTTGTCTCAAGGCAACGAAAGCTATATAGTGCTATGTATTCGATCCCAATTAGTGCCACATTGTTACGGGCGTGCGTATCACTTACCATCAGGTGAACGTCTTGCTCGTCTCACCGTTTCGTAGAATAAAAAAAAATAGCTCAAACAGTCTAAACTATATCAGTTCTCGATGTTTTCCTTATGTATATATATATATATATTTCTTGAATACTACGTAAAACAGGTTTTCAGAAACACTTCGCTGCAAAAATTGCCTTTCGCAGCGCTCCCCCCGTTTTTCAACTGGCACTAAACTTTACCACGGTAAATCATCACCCTTCTAGGGTACAGCACCCATTTGCGAAATGGCCGGTCGCCTATTAAATGTCGATTTTTCACATTCGTTTTCCCCTACCATAGGGAAACAGTTGATTTTTAAGGGCGTTTCCCCTGCGAGGGTCGCTTTGATTCTTCGCATTTCTTTTAAAGTCCTTATGCCCGTGTCTTCTTAATATGGTTAAGGAAATCTCGTCGCTCCAACGAATGGTGATTTTATATATATTTAATCTATGAACATGTTCTTATCATAACAGGATCCTTCGGAGGCAAGGAAGGTAAACAGATTTATCAAAGTAACGTATATTTGAAAGGAATCACACCATACGTGATATAACAATTATTTACTGGTGGTGAGTCCCTGTTTCCGGAGACCTTCTAAATACGCACCACCGCAGCGCCAATTGAAGCCGACAATCAGTACTGTGTAAACATTATTTTGTTCTGGTTCGAAGGGCGTTGTAGCTAATGAAATTATTGGGGTAATAAGACTTTGCATAGTATGTATCAGGCGACGAGCGAAATATGGTGTGTATCATAAAATCCATCGCTATGTTATGGGCAAGGTTATCACTTATTATTAGGTGACCGTCTTGCTCGACTTCGTTTCGTCGAATAATAAAGAAAAACTATATACAAATAATACTCTAAAGACTAACACAGTTTCCGTTCATCCGCGGCAGTATGATAAAGGTGGAGAATTTTGAGAAGCAGTTTCCGTAACTTGGTAAATGTCATTCCATTTCAGGGTTACCATTGTGAAAAGGATTCCTTCAAGATAATATAACCTGGAATTTAATGTATACTTACTGCTTATAGAGGCAGACACTATGGGCATAGCAGCAGTTTACACGTGGTAAGTCTCTGATGACGGAGACCGTCTTGGTACCACCGCAGCGACTATTTCTTCCGCTAAACAGGACTATGCAAAACATTACTCTGTTTTCATTTGAAGGGTTTTGTAGTGAAATTACTGTGGTAACGATATTTAACGTCACGTGTCTTAAAGTGATAGCAAAACGTGATGCTACATACATAATCCTTACAAACACCACATTGTTATAAGCAGGTTTTTACCTATGAACGTCTCGTTCATCTCGTCGTTTAGTCAAATAAAAAAAATACAATAAAACGCTACCATAATCGAAAGTGTATATCTAATAGAGCATAGGAACCGAATCATGGACTACCATGTTACCAAGTAAATATCACTGAAGCAACCAAAAGCAGAACCAAATGATCAAAGTTACAAGCGAAATTCTAATTAACCTGTCCCTCACTGCGAACAGGAATCAGATCCGTGGAAACTACTTAACACATATTCACCTCCCCACCTGTCCCAGTTTGGTGATACGTGTAACTTGACGTTGTTAATTATTAACGAGGATCGATGGCGTCCCCAGGCGCTGCAGGGGCCTCGTGTCTGTCTTAGTTACCAACTAACTTTTGACGCAGGATTCACTTGCCTCCCGAGCTCTGTTTAATATTCAGTATCACATAGCAGGGAATTGGAAGTACCGTAAATGTATTACTACAGTGTTTTTTTTTAAACTTTGTAGTGTTAGTAAATTTACTAACATTTGACAAAATAATACTTACTAATCATCATCAGCCAATAGACGTCCACTTCTGGCCATACGCTTCCCCCAAAGATCCCCATATTGATCAGTCCTGTACTGCCCGCATCGCCGGGTACCAGGGGCCGTCGTTTATATAGGATCATAGGAGGAGGGTTTCTACCATTCCCCACCACGCTAGCCCAATACTGGTTGGTGGGAGCCAAAGCCTCGTTTATTGATTAGCAGGGTGCACCACGAGCGGGCGAGGTTGGCTTCGGTCCCGTGAGTAGTTGTTGTGGACCCCTTACACCTCTACTCACTGCTAAATTGATGTGAAGATACCGGAAAAAAGACACAAGGTAAGTAACAGCTGCAATATGTAAGCCATTTACATGGATTGAAGAAGCTCTATCTCCAGCAGTGGACTTCCATTGGTTAAGAAGATGATGATGATGATGACATTATCAAAATTTACATAATCTAACAAAACAGCAGTAGTAATGTATACAACAATTTAAATCATTAACATATCACATTTATTATAGAAGTGACTCTTGATTGTTAAACTTGTGATGGTCATGGTGATGATGACGATAATGACAGTTTTAAAACCTAGTCAAATTTTCGTAAATTTTCTTACTAATAATGTTAATTTTTTGTAAATATATTCGCTTGTTCATTATCAAATAGTACTTTTGCTGAAAACCTTGCAATGCTTTGCATGTAAAATTTTAATCCATTGTAGTAGAAACTGAAATTTTAAAAGCAGTTAAAAGCTTCGGGATTTTTTTTTTTTTTACATTAAGTAATTACTGACGGAGCAAAACATTTTACATTTTCTCGGAGCGGATCCAAAAGGAACCGAATAAAGTAAACTTTTAGTGGTTATAAAACCGAAAGCGAAAATATCAAGCGATAGAGGAGTGCGCGTTAAAATAGGTCATAAATAAGCACTTAGGGTCTATTTGTGAGTCGGCGCGACATAGTAAATCGCTCACAATGATTAAAATAAACAATGTCGCCGTGAGCGGGATGGCTTTTTTTTGTGAAATACTCAGTAAAAGACGAATTCCAAGAACGATAAGAAAGCAAGTCGCGTCTGACTTTTGCCTGTGACTCAAGTTACGAGCGTACGTGCATATTGGAAAAGCAAATTGTAGACATCTCAACCACATCTTATTCATATGCATATTCTTATTCATATGCAACTTCTTATTCATATGTAGCTTCTTATTCATATGCAATTTCTTATTCATAAGCAACTTCTTATTCATATGTAGCTTCTTATTCATATGCTGCTTCTTGTTCATATGCAGCTTCTTATTCATATGCTGCTTCTTGTTCATATGCAGATTCTTATTCATATGCTGCTTCTTATTCATATGCAGCTCCTAATTTATGTGCAAACTGCACATGAATTAGGAGCTTAAGTGTATGTCAGTTGGTGCTGATAGTTTATTGGTTTCAGTGCCAGCCAATGGGGGGACAGATATTCTTAATCACAATTCATAATATCTAAAACAGCAGTCAATTCTGTCGACTGCTGGGCTTTTAATAGTTTATAATAATGCAATTCAGAACATCTATTATATAATTCTAGACAAAAGTACATTGAATAGATTAGAATTAAATAAGGAAGGTAAGAGGTTCCCCGCTCAACATCTTACCGAGCACAAGACAACTTCTAAACAACAGACGAGGCTCTGACCACATACAAACCCGCACTGGGCCAGAGTGGTGGGTCTAAGGTCAAATCCCTCCTCAATCAGGATTCTTGAGGAAGGCTTACGCCCAGCAATGGGGTTTATCCGGCTGATAAGAAAAATTAAGTAACGCCGCGGAAAGACGTGAGAAGTGGGCAGGGCAGGACTGATTGGCGTGGAGATCCTTTACCCAGCTGTGGACAAGTATGTTCGACTGGTAAGATATAATTTAATATGAATAGTAACGTAACTTCACTCACACATAGATCTATGTGCAAACCTTAGTTGTAGATTCTAGAATTGACAACATAAGAACGTGAATGTTAATCTGATGGTAAGTTACACGTTTGCCCAATACAACGTGATGCTAATTAGGATGATATACACTGCACTACATTGTTCTTGTGAGACAAAAGATGTCTTGCTACCCCTGTATTTTAATCAGCTACAACACCCTACTATTCAGCGTCAAGAATAGACGGTCTTTGATAACGGTGACCATTGTATAGATAAAATCCCAAAATAGTTGAACAGCGAGTGGAAGAGGGCGAGCTTGCACCATCGCGAATCGAACCCCTCCGTCACCTGGCAGCGGCGGGAGCGGAATAATTTATTACGTTTCTTAAAAGCCATTACCGGGTGACACCGTCAATGGGCCGACACTTCGCCCCCCCACAATTAGCATGAATTTTAAACCGGATCTAAGTTCAGACAAGTATATACACGATGAAAACTAACCACCCTCACCTTCAACCGGTTTGTATGATATCATAAAATCCAGCACAGTTCACTATAATAGTCTAAGTGATAACAAATCTAAAGTAACAGCCTCAGAACTGTAGCAATGCTAGTCCAGCAGTGACATCCATCAGTTAAGATGATGATGATGAAGTCTACAATATGAAACAGCAAAAGTGTATCTATGATGGAGGATAAAATCTGCGACAATTCGATATAAATATGAAGATGGGAACAATTCTTTCTTATTCGCGGAAGCGACGAGACCAGCGATACGTTCACCTGATGGTAAGTGATACGCCCGCTCATAACAACGTGGCGCTAGTTAGGATGATATACATTGCACCACATTGCAGCTCAATGAAGATCGAACCCACATTTCTTCTACGTGGTGTATTATATCATCCTAACTAGCGCCACGTTATCACCAAGTGTATCACATACCATCAGACGAATGTCCCGCTCGTAGCGTTGCTTAACTGAATAAAAAAAATATATGCTCATATATGCATTATGAAGATACTTTATCATCATCATCATCAGCCAATAGACGTCCTCTACTGGTCATAAGCCTAAAATACTGTATGGTTATAACAAATACTCGAGAATGATAGTCTCCTTCCTGTAAGGCAGCATATCTTGAGAGCATTAGTTTGGGAATGCGGAAGATGAAAAATAGTGATGAAGTGAAAATCTAACATTCATCTCCTCATCATTCATCCGATTCCACGTCGAGATGCGAATTTGAAATTTATTTCATCTCGCTTTGCATCGCGACGTCGAGATGAAATTTATCTGATTTCGCTTTGCATCACGGCGAGTGTTACATTTTCATGAGAAAGTGAAACCGACACGGGATTCGCAGTGAATCTGAAAGGCAATGCCTTCTCCGCTTGACGTTTGTGAATTTCCTGAGGGATTGAATGAAGATAAGACTCCGATGTGAAGAATTTGGTGGAAATGTATACCATGGTTATTAAATTCATCACTATAAATATTTCATCATCCACAGTCAACAGATGGAGTCGACTTACCACTGTGAAATCGTTTTGAATCCTAGTTGTGTAAATGAAAGCTCTCTTCATTTATGTTTCTACCCATCATCATCATTATCATCAGCCTTTCTCTATACACTGCTGGATTTATTCCTTCCCTAATGTCTTCCACCGGTATTACGATACTATGATATGGTCTTCAGTTTTTCACATCTACCCACTTCCGACCGCTCTGATGATGCCCTCGGTCCATCTCTGCAGGGCGTTCTACACCCTTGCGTCCTCTACACGGCCTCAACTCCAAGACTTTCTGGCAACTGCCATTTCAGCTTGCAGATTTTGAAAGCTACGTCGACAGCTATAGTTCTCTATCGGATTTCCTCGTTCAGGATGTTAACCCTTAGAGAATTGCCAACCATAGCTTTCTCCATGGCTAACTTTGCGTCTTTGAATCGGTGGACCAGCCTGCTGGTCATGTGCCATAACTCTTCGCCGTAGGTGAGGGTAGGGAGAATGCACTGATTGAAGACGTCTTCACACCAATCAAATAATACAAAAATTCTGTTTGTTATACGTAATAGTAAAAAAAAGTCACGAACATCTTATATTTATTCGTATCTGTATTAATATGTCGGGATTGAAGGGCTCTCACATTATCGGATATTTACGAAGACGAAGTACCAATTATTTAAAGCAACGCGCTTTAAAAACGTTTCAAACGCACCGTTTTATTTATGGACACTTACGCGGAATGGTATGTAACCGTATTATAGGACGAGTGAGTGAAATACTAAAAAAAGAGGGGTGGAGGAGGGTTGATAAAATTAAACCTTGTGTCGCTACTGTGTTGTACTGAAATATCTTTCTAAATTTTATCAATTAATGCACCCTGATGATAAAGAGTGATACAGTAAAATATTATATTTCAAAATTTATTATTTTTGTTCACTTTATAGTAAGTGATACGTTATCACCTACAGCGCCCTTCACACTGGAGCACAGTAATGTTTGCTAACTGCTGTTTATCGGCAGAAAAGGGACGTTCGGTGGTACCCACATCCGTAACGGAGACCTACTACCAGTGATACCATACCATTCTGTATGACCACGAACAGGAAGTGGTCTTGAGGAACGGATTTCACCTTACCTAGGACATGCTGAGCCGTAGGGCAGAGACCATCAGCTTCATTCTTCAAACTGCAGACTTCAGCTTCAGACTCCTCATAATATACTGAGGAACGTAACCTTGGATTTCTACTATGAAATATCTAGGCCATTTCGATATTAAATTTAAAGTTGTTGTGGGTAGTTTTAACCCTCAACATTTAGAAGCAATTAATAAAATAAATAAAATCGTTTCACCCTTACATTTTTCCCCATTGTATATAGAACTATTAGTTTTTTTTATTTAACTAAACAAGATCTTGGCTAAGTTTCGTGAACTCCAATCTTTGCTATCGTGCACCATCGTATCGCAATGGGATGCTTGAAGAAAAACATTCTCCCTGAGAACTGATTACACGCGCCTGGAAAATGTTTCCCTGTGTAGAAGGTCTAATGAAGTAAGGGTTGTTTTTTCTATTATTTTAATAACTTATTTACTGAACTCTTCAAGAAGTTAAGTAGATTAAGTAAAGTTTAGAAGTATACAATTTAAGTATCTAAATACAGCTATTGTTTGGATTAAAGGATTCTTTACTGTATATCATCATCATCATCGGCCAATTGACGTCCACCGCTGGACATGGGCCTCCCACAAAGATCTGCATATACATATATTGAAGTATTAGGGTGTAAGGGTTCCCGAACAACTCACGGGACTTAAGCCCAACTCACCTTGTGGTGCACCCTGCTATTCAACAAACCGAGTTCTGACTCCCACCAACCCGCATTGGGCAAGCGTGGTGGGATATGGTACAAATCTCCCCGTTGAATCGTAACCCGATCGATGTGGGAATCCTTGGGGTATTCCTGTCATGGCCTGTGTCATGATGATGACATTTATTACAAAGATTATTCATGATAGGGCGCTTGTTAATATTAATCTAGTTTCCACAGATAAAGGAAAAGCTATTGTTATACGAGATGACCACTAAATATATACACTTCTGTTCATCATCGTTATCATCATTAACCAATAAACGTCCACTGTTGGACATAGGCCTCTCCAAAGATCCCTCCATCGGTCAGGTCAGTACTATCTGTATCACCTCTGTTAGATATATACCCTTAATAAGATTTACCTTAAATTTATATAAATCATACGTTAGCTTGTAATATTTAATATCTAACTGATATTGCTGTTTTAATATACATCAAATTGTAACATTTCATGGGTAAGGCGTATGATAATAAAAAAAAAAAAAAACATCAAAATGCTGAATGCTAAGGAAATGAATTGTTTGTTTCCGCCACGAGGTCCACATAAATATTCACAATTATACTAACTCCGTGTTCACGTGTCCAGGTGAAATAAAAACAAAGCGTCGCGCGTACGAGATTTGTAAGGTGGTGGTAATAAACTTTTGACTGGATGTACCAAACAATACCATTCAACGGTGGAGCGGCAGCTCACAATGCTCATAAAGGAATCGCCCGAAGAGATACGGGAGACGCATGTATGAGGATAACTGCGGGCGAGCTGCCCGCCGTCGGTTAACCCCGTGCGCGCTCGAAATTAACCCTTAGTTAGAGAGGTGTAGAGAACGCAGTCGCATGATCGAGGGTTAAAAGTAAATTTGTATCAAATGAACAGTATTTAATTGTTTTTCTTTTCTTACTAATGAGGCAGGAGTGGTCGACAATGGTTGTCATTGTCGCCGACTTTTGTCTCTTTTAACTATAATTTGAATCCCTTCAATTTGTTCTTTCTCACTTCCGTATGTTAGGCGAGAGGGCGTGCATGAATGAAACCGACGCAACCCTACCAATAATAATTTAATATCCCTCTACGACGAAACAGTACCATTGTGGATGTATTTCGTTATTTTTGTTTGGTTTAATTGTTTATTCGGATATTTAGTATTCTATTCAATAGTTTATCTCGAAACTAACCTATATATGTAGGAGATGAACAGAGATTCATTGACTCGTCACGAGATCTATTAAATTAGTTTACGTAAACACTTAAAGCTTGGTAGATATATTACTTCTATTATTTAGAGCTCAGCTAAGAAAGGATTTTACAGAATTCCTCACTAAAGTTAGTTGCAGGGGTGCAATGGCCAGCAAAGCCAGCGGTAAACAGCTAGTACAATATATAAGTCCAAGGGGTGTAAGGGTGGGTTCCCGCAAAACAACTCAAGGGACTCAAGCCAACCTCACCTGCTCGCGGTGCACCGTGCTAATCAACAAACAAGACCCTTACTCCCACCAACCCGCATTAGGCTAACGTGGTCGAAAATAGCCTAAATCCCCCTATATGAACCCCTTAAATCGACGGCCTCTATCGCGCAGCGATGTGGGCAGCGAAGGACAGGTCGATCTTGGGGTCTTTGGGAGAGGCCTATGTTCGGCAGTGGACGTCTATCGGCTGACGATGATGAAGCTCCAAGTCAAGGTCCAGCACAGAGATTTCGGTATAGTACACACACTATATTGATATGGTTTAAAATAAACTTACCAAATTTAATTTAGTATACCTTTTGAGTGGCTCGAGAGATTATTATTTAGATAGGTTTAAGGAGAAGGGAAAAATCATGATTGAGGAATATCAGGGAATGAACTGGCATATCTGTGGCGTCCGAATTGTACCGCTGAACCAAAGACATAAAGTACTGTACCGCGCTGATCGCCAATTTTCCCTAGTCGGAGTCATTTAAAGAAAAAGAAGGAAATTTGTGCAAGCTGGTCTTAATTGTCTATATCAAAAGGCAACCCTTACTCCAGAGAGAAAACAGAACTAATATGCTATACTCATTAGTCCATCCTAAGATTGGGGCCCTTTTCCACCACGCTGGCCCAATGCGGGTTGGTGGCAACCAGAGTCTCGTTTATTGATTGGCAGGGTGCACTACGAGCAGGTGTGGTTGGTTTGGATCCCGTGAACTGCTGTGCGGGACTCCTTACACCCCCTATAAATACGTCCGATACTAAATGTTTCTGTTCTAGAAAACTTGCATGCAAAGTGTATGTGTTGTTGGATACGTCATGATTTTATTTGTTTACCCTTAAAGCTGTGCTTCAAAGGCGATATCCATTGGCATTCAGAATGGTAAACAAGTGAGCGGAGTCCAGCGGCAAGGTCTGACCGTCGCGAGCTCGTTAGCCGTCGCAAACAAATTTGATTACCTAACGATGTAGACACGTAGACGTGTCCGGCGTCGAGCTGCTGCGCCGGGCGAATCTCGAACCTCCGCCGGACGGAAGTAGGGCGCTTTCTCGGATCCACGAGCGACACCACCGATAACCTAGCTCAGGTTTTAGACCATCCCGCGAGAACGGTTCCACCTAACGAGTTTTTATTTGCTGATACCGCGTAAATGCGATTTATTGGCCAAACGGATTGCGTTACAGCAGTGATTCGCATTTATCAGTTCTGATTGGTTGGAAAGCGTAAAGGTTTCGTTCACTTCCTAAAGTGTCAATGGATATAGAAAGACTAACGTCATCATCAGCCTATAGACATCACTGCTAGACATAGGCCTCCCTCAAAGATCTCCACATACAGTCAGAATTGCCTCCGGTACCGCTGAGCATAAGGAGTTGTCGTTTTAGTTCATATGGAAAGATTTGGGCCATTTCCCACCACGCTAGCCCAATGCAGGTTGATAGGAAAGACTAACATAAAATGACTCCTTGTTACCTCTTCAATTCATATACATATCCTTTTTTTTTAATTAAACCTCTCATCGAGAGATCATTTATAAGAGGAAATCAAAGAAATTTGGGTTACATCGGTCTCATTCGAGGACTTGTCTTACAAAGCTTTGGTAATGACGCGAAAATTCAAATACTTCACAGAAAGAAAAAAAATAGATGATTATTCATCTGAATGAATGGGGAGTGAGATTAACGTTAAGCTGGAATAAGAGACTGCGAACAGCCTCTGGCTAAATGGCGTCGGTCGGGTACTTCGGCCAATATTGGAGGCCTCCCGACTGGTAATAAAGGTGACGATATCGATAAAACCTTATCAGGATAATGTCAACATCTTTCACAGAACGTTATGATACCTAAACAGACTAAGTTGAGAGAAGTACATGTATAAATCTACACTGGTGGTAAATTGCTGTAGTTACCTGTGTGGGTGTGCCAGCTTGTACTTCTGACGCCAAACTGAAGCTGATGAAATTACTAGAGCAAATGGAGTTTACCTGTCTTAAAGCGACGAGAACAATGTCACCACATTCTGCTCGTCGCTTGTGACTGTCTTCACCATCATAACTAGCGCCACATACTTATGAACCAGCGTATTTGCTTACACTCATGTGAGCCGTCTCTCTCGTCCTAGTCATGGTTTAAAGGAATACCTAATTTGATAGTCTGAATCACCAGCCCACGGTGGCTAGCCTCTCCGTGTTCTACCAAATCTATTTCGGAGAGTGTGTCTGGGAACTGTATGATTTGATTCCACCATCGCCCTTTTACCACCTGACATTCATATGCATCACATTCCTCTCTTCGTTGTCGAAGTCCCAGGCGATAGAACAAAGCCATTCGCCTTGACCTTCTAGATGCGAACAGCGAAGGATTGGAACAGTCTGCCGGCGTCAGTGTTCGAATAGAAGAGTGAATAGGCTACTACCAGACTAGTACGCTTCACCACCAATGACATGGGATAGTAGTCAAGCTCATATCTATATGAATAGAAAATTAATGAAGGTTTTCTTATATTACATCTTTTAAATCAAACGCTGTATCCTGAAGCGCCTGAAGCACCACATTGCGCTCATAGCCTTGATTTCTTCTTGGGTTTCGTTACCCAAGTAATTTCTCTAGCTACAGCGCCCTTCAAACAGGAACACAGTAATATTGGCACCCAACTGTTTGACGATAGAAATAGGCGCTGCGGTGCTGTCCACCTAGATGGTCTCCGGCAACAGAGACTTACCATCAGAGAATATCATAGATCGGGATCGTAAGCAAGATTTAAAAAAAAATAAAAATAAGGGTTTAATATCGATAAATTAAAGTAGAAGTATCACACGTCATTGTTGAAGGTCCGGTGTATGGCGCAACGCACCCTTGGCGGGAACAAAACACGAAAATTCGATAAATTTTAAAGTGGAGCGCGTGCCGCCGCCCGCGGCCATCCCTCTCGCCCGGCAGCTGCCGAAGCGGCTTCATTACTACACCCCCCGCCCTTAACACCGCTATTTTTATACCCTTTCATTTACAAACGAATTAAAAATACAGTAAACACTATCATTTTATTACTAGTGGTATCTCTATTGAAGGAAGCCGTCTAGATACTACCGCACTACAAATTTCTACTGCAAAACAGAAGTGCGGAAACATTACTGTGGTCCGGTTTGAAGAGCGCTGTAGCTAATGTAATTACTGGGGTAATGAGACTCAACATCTTATGTCTCACAATATGGTGCAGTATATATCATCCTAACTAGCGTAACATTGTTATAGGTAGGGTTATCACCAGGTGCAAGTCCAGCTGGTTTCGTCACTTAGTTTAATTAAAAAAATAAATCTACAATGAGCCAAGACTAAAAAAAACTACTATTTTCAATAAATATATTAGATGTAGTCTTGCATTGATAATTCATGTAGATCAGTTTTTAAGGTCAAGCCTCAAGCTCAGGTTCTTGAAAGCCTTTCTCTCTCTCCCCATGAATGTCATCAGCTTTGGAGACAGTGGGAGAGTTATTAGAGTCATTATATCAAATAATAATAAACAGTTTTCTACCTATATAATAGTTGATAAATTAAAAAAAAAATCTTTTTTTTTATTTTTTTTCTGTTAGAGATATGTCAGTCCGATTAAAAAAAAATAATTTAAAATAAAGATGGCGCCATCGCAAACAATAGATCACGCTCTTGTTTACCATAATGCGAATCCCTATGCAAGTGTAAAAACATATATATATATGTGTGTATATATATACATATATATCATAATTGAAGCATCGGAATTGAACTAACGACATAGTTAGTGAAATTTATCAAACTATTTTCTTTAAGATAAATATTTGAAAAAGTTAAGTAAGCTTCTTTGTCAGTCTTAAACAAAACTTATAACTGGGAAGCTTCCTACTAAAGTAGATGCGTTCAGTTTGAATATGAAGAAGGCTGTTTTGCATAGATATTAAAAATTGTACTATTTTAGGTTATTTCATCAATAAATTGAAATAAATACAAAATTATCCAACACCAACAGAATAATGGAGCCATGAATATAAGTAACTTACAATAAAATAGTGACAGTTAATATGTCAATAGTCTGCTGAGTTTTGTGGAGGTATATATCATTATCATCAGCCGATATACGTCCACTGCTGGACATAGGCCTCCCCCAAAGATCTCCGCATCGATCGGTCCCGCGTCGCTCGCATCCAGTGCGTTCCCGCGATTCTCACCAGATCATCGGTCCACCTTGTGGGAGGCCTCCCAGCACTACAAGGGTATAAATATCAATTATTTAATAATACAGCATATTTTATTGTTTATATACATTTTTATATTAATATAAAATCAGCAGCAGCAGGAACTTGACCTTTACCGTGCGCACTGGTCTTTTACGTTGCTATATATGGCTCATATTCCTCTACGGCTGCGAGGCGTGGACAGTCAAAGAAGACCTTTAGAATCGAATTGAGGCCTTCGAATTGTGAACAATACGCTGCATGCTTAAAATCAGCTGGGTCCAGAAGGTGACTAATGAGGAAGTTCTGCGGCGTGTGAAAGCAGAACGGGAGCTTTTTGTAACCATCAAAAGGCCGATCACAGCATATCTAGGACATGTAGTCCGAAATGCTGAATACAGTCTTCCACAGATAGGAATAACAAGGAATGTAGTTGGAAAGAGAAAGATTGGTTGCAGAAACAAGGCATGGTTGGACGATATCAAGGAGACCAAGAGTCAATGACCATGAGCTGACAAGTACTAAACTTGACAGCCTGAGTCTTTCGGTGTTTTACCGATTGCATTTCGAGAAGTATGCCCAGGACTATATGATTTGATTTCGTCATCGCCCTTCTACCACCGGATGTACAGACACGCCGCAGCCAGCCATCTCTGCGTTGTGGAGATCCCATGCTTTAGAACGAAGCGTTTCGCTTCGACCTTCTTAATGCGAACAGCGAAGGATTGGAACTGTCTTCGAGCGTTTTTCCTCCAGGTATGACGTGAAGATCTTTAAGAGAAGAGTGAATAGGCTACTTCTAGACTAGTGCGCTTTACCACCAAAAGCTACATCGCCGCTTACCATCAGGTGGGATCGTAGTCAATCGCTAGTCTACACAATAAAATAAAATCAAGAGCGCCGCGCAACAGTACAGGATTTGTAGAACTGTTGCCCAACCTTCTTTATTTGGAGGGGCATAAGAAGAATACAAAATCCCTAATATCTTATCTAGCTATTATTTAAAAAAAAAAACTATTAACGAAGACGGAAAACTGTAATCGGGCATCAAATAAATAATCTTTACGAACGGCGACCCGTGTACAGTTTGTATTGTTTTACGAAACAAAAAGTCCTTTTGTTAAGTTCATCATTACCGTACATCCTTTGGTCTCCTCCCGCGCCGCACGCGGCTTATTGCGATGTCAACTTTGCTTCATTAAATCATTTAAATCCTTACCGCCTTTTATCCCTACTGGCAACTTATTATGTACTTTACATGATGCATTCAGCCTTTCATTTCAAAATCCACTCCCATTCCGCTAAAGCGTGCGATGATTACAAAGCTATAGCAGTACTGAATACATCACTACCCTTTGATGTCTGCCTTTAATTATTTCCGATCTTGACATGGTTTTTGAAGGTAAAATTTTACTAACAGTATATTTTTAATGTATACTATAGTAGACGTCTGACGACGATGATGATAATGATGATACTTTTAAACTTGCCTAAACTTAGAAGCTAATTTCTTTACAATTATCATGTCATCATGTGTTTTGATGCATTTTCTTTAATCACTCCGAAATTAGCTGTTAAGAAATTATAATCAGTTAAAGTTAATTGTAAAGTATATCCTCCTTGCTGACGGAGATTTCTGTTGGTGGAGACTTACCAAGTAGGGGTACCACAACAGCTTCCGTTTCTGCCGCAAAAACGTACTCAGGTTGAGACTTAACATTTTATATCTCAAGATAATGAGCCGATGTCGTTATGTGTGTACCTTAATTAGAACCACAGTGTTATGAGCTGGGGTGTAAGGGGTTCCGCACAACAACTCACAGGATCCAAGGCAACCTCACCCTGCTCGTGGTGCATCAATAAACGAGGCACTGCCTCCCACCAACCCGCATTATATAAATGAATTCGTACGCGAGTGTTTTTGGGAGAGACCTATGTTCAGCAGTGGACGTCTATTGGCTCATCATGATGATGATGAAATTATGAGCTGGTTGATTCACAATAGTCGCTTTTTTCCAATAAAAAAAACCTCTAAATTTAATTCAATAACAGAAAAAGACCAGTCTGCTACAAAGTAAAATAGTAAAGTAGTCAAGGATATAAATTTTAAAAATACATGAAAAGATGATTAATTACACAGAACAGGCCACTGTTCAGCGGTCACAAAGTTAAGTGTCCACCGCTGCAGCAGCAGAGACCCCAAGACGTGAAATGATCACTCGTAAAAAATTTAATACTCCCAAGTGACGTTTACAATCGGACCTAATTGGACCAGAACTGGTCCCGCTCCGTGGCCTTCCGTCTGTTTCAAATTAAACCACCAGTTACTCCGCGGCGGAGGTATTTTTTCCAAGCTTTAGATTTATGGGTGCATTAATCACGACTCCGCAGTGTTCACTCGGCGAGTGCAGCTAAGTAGCGCCGGTTACGCAAGTACCTAATGCTTGAAAGTAATTGTAAACTATTTGGGATTTTGTTTCCACTTATCGCGAATAACCAGATATTGACCTGGTGGTAAGTAATACGCCTGTAACAAAGTGTCGCTAGTGAGCCGTCTCATCCTTAAGATTTAAGATGTTAATCCTCATTACTCTAGTTAAACTAGCTATACCGGCTTGCAAACAGTAATATGTTGCATATTACTGTTTGGTAATAAAAATAGTCGCTACGTCCTAGATGGTCTCCAGCAACGGAGACCTACCATCAGTAACGTTTCAATAAACATAATACAGCAACTTTATGATAATAAACTGCAATACATATGTACAGTGCTAGCTGTACCCATCCCGCCTAGCTGGCTGTAACACCCCCGCAACACCCTTTGGGGATGGGATTTTTAGTGTTTTATCTAATCATTTCAGAGATCTCATCATGAGTCAATGAATTTTTAAATCCTATATCATCAGCCGATAGACGTCCACTGCTGGACATAGGCATCCCCCAAATATCTCAAATATATATATATATAGAGCAAATAGGTAACTGCAAGAGATTTCGACAGGCATGATAATCTCTCTCCTCCAGGACTAAATCCTTTTTAAAAATTAAATACTAATATAGACCTAACCTGTTTTTGTAAAACTGACAAACATGTGTTGGACATGTTACTATTTAAATAAATAAAAAAATAAATAAGGAACCCTATTAATATCCTCACATTACCAGGACTTAGAGCCTACCCTCATGGAGAGAGTAAAAATAGAAAAATATTTAAAATAAACTATTGAACTAACTTATCGTTAACCTAAAAAAAAAAAAAAAATTTTTATGTCTTACCTGAGCGTACAAGCCCTTCTTAATATCACGAACACACCCCAAGTAGACTATCAGGTATAAAACGACTTTCATCACCGCAAGAAATAATCAAAGGTCCAGTTATATTTCAAGCTTAAGTGCAGTGTGCAGTGTGGTAATGACTCCTGGCCGGTGCGAGGAGCCTCGCGAAGAGATCGGGAGACAGTTTCCACATTTAATTAAAACCCGTGATTCATTGAAGAGATCTTAATTTTCCGGCGACATCTTCATTGCCAGATGACCTACCCCTCAATGTAATCTTTACGAAGCTGTAGTATATACGGCATTATATAGGTCTACGCAATCGACTATTAAGTTGTTCATGAAAAAAAAATCATAACTTATCATAACAATCACTAACTATTTTTTTTATTCAATCAACCGGCGAGCTAAACGGGACTTTCACCCGAAAGTAAGTGATACATCCGCCCATACCAACGAGGCGCTAGTTAGGATGATATATACTGCGTCACATTGCACTCGTCGCATGAGACATATGTCTCATTATCCCAATAATTAGACTAGCTACAACGCCATTCAAGCCGGAACCCAGTTTGAAAACTTGATTGACGACAGGAATAGAAGCTGCGATGGTATCTTCTTAGACAATCACCTGTAAAAGAGATCTACTAGTAGTTAAAGGTTTTTGAATATGCTTGCTTTTAGAATAATAGTTATTCTATTTAGGATTTTGTTTTTGACCTACATTTCTAGCTTATGCCTCTGCCTATAAGTTTGTTTATTTAAAAAAAAATCGCATAGTATCTTCTCAAATACAATATGTAATAATAAACAAAAAGTTTCTATTGATTTTCGTAAGAATTATTCCACCACCCTTGTATCCTTTCCAAACTGATACTCCCTATTGATCAGAGTCTCCTTACTGCACTCCGGTTGATATTTCTCTCGTCGTCTACTCCATTCATTTGTGATTAAATCGAAATATTTTTGCAAGTTATCATTAAATCTAAAACGTCAATAGGTTAGCGGTTAAAATTGCACACGAACTGCATATTCCAGGTTGGAATTCTCCTAACCGGTTCCTTTTTAATTTCATTTCAGGTTAAAGTGCCTTAGCGTCTGCAGAACCAACGTCAGCAGAGATAACACACTCTTGCATGATAAAGACGGAACCAGTTCTGAAGTTAAATGTCAGTTCAATCTAAAGACTTGAAAGGAAATTTAATAGTAGTAGTAATAGATGTATTAGTATAATTACTAGGAGCCGTTAATATATATATATATATATATATATGTATATATAAATAGTTCGCTTTAGAAAATGTCGCACATAAAAGGTAGAGCACGGCACTCCTGTGTCATACCGTTGGCGATGTTTCAGTGACGTCGCGTGACTTCAGAACTGCAGTATGAGTTAGTACTGAAGCTCACGGTCCCCACCATGCAATGATCTATCGATCATTTCACAAAGTAAGTCGTGAAAATATTAATACAATGCCGCAACTCGCGTCTGTTCAGTGTTAACGTATAGGGATGTTGTCATTGCCATATTGCATGGAGCATTCCGCAGACTCCTGCTTCTCTTTATTTTCGTATCGGTTTATATTGTTTTAATATGAATAACATACGTTTTTTAATATCAATGCAAAGCGGTTTGTTTGTTTGATTTATAACGTACAGTGAAAATATCTTTTAATGATCCAGATCCCATCATTGTACAATATTTACTTAGTAGATCTTCAAAATTCATAAGTTATTTTAGAACTATACCATAATCCTCTTCTTGTTGAAATAAAGTATACGTCACGTGTCAGTTCATATATATATATAGTAAAGTCATTAAAGTTATACTGACCATAACAATTAAACTAAATGTGTTTGAATACTTATAAAAGAAACTTTCGCTAATATGTGTCCGTCAAGATCTATACTAAAACAAGCTTACATTAAGTAACATAAATAAAAAAAAACCGGAAGCTCTCTTACAACAGTAACACAAAGACTACAAAGAGGAGCGCGAGAAGCAAATTTTAATATTAACATAAATAAAACTGAAAATATCCTGAAAACGAATCATCGCAACGCGCGGGGTGTGAATTACGTAAATTAGGCGAAAAAAAAAAAACAATATGTTTATATACGAAAACCGGTGCAAATAGAAGTCGTGAATAATTCCACACATCTGCACTTTCGTTGCAGCAGGAGAACAAAGCGCCGAATAAAAATATACACAGCGCCGGCGAAGAAATAAACCGCGGAGAACATTAGATATGTTCCGGAACGGCGGCAGGGGAACGCTCCTGTTCGGATTCAGCTGCTGAGGAGCAGGAATGTAAAAATAACTTCCAGCTATTGACGTTTTAATGGCAACACCAACGTCTTACCCTGCGAACCTAGCCGCACTCAAACAGATATCAGTTTACTGCTCGCCGGCCGATGGGGCAGTAAGGGCCTCGAGTGGCGCCCGCGTGCTGGTAGACGTAGTGTGGACCGACGATCTGGTGAGAATCGTGGGAACCCACTGGCTGCGAGCAACGCGGCACCGATCGATGTTGAGATTTTCGGGGAGACCTTTTTTTTATTTTGTGAGGTTAATGCTTTCACATACCTGCCCTCGCGAGGGCAAAGACAGGTTATGTCGGACTTGCACCGACTAAAACCCCTATGATGTTCCACCTCGTCGCTTTATGGCAGGATCACGGGAATGCTTTCGGACACCTCCGCGACCGCGCCAGCTGCACCATGCAGCCCCATCTCGGGAGGAAAGAACCCCCTTTTCCACCTCTGCAAAGGCATGCCGAAACACACAGCGCGCCCTCCTCTCAGCATTTTATAGTCACCTGGGCTATGGATCATCCCGAATCCGTCACTCAGACAGCATGGGAGCCAAGAGAGAAACCTCTCCCGACTATTTGCGGCGGATCTGATCTGTTCGTCTTGTAGCTTCGTATAATAATAAAAAAAACTACACTGCCAATGAATAAATTCATTCTACCAATTATATTAGCAATTCATCATCAGCTGATAGACGTCCACTGCTGGACATAGTCCTCCCCCAAATGTCTACAGCATGGCCTCCAGTACCGCCGGGTTTAATGCCGTTGTTTGTAGGGCTACATATGGTGGGATTTGGGCCATTTTCCATCACACTGGCCAAATGCGGATTGGTGGGAGCTAGAGCCTCGTTTGTTGATTAGAAGGGTGCACCACAAACAGTTGAGTTTGGCATGGATCCCGTGACTTGGTGAGCAGGACCCCTTACACCCTTATTAGCAATTAATATAATAAACATTTAAAAAAAAATATATTTAATTATTCATAAGTTACTAAACGATAAACACACAGTAAAAGCTGTTGAGGCATATAAAAACATTACTTTGCGCCATCCTAATACCAATAAATCTGAATTCGTTTTTTTTCTCATCTCATTTTACTTATAAGCTATTCTAGATTATATTTAGTTCATAAGTTTTGTTCTATAGTATTAACAAAGTGCACCAGGTTCACTGTCACTTTAATCAAATCTCCCAACCACAGGCTTACTGGAAGTAATTCCATACTGGAATAAGTATTGCCTTTTCACTTATTTCTATGTATATTATATTTTCATTGTAATTTCTGTGTGCATAAATAAATAAAGATGTCGGTGATGACAATATCAGCTTTGGGCGCGGCGTTGTGTAAATACCTTAAGGTTATAAAGCAACAAATGAACTCGGCCGTCCGCTTGATTGATTTACAGCACGCGCGGGGACGCAACGCTGACAGCCGGACATGCAAGCGACCGCGTCCATTTAATTTGCTGATCGTTGATATCCGGTGTCCGCTACCGTTACGCCGTTCGGGACCTTTAATTGTTTTTTTTTTTTGTTTCAAGCTCAAACCGTAAACGCAAAGGTCATATATCCACTGTTCCAAACAGATGGTGAGATTAAACACATATATACATTTTTTAAAAAGGGGTGCAAAGAGTTCGGCACAACTCACGGGACCTAATCCAACCTCGCCTGTTCGTGGTGTACTCTGCTAATCAACAAACGAAGCCCTGGCTCCCACCAACCCGCATTGGGTCAGCGCGGTGGGAAATGGCCCAAACCCCCCCCCTATATGAACGAATGACTGCCCCGAGTGTCCGGCAGTACCGGAGGCTATGCTGACTGTAAGATCGAAGGAAGCTGCACAGACACTAAGAACTACAAAAAACAAATATACTGTAGTAATACGTCTGCTGAATGTAACCATTTAGTATAAATTTTTAATGATTTTTTTTATACTACGAAGCGACGAGACGTTCACTTGATGGTATACCATACGCCCGCCCATAACAACGTGGCGTAGATTGAGATGTTATATATAGCATCACATTGCGCTCGTCGCTTTAAGACAAGATGTTGAATATCGTTACCCCAGTAATTTCACTAATTACCGCGCCTTTCAAACCGGAACCCTAATATTAGCACACTACTGTTTGTCGGCAGAAATAGACGCTGCGGTGTTACGTACCTACACTATCTACGGCACCAGAGAACTGAGGAAAACAAAACGAAAAGGAAGAAAAGAGAAGAGGAAGAGGAGAAAGGGAAGGAGAGAAAGAAAATGGAAAAACTAAAAAGGTCCCTGACTCATTTGAAATAATAGCCGTTTCCTCAGTAATCTATGATCTGTAAACACAAGCTGTTGTAAAACATCAATTCACAGGTCCAAATGAAGGATAGTACAACGAGGTAATATTTTGTTTTAATACTGCACGTCAGTGTCCAAAATGCCTCCAGCATCGCCTTGTAGGATTAATAACAATAAATGTTACAACGATGGGATGGTTATTATCTTTTATTGTTACACCTTATTGCTTGCTGTTATAGCATTCATTCAAAATGTCCGCCTTCCGCTGGATAATTCGTGAATAGGCGTAGCGCGAATTTCGATGCAACATTTGCAATAAAACGTAATATAATATTAGTAGCTCACCATCACTCGTTATTAAGGAGATGATAGTATCTGTATATAATGTATTCTATATCAAGATTACTTTATATATCATAGAATTGAAAAAGATATAAATCTTATTTAAGTATTTTTTAATGACGAACATTGGACTTGTACATTTCCTCTAAATTCCAGGCTAGAAGAATATTCTTTTATTATTGAAGAAAACTACGTTTGGTTTTAAAAAAAAACTAATAATAAATACTAAATTTATCTGAGGAAATTCTTTTAGGGTTACTACAAGTTATTACAAAACTGGCAGTAATTATTACTGATATAAAGAGAAATGTATGTAGTACTTACTGTTCATGATTAGACATTTCGACAAGTTAATTTAAATTAATGACGGTTGTTATTTCTTTATGATCCCTTAAATCCATTGATTGTAAATATTAAAAACAATGCTGAAATACATACAAAATAATATTAACTTTATCATCTCAACGAATGTCTGGTCACATCTGGACTTCTATTGTAAAGACGTCTACAAAACAGTCCTATGATGCAAATAACCTACATTACAAATACTGATTCGATATTTATAATCCAGGTAAAACGTTTCAGCACTCCCGTTTCCAATAAATAGTGGTATCCCGAAACAGGAAGAGACTGCCGGGAAAGCAAACGGCGCATATTGTCTGGCGGAGTAAACAAACCGTATTAAAAAAACACGAGGTCCAGACCGCGAGCCGTAAAGACTCTTCCCCGGGAGCCGGAACACGTGTCGACTGATTTATGGTAATCTTTGTACGCGGAAAAACACAAATGTACGATTTTATATGACCGGTATTAATAGAACTTGCCGTTTACTGGCATCTATACCGTTCGTTCCTCAAATACCTCCTAATCACTATAAATCATTAAAGTAAGATTCGTGAACTTTTTAAATTGTAATAAATAAGATAAATAGAAGCTAGATCTGTTGTCGGAGATCGTTTAACTAAAACCGAATGTACAGAGGCACCGGATCCCAACAACAAGAGCTTCTGGGGCCTCTCCGAATGTACTGATGTAAACCACGGGGGGTTTGGTATGAATCTCACAAAATCATGATTTTCTCTGAAAATCAGGTATCTTTCGAAGATTTCCCTCGAAACCGAAAAAACGGATGAGTGTCACTGTAACCCTAGGATTCATCCCAGCAGCACCCAGGATCATTATACCAGGTAGGTCACAGTAAAGCTGTAGCAAATTTAAAATGTGTGTTTAGCTAACTAGGCCGTTTTAAACCTGGGTCATCAGTGTTACAAGGCAAGTCTTTATCCACGATTGATGGACAACGGTGATCATACACCATGACATGAGTCGTTTCATTGTCTACCTTCCATTCTATAAAATTAAAATTTAGTGACATTGGCCATTGTTTTGGAAATAAACAACGAGATCAAATACTTATTTTAAAATTGTTCAAACGTGAAAGACTTTTGTCCGAGCTCATATCGCTATCGGCCTGCCCCGCCGCAATACAGCCTCCAATGCGGATCTTATCGGAGTGACCTGAGTGCCTCTCGAGACGGCAGAATCCCATTACTAATGTTCGGGCCCATTGTTTTCGAGCCACTGAACTTTTAGCGCCAACTACAAAAATAGAGCCCCCGATAAGCTTAAGAACAAAACCTAACCTGAAAGCTGAAGAGGACTTACTGTCTTATTTTTAATCGAACTGAAAGGCAGTTGGGAGATAGTAAAGTAATTAAAGTATTGTGGACACTACACACAATAGAGATGCAACCCGCTTCATAGATCTGTGATAACATTTTAACGACTCATTTATGGTGGTAGGTCTCTGTTGCCGAAGACCGTCTAGGTAGGTATCGTCGCAGCTTCTGTTGCAGCCGCCAGTTTGGATGATACAATAACTAGTGTAATTACTGGGAGAACAAGACTGAATATCTCATGTCTCAGGCGACGAGCGCAACATGGTGCAGTATATATCATCCTAACTAGCGCCACGTTGCTATGGAGGGCACTTACTCTCAGGTGAACGTTCCACTACTGTTGTCGTTTACTCGAATAAAAAAAAAGAGTAAATTTTTTTTTGCTTATTGGATGATGTCATTAAAAACATATCTTATACTTTTTTTTAACGGAGAAGTAGACCTAAAATGAGGACTCTTAAATTTACTTTCATATCCATATACTTTACAGAACTTTGATTGTCACGTGATACTTATGACATGCTCCCATCACGCTGTTCTTTATGTCTTCTCTAATTCTAGACATTCTCAACAAATCCTATACAGATAATATAATCTTAGCTGATGTTACGTGATTTATGATATACTTTTTAACTCTAACAATGCTGAGATATTTATTAGTTTTCGGATCTTAAAATTTGGTATTGGTTATGGTGAAATTCTTAGTTGATGATATTCATTATAAGTTCGGCAGAGCATCTATCTTCTGAGGGTATAATTTAAAAACTTCAATGTTCTACTACAAGTGCTTTATGATACCGAAAACAAAGTACCGTGCGGTCGGTTCGCCGTTTCATTAAACTTAAGTTTTAGTGCTCGTAAAATGCTATTGGCGATGCAATTTTTTGCAACTATCCTTCACCAGAGCAATGGCTAGCGGTTGGATTTTAATATGTCATAAACTGTAAATGCCACTTAATTGATCTCTATGGAAATTATTAAATACCACTGTCTGCTATTTATAATAGAGTTGAAAATCTATTAGCAAATTGAAATATTATTTTGGTATTTGAATAGCTAGTGCGGAGATACGTCCGGAAGTAATACGTTTACTAGCACCTACACTAGTAGTCTGTATTGTGTGGTGATAAGGGCTAAAATTGAACGGTGCCTATATCTTATAACTGCAAATGTATGTTTGTTCGCTTCAAGACAAGTCTTGAGTGCATGGTCGCCCTCCGAGCCAGCTTTATGTCTCCAGCGATGCGATGTTGGGAAGCTCCTTATCGTTTCTCAGTAAAATGCTTTCCTGGTACTTTCGCATGCACTTTTACCACGAAAAAATCAACATTGTTTCGCGTTGCTTTACTAAAATCTTGTAAATATCTCCACTCTGCTATTATATATTAACTTTATGATTCCAAAACTGACTGAAGTTAATGAAACGGATGTAGAGGTGTATACTTGTGAGATTTGTATGTACAAATTTTGGATAATTTTTATTGATTTGTTTTAAGAACTGTATTATAATAATCATCATCATCATTTCAACCGATGGCCGTCCACTGCTGGACATAGGTCTCTTGTAATGAGTTCCACAAACCACGGCTTTCGCTGTTTAAATCCAGTGGCTCCTAGCGATTCTTTTGATGTCCTCTGCCCACTTAGTGGGGTTTCTCAACGCAACTGTAATAATACAAACCTTAAAATAATAGAAAATAGTACATTAAAATATTTTTTTAAATACGTATTAATAAGTATAATTAAAGTTTGACATCATATTTTAAAGAAACACTAAACCTATTTTCCTGAATTTATAACTATCACTAGATTTCTAGTCGGTCTTTGACTAAGAGGTGGTATGTGCCAAACTTGATAATCTAGGTCACCGATGTTGGATAGCATGCCTTTCGTTGTACCATCGGATTTCGGGAATCTGCGCATGATTTGATAACATCATAGATATCATCATACGGTTCATATCTAACATCACACTTACGGCAGCCGAGCTATGTTGACGATACCCCGAGCATTAGGATATAGCGTTTCACTTCGTTCTCAACAATGCTAACTGCGGAGGATTAGAAGAGCCTTCCAGCGTCAGTGTTCCGTCCAGATAAAATACAGGAATCTTTAAGAATAAACTGGTTAAATCTAGACTAATGCGCTTTGCTGTCAGAGATTATTTTGGTATAAGCGTAATCAAGTGTTAGTCTATATAATTAATTCATCATTATTATTGTCAGCCGACAGATGTCCACTGCTGGACATAGGCCTCCCTCGAAGATCACATCGATCTATCCTGCGCTGCCTGCATGCAACTGCTTTTCGCAACCTTCATCAGATCGTCGGGCCACCTAGTGGAGGGCCTGCAAACACTGCATGCGTGCAGGACCTTGGTGCCACATCGGCTGTCAGTCCTTCGGGCGATGTGTCCTGCCCATTACCACTTGAGGCTAGCAATATTTTGGACCGTGACCTTAGTTCTCCCGCGGATCTTCTCCTTTCTGATTCGATCACGTAGGAAAACCCCGAGTATAGCCCTATCCATTATATAACTAGCAAAGGGTATATTCATCGAAACTCACATTTACGTCATCCGAACCTCTCCTTACCTGCAACAAAAATAAACACGGAGTTAGTAATTACGTAGGCATGTACGAAATTCCCGTCGCTCGTTAATTAGGCCAGCGGACCGTGGTCCTGTGGTCCTTTATTTTAATTACCGAAAAGATTAAATTTTCCATGTTGCGGAGTTACGGCTTTCATATGCAAATCGTCAACAAAGCTGGCGGACGTGGCCTGAGTGGCGCAGCCCACGTTTGAAATAAATCATTTAAATGTACTTTACTCACAATCTCACACCTGTTTGTACCTCCCCTTTTTTTGCTGTATAGAATAAATAACTCTTAAAACCTTATTATCAATAAAAAGTTTATCATTCATACAGTTGTTTAACGTCTTCCCTAAACCGATTGGTTGTTAATTGACAATGAGGACGTGGATGGGTAATTTACTGGTTGATGAATTTGCTCTATCAGAATAACAATGCTGTTATGGTGGCAGATTTCCAAGCTGCTATGAGCAAAAACCCCTTATCACCACAACATGTCATCTCTTAATTAAAAAGTTAAGCATCTCTTCGCTGATCTCAAGGTGTTGATGGAAAAGTATCTATGATATTACCAGCAGACACTATATATACATGTATGATATGAAGTGAATGTCCTCTATAAAAATTATATTATTATTAGATTAGATATAATGAATAAGAAAATTTATTCTCTATGTATGATAATATTTCAATTTCCTTAAACGTTGTGCTTCACAAACTTCTTAATCGCGTTAGACAAGCTCTTATAGACGCGAGCTAACAGCATTCGCTCTTGGAACAAAAAACCTTTAAAAGCATTTCAGAAATCTGCAGCATTCTGTTTGAGGACAAACAATCCTCTCCTACTGATCAGCAACTACAACGAATATCTTCGAAAAGTTATACATTTCTATAGAATAAAACTTTTACATTCGTTAAACCAGCTCGCTGAATCCTTGAAGTTTCTGGTTCGATTCCGAAGCTACATGTAAGGCATTTTATAACAACATAGTTTTTTCCAATCCTCTTGGTTGAAATCATCGTCGTCAGCCTTTCTTAATCCACTGCTGGGTATAAGCCTTTTACCAATTTCTTCCACCAGAAACGATCCTTAACTTTTAGTATCCACCTCTAATTCCACACCAAGTTAACGGCTACCTTCAAATACATCACAGTTCAATCTCAATATTGGTACAGAGAGCCTTGTTTTACAAGAAGAGAGATCAGACCATAATTCAATACGCTTGCTGCCTCAAAGCTAATCTTCTTGAAACACAATTACTTCACCAAGATTTCTTTGAACGGAAGCTTAAACTTGGTGATTGAGCTCAAGCGTCTGCAAGTCCTGAAGTATGCAATTCCATTAAAATTATTAACCGAGCAATTGCTTCCAAACTATGATATAGTAATTTAAAAATTTCACATGAAGAAATCGAGAAAAAAATATAGAAGGATTGTCTGTTTGTTTTAGACAAACTCGGAGCATGTCCAATGTTTGTGGACAAACAATTGTCTGTACAACAACACAAACTGTTGTTGTGTGTTAGTCGATTTTCCAAGTGCTCTTACAAATAATACAATTGATGTGGACCGCGAGATTGTTGTTACGATTTTACCATTTTTCTCGTTCTAAACGATTTTTTTTGTAACAGCTTGGTTAGTCTAAGCACTATCTATCAAAAGTTATGTATAAAATAACCACTTTGGATTATTTTAACATTTTCTATGCAAAATTATAAAAAGGTAATGAAAAGAAGGAAAAAAAACCAGCACTCTTTATAGATGTTCGAACTAAATGGATCCTAGGAAGAAGACTTTAAAATACTAAGTCTGAAATATGTTAGAGTCCGGACTACGTCACCGTTTCATTGTATAATCGCTTTAAAGTTCAATTCCTTTTAAAAGTTTGGAAAGCTCGAAGATGCTATTCAGAGAACAAAGTTTGAGATTCACCGGCGACTGAAAGTGTTACGAGAATCTCGTAACACATTTACGAACCGTTAAAAAACAATGGGAGCGTCGAGTGGCTGAGGTTAATGCAGCGCCGGCGCTGTCCCAGGGTACCCCGGACGCGGTACCCCTGCTCGGGACGCCCTTACCACGCGCCAATCGAAAACACTGCAGTCGTTCGACTTCGAAATATTTGGGACCTCTGATTTCGCAGAGATTTCAATTCTACTTCATCATCTTGTGCCCTTTCATATCTGAAGGTTGGCTGTCGATTTCGAAAAATCCTGTCTCTTGTGCAAGGTAGAAAACTTTGTCAGCATATATGATGGACGTCCGTAACTACAATATCTTTCCATTCTGCTATCTGGCTTACCCACGATGATCAGCTGTAGGAGGCAGCACGGGCCATGGCTTATAAAATATCTGAGATATACGACTTTTCGTTACAGCATATGTGATCTTCTGCGTTATGCTTAAAAGTTTCGATTAATTGATCCACTATTGATTGAGCCACCAGGTTAATTTTTCCACGATATGGTAACTAATCCGCCTGCTCTTAACAACGTGACTACTTTGTGCTTGTTACCTTCAGACAAAGTGTGGAATCTCGTTATCCCAGCGACTTCACCAACTACAGCGCTATTCAAACCGGAACACAGTAACCTTTGCACAGTACTGTAAATCAACAATAAGGACCTACCACAAGTAATAGAGGTGTAAATGGTCCCCGCACGACAACTCACGGGACCCAAGCCAACATCATCTGGTGCACCCTGCTAATCAACAAACGAGGCTCTGGCTCACGCCAACCCGCATTGGACCAGCGTGGTAGAAAATGGCCGCAAATCCTCTCAATTTGAACCTCGGCAATTTAATGCCGGGTGGTGCAGGAGACCAAACTGACTGCAGCGTAAGAACGATCGATGTGGAGATTTTTGGAATAGCTTATGTCTAGCAGTGGACGTCTATCGGCTGATAATGATGGCGATGGTGATGGTGATGAGCAGTAAATAATTAAACTAGCTAACTTCGTGTTGGTAGATCAGTAAATGTTTGTATTGGAGTTCGCGATTCCGATCGAGGAACAGTGGTAAGGAGCTGACGGCAGCAGTAAAGTGCTCCACGCTAAGCGGGAATGAAATGAAAGTTTTGCTCCCGTTTATTTGCCCGTACTGTTGCTTGTCGATTTGATTTATTGTTTTTGTTTTCCAGCCGGGCCTTTGTTTGGAATTTCGCCTTTGAAGCCTTACGCGTACACACACTCACACACACACACACGTATCCGTTGACAACGCACACACGCACACATACATCCGTCGCACTCGACGTATTGTTAGACAACATAACACATTAATACTCTGTGAGTAGACGGCTGTATATCATCATCAGCCAATGGACGTCCACTGCTGGACGTAGGCCTCATCTAAAGATTCCCACACGATTGGGTAGGAATTCATATGGGGGTTTTGGATCATTTTATATCACGCTTGCCTAATTCAAATTGGTGGGAGACAGAACCTCGTTTGTTGATAAGCAGAGTGCCACCACGCGCATGCGAGGTTAACTTGGATCCCGTGAGTTGTTCTGCGGAAACCCTTACAGCCTGTATATACGTGTTTTGAAATTCATCATCATCATCATTGGGCATTGATTGAAGGACCGACGGCCGATGGAACAGTAAGGTCCTCGAGTGGACCCGCCTACCGGTAGTCGTACTGTTAGGAGGCCTCACACAATGTGGACCTACGATCTGGTGAGAATCGTGGGAACCCACTGGATACGAGCAACATGGCTCCCATCGATGTGGAGATCTTTCGGGGAGACCTATGGTAGCAGTGGAGGTCTATCGGCTGATGATAGAGAGACCTACCACCAGTAAAACTACGAAATGTTAGATAATCACACAATTATTCATTGACATGTTCAAGCGCTTTAAAGCTATTTATCTCTGCTAATTTAACAGCTGCATCGACGTTAATGCTATTCAGCAGCATATCAATGCGATCAGCCGTGATTTAGTAACAGTTCAGCTTTGTCCCTTCGACAGGGTAATTATATCACTTGATACATCGCCATGACTGTGGGTTATGGGCAAAACGACAGGAACAGCTCGGAAGCTGAATGTGTGGTACATTTGTTATTCGGTTTTTTTTTTAATATGTAATATGTGCGGGGTAAGGGCTCCCCTATAACAACTAACGGGACCCAAGCCAATTTCAGCTGCTTGTGGTTCTTCTACCAACAAAGCCCTGGGTCCCACGAGACCGCGTTGGGTCAGCGTGGTGAGAAATGACTCAAATCCACCCATCTGAACCCCTACAAACGACGACCCCTAGTGACAGGCGATATGCGCGCAGGACCGATCGATGTGGAGATCTTTGAAGAAGGTCTGTGTCCAGAAGTGGACAGCTATCGGCTATGAGTGTAAAAGCAGTTATTTATTGGTGGTAGGTCTCTGTTGTCGGAAACCTAGGTAGGTACCCACGCAGTTCCTATTGCAGCCAATTAACAGCGAAAATCACTGTGTTCCGGTTTGAAGGGCTTTGGAGCTAGTGTAATGGGGTAACGAGACTCAACATCTTATATCTCAGGCGACGAGCGCGACGTTGTGCTGTATTATCCTATTGTTATGGGCGGAGGTATCACTTACCATTAGGTGAACATTCCGCTTGTTTCGTTTTATTCGAAATTGGTGAAATGCTTACCATCACTGAGAACTGAGCCTGGAGCGCGGATGCCCCGTCACCCCTGTGCAATAATTCACGACTCGTTTCTCGCTTTGCATGACCACACCTATCACATAAATAACACGACGGACACGCAAACCTGATACATGATGGAAGTCGCGATATTCAGAACGTCTCCACAGCGGCAGCCCACTTATCTTCCGTTTCCGTTTATAATGATTTAGCTTCGCTTTTATGTTGAAATCGCAGTATCCTTATTATATTTGAGATTTGTCTTTTTTAAGGTAACAAATATCGTTTTATTTTTCTTTTCTTTTCTCAATTCTTTAAATAAGTGAATTTAAGAGCACATTTAACAAGTGATCGTTTTAACTAATAAATTATTGATGACCTCTAATTAGTATTTCACAGCGCAGTATAATTAATATCCTGTTAAAAGTAAATAAAGGACACTATTTACGAGACACGGAATAGAAAAGTATATTAATATCATCGCCCATCTGTGCATTGTTAGAATATCGCGGGTGTAACTAACCACAGGATATCCACGTAACATCCAGTGCCCCGTGCATCCAAAAATATATAATCCAATGATCATTATCATCCTCAAACAAATCAAGCGAGGATTATAAATGGCACTCGGTTTCCGATAATCTATAAATAAAGCTCATATTTCTCCCACTTAAAAATATGTTAGCATTTATCCGCAGGCAGCGTTTGATGCTCGGCATCATAACAAAATGGTCTTGAACGTGAACGACACACCAGTTAACGTTGACCCTCACTACTGCATACATATCCCTTCTGTTAGCAACATTACTATAGGTACGAAGGGAGCGCGGTAGTTCAGTTAAAAATGGCGACGGACGGTATCATAAATACACGAACACACATCTGCAATTATAAACAAGCGTACGGTTCAAGTTTCTGTATACCTTATTACAACTACACACGATACAAAATTGTATAAACTTTAGTTTGTGAATGGAATATGTTATTAGAGCTACAGTAGCTTTTAAATAGATGTTGAAAGAAGTCGACGGACAGCTATCAAGACGGTCTAATAGGCGTAGCGTACGCCAGAAATAATTTACAAATTGCCTTGTTGCTTGAAAAGGATCTCAGGATGCTCGTGTGCTCCTGCTTGTCGCGTTTTCAACCGCGCCGTGTAACTTAATTCTAATAGTACGATTCATAAATAATAAGTATTCAATTATTATATTATATCAAAAATTTATTGCTGGTAGGCCTCTGTTACCGGAGACCGTCTTATTCTTTTTCGTTAGTATCACTCTTGACAGAGTGGTCGTGGTCATCAATTTAGATGTTGGTCAACATGTCGCCATTTCCCTCTGACGGCCGTCTTCCTACTTCCTGGAGACCGTGTAGGCCTGCATATACTACTGCCTATTTCGACGACGAACAGTAGTGTGCAAATATTGCTATGTTCCTGATTGAAGAGCATAGTAGTTAGTGAAATTACTAGAGTAATGAGATTTAATATATTATACTCCAAGATGACGAGAACATTGTGGTGCAGAGCACATCATCCTACCTAGCATCACATTGTTATAAGCAAGTATATTACTTACCCAGAGGATGAACATCTCACTCAGTCCTCAAATAAAGAAAATATATATTTTGACCGTTATAAAATCTATTGGTGGTAAGCAAACATTACTGCTTACTACTAAAGGAATTATTTGTGGTAAAGTTTGAACCTTCTGTTTCAATGCTTAGTTAAAAAGAGGAGGTACAATGAATAAATAGAGGAAATTAAACCTTAAACGTTTAAAATAAGAAGTGTTTTAAATAAATATTACTACATACATAAAGTAAGATTGTAACAGAGTGAAGTGGAGAAGAAAAATAGAGAGCTGAGCTCCCCCATCATATGAGATAATGGCTAGGAAGAGAGAGAAAGAGATATAAGTTAGCATAATGTAGATTTGATGGCATATCGTCAAACTTTAACTCTTCGCAATAAAAGTCTAACTATATAGTTACCATTACTCGTAACGGAGTAACCAAACGGTTGAATCACTAAATCTTAAGTGTTCTAACATTCTAACCTTGATAACTTATTTTAACTTCATCGGTATATTAAATGAAAGCCGTCTAACAATCCAATTTTTTTTATATAGAATACAGTTCAACAATTCTATTTGTACGCGAACGGTCTGACTTTTTGACGTGGGGGTGCGTTTTGAGGGTTGCGATCTCATACGGAATTTATACAGAGGGTTTAGAAAAATTGAGAGCGGTCGTATCCGGCCACACAAAACGCTTAAGGCTTTTGTTGAATGATTACAAAGGTAATAACTAATAAGATTAAAGTTGAGAGAGAGAATGATTAAATGACGGTAATGGTCAGTAGAAACTATTCCATCTTCATCTTCAGCTCTTTTGTAATAATTTATTTGTTCTAATGTTAATGTTAATTATGATATAACAAAGATAATAGATATTTTAAGTTATTAATATGTATAAGAAGTATTGGTTATTTAAAATTCTCAGTGTATCTCTGAACTGAATTAGGATTCAGTGGTCGGACCAAATGAAAATGTTGGTAGCAATACACAGCGAACACGTAGAAAAAAAAACTAAACGTAATTATCAACAGTATAATAGTTATTTTTTAAAACTTAAAATTTGCTAACCATTTCACGTGTTTTTAAGTGACAATTGGATTAAAGACGGTAACGTATGTTCGCGTAATACTCTACATATGTATCAATATAGAAATACAATAACGATGTAGTAGAATATCCCGCTCATCATAATGCACTGATGGTGACCATCGAACGAGTTTTAGTGGGAAGAAGTACTCATAACTCTTCCCTTAAGAAACATACTGTAAAGTTTACCATCATCCGCTAAGTTATAATGTGGTTATCACTAAAATATTCTTGATCAAACATTTGGCTAATATTCGTATGTAAACAGCTGATTGTATCAAACGGCTGTCTTCAGGTGATCCAAGGAATTCCATTTGGAGTTAACGGTATTTAATATAGAGATTCGTCGGCGGATTTGTCTGTCTGTCTGTCTGTCTGTCTGTCAGTCATAGCAGACTCGGCGTCGTGTATTCGCATTTCTCTAAGCTAAAACAATATTGCAGGGTATGCTTCACGCGTAATATTTGCGGGTCACTGACATACGGTAGTGTAGTTCGATGAACATCTGATTAAATAATCTTCTTAGCATTTGTCCCGTCTTATGACAGGATCTGCTATCTTACTTCATTCACTCCGCTTAGCTCTATTTGGGACGTCGCTGATATGATGTTATAATAATAGCTTATATAAATGATCACCATCAAACAGAGACCAACCAGTAACCATACCGTGTGATTTTTCTCTAGATTTTTAGTTTTATAGTAATTTTAAAACATTATACCTATAGTGACAAATATTTGTAATAAACATCACCATCATCTCACCTAATGGACGTCCACAGCTGGGCATAGGCCTCCCTCAAAGATTCGCATACGATCGGGTAGGGATTCATATGGGAGGATTTGGGCCGTTTCCCATCACGATAACCCAATGCGGGAAGTTTGTTGTTATCAGAGCCTTCTTCGTTGATTAACAGGATGCAACATAAGAAAGGGATGTAAAGGGTTCCACGCACAACAAGTCACGGGACCCAAGTCAACCTCTTCTGCTCGTGGTGCACCCTGTAAATTAACGAACGAGGCTCTGGCTCCCACCAACCCGCATTAGGCTAGCATGGTGGGAAATGGCCCAAATCCCACCATGTGCACCCCCACAAACATGGAGGTTTTGGTGTGGGCCTATGTCCAACAGTGGAAGTCTATCGGCTGATGATGATGACCACAAGCAAATGTGGTCGGATTGGACCTCGCGAGTTATTGTGCAGGACCATTTACATCTCGTCTACCGCCAAATGGCACTGTGTTAAGATTTCAGCGTTTAACCATTACTATCCATTTCCACACATCGAATTGGACTTGATGATGATAATGCTAACACATCAATTCTCTTTGCTCACCAACCGTTCAGGCCGTGTGTAGTCGGAACCCCGTATCGCATGATTCAACGCGAATACAATTTGCATACGTCTACATAATTTAAAACGTTTTCTGGAACTTTAGGATCGGACAGACTGTTTGTGGATTCTCCTCGTCCAACCCGTTCTGATTTTTGAGTGGTTTCAAACTCTCCCGCTTCCTACATATGCCCTTAGGTTAGATGTTTTATTAAGTTAAATGTTAATTTCTGATAAATAAACGTAATTGAAAGTTTTGGAATGCAGCAAATAGGAGTATTACTTGGAAACTATCCTCTTCAGCTGTTGTGTGATTTTAGAGACTATTATAATACGAAACAGAGAAAAATTTCAGCAAATCATTTTAGTCTTCGTAATATTCTTCATCATTAACCGAAGCTGTTTCTACTTTAGATTCGGTTCTTAATTTAGATAAAAATAAATCTTACGATTAAAGCAGCGCCATCTCCCGTAATCCGAGGGAGTGACTTTGCTATATCTCATCCCCGGTTCCTGTAGAATCTCCGCAGTTACTTATGTCACCGGAAGACGGCGCTAAAGTCGGATTAGTTGTCTGTTATCAGTTTTACAGTACATAAAACATACCTTCAATCGTAAACACTTAATCTAGTTATTTTAAGCATTGTAAATGATTAAATTATAAAAACGACAAAGTGATAATGTGGAACTGTTAGATGCAGGTTGTTCTGGAAACCAATTCCTATGTTTGATATTAGATGATAATATTGAGATTCAATGAAAATGAGCAAGCAATTTATTAAGAACCGAAAAGCTTGGAACAGTAAGCTGTCGTGCTGAGCCACAGGCACGGATGAAAGAGACTGCTGTAGCTCGAAATTCTAGCAAAGGAAATCATAACGAAGTCATCTATATTCGTATATATTAGATTTCCACCTATGTACAGACATCACGATATCTCTGGAACCACAAGGCTTGGAGACTTGAAATTTGGTAGGAATATTCTTCAACAAGGCCAAGGTCAACTAAGAACAGATTTTGTAGAATATTATTTAAAAGGGGTTGCGAAGGTGTTAATAACGGTAGGGGACTCCTGGGGCAGCGGCTTGCTGCCGGGGAGGGAATATTTTTGACAAATTTCAAATATTATTCTAACAAGATTTGAAATTTGTCAGAAATACAAACCGAGTATCTCGCTAACTTAATGATTAGAGTGTGCAGCCTTCATTCCGAAGGTTGCGGGTTCGAATCTTGGCATGTAGGTAACTTTAATATATAAGTTATGTATTTACAGCGAAATACAAACGGTGAAGGAAAACATCGTGACGAAACCTGCACATGAATTAGAATTTATTCTAAGGAGAGTGTGAAGTCACCAATCTGTGTTGGGCCCGCGTGGTGACTATGGTTCGTCGCCCTCATATTAAGGGTAGACCTCTGCCCAACAGTGGAGACGTAAATTGGCTGTTGAGGCTGAAATAACCGAAACCATACTATCTATATTACGGACCGCAAAGCGGCGAAGAATACATAGTGTTTTAATATGTGCTCAAAGTTGGCTCTCATGAATGTACTCCAAGTTATCTTACCGTTTCAAAACAGACTCCATCTATAAGCTGGTTAGGTTGTGATATAATATCACGATTGAACACAGTCTGCGACCTATAAATTGTGTTACAGTGAACAGTTTACGTCGTGTAAACACGACGCCCGAGGTTTTATCGCGTCGAGCAAATTCTATTATAACTAGGTCACATTTATCGGAGCTGAAGTTTGACGCAACAAGTCAGAAAATCCGCGATTAATCCGCGGGATTTCCATGGTTTATTACCGCGTCCAACGGAAGAGATTTCTCCCGACGACAGATATTACCTTAGTTGAAAAAAAAAAGCTTTTCACCGCGCAGCGTATTTTTTTTTCACTTCATTAGCAGTGTGGCGTTATGAGGAATTTTTATTCGTCGTAATAAAAATGGGATAACGTTATTAAAGGCGAGATTAAGGAGGCTGTAGCGGGATGTTAAATAATACAAAAACTGAGGTTCGACGTTTACGGGTGCAATTGTTACGTGAAAATGTTTAATTAACACTTAACCAGCGGAGAGCTTTCGTCTCTCCCGCTCTCTCTGTATAAGAAAAAGCTCAGTGCTTTTGTTACGTCGGAATAATCTCAGATAAAATTTTTCATTAAGAAGTTTATAATCTATGTTGCTTTATACCATAATTTTATACTTTGAAAAAAAAAAACATTACTGACTTAATCTGTATCTTCTATTTAGACTAAATTAATAAAACAACTTTGAACTGTACTCTCCCTAATAAAAGAAGAACTGTCGCAATTGGATCAATACCAAAAGATTCCATACTCCATATGTAGAGATCTCTCATAGTATCGCCTAAAAAAAAAAATTTTTGTTGACTGAGAGTTCATCATCATCAGCCACTAGACGTCCACAGCTGAACATAGACCTACCCCAAAAATCTCCACATCGATTGATCCCGAGCCAGATACTAGAGTCGTCGTTTGTAGAAGGTCATATTGGGAGGATTTAACTGAGGGTTGATCAAGTGATTATTTTTACTTACATGCTGCGAGTAAGTTGGTGTGCAAAGTTAAATCGGTCAGTAGATCTTTCTCGTTCCCACTGGTAAGACACCTCAAAGGATGAAACGTGGAACTGGTACTAGAGTTATCCTAGGAATGAACTCTCCTTGACCGCCTAACGAACGCGGTAAGCCGAAGACAAAGGTTGCCGACAGATCTTGTATTATATCTAGGAATATATAGGAGATCATAAGCAGAGATTCTGCGGGAACTGTGAATGTCTGCTGATTTTTTTTTACTTTCTTATTCCTTTTATGTCTCTTATTTATTTAAAAAAAAGTAACACCTGCAATAGAAACAAAAATCTTTGGAAAGTATTTGTGAAATTTGCGAAATGAAAAAAACTACGTCGTTTAGATTATCATCTTTTTTTTTTTAATTTTAGTAGAATATTATTCTTCGGGGGCCAATCAATGTGGAAATCTTTAGCGGAGGCCTATGTTCAACAGTGGACGTCTATCGGCTCTTGATGATTTTTCGTGAAAGCTTTTGGCATTAAACGAAATGAGAAGCCAAGTTAGATCTACGTTGGTAAAAAAAATTAAAATACCTTGCCGATGAAATTAGTTACAGAATATAAACAAATGAGGTACTAAAAATCCAGGAAAATAATCAGGATCTTGGTTAAGAAGGCGCTGAATACCAGCAGTTACATTAAGCTGGGTGTTGATAGAGCACAGTAAAGAACAGCTCCTCCAACGGGTTCTCGCCTTGTCGTGGCGGAGGGGCTTAGTAACCGTGGTCCGGTACACGGTGAAGCCAAGTGGAACCCACTCGGCCGGCCCGCGGCGAAGAGCTGGCCGAAGCGGCCGCTCCAGGTTCGAGCACCGGTTGGGCCTAACATCTCTCCGCCGCGGGGAGCCGGGAGAGGTTTTCTCCAGTGGCTCCCATGGCCTCTGGGCGACAGGTTCGGGGGAACCGGTCGCCCGCACACGCATGAGGTCGAGGAGGGGGCGCGCTGCATGTTCCGGCGCGGCCTGGAAAGGGAGGGTTTATCCCTCCCTCCCGAGGTGGGGCTGCGCAAGCGGCCAGCGCCGGCAGGGTCGCGGTTGGGTGCATGCGTTCTCGTGACCCTGCCATCATGGCGATGAGGCAGAACATCGTGGGGGTTTAAGTCGGTGCAAGTCCGACATAACTCGTCCTTGCCCCTGCGAGGACGAGTATGCGTAGGCATTTCCCCCACGTAAAAAAAAAAAAAAACCAGTAAAGAACAGGCTTCAGCCTACAATGAGCAGTAAATACTTTTAAACGTACTCGAAGAATTGCCTCTAATTTTTTTTTGTTTTGTGTATTTCCCCTTTGTAATTTCTGCTCATTTCGATTTTACTCCCTCGTACAAAAGAAAGCTGATCGCAGACAAAAGGCGGAATAAAGCGAAAGAAATAAAGACATCTCCACAATAATAGGATAATGGGCAACATCTAGGTATAGTTTTGGAAGCCTCGTTCAATCATTCATTCTATAATTAATATCAATCATTCTATAATTAATATCAATCATTCTATAATTAATATCGTAGGACAAAAAAACTCCTGAATTATCTATTCATCATCGTCATCAGTCGGTAGACGTCTACTGCTGGACATAGATAAAGATCTCCACATCAATCGGTACCGCGTCGCTCGCATCCAGTGGATTCTCGCGATTGTAACCAGGTCGTCGGTCCACCTTGCGAGAGGTTTCCCGACTCTACGTCTACCGGTACGCGGGCGCCACTCGAGGACCTTACTGCCCTGCACTGCACTTAAGTCTAGCAATCTTTTGGGCTATGTAGGTGACGTTAGTTCTTCAGCGGGTCTCCACATTTCTGATTCGATCGCGCAGAGAAACTCTGAGCCTAGCCCTCTACATTGCCCTTTGGATGACTCTTATAAGGCCGATAGTGAGGAGCACGTCTCGGGATTAGCTATTAGTATTAAGATAATCACTTGATACGGTTACTATGAAGAGTCGCCATTTAGGCGCCTTGTTATGACGTCACTGCACAAACTGACGTCACAACAAGATTATAATAAGACTAAGGCTAACATTAATGTGATACATTAATTATTATCCTAACACAATAATTAGACGGACACCATCCTTTACATGGACTTTAACATTTTATGCATTGTGACCAATAGCAACGACTTCCTAACGAAGCACCACATTACGCTCGTCTGTAATAGCATGCTAATATTTGGTGACCGGAACAGAGGCTGTGACGTAAGCTATCTTTTTTTATATGACGGCACAACGAAAAATTTATTGTTGTCTCGTTAAATTCCACTAGCTACAGCGCCCTTCATACCGAAACACAGTAATGTTTGCAGACTAATGTTTGTCGGTCGCAATAGGCGCTGCAACATTGATCCTTTTTTTATTGTATCGGGAGAGATATCTTCGGAAGATACTACCACTGCTCTGGTGGGAGGTCAGAGTTATTTGGAATTTCTCCCCACTAAATCCTCTCGGTGGTCTTCTTCAGTGCATTGGCAGTAGCTCCAACATCTCGTACGGAAAGCATTAGTGCCTCCCTGCACTCTGTTTAAGCACGACCCAAGGAAGAGTGAAAGCTCTTCTTGCAACCCCTAAGTTATACTGTGGCATTTACAAGACACTCCCATTTCGTGATCTGACAGCACCAACGCTCAAAGTTCGTGGAGCTGAAAACCCTTTTAGTCGCTTTCTACGACAGGCGAGGCTTACTTTAATCCTATTCTTAATAATCTGAGGATACTGGTATTAACTGGTGGTAGGTCTCTATTGCCGATCGTGTAAGTACTTTGCAAACATTACTGTCTTCCGGTTGGAACGGTGTTGTAGCTAATGTATTTACTGGGGTGACGAGACTCATTATCTTATGTCTCAAGATACGAGCGCAATATGGTGCAGTATATCCATCTTAACTATCGCTACGTTATTATGGGCAGGCATATAACTTACCATCAGGTGAACGTCCCGCTCATCTCATCGCTTGATTATATATAAAAAAAATAGGGCTGTATGTTCAAGGCAACAGAGATTAGTAAAATTGTAATATTTAACTACATCTCCAGCACGAGAGGTCTATCAATAATAAAATCATGTCTTTTATGTCTTAACTCTTTGATGTTATAATCATCGAGCTGATACCGTACCATTGTTTCTGATACTGATCCATCAGAAAATTCGATTAAAATTCACGGGGACTGTCGCGGCGTGACGTTAACGAGCGTGTCAAAGGGCCCGCTACGGGCTACGAAATCACGGACCACGTCTGTGACTCGAATACGGACCCCTATGCTTCGGTGGTCTATAAACACGCCGGCGCGGATTCCACGAATGACCACAAAGTAAATTATAAACAAACCGACAAATACTTCGTCACGTATTTTTTTTTTTCTATTATTTATCTGGAATCGTCGCCGTACGGATCTCTTTTGAAATTTGGATTATGTTCTTTAAACATCGAGACGAATGAAACGTTCACGTGAGAGATAAGTTATTAAGTAACGCCCTTCAAACCAGAACAGAGTAATATCTGCAGCAGTAAGAGCTGCAGTCGTACCTGCTCATACGGTCTCCGACAAGAGATTACTGCAAATAAAATTCTCATATGTTTTTACTCATTCATCAGCCAACAACTTCTGTACTACCTCCATGGTACAATGACTGAGAGTTTGCCTTGTAACATTGAGGTTCCAGGTTCGATCAAGAGCGGCCTAATATAAATCTACCGCTAGAACAACATTGATTTTATTCCTGTTGTCAAAGTATGAGAGCCGGAGTAATGTCAACGAGAGCTCATAATAATGATTGATGGTCTCGTTATCACTTACCTCCATATAAAATTTAATAAATATATGAGATTTTGATCTATGTAGAGATTCATCACTATATCTCTGGAACCATAAGGATTTTATAGAATCTTACTCCCAAAAGGGGTTGCAGGTCTGTTAAATTCTATGCGGGTTGACGGGCGGGAATATTTCTGACAGTTTTCAAATATATATTACAAATATAATTCTATATTACAGTCAGTAAAGCGGAGGGATAACAGCTAGTATTTTATCTAGTATCTATTAATATCTTCGTATCGCTTTAGAAAGAAATTTTTTACTCCAATAGAAACCAGTTTCTAACAAAAAATTGGAAATAAAGTTGAGCGATTTTGAGAGCAAAAACAGAGGTTTTATGTATCGACTGATCGGATGCTGTAAACAATAGAAATGTTAGTTCAATGAATAATCAAATTAAAGCTATAGAATGCATTAAATATACAAATGATTTGTGCACCGGTGGCGCTGTATATTATGTTAGTGTGCGGCTGCCGCGAAACAGCACCACCCTTATTCAGCCTTTGTTTTTTTTTGTTTGTTACACACAACACTACAGACGAATACATACATATTTCCAATGTTTATCTCTAGCTGGCATTTTAAATGCTTTTTCATGTTGCATCCATTCATTTTTTTTATTTTGACTGTCAAAATAAATTGCCGCCGTGCGCAACGCTCGAACATTGATAGAGCTGATAAAATATGTTATTTACACTCCGATAGTGGCTTATTATTTATAGCGGCTTTGTCAGATGAAGTTAGTGGATGATAGTTTGTGACTGTGATGAGGCAGAGCACTGCCGGATTTAAGACGGAAGATGATGGATGGAATCTTTCAAAAAAAGATAAATCCGGTGTGTTAATCGGACCTGAAATAGAACGTTGCGCGGCTGCGGTACTTCGCTAATGAAGGGCATGCTTGAAGGAGCAGCGACGCCCAGAGTCAACAGTGTACGCGTCATGTCCAACCCGGAAAGGAGGAGAATGGAAATATAGAAGTAAGGAAAAGAAATAAGTAATTTGTAGGGAGACAAGAATGTTTATGTGGATCAGAAGAGAGGCTAGACCGCGTACGCTCTCTCGTGATTTGATCCGTATGACCTGTGGGTCGGTGTGGTCATAGGAGGCTGAAGGGTGGTGTGAAGGCTGGTGGGTTGTCTCTTATTGTATAATTTTATTCACAAGTGAACAAACTATTAACCGGATTAAATAAAGTTATTAATAATATACAGAATTTATAAATATCACACTCAGACTTAGCTTGAGGCATTAATTAGATGACTTGATCTCAATTTCATATGTATGTTCATTTTGAATACTCCGGCTCTTACATTTTGACAGCCGAAGTATAATAACGCTATAAGAGGGGATTTATAATATGAGGGTGAGTAGCTGGACAGGTGGGTTTGAGAACACTTTATCATTTGGTAAACTCTATCACACCTGAATTTAGTAACGAAGCAGTTGAACTTAGTTATTAAGATAGCAGGGCACATTGCTCTAAGAACCGACGGCTGATGGGGCAGTAAGGTCCACGAGTGACGCCCGCGTACCGTTAAGGTAATATAGGGAGGCCTCCTACAAGGTGGACCGACGGTCTGGTGAGAATTGCAGGAACCCACTAGATGCGATCAACGCGGGATAGATCGATGTGGAGATCTTTGGGGAAGGCCTATGTCCAGCAGTGGACGTCTATCGGCTGATGATGACTACGACAGCAAAGTTAGTGCATAGAAAGTCTACAGTCAGCAATCGAAGGTATTAATTTCATTAATGATAATCCGGTTTGAACTATAGAAATATTTACCATTAGATAATTATGTTTAAGTATACACAGCTGACAGATCGACGTGGAGATCTTTGAGGGAGGCCTATGTCCAGCAGTGGACGTCTGACGGCCGACGATGATGATGATACATAGCTGTGGTTATCTTATATCAAATTTTGTTCCGCTTGATACACGAGTTTTGGATTGTGAAAAATGGACAGCCACTCAGCAAAGTAGCGTGGTATTCAAAGTGCGGGTGACACGGAGCCGCATTGTCACCAGGCCGCCTTTGACGGCAGCCTACTTTTCTTCCATGTGAAATGGCTGAAATAAGATCATTGGCCTCAAAGGGGAAATGCTGTTGAAAATTTGCCTTTTGTCATCAGTACTACGTTTTGGTGAAGCGAAATTTCCGTTTGCTTTAATACGAGGAGCCGCTTTCATTTATTCATACGCGACAACTTGGCGCTAGTTAGGATGTTATAACTGCAGCACATTGTGTTCGTTGCCTAGACTCAAGATGTTGAGTCCCATTACCTAAGTAATTTCAACTAGCTACAGCGCCTTCAAACTGGAACACAGTAATCTCTGCTGACTGCTATTTGTCGGCTGCTATAGAAGCTGCGGTGACACCTACCTAGCTGGTCTCCGACAACAGAGATTTACCACCAGTAAAATCTACTGCTTTAAAATATAATAAATCCATTGTACACAAACATGGCGTATTTGGGGAGTCTGAATTGTCCCGCCGAACCAGAGACAGAAAGGATTGTACCACGCTGATCGTCAACCTTCACTAGTTGGAGAGGCACTTTAAGAAGAAGAAGAAACAAATATTAACGAAGATCAAAGTTTGGATAAACATTTACAAATTAAATACACACACACACACAACACGCCGCGCTTCACTGCTGGGATTCGTTTCCTGTACAATCTCATTTGATCGTCGAAAAAAAAAAATTCGTCAGACGCGCAGTCACACAGTGTTTGTGAGCGAAAGTCAGCCATCAAGAAAATAATGTGAAAATGTCGCCGTACACACGGCCACAAACAACAATGAGCCGTGAAGTAAGCCGCGACGGAGGGTTATTTTAATGTGATTGGCGCGGGCAGCATCCCCCGTCTCGGCTGGAGTCGCGCCACTGCATTATTAATGTATCCCTTGCAAGCGCTACACACGGACCCCGCGGATCTCATGCAAATTTAAAATATAGTAAAATTTAGATTTTATTTTAGACATTTACCTAATATTAGATTCACCTGCTCATAACAGTGAACCGCTAATAAGATGGTACACACTACACCATATTGCGCTCATGGGTTAGAACCAAAAAATATCTAGTTTCATTATAACAGTAACTTCAGTAGTAACGACGCCTGTCACACCAGAAGATAATAATGTTTGTACACTACTGTCTGGCGGTAGGAATATTGCTTACCTATATACTCTCTGGTAATAGATACATCAGTAGTAAGGTTATTATTAATCTATTAAATAGTTTGGGTAGTTGTTTATAAAGTGCTGGAATGGCGACTTCGTACTAAAACGTGCTGCGTTGGCAGATCCCCTCTCCACTAGGTGGCCAGAGGACATAAGAAGAATCGCTGGGCGCCATTGGATTCAAACAGCACATGACCGTGCTGTGGAACATATTACAAGAGACCTATGTTTAACAGTGGAAGTCCATCGGTTGAAATTATGATGATAATATTACTTTTTTCTTCATCATCATTAGCCGTTAGTCGTCCACTGCTGGATATGGGCTTCCCCCAAGGATTCCTACATCGATCAGATAGGGATTCATATGGAGGGATTTGAGCCTTTTCTCACCATGCTGGGTCATTGCGGGTTAGTAGGACATAATTTCTTCTATGAATATATGTTCAGTTAGAAGAAATTATCATTATTAATATATGATATATATATATAATAGGCATCGCTGATGTTTAACAATTTTAATTTTATTATTTTTCTTTACTCTTTTTAACGAAGTTTTTACTAAAGATATTTAAAGATCAACAGCTTAACTTTTATTTTTTGAAATTTCTGTTTTTATTTATTTCTTAAAATTCTAGGACTTTTAATTAATAATCATGACAGACCCAATAATTCCATTTCCATAATGTTTTTGTTCCCAAGACTTAAAATTTTAGGAGAAAATTAAACAGTGCTGTAACCTTCTCAGAGCACGGAGAAGATAGAAGATAGAACCCTGTGATATGGATTTTCTGTTTTTTATAGGATATTCTAAATATTCAGTTCTATGTACATTTTCTATGGTATTTTTATTTGTTTGCCGCTCACCGTTCGTCATCCGCGACGTCGCTGCGTCCCCGCGTGCGCGCTCGCTTCGCAACTAATTATTTCCCTGCATTTAGTAATTCCCTTTGCATCGTCAAAGTCAATGAAAATATTAAATAACTTCATGCGACGGCGGCTTTTGTCAAATTTTACAGGTTTCATATTATAATAACTTAATTGTACTTATCCCTTTGTTTTCGCGATATACGAACATATACAATTATTGATTCTGTTATCAATTCTCGCTTTAGCCATTCAGAGATTAGTAGCAACAATACAAACAACAAGCTTGGCCGACCCCAACTAAAGATGGGACAAGATCTAGTAAGAAGAAGAATACAAACAACAAGCTTGCATCGAGTTGGATGAACTAAAACTATTGATGGAATACACTCCTAGTTATAATAAATACGATCTTGTTTTAAGGTGCTTTTTAAAAATAGTGGATACAATTTTATTAACTATGAATAACTTTTTCTGAATGTAATTACTTCATAAACCTATCTATATATCATCAACATCATCATCATCAGTCGATAAACGTCCACTGCTGGACATAGACCTCCCCCAAAGATCCCCACAAAGTTCATTGAGGGGATTCGGACCTTAACCCACCACGATCGCCCAGTGCGGGTTGGTGGGTGGTCAGAACCTCGGGTATTGTTAAGCAGGATGCTTTGCATGCAGGTGAGGTTGACTTGGACTCTATAAGATGTTGGGTGGTTATCTGTATATGTTTAGGAGATTTGATATATTTGGCACTGTAAGGCCTGAAAACTCGAAATTAGGTAGGAATGTTCCTTTTACCGAGTATAGGTCAGCTAAGACTGGATTTTACAAAATTCCTTCCCCAAAAGGAGTAGCGGGGGTGATACGACCAGCAAAGGGAGCGGGGAACAGCTGTTATAATATAAAGACTCGTCTTAATACTGAAAGTCGGAGTCTTCTCTCACAAGGCAAGGGTTTGGGTTATTTCCAATACCATGGCCCAGTGCGAGGTAGTGACTGATACAAGTCTACGAAACATGTTCTTTAAACATGAATTTCTTCTCGGTATTTTCCATCATCGTAGACTCAAGCTCCACAGGGATCGAACCCGCGCCTGAGGATTCACTGCTTCAAAAAACAGTAAATAAAAATTATTACCCAGGAAATTCTATTTCCTATCCAATGGGGTGCGTTCTAAACACTAAAGCACTTGTTTATTCGCATATTTAAGTATATGACTCGTGTATACCGTCGAACATGCTCCGACGTCGTCTTATATGCTCTTGGAAATGTTTCAGAGCGAACTTAGTGACAGGGAATGGTACAACGCTGTACAGCATCAGCGAAATAGTTTTAAGCTTCATGAAGTGACTCTAAAATAAATTTTATTAATAATGGAGAATAGATATAATAGAGTATAAAGTTTACTTATTCTTTCTTAACAATTAGAAAACTTTTCCAATGAAAATTTTATACAAAACCTATGCTTAGCTTTAATAGATGTTTTAATTATGTTAAAAGTATTAACAATAACTTTAGTATTTCTTTTTTAAGTTAATTAATCTAAACAGATTTTGGATTCACAATAAGTAAATACCAAATCTGACAATGAGGGTGAAGATAGCGATGTGTATTCACTCAAAATACTTTAGTTTGAATACAGGAAATCCTGTTGCGAGACATATAGTATTAAAGTGGTTGTTAGCCAGGAGGGGTTGAGAAAGTCCTTGTGACACACCTTTCAAACCTATAAATGGTCTCAGAACCAAAATAGGGACAGTAAAGTAACAGTGTACTTATGCATTTCTGTTTTGGTGAGTGGTCCGTAATTTGATGTTGTAAGTTTTATATTATCATTTATGCTCTTACCAGCAGCGTTCTTCATTCCTGAAGGTCTTCACTGCTGTGCCTTTGTTACTTTCTTTAGTACTTCTCTCCATTCAGTGCGGTCCTCACTGCTTTTCTCAATGCCGATGTAAGAGGGTGGTCCCCTGAGCGATTTCACCTGACTAGCGGCTAGATGACCCACCGCATTGTCTTTATCCCTCCACCTTGTCGACTACCTTATTTAAGAGACTTTATTGAGATAACTTTAAGGTAACAAATAGTAGAGAGCCTGGCGTTAATGGTGATCGAGGTCTGTTCTACTGGCGGTCCGCAGTATACGAATCATCCTTCTCCAACGCCTTTTTCAATCTTTTTCCTTTGTACTGCTCACTTACTGCATATTAAAAAGAAAATGGCACATTCACAGGTCGTCGGTCAAAGTGTACTTACTGCGCTGCAGCACATTATTCAAATGTAACAAATGGGTTTTTTAATGGGCAGTCAGTTCGCGTAATGCTCAAGTGGAGCCCGGTGCGCGGCGATGCATTGGAAATTAATGTAAAAAGGTTAACCACTTCGTGGTATCGAAATGGAGCGATCTAGGAACGAGCATGCGATTAAAAACACATTTATGTTCTTAAATTGTGTATAGTGGTGGTAAGTGGTGCTGGAGACCGTCTCGGTGTAGGTACCACTGCTATTCCCATTCTTGCCCCCAAACTTAGCACTGTGCCCCGAATTAAAAATATTAGGGTGGAGAGAGTTAACATCTTAAGGAGATATATATAATATAACCCCAGCCTTCGCCATATTGAATCTTGACAGGATTGTCACATCATTTACCATCAGATGAAAGATCTGCTCTTGCTGAAAAAAATAGAAAGACAGTGGATGTAATACCACAGCAGTATAGTATTAGTATAGACCCTTATATAATTGAAATAGACGCATTTTTTTTATTTCACAAAGCGACGAGACGAGCGCGATATTCACTTGATAGTAAGCGTTACGCCTTTCCACATCAATGTGACCCTAGTTAGGATGGTGTACACAGCATCATATTGTTTTCCTCGCCTTAAGACATAGGATGTGAACGTTACCCCAGTAATTACACTAGCTGCAGCGCCCTTCAAACCTGACCACAGTAATGTTTGCACACAACTGTTTCATGATAGAAATAGGAACTGTGATAACTACGTAGACCGCCTCCCGTAACAGAAACCTTCCACTAATAGTCTGTACGTAGAGATCTTAATTGAGACAAGACAATCTTCGTCTGATAATAACTGACATGTAGTATAATAATTTATGACTGTTCTAACTACTTCAAAAATATAAATTATTTTTGATAAGGATAATATTCTTTTTTAATATAAATTTATAAGCAAACTAAAGAAATATTTTCTTTATGGACAAATAGACAGAGTGAAAGTAACAATTAAGTTTTTAATTTGGCGAAAGGAAGTTTTCAATTTGATGTGTCTTCTTTTTACTTCTTTGAGTGGGATTAAGAATAATTTTTTTTACATTATAAAGTATATTTCAGTCGAGTTTCAAAGTACAGCCTTAGGGGCGAGGAAAACGTCAAAACGTTGATTTTTGCATTATTAAACTCTGCCGAAACTTTTTCCTCACAGTTTCTACTTGTCTGCGATTTTATTTTGTTTCTGAAACATTTCAATGAACAAATTCTTTTTGAAATTAGCAGATCACATTAGTAATGTAGTAACTAACCGCATTAGGGCAGCGCGGTGGGAAATGGCCCAATACCTCCTTATGAAGAACTCCTACAAACGACTGAAGGTTGCGCGAAGCCCCTGGATGCATGCAGCGCAGTACCGATCGATGTGGAGATCTTTGGGGGAAGCTCATGGCCAGTAGTAGACGTCTATCGGCTGATAATGATGATGACATTAGTAAATGAATATAATATTGTTTTCATGCATCATCGCCGTCAGCCGATAGACGTCTACTACTGGATATGTCAAGTAGCTCTACACCGAGCCAGCGCTGTCGACATCTAGGCTTCCGGTGATCTTTATCAAACAGTGTACCTTCGAGAAAGGTGTCTAGGACTATGTCTACCGATATGCCGGCCGGCAGTACTTCGAGCGATGTTTTGAACACTTTGTGTAAATCTCACGCAGTACCGTGAATGCATTAAAATATGCCAAAACAGGTAAATCATTTGGTTCGGATGCCGTACTTATTGAAGTTCTGAAGCTCATGGAAGACAGATATGTGGATGCACTAACACGTCTCTAATCAAATTTATGATTCAGGTAATATGCCCGATGACCGGCTCAGATATATGTTTATTACCTTACCAAAAAAGGCAAAAGCCAAAAGTGTTCAAAGTACCGTACGATTAGTCTGATGAGATGACGACAAATAAAAAAAATCACAAGCAAAAGGCGCGTTGGACGTCGAAAAAGTCGTGACAACACTTTTTCGCTTGTTCGGGAGAAGTTCGCTGAGCTGACGGCCAACCTCAAATAGTTACGAGACACAAGAAGAAGAAGAAGTCAATAACGTTTACACACCCTTAAACGATCGATAAATTGACTAAATAGATAAGCGTCCTCAAGACAAAAAGTGAACTGTTTGACGAATCGACCGTTTTAAATGACAATGGAAATAATTATTGGTCGAATGGAATTCCGGTTGGACGGCACGCTTCCACCGGAACAATGCGGGCGGCGCTATTGTCGGTATGGAAATCTAATTGATTCCAGACCAAAGGTATTGAACACCGATAATTACATTTCGGCCGTAAAATATATATAAATAGAATTATATAACCTATATATTTTTATCTGCAATAGACTAGCATTTGGCCTCAATATCGCAGGGTGTTAAATGCCAGTAAACGTGGATTATAATGCTCGTTATACTTTGTCTCTAACGTGTTGAAAGCTGGAGTACAGCGTTTCTGATGCGGTGACAGATGAATGGTATATGGATGGCAGCTAGCCCAGTGGATCCACAAAAATATTACCACCAGTAAAAGCTCACATGTGAACCAAATATTGAATTAGGGACCTTCATGTCACAAGGCATATAGCCATATTCTAAAAATATTTACGTGTCTGTCATGTGTTCCACAAAACTCAGTCTATGTCCTCTGGTCACTTAATGGGCGGCTTTCCTGTGCGAGGTCACCATTTCAGCAGTTTAAGACCCCAACGTCCATCGCTTCTACGAGCTCTTTGCCCTGCCCATTATATCACTTGAGCCTCGCAACTCAAAGGTCTAGGTCGGTGAACATGGAGACCTATGTTCGGCATAGAACATCCATCGGTTGAAATGATATATATATATTATCATTCCATTATATAACAATTACGTTTTCTCCATTAAAACTAGATTCTCTTGTAATCTAGTTTAGAATAAAAACAAACTAGACCGTTTTCGTCACTCACGTGATTTTTTCATTATCACGGTGTAACAAAGACCCCACGAAGTCAGATAAACAACTTGATTAATTGCTTACAAATATTCAAGTGGTCACGAAACGCGGCTGCTCCTCACCGAAACGCACTTTATTATACGCTGAATTAAAATTTACTATTGTACATCTGTTTATTATATTAAGCTCCTTTATAACGCTCTATGTATCGCCTTCAGCGGTAAACATGAATTTCTTGTCAAGATTAAATATTTGTATAAAATATTTTTTTTCTAAAACGAATTTAAAGGTATTCATATATCATATTTAGAATAAATGAATCGCACTTTATATATATATATACATATTTTATATAAATTTTTAATATATATATATATGTCAGAGATTGGAGGACGGAACGACGACTGTCAATCTATTTGAGAGTATTGGGGATACGGGGGTGAGGAACACTGTGGTTGATAGCTGACATGTCAATTGAAGAAAAAAATAAAAAAAAGTGGCGCGGTCAACCGTCACTTTGGTGATAAACGTAACGGTGAACACAAGTGCAGCCAACCTGCGTCAGACTATGCCGCGTTGCAAAAGTAATCCATTGTCGTCGAAGTCGAGTATTGTGATTGTATAGTGAATTAACTTCTTCGATTAAAACCTATTGATTGTATAGTGTCTTATTTCCTGAATCTACGATAGATGAAGAGCTGAGAGACGCATGATGCTCACATTTTTCCACGTTGCATATGTTATAATACGGAATATTTCTTTTGCCGAGTATAGAATAGGTAAGGAATTTTACAAAATACTAAGAGGAGTTGCGTGAGTATTACGAAAAGCAAAGCTAGTATCGTATGTATTAGTTAAGAGGTGATCTAGACTAATAACCTCTTCTCTATCTTCTCCCAAAAAGACCCTAGGAGTAGATGAGAAATAGAAAAATTGGATTGGAACTTAAGCAAGTTATTAGTATTTAAAATAATCGTATCCAATGTAAGCTATGTTGGATGCAAAATCAAATTAACCATTATTCGATTCATCATCATCTGAACCAATAGTATCCACTGCTGGACAAGTATCTTGTAAGCCATTATTTTTTATTAAATCGAAACAGTACCGAGGTATACTCTATATATTAAAACTGGACCACCATATAACAAATTAAGGGTAGACTGGGAACCTGTTTTTTGTTGTCGGCTGAAAACTAAATATTTCATTATTTGTTTAGGCTGTGAAGTAATATCAAACAATACGACGCACTGACGTAAATACAAATTTAATATTCATTATTTGCACAGCAAATACACGCACTTCGTAATATGTCTGCTTCCGGCACACGTTATACATTATTTGGATATATTGAAAAATATAACACTACAGGTATAGTTGCTACATCTGAAATTTGCTGTTGTCTAACGACTACGCTAACGCTTTGATTCTTTACATAGATGTGCCACATTTCAATAAGCGATAAGTCTGCTCCAGCTGATTCTATTCCCTTCTATTTCTATCGAGTCTGCTCCAGACTTATGTAACCCATCATGTTACATCATCACTTCATCGCTTATTGGTCTACCTCTTCTTCAATTCTTATCCATTGGATACCAATTTGTCACTACTCCCGTCCACCTTTCAACTTCGTCTAAGTGTCCTACCCATTTCCATTTCAGTTTAATTATTAACAGAAGTATGTCTGCAGCTGCTTCTTGTTTTTTCTCAAAATTTACTGTTTCTATTTCAAATCTCATGCAACTTCTTTCGGTATTCCTCTTTATAACATTAAATTTGTAATTAATTAGGTTTCCAAAACTAACGTGCAAGGATTTCCTTTAAAGAAACTAAGGGTCGAGTTACTTTTCCCCCGGTGTTAGCTGTCCATAAATATAAATAGTAATTTTTATCAAGGCGAACTTCAATATTTGGCTTATCTAATGAAAAGTCGACTATTATAGAACCGTAGGTACTCGAAAGGTATACCGTAAACAACTCACTGTTATGCCGCATTAATCATAGGACTCATTAACAATGAGCGTTATCGCGACTGGACAAGTTTTAATGATACTTTAAAAGGGGCGTTTACTGTACGAATATCGTACTTTACCTTTTTCATCGAGTCCAATGTTTCAACGGGAGTTTTAATGTATGTCGGCACGCGAAAGTTGGTGATTAAAATTAATAAAATTAGCCCGCGTTCTCGGACAGGGGACGGCGGTGGTCCTTTGTAAATAGGCCACCGGTGGACACCAACGAGCCCCGACGTATAAAAGGGTTCACGTTTCTTGATTTGTTTTCTACGCGGCAGTTTGTTTGACTTTCACTTGAATCATCATCATCAGCCGATAGATGTCCACTGCTGGACATAGGCCTCCCCGAAAGATCTCCACATCGATCGGTACAGCGTTGCTCGCATTCAGTGGGTTCCCGCGATTCTCACCAGATCGTTGGTCCATCTTGTAGGACACCTCCCAACACTACATCTACCAGTACGCGGGCGCCACTCGAGGACCTTACTGCCGCATCGGCCGTCGGTCCTTCGGGCAACGCATCCTGCCCACTGCCACTTAAGTCGAGCAATCTTTGGGCTATGTAGGTGACTTTAGTTCTTCTTAGTTTTACTTGAATATTGCGATTTTTTGGAATATACGGATTAGTTATTTTTTTTATATAATAATTTAAACGACGAGACAAGCGGGACGTTCACCTGATAGTAAGTACATCAGGGCACGTACACAGCACCATATTGCGCTCATCACCTGAGGCAAAAGACGTTGAGTTTAGTTATCCCATTTTTGCACAAGTTTGCACAGTACTGTTTGGCGGCTGCAATAGGTGTTGCGGTGGTGACCACCTAACGGAAACCTACCACCTTAATTAATCTTTCTGCCTGTCATAAACAGGCACTATGGAGGGACTAACTTTAGATATAGGGCAGTAACTTTAATTGTGATTATCAGGAAACTATAGTAGCCAACTCAGGAGGTTTACGTTCAGATATATCACAATAGGTTCTCAGTAACAGATTCTATCGTATATTGCGATTTTATTATTAACGCAATACTGACGTCAAGCAGTAGTTAGAAATGTATATAACTGTTGTTATAAAATCAGTAGAGCTAATTATATAATACATAAATATATATAACTAGTCTGGCCAAAAATACTGTTACATAAAAACTGTTCTTTTTAATTATTTTCAATTTGGAACACGTACATTATTTTAAAAACTTCTTTCGATTTTGCGCCATTTCACATAGTTTTTCGTGTTCATTATCAAATTACAATATGGAATGGGGTGGGGGTGTTAAAGAAAATAGGATTGCAGTGATCGCATTGTACGAAGTGGGTATGGAGCTGGTCCGGTCGGTCATATTTCAGACACTTTAAAAGCTTGGTATCAGCCGTATGTTCGTGTATCGTATTATCAACAGATACAACACTTCCTCTGACGAAGACCAGAAAATATCAGAGCGGCCGCGTGCTGTTGGGACTACAAAGGACGTTAATGCTGTTAAAGTCAGAATTCGTCGAAACCCCATTAGGAAGCAAAAAATCTTATCGCGACAAATGAAGATTCCCGCTATTCCCGCTAATTTTCACGATTGGAGAACACTACAATAAGCAAAATGATAAAGTATACGCTCACAGTTCTAGAGAAGTTGCCCAAGTGGTCGGAAAGGTACAACGTGGTCATCATCCTGCGTCAGTGATGGTTTGATGAGGCGTGTCTTATCAAGGAGTCACAAAACTATATTTTTGTGAAAAAGGAGTGAAAACTTCAGCCAAAGTGTATCAAGCTACAGTCTTGGATCGTATCGTGAAATCTCTCAGCGATACACTTTTTAAAAATATACCGTGGACTTTCCCGCAGGACTCTGCACCTGGTCGCAAGGGGCGAACTATCCAAGCCTGACTTAAAACTAACGTTCCGGGCTTTATAAGAGCTGAAGACTGGTCCTCATCTAGCCCAGACGTGAACCCTTTAGACTTCAAATTATGGTCAGTTTTAGACGACGTCAGCTCTAAACGGCACGGCGACATTGAGTCTCTTAAAAAATCTTTGCAGCAAGCAGTGGTGGTGGTGGAAATATCCCTCGGAAACAGCGTGTAAATACATAGATTTGTGGCCAAATAGATTAAAGGCCTGTGTAAAAGCCAAAGGTGACCATTTCAAATAGAACATTTTTTTTATTTTTTGCTGACACTAATAAACATGTAGGTAAAAATGTATTTTCATTTGTAACAGAACTTATGGCCGGACTACGTATATATATGTCGGATATTGGAGCACGCAACGTCATATTTTAATCGATTTGGTGGTAGTCGGATGTAGTAGTGGGTAACACTGAGAATGATTTGTGAAATGTCAATGTCATTTCGAGGAAGGAATGTATTTTGGAGGACAGACGACGATGAACACGAGTGTAGCGATCTCCGTCCGACTTTGTCGCTTTGCAATCAATTTGTTGGATTAAGAACCTATCGAGTCATTTCTTAAAATTCACAATGAATGAATATCGGAGGGGCGAAGAACATCCACATCCTACCACCCTCTCCTCGTTATATATATATACTTACAAGATGAAAAAGGAGTTTTGTTTGTTCGCCAAGCACATGAAAACTAGTGAATGTATCGACAAGTGAACGTGAGCAGTCGACGTGGAATCATTTGCTGATGATTAAAGACTATTGATTTTTTGAATTTCATAAATAATTTATACGTTTATTTCTAATTAACTCTTATAAATTATTTAATTTAGTATTGTTTATGGGGTTGTTAAGAAATGTTATTTTCGATCTAATTTTCGGCGAGCAAAAAGAGCGGGGACAGCTAGTATTAGTAAGTTAGTGGTCATTAATGTAGTGATTTAAATCTGATGGATATATATGACTCCATAGTCATCTCTCATCACGAGATCTCAGAAAAGTATTAGACGTAAACAAATATTTGGTAGAGATACTGCTTCTGCCATTTAGAGGTAAGCTATGAATAGATTTCATAAAATTCCCTCCCCAAAGAAAGTTGTGGGGGTGTGACGGGCAACAAAGCGGGAAGAGAATAGCTAGTAATATTATAAAGAGATGAAGGTTTATAAAAGTCAAAGAGGAAGAAAACTTTTTAATAACAGGAAGTGCACATAAATTATTTATGAAATTGAAAGGAAAATGTAAAACGGCCTTATAAAGGATGAAAGATGGGCCAGCGTGGAAACCTATATGATAAATATTTTGTCAGCCGATAACACTATTCCCACGCCTCCGGTTTATCAATAGCGCCGAAGGTCCTTTAATATCGTACGGAAGTTCCCTGAAAGTGAAGATATGCTGAATATTTTATTCCGGAAGGCAAAGAGGCGAACAAAGAAATGCGAGTTAGATCGCGGCCTAAATAAACGGCGCCCTTACTACCGGGACCCCGCTTCTCGACACTTCGAGTTCCGTTCGAGTCGAGTTCAGTTAAGCATTTCAATTTAAACATGTTATTTATGTAATGTAACTTAATTAGGTTTATAATTCTTTCACTGTAAATATTTTAGGTATATTATATAACTGATTCAGCTCGTAGGTATTTCTTTTTTAATAATGGGACGAACGGGCCATTCTCGTCCGACCCGCCCTTAAAAGGTTAGTACTAGTTAGTATGATATACACTACAGAATTATACTAGGAAAAGTCTTACTATCCTAGTATTATTATTGGCAACAAAACGTATCGTACTAGTTTTCTGTACGGTGGCAGAAATAGCCGCTACTGTAGTACCTACCTAAACAATCTCTGACAAAGGAGGCCTACCTTTTTTTTGGGTTTCGGGAGCGAAATCTTCGAAAAATATCCTCCTTCTGGAGGTGAGTAAGGGTTATGTGAGATTCTTACTAAAACACACTCGGTGGTCTGCATCAGTGCATTCGGAGAGGCCCCGGGATCTCTTATAGAACGTACCGGTGCTCCTCTAAACTTTGTGTTAACGCCTCTCTGAAGAGGATCCTAACCCTCCTAGGCCCCCTCCAACGGGTTCTCGCCTTGTAGTGGCGGAGGGGCTTAGTAATTGTGGCCCGCGCCACACGGTGAAGCTAAGTGGAACCCACCCGGCCGGCCCGCGGCGAAGGACCGGCCCGAGGCGGCTGCTCCATGTTCGAGTACCGCTTGGGATAACTGGAGCTCATTGAAGTGGCTGGGGGACGCAGGGGCGGCTTTATGCTGTCCTATACGGCCAGGCTGCGGGGGCGATTTCATACTTCCCCTGCAGCTGAGGTGGGGTCGCGGAGGGAGTACCCTCTGCGACCAACCGGTGTCGCACCGGCGATGCGGCGGTGGTAGGGCCGCGGGGGAAGAGGAGTGTCGGTATTACCAAGCGCTGTTCTCCCTATCCTCCGCGGCCGTTGACGGGTAGCGGCGGGCCCGACATCTCTCCCCCGCGGAGAGCCGGGAGAGGTTTTTCCAGTGGCTCCCATGGCCTCTGGCCGACTGGTTTAGGGGAACCGGTCGCCCGCGCAATTGCAGGAGGCCGAGGCTGCATGTTCCAGCGCGCCCTGGAAAGGGAGGGTTCATCTCTCTCTCCCGGGGAGGGGCCGCGTAAGCGGCCAGCGCCAGCAGGATCGCGGTTGAGTGCGCACCCGCGTCTCCGTGACCCTACCATCAGGCGATGAGGTGTAACATCGTGGGGGTTTTAGTCGGTGCAAGTCCGACATAACCCGTTCTCGCCCCCGCAAGGACGAGTATGCGTAGGCATTTCCCCCGCGTTAAACAAAAAAAAAAACCCTCCTAGGCACCATCGCTGAATCCACGTAGGTTCGGTTGTTAAGCGATAAGGGCCCCTATCCTCAAGGTCCGCGAAACTTCTAGACCCTCTTAGTCGTCTTCTACAGCAGGGTTTAACTTAGTCCTATCCTTATTAGCCCGAGACTACAGAGCTGAAGGATGATCTACTTAGTAAAGTAAACTCGGCAATATATCAAATTATAGCTCCAATCTAGATATCTAGAATATTGTTAATACATTAAAAGTTACAATATTGAAGATCACTAAATAATTTAACAGACGAGACAATTCAAATGAGTTCCCTGCCAACTAAATTGAATGAGAAGGAAGTCGACTTCTGATGGACCCATGTCAAAGTTAACGAAAGACGATTTAAAAAAAAATATCATGTTAAAGGCATTTTATATTGAATCTAAAATAATTCGTCTACAATTGAAATGATAATTGTAATTGTCCAGCAGTGGACATCGGTCGGCTGATGATGGTGATGATGATGAAATAATAAAACTGTTGATTTACAAACATTTAAATATAATAGTAAAAAGAATCCAATAAACAGTTAAATTGCTTGGAGGTTAAGATTAAGAGAAAGTTAACCGTGTCACAAAACTCGATCGAAACTAGAATGTAGTGAACGGATGGTAAGGTGAAGGAATGGTTCCACCAGGTCGATCCCGCCCAGGGCTACGTAATTATTTATTTAATACACTCGAAGGCTAACAGCGAGAAGATAATTGTTCCTATAAAATCAGCTATGAGAGCGCGGCGGACCCTCGCAAAATAGGACCTCGAGATTTACGGAGGTCTGCTGAGCAAATTTAAATATTCAAGTTTTATGAAGACGGCTCACCGTGGTAATAGTTATATAAAGTGTTAGCGAAGAGTAGTGATGATGAAGAGTAGTATTTGATGGTTTTAGCGCCAAAAGAAACTTGATGAATTTTTTTACAGTTCATTGAAACTAATTCAATCGGAAGTTCTTAACAATTTTATGAAAGTGTTGATTTTCAAGGTTGATCCTGGAAAACGTGCACCTGGTTGACACGGCATAAAGGAGTAACTTGGGTTTAAATACCACCAGTTAAGAAGAATAGCTGAGGATCGAATTGGTTTTCTGAATCTGATCGTCAAACTTCAGTTTCAAGAGGTCACCTAATGATGATGATGATTTTCTCCACTGGAATTATATATTTGATACATGAGTTTTATTTTTTGCAGAACTTAGGATATATTCTGATACAAATGCGAAGACGAAAGTTATTGGAGTAAGGGTACTTGAAAGTCGTAAGAACCTAAAGCAGTTATTAAGTAACATTTTATTATAAGCGATACAATAGGTTAATGACCTTAGTCTTGGCGCTCCAATATATGAGAAAATCTATAAAATATATTAAGTTTTTATAAGTACGTATCATTTCGTGATTTTTAATGAAATAGATATTAAAGAGAGAAAGGAAAGAGAGAACGTACTGGTGGTGATCTCTATTGCTGGAGACCATCCTATTGCAGCCGACAAACTGTAATCTGCAAATATTACTGTGCTCCGGTTTGAAGCGCACTGTAGTAAGTGTAACTACTGGGGTAACCAAGACTCGATAATTTGTCTCAGGGGACGTTCGTAATCTGTTCTGGACAGGTCTCGTCGTTTAATTGAATGAAAAAAAAAGGAAGGATGCCATAGAGATATAGAATAGAGATAAAGAATTACATATTTGTAGAAAAAGATTAAACAGCTGATTTTCTTAATAATCCTTTTATATATATATCGTAATTAAAATGCAATTCTGAGGGTAATCGGGTAATCTGTTATACTAGTCATTCATTTGAAAGCCACCCTTGATATTTAATAAGGAGTTCTCTTGGTGTTAATTTATTTAATAAATAACGAGTGCACAGCCCGCTGGATATCCGCTGCGTCAATTGACTACCGACAAGTGTCCTCCTATTCAGAGATAAAAAGTCTTATCCTTGGAAATGTTGTCTGGCTTCCTGTAATAGTCTACAGTGAAAGAATTTAAAAAAAAGGATATATATGAAAAGGATATCTCATGCCATTGAACATGTGCGGAGACAGAAGTTTAACTTAATGTGAAGTTGCGAAAATTCCTAATGAATGTGTAATAAGTGCGGACCACACTTGAGACTTCATTATGCGTGGAGTTGGGGGTTGTGCGTCTTTTATTGTAATTGAAGGACTCGCAGGACTATTAATTACTTAAAGAAGTTTTAATACTATCGCAAGGAGGTATCTAATCCTAACGTTATGTTCTAACGCAGCAAGAACTTCAGCTCTACTTGTAAAGACATCTGAAAGTTTACATACGAATTGATTGATGATAAGGATCAGAGTCTGATTATACATACTGCTGATCAAAAATATTAATCATTTATTTAGCCACAAATGGGTTAATTCTACAGTCCAAATTACCCACATGCGATAAAAACCTAGTGGATGATGAAGCCAGTTTAAGAGTTAAAGTATTTTAGATTTCATGAATTGATAATGGGACACAGCGATGATATTATGAGGAATATTTGGAGGAGTAGTTAGGATTTAATTAAACCTCATCATCATTATCAGCCTTTTTTTATCCACTGCTGGATATACGCCTTTCCCAATGTCTTCCACCAAATACGATTCTTAGCTTCTCGCATCCATCCACTTCCAACCCTCTGATGATGTCGTCGGTCCTTCTGGAGGGCGTTCTACAGGTCTGCGAACTGTACGCAGCCTCTACTCTAAGACTTTTCTATCCCATCGGCCGTCACTGACACGACAGACCTGGTCGGACCACTGCCACATCAGCTTGCAGATTTTGAGGGCTAATTCGACAACTTTAGTCTCCCGTCGAATTCCTTCGTTCCGGATTTTGATCCTTAGAGAAATATCAAGCATAGCTGCCTCCATCGTTCGCTGTGCTACTTTGAATCGGTGGACCAGCACCATGGTCAGATGCCATGTCTCTGCGCCGTAAGTAAGGATGAGTGGCGTTATTAAACCTACCACCGTACAAAGTCCATAAAATATAACTTGGAGTCGAACCAGGGACTTCCATGCTACCAGACAAACCACTGGCTACGGAGGCGGTTACTGTATACTTCAAGTTTAATAGATACAGTCAACAAAGATAACATCATTAACTATATGGGGCTAAGTTACAGTCCACTTCAGCTTCTCGTGTTCAGTACTAATTATCCACAGTCTGATGATGAAGATAATATTAGTTTTTACAGTATCCGTGTATACTGTAAGAATTGTCAGGGATGTTCGCCCCATGCAGACCAATAAGTTCTGCATATCCTGGCTCCCTACATTTATCTAAATAATAAGCTTTCAACTTACTGTAAGGGTACCCCATTATACTTTAACTGTTGCTAAATTGGTAAGTTTATTTCTAAGTACCGATAAGCACAGAAGTTGGTGGTAGTAGCTATTGCCGGAGACTGTCTAGATAAGTACCACCACAGCGACTATTTCTGCCGGTAAACAGTATTGTGCAAACATTGCTGTGTTCCGGTTTGAAGGGCGCCGTAACTAGTGTATTTACTGGGATAACGAGACTCGACATCTTATGTCGCAGGCGACGAGCACGATATGGTGCTGTATATACCATTCTAAACGTTATATGTCAAGCGTATCACTTACCATCGGCTAAGCGATCAGCTCGTCTAGACGCTTCGTAGATGGATTTGGTGCTTAGTTTGTATACCCTACTCGTAATCACAGTTCACATCTCTGGGAATAAATTAGGTAGGCTTGAAGGTATAGTAAGGAAGCATATTCTTTTTTTTTATATTGATTCAAATTTAAAAAATATATACATATATAGTAACAAAAGGTGGGTGGGGTCGGAGTGTAAGGGGTCCCGCACAACAGCTCACGGGACCCACGTTAACCTCGCCCGCTCAGGGTCACCCTGTTAATCACCCCTCCAACGGGTTCTCGCCTTGTCGTGGCGGAGGGGCTTAGTAATCGTGATGCGGAACACGGTGAATCTAAGTGGAACCCACCCGGCCGGCCCGCGGCGAAGGGTTGGCCGAAGCGGCCGCTCCAGGTTCGAGCACCGGTTGGGATAACTGGAGCTCACCGGAGCGGCCGGGGGCCGTAGGGGCGGCTGTGTGCTGCCGTAGCGGCCGGCTGCAGGGCCGGTTTCATACCGCCCCTCACAGCCGAGGTGGGGTCGCGGAGGGAGTACCCTCTGCGGCCAACCGGTGTCGCACCGGCGATGCGGCGGCGGTGGGGCCGCGGGGGAAGAGGAGTGCCGGTATTGAGATGCGCCGTTCTCCCTATCTCCTCCGCGGCCGTTGACAGGTAGCGGCGGGCCTAACATCTCTCCGCCGCGGGGAGCCGGGAGAGGTTTTCTCCAGTGGCTCCCATGGCCTCTGGGCGACAGGTTCGGGGGAACCGGTCGCCCGCACACGCATGAGGTCGAGGAGGGGGCGCGTTGCATGTTCCGGCGCGCCTTGGAAAGGGAGGGTTCCTCCCTCCCTCCCGAGGTGGGGCTGCGCAAGCGGCCAGCGCCGGCAGGGTCGCGATTGAGTGCATGCGTTCCCGTGACCTTGCCATCATGGCGATGAGGCGGAACATCGTGGGGGTTTTAGTCGGTGCAAGTCCGACATAACTCGTCCTCGCCCCTGCGAGGACGAGTATGCGTAGGCATTTCCCCCACGTAAAACAAAAAAAAAACCCTGCTAATCAACAAACGAGGCTCTGGACCCCGCTAACCCGCATTGGGCTAGCGTGGTGGGAAATGGCAAAATCCCCCCATATGAATCCCCATCCGATAGTGAGGGTATCTTCAGGGAAGGCCTATGTCCAGCAGTGGACGTCTATCGGCTGAAGATGATGAAGTCACAAAGAATATACGCAGTAAAGTGGAAAATACTTCCCTTACTACATCTTCTTACTGTACGATCCTTTACACTTCTTTATCCAACGCTATGGAAGCCAAAATTAAAAAAAAAAAGATAAGAGAAATATTATTCAACCTTACCGGTCTTGATTAAATTTTTATCCGCCGACGCTCCAATTAATTTTCCAGATTTTCTAAGGTCTTAGTCTGTCCTCGGGCTGGATGTCTGAAGTTTCAGGGTCAAGATTTGAATAAGAAATTAATTAAACGCAAACGTTTCACCCTCCATTTCTAAATGTAGAAATATCTTTAGTGCAATCTTAAATGTAAGAGGGGTTTCATACATACTAAACGCGGTGGGGGAGCTGCTGGGGGTTACTTTAATCCTTACCATGTAGTCTCTGAGAGGGTTACTTTAATTCTTGCCATGTAATCTCCGGCTGTTAAGAATAGGACTAAGGTAAGCCCCGTCTGTCGTAGAAGGCGACTAAAAGGATTTGAAGAAGAGGTTAAACGAGCTGGAGATGAACGACAAGTACCAATGTTCTAGGGCTTGTAGCGCCGAAGCAAGGATGCCGAGGAGGGCTACATCCCTCCCCGAGACGTGCTTTAAGAGTAATGTCGGAAGGCACCGGAGCGTTCCGTAGGAGATCCCAGGGCCACCGAAGGGGTTTTAGTGGGTATAAATCCCACATAACGTTGTCTACCCTCAGAAGCAGGCTATCTGTTTAGAAGATACAATAACAAAAAAAAAAGTAAACCACGAATGATATAAAAACTTATTTTTTTTTTCAAGGTTTGTCGTTCACCTGATGGTAAGTGATACGTCTGCCCATTATAATGTGACGCTAATTAGGATGATATACACTGCACCACATTGCACTCCTCGCAATCTACATTGCGCCATCATGGTGGTAAATGGCCCAAATCCCTGCGGTGTGAATCTCTTACAGTGGAGTTCTTGGGGGAGGCCTATGTCCAGCAGGGCGGTGGTGCCTGATCACCTAAGAGACAAAAGCATTCGAAAATAGATCCTTATTTATAGTATAGGTTTTTCTATAGTTTGTATGAGTATTAGATGTATGGGATGAACAAATCGAAAGTGGATGTTGTGTGAAGTGTCTGCGGCAGCCTGGGATTACCATCGCGGCAGCTCGCGGCGCCGCCCCGAGTCGCCGCCGGAGCCTCCAACTATTTGACTACATTAATCGGCCCGCCGACCTCGTCTCGACAGCCACGCCCACACACCGCAAGATCCACATCGAGCCGGTCTCATTTATTTATGAGCCGACTCACTACACCCACGAACCTGCAAAAGCTAGACCGCAAACCAATTGACATCTTGAAGTCTAGATATCAAGACTTAATGTCGGTTGATGAGCAATAGTCTCTTTGTAATCGATATCCGGTATTTTTTTAAAGATAAACTACTTTTTACTAATGATCTCTGACGCGGAAGATCTAGGTAGTTCCCACTGCAGTTCCTATTTCTACCACTATGTTAATATGCAAACACTACTGCATTTGAAGGGAGTTGTTATGGTCAGGCGTATTACTTACCATCTAAAACAATATAAAAATAAACAAACTGTAGTTAATATTTTCACTAGTTCCGTGATGATTAACTGGATTCTCACTCTCTATGTAAACTTACAGATTAATGTGTAAACGGAGCCGCCGCAGCCTCAGGTGATTCCCAGATTAGCTTTCCCTACCTACCCTCTCCAAGTTAAATGTAGGTTCTATTTGCCTACGTCTACGGAACGAGATCCAACTTTGCTTTTGCTTAGCTATGGCACGGAATTCAAACGATATTCAAGCATTTAAATCTTTTAGTAACTTAACAGCTTTTTTTTAACATACGTACAGATATCACTTTTTTTATTTGATAAGATGAAGAGGACCGAAGTTACGATGGATCAGCGCTAACCTCGTCGCTTTGAGATATGAGATATAAATCTCGTTACCGCCGTAATATATCCATCTGGACGATTTCCTTGGATACCCTTTTACTTTGGGCATCATCATCATAAGTCGATGGACGTCTACTGCTGGACATCTTCAACAGACGGTAAGCATGATCTCTGTCTCCGCCGGGCACTAGAGGCGATCGTTTGTAGGCATTCGTTGGGGGGCGATTTAGGCCATTTCCCACCACGCTAGTCAAATGCGGGTTGATGGTAACCAGAGCATTGTTTGTTGATTAGCAGGATGCACCACAAGCAGGTGAGGTTGGCTTGGGTCCCTTGAGATGTGCCCCTTACACCCCTACTTACTTTGGACGCAACGGAAGAATTACGCTGGTCAAAACTCCACGGTAAATCAAAGCTTTTAGCAACGGAGACCTATCACCGGTATATACTGCTGGTGTTGACGCCCGTTTCCAGTAGGTTTCCACAACGGATCATCGGTCCACCTTATGTAGAGCTGTCCAGCTCTACGTCTGCCGGTATGCTTATGAAAATATCAGGAACATGATAAAGATTCTTCCAAACTGAATGCGTCGTCAAAACTGCATCGCATCAGTACAATCTTCAGAAACTAAATTGAAATCCTCGAGTAAGTCAAACGGAGGAGCAGACGGCGACTATCAAAGGACTTCTCTGTACTGAAAGGCTCCGAGGATATAATAGATATCTTTTGAAGATACACTCTGGTGCACACAGGATCTAGAATATATAAAAATCAGATTCATTTTAGGTATTATAATAATCTAGATGCTTATTACATATTTTTGTTTATTGTTTTTCAGTGACGTGAAGGGGTGTGACGGGCCTCGCACAACAACTCACGGCACCCTAGACATCCTCACCGCCTCGTAGTGCGCCCTGCTCATCAACAAACTAGGTTCTGGTTCTCACCAACCCTTATTGGATTAGCGTGGTGGGAAATGGCCCAAATCCTCCCATATGAACCCCTACAAAAGCGGAGACTTTTAATTTAAAATTCTTAGACTAACGCTTAAATGATAAATACCGTTACAGCAGATATTTTTCAAACTACAGCACCCTTCAAACCAGATCTTAATGCTGTCGGTTAAGTATACAATACTGTGCGACGAGGTCAGATTTGTATCTATTAGCATTACTGTTCTCTCTAAATGTCTCTTCGATCCCACACATCTAAATTGATCGAATGATCTAGATCGAATCTAGTAGTTATGACGTATTGATGTATTGCGCTCAAAGGTCACCAAAGATAATATAGAATGATTGTACAGTTAGTGTGAATACAAGTTAATTAAAAAGTAATGTGCAAACATTACTGTGTTCCGGTTTGAATGGCGTTGCAGCTAATTATTGGTGTAAGGAGATTCGATATATATCTCGGGCGACGAGCGCTGTGCAGTGCAGTACATCATCCTAACTAGCCCCAGGTTGTTGTAGACAGGCGTATCACTTATCTTCAGGTGAACCTCTCGTCTTTAATGAACAAAAAAAATATATATTAGTCATATGCCTTACCACTTAGTAAATATACTGTTCCTATTTAATAAAAACCGGAAGAGCTTGTTACAATTGTGCGTTAGTTGAGTTGGTATACACTGCACAATATTGTGAAGAAGTCGATCTTCCTGATACGCAATAAATTAAATCTCGTTATTCTAATTTCTCTAGCGTTAACGCCCTTTAAACCGGAACACCGTAATGTTCGCACATCACTGTTTGGAGGTAGATATAATAGCAGCGGTGGTACCTACCTAGACGGTCTCCAGTAAGAGAACAACCGAAACTTTCCAACAGGAAATAGGTTAAGAATGGGGGTAGAAAAAGAGCACAGAATACTCTCAATCCGATTTGAAGGGATTCGCGAAAGATTTCAAACTATTCTTTATCGAAGCTTGAGACATTAATTAGGAATCAGTAGTTCACAGTATGCAGAGATAAAGGTACAGCCGCAGCCACCGAGTTAATCTTCAAAGTAATGCTGTATTTAGTGCTAGTAAGGAGGTTATGAAAATAATTGGTTAAAAAAAAACCTTAGCACTAGGGTAGGTCAAGATTTTGAATAGGTAAGGATAACCTTTTTAAACAGGATCCGAGAACATTAGACACAACCGGAAATAGGTATAAATGTGGAAACTTTTAACCCCGCTTGGGAGCGCGCGAACGGGTCCAACCTTCCGATACCAGGACCTGTACCACGTGGGAAACCGTCAAAGAGGGTCGCCGATCGTTATCCTCACACAATAGGCGATTAGGAGATAGCGAGCGATACCGCGATACCGCGATACTATCGCAGCGCTTACCCGTAAGCTCTTCACTCCGGTGTGGCGCAAGGCATAAACTTTGACCGTTCATCCGATTGTGTACTTACAATATATACCATCAAGATGAGCAGCACATTTCATCATCATGATGAAGGCATTATGTCCATTATTAAATGGATAGTAATATCCTCGTCGTTTAAAAGTAAACGTTACACTCGACAGGTTTGGCCGGAAGAGAGTTAATCGTAGTATTTTAGTGGAGACCGTGCAGCTTTTCCTGAAGTCTCCTTTTCATATCCAGCTGTCCTATTAATTTTATAAACAATCGATAATTTATTAAATTTTATGTTTTTGAAAAATATAGATATTTCTTGTGAGAATTATGAAAAGTGAGGACAGGAACTTTTCTAGATATTTACAAACCCCTTTTTCTCTTTGCCGTTATAAGGAAATTAACTGTGAGTTATAGTTTGAAAGGCAGTGTAGTCATTATAGTAACTAAAATAATGAGGTTATAGTATGTAAAGACTGAAAACCACTTGGTGATATACATATTACCATCATCATCAGCCGATAGACGTCCACTGCTGGACACAGGAATAAATATATATATATATACATAATCCCCGGGTAAGATGAAAGCGTCTCTATATAGTTACTTTCCTACAGTAAAATTCACAAAAAAAAATTATTATATGCTAAGGACGGGAGTAAAGTGAAAATATTTTATAGAGCCATAAACCGCTGTTTCTTTTCACTTGTACTCCACCAATATAATACAATGGCCCGACTTGTTGTATTTACTGGTAAAGATTTCTAAATGCAATATCCCTCATTGCAGTCAGACGTACGCGTGTAGCATGCACAAATTTATACTCGCGATATTAATTTAACAGGGATGTGAATGTAATAGGGGTAGTAATTTAAAATGTCTTTTTTAAATATATAAAGTTATTATACATAAATACATAAAACAGTATTTTATAACGTATATACATATAGGGGTTTGATGGGGTGCCACATGACAACAACTTACGGGACCCGAGCTAACCTCACCTGCTCGTGTTGCACCCTGCTAATCAACAAGCGAGCCTCTGGATCCCACCAACCAGCATTGGATCAGCGTGGTGGGAAATGGCCCAGATCTTCTCTACATACAACGCCTTGTGTCCAGCAGTACCGGAGGTCATGCCGACTTTGTGGAGATCTTTGGAGGAAGCTTATGTCCAACAATGAACGTCTATGAGCTGATGATAATGATATGTATAAGTAAGAGATTTCCGCCTAAGTAAAGACTCATCACAATATCCACGAAATTTTACCCCTGATAAAAGGCGTTGCGAGGGTGTTGCTGTCAGCACAGCAGTGGGGGAACAGCTAGTATAATATATATTTGATTACCAAGTATTGGTTGGTCTTCAATATGTATAGCGGATAATTTGCGTTATTGTTTTTATGTTTGATACATGTATAAAGAGATATCATCTCTGGATCTATGAGTAAATATATATATATATATATATATATATATAATATATGAGAGTACAGACAGAATGCAAATAAGGGATGAACACGATAATACACGCGATAAACCTTCCACCGTTCCGCGTTGACCGCTTAAAATATTATAATTTATCATTAGAAATTATCAGTGACTCCATTGGATTCAACTGTCGGAAGTACATCCGGCGGAAGACACTCGAAGGAGAGTGGCAAATGAATTATAAAAAAAAGTAAGCGGCAATGATCGCGGAGCGCTAACAAGCGATCACAGACGAATTAATCAAACGGCGTCATTTACGCAACGTGCCGCAAGAGTTATGGGGTGGGGGTGAAAAACGAGCACCCCCACGCGACCGATTCGCTTATTTATCGCGTTTAAGCTCGGACACGTCTGTTCGCCAACACAAACTTCCGGTTCAGCTTCACGGGCTGCATCTCGTAAAAGATACAATAGAAAAAATTACTTGCACACTACTACGAGACGAGCGGGCTGTTCACCTGGTGTTGGGTGTGATGGTGTGAAAAGCCGTGATGGTAAGTGATACACTTGCCTGTAACAACGTGGAGCTAGTTACAACAGTACACAAAGACCCAAATTGTGCTCGTCGCATTCAGTCATACGATGTCGAGTCTCGTTACCCTAGTAACAACGACCTTCAAACCGGAACACTATTGTTTGGCGGCTGCAATAGGTGTTGGGGTGGTAGCCACCTAAACGGTCTCCGGCATTCGAGACTTACCACCAGTAAATCGTCTCACAGTGATATAAATGTTTAGACTATCGCTTAAGTGATACATGCCATTACAAAAGATACTTTATAAGGTACAACGCCCTTTAAACCAGTTTGCACTTTTATTCTCTTCGCTCTCGGGAGTGTTGAGTGACGTTATCCGTTAAACGATTCTAAATTTTACTTAATAAGTACTTTTTTCTTTGGCTGGTCGTCCACAGCTGGACATAGGCCTCCTCTAAAGATTCCCACACGATCGACTAGAGGTTCATATGAGAGGATTTGGGCTATTTCCGACCACGCTGTCCCAATGCGATTTGGTGAGAGTGAGAGCCTCCCTGGTTGATTAGCAGGATACACCACCAGCCGGTGACGTTGGCTTGGATTCTGCGAGTTGTTGTGCGGGAATCCTCACTCCATCATATTGCGCTCGTCGCTTGAGGCATAAGATGTCGAATCTCGTTACCCCAGTAATTACACTAGCTGCAGCGCCATTCAAACCGGAACACAGTTATGTTTTCATACTACTACGGCGGAGCTAGATGGTCTCCAGCAGCAGAGACCTACCACCAGTAAATCGGACACCAACCGCCGTCTAATGTCATTTAGAGTCAACGCCTAATTACCGACAAACGAGGATTACCGAAGGTGCCGCGTTTGCTGGCGGCAGAGTAACTAACTTTTTTGCTGCTTCCAGGGAATAACCGGGACCGCGGCGGAAGTCTCGCACGCTCAATAAAGTTAATTCCGGTGAAAAAGTCCGGATTTCCTTCGGCGGGGCGGCATAATAAAACTTTCGAACTACATATGTAACGGAGAAAAACTTGACGATAAATCACAAAGGAGGCCGAATGTGCTACACCCTGGAGCGTACCGTTTTCGGGGAACTGTTTTTATTTTATAATTTTTTTTTTATTTCATAAAGCGACAAGACTAAGACATTCACCTGATGGTGAGTGATACGCCTTGTCCATAAAAATTAAGCGATAATTATGATAGTATACATTGCACTACATTGCGCCCGTCGCCTTCAAACATAAAATGTTGAATCCCGTTACCCGAATAATTACACTAGCCACAGCGCCCTTCAAACCGGTACACGGTAACGTTTGCACACAACTGTTTATCAGCTGCAACAGGCGCTGCGGTGGTACCTACCTCTGGAAAACAGACCTACCACCGATGAAATCAGTGTTTGGTGAAATCGAAAAATATGTTGTCGATATAATGTATGAAAGTGAATAATTTCAAGTGTATTAAACAAAAGCAATTATTAATGATTATTATTATTGTTAAAAAGATTTATTAATAATAATTAACAGACTGATTATTTATAGTATTTTACTTCTAGAAGAGTCGAGAAGTAAAGAACGATGACTTAATGAAAATGTTATGTCAGTATGTTTGTACGACTTATTTAACTAACTGGTCTTGGTTAAGGTTGTATATCTCGTTACCTTACTAGTTAATTTAACTGAAACGCAAGAAAAAAAAATTATGCACTAGTTTGCACACTACCACTTAATATTTTACGCACGCGAGTAGCAGACGAGGCGAAGAAATCGGGAAGACGAGGAATGAAAATAAGGGTGAAGCCCAAGAGCGCACGCGATGGACAGTCACTGCGGATGCTCTTTGCTCCTTCTTGTGGTCATAGGATGTTAATAATAAAAAAAATATCTAGCTGTTCTTATTGTAGATCAAATGGGAGACAATTTAAGTAGTATACATAGCTATCTGATGATGCCTGCTATGTTGAAGGTAACGCCCGTAGTCGCATTTGGGGAAGGAATTTGAGGACCTATACTAGGCAAAAGGAATATTCCTACCAAATCATAAATCTCCAGGTCTTACGGTTCCAGAGGTATTGCGATGAGTCTCTCACTCACACACTCACTCAACAGTTTACGTGCCCACTGTTGGGGCATAGGCTTACCCTCAATATAAGGGCGTTGGGCCATAGTCGCCACGCGGGCCCAATGCGGATTGGTGACTTCACACACCTTAGAATAGATTCCAATTCATGTGCAGATTTCCTCACGATGTTTCCCTTCGCCGTTTATATTCCGCTGTTGTTACTTAAGTTCACAAATGTACGTAACTTAAACATTAAAGTCATCGGTACTTGCCGAGATTGCTCGCGAACTTAGGAATGAAGGCCGCACGCTCTAACCATTAGGCCAGCGAGCTACTGATAAGTCTCTACATGGATGAAAATCTGTTGTAGATAGCTCATATTACGCTGATGAGATGTTGGACGTGAGATGGCGGTGATAGCGGGCTAGGTGTGGCTGACGCTGAGATGGCGGATTTGTGGACTTCCAACATTTTTGCTGGCGAGCGGAGCGAGGTCGTCAAGCATAATTTAATCTTGACCTTGTTGACCGCTAGTGTTGGACAAATGACGATTAGTGATCGAGCCACATCATTCGAGGTGGAATTCTAGATGTTCAGTCGATGGGTCACCACTTTAGCAACTGGCGAAAGGGTAAATGAAATATCATTTTTTTTTTTATGAAGAGTGCGCCGGAAGTTTTATTAACAACTATTGCAGCTTCATAGATAACTCAACTACTGTCAAGTTGCGGCGTTTGAATGTCGGAACTGGTCTAGAAGTGAAAACTAACAAAAAATTTTTTTTTCTTCAATGATGGGTTTTTTTACAGTTTACGTTAAAGCAGAGGAATTGTATTAAATAATGCATTATATTGCGAATGAAGCAGCTGTACGAGTGCGGCGCCGTATCTAGTAGTTACTTAGAGCGTACATACCCGGTGCGCGGCCGTTGAGTTACTGGATCGTTAATTTTTAACCGAAATGTGCTCCGTATGCACTAATGGAGCGCCGTAAACCTTTGAAACTGGAAATGTTTTAAACGAACAAAGGAGTCATACAGAAATTTATTATTCACATCGCCGAGGAACGCGCGTATCCATTATATATGCATTCAAGGGTGCTGGAGAAAATTAAAATACTCGTTACAATTACCTACTCTTTTTGATCAACAGTCAAAGTTTTATGGACAGGCTAAGTCGGGGTTATGTGAGATTCTTACTAAAAACCCCGTCGGTGGTATGCATCATTGCATTCGGAGAGGTTCCGGGATCTCTTATAGAACGCGCCGGTGTATCCCTACACATTGTGTTAACGCGTCTCTGATGAGGCGCCAAAGCCTTCTGGGCACCATCGCTGAGCTATACGCTGTCCCACGGTTCGCTTGTTGAGCGATAAGTGCTCCCCACCCACCTAGACCCTTTCAGTCGCCTTCTACGGCAGGGAGAGCTTACCTTAGTCCTAATCTTACTAACCCAACACTACAGAACTGAATCTAGATGCCTTCAGTAGCCCTCGTGCAGTTGTGGTAGTAGATACCCCCGACCCATCTAAACTCTGAGGACTATCACTCAGAGGTTTATTGGGTAAAAAACCGCACATGACTTCCTCGTAAAATACAGGGTCTTTCCGAAATTTTTCTCCAAAGACTATGAAACATAAAATCTTTATATTCCAATGATAATCTTAGGAAACTAAATCAAAATACAGATACAGATACAGAGATCTAAAAGTCTAGAAGTAATACAATTGGTCTCTAACATTTCTGGCATAAGGTTGAAATAAATTGTTAATATTATTACTAATCATCATCATCATCATTATTAGCCGATAGACGGCCACTGCTGGACATAGGCCGCTCCCAAAGATGCCCTCGCCGGGCACCTGGGGCAGTGATTTGTAAGGATCATATGGGGGGCTTAGGTCCTTTCTCATCACGTTGGCTCATGCGGGTTGGTGGGAGCCAGAGCCTCGTTTGTTAACTAGCAGGGTGCACCACGAGCAGGTGAGGTTGGCTTGGATCCCGTGAGTTCTTGTGTGGGTGTGTTGTTGTTACACCCCTTATTATTAATAATAATATCGTATATTGTTTAACGCCTTATGTCAAAAACTACTTTTTTTTATACCCAACCTAGGCGTTTTAAACAGCAATATTTTATACCCTGTCGGAACGGGTAACGGCTTGCCTTATAACAACTGAGGTCTATTTTCCGTTTCCGGGACCATATGTAGTGAAATTTGCTTTAGAATGGTGGTGGTAGTGGTTTAAATCCGCCCGTGTTACCACCATTCTTGTTCCGTCTTCTAACTTTGCATTGTATTGGGAGTCCAGGTGTTCGGAACGAGCGTGCTTCATCACCACGTGAAATGGAGGTGAAGTGTTCGCTTATTGTCATTGTTAAGGGATGATAGACTTCGAATTTCAGTTCTGATTTTTTTTTTTAATCCAACTAAATACTAATACGAATTAGTAACATTTTTAAGATTAAAAAAGTGAATTATTTGAAAGTAGACTGATGACACTCGCCTTTTTGATGGAGTGTTAATAATGCATGCTGCTTCGACACTGGACCCTTACTACACTTTATAAAGAAACCATAAACAGCTACTCATGGAGCACTAAGCGAAATTACCTCACACACTCGGCGGAACTACTTTCAATCAAACGAGGTCCTCAGGGATCAGTTCCCCGTCAATTTAATATTCTATTATAAGGCTGATCATACAACGGTACATTAAAAGCTCTGCATATATCCTTATATAGAAGCACCCCCTCCAATCCGCATGGGGCTAGTGTAGTGGGAAATGGCCTGTATCCCCCTTTTAGAACCCATACAAACGAATATCGTGGGAAGTAGCTGGAAGTGAGCAGCACAGTGCCGATCGATGTGAAGATCTTTGGGCCTATATCCAGCAATGCACGCTCATCGTCTGAAGATGATGATCATGAGAGGCACTGAACTCGATATTAACATATTTTGAATATATGTTGGGTGGATTCCCCACAATGCTAGCCCGTTGCGGATTGGTGGGAGCTAGAGCCTCGTTTGTTGTTTAGCAGGGTGCACCACGAACAGATGAGGTTGGGTTGGATATCGTGAGTCGTTGTGCGGGACCCCTTACACCCCTGCGGACACATGAAGAAATCTCCACTATTACTGATGTTACTATAGAAGAATATACTCCAGTAGAGAAGGGTTGGATTCCTTCTGAGCTTGACCTTCCAGTGAAGGAAAACAGCGTAAGGAAGCCGACGCGTTCCTAGAGCAGGTTTATGTTTAAACTCGGCATCGCAGCCGCGACACTTCTGGTGACTTGTCCATGGACGTCAGTGATCAGTTTCCAACAGTTGAACTGTTCGCTAATTTGAAACGTAGATATATGAGACCTTACCTCCTACAACCCGCACTTGACCCGCGTGTTGGATCAATTGCCTTGACTCTTTCCTTCATGAGGAAAGGCCCCGAATTTAATAGCGGAACATTAATTATGCTGGTTACTTTGTTATAGCTGATGTTAAAGGCACAACTCACGCTACGTCCGAAACTATTGTACTGCAGACTAGTAAATTAGTACGTAGAAGTAGTAATATGGTTAATGATCTTGCATCACTTGTTTTGATGTAACCACCCATTACATAGCACTTGAGTAAATCAAGTAATTTACTTTTAACTTTAAACCATATATAAACCATGTAAGTTGATTAATACGAAAATTTGTTCTTTGAAGTAGTCCCTATTCTTTCTTCTGTATCTCAGGTTCTCAGTTTGATTTAGGGCCTACATGTTTTCAAGATTGGAAGCTGTTAAGATTTCTAGCACACGCTTTATCCTTTGGTCTCGTTATCATTTAACTTCACGTGAAATTGGGAGTTCAAATGTCAGTTTAACGTTGAAATCGAGGGGAGGTTATAGATACATACTCAAATGCGAAGAACATGGCGTGAGGTTCAAAAGGATATTACCGTCTAACGATAGAAAATACCTGGTCATTAAGTCACAGTAATCTCTCTATGTGGTCCCACCTACCCGCATTGGGCCACCGTGGTGCGAAATTGGCCCAAGTCTCCTCGTATGAACTCCAACAAAAGACAGCCCCTAGCGTCCAGCGGTACGGGAAGCGCAGGACCGATCGATGTGGGGATCTTTGGGGGAGGCCTGTGTCCAGCTGTGGACGTCTATCGGCTGATGATGAATCTCTCTATGAAACCCTTATTAAATCAACACATTAAAAAATATTAAAATAATTTAAAATTTCCTAGTCGAATAAAGTCAATAACGTAAGCCAATGTAACTTCTCCCCAGGAACTTTCTACGGACCACAAACAAAGTACACCCGCTGTAAATAATGCCTGTAGCACTTTCAGCGTGTTTCCGCATTCAATATTGTTTCCGGTCGGTTTTGTTGTCCTTTTATTTCACCGTAGGAAGTATTAACTAAGTTTCCGCTACGTGTTAAAATAAAGTTGTTAAATTAATAACAACAATGGTTTTATGTCGGTTGTTATGTTAACGTGAGATTAGTTTACTTTGCTTCCTAGAGAAGGGAGATGTTGAAGAATGCTTCGAACGGGATCTGAACTCGCGACCATGGATGATAAGGCCATCGCCGTAACCGAAAGAACTCGGCACTCTAATGTAGTTGTAGTAAGTTTGTCGCCTCCAATAAAACTTGGCTGGCGCAGAGTAATCGCAAACATCTCGTGAATACGAATGGGGGAGTCTGTACGACTGTGACGAACTCTATCCGAGTTGAGATAACTGAGGTTTTAACTTGAACAAAAAAGCGGAGCCCGTGCGTTAAGTCTAAGTCTAATCTACTTAAGTTCTTTCAAGAAGATAACTTCAAATAGTTTGTAAGCCAGAGTAATTATTATATGAATTAAATGTTAGAAATAGCTGTTGAATATCATGGTCAATAATGTCAGGACACGGAACCTATAGGTGTGGTGATCTTTGGTGGAAACCTTCATCCAGCAGCAGAAGTATATCGGCTAAGGCTAAGGCTAAGACCAGACGAGCGAGACGTTCATCTGATAGTAAAAATGCTTGCCCATAACAAAGTGGCTAGGATATTCCTTCCTTTTTGCTTCTTCGTCGTTATCACTCTTGACGGAGTGGTCGTGGTCATTACTTCAGGTGTTGGTCGCAAGCTTAACAACGTCGCCATTCCTCTCTGATGGAGTCAAAACATCGAATTGGGTTCGTCACAATAGACATTAGATGTTAAGTATCGTTACCCCAGTAATTTCACTAGCTACGCCGCCCTTCAAACCGAAACACTGCACTGTTTGTCTGCAGCATTAGGCGCAGCGGTGGTACCTACTCATACCGTCTCCAACAACAGTCACCACCAGAACAGAGTACCATCACTGCAGTATACATACATAGACCTTATCAATTGTACAGTTACATATAAGAATTATAGCTACTATTTCTAGTGTGCAAACTTTACTATGTTCCGGTTTAAAGGGCGTTATAGCCAGTGAAATTACCGAGGTAACGAGACGTAACGTCATGTCTTAAGACGAGCACTGCATAGTCCTGTATATATCACCCTAACTACCGCCACGTTGTTATAAGCGGGCGTGTCCCTTAACATTGCCGTTGAATAAATAAAAAAAATTAAAGTAGCAGCCTCCAAGTTATGGTTGGTTCAAGGCAGAGCTGGTTTCTATTAGTAGTTAAAGTTCATCCGCTGTGTACACAAAGGCAAGTAAAAGGCTGTTGACACGCTTCCTCAGTTCGCGGGCAGAGCGTGAACGCTTTCACGTAAGTTCGTTAAGTGAAACAACTGGAGCCTGGAGCCTGGAGCTGTGAATACAATATCGTATCCTTCGTTTCGCGCGCGAGACTGGAGGAACGAATTTTTTTTTTCAACGTTTACATATCTACCTGAAAATGTTTCACTGTGTTTGTAGTGTGTAGTTTATATATGCAGTTACAAGTGATAGATTACAGAGATGCAATAGCATAGAACTTCCAAACCATTGTACAGCAGTTCCAAACCATTGTAACATTACTGTGTTCCGGGTTGAAAATGTTACTACGCATTAAGAGTATTAACATTTGTGTGTACAATGTGATGCAGTGTTCACCATCCTAACATATTATTATGGCAGCAATAGCCATTTTGCGTCCACACTGCTGGGGCACAGGTCTACCCTAAATATGAAGGCGATGGTCCATAGTCACCACGCGGGCCCAATGCGGATTGGTGACATCACACACACCTTACAATAAATTCTAATTCATGTGCAGGTTTCCTCGCGATGTTTCCCTTCGCCGTTTGTATTCCGCTGTTGTTACTGAAGTTCACAAATGTACATAACTTAAATACTAAAGCCATCGGTACTTGCCGAGATTCGAACCCGCGACATGAGGAATGAAGGCCGCACGCTCTAACCGTTAGGCCAGCGAGCGGAGAAATAATCAACTGTTAATTTCAATTAGCAATCATATTATAGATATAATGTTTAGGTTAATACAATTATATTAAATTACAGAAGAGGTCAGAATAATATATATATATATATACATATAAAATTCCTGCTCTAAAAGAAGTTGCAGCCAGCGAAGCGAGGGAACAGCTAGTTTATACATATACTAACGCGCTCATCATCATCATCTGCCGATAGACATCCACTGCTGGATATAGGCCTCCCCCAGATTCCCCATCGATTAGTCCCGCGTCGTCCGCATCCAACGGCTTCTGATCTTACGGTGAGCATGACCTATAGCAGCACCAGGTCGTTTTTAGTGGTTCCTATGGGGGGATTATTGCGTATTTGCATTTTGCTTAATTAATTGCAATACCGATCAAGGATAGGGGAGTTGTTTGTTGTTATACAACATACTTGTCAAGTATTATTTAATATTACTCACAGACGAAGGGGTGTAAGGGGTCCCGCATAACAACTTATGTGACCCAAGCCATCCTCACCTGCTCGTGATGCACCCTGCTAATCGATAAACATGACTCTGGCTTCCAATAACCTGCGTTGGGCCAACATGGTGCAAAATAGCCCAAATCCCCTACAAACGAATGTTGTGAGAAACCGCTAGTTGCGTGTATCACAGGGCCGATTGATGTGGTGATCTTTGGGAGAGGCGTATGTCCAGCAGTGGACGTCTATCGGCCGATAATTATGATGAGGAACCGACGAAGAAATTGACTATAAAAACCGTCTGTAGAAAAGTTGTGTTATGAAGTAGTATCACTATTTACTATTCGTGTTAGGTTATAGTAAGTGGGGGGATTTGGGCTATTTCCCACCACCCTGGCTCAATGCGGTTTGGTGGGAACTAAAGCCTCGTCTGTTATTTCGTAGGTTTGGGGTCCCGTGAATTGTTGTGCAGTACCCCTTACTAACACGCTTGTTCATCAGACATGAAGAAATGTTGTCTGATCTATTTTTTTTTTATTCCTATAAAGGAATGCAACTTGGATATACTAAAAGTAATCGAAAGAATAATGATATTAAAGAGTCATACCAAAATGAAACTCTATCGCCGTTGAATAGAGTTGATTATCCGTGAACTGGTCGGTGCGGAGGCTGATGTGCACGCAATCAAATTCAGGTTAGCGTCGTCGGTCACCGGATATCTGCATCGGGCGTCTTGTTCGGACATTGTCGTATCAATCAGTAACCGACACGGAGCCTGAATGGAGGCTTTAATTGTGTAATTCAGGCAGTGTCCTACTACGATGATAAATTAATCACGTTACAGGATGTACGGCGCTCCTTGTTCGATTGTGTGATCTGAAGATAAATATGGACGATATTGTGCAACTATTGATTTTTTTTTATTCAAAAGTATCTGCGGAAACTCATCAGCCGATAGACGTCTGCTGCTGGATATAAACCTCCTCCAAAGATTCCCATATAGGTAGCGATTCATATAGGGGGATTTGGGCAGATTCCCACCACGCTGGCCTAATGCGGGTTGATGTTAGCCAGAGCCTCGTTTGTTAATTAGCTGGGTGCACCACGAGCAGCTGAGGTTGGCGTGGGTCCCGTCACTTCTTGTGCAGAACCTTTTACAACCTACTATAGCTAAAGAAAAAATTATCCATATATAAAATTATAACTGCGGTGACACCTTCGATTTTTAAGGACCTATAAGTTTCGGAGAATCGCGGATTCGGTCCCCATTAAATGACCTTTGATAATGGAAAACATCGCTAGAGAACCAATATGTCAGTAGAACAGCTTTCGTAAATATACACCAATCCTCACTTGGCTAAGATTATTAATAAACGACTATATCTGACTCTTGACCTCTATCCTTGTAATAAAAAGTCCCAAATGCCGATAGTGGGAAATGGAGTATGTACTCGTATATTTGTTAAGATTTCATGATATACCTTGTAATCATCATCAATAGACAGACGTCGACTGCTGGACATGGGCCTCATCGCATCAATCGATCCTGCGCCGCATCCAACTCCCCCCCCCCCCAAACCTTCTCCAGATCGTCGGACCACTTACTATGGGGCTTGCGGATACTGTTGGCTAGCAACAACCTTGCTACCCCATCGGCTGTCATCCCTTCGAGAGATATGTCCTGCCCATTGCCACTTAAGATTAGCAATCTTTTGAACTTTGTGGAAAACCTCTGTTCTCTTGCGAATCTCCTCATTTCTGATTCGATCACACAAGGAAACTCCAAGCATGACCCATTCCATTGCTCTCTGTGCGGCTTGAAGCTTCACAAAGCCTCATGTAAGCAGCCACCGTATAAAGAGCATCAAATGAATCTAATAGATTTAGGAACAGAATCTTGCAATAATAAATTCTTACCCTCGTAATATATAGGGGGTAATGATAGTCGCAAAATAATTAATACACAAAATGCTTTACTTAGGAATTCGTTAAAGCCTTGGAGATTGGTTTCCCTTCAGCTCATTATTCTATTGTGAGACGTTTTCATTGAAAAGACACTGAAGACGTCTATAACAATAATGTCGGGAACCGAAGTTAATGAAAAGGCTTAGAAATTTTCAGAAACGATGTTAATATATAAATTAAGTATTTCAGAAGTATTAACGGACGAGGATGTAAGGGTTCCCGCACAACAACTCACGGGACCCAAGCCAACCTCACCTGCTCGTGGTGCACCCTGCTAACCAACAAACGAGGCTATAACTCTCACCAACCCGCATTGGGCCAGCGTGAATAAACTCCTGCAAATATGGAGGATCTTCGACGTCTGTCGGTTGATGATGATGATCAATGGACGCAGTGTTTTCTGTATGTATATATACTTTATTTACAGACAATAATTATTAAATGATATGAATAATATTTTTCACTGCTAGTAGATATTCAGCCCTGTAGTCAGGACTAGTAAGAATAGAAAGCGCTGTCTGCCGTTGACAGCGACTAAATGGGTTTTTGGGTTGGTGTGTGTGCTCTGAAGGTAAAAACCTTTATTGCTCATTAAGCGAGCCAGGGGTGGATGTTAAGAACTTGTCCATCCCTCTCGTGCTTCCGTAAATCCTCCAAGACGATTTTAACGGATGCAATTTCCACATAACTTGACTCGACTTCCCCCCGAGAGCAGAGTATCTTTTAGAAGATGCACCTCTGATAACAAAAAAAAAACAAATAGGTGTTCTATGTTACGATGCTGTTATTCCCAATTTTACTACCTCCTCCAGCTATAGTATACTTGCCAAATTAAAAGCCCATGATATTTGCACAGTAGGAGAGTCAGGCTAACTATTTAGATGACCGTGGTGTAATATCTGTATATATATACCAGCTCATACTTGCTACTCAGTAGAAAGTAAATTTTCTGTTCTTTGAGGTCAATCAGGTCCGAGTCCGATGCTCCGCCCGGGGTAGGGTAGGGTGGGGTGGGACCCGCGCAACTTGCGAAAGTGGACACGGTAACATTGTTTCCAATAAAACTTGTCGGCTCCTGAGCAATCTCAACGCGCCTTGAAAGGCTGCGTGTACTCAATTGGGCTCCGTCCATGATGATTGATGGGAAAAAACTTGTAATGTACTTAAATTAAAAAAAATTGAGAAATTTAATTACTAGCTGATGATTCATAACAACTGACGGGATTCAAGTCAATCTCACCTGCTCGTGGTGCACCCTGCTAATCAACAAACAAGGCTCTAGTTCCCACCGACCTGCATTCGGATAGAGTAGTGCGAAATGGTCCAAATCTCCCCTTATGAATTCTTACCTATTCGATGTGGAAGTCTTTGCGGGAAACCTGTGTCTAGGTGTGGACTTCTATCGGCTGATGATAATGAATCATTACTTCTGTATTCATAACAAACAAGATGAAATGAAATAGTTATGGGTTAGAAGAAAAGCAAAATTGAGGATTGTTTAGCGAACAGCCAGACTCCCAAGAGCAAAGATAATAAACGAGAATTGGCAGTTTACACAGCAAGCAACTTTATTTAAGGAAAATATCAATTGGGGGTTGAAATTTTTTAATCTAAATTGGAAAGTGAGTTTATTATATTACTTTATGTCATTGCACAAAGAGATGTATAATAATGAACACCACACATCTAGGTATGCTAACGTACTAAGTTTTCATTTGAACATAAGTGAGGCCAATGCTTCATCATCAGCCGACAGACGTCCACTGCAGAACAGTAAGATCAATGCTTACTTGGTTTTAATTTTATTTTTTAACAACCATCAAGATTTTGACTAATATGGAACACCGGCCAATAATAAAAAAAATGCGTTTTAGACATCCTCATGATAACATACAGGCATCGCTTTAAGATATATCTTCTCATAACCCTGGTAATCTAGATACAGTAACTTTCGTACTGCTTACTGAAAAGCCTCTTAAATAAGATCATATGTTCAATTAGTATGGAAAGAAGTGTTATAGGGGTTGGAGAAATATAAACTTATACAGAAATTAGTAAAAGTACCGAATAAAATGTGGTACACTTGCTACAAAGTGATCTATTTAGGATTCCTTTTTATTATTCCTAGTAGCTCCAAACAGTACAGCAAAGATGTTAATAGTAGATGAGAGTAATCTCATGTTTTCTATTCGATCGATTTGCATGACTCTGTAATCTAAGAGCTGTTGTCTAATTAAAAAGCTTCAATAATCATCAACTCGTGCAATATTCTGACACGTGAAGCTTTCGTTAAGCTCCTCTCGTTTATTTATCACGATCGGACTTAACCGAGTTTCCCGGGGCGAATGAAATTCAGCGCTGAAAATTCACCGAATCGATTTAGTGGCGAATTTACTCTATTCTCTAATAGCACATGTTTCCGGCGTTTTACCATCAAAAAATCCAAGTACTGGGATGCGCCATCACGGACACAAACACAGTAGAAGAGGAAATCGATGTCCGGATTCACAATGCCCTCCGTTGTAGCGCCGCTCTCGACCAGCTGTTGGTATCCAAGCTTCTGTGTAGAAAGACCAAAATTCGCATATACGAGATGGTGATAACGCCTATCTTGATGTATGGCAGCGAAACCTGGACACTGACGCTTAAATAAGAAAAGCTGGTTGCCGAGGGGAAAATCATGCGTAGGATCTTCGGCTCGACCCTGAGAGAGGCCGGTTGGCGAACCGAACATCATGGGAGAAATCAAAATTTACAGACTTCTCTGGTTGGGACCCTTGCCAAGCCTGGGAGACGATTGCAGCGTCAAAAAATCCCTCGGAATTCAGATTAGCTGCAGATCCGTCGACCGACCCAGATATAGCTGGAAGGATGCCGTACAGCACGACCTACACGAGCATCGAGCAGTGGACTGGCAAGAGGCAGATAACTAATCACTTTGGGTCACTGCGCCAGAGGAGTAAGTACCATTAAAACGTTTATAGGCGACATGGTGAATGGTGAAAAGTGATGGTAAGCGGATATGCAATGCTTCTAATTACAACTTAACTGAATATAGATCGTAACTGAACTGTTAAGTTTATCACATTGATATATAAAATGTTAAAACTCTTTTGCCTTGTATGATAACAACCCCCTTTTTTCTGTATGATAGCTATATTGATCAAAGTTAGGTGCGTCACATCCGGTTGTGATTATTTTTTTATTCTACGAGCAAAACGTTCAACGGATGGTAAGTAATACGCCTGCCACTAACAACATCAGGCCAGTTAGGATGTTACACAATGCACCACTTTATGCTCGTCACCTTGAGTTATAATATGTTGTCTCGTTACCACAGTAATTTAACTAGCTATAGCTCCATTCAAGCCGGAGCACAGTAATATTTGCACAACACTGTTAGACCTAAACGGTCTCTGTCACCGGAGACCTACTACCAGTAATTACCACCAGTACCTTATGTACCTTTCCCATTCTCTATTTTCTAATAGATTATACTTGACTCTTACCATTTAAAAACCCACGTTGTCTCTCATCACCACCAACTAGGACTAGCATCCTCCATTATACCTACTTCGACTGTATCCTTCGAAGAAAGAAACCTGTCGTTACTCATCATTCATATCATGCACTCATCACTCTTTCTACCTTATCACCACAAACGGTACAGCGACATGAATTATTAATTTAAAAAAAAAAAATCACAACGCACCAATTCGTGCGTACGCGAAACAAAGCAGTTGAGGAGCGCTTTAACCAAATCAAAGCCTACACGAATTTTTTTTTTTTTTTTTACACGTAACACGTTTGTGACGAGCCGTACATACAGCCCGGATATATTTTAATTGTATTCAAAAGGTTAATTATAAATCACCAGACGGAAAGTAATAAAGCGCTGAAATTTTGTTTATACGATACATAATGGGGGTTAATTTCAACCCTTCGCAAAGTTATCGCAGTGAAAATGATTTGTCAAAGTGACGTACAGTATATACTGATCGTTATCATTTGAAGGATGACTTATGCTAAATGTGACTTACAGTTGTAGGATAAGTACTTCAAGGTCATACCCAATATAAATATAACAAACTGTTGTAATTAGGGGAAAGCTGGTGGTTTTGCTGGTGGTATGTCTCTGTTGTCGGAGACCGTCTGGTAACACCGCAACGTCTATTAAAGCCGACAAACTATACTTAGTAAAATTACTGCGGTAACAAAATTCGACATCTTATGTCTCAAGGCGACAAGTGCAATGTGGTGTTTATACCATCATGACTAGCGACACGTTATGGGTGTATAACTTATCATCAGGTGAACGTCCCGCTCGTCTCGTCTTAATTGTAATCATCATCATTATCATCAGACAACCGATGTCCACTGCTGGACATAGACCTCTCGCAAAGATCTCCACATTTGTAGTTCATATGGGTGATTTGAACGATTTCCCACCACTTTGACCCAATGCGGGTTGGTGGGCTCCAGAGCCTCGTTTGTTGATTAGCCGGGTGCACCACGAGCAGATAAGGTTGGTTTGAGTCCCGTAAATTATAATGCAGGAACCCTTACAAAAAAAAAAAAAAACATTTAAACTATACTAACGCATTTCGTATAGCAGTACTGCGAATTCTTTAAGCAGCGGAAACAATTTTGTCCATACAAACGTACATTCGCATAATTTTATGTCAACGGTACTGGTGACCCTCATTGTCCTTTAATCAAACTTCTTAATTGCTTTTTGAAGCTCTCGCGGATTATTTATGGAGTTAGCTCTGTGCTGAACAACCAATGGGTCTGCAGCGTGCCATTTGTTTCGCCGATAGTGGTTCACTTTGTAAAATAAATCTTCCGTTAGAAATTATACTTCCGCTTACCTATTGATACTTGGGATAGAATTATTTATTTTTCATATTCATTCAATTTTAGAATATAATAAATAAAAACTAAGTAAATATAAAATGATCCGAAAGGAATAAATCTGATCGAGAGTAAAATTTTCAGAAAAACATAATTATCATCATTATCAGCCGATAGACGTCCACTGTTGAATAAGCCTCCCCTAAAAATCTTCATTGGGACAGCGTGGTGGGAAATGGCCCAAATCCCCCCATATGAAATCTTACAGACCACGAGAGCCCTAAAGCCCGACGGTGCCGGAGGCTATGCTGGCTGCAGCGCAGGACCAATCGATGTGGAGAGAAATATACCAGAAGGTTATTTAGGTCTTTTGCCGGAGACCGTCCAGGTAGGTACTGCAGCTCCTATTGCAGTCGACACACAGTACTGTACAAACATTACTGTTCCGGTTTGAAGGGCGCTGTAGCTAGTATAGTTAATGGGGTAACGAGATTTAACATCTTATGTCTGAAGACGACGAGCACAATGTAATGAAGTGTATGTCATCCTACTAGCGCCACGATATTATGGGCAAGGGTATCACGAGGAAAATGTTGGTAATTGATACATCTGCCCCAGTTAAGACAGTACAGGGGGTCCCGTAGCAGATTTAAGATTTGAAATTCGAATATTTTTCTAACGTTTGCACGGGGGAGCGGGGAAGGGTTACAGTTTGGCGCGGCATTTGTGCGGATTGGTTAGTCATGATGTCGCAGTGGACTGATGTCTCTTTCTGTTAATGGAATAATGGACCGTTTTTCTTTGAAAATTCTCGTGTAGCAACCGTAAATGTGATGGTGATGTCTATCACCGCATTTTCATACCGAAACTAAGAGAACATCCATCGAACAGCTCTCACATGTGGCTTCAACAAGATGGCGCCACGCCTCACACAGCAAGAGCCACCATGAGCCTCCTTCGCGAGATACACTCAGAATACTCTCGAAAGATTCCGCGAGTGTGTACGTCGCGATGGAAAACATTTGGACGGAGTGATCTTCACAAAATAAAATCCGCATGTCTCGTCTTTCTTTTTATAATAAATATATGTATATTCTAAAATAATAACATCCTTTAATTTAATTAAGAAATCCTAAATCTGCCACGGGACACCCTATATATATATACTACACTACATACGCTACATTATGTATATACCTTTCGATAGATTAGATGTTGAATTTCGTTAAACCAGTAATTTCACTAGCCACAATACCTTTCAGTTCTGAACGCAGTAATATGTTTTTATTACTCTTTAGGGTGGAAAGAGGCTGTATCGGTTCTTACCTAGACGATCTTCAAAAATAAATATCGTAAACATCTCAAAACTGTATGTCCACAGCTGGATAAAAGTCGCTTGTGACGTGATTTACAAAATATGGTATTATTTGAAGCCAGTGTCTCCCGGCGTTTTACAATAGACATACCATCAGTAAAAGACTACTCATTAATCGCCGTTATTTTTTTTTATTAGTCGATGGTAAGTGATACGTTTGCTCATAATGAGGTGGTACTTGGATCGATATACACTGCACATTGTGCTCGTGGCATTGAGTCATGAAGTTACGCGTCTATTCGTCGATAGTCCTTTGGCGTCGGAATAAATTCAAAGAGGAGTATATCATCATCAGCCGATAGATGTCCGCAGTAGGACATAGGTCTCTCCCAAAAATTCCCACATCCATCGGGTACGGATGATATGGGAGGGTTTGCGCTATTTCCCAGGACGTAGGCCAGAGCTAATAATCAATGATTAGCAGGGCACCAAGAGCAGGCGAGGTTGGCTTGGATCCCGTGAGCTGTTGTGCGGGAACCTTGACTATATATATGTATCGATATTAAAGACGACAAACGAACACGTCAACAAACAGACGCGTGATCTAAGTTCAGTGCGACCACTGTATGACCGTAACGGACGTCTTGTTCGGACATTGTCGTGTCAATCAGTAACCGATACGGGACGTGAATGGGGGCTTTAATCAAGTAATACGGATCGTCCGTCACTGCGGACGTGTATCGAGTTAATTATGGCGATGATTGAACGTTACGCGCAATCCTAATACTAAATCGAATGCAAAGGTTTGGGGTTTGGGTTATGGTTTTTTTTTTTTGGAATTATCCTGACTAGCTGCTGGCGGTGGTGGTGTCTCTCTGTTGCCGAGATTGTATAGGTAGATATCTCGCCTCCGAACAGATTTCCGCCTTGTCGTGGCCGTGGGGCTCGGTAGCCTTTGAGTGACGAAATCGGTAGGATCTGTTGCCTAGGTAACTATAAGAGGCCGAAAAGAGGAGTGGAAAGGTAAAGGTCACCACCAGGTGCACCGTCTCTCCCCCCGAGGAGAGACGGTGCTGAGAGCTCGTGCTTGTCTCGTCGTTACGTCTATCACCCCCATATTGTAACTCCCCCATAACAGCATCTGTGATCCGACTGTCGACATATAAGATGAAAAAATTCTGGACGATCACGCTTTATCATCGAGGACCGTAATCTGATCTCCGAGTGTTTAAAACGAATGAGGGTAGATGACTCATTAGATAATATATCCTTTATTTACGGAATAGAACTGCATCTAAGACACCGTAACTGATAACCGTGTGTCTGAAACAGAGTACACTGTAAAAGGATCACACTTGACCACGATCCACATGACGTGATCCTCCATCCATCCAATCTCTGATTCTCATATCCAAAACTACTAAAGCACGAAAAGTTGTTTGATGGCTACAGAATACAAATATGACACTGATAGTTATCTGAAGAATTTCGAATCTGCCACCATTCAAACTTCACCAGTTAGAACCAGAATCGAACCAGTGATCTTCATGTATAAGTCCCTCCCATATGAATCCCCACATACGACAGCCCCTAGTGCCCTGTGGTACTATGCTGACTATATGAGGAGATATTTGGAGGAGGCCTATGTCTAGCAGTGGACGTCTATCGGCTGACAATGATGATGATGAAGTGCTTATCAATTAACACGTAATTATACAAAAACTTATAACAATAGATAAATAGATTTTTATAAGATGACAAATTAATTATTCAAGAAAACACCTTTATAGATTCTGAGAAAATCTGTACAGCTCAAAAGACACGTCCGCACGCTGCGACTGTCAGTTTGCAACTGCAGAATAATCGCGCTTCTTAATCTTGTAGTACCTTCATTTATTTAATGTCACACTACCTTCATTCGAATGATTGTTGGTCTCTGTTGCCGGGGACCGTCTAGGTGGGTACCACCACAGCCACTATTTCTGCCGGCAAACTAGGCAAACATCATTGTGTTCCGGTTTGAAGGGCGCTGTAGCTAGTGTAATAACTGGCGCAACGAGACTCAACATCTTATGTCACAGGGCGACGAGCGCAGTGTGTACCATTCTAGGGTGTATTACTTACCATCAGGTGAACGTCCCTCGCTCGTCACGTCGCTTAATGAAATAAAAAAAAATCTCTAATATAATAATATTGCTCTTAATTAAATTCGCAGCTTAACGAAAATGGTGTCTATACCTGCGTCCAATTAATATTTTTAATTGTTTCCGAAGGATTATTAATTAAGCTATTAAACGTTTAATAATGCCTTGATCAGTTTCAACGTTACTTTGGTTTCATCTGATTATCGCGCTCGGTACAGGGATGAGGGTACATCATTTAATTTCTGTGTGTGTGTGTGTTCTCCAGGTCGTTTTCTGTTATGGCGACTGCTTCTGTTACTTTGCCCTTCATATGCCTTGGTGTGGCTGATGTAGCCAGTTTTATTCGAGAACGTCCGCGAAGACAGAGAACACGTCAGTATGCTGCACTGGTGATCGGGCTTCCAATGCATCGCGCCTGATATCCAGGTCATGACGCCGGTGGTTTTCAAATATATTTACATCGGTTTTTACAAGAGATCTTATCTAAAATTTTAAGAATTGAATGGACAGCTCGTGACGCCATACCCTAGTGTTACGACGACCTCAATTTGCTGGCATAGAATCTTTGGTTATGCAGCGGCAACTGAGGTGGTGTGAACATGGTGGAGGAGTAAGTGGCGAAACGCATTTTTTACTTGGAACTTGAAGAAGGCAAGTGCAAGAATGACGGACCACTTCTTAAGTACAAAGAGGTGCTAAAGAAACATCTGAAAAAATATGAAATAAATCCAACGCTATGGGAAAATCTTGCCGATTATTTACAATACTAATTTATAAAAGAACCGGAAAAAGAATCATTGTAAAAAAAATTTACTTTACAGGAACCATAAAATCAAAATTTTAACTTACTCAGTACAGAAATCGATAGTCATCTCCTTGTATACTAACAGACTTTTTTTAATTCTTTTTCTATTTTTTTTTTTGGAAGGGGGGGGCGGCTTTTAACCCTTAAGGGTGTATCAGCCAACAGACATTTTTCTTTGCCACCGGTACTCACACACCGCGTACACTAAGTACACCCGCGGCGGATGTCACCGCCCAGAGATTCCGATACAGGCGAAGGTAGTCGGGGAACGGGTCCGCGCCCCCCCCCTCGACGACCGAGTAGATTCGCCAGAGTAACCGATAACCAGACATATTATAAAAACTCCGCCGTCGGATAACTTCACTACAAGTAGTACACTTTTTTGTAAACAGGCCGTGGATTCAGGTCCACGTGCCCAGTGTCAGATAAGCTGTAACAGCCGAATGGCCTGCAGCGCTGACATCATCCAGAATCCTAGACATTTTTTGTAAGAACTAATGATAGTCAAAATTTTGAAAATTGGTCGAGTCGTTTGGAAGCTCAAAAAACATAAATAAATAGATATATACATATACATAGTCTAGCTGTAAATACTGTTACATGAAAACTTTTCTTTTTTCAATGTTTTAATTATTTTGAATTTGGAACACGTATATCACATGTATTATCAACAGATACAACAACACTTCCTTTGTCGAAGATCAGAAAAGATCGCGACGGCCGCGTGCTGTTAGAACTGCAAAGGCTGGTAATGCTGTTAAAGCCAGAACACGTCGAAACCCCATTAGGAAGCAAAAAACCTTATCGCAAGAAAACGAACTACCTAAACCTTGCTTGAAACCAACGTTCCGGACTTTATAAGAGCTAAGGACTGGCCCTCCTCTAGCCCAGACCTCAACCCTTTAGACTTCAAATTATGGTCAGTTTTAGAGGACATGGCCTGCTCTAAACGACACGGCGACATTGAGTCTCTTAAAAAATCTTTGCAGCAAGCAGTGGTGGTGGTGGAAATATCTCTTGGAAACTGCGTAATCCATAGATCCGTGGCCAAACAGATTAAAGGCCTGTATAAAAGCGAAAGGTGACCATTTCGAATAGAATATTTTTTTTTGCTGAAACTAATTAATATGTATGTATAAATATTAATAATATTACATTAGTTCATTAAAAAAAATGCATTTTCATTTGTAACAGAACTTATGGCCGGACTAGATAGATTACTCCTTCTCTGTAAGGTTTAATAATATTTGGTGCGGTAATAACAAATCCACTTGTGTATTCATAAAAAACTAATTGAACCCAAAATATGGGATATATAGATAGGAATAGAGAGAGGTGTGAGAGGGAGAGAGAGATATAAGAATACATCAGAATATTGTTCTTTTTGAATGGTATTGGTGCTGTTAATCTAATGTTAGGATCTTTTGCAGCTCCATCAGACTCATAGGTTATTGCTAATATATATATATATACATATATATATTTTTGTTAATTATATTATTATTGCCCTCATATTTAGGGTAGGCCTGTGTCCCAACAGAGTGGACGTAAAATTGGCTGTTGAAAAAAAAAATGTTATTGGTATCAAAGGGGATATGTATTATTTATCACATAGACCGACAAATAATTTTTTTTTATACACATTCATCAAGTATATATTTACTTGATGGAAATCATCATCATCAAATAATAGACGTCCACTACTGGACATTGGTTTCCTTCAAAGACAGCCCCAAAGATCGGTCGAGCTTTGCCTGAATCCAGCAGCTTCCCGCAACCTCCGTTTGTAGGGGTTCATATGGGGAGGATTTGGGCCATTCTCACCACGCATGTGCAATACAAGTTGGCGGAATTTGTAGCCTCGTCTGTTGATTAGCAGGACGCACCACGAGCAAGCGAGTTTGGTTTTGGCGGGACCAAAGCCTTAATTGTTGTACGGGAACCGTTACTGAACGAAATAACATATTATAATATTAGATAAAGGCAGTCTTTAAGTTATATATCTGTATAAATATATACACATTAAAGATTTATCTTACGATGTGACCCATTAAAGCTCTCATAAATAAATACAAAAAAAAACACAACTCACCGAATGCCCGGCATCGTTTATTAACTCGGCGAGAATATAATTTGACAGTCACTTTCATAAATTCGAGGAGCCCTTTTAAAAAATTATAAGACGTCTCGTCTTACTGGGACGTCACTAGGGGTATTATTATGGGGAAATTTATATGAAGACCGATGGCAAATTATCCTCTTATGGGGGGCAATAAGAATTATGTAAAGTGACCCCTGGCGGCTGCGCGGGCGTCGGCCGCCTCGTACGCAATTACAAACGATTTAAATAATACAACTCGTAAATACTTCGCGCTTGACTCTTGTCACATGCGTAATCGGTTACGTTCTTTTCTTTGCTGGAATTTTTTTTTTATACAACGAGACGATGACCTCGTCCATGACAACGTTAGTTGGAAGCAGTTCGTCTCCGATTCTCTAGTACTCGAGAGAGCTAACTGCACACGTAAGCTGATGACAGCCGTAATGAATCCTGAAAATGAACCTTTTAGGTTTGCATTTTTCGGACACCTTTAAGGAGGACCAGTTTATGAGCTCCCAAGGTTGATCCTGGAGGTTAAAATCCGTTAGAAAACGTGCACCTGGTAAAGAGCGGAGGAAATGGTTTGACGATGTAAAAGAGTAGACCGGCTGATGATGATGATAGGATCGTGACGCTAGTTAGGTGTTATACAATCACATTGCCGTCGTCGCCTTAAGACATAAGGTCTCGTTACCCTAGTAATTTCATTAGCTACAGCGCCCTTCAAACCGGAACATAGTAATGTTTACACACTACTGTTTTTCGGCTGAAATATCTTCCTGGACGGTATTTAGCAACAGAGATTTACCACTAGTGGAAAAATTTACATGATGTGTCATTTGTAAGGTCCAGGAATAGTATTTCTATACAACAACGCCGAGGCATTGGAGCCGGATAAGCGGGATATTTACCTGATGAAGACCTGGGACGCCTCCCACTAGGTGGACTGACGATCTGGTGAAACTCGCGGGAACCCACTGGATGCAATCTACGAGGGGCCGATCGATGTGGAGATCTTTGAGGGACGCCTATGTCCAGCTGTGGATGTCTATCGGCTGATGATGATGATAAACTATCATCTCTTTTCACAGCAAAGTGGCGCTTATCATTTCAGGACTTAAGATTATATGTTTCCCTGTTCAATAGCCACAGCATTCGTCAAATCGGAATACAGTAGTAAATGTATCAAAAAGTCGATGAGACTGATGGTAGCTCCTAGTTGCCGGAGACCATCTAGGTAAGTACCACTGCAACTCCTAGTTCAGCCGCCAAACAGTAGTGTGCAAACATTACTGTGTTTCGGTTTGAGGGGCGCTGTAGCTAGTGAAATTACTGGGGCAACGAGAATTAACATCTTATGTCTCAGGCGAAGAATGCAGTGTGGTGCAGTGCATACCGTCTTAACTAGCGTCACGTTGTTATGGGCGAGCGTATCACTTACCATCAAGTGAACGTCCCGCTCGTCTCATCGCTTAATTACATAAAAAAAAAAATTATATTACGACCAGTAAAGAGGACGGGGAACAGCTAGTTCTCTATAATTCTATAAAACCTCTTTAGTCTTAGTAAATATTTAACTGAAACAATTTTGTGTGTTAAGCCATAATGATGAACGTTACACAATACGGAAACACAGCTTCCCCCCACCCCCAAACTTTTTCAATTTAAAGTAGGGGTCCCCGAAAATAGGTAAACGGGGAGATCGAACACAATACAGCTTATTTCAATCGGGCTCCATTATATTAGAATTTACCCTTTACTGTCCTATATTTAAACGAGCACCTGAAAGTACCTTGTAGGAGAGAAGTAATATTTTCACATGTATTTTCATATTATTATTTATATAAAACAAAAGTTTTTTTTTTGTTTAAATAATAGTTCAACTGATGGTAAGTGATACGCCAATAATATCGTAGCGACAGTAGATATATACTGCACCAAATCACGCTTGTTCTATGATGCAAAATCTTTATAGTAGGAGACTATCTTATATTTTTTCTTCTTTCTATTCTACGAAGCGGCGATACAAGCGAGGCGCTCACCTGATAGTGAGTGATACGCTTGACCGTAACAATGAGGCTCCATTTGGGATATTATACTTTGCATCATATTGTGGTCGTGGCCTTAAGACAAATGATGTTAGTTCTCGTTACCCCAGTAATTATAACCCACAGCGCCTTTTAAACCGGAACACAGTAATATTTGCATAGTACTCTTCAGTGGGGAAACTAGCAGTTGCGGTGGTACTTACCTAAATGGTCTCCGGCAACTAGGAGCTACCATCAGTCTCATCGACTTTTTGGTACATTTACTGCTGTGTTCCGATTTGAAGGATGCTGTCGCTATTGAATAGGGAAACATATAATCTTAACTCCCGAAACGGCAAGCGCCACATTGCTGTGAAAAGAGATGATAGTTATCATCAGGTAAATGTCAGTCATATCTGTGTAAATCTCTGTTGCTGTAGACCGTCCAGGTAGCTACCATCACAGCGCCTATCTCTGCTGCTAAACACGCTACTCTTTGGCAGAAATAGTCGCTGCTGTGGTACCCACCTTGGAGGTCTCCGGCAACGGACCGTTACCAGCAGTAAAGTTCTCGTAACTTTTTTCTTTATAGGAAGTGTGAGCAAACGGGCCAACAGATCATCTGGTGGAAAGTGAACACTGACGCTCATGGACAGTCGGAACACCAGGGGGGTCGAGATGTCTCGTGCCACCTTCCCAACTATCATAATATAAACTATCAATCAGCTCTCATGCAAATTTCGAGTCGTTTAATATTACTGCAATAGTATACAAACATTACTGTGTCCCAGTAAAAACAATGTAGCTAGTGAGAGTGCATGAGTGGAGGAAACATCCTAAGAAGCATTTATAATGGACAGATGAATCGTTTACCAAGTGAACATCTCATCGTTATCGTTCATCATCGTCAATCGATAGAGGTCCACTGCTGGACATAGGCCTCCCCGAAGGATCTTCACAGAGATCGGTCCTGCTCCGCCCGCATCGGTTTTCCCAAAACCCTCCCCCGTCTCCTTACTTAGTTTATTTATATTAATAATAGAAGTTTACTTGAAACGAGATAGATATGGCTGTAGTCCTTATGAACACAGAAAACTCAAAGCACGGAGAGGAAAAGCAAATATTTGAGAAAAAAAATATGATATGAAAACACATCCCGCTGCTACCCTCGTTCCACGGTATTCAGTGAAAATACTCTAAGAATTCCTGAAGCATCCCTGGCCTGTCTTTCGTGAATTTATCCTTCAGCATAACCGTCTTAAATATATATACTAGAGATAACGAACATTTTTTTCCTATGGAGAACGATTTGAAAAGAGGTTTTTTTTTTTTAATTAATGTCCTTAAATGTTAAATAGATTACCGAGTTTTGAAAATTTTTAATTAAATTTCTGTTACAGGGGCGCGAGGGTTTATTGGTGTCAAGGTGAACGGGGTAGTGGATTTGATCTTTCAATACGGAATTACAGTCATATTCTGCGATACGCCCGTCTATTATACCGTGGCGATAGTTAGGATGATATACACTGCACCACCAGAACACAGTACTATTTAGCTGCAGAAATAATCGCTGCTGTGGTACCTTGACAGTCTCCAGCAACAGAGATCTGTCACTAGAAAACTCTTTGATATTGTGTTGAAATGTCTTCCAACGAACCTTGCTAAATAATGTGATGGTTTGGAAATATTTACACGACACTTTCGCGAAGGTCACCCTCAACGTAGACCACGGTCACAATTACAACCTGTACCTCACATTCTCCGTCTGCTGTTTACACACGAATTAAGGAATTCTTCCTTTATACGGTCGCCCACTGAGGACCTTTGTGGCACTGTACGTATTATTCCTACACATCTTTATATAATATATATTATATACTCGTATATAAAGGCAATGGAGAGGGCTAGGATCGGAGTTTCTCTGCGTGATCCAATCAGAAATGTGGAGATCCTCAGAAGAACTAAGGTCATCGACATAGCTCAAAAGATTGCTAGACTTAAGTGTCAGGGGGCAGAGCACATTGCTCGAAGAACCGACGGCCGATAGGGCAGTAAGGTCCAGATCCATGTGAAGGTATTTAGAGGTGGCCTATGTCCAGCAGTGGACGTCTATCGGCAGATGATAATGATATATATCACTAGTTATTTGAAACTATTACACGTAAACACTCAAAACTTGGCCGAGATAGATTCTACCATTTAGATGAAAATTGGTTTATATAATAACGCTTTCCCGAAAGGGGTTGCAGGGATGTTGATACCGCCAGAGCTTTCACTGGTCTCTGTTACCGGAGAGCGTCTAGTAGTCAGGTAGGTGCCACAGCAGTGCTTATTTCTACTACCAAGCAGTATGCAAACAATGTAAATACTGGGGTAACGAGACTTAATATCTTATGTATTTAAAGCAACGACTGCAGTGTTCAGTGAATACCATCCTGACTAGCACCACTTTATTATGGGTTATCGCATCACTTACTATCAAGTGAACGTCCCGCTTATTTAGTCGCTTCAATGAATAAAAAGAGTACTTATATGTAACAATTTCTTGTATCTTTCTAATTAATGTTCTCTAGGGTTAGACCCTATCTGTCAATCAAATACTAGTTAGTAAATTAACAGCAATTCTCATATATATATTCTATTATGAAAAATGTAAGGAAACATTATAAACACGACACTCGTATATGCGTGTAGCCGAAAACCCTAACAAAACAATCCGGATGGCGGTTCGTCAATCATTCAGATCTCTATTTTCATTTCATTTTTCCTCGTCGCCGTATCGGGCTGCGGCCGCCCATCAGCTCCGAACCATACGATTTGCTAATACAAAAAAAAAACAACACCACACCAATTTAAACCTTAAACTCTTCACGTTAAGTATTCATATTAATTAATGTTTAATATAATATTGTCGCGCAACAAAACAAGGCTCCTGTACGAAGTCTACGCTGCATTATTAATCACATACCTCTCCGTGTATGGTTAAGAGGATTATGAGAATTTACTGTGTAGTTATACATTCAGCTCGCCTCACGCAAACACCGATCGGACGGAAGATCGTCTGTGCATCATAACTTAAACACATCACTTCCGTATCGGGTTTAATCCTTTAGAAATTGAGGTCGATACGTTAGAAAGTCCCTCGTCGTAGTGACTTATAGTTCACGATCAAATAATAATATAACTTGAAATTGTTACGGCGCAGAGACATGGCTCCTGACCATCGTGTTGGTCCACCGATTTAAAGTGGCACAGCGAGCGATGGAGAGAGCTGTGCTGGGGTTTCTGTAAGGGCCAAAATCCGGAACGAAGGAATTCGACGGAGAACTCAAGTTGTCGACATAGCTCTAAAAATTTGCAAGCTGAAGTGGCATTGGCCCGTGCCGAGTCTGTCGTGTCAATAACGGCCGATGGGTGAGGAAAGTCTTGGAGTGGAAGCTGCGTATAAGTCGCAGAAGTGTAGAAAGAACACACTTCCTTCAGATGGACCGACGACATAATCAGGGCGGTCGGAAGTGGATGGATGCGAGAAACTGAGGATCGCGTTTCGTGGAGGACTTTGTGGAAAGCATACATCCAGCAGTGGATAAATAAAGGCTGATAATGTCTATGGTGATGATGAAATCATGTTAAGTATTGAAACTTAACGTTTAAGTCATTTGAATAGTTATTCAAAAACAGATAAAGATATTTTTAAGGATTCATAGAACTTAATTTCATTAGGTACGGGAGACCACACACTATTTGTAAAGGACACCCATTCTCACTAAAGATGCCCTGGAGCATAGAATTTAAAAAAAAAATTCCAATTTTAATAGAAAACATGGTATGGTTCGTCAAGAGTAATACCGACGAAGAAGAAGAATGGTTTGGGTAATACCATCTACTTGGTAAACTTGATAATCAAAATCAATCGCTAAGCACACCGTGAGAAGACTTCATGTGACAGTCATCTCGTCTGACGTAAATCGGACTGTAAACAATAGTCAAAAATCTGTAGGTACTCTGGTGACTACGTTAAGATATCCATCATCTCAGTTACTGGTTGGTGCAAAACACTGTTAACTTAAGAATATTAAATAATTACTTAAAAATCGTTACACTTTCATCGCCTTACTATCGTTAGTATTGATTGCATCTTAATTATTCCTGTTGTAACATATATATCAATTTTTTTTAAAACAACAACAGAGGACGATCAACGAAGAAAGGAAGTTACTCGACAAACGGAAGTATGCCAACTTTAACCTTTCAAACTCAATATAACTTTGAATAGAAGCTTTCGTAAGAAATCGAACCTATCGTTGCCTTCAAAGCGGGAGAGTATATTCTACTTACACTAAAACGCGCTCGTGTATATATACGATGTTTACTGTCAATACCACGTTATTAATATTCATTATAGTATCGCAAATCCATCGTGTATATATGTATTGTTAAATCCAATGCCGTATTTCTAAAATGAATTGTTTAATTACATTTGCATAAACACAAACAAAACTATGATTAGTGATCGCTGGCGCAATATTGATAATGCGGTCTGCGCCGGAACACATCACTACATTGAATCAGTGAAACAGCCACGCCGACGGCTGTATAAACACTAGCATACGGTAAGTTATTATTTGTACGGTTAGAATGAAGCTTTAACTTAATATTGTTTATTTTTAAATCTGTATGTGAGATGTTGGAGCATTCTCAATCTAAGTTATGTTTACATCCCAAAAAAATTGTCTAAAACTACTTTAATTGTTGCATTCATCACGCCTTAAAATGTTTGGTATTTAACTTGAAATGTTAATAAAAAAAATTATTATCAAACACTCATTAAATTTATATCCTGTCGTCCTGAAAGTTGTGCTAAACTTTAACTGATTATCCTCACAGGTTGTGTTTCTAATTGATGACAAAGATGTTAACTTGTAATAATGTCGTTGTTGTAATAAAAATTGTAACACGTCCTTGATGTCAAATCGTTTGCTTACCTTTGTCCCGTCGGCAGGTGAGCCGGTATCCTCGCATCCCGTTTCTTTCGCCGTGTATCACTGTCCACTCTCTTATCACTGTTATCACGTATGGTATGGTAGCGCGGTTGGTAACTTTCGAGTTGCGTGTACAAGCGCGCTCGCGGCGCGTCGCCGGGGTTCCGCTGCGACATAAAGTCTCCACGTGCGTACTCAGTGGCGGTCGGAGCCACACTGCCGTGGCCGTGGACTCTCTCGGCGACCCCCGGGCGACGTTTTTCTTCGGCGAAAGCCACCCGCGGCGGCTTCGGCTGCATTAAGCTGATTTTCTTCTTCTTCGCCGTAGACGTCACGTAGAAGAAGTACCCGTTGCGGTCCATCCTCGGTGCGGTCGCCTTCACCTGAAGCAACGCGGTGGGGTTTGTAAATTAACCACAAAGCCTCGCTAAATACTTAAGTTGCAAGATGACAAACTGAACTCGGAAGTACTGTAGTCTACTTCATTATCAACCAATTAGTTATGTTGTTAGATCAAAGAAAACATTTGTTGTTATCACAGAGTTGTAGTTATTTATAAATTATGGTGATCTACCACTATAGTTTTTTTTTATCATTCATCGAAACGACGAAACGAGCAGGACGTTCGCCTGATGGTAAGTGATACAGCACCGAATTGAGCGCTTGTCGCTTTACCGTTACCCCAGTAATTTCATTAACCACAGCGCCCTTCAATCCGGAACACGATAATGTTTGCACAGTACTGTTTAGCTAAATAGAAGCTGAGGTGATGGCTATCTAGGCGGTCTCTGGCAACAGAGACCTACCGGCAAATATTGTGAGCTTATTTACCCAAAACATTTTTTTTTTATTTAAAAAAAAATTACAACGCCCGTACAAAACGGTTGGCCCGATACAGCCGCCGCGGTGGAAACAATTGCAGTGTTATCGGAAACTTTACAGGAGCGGTAAAAGTGAATAGTGCCTGCCATTGTGAATCTCCACCGGCAGCGTCATGCGATTGACACGCGGCCTGATAAAAAGGTTTGCGAGTTGCTATTCATCCGAACTGGAGATCTTTGGGGGAGGCATACGCACAGCAATGAACGTCTGTCGGCTGATGAGGATGACAATGATTAAAACAAATGTTACACATCTATCACCGCAGCTTCTATTTAGCTAAACAGTACTGTGCAAACATTACCCTGTTTCAGATTGAAGGGCGCTGTGGTTAGTGAAATTACTGGGGTAACGGTAAAGCGACAAGCGCTCAATTTGGTGCTGTATCACTTACCATCAGGCGAACTTCCTGTTCGTTTCGTCGCTTCGATGAATGATAAAAAAAATACTTTAGGGGCAGATGATGACCATCATTTATAGATAACTACAACTCTGTGATAACAACGCGTCCTTGGTCTAACAACATAACACGGAGAAATATGTGAAATGGCGCAAGATCAAAAAAGTATTTAAAATTATATACGTTTTCCAAATTCAAAATAATTAAAAAAGTTGAAAAAAATTTTTTTTTATGTAACAGTATTTATGGTCCGACTAATTATATATACTCGTATATATACATATATATATATGATATATAACACCTTTTCGAACATGTCATAACCGACATTTCTTATTTAAGCAATAAAAAAATCGCAAGTATTATTGCTACAAGATATACAATATTAAAAAAAAACACATCTCAAATAGCTACCACACTGGCTGTTCCCCGCTTTGCTGGCTGGACCACCCCTGCTACTACCTTTGGGGAATGAATTTTGTAAAATCCATTCATGGCTGATTTCTAAATGGTAGAATCAATGTCTCTACTAAATTTTGAGTGTTTACGTCTAATAGTTACGTAGACCTCGTGAATTAAGAATGGGTATATCAGAGGAAGTTGCTCCAGTGACAGAAAAGTTGAGAAGCAAGAGATTAGCGCGGTACGGGCGTGTTATGCGGAGGGATGAAGGACATATAACAAAGAAAGTAATGAGAATGAACGTGGATGGTTATGAAGAGGAAGACCGAAGAAAGTGTGGATGGGATTGTATGAAAGATAACACGTGGAAGAAGAGTGTGAATATGGAAGAGAAATACATACTGTGCCGATACTATATACCTGGGAAAAGGGCCGGAGGAAGAAGAGTCACGTAGACCCCGTGATGAGTCAATGAATCTCCGGATATCTCCTATATATAGGAGATATCCGGAGATTGTATACAAAGATCTACCACTAAAGTATTCACAATTTAATCATATTGTAGTTGCTTATTTACACACACACACATATATATATATATATATATATATATATATGTAAGTAAATTATCTTAAAGTTATAGATATGTGATATAAATAATTATGTATGTAATTATTTTAATAACTTAAGTTTCAATAGTATAAGGGGTTGGGTGAAGATCAATAAAGGTTTTGTAATACTATGACGCTGATAAGTTATATCATAAGTAAGACGAATGAAAGCAATATAAATAGATCATTATCACTTATCAACAATAAAGTAAGCCTTCGTAGTGAAGTTATTAAAGTAGAGCACGATATGATGCAGTGTATATCATTCTAACTGCAACCATTTTGCTATGAGAAGGCGTCTTACCGTCATCTGAACGTTGCGCTCGTCTCGTCGCTTTCTAGTTTATAAAATTATCTTAAGGTTATATTCACGTTTAACTTATTCAAAACTAACCCCGACTTATAAGTTACCCCCAAGTCTTAAGTTAACTTTCATCAACAATCAATAATAGTTCAATTTAATTTGATATATTTGCGAACACTTGCTCAATAACCCAAACTTCAAGAACTATTCAATTATTATGGAACCGAAACTAAATTTTAACTGAAGGTTAAAACCCGCCGAACGCGGTGAACGCGCGGTTAAATATTTGAAAAGAGGAATAACCTTACGTGCTGAGATTCCTCATCGTAAATTCAATTCATATATGAATTCCAGACGAGCTGTAAATTTACTTCTAATATTTATTTAACTCCGTCTCTACTGCACTGCAAGTCTTACTTTAGTATATACTTGAACAGCTATTTTCTACTTAGTTTGCTGTAACACCTCCAAAACTTCCTTTCTTCATCATCATTATCAGAAGGTAGTCCATTGCTGGACATAGACTTCCTCTAATGATCTCCATATCAATCGGTCCAGCGCTGCTCGCATCCAGTTGCTTTCGCGATCTTCGTTTGTAGGGGTTGATATGGGATTAGGCCGATACAATGCGGGTTGGTGGGAGCTAGAGCCTCGTTTGTCGATTTGCAGGGTGCACCACGAGCAGGTGAGGCTGGCTTAGTTGGGTTAATCTGCACGACCCTTTACACCCATAACTTCCTGCAAAGTAAGCATTTTCTAAACCGTGTTATAAAGCAAGACTTCAGCTGCTCTCGTTACCTCTAGTAAAGAAGTACATTTTTTAAAAAATACTTGTTATATATCCTCAAAAATGAAAGAAACTGGTTTTTGATTCTAACAAATACAGAAGTGTATAAAAATACGCTGCTATCTACCATCAGACCATCATCAACTGTTTCTGATATGATAAAGTTTTAAAATACTTATACGGAACCCAAAGTTTGCGGCGGTGCCATACTTGATGCGAATTTCATCCGGAATTATCGGTGCCAAGTTCTAAAGTTGGTATCGGAGATGCATAACCGCAAACTATTTAGTAGGCAACTTTAGTACGCCCTATTACATTTACGCTTTGCGAAATACTAGCTGTTCCGCGCCCGCTTTGCCGCCCGTAATACGAAATTAGACTTGATATTTGACTGGTATATTCCTTGAGAGCAACCGCAACCGCGAATGACTTTCTATGGCAACCGCAAATAACAAACAAAAAATATTTATAAAAGTTAATTACTGTTGTTTATTATAATTACTGCGTAGGTACCACCGCAGCGTCTATTTCTGGCGCCAAACAATAGTATGCAGATATTACTGTGTTCCGGATTGAAGGGCGCTGTAGCTATAGTAATTACTGGAGTAATGAGTTTCAAAAACTTTTGCGATGATGCAGTAGTATCATCATAACTAACGCCACGTTGTTATTGGCAGGCGTATCACTTAACTTCAGTTGAACGTCCCGTTCATATCGTCTTGTGAAGATCAGATTAATTTACGTTGTTATTGAAGATACATTTTATCCTTTGTTGTTTATTCGACGAAGCGACGAGACGAATAAGATATTCACCTGATGGTAAGTGACACGCCAGCTCATAAAAACGTGGCGCTAATTATGCTCCATACCTCCAGTACATTGTGCTCGTCGCCTTAAGATATAAGATGTTAAGTCTCATTGCCCCAGTAATTTCACTAGCCACAACGCTCTTCAGCATCGGAACACAGTAATTTTTGCACATTACAATTTGGCGATAGAAATAGGCACTGACGTGATATCTACCTAGACTATCTCTGGCAACAGGAATATACTGCCAGTAAGTAAATGAGAATTATACAGTTACTACAACTACAACGCCCTTCAAACCGGAACACGGTAATATTTGCAGTGTACTGTGTTCCGGTAAGAACAGGCGCTGCGGTTGTACCTACCTAGACGGCCTCCTGTAACAGAGACCTACCACCTGTAATTAACTTTGATAAATATTTTGAGTTAGTTTTATTTACGGTTGCTATAGTAACGGTTGCTATAGATAGTCGTTTGCGGCTGCGGTTGCTCTCAATGTGTAGACGGTCTCCGGCAACAGAGACCTACCAGTGAATTGTAATATACAGAAAAGTTAATACACACTACAACAAACAGCAAACTAACAACCACGAACAAAAATTAAAAAAAAAAGTAGGAATTAGTGACTGCTGTTCAGCCTCAACCGATTCGAACCTGTGCACATGTGGTATTCGCCGATTACAGCCACCCCACATGCCATGACCCAGTTGCCTTACCGCCGTTTAATAACAGTTTAAAGCGACAACTCCTGTGCCTGTTGGCGCGTTACTTAATGCTTTAGATCTCGGCTCAGTTCATTTACCTGTAGTTTATTTAACTACAATAGCTATTGTTACAAACTATTAACTGTTATATATCAAAAATTTATGCTAATTATAGCATTTTTTAATTCAAATAAGGAAGAGGTGAAGATATGAGATGTTAAGTATCGTTACCTCAGTAAATTCACTAGCTACAGCGCCCTTCAAACCGGAACACAGTAATATTTGCACAGTTGTTTGTCGGCTGCAATGGGAGCTGTCGTGATATGTTACTTGGACGATTTCCAGCAACAGAGACCTACCGCCAGTAAGGAAAGTATACCCGAGAGTCGTCTTTTGCTTGTTATGAGGTATCTACATAAATATTTATTTTTTTTAAATAACTTTAGTAATATATAAAAATAATACCCGATACCATTACAAACATTTGTAACATTTCCAATTTTACTGGTGGTAAATCTCTGATGCTGGATACCGTCTAGGTAGTTACCACCGCAGCGCCTATTGCAGCCGACAAACAGTACTGTGCAAACGTTACTGTGTTCCTGTTTGAAGGGCGCTGTAGCCAGTGAAAATACTGGGGTAAGGAGATTACATCGTAATTCTCAAGGCGAAGAGCACAATGTGGGGCAAGCGTATCACTTACCATCTGGTGAACATCCCAGGAGTGTAAGGGGTCCCCCGCACAACAACTCACGGGACCACGAGGTTCTGGCTTCCATCAACCCGCATCGGGTCAGCGTGGTGGAAAATAGCGCAAATCCTCTCATATGAACCCTTACATATGACAGCCGTTATGCTGACTGTATGTGAAGATCTTTGGGGAAGGCCTATATCCAGCAGTAGACGTCTATCGGCTGGTGATGATGACGATGGACATCCCGCTCGCCACGTCGCGGAATAACTGCGCAATAAAGGCCTACGTAATCAATTTTTAGCATTCGAATAATATTTATTCAAATTTATAACTAATTGAATTATACTTCATAAATACGAATAATATTTTTTTTATGCAATGAAGCGACCAGGACCAGCGGAACGTTCGTTCACCTGATTATAAGTGATACACCCCCGCCCATAACAACGTGGCGCTAAGGACGGTGGTAAACACTGCATCACATTGCGCTCGTCGCCTTTATACATGAGAAGTTAATTCTCATTACCTCAATAATTGCACTAGCTACAGCGCCCTTCAAACCGGAACACAGTAATGTTTGTACGGTACTGTTCGGCGGAAGAAATAGGAGCTGCAGTGGTACCTACCTAGGTCTCCAGAAATAAAGACATACCACCAACAGTATGTAAATATATTAAATCATCAGTTACATGATTAACCATGAAGATTGATAAGTTTTTTTTTAATTAAATAAAAAGAACAAAGTATGGAGTTGATACGTATATTGTATTGTTTTTTTTTTGTAACTTGTTCTTTACAGGATAAGAATATTCGCATTTGTAAGGTAGCGTAGCTTAATAGCCTACATTCATTGAAAAGGCTCACCGCGGTCCCCCGTGCACAGCATCCGTCACAGTGAGTGATGATGTTATCGCAGCCGGCCCGCGGCGTCTCTCTCAATGCTAACTGGACGCCCGCTGCAAAGGCTCTATCTGCGGCATTTGTACTACCCCCGCCCCGTCCACCCTTCACCTCCGCAGGTACCCACTTTGATGCCTAGACGACGCCGCGAGCTATTTTTCTGTACCATTTAGATAGCCGTAGCCGCTTAGCTGCTAACAAAGGACCTGTTAAACGATCTGCTTGATCCGTCAGTAGTAATTCTTCGAGGTAAATCCTTGTAGGTGGCAGCGATATGGTCACTTCTTGAGGTCATTAAAAGGTCAAAAAATTATATATATATGAATACATAAACAAAAAACCATGGTATTGTATTACAATACTTACTGGGGTTAGGTCTCTGTTGTTGGAGACCGTCTAAGTACATACCACCGCTCCTATTTCAGCCGCCAAGCAGTAGTGTTCAAATGTTATTGTGTTCCAGTAAGATTAGCGTTGTAACTATTGAAATTACTGCGGTAACATCTTACGCCTCAACGCGACGAACGCTATGTCATACTGTGTACACCATACTAACTACCACCACACTTATGGGCAAATGTATCTCTTACCACGAAAGAAATATGTTGCTCGTTTCGTCGAATAAAAAAAAATTATACAAGATACATTTAAAAAAAATATTTAAGCGAACAAGTAGTTACATGGACTCCTTAGGTGTTATTAGTACTGGAAAATTATAACAGTAGCTTTGACTAAATTAGCATAATATAGTAATTATTTTTTATGTAATAAAGACAAAAACATTTTTTTTCAGAAATATCTGGAAATCGTTATTTTCTAAATAATCATAATTTTTTTTTATCTGGTATAGTAAACTTTGGTTAAATATCATCAACATCAAAGGCGCGAACATCTCGGAGTGGTCAACTACGCAAACTAGTTTTTGGCGGTAAAAATAAAAGCTGCTGCGGTAACTTTTTTTTTTATTTAATGAAGCGACAAGACGAGCGAGTCGTTCACCTGATGGTAAGCGATACGCCCACAACAACGTGGCACTAGATAGAATGGTATTCACAGCACCACATTGCACTCGTCGCCTTGAGACGCGTTGCGGTGGTACCTACCGAGATGGTCTCTGACAACAGGAATACACCGTCAGTAAGGAAATCAGGATTATACAGTAATTATAACTACAACGCCGTTCAAACCGGATCATAGTAATATTCGCAGAGTAATGTTTTTCAGTGGAAACAGGTGTTGAGGTGATACCTACTTAGACGGTCCAGTGACTAGACTGTCTCATACAAATGAATGCATCCAATCACTTTAACAAAGCGCAAGTATCTCAAATTGAACTTTATCCCGTTGTAATAAGATCGCCGCGGCCTGGTTCAATGTATGGACCTTCAGGCGATTGATAACAGTTACACGGGACCGCGTGAACTCTATCATAAAACACATCTAGCCGCAGCCGGATGCAATTCATTCACGACCGGACGAAGAGGACGGCAAACCCTGTAAACGGAGACACACAAAGGCAAATTCACCGGAACCTCCTTATCCCTTAATTCCAATAGGAACGCCAGACGGTTTCGCAGATTTCATAAAAGGCTGGAAGCTACCATTACTGTTGCGCAAGTATATTTTTTTTATTATTTTATATAAAAAAAAATATATTTTATATCTCATCATCATCAGCCGATAGATGTCCACTGCTGGAAATACGCCTCCCCAAAGATCTCCACATCGATCGGTCCTACGATTGTCACCAGATCGTCGGTCCACCTTGTGGGAGGCCTTCCAACTCTACTTATATATATGTCTCGTAGTACTAATGAGGGTGCCTATGTGAGGTAGAATTAAAAATCTCATCGCGACGCTCAGAATGTATATTGGTACTCAAATCAGCGGCGCGGTAATAAGATGAAAAAAAAAAATTATGTAATTAAGACATTTTAGATTCCGGTCCCCGCTCACACGGGAAGTGCCTACTTATCTGCGTAATTTTATTACAATTATTAAATTCTAGAGAAAGCTCGCGCCGGGGGAAAACCGCCCCTAAAGCGGCACTTAACCTCATTGGCCTTTCAGTATAATTAGACACGTCGATACGGCTAATGTGCGGGAGATCACTTAGCAAACTACTTGCTACGGTGAATTATGTACGAGACCCTTTGTACAGACGTCACCAGCTCCAAGTTCACGTAAGCAATTATCGACTAACAATAGTACTGTAGGTGTTCTTCCTAGTACCACGCGACAGGACCTAAGTTATTGATGGTAGGTACCACCGTCACGTCTATTGCAGCCGACAAATAGTACTGCGCCACGCCATCATTACAGTGATCTACTTTAAAGGGCGCTGTAGCTAGTGAAATTACCGAGGTAACGAGACTGAACATCTTATATCTCACGGCTGTGAGCACGGCCTGGAACAGTGTATAACATCCTAAATGGCACCATTCCTTAGAAGCTGCTATAGGGTGGCGCAAAAGTAATCCTCCTATCAGAAAATGCTATAAATTGTGCCTTGATGTAAAAAAATTAATACAAGGTATACAAGGTGGCCGCAAAAATAACCTTCCGATGTTTTTTGGCTGTAATTTAAAAAAAAATATGAAAAAATTTGATTCTTGTTGTGGATTATTTTTATTTGGTATTTTAATTTTTTTACATCAAGGCAAAATTTATAGCATTTTCTGATAGGAGGATTACTTTTGCGCCACCCTATATAAACAAGATCTGGAACAAGCTATTATTAAGCTACGAGCAAGACGTCCACGTAATGGTAAGTGATACTCTTGCTCCAAAACAATGATGCTGGTTAGGATGATATACACTGCACCGCATTGTACTCGTCGCTTTGATACGTATATATATATATACTAAGGTAACTCGACATACGCCGAAATATAATATCACTAGGTACAGCGCCCTTCATACCAGAAACAACGTTTGCACGCTACGCTTCGGCGGCAGAAATATGAACTGCGGTGGTGCTTACCTAGACGGTGTCCGGCTATAGAGACTTCATCATCATCATCGAATTATAGACATCCACTGCTGAACATAGGCCCCCCCCCCCCAAAGATCTCGACATACAATCAGCATGGCGTCCGGTGCTGCTGGGCACTGGGGGCTGTCGTATGTTGGGGTTCAAATGGGGACATCTGGGCCATTTCCCACCACACTGTCCCAATGCTGGTTGGCAGGAATCAGAGCCACGTTTGTTGATTAGCAGGGTGCACCACGAGCAGGTGAGGTTGTACACCCCCAATAGAGACTTACCTATAGTAAATTCTCAAAAGGTATCTTCACTGTTAATTTTTTTTTTAGATTCGTAATTGTACGAGACGTTTTAATTAAAGCTACGATAAATGATTTTGCATTTTCGTAGATGAATTAATGAAATTTTCCTCTCATCCATTTTCGGATGAGACCGTGGCTGTTCTGAACAAAAAGTCCGCGTCTGTGCGAAAATAAAAGGCGAAAATCTATTATTGAAAATTTTCAGATGGCGTGTTACTTTTTCAGCGTTTTGTGTCAGTGGAGCATCTATTATGTCGTGGAAACCTTCCTTTTTTCTGATGATGAAAGTAATATGTAGTGCTTCGCCATTTTAGCGTTGTAGTCTTTCAGATATAGATATTGTCTCTACTGTTATTGTATCATTGTTCTCGAAATTTCCATTAGTTTTAAAAAATAGTACTACCATATAAATAACAAATCTCTTAATGTTTCCTCTTGTGGATCTGGAGTTTATTTATCACACGGAGACAAAGTTCAAACCGTTCATCCATCATTCTTTTCTTTTTTAATTTTCGTTCCATTTGGTGTATCCCCTCATTCCCCTTTCTTCATATCATTAACAATTCTGCCATCTTTCTCATTCTGTACTTTCGTTCCTTATTATTTCTTTCTAGCATTCCGTTCTTACTTAAATTCCTTTTTCCTCCATCATTGTCCATTCTATTTCCTTCTTGCTTACTTCTCGCTGGATGATGAAAACTGCATGAGCAGTTTCTTTATTGTTAAACTCCTTACATTTTTGTCCACTATTCTGATTGTAGGTTAGTGTGTGTCTAAAAATTTACTAAAACTATCGTTTTTGAAAAATATCAGTTTCTTCCTCTACCGAAAGGTTAAGATCATTGGGGATCGATTCCAAACCTCTTCATAATGTATCGGATGTTCAGATCCAGATTTCAGATCCATTGCAGTCTGAATTATCACGGCTTTAAATGACTAGATAGGAAGATCTTATGAATAGGAGATATTATCAGAATATATTTCTTAAAATTTTTAGCGGTTTATTAGATTTTAAAGAGTTTGTTGATGAAGATGCTTTACTAAACATACTCTTCAAAACATTTATTACCTCACAAAGCCATACATCAACGGCTCATGGGACTTTATAGCGGCTTCAGTATTACGGCACATTGCATAAGCCTTCAGTGAACCTCTTCATATTTAATGTAAGACATAAGTTATATGGAACATGAGGGATGCATTATCACTTGAAGATATGCTATTTAACTTTTTAGAGATGATAGAGTAGTATTTATTTTATTAAACTAATCTAAGTCCAGTTGTGGACTGCCGCAAGCTGATGATGACAAGCTATCCTCTCGTCTTACAATAAGGAGGTTCTATTCCTGATTAACAGAGATGACCCTAACCTTACAAATCTGCTGGTATTATAGCATTGCTGTGTTACTGCTGCTAAATTATGCAAACCAGAATATTTTTGATGAGCAAGTATTCATGACTTGTCTCCTCTCTTCTTCCTTGTCACACCCTTGGCTGTGTGGTCGTGGTCGTCATGGTAATATTACTTGCAAGCTCTATAACCCGTGCATAAGAAAAATGATAGCGATCGAAGAATGGCAACAGGTTGTAAACCTCGTAAAATTGAGATTAGGGTCGATCAGGATTCCTCTTCCTTTTAATGCGGAACTTCCCTATTTTTTCACAAATCTTCTCCCCCATTCGTTTCCACCGAAAATATTTTAGAAAATCCTCTTTCTCATAAAAGAATATCAAGATGAAAGATTTTGTCTTTATTATAAATACTTAATAAATAAATTTTGTCCAACGGGGTTATTTTCATTAGGTAGTATTTACCCTCACCCTACTCATGTGAGGTTAAGAGAAGTAAATGTGTAGTCGTAATACATCCTCATCCTCAATTTTTCTTAAAAAATCTTTATCCTCGTTCTCTTCTTCACAACTACTACCTCATCAACGAAATTTAGGTAAAGAATAAATTTGAATAGGGTGTAAGAGGTCCCACATAACAACTCAAGGGACCGAAGTTAGCCTCACCTGCTTGTGTTGCACCGTACTAATCAACAAACGAAGCTCTGACTTCCACTTACCCCTATTGGGCCAGCATGGTGAGAAAAGGTTCAAATTCCCTCAATATGAACCCCGACGGACGACGACTCCTCGTGCCTGGCGGTTTGCGGGCAACACAGGATCAATCGATGTGGATATCTTTGGGAGAGGCTTACTTGCAGTGAACTTCTAGTGGCTAATTATGAATAAATTTCAACACCCCTTACTATCTTCATCTTAAGTAACCGAGCTCTTATCAAATCACGACAATGGGAAATCTTATAAAAATTAAATACCTACTTTGATGGGAGGTCTCAGGAGTAAAGGCTTTCTGATGTTCGCGTTAAAAACAAAACTCAAAGAACGGGGCTGGTCCGCCCGACGTGGTGTGCAAGGAGACGAGATAAGTACCCCTCCTGGGGTCACGGATGCGATATGTAAATCGAAACACTCAAGCCGTAATAATGTAAACAAGATATCGCCCCGCCCCGAGGGGCCTCGAGCTTTTTATTTCCCTTATTAAGGCGATATTTCACGCGTTTTGAGTTGCAGTGATTAAAGGTGCCTCGAGGATGCGTCGGGAGTGCAGGCACCTTTACTATTTTCCAATATAACCCTTTAAACACTTGTTGTTCTATTAATAAAGATAACATAACTTTTATATGAGATTTTAAGCTTAATTTTAACTTGAAATAAATTGCGAGGGACTCTTTAATACAATATCTGCAAACTGTATTGGGGAGTATTGCCCATATCTGTGCGTCAGTGACGGCCGATGGGGAGGAGTCTTGGAGTGGAGATCGCAGAAGTGTACTCCCTCCAGATGGACCGACGACATCATCAAGGCAGTCCGGACGTGGTTGGATGCGAGAAACTGAGGATCGCATGTGGTGAAAGACATTGGGGAAGGCTTATATCCAGCAGTGGATAAACAAAGGCTGATAATGATGATGATGATGACTGGTGGTAGGTCTTTTCTCAGCGACTGCCTAAGTTGGTGCCACCGCAGCTCCGATTGCAGCCGACAAACGGTAGTGTGTATACAATACTATGTTCTGGTTTGAAAGGCGTTATAGATAATGAAATTACCGATGAACGTATATTTTACCCTTTTTTTTATTACAGAAAGACGTTCATGTAATAGTAACAAAATACGCTTGCCCATAACATCGTGGCGCTAGTTAGGATGATATACACTGCACCACATTGCGCTTGTTGCCTTGAGATTTATGATGTCGTCTTGTTACCCCAGTAATTATCATATATAAATATTTGCACAATATCAGCTCCTTGCAGTCACCGGCAATTTTTATAACAAATCATTTGGGGGTGGGTTTTCATTAGTGTAGTGTTGCGTGTGATTACTACTTCTAACACCGTCATAAACTCAATAGCCCTTTTCATGTACAACAACCGCTGCCGACGCTTCTGCTTCCGTTTAAATATGACTTGAGTGTATTTGAGACAAGAGTAAACAGACTTCTTACAGATCAGCACTCATAATTCACTGGTGGTAGGTCTCCCTTTCCGGAAACCGTCTAGGTAGATACCACCGCGCCTATTTCTGCTGCCAAATATTACTGTGTAAATATTACATTGTTCCGGTTTGAAGGGCGCTGTAGCTAGTGACATTACTGCGATAACGAGACCTAACCACAGAGCTACGAGCACGTGTTGCTGTGTATATCATAACTAGCGCCAGAGCGTTACATGAAGTCTTATTCTCTTATTTTTATGAACGTCTTGATCTTCTTAAAGGTTAGTTGAATAGAAGAAAAATACTAGAAGTAGAAAAATTTATAGAGCTTAGTACTCAAATAGTAGAAGTATTAAAACAGTACGGTGTTCATGTTCGAAGGGCGTTATTGAAATTACATATCATATATTATATAAGGGGTGAAAGGGATTTCGCTTAACGGCTTACGGAGTCAACCTCATCTGCACGCGTTGCACCCTGCTGAATAATAGACGAGGCTCTGACCAGCCCCAACCCGCGCTGGGCCAGCATGGTGGGCTTAGGTCCAATTCCTCTCAATGAATTGTAACAAGAAGATTTTTAGGAGAGGTCCATATCCAGCAGCGAATGAGTGATGATGATGATTGTTTTGTTTACCGGAAAAGGAGACATAAAATAGATTATTCAAAACATCCCTAATTCGCCTTACATTGAAATAATAGGGAAGACTTCCGGTGCTTTTTAATAAACATCAAAGGGAGAATCTCATAATACGTTGTTCATAATTGAAGCGGAGTTTTTTTTTTATTTAAGTTACACAAAGGAATCACGGCATCCATACTTCAGGGAAGGAAGGCGTAGCTTTCAGTTGAAATTTTACAATTTTTTTTATTAACTTACGTTTCAAATTAAATGTTTTGAATACGCTACAGTGCTCCTTTGATTATATGTATTAGTCAAAATGTATGCAATGATGGTAATTTTTTTTCTTAAACCAAGCGAGGAGATAAGCAAGAAGTTCACCTGATGGTAAATGATACGCCAGCCCATAATAATATCATGCTAAATAAGATGATATACACTGCATCAAATTGCGCTCATCGCCGCACATAAGATGTCGAGTCTCTTTACCGCACTTCATTAGCTACAACGCCCTTCAAACCGAAACAGTTGCACACTACTCTTTATCGGCTGCAATAGAAGCTGTGGTACCTATCTTTTTTTAATAGCGGTTGAAATCGTAATAAAAAACTTCTCTTTCTACCCACTCGGTGGTCTCTTTCAGTGCATTAGGAGGGGCTTAAGGCTCTTGGAGGTTCAACGCTCTCAGAGTCCACGTTGTGTTACGACAAATACAAGACCACCTTGCATTTACCGTCTTCCTGAGGCTACTTACCTGAACATACTCCAGCAACCTACCACCAGTACTTATTAAAATGTATATAAATATCCTTAAAGGATACTTAATATTTATGTAGTAAGCAAGTCCGTATACATCCATAACTTCATTTCTCCGAGATGGATGGGATCACGCAAGGTGCACATTAACATACGCCCCGCGGCAAAATTGCATTGGCGTGCTAATTAATGGATCTGCCGCATCACTTGCTGTTCAATCTTAATTAAGGTTAACTCTGCTAACTACTTGTTATAACCTTACTATACTTAAACCATGAAATTAATATAAAGTACTTCTCTTTCGTGTACCTCATGACTGATGGACGTGCTCGTCCTGAAATGCTCTTAATGACGCGTCAACAGCTGCCTTCACACCGCTCTGCTCTCGGCACATCTCAGAGCATTCGGGATTTTGGTACCTAAGATTGCCTTGTATATAGTCCGACTGTTTAGTAAGCGATCGACCCCATGATCTCTTGTCCTCGATCTTTCCTACTACAATCAGCTTATTCAGATTACCTGATGGTCTCCGGGCAATATGGCCGAAGTAACTTAGGACTTGTTTGTAGCAAATGGTAGACAATTTGGTGGTGATTTTGAGTTGTTCAAGAATGGGTTTGTTGGTGCTCTTTGTTGTCCATGGTATGCTGCACTAGACTGCACAAGAGTAAATTACTACTTAAATTTTTTTATAGCCATCACCAATAAGTATAATCTTACATTAGATCTGTTTTACTTGTTAATTAGACCAGTTGAAGAAAGCACTACACTCATAGGTACCTACTTCCGGAACACAACAATGGTATAAAGGCGACAGGTTTACAATATGGTAGCTAGGTTATAAATCATTTCTCTGCCATCAATACTCCACCACAAATGGCTACAGAATCGTATTTTTTTATTCAAACCAGCGCGACGTTTATCTGATGATGAATGATACGCCTGCCTATAACAATGTGGCGCTAATTAGGATGATAAAAACTGCACCACATAGCGCTCGTCGCCTGACACGTAAAAGACCATGTTTCGTTACAGTAATTACACTAGCTACAGCACCCTTCAAACCAGAACACAGTAATGTTTCCACAAGACTGCTTGGCGGCAGAAACACGCGCTAGTGCTGCTTAGACGGCTTCCGGCAACAGAGATCTACACTTCCATGTTAGAAGACAAGTTAGTAGCCAACGTACGGGGGCATATAAAAATCATATATCAATTCATCATTCCATGAACCCCTTTAACTATATGAGCCTCCCCTAAAGATCATCCAATCCTTTACTGATCGCATCCAGCGACTTCCGACTCACCAGCCACCACCTAGAAACCATCTATAGTATGCCTTATATAAATTATTCTACTAATGTATTTGTACTACATATTAAGAGATGACTCTCACTGATGTTGGGAGTCATTCAGCTGTTCTATAAGGTGGTATTGATAAAACATCAATTTATATTCATGATCATCAATAGAGACCTAATTTTTAACACAATTTTTTTTTTTATTCAATTAAGCAACGAGACGAACGCGACGTTTACAAAATGGTAAGTAATACTTCTACCCGTAAACTGGCGTTAGTTAGGATGAATACACAGCACCACATTGCTTCACCTGAGACATAAGATGTCGAGTCTCGTTACCCCAGTAAATACACTAGCTACAGCACTTTTAATACTGGAACTCAGTAATATTTACACGGTGCTATTTGACGGCAGAAGTAGATGCTGCGATTGTACCTACCTAGGCGGTCTCCTGCAACCTCTGTCGGTCTGTAGGTTGTAGGTCCTCTACCTACCACCAGTAAATTAATATACCGACACCATTTTATGAGCTTTCTTTTTAACGTCGAATGATCACCACGGCCCAATATTGGGCAACTCCGTTTTGCATCGCACCTGCCTCACAACTCATCTGTTATATTCAAGGCGTCTTTGTCTGCTAATGTTTGATCTCTTGTTCCGAGCGGGCCCCAAATATTGACACTCGTATCCCTGCGGATACGAACAACCCCTAACAGACAGGCTGCCCTATATTTACTGCTGTTAAGATTATTTTTAAAACTGTATTTTTTTTTAGCATTTACGTTTAGCTGCTGATCTGTACTAAATGTATTTATGTTAGAGAGATCTACAACATTGAAAACAATCCCTACTGTTTATTAGGAATATTCCCTTGGGTGCAGGTTATAAACTGAATACTGTTTACTATCCTTGAGTAGAAATGGTTTATATCAAATCGGATATGATCTATGGAACCTTATACAGGACAAATTCGCTGGTAAACATCGATAGACCAACATTACGTAGGCGAGCCGGTTTGTATGCGTAATCCGAAGTAATGATGAATCGGCGCAGTCTCCGGCGTGAACTTCAATATTTATGAACCTGAGCTTTAACGCGACGCCTTAAGGTCGCTGAAGGTGTACCACTCACGTGGCTATACGTGTAATGCCTTCAAGGGCAAGCTTTCGTCCCCGCGCTATTTGTTAAGGCAACACAAAGGAAGCAAAGTATTAATCTTCTACAGCTCGACAAGCATCGCAATAGAACCGTCGACCCCTGTAGTGAGCATCCAGATTTTACTCGCCGTTCGCTACCCTGTTGTTTTTCCTCCCCGTATGTGACATACTGCTTTATAAAATGACGATCTATTTAAAACCGATTTTTTTTTTCTAGGAAGCGATGAGACAAGCGAGACGTTCACCTGACGGTAACTGATACGCCTGCCCGTTGAAGTCAGTGATCATCTTCCACGAGGTAAACTGTTCACTGGTTTGTCCACCCTTCTTATAAACAAAATTAAAAGTATAGTACCTGGTGGATCTACCTAGACGATCTCCGACGATAGAGACCTATTACAAGTGGTTTCATCCTCTTCTCCTTACATCTGTATTCAGCTGGTCCTTACGTAGAAATTTCGAGCTGGTCTAGGATAATTTTTAGATTAATCAGCTCTAAAAACTAGGGAAGATTGTGAATATATGATTTGGTGTGGATCTTTAGAAAGGCTTTTCATCCAACATTGGACTTTTAAATGTAACGCAGTAAACATTACTGTACAAAATTTTTCGTAAAATACTTGATTATATTAAATTTTTTATTCAATCAAATAACTGAAGGGATAGAGTCACAGTTCTGGTTTCTTCGTTTTCGATATTTAACATTCTTATGTGGCCGTATGTCACGAGTCGTAAGAAACCAACCCCCGAGTGTCCTCCTCCCAGATGCTGTTTTTAAGTGATTCCTTTTATTGCAAGGCACGGACACGAAACACCGAATATGAAAAATCCATATAGCGAGTGAAGTGCACTTTTATCACTCAATAAAAAGTAAGTAATTCCGAGTTGATGTCTATGGTTTAAGAATAAAAAGTGGCGTTTTATGATTCATTTTATCTAAAGATATAATTATATAAAAATATTTGATGAAACCCTACAAACGACAGCCCCTGGTGCCCGGCGGTACCAGAGACCATGTTGACGGTAAGGTCGCGGGAAGCCGCTGGATGCGAGCAGCGCAGGGCCGATCCATATGGAAATCTTTGGGGAAGGCTTATATACAGCAGTGATCGTCTATGGGCTGATGATGACAATGGTGATGAACATACATTTAAGCATGTTGCTATTACATACATTGAGACCAACAATGGCGGTGTAGCATGCGGTCCTGCCGAAAGCAATGTCGTCCGGATAACCTTTGGATGGACAAAAGATTTCAAAGAAAATAATAAAAAATATATATATAAATATTAATTACATATTTTTTTAATGATGCTGATGTTTGATCATAAACCCACCTGACGGTAAATCAAGTTTTTTTTTTCTATAAAACGACGGCATCAACATGGTTCACGTGATGGTATGTGATACACCCGCCTATAACAACGCAGTGCTATTTAGGATGTTATACACTGCACCACATTGCGCTCGTCGCCTGAGACAGATGTTTAGGTCTCGTTACACAGTAATTTCACTAGCTACAGCGCCTTACAAACCGGAACAAAGTAATGTTTACACAGTACTGTTTGGCAGCAGTAATAGGCACTGCGGTGGTATCTACCTAGACGGTCTCCGGAGACGGAGACCTACCACCAGTGAATTATGAATGCTGGTCTGCAAGAAGTCTGTTTACTCTTGTCTCAAAGGTACCCAAGACATATTTAAACGGAAACGGAACCGTCAGCAGCGGTAGTTGTACATGAAATCGGCTATTGAGTTTATGACAGTCTTAAAAGTAGTAATCACACGCAACACTAGACTATTAAAGAAAACCCACCCCAAATTATTATAAAAAACACATTACTTTTTAATACATTTGGTTCACCTGCAATTAATCTAAGGGATGTATATAAAGCTCTATAATAAGTACTTGTTTATTTTAATTTGTTCTGCTTTATACATACAGATTTATCTTACTAATCAACATACCTTATTATAATTTATCTCTTCTCAGGTACGTACTTAATTGTTTATTTATTTGTTTATTTATATATTTATAATATATCAATTACTATTATTGATAAAGTTGACGCTGTGGTTATACCACAATATTCCAGGTCCTTTTCCAATGATCCGTGTAACATTACCCAACTTCTCCAGTTTTAAATTAATAACCTTTACTTTGGTATAAATCTCATATTCATGTCTTGTATAATTAAAAAAAATTTTAGGATTAATACCAACTTAATCATCAAACTTAAAATGAACCATCAGAATAATCGACGGTATTGCAGTATGGGTTAGAAATATAAACTCCTCACTTATAGAATGGAACTAACCTTAATATTCCTTCAACCACTAGATAACATCTGTGCGTGTTTGATTCACAAAAAAATATTTTTTTTTTATTTAGAATAACCTTCCACTTCAATCGCCGCCAGCAGACTGTTGAGAACCGGACGATCATCGTACGAGGCAGTATTGTCCCCTCCATTTTAGTTCCCCCTCCTAAAACCGAGCTCGTATTCCAATTGGACGATTGATCGCGACAGTAATAAATCAAGAAGTGACTTATTTTATAAATTTTTGTTTACATTAAATGAATAAAATTAATCATTGTTAACGATCATTTACTACTAATTAACGTCCTGTTCATTATAATATACTTTCAAACATTATACTTCTTCATCTGCTTATTGGTTTCTTTAGCTTCCTGAACAGCTCCTGAGTCACATCGCATTTAATATACGTTCTTTGTAAAGGGTAAGAGCCATGTTTCATTTCATACAGAAATGATTCTGTATTATTCTTAAATCAACGAGTCGTGTATTGCTCTCAAAAAATACCCCGCACTGCAACGTCATCGTTTAAGCCGGATAGGGAAGTCACTCGTCCCGTTTCCGCGCCCGCGAACCCACCGCGCTGAAAAGAGAGGCACGATCTAATGAATTATGAGGTTCCGGTGCTGTTTGCTGAAGATCATTCGCAGATTAATAATATGATGTCTCGATCATGTGTCGTGATTTATTGAGTGTTGTTCGTGATGTATCGATTAATCGAATGAAGTAAGACTGTACATGGTAATAAATTGTATGCTGGCAAACATTTGTTGTTAGGTTTCAACTGTTCAATCTGACACTGTAATTAAATGCCCTAATTTTCAACTAGGATCTGCTGTTAAAGGACCAACACCATTTCTACCTGCTCATTGATGTTAAGTGATGATGAAGATACTTGTTCATACTTTTATATATACTAGCTGTTCCTCGCCCGCTTTGCTGGCTAATTAGACTTGATATGTGTCCGAAATATTCTTTGAGAGCAACCGCAACCGCAAATGACTTTCTACAGCAACCGTTACTATAGCAACCGCATAAATAATACGAAACGAAAATGTTTAGAAAAGTTAATTAGAGAAAAAATTATGAAGGATCTATTAATTTCAAACGATTAATACCCTATAACCATCTATAAATCAACCTTGGGAACTCATTATAGGATCCTCTTGTTTGTAGGCAACATAGGGGTTTATAGTTATCAGGCTAGCTCAAATATATACCCTACATAAGATAAGCATAGATAAGGAAGAAGTTTTCAAATACAAAGTTCCAACGCTTTATCATGTGGAGAATACACTGCTTATCATCAAGTTCACGATTATTCTGGTGGTATATAACTATAATGGAATAAGATATTAAAATAGTCACTTGAAAATTATTTCTGAAGATCCATAAACGATTGTATTTTTCCAATCTCTCTCTAGGGTAGTTCCCTCATCTCTGAGGATCGTGGTCGGTATTAGATTTGCTGTCTGAAGGAGATGATCTGCCTCCACTGGTTCCCGTTCAACGCATCTATTATGACTGTGTAAAATTTAGAGGACGATGAGTCTTTCACCTGATCGGTCCATCTGGTTGGTGAACGACCGGATGATACTTTTGTTTCGGTGTCTCCAACGACAATCAGTTTTTCCAGGCAATCATCGCCTCCGCGCATTGAGTGGCCGGAACACATAAGGATGAGTTGCTGGCATATAGTGGATAAATGCGTTTTTATTCAAAGCCAAGTCTGGAATGATGCAGAGACAAAGGATTGCCTTTATCTCTCTCTGACATGGACTGTCCACGTTTCCACACCATACAGGAAAATAGGTAATACCAGAGCTGGTACTAGTCTGATCTATTATATGCTATCCAATAAGTTTATATATGTTCTCGTATTATTTTTCCCACTGCTCCACTAATCACGTGGTCGTCAATCAATTAGGGGTCCATAGTTTTTGCTAAAAGCATCTGCGCTTATCAAAGATCATGATGTTAGGATAACCATAGAGAAAAGATTAAAATATTTCATAAATTAAGTTTTATTATATTCAAAGTGATTTGATTGAGAGGATTTCAATCTAACATGGAAGTACTGCCTTTTAGGTACAGAAGCTGTTTTCAATGGTGTAACAAATTATATCAGAAGAGCGCAATGTGGTACCGTTTAGATGTAACCATCACAGCATTTACATGAACAGGTTAATTATTTACCACCTACTTCAATTGATTCTGTATACCGTCGATTTGCCTTAAAAAAAAAGTAAAACTTAGTACAATTAACAGAGAAGTAAGAAACCTTTAATGTCGTCTCACTATTAATCTGTTCATACGAATACTGGTGGTAAGTCCCTGTCACCGGAGACCGTCTAGGTAGTATGCAAACATTACTGTGATCAGGTCTGAAAGGTACAAAAGTTAGTGCATTACAGAAGAAACGAGACTAACACCTTACGTATCAGGCATGTCACTTACTATAAGGTGAACATTCCGGTCGTCTCTTCACTTCGTTGAATAAAAGAAAAGAATATTAGGCATTAAAGATAAAAGTGTCGCGTCTATAACTCCAGGAGCTTTATGTCTATTCTAAGCTATTAACAAGTTCTAAGCAAACTTCGGCGCTGCCGCCTCCCCTCTTATTTGCTCTACCTAATTTCTCTGCCAAGAAAAATATAATGCACAAACATAAATATTACGCGTACGGAAGGAAATAATTTTATAAATACTAAATAAAACTAAGAGATAGATAACTCACATAGAGTTCAATGACATTTACTTTATAATATCAAAAATAATTTATTCAATCTGCTGACTGCTTTGTTTTAATACTTAACAATTTTTAAGATAAGAGAAAATAAGATCACAGGAAGAAGATCAAATTTAAAATGTCATCATATCTGTTGCCGAAGGTCGTCTAGGTAGGTACCACGGTTGTGAAATAAGTTGTACTTGAAATTACTTGAGTAACGAAATAAAATATCTTATGTCTTAAAGCGACGAGCACGATGTGGTTCTGACAGTTCTCATGCTGTTTTATAGTTATTTTAAAGCTAATTTTTAGACGTATTAATTAATATTTTTTATACAGTATATATAACAGACTTTACTATATTACATTTACATCGTTTATGTAAAAAAAAAACTAGGATATGTTGCGTAAAGTATTTAATTGTTGATTGAAAAATGTATTGCTTTTTCCACTACATTCATTTCAATGTATTGTCGTCCACTGCTGAAGGCCGCCTAATCTATTTACAGAACGACGGATCTGATTCCTCATGTATTCAAGGATTCATTGCGATCTTCACCATGTGGTCAGTTCTGGAAAGCGGTGGACTCCCCATTGGTATCTTCCTACACCATTAGTAGTAGCATTGATTGAATACGACGAGTATGATACACGCTTCCTCCACTATACTCGTACTGCGTATGTCAAGGGATGAGTTGAGCTCCGTGCTGTGATGATGTCTGCTGAAGTTCACCGGCACGTCTGGAGAGGGCGAGCGTTTAACGAATCAACGTCAGGGGCGCGGGAAACTTATAATTGGTGCGAACACAATCAACAAGACAAACTCGGCGTAATTAAACAATGTCGCAAATTAAACATCCGCGGATCACGGACGGATGTGAGGGTGTCCCCGTGATAGGGGACCGTTGGCGGCTCCCAACCGATCTGCGGAACCCATCTGTTGGCAAGCAGGACTGAGGGAGATGAAGAAGCAACATGAGGAAATACACTAATATGTTATACATATCTCTGCAGCTAGAGGCTTTCTAGATAAGCCACAGTAGCGCTTGTTACTGCCTTGTTTTTATTTTGAAGCGACCAGTCGAGACCTTCACCTGATGATAAGTGATACACGTTTACCCGTAGCAACGTGGCGCTATTTATGATAATATACACAGCACCACATTACACTCGTCGTCATGAGACGTGAGGTGTTAAATCTTGTTACCGCAGTAACTTCACTAGCTACAGCGCGCTTAAAACCGGATGACAGTAATCTTTGCACATTACTGATTGCCGGCAGAAACAGAAGCTGCGTGCCAGTAAGTAATCTACAAAGTCCTAGCTTAGTTGTGTTATTCCATTGCTCAAATTATCATCATCAGTCATTAGACGTCCACTGCTGGGCACGGGCCTTCTCCAGAGATCTTTACATCGATCGGTACTGCGCTGACCGCATCCAACAGCTTCTCGCTTCCTTTCCTCAGTATCGCCTCTGGAGCCGTCGGGCACAAAGAATCGTCATTTGAAAGGGTTCATATGGGGGATTTTGGGCCATTTCTCACTACGCTGGTCCAATGCGGATTAGATGGTGCCAGAGGCTCGTTTGTTGATTAGAAGGGTGCACCAAAAGCAGGTGAAGTTGGCTTGGGTCCCGTGAGTTGCTGTGCGCGACCCCCTACACCTGTTTTACCTTACCCCCCTATGCTCGAAATATATAAATATAATTTAAATGTATTTTATAGTTATACGTGCGTGTGCTTATGCGTGTGCGTGTGCTTGTAAGTGTGCGTGTGCGTGTGCGTGCGCTTATTCCTGTGCGTGTGCTTATGCGTTTGCGTGTGCATGTGCAAGTGCGTTTTCGTGTGCGTGTGCTTACGCGTGTGCGTGTGCGTGTGAGTGCGCTTATACGAGTGTACGGATGCGTGTTCGTGTGAGTGCGTGTGTGTGTGTTTATGTGCGTGTGCGTGTGTGTGTATGTGTTTGCGTGTGTTTATGTGTGTGTGTGCGTTTTAATAGTGTAAGCATCAAATAATAAGTTTTGAGTTTTCCTCCGAGCAATTTCATTTATGCCGCAATGTTCTTAATGACTTTTGCTTTTTAACTGCATTGAATTTTTATTCCAACCTTACCTTTTTTTTTCATCTATAAAAGGTTGGTACATGTTCTTAAATGATAAAAGGAGGCTGCCGAATAGGATCGAGAGAAGACTGATCCCACTCGGAGACGAAGCCGTCGTGAAACTAATTCACGTCGTTACGTCGCACCTGGGAATGGTGTAGCCCGGCATAACCCGTGATCTCTCCAAACGCTAGAAATGACCACCGAGGAGAATTTAGTAGGTTAAAACTGATATCCCCCTAGAAGACAGAGTAGCTTTTCGAAGATTTCCCCGAAAACCAAAAAAATTATAATAAGGTCAAGTGAAGCTTATGCGTAAAAAAGTCAGTAAAGCGTACTAGCACAGAATACTCTGGTTCACATTGGTTGACAGCAGGTATACATGGTCTATCTGGGGTCAACGATGCGCTTGAGATGCCTCTGATAGTACAGGCGTCTATAGGCTGTATCTGCTTACCATCAGGCAGGCCGTTTGCCATTTTAGTGGTATAAAAACACAGCAAAGTTTTTATTGTCATCATCATCAGCCGATAGACGTCCACTGCTGGACATAGGCCTCCCCCCAAAGATCTCCACGTCGACGGACCGCGTGCTGGTGGACCTGCCAACACTACGTCTTCCGGTACGCGGTCGCCATTTGACAACCTTGGTGCCCCATCGGCTGTATATGTATATGTAAAACATTTAAAAACTGATTAAATCATATTATGCTGTGCGTTTTTGTGCAAATGTTTAGTTTAAATATGCCATCGATCAGCTGCTTCCTCGGAATCGAAGGGGGCGAGAGCGCGGGAACGTTAACTAGATCACACTCCCCTAACCTATGAGCGGGAGATTTATTAATCAATCTCCTAAACGCGTTTTAACTGGGCAAATTGAAAAATTATGTGCCGACATCTTAATCCCCCCCGTCTGGTAGCGCGGGAGAGCCGCCCCTTTCTTATTTAGTTCATCCCGCACTTCCTCAACGTCCTATTTATGCCGTCTTAACATTATTTTACTTTAAAAAACCACCCTTCAATGAGACTAACCGGACGTTCAACAGATGGTAAGCGATACGCCTGAACAAACAACGTGATAACTAGTTAGAACGATATATCATCCGCATCAGCCTCTAGACGTATACTTTTGATAAATCTCCACACCTATCGGTCATCACCAGGTCGTCAGGTCGTCAGGTCTTCACCAGATCTACAGACACGCGTCCGCCAAACGAGAACCTTAATACTTTTTTGGATAATATTTATTACACCATATTGTACTTGTCGCTTGAAGACGTAAGATGTTAAGTCGCGTTATCTCAATAACTTCATCTACAGCGCCCTTCAAACCTGAACATTGTTATATTTGGCGGCAGGAACAGGAGCTGCAGTGGTACCTACCTAGACGGTCTCTGATAACGGAGACCTACCAGTGAAGTTCGATGTTCGTATCCTTTTATATTTATGTGTTTTAATGTCCGCCAGAGAAGAAGAAGAGAGTGAGGACAACGGAGACAAGCGTGGAATTATAACAATTTTTTTTTCTAATTATTTCCAAATTTATTCAATTATAATTCGTAAAAACATATAAGCCATTTAGTTTTTGAAAGAAAACCTCTAACAGTTCACAAAGGTAGTTTATTACGTGAATAATTTATAGCCGGAAAAAGGGAAAGATATTGGATCGTTACCGTATATCCCTGCGACGCTTAGTAAGGGCGAATGCAAACTCCCACCCCAGCGGGTACACCGACTGACCACGGCGGAACTGTGTGCAATGCACTCCACGAGCCCCCCGCCACGGACAATGACGGCGGATACAACCTAAATCGCTCAACTCCATTGTCTGTGATCACTCCGAGATGATATCCGGCCGAGTTTGATTATTTTCGATTTCTTTCTCATAACTCATAAATATCTATTTATAAGGTATTTTTAGATGAGTAGTATAGTTATATTATTTCTTTGTTATATTTCCTATGCGTTTGTTAAATCTACAACACATTTACCGAACAAAATTAAATAAAAAAAAATGGCGCCAGTAAGGATGATGTGCACAGCATCATATTGTGCTCGTAGCTTTTTAATACGAGATTTTAAATCTCGATACCCGAGTAATTACATTAGTTAATGCACCCTTCAAACCGGAACAGAGTAACCTACCGGACTCCTACATAAGGGACCTACCACCAGTAAGTGTGATGATAGTCAACACCTAACCCCAGCACCACATTGCATATAATCTTGCTATACTAAATAGATAGTAGGATTTATTACCGCTTTAATTACTGCAGGTCAGTTCAAACTTTTATGGAGTAACGTTATTCAGTACGGCTTGGAGGTATACTGGTGGCAGGTCTCTGTTGTCGGAGACCGTCTAGGTAGGTATCACCGCAGCGCCTAATTTTACTGCCGGACAGTAGTATGGAAACATTACTGTATTTCAGTTGGAAGGGCGCTGTAGGTAGTAAAATTATTGTGGTAACGAGACTCTACATCTTATATCTTCAAGCGACAAACCTAATGTGATGCAATATATATATATAATCCAATAAAGTATTAAGGTTCTCAAGTGGCAACCATGAAGCTGAAGACGTAGTGCTGGGCCCCACAATGTGGGCTGACGATCTGGTAAACACCGATCGATGTAAAGAGTGGTCTTCTATCAGCTGATGATGTTCTATCATTCTAACTAGCGCCACGTTGTTTGGGTGTAATTACTGGGGTAACTGGACTCAACATCTTATGTCTCGAGACGACGGGCATGTCGTGCTGGATATTGTGTCCACCGCCACGTTGTTATGGAAGGACGAATCACGGTACCCTGATGTACTCTGACAACAGAGACCTTCCACCGGTGTTTTTATTTACAAATCTCGATATAATATACATGATTCCTTTATACTCTCTAACAGTGATTAAATTATTTCCTTCACTTGTTGTTGAGTGACTTTATAAAAAAAAGCTATTTCCTATTGTCGTATATGAAGCTCAATGTGAAGTTGGTGCGATCATCACATCGATTCACGTTTATTCCAAACAAATTGACAATTTTATTTAATACGTTGATGGACAAAGAGCCGTTTGAAAGGTGATCCGACGCCCCAGGTGTCCGCGTGTGGGTCACGTCACGGTGCCCATAGGGGGCAACTGGGGAGGGATCAATGGAATATTAATTGCTTTTAAAGAGCCAGAAGGATTATCCGAATAATTGGTCTGTTGATGGCTTTGTGCGAAAGGGCCCGTGTGTTTATTGAAAAAATATCACATAGGCAATTGATTCTCGTGTGAAGGCGATACAGAGATAACATTATTTATTCTATATATATATATATATATATATATATATATTTTATCTACATACAATATTTGTAGCCTCTCAGGGTTGTCTGGCAGAGAACTTTTACTGGTGGTAGATCTCTTACTTGTGTTAGGTGTCCGCCAACAGAGTGCCGAAGACTATCTAGGTAGGTACAGCGCCTACTTCTACCGACAAACAGTACTGTGTTCCGCTTTGATGGGCGCTGTACCTAGTGAAATTACTGAGGTAACGAGACTTCAACATCTTGAGATGACTAACGCAATGTAGTGCAGTGTATGTCATCATAACTGGTGCCTTATTGTTAAGGGCAGATGTATCACTTACCATTAGAAGAAAGTCCTGAACATGTCGTCGCTTCGTTAAATTAAAAAAAAAACAAAAAAAATCTATTACAGTATAAAGTCCGCCTTGTGTATTCTAACCGGAAGTATAAATAAATAAATAAATTAGACAACGTAGAGACAAATTTTTATTCTCCTCTGTAAGGGCAGGCCGGAACATATAGCGCGCCATTCTCTCAGCCTCTTATAGTTACTTGGGCAACGGATCCCCCCGAATCCGTCACCCAGAGGCCATGGGAGCCAAGAGAGGAAACTTTTCCGACTCCCTGCGGCGGATCTGGTCTTGGGTTCCGCCGCGGAGGATTGGGAGAGCGGCGGAACTCAATACCGACACTCCTCTCCCTCTGTGACACCACGTCGGCTGCAAAAGGTAGTATAAACCTACCCCTGCAGCCTACCGGCACATATCCGATTTGAGCTCACGGAGCTGACCTGGAGCGGCTACCTCGGGCAGGCACTACGCTACGGTCCGGCCTGGTAGGTTCCTCTTAGCTTCACCATAGGTGACCAAGCCACGGCTACTAAGCCTCACCGCCACGACAAGGTAGGATCCTGTTATGGTAACTACCTAGACGGTCTCCAGCAACACAGACCTACCACCAGTAAACATATATACTCTATGTATTTATACACTAGCACGGTAACGGCTTGTCGGCGAGCCGGTCGTGAACAATCGATTGTATGGGAGCATCAGCGAAACCGGCGCGCGTACGTAAATCCGAGTGTGCGGACGCACGCCATCGTTTTCACGGCAGGTTTGACGGAAATGAAAGCCTCCGCGTGTAAACGAAACGACCAGTAAATGAAAACAATTTTTTTTTTCACCCCGGCGGTCAACGATGTTGGAATAATGTGGACCAGCGATATATTTTCTATGCAATACCATAGACTATAGGAATAGTACTTATCAAATATGTAAATACCCTCATACACTAAGACAGCTGGTGATCTTGAATGGCTAAACCGATTTCATAAATTATACACTGGCGTAAATAAAAAAAAAAACTGTTTTCCTGCCAATTGGATGCTGTGTTAGACAAGATAAAATATCATCCGATTGACTTCAATTTTAAGCGATAATAAGACCAGAGACGGTCAAGATTGCTCAACCACAATACTCTGGCTTTCATACGTTGACAGTTGCTGTTTGTAAGAAATTAAAAAAAAAAAATACGGTAGTATCCAAACTATACCATTAACTATATATAAGAGAATTCCACTTATGTAGAGACTCATCACGATTACTCTCGAACCATAAGACCTAGAGACTTAAATATATTGAATATTCCTTTTACCGACAAGTCAGCTAAGAACGGATTAAAAAAATTCCTTACCCAGAGGAAGTTGCGAGTGTGTTACGTCCAGGAAAGCAGGCGAGGAACAACTGGTATATTAACATCGACCAACATGCCTGACAGCTGCTATAACAAACAGGGATACAGTGCGCGTTGAACTTTTAACATTTTCGCTGGTTGTACGTAAATGTAAAGGTGTGTCCACATTATCGAGTGCGCAGCGTGAAAGTTATTCATGGCACATTTTTCCCCCCCACTAGTCATAATCGCTCGCACCTGTCACTAGAGGCGCGCCGCCCGCTCCGTCACTCTCCGACCGCGCACACGCACACATACGCACACACACATACAAAAGGACATTTTATTTCTATAAATAAAACCTTGTCAATTTTTTCAAGATTTTTTTCTGATATATTGTGTGTGATTGAACGCCACCAACCCGCATTGGGCCAGTGTGGTAGGAGGTGGCCCAAATTCCCTTGTATGAACCCCTACATACGACAGTTTCTAGTGCCCAACGGTACCAGAGCCAATGTTGACTGTGTGTGGAAATCTTTGGGGGACGCCTATGCCCAGCTGTGGACGTCTATCAGCTGATGATGATGATATTATATTTAGAAGGTCGACATTTTTTCAAGCAACCCGATGACCAGTACATTTTACTGACTAGGATCTATTTTTGACAGGGCATCATCATATAGTCTCGGGCTAGTAAGGTAAGCCCTGCCTGTCCTAGAAAGGTGACTAAAAGGGCTTTTAGGTTAGTGGCCTGCATTGCCCATTAAGCGAGCCTAGAGTGGATGACAAAGACGAGGTGGTGATGAGTTTGTCGTAAGAAACTAAGGATGCCATGAGTTCCCAAAGTTTATCCTAGAGGTCAAAATTCCCGGAAAACGTATTCCAAGTAGATTTTTTCAATCTTACCGCCAATCTTCAGTTTGTGGCACCTTACAATGGTGATGATGTTAGGGTATTTTATCATCAGCCGACAGACGTCCACTACTGGACATAGGCCTATCCCAAGGATATGTATATAAACCGTTACCACGCTGCTTGCATCCAGCCGTTTCTCGCTACCTTCAATCGTTTGTAAGGGTTCATATGGGTGGATTTGGGCTATTTCCCACCACACTCGGCCAATGCGGGATGATGGGAGCCGCAGCCTCTTTTGTCCCGTGAGTTGCTGTGCGGGAGTCCTTACACCCCTTTAGTTAGGATATTTACTGAATACTAATTCATGACTTTTAGAGACGAGTCCCATTTAGCTAGAAATATCACTGGCTACAGATACAGACGCTGATTAAACATAAAAAAAGTATTAAAGTGTATAAAGAAAATAATTTTTAGGGGATGCAGTAAGCATCCGTATTATCGAACAACAATATTTCTTCAAAAAATAACTCCATCTGCGCACCCTTTTCATACAACAAGTTAACTAATTGCGTCTCAGGTGCACTCTCTGAAAGTAATATACGACTGGAGTACAGTCAGCTGCGCCGTGTGCTAATCTCCAGTCGCTGGGCGTGGGAGACGTGTGCCGCATAGCTGAGGGTCTGAGAGGCCATAAGTTACAAGTGCATTGTTGTATATGGATTATTCGATAGATAAATAACGGTATTATAGCCCTCCTATATCTAAATCCTCCAACCGTTCCCATCGATCCTCAAGACAGCTTTTGTGTCTACCAATCAGTGTTAAGTTTCTACGTCTAGCATTAGCCATCTTTCAGCTGATGATGAATCTTGATAGCTTTTTTCTTACGTCCGCATTTAACCTTCCAGGCTGATCTTGAAACGTACATCACTTGGTAGTCATATTTCGACTTAGTTCATCTGATACTGAAGTCGCAGATTGGTGGTCCAGGACTTAATAAAATTTACAGTGTTGACTCCTGGAGTCACAGCAATTATTCTTCTTTCTACAATCTTGGATCTAGCGTAAGGAATACTATATGACATCGTAGTACTTTCCAACGGATTAAAGGAAGGAGTTAAATATATAAACCCCTCTCATTCTACGTCAAGGGTTAAAAACAGAAGTACATGAAGAAAAGTTAAGGATGTTGCTCTCGATATATCTACGCTGTGTCTACATCATAAACAAAGGCTGTAGTGACCGCATAAGACCGTCAGGTCACCGACGGAAGGGGGATGAGAGACGGGCAGCTTGGGATTACAGCAAAATTGAAAACGTGTTGCTAACACCGGTTTCGGGGGTGTCAATTAATCCGCACCCCTCTTCACTCTATACAGTCGATTACTTTAACGCTTTACATTAAGTTGATCGATTAAGTTTTTACTGGTCTGATGATATTTCAGGACTTATACTAACACAGGCACATTAACTGTTCTTTACTGTTTTATTTTAGTGTGTTAGTAAGAAGTGATATGAGGAGCAGGACGTTCCTTTGATGGTGAACATGGTTGAACATAACAATGGGGTGATGGTATAGATGTTACTAAAGCAACACACTATGCTCGTTATATAGAAGCATAAGATATTCGATCTCCTTCCAAACCGAACTCATGTTTATACATTATTATTTAGCAGATGAAACAGGAAGGGAATCAGATAAAAAAAAACTTTTCATTGTTTAATATTAGGCAGTTTTTAATGTATATACGTAAGTGTGGTATCCTGGCAACGGTTTGCTGTAACAGTGTTTCGTGATGGCGCGTCACTTCTGGCGGCAGATTGGATGCGAAATCAAATAAAAAACCATCCGCGCTCATCTCCGCGAACGGAGGGTTAGCGGGCGTTTATACGAATTATAACGTACGATTGGGGAAGAAGCGGGTGAGGTGTCAGTGCACACTACATCATGTACCGCTTTATTCATCTCTTTCAACCAGTACACGTCTACTGTTCACATTCCTTCCCAAACATCCGTCAACGTGACCCGTTCTCTGATCACACACCGTCGCTTGTCCATAAATTATTAACCTTATAATACATTTACGAGCCCTAGTATCCCCTGTGGTTAAAACTCGTTTAACTTTTAAAGTACCCTAACAAATATGATTTTGTTCACATCACCGCCATAGTATCTTCTATAATTTTAATATTTAATAGATATATTAACCATTTAATCCAGGATCTATATGGAATTAAGAAAATAAAGAATATAGAGTGTGGACTTTCTTTTAACGGAGGCCGTGAACTCTACTAGTGGAGACTTTAACAGGTCTGTTTATTATCACTTGTAGGAGATTTGTTCAAAAGTTCATTTAAATTGAATAAAAGCCTCTTTCGACTTTTTTTAAAGTACAAAATAACTTGAAAAAAAAAACTTTTTATATAGTCTTCGCAGCCAGCGCAAAGCGGTACAGTTAAAACTGTTTAGAAAATATTCCTTCGTGAAGTAAATGATTTAAAAGAAAAAAAAAATAACAGTTTCTCTAACATTTTTAAAGGGGCCATTGAATATTCCATAAACCAAGTCCAAGTACCAAGGGATATGAATGGGAGATCCGCCGGCGAGGTGTGAAAATGTAACGCGTGAAGAGGACTCGAATTGAAGCCCACATCGATATTACAGCGCCGCCCGCGCCGCAACCAAAACATCGTGTTTGAGATCAAAGCGACAATGTGGGAGGGTGAATTTGTCTAGGTGATTGTACTCCCCCTTATACCACTCCCTGGAACAGATATATTAATTTTTTCATATATTTTATTTCCAAAAATTACTTAAACCACAACAAACTGTATGACAGTTTCTCGATTAAAATTTACCCCTTGTCCTTAACATCCCTATATTTTTAATACGTATTCTTCATTTATGTTATATAAAACAACATATATATGACATATAACATAATTTCTGTTTAATTAAAAATGATATAAGCATAAAAAAACACCGTAAATATAGAGTTTCTCACAAATTCAAACCGGATAAACTGTTCAAGATGAATGGGAAGTAGTGAAATAGTGAAAGTCTTATCCAAATCGGTTCAGTCGTTTTGTGGTTTTACCGAAAATAATATACAATTGAATAATTTTCATTATCATCATCAGCCCGCAGGAGTCTACTGTTTGATATGGAGCCCTGCCAAGGAAACTTCTTAGCCCGATCCTTTTTCACGCATCCAGACGAATCTTAAATATTTCTTCGTATATCCTTAAGTAATGATATTACATTTATATAGATAATAGATGCTGGTGGTGGGTCTCCGCCGAAGACTGTCTAGGTACAACAATACTGCAAGCATTAATGTTCCGATTTGAAGGGCGCTGTACCTAATGAAATTAATGCGGTAAGGAGGCTCAATATATAACACGACGAATAGTAGGGCGAGTAACATCCTAATAAGCGTCACGTTGTTATAGACAAGCGTATTACTTACCACCAGGTTCTGCGCGTCTGCTGGCTGTCTTGGAAAAAAAATATAGTTTAGATGCAGGCCACATCCAGCGTGTGTAAGGGTCGACGGCACATTAATAAGTGCGGTGAGCGATACCGCGCGTACGTCATTACTGCACAAAGGGCGCGATGCGTCGCACCGCCGGGGAACTGTCAGCGGCCCTCTGCGAGAGGACTTTCATCGGCCTCTCTATACTCATACGGCCTCCCGAATGCACTCCGCACTGAGGCCGTGCTATAACTATGAAATACTGAACGTATTTCTATTGTCTTAAACTATAAGCGCGTTGTCGCCTGAAAATTACATATTATAAAAGGGACACGTTAGCTGATGATCATATCCCACGAGTATACCTGATAAGGGTGAAGCAGACCGGAAATAGGGATACCTACAATAACATATTATATTTATATTTTTACGTATAAAATAGTTACTATTATTTTATTTGTCATGATATTACATAGTAAGTGTAGCTTTATTTTTATTAAATGTTTTTCAACTACCACACCACCTCCCCACTTTCCAGGTTGACTGGTAGAGAATGCCTATAGGCATTATATATAAATAAATTTTAAATAAATACATAGAAATAAAAACTGGTTTTATTTATGTAATTAAACGACGAGAGGAGCGGCATCTTCGCCTGATGGTAAGTGTTACGCCGATAACAACGTGGCACAAGTTAAGATGGTATTCACAGAATCATATTGCACTCATCGCCCTGAGACATAAGATGTTAAGTCTCGTTACTCCAGTAATTACACTAGCTACAACACCCATCAAACCGGACAACATTAATGTTCGACACTTCCACCGTCCTGGTAGGTACCAACCTACCTGGACGGTCTCCGGCAACAAAGACCTACCACCGGTGAAAGTACTATTCTTATAAGAAGTATTTTGCTTGCGTGAAACGCGCCAATGGGGTGTAAGGGTTCCCGCACAACAATCCACGGAATCCAAGCCAACTTCACCTGCTCGTGGTGTACCCTGCTAATCAACGAACGAGGCTCTGGCTACGACCAACTCCTATTGCGCCAGCGTGGTGGAAAATTACCCAACTCCTCAATATGAATCTTTACCCGATCTATATAGGAATCTTTGAATAAAGCCTATGAATAACAGTGGACGTCTATCAGCTGATGATGATGATGATGAAACGCGGTTAGCCCGTTACCATAAATCCATCCTGTTGAATTATTTCTACAGTTAACAGATAAACCAGGTTGCACACCTCCGGGGAGCCGTCAGCTCCTGCCAAATTATTTTCTTGTCAACGAGCAGATGCGATGTCTACGATATTGTTTTGAACGTGGGTCCTAGTTAACAACGAGGGTGGGACCATCTGCCCCTAACTACTGTGTTATTCTTAACAGTCGAGCGATACAACTACGATATAACTATGGAAGTTTTAGTTTTTTTCTTGTACTCATAATATGTATTTTTTTTATTAAACGATTTAGTGCTTGATTTCGATCCCATCTGTTGTTAATTGGTGATGTAGTCTATGGTGGTAAAGTGCATCGACCTAGTAAAATAGTATCCAGATATTAAGTTGATAAGTACTAGGTTGTGATGTACTAAGCCGATATTTTTTTTTTATTTAACAAAGCAACGAGTTGTATGGGACTTTACCTGATGGTGATACACTTAGCTATAACTATGTGGCGCTATTTTGCACCATCGCATTGAGTGACAGTAACTACTGGTAGCCACTGGTGGACCTTTATGGTTAGCCATCTTAGTGTTCCTTTATTATATACAATTTTTTTTTGTAGTTCTTATAAAAGTTTAAATATGCCGTAAGGGAGAAATAATAATTGTAACTGTTGCAAAAACCTGAAAATTTTTTTTTTTTTTTTTGTCCCGCATGAATAAAAGGTTGATTACCACTGATCGGCACGGTTTCGATCACCTGTAAGATAACACCATATAAGTAGAAGTTGAAATATATTAATAAGGTAGCGAACCTCGAACCGGAATAAGAACGCGATGCCCGAACATAACAAATGATCGTTCCGCGTCAATTTGTCTGGCAGTCGTTAAAATCGCGTTTCCTCTTATTAATTTTTGCTCCTCCCCCCCCAACTGCAGCACGCACTCTCTACATCCGGTCGGCACAAACCGCTCCCGTACTTACATCAGCCGGAAGGTACTCGTGAACGCCGTATTGATTCCGACGTAACATTCAAAAGGACTGCCCCGGGTGGGCCCGCGCGCAGTAAGCAACTTTGAGCTCTGCAGGCATCACTCGAAATTAGTTAAATATCAAAGACAACCGTTCCCGGCCTCGCCGCAAACCTGTTCGATCCTGTTCCGATGTTCTTTAATGAGTTTTATTGGTAGGATCGTGATAATTTCAGGGTTTCCTTGTAGATGAAGCTGTATTTCATTTATTGTTTTAATTCATTGCATTCTCTTTATAACATAACTATACAAAAGACAGATCCTCTTAGAGATTCTTCATCAACCAAGCTATGGAGAGATGAATGTAGTGGTTGTACCGGAAATAAAAAATAAATATTAACACTATAAAAATATAGTCTGTTTAATGTATTTTACTGGTGGTAAGTCTCTGTAGACAGCCGATGGGGCGCCCGCGTACCAGTAGACGTAGTGTTGGGAGGTCTCCCACAAGGTGGATCCACGATCTGGTGAGAATCACGGGAACCCATTGGATGCGAGCAACGCGAGACCGATCGATGTGGAGATGTTTGGGGGAGGCTTATGTCCAGCAATGGCGTGTATCGGTTGATGTTGAAGTCTCTGTTGCCGGAGAACATCTAGATACCAACGCAGCTCGTAGTTCTCTCGCCAAACGGTTGTGTGCGAACGTTACTGTGTTCTGGTTTGAAGGAAGTATCTAGTGAAATTACTAGTGTAATGAGGCCATTATATGGCCCAAGATGACGAGCACAATGTGGTGCAATTCAACCCCTAATTAGCGCCACAAGCGCGGCAAGTGTATCACTCGTGTCATCGTCGTAAATAAAAATTGAAAAAACCTATTCTTCTGTTGCGTACCACTAAGATATACTTGACTACATCATCAGCTTGAAGATGCCCATCGCTGAGCATAGATCTCTCTTGAGGACCTTCACAACAATCGGAACTATGTTGCCCGTATATAGCAGCTTCCCGCTATCTATACGGGAATGTCCGCGGACTGCAAGTGTCACACGAGGGTGCTACCACCACGTTGGCTGTTACTGCTACCGAATTACTAAGTTATTTTCGAAGAAGAACCTCTCGATCGTACTATTCATAATTCAATAAGTTACACAATATATTATAGCCTCGTGAATTTTTTTCTTATCATAACAACTATCATTCATACTGCATATAAATCATAATGCAACCCTATTCACACCGTTGGTGTATTTCTTTCAGGATTCTTAAATCGTCAAACACTTCACGGCCCTACTACTTGTCTTTGTAAAAAAAAAGAACAAATTTTTATTACTGAAACATTAACTTCAAGTTTTAGAACTTGTTTCAGGCAAATTTATAAAAAAATCTTTTAGTTTATATAGATAATAGAAAAGTTCCTTTACTCCTAATGAATTAGTAATAATTATTTTCCCTGCAAGATCCTCGAGTAATTGAACCGATAGTCTGGTGAAGGTTATAGGAAACCGATAGTTGAGAACATTGAAGGACCGTTCCAGCGGTCGTCTCCTAGCTGATAATAATGATAATGATAAGAAAGAGAGACGTAGAATATACTATAGAAACTCACTAAATTCTGTATCTCTTTCTTCGAGTATCGAAGCGAGGGCGCGTGCTACTTCATCTCGGTACCGGAACCGGATTTATTCCCCCAACACAAACTTCCGACTGCATTTGAAATTCATTCTTCACGGGAACGTGTGATGTAATAAAAATAGCGCTGGATGGAAGGTAGTGGCCTCTGGATGATAAATTATGCACCCCCCGATTTAGAGATTGCTCGCTCGATGCATTAACGGCTCCCCTTTGATATATATTTTAAAGCTGAATGGAAGTCAAACGTATAGTAAAGCTTAATAGCGTGATAACTGCTATCAGCCAATTGTCCACCAGTCATGTAATTCACGAGGTCTCCTAGATATCGCTACATTATGCGGTAAGTTACTAAAGTGTATATTATTTTTTTAAAGATATTTTTACTCCATCATCTAAAACTTACACCAACTGACTACCGTGTGAGTTGTCGGAAGCTTTGTGATGTAGAATGTTATTCTTAATATGAAGAAGATTAACGGTTCTGTATGATAACTTCAGCGTTTTCTCCTTTAACCAAAATTCAAACCCAAGCGAGATGATATCGATGATTATGATAGATGATAAACCCACGAGCATATTCATAAATACGTGGTGTTAATTAGCAGTTCATATTAATCTCCATCTCGCTTCTCATCCTAAGTTATACCATATAATCTATTTTATCAAAATAATTATAAGGTAATGCTTTGAAATGGCTGCAGTTCTCTCTACGGTCTGTCTGATGTATCTGAGTACAGATGCATTTCTATCGATAATACAAAGGAATATTAAAAAAAAAACTCTTAATAACGTGAAAGAACATAAATCAAAATGGATAAGAGTGAAAAGTTTTAAACAATATACTTAAATAATAGACGGAAGTTAGTCTAGACTGAAGCAATAGCTTCATAAATCCAGATATACTTTATAACGGTACCACTGAGTAAACGATCATCAGTGCGAAGGCCTGGCGCCAGGGGTCGCACCACGTCTCCCTAATTTGGTGCCATTTGCTGAATCACCGCCGTCTAATAGAGTGTAAATTTATTTATCTCCCTCGTTTGGATGACTGTCTTTATTTGGTGTTAACGTTTGGACTCGCTTATTTGATTTAATCTCGGAGTCCATTGTTTGAATTTATTTACTCTTGTCTTAAACTATTATCTGCTCACTCCTCCACCGGTGGTCGTTAAAGCGGGGGTTAATTTTTATTCATTAGGGTAAACACACTTTTAATACACGGTTAATGATGCGGACTTTTTTAACACGCGGAGGTGCGGGTTCGTGCCGCACAAAGATACAGCTCCCGATCCATGTTCCAAGATCAACAGCTTCGACCAAAACTTGGATAGTGTTTTGAATAAATGATCTTGACTTCTTAGTGTGAAGTCCTGGCAGTTAGAACAAGGACTGCTTTAACTACAACAAGATCAAAGATAGTGAAATATCATCATCATCAGCCGATAGACGTCCATTGCTGGATATAGGTCTCCTCCAAAAATATCCACACTGATAGGTCCTGCGCTGCAGTCAACATGGCATCTGGCACTCGGGCAATATGGAACTGTTTGTAGGAGTCCATGTGGGGGGGGGGGGGTTTAGACCAATTCCCACCATGTTGGCACAATACAGGTTGGTGGAAGCCAAAATCTAGTTTGTTGATCAGCAGCGTGCACCACGTGCAGGTGAGGTTGGCTTGAATCCCGTGAGTTGATGCACTGATAATAAAATTTCTATTATATTTACTATTAGTTTTAACTAAATTACTTAAAATCTAATTAATTGTAGCGTTTTAAGTTTTTGACAGTTAAATCAGGAAATACATATATAGTGCATAGGTAGTGCATGTTGCCAACAGAAAGGTCCCCCGAGCTCATTACGGCGCCTTTGTGATGATCTCTAGCGGAAAGTGGAAAGGAATATGATGAATAATCTTGAATTATTATGAGATTGTTACATGGCGTCAAAGATCAAACTGTGATGCTTAGCTTCGATTTCGAAAGCTTCGATTGAACTGAACTAACACGGTGGGATCTTTTAAAGTAAAATGTTATAGAGTTTTATGACATTTAGTTTCTGGACCCGCTTGCGCGACTATCATCTGAGAACCAGAGTATTCCGACTTCATCATCCACGGAATCCTAAATCGAGGAGTACGCGTCTATTAGATAGCAGCTGCGTAAATTTTGTTTCACTTATAGAATGTGGTATATTCATTTGAATAATTCAAAGCAGTGATTGGTGATTGTGGTGCTAATGAAGCCTGCATTTAATTGGCCATGAACAGGACCTTTTGTACTGTAATAGCCACCCATCAGTGTCTTTGTTACCATTTTACAATTTTGGGGTTTGACGGGAGGGAGACGAAAAAGTAAATTCGGAAGTTGATTTATGTCGTTTACTGTGCTTCAGTTACGTCAGCAGTAATTGTGTTTTCTCTTAACTCTGTTATTAGTAAATGATAGATTCTAGCTAATATACTGGTTGACCTTACTGGTGATATCTCCAGTGGTACCCAATCGATAAAGGTGTTATGATATAGATAAATACATCGTCAGTAGACTTCAAATTAAAGTACGGGAGACAGTTGCAAAAATTTAAGACTCATCATCTACCTTTATAGTTCGGAGTAATTACACCATGTTCTTTCACTCCTATGTCAAAGAACTTCTTTCATAATCTTCTGTATGCTCTTTTTCCGTGGAACTCCCTCTCGAAAATAATTTTGGGAATTATTAAATGAAAAATAGATGTAATGGGTCCCAAACAACAATTCACGGCACTCAAGCCAACCTCGCCTGCTCGTGGTGCACCATGCTAATCAAGAAACGAGTCTCTGGCTCCAACCAACTCGCATTGGGCCAGCGTGATGGAAAATGTCCTAGATCCCTACATACGACTGAAAGTCGCGAGCAGCGCAGGACGATCGATGTTGACGTCTTTGGAGGAGGCCTATGTCCAACAGTGGACGTCGATCAACTGATGATGATGATTAATAAATAGATTCCTTTTATAGATGACCGAAATACTCAATTTTCCTTAAAAATAAAACAAAAAAATTTCAAATAGAGATAGGAGATAATTTCAGATAATAAACTAAATATTTACTATTACATAGTTAAATAAAATAATTATAATAAATAATATATAAAAGTTTAAAGCTAGCTGAATAGTTAGTTCTTGTAGATAGAACGGGTCCTAGGTATTCACATGCAGTGCTAGTGGGCTAAATTAAACACGTTCAAAGGCCAAACGGCCTATGGCAAATCCATATGAATTACAATAAAGGTACAAAATGGACCCCACAAATCAATTAACAGCGAACTTATCCTGGCCTGGTGCAGCAGGACTAGGAAATATTAATGATAAACTGGCTTCCTTAGCGAAACGTCGAACGTTCCCCATATACGGCGAGACTGGCCAACTCATAGCCGAGAGGGATGAAGTTACAAAGCAGTTTCTAGACTTGTGGCTTGTTATATTATAGTACACTTCATAATAGAGGAATATACTATTACTGTTATTATTACAGAGATATTCTTTATCCATAAACCACGTTTTTTTTTATTGTAGGATGGAAGGAGTCTTCAATACATACTCTGGTTCTAGAGGACGATACGAGACGTTCTCTAGTATGACAATAAATCGTCGGTTATTTAATAACCCGAGATCACAGAGCTGTATTCGTAAGCCCTGTCAGTCGTAAAAGGCGACTAAAATGGTCTTCAGAGATTTGAGATGGGGAGCTTTATTCACAACCAATCAGTAGAAGGTTGGCGTAAAGTACTGCATAGTAAGTATAACGAGTTTAGTCACAGTGCTATAAGACACCGGTGCCAAGTTGGAGAGTCCTTAGCTTCTCTTACTACACTTAAAGAGACTACTCCTTGGTACGAGCATGGAATGTTTTGAAGGTATCTCTCATCGTCATCATTATCAGCCGACAGACGTACACTGCTAGACATTGGCCACCCCCTAAAGATCTTCACATCGATCAGTCCTGCGCTACCCCCATTTAGTTGCTTTCCGTAAACTTCACCAGGCCGTCGAACCTGGTGGGGGATATACCTCTCACAATACCAAAATGGGTTTATCTTATACTCCACAAGCAGTGTTTAGAACATACTCTGTAACTTGTGAATTTTCTAGAATATATATATAGATGAGTCACTAATCATCATCATGATCATTTCAACCGATGGACATCCACTGCTGGACGAAGGTCTCTTCTAGTGTGTTCAACAAATCACGGCCTTCCGCTGTTTGAATCCAGTGACTCCCAGCATTTTTTTTATGTCCACAACTCTATATAAATGGTAGCTCTCAAATATCGTTGTGTTCCGGATTGAAGGGAGTTGTAGCTAGTGAAATTACTACGGTAACAAGACAACATCCGATGTCTCACGGCGACGAGCGAAGTAGGTAGTGTATAACATTAAAAGACAGTTACATGACTTGGAACTTAAGTTACCACTTTAACTTATTTTTCATGTAGTAAATCCGTTTGGTTGAGAAACTAACCACTTCAACAAATAAATTTTAATAAGACAGTTAAGTTTATAGCCATAAAACAACCCCCGTTATTGGATATCGCGAGCTAACAAACCGTTCAATTTACTAAACCTGAAGAACCATTTCAACCCTTTCTCGTTTTTTTTAATTAAAACTAACAATAGGCTTCCTTACGCGTTGAACACTGGATACATTTTATATTTTAACTAACGAGGGTTCTTATCGATGTGAATTGTTATAATAAAAAAAATAAGGCTTACCCCAATACTATATATTGTTGGGGTGTAAAGGGTCCCACATAACCACTCTCGGAACCCAACTCAACCTCACTTGCTCGAGGTGGGCCCTGATAATCAATAAGCGAGGCTCTGGCTCCCACCAACCCGCATTGGGGCAGCGTGGTGAGAAATAGGCTAAAACCCCCCTATATGAACCCCTACAAACAACGACACCCAGTGCCCGGCGGTATCGGCAGCCAAGCTGACTATAGACCAATCCATGTGGAGATCTTTGGGAGATGACAATGATATACTTTTCACCATGCCGAACACTTGGTGATTGGCAGAGGTTTTTCAAAGCATCTTAGTTCATGATATCCTTTTTCTTCTCATACCCCTCCAATTAATGTAGTCCGAAATGCTAAATACAGTATTCCACAGATAGGAATAATGGGGAATGTATCCGGAAAGAGAAAGATCGGTCGCAGAAGCAAGGCATGGCTGAACGACGTCAAGGAGTGGACCAAGATCAAGAGCGCTGCGCAGATGATCCACCTAGCACGTCACAGGAATGGATTCGCAAAACTGGTGTCCAATCTTCATTAATGAGATCCCTACTGAGCTTGAAATTCTAGTTAAGGGGAGGTCCTTAACTGAAAGCTCAAGCTCTTCGGGATCCGGATCCAATCCGCGATACATGTTATACGTACAACCCTAAGTACGCCGCCCTTATAAGTGAGCGAGCGTCGGGAACCACCTATAATGACCTTGACTCTCTCCATGCGAGAGAAAGCCTCGAGGCTTCATCAGGGAGCGAAAACATAGTGTTTATAGTTAATTTAATATATTAAAGCAATTTTTTACTTTTTATCCTCTTCCTCAGATCTTATTCCTCATATCTGAGAGCCGTGACTACCTCGCACCCATCACTCTTGTCCTCGTGATGTTTCGCCATCTCGTCTCTATCTCCGGCTACTCGGAGACCATAGTAGACTGTGGAGACAAGTGTGTTGCGAATCTGATCTGGCGACGAGCACAATGTGGTGCTGTGTACATTATCTAATTAGTGCCAGGTTGTTATGGGCACAAGTATAACTTACCAGCATTTTTGCTCAGCACGCTCGTGTCCTTGAGACGTAGAATATTGTCTCGTTACCCTAGTAGTTTCAGAACACAGCAAAGAAATAAGAGCTGCAGCGTTGCCTACCTGGACGGTCTAGCAACAGAGACCTCTTTTTTTTGGTTTCGAGTGAAATCTTCGAAAGATACCTTGCTTCTGAAGGGAAGTCTGGGTTATATGAGATTTTTACTCACTGAAACCCTCTCAGTGGTCTACATCAGTGCATTCGGAACTGCTCCGGGATCTCTTATAGTACGCACCGGTGCCCTTCTACACATTGTGTTAACACGTCTCTAAGGAAGAACCTAAGCCTCCTAGGCCATCGCTGAGCCATACGCTGTTCCACGCAGGTGCGGTTGTTGAGCGATAAGGGCCCCCACCCTGAAGGCCCACGAAACTCCCAACTCCTTTTAGTCGTCTTCTACGACAGATACAGCTTACCTTAGTCCTATTATTACTAGCCCGAGACTACAGGACTGTGGCAACAGAGACCTACCATCAGTAGTTTTAGGACCGTGCACCCTTATACACCTTTATTCAGTAAAAATTATTAAATTCGTCGTTCTCTATAACAAAATGTGCCATCATGATAAACGAGTATGCGACGTGGGAGTAATATCACGCAAGGAGTCGAACAGTTGGTGAACTTCCCGGATATAATACGCACGTGAATCGGCACCGGTAGTTATAATTCAGGACAACGGAGACCCGTTAACCGGATTAAGTCGGTCAGTCAGAGTTATGAATACTTGAGTAGGCGAAGGATATTTCAGCAGGACGAGCAAGTGAATTGATTCATTTTACAAATACAACCCTCGCCATCCAGCGCGGCGATGCCGTTAGTTCGCTCGGCACTCTGCTGGACGGGGATGACCTAGGGTTTTTCTTTTATTATTAGTTTATATAAGCCTAATTTATTTTAGGGTACGACCTGCCAGTCACACCCCCTCACAACTCCTCTTGGGGACAGGGTTTTGTAATATCTATTTTTAGCTACTCTATAATCGGCGAAAGGAATATTCCTACCAAATTTCAAGGCTCTAGGCCACCTAGTACCAGAGATATGGTGATGTCGTCACAAGGGTGGAAATATCTTATATATAGATCACATGTATATAGTAAACGCGAATAAAGCTTAATATTAATAAACAATAAAGTTAACATCTCTCGGAGGATTCGTCGTGTTTATCTTACGCAATAATCTCCGGAGATAACCGTGTTTGTTCTGTATCCACTTCAACCCCCTAACGGGAGTACACTAATATAATTATTGCCGTAATATATTATAACGAGATTTGTTCCCGTAAGTTTTGCGCTCGTGTCCTCGGTGAGCTGATCTCCGATTAATGTTTACACAACTAACCTAAGAGACAAATGATTCAAGACATGATCATGGGGCCATAGTTAATATGTTTACATAATATGTTCGCGCCGTAGACCACTGCTGGATATAGGCCTACCCCAATGTCTTCCACCAAATACGATCATTGGCTTCTCGCATCCACTGACATCCGACCGCTCTGATGAGGTCGTCGGTCCATCTGGAGGAAGGCTTTCCTACATGTCTGCGAAATGTACGCGGCCTCCACTCCACGACTTTTCTTCCGCATCGGCCGTCACTGACACGACAGACCTGGTCAGACCACCGCCACATCAGCTTGCAGATTTTGAGAGCTACGTCGACAGCTTTAGTTCTCCGTCGAATTCCTTCGTTCCGGATTTTGTCTCTTAAAGAAATGCCAAGCATCGCTCTCCATCACTCGCTGTGCTAGTTTGAATCGGTGGACCAGCCCCATGGTCAGTTACTATGTCTCTGCGCCAGCCATAGCGCCATAGACACAATACAAATAAACCTCATTACTCCAATAATTACTATAGCCAACTGTAACAGATCTGGATATAGTAAGCAGTCTTTTTCGTTAAAGAAGAGAAACATTGAAATGGTACCCTGGTTTCTAGAGTAGTCTTTTTTATATATCTTCAAGGTCAGCGCTTAACCCCATTCCAACTTATGTTAAGTAACGCCTATTCACTCTTTCTTGAAAACACCAACGTCATATTTGGTTAGGAACACTGACGCCAGCAAGTTCCTCCACTCCTTTCCTGTTTTCATGAAGAACGAGGGGCTGAACCTCTTTGTTCGGAGACTGGGAATATCCACGTTATTACTTAAATAAATTAGCAAAAAAATTCAGGGTTACGTGGAATTTGTACTCACTGCCCTCAATTAACCTCAGTGCGTTGCGAGAGGCCAGAAGATCTTCCACATAGTACACCGGTGAGTACTAGTAGTAATGATTTTTTTTTATTCAATCTTAGAGACAAGCGGAATCTTCACTTGGTGATAAGTGATACTCTTGCACATGACAACGTGGCACTAGTTAAGACAATAAGCATTGCACCACATTGCGCTCGGCACCTAGAGACAGGATGTAAAGTCTCGATACCCCAGTAATTTCACTTGCTACAGCGCCTTTCTAAACGGAACACAGTAATGTTTGCAGACTGCTGTTTATCCCCTGCAATAGAAGATACGGTGGTAACCACCTGGACGGTCTGAACCTACCACCAAAATAATGCTTATTAATGTTTTAAGGAGTGTGACACGGAGATCAGAAACTCCACTGCACAATCTTACTATTAACGTTCTGACAGATTCATTTACGATATAATGAAGTGTTAACAAAGTGTTAAATAAATGAACACTGTTACCTGTAACAGATTTTTATACCTGTGATTAATTCGTCGTGAAAGTCTTGGAATTTAACAAACGATTTAAAGATATTTTGTAAAACATCAAATATTAGGTATTACCGGTAATACTATTAGAAATCTGTTGTCCCTAATGATATATGAATTCAACTGAGTAATGATAGGTTCCCGCACAACTCTCGTGACCCGAGCCAACCTCACCTACTCGTGGTACAGCCTGCTGATCAACAAACGAAGCTCTGGCTCCCACCAACTCGCATTGGGTCAGCGTGGTGGGAAATGGCCCAAATCCCCCCATGATGACGATATATAGAAACTGATGGTAGGTCTCTGTTGCCAGATAAGTCTAGGTACCACCGCTGCGCCTATTGCAGCTGACAAACAGTACTGTATAAACATTGCTGTGTTCTGGTTTGAAGGGCGCTGTGGCCAGTGTAATTACTGGGGTAACGGGACTCAACATCTTATGTCTCCGGCGACAATCGCAATGTGAGATATGAATCATCCTAATTAACGCCCCTTTATGGACAGGCGTATAGTGATACGCCTGTCCCTGGATGGTAAGTGTACCATCAGGTGAACGTCCCGCTCATCTTATTGCTTAATTGAATAAAAAAAACATGTTTAGTGTACTGACAATTAAAAATGTAAACTTAAACAAAAATGTATAATTTCTATTTGTTGTAATGTTACATATTACAGTATAGCGGAAATCAGGACAGGTATAGTGTGAGACTTATCTCCATCCTCTTCACTGCAGCTGCCTGATGACGATGATGATAATTAGATAATTGTAGCGTTGGATACTCACAGCATTCAGGGCTTCTATTTCATAAGGGCTCAGCTTGTACGAAGCATCCGAGCCAACGAGACGCGGAGTGGGCCTGGAGAGGAGAAAGAAAAATGTCTCAATAACAAAGAAAAATACATAATTTGATAAGTTTAAAAGTATTTTCTATTATCACTACTCTCTAAAGGTCATCCTTACAGGCCATCTGAACGGTATTGGACATCATCATCAGCCGATAGATGTCCACAGCTGGACGTAAGGCCCCCAAAGATTGACTTTTGTTAGAGTACATTCAGGGGAAGTGGGCCGTAACTTACCACGCTGTCCCAATGCGAGTTGGTGGGTGGTCAAAGCCTCGTCTGTTATTCAGCAGGGTGCACCGCGTGCAGGTAAGGTTGACTTGGGCTCCGTAGGAACCTCGTACACCCCTATTAGATATTGGACTTTTGGGTTTTAAATTGTAGGTTCCTGTTACCAACGGACCTCCAATTGTTATCACATTTCATTGATAGTGTGATAATTTTAATTACCATCACACATATAACATTTACTATCACGGTTGTGTATTTTATTATAATAACAGTTATGGCTTAATTCTCTTATATATATCTGTCTCAATTTTTTATTTGATAGCATTTATTCTAATTCAAGAATACCAATTTTCTGGAAAATAACCTAGAAATTATTCTAGAAAATAGTCTTCAGTAAATTTCGATACATCTTTTCCAAGTATCATTAAAAGTGTATCACTAGTAAGACTTTTTTCTTCGTCGTTGGCTTCCAGATAAACCTCTTTAAGGTAATTCATAGAAGTATCATAAATTACTTCATCATCATCATCATCAGCCGGTAGACGTCCACTGTTGCATATAGGCCTCCCACAGATCTCCAAATCGATCAGCATGGTTTTCAGTACCGTCGGAGCTCAGAAGCTGTCGTTTGTAAAGGATCATATTGCGATTAGAGAACTATTTATTTGGATGCTGAGGAAACCTTTTCATTTCGTCTTCAAACGACTTCATATTGTGGCGTTTGGAGAAAACGACAGAAGAACACTTGTTCTACTATATACTAATGATCTCTGGGACTGCACCAGAAAAGACCATTGCAGTTGAAGATTATGAGGAAGTTCCATAGCTATCATGTCAAATAGATTTGAATTATTTCTTTTTGTTTTTGGGGTGAAATCCTCGAAAGATACCCTGCTTTTGGGAGTAAGTAAGGGTTATGTGAGATTTTTACTCACTAAAACCCTTCCGGTGGACTGCATCAGAGCATTCGGAGAGGCACCGGGATCTGTTACAGAAAGCTGTGCCCCTCCACACTTTGTGTTAACATCTGTCTGAGGAAAGGCCAAACCCCATGTAGATGCGCTTGTTGAGCGATAAGGGTTCCTACCATCAAGTCCCGCGAAACCTTTAGACCCATTTAGTCGCCTTCTAGCGCAGGGATTACCCTAGTCCTTTTTTACTAACCCGAGACTAGAGGGCTGTTACATAATTTATCTATATCGGTGTATGTAGGGTCTCTCAAGTATCACAAGCTAGTATCACCGGAGGTATCGGTGCAATATTCATGCCGGGACCGCTTTAGCAGCTAGGGATGAAGTGTTATGGAAATTGGGGCTGTGACCTCGTTAATTATTAATATTCATAAATGTTGGTAAGTGAATTTATGAGTTTATCCGTTATGGCCACGTGTATGGCCATAAACACGGCGTTGTTACGTGTCTCGTGAACGAACAGCGATATTTGCGCAGTACTTACTCTTAAACCACTAATTCCTATCACGTATAACTCAAGGGAGCCAAGCCAACCTCATCTCCTCGTTGTGCAGGTCGCTAATCAATAAACGAAGCTATAGCGCCCACCAACTCGCATTGGGCTAGCGTGGTGAGGAAAAGCCCAAAACCCTCCAATATTAACCTCTACAGACGAAATCTCCTAGTGCTTGGAGGTTTTGCGGGCAGCACAGGATCAATCGACGTGGAAATCTTTGGTAGAGACCCCAAACCAGCAGTGCACATCCCTCCGCTGATGATGATGATGATTAGCAAGTATCCATACCCATCACTTAGTCTTTCTTATATAAAACATAAAAAGGACTAGGAAACTATATCGGGGAAGATAAATAAATATGTTCGGCCATAAAATCATTAAGTTCTTAATTCGCTTCCGTCAAGGCCCAACACAGCCAGGTAAGACAAATACGCTCATTTCCTGTGGAGTACGCGCCCAAACGTCTACACCGACAAATTGTACCTCATGGCCTTATTCTATATATATATATATATATATATATATGTACGAGTACACTAATAGTAGAAGACATCTTCACAAGTCGCTTCTCCGTCTAGCAGAGTTTGTTGGTGGTGGAACTGACCTTCTCCAATATTTTGGCCTAACGCTTACGAGGTCGGACAATACGCCGGTCTACTCCTTGATGTCACAAAGGAAGAAATGTATATTTTTTTATATTCTGATTTTCTGCTAAAGCCCAGGGTACCCATTGTTGACTCCAATGTGTAGAACTTGATTCTATGATGCTGAATACAAACAACATTGTGAACATCAATAACTGGTGTTCTATCACCAACAGACGGGAAGCTCATACGTAATAATTACTGTTGTATTATATTGTGACCCAAGCCAACCTCACCTGCTCGTGGTGCACCCTGCTAATCAACAAACGAGGCTCTAGCTCCCATCAACCCGCATTGGGCCAGCGTGGTAAGAAATGTGCATATATTTGGATGAGGCCTATGTCCTGCAGTGGATATCTATGAGTTGATGATGGAACGAGACCTAACAAATGTATAATGAATACATAATTTATTGAGCCATACTATTGTTCACCATCAAGTGAACGTTCTGTACTGCTCGTGAAGAGACGGTCACCGTCCGAAGCTATAGCGCTACGATGTATCAGAATAAGCCGCCTTATAATCTCACCGTCGGGGCGATGTAAAGTTCGCCGGCGCCATATATTTATTGCCCTCATGCCGCAAGAAATCCGAGGCAATTTTTTCCACCACCTTCCAAATGATCGCTCCGAGATATGACTTCAAGGTGGCTTTAATAAATTGGCCGGTTTTAAATCATTTCGCTGTAATGAGATTCTTTAGCGAGATATTACATCGAAATCTCGGAAACCTATTTAAGTTAAATTCGAGGAATGTGCTTGCTAGGTTAAGTAAAAAATTTAAAAGTTTACGGCGGCCTACCAACACGAATTGGGCCAGCGTAGTGGGAAATGGCCCAAGACCCCTCATATGAATCTCCACCTACTATAACATAACATGAAGAGTTACACTACTTCATTACACAATTTATATACGGGCGGTTTTTGTAGTCAATATCCTTCCTCGGTTCATCATCATAATCATTAACCGATAGACGTCCACAGCTCGACTAGGCCTCTCCCAAAGATCTCCACATCAGTCGGTCCTACGCTACCCGCATCCAGCGGCTTCCCGCGACCTTCGTGTGTGGGATTCTTATGGGTATAATCATAATAATCCCAACAAATGAATCATATTAATCGTCATTTGGTCGGCATGGTGGAAAATATATCATTATCATCATCAGCTGATAAACGTCCACAGCTGGACTTAGGCATCTCCAATAGATCTCCACAGCGATCGATCCACAGTAAGCTGATCCGTCGTTTGTAGGGGTTCGTATGGTTTCCTTCGTTCGTAGGGATTTCGGCCATTTCTCATCACGCTGGCGCAATACGGGTTGGTGGAAGCCAGAACCTCGTTTGTGGATTAGCAGGGTGCATCACGAGCAGGTGAGGTTGGCTTGGGACACATTAGTTGTTGTGCGGTACCCCTAACAACCCTTCGTCGGTGAGTAATATTAAATAATACTTGACAAGTATATTGTCTAACAACAAACAACTCCCTTATCCTTTCATCGGAACCGCAATTAATTAAACAAAATTAAATCAAGTATAGTGTATGCACAATTTAAATTGTATAACACCACCCCCTTACCCACCCCCCGACTAATTAAAATAACTGCGCGCACTGTGAAAATATTTAATACAAAGAACAGACGGACGGACACGTCCCCCGGCAGTTGGAACAGGGCAAGTAACCGTGTTAGGCGAGAAAGAGCTGGTGAGTTGAATTTTGTCGGATCCTGGCTGCAACTTAACATCAACCCTTACCACTGGTTGCAGTATTGAATTTGAAAACGCACCCGTTGTAAACGTATCTTATATACCTCTTTTTTTACTCAACCAGGCGAAAGGGACGTTCAGTTGAGGGTAAGTGATACACCTATCCATAATAACATGACCCTATTTAGGATGGTTTACTCTGAACCATATTGAGCTCGTCGTTTTGGACATAGGATGCTTGACATCCTATATCTCATTACCTTCAGTAATTTCACTAGCTACAGCGCCCTTCCAACCGTAACACGGTTCTGTTTGACGGCAACAATAGGAGCTGCGGTGATACCTAACGAGACGGTCTCCGGCAAAAAAAATCTACCATAATAATCAACAACCAACAGAGAACAATCTACTACCAGTAAAAATAATTAAATACCCTTCTCTTTCCGCTAATACAATTTTTTTTTTATATTCTATGATATTACAATGCTGTTTATAAACGTACCCTGATGACAACCAAACAAGCGAAGGTTCTATGTATCAAACACCTCTAAACAGGAAACTTTTATCAGATCCTAAATTCTACACTGGAGGACATAATTTTTAGAAAAATATTTCCTGGTAAGCAACAGAAAAAATGGTGTAAGGATATAAAGGATCTTCATTCAAGAAGAATAAGTAAAACCGGTTTAAAGATCAATGCAGCCGACATATTAACAAAACGTCTCTGAAGGTCAAAAAGGTCGAGTCGGGTATTAGCGGTTTTGCTTTTCAAGTGGTCGCTTGGTCTATCGAAGGTTATCGGTAATTTCAGCATAGTTTGCTACTAGGGCGGCATTTCCTAGACTGGAACTGATGATGATCACCATCTTTATTAGCCGACAGACCATTTCTAGACGCGAGCCTGCCTCAGACATCTCCTTACTGATCGATTTCTCTAATGTGAAGAAAGAAGTTGATTTTCTCAACCTGACCGACAGACTTTAGTCGTGAGAAGGTACCTCATGATGATGACAACACTGTCTTTATGTTTACAACGTAAGAATTGGAATTTAAATACTTTTTTTATGTTAAAATGCTATATATGCACGTTTTTCCAAAGTTATAAGCTGTCAGCATACCAACTCGCATTGGGCCAGCGTGGTGGGAAATGGCCCAGGTCCCCCCATATGAGCCTCTCTAAGCGACTGCTCCTGGTTCCCGGCGATGCGGGGAGCACAGGACCGATCGATGTGGGGATCTTTGGGGGAGGCCTATGTCCAGCAGTGGACGTCTATCTGCTGATGATGATGAAGCTGTCAGCTCATTGCTAGCGTTTAATAGGTGTGTAACTATTGCTCTTTACGTGACGGCTCTGTTAAGTAGTATTATGTAAGTACTTAGTGAAAGCACAATAGAATGGCGATGGTAGGGGTAAGCGTGGTCACATGGGGTTCAGAAGTCGACCGCCCGCGGCTGTCTGGCTCCTCTTATTAATATTCCGGCGAAGCTCTGACGCGAAACACTGCTATATACCACTTAAGTGAAAATGCAACAAATATCACTTACGACCTACACATATGTTGAAATTACACAGTCATTGGATATCATCATCATCATGACCCGATAGACGTCCACTGCAGGACATGGACCTCACCCAAAGATTTCTTTGTTAGAATTCATTGAGGGGATTCGAGGGGGCCTAAGCGGTACCGCACAACAACTCAAGGGATCCAAGCCAACCTCACCTCCACCAAACTGCATTTGTCAGCGTGGTAGGGAATGGCACAAATCTCTCCATACGAATTCCTACTCGATCGATGTGGGAATCTTTGGGAAAGGCCTATGTCCAGCTGTGGACGTCTATCGGCTGATGATGATATTATTGTATGAAATGTCGAAATTGATCCCATAACACAGAAAAAATTAACCCTGAACTTGTCGTCGGTTACAATTCGTTTTGCGACTATTGTTTAAGGAAGACATGGTGATAGGACTATATACACTGCACTGAGTTGTAAAATGTTTAATCCTGTTACCTCAGTAATTTCACAGTGTCCTTAAAATCAAACCTGGGAATTACTATTCGGCGGTAAAAATAGAGACGCGGCGGTACTTAGAGTTCGTGATAGTTCGCTATGGCAATTGGCCGTGGAACCGAGTTCACCAGCCTAGTATCAGATAGGCAATAAGAGTCTGATGACTTTCAAGCGCTTAACATCTTCATGAAACAGAGACATGGCTATTGAGGAATGGGTTTAGATCGGAGGGGAGAGGATACTCCGCATACCCGCACATCGTCCGCGACATCTTATTTGTTGATTTAGATCTCACTCATATTTACCTTCCTGTTCTGGATTAAAATTTCCATTGTCTCCTCGTGAAGTTTCAAAACTAATAATCCGTTCTCAAGCACCAGCGAAAGATATAAAATACCATTTTTCTTTTTGCAATCGCAACCCCCGCTATAACACTAAACGAAATGGAATTTTCTCATGAAATTTTGACAAGTGACCCGGGCCTGGTCGCTGTGACCATCGCGTTATAATTCAAGTTTAGAGCCGACAATCCGCCAGTACTCCGCTAATTGACACATCAAAGTCTTGAAGGAGATGGTGAGGAGGGAGAGACCTCGTAAATTCCCACCCCGGCTACGAAAATAACTCTCGCCGAGCATCTGTCACAATATTTCCACACTAAACGCCGGAGCCACGTTCCCTTGTCGCGGTTATTCCCTTTGAGTACACAATTAACGATTCGAGTGACGACGCTTCCGTCCGTGCGAATTACTAATCAGGTTTAGCAATGTAAGATAACATCCCCAAGTTTCCAACGAACAGAGCTTCCGGTAAACGATTTTCAATCCAATTAATTGTACAAATTAGTTAAATTTTTATAAAAAAAAGTAAGAAAATCAACGAATGGAAAAGGAGGAACTAGTCTTGCCTTAATTGTACAGACTCTACATCGTTAGAGGCGGACACATTTTACAGATCGGTCCGCGCACTAACGAGAATATGGATATATCTGTTTCACATTCCCTGTGACCTTGTGAAACCCCTATTTATTTTTACAGAGTCTCGGATCCGATTTCTTTGCCCCTATGGACCGATAACAGTTCCGACATGTATCGGAAACTTATCGTACATATGTTAACTGTCGCAACGTATGACGTAGATTTCAAATAATAAACTAGGCTTATTAAGATTTTCAAAAATGTTATTTTTTTCTCACAAATTTTATAGGTGCCTTGTTTTGTCTACTTCACAATGTTTTAAGTGACAGTAAAGTTGTACATTATGAAGCATGCTCGCCGAGAATACTTTCAAATATTAACATCCGCGATACCTTCTTATGTGTAAGGGGAATGGGGTCCCGTACAAAAACTCACGAAACCAAAGACAACTTCACCTACTCTTAATGCACCCTGCTAATCATCAAACGAGGCTCTGACTCCCACCAACTGGCATTAAGTCAGCGTGGTGGGAAATCGCACTAATCCAACCATATGAATCTCTACTCGATCAATGTTGAAATCTTTGAGGGAGGCCTATGTCTAGGTGTGAACGTCTATCGGCTGATGATAATGAGTACAACAATTATAACAAACTTCATCATTAGCCTTCTTAATATTCTCACTGCAGAGGAAACCGAGTTAAGGTTAGCGGGTGTGATATGTTCACGTGAAGTTATCTTCAAAGGAAGCTCAAGGTCTGTTGAAATAGAATCAGCGACTTTTCGGGACATATATCCTGTACGGATGTCATACATAATACTTGTATGTACATAAAAATATATGTTCTTCATCATATAAAGTTTTTCACAATATTTTAATATGAAAACTCATAGTTCATAGAAAACACTCGGCATGAAACAATCTATAAAAATGTCTAAATGTGGGAAAATAATATTTTTACACGTCCGCTTGGACGGCACGAGCTTCCTCCTGTAACGAGAGGGTATGCCGGAGTCTAATATCAGAAATATAACGGACATCACGTCCCAACACGTATTATCGCGTGTCTTTTTCTTAGCGTCGACTCATTTCTAAATCTATTCCGAAAGGTCCAACGGCTAACTACTTGCTTCGTAATCAAGGCGACGTTTAGCGAAGTTGGGATGACGGTGGATTTTTTATGATCCAGCTGATTGGAAACCATTGCATAACAAAGCTGTTTACCATATTTAATCTCAATTCTGATTTCTAGTCTCATTGTCGTTTAACATCATCTGAAATTTAGATCAATTGTTAGTTGGGTAAATGGAACATTTTAAGAGTTTTCTTTAACCCCAGAGAAAGAGTTTTTAAGAAAAAAAAATTACAAAATTTAATATAAAAAAGACTTATACGATATCGAAGTATACTTAGTAATAGTAAAATATAAGGGAGATGTGTCAGTGTACATATATAGGTGTAGATCAGACCACAGATGCACTGGTACCCGACAACAGAGCCCGCGTGATCGATAGGTTGGCGCGCCTCGTATGATGCATGGGGGATTAGCGTGGTAATAGCGCTGATGAAAGTTTCTACAGCATGCAGCCAACTGCGCTTCTACAGTAAAACCTAAAACCTAAAATCATACACAAACCCTATAGCACCATTCCCCTATATATGTCGATATAACAGACTTGCTTTATACTGATTGGTATCCACAATTCACCAGCTTCTTCCAGTTGTATGTAAAAATGATTAGATACAGATCACCTGGAATTTAACTGAAGGTTGTATATGTTTGATAGCAAATATTTTTGTTCGCATCAGCTGAACCCTGGGAATGTTAATGAGTCGCTTCGGACGGAAAAACCTTCACAAAATACCAGAGCAATAACGCTACCCCATTTCGTATAGATAGAGAGCGGAAATGTAGATGGAATTACTATAGGTAATTATAGATTTCTATAGGGATGTTAATTATTTATTTGAGGGCAAATGTTAGAGTCCATGTTAACAGGCATTGTCATTATCAAGTTTATACTAGTTCCGGTAAAACATCGACAAAGTATCCAATTTAGGATTCCCTCATAATGATATATATTTTGTTAACAGCATTTTTATTGTTATCTGTATATTGTTGTTCTATCTATCTTACTGTCTTGGAGTAGTGTTCATCGGTTGTGGTGTATTTACCAACTTTCACCTTCATCGGTGTCAAAATCAATCAACCATAAATGTCTCTTGATTTTGGTCTAAGCTATAAACTGATGTTTTCTCTAAATGCCAGGAGTCCTTTATAAATGAAGTAACTGTTACCCGCTTACTTTTCTGGCTGTAACACCCTCGTAACTCCTTTTGGAGAAGGAATTTTGTAAAATACCTTCTTAACTAACCTCTAAATTACAGAAGCAATTTATGTGCCACATTTTGAACGTTTACATCTAATCAATTTATTTTAATTTCAGTTTAAGTCAGTGAATCTCTAGATATCTTCCTCTTCCTTTTCCCAGCTATGTGGAGTTGGCACAGTATGTACTTCTCTTTCATATCCCTCAATCAGCCGTCATATTAGAATTCACACTCGTCTTACACATATCATCTTTCACACAATCCATCCACACTTTCTTCGGTTTTTCTCTACCCTTATAACCATCCACGTTCATTCTTATTACTTTCTTTGTTATATGTCCTTCATCCCTCCGCATAACATGCCCGTACCACGATAACCTCTTGCTCTTCGATTTCTCTGTCAACTTTCAGACTTCCTCTAATACACTCATTATTAATAATATATATACTTATTCTCCTATATATATAATCTATATATATAGAACAAAGAGAGAGATAAAGTTTTAGCTAGATCATCATCATCATCAGCCGAAAGACGTCCACTGCTGAACATCATGCTTTCTCCCAGGGGCCTCCCTCAAAGATCTCCATATCGATCAGTTCCGCGTAGCTCGCATCCGGTGGGTCCCGATTCTCACCAGATCGTCGGTCCACCTTGTAGGAGACCTCCCAACACCACGGCTACTAGTACGTGGGTTTAGATAGACGTGTTTAAAAAAAAATATTTATCGTGTCATATGAAACTTTATAGACATAGTACTATGTTTTACACAAACGCAAAGCTGTAAAGTGGCGATAACAAAGAGACCGTTGTATAAAAAGCAATGATGTTACGCCCGATTGACCCAATCAGGTCCGTTTGGTTCCATTGACCTCACATAAATAGGCTATTGGCAACGTCGCATTGTGAAAAATATTGCTTCTGTGTCTGTACTCTTACCAACGATACTTTGGGAAAACTGATTGTGATTGGACCGGAGGCAAAAGATCGGGCGGTTCTTCATTAAGGAGATAGACCGATCAAATAAAACAGTTATCGTCCTCCAAATTTTACACAGTCCTACGAGACGCGATGAACAGGAACCGGTGGAATTATATTTTCCGCTCCAGACAGCAACCTTAACGACGACATAAGGGACTTAGTCCTTGAATTGGTGAACTGAGTAATTATTTTATAATATGCGAACGATTAACGGGTCCCGCACGACAATACGTAGGACCCAAGCCAATCTCACCTGCTCGTGGTGCACCCTGCTAATCAACAAACAAGGCTCCGGATCCTACCAACCCGCATTGGGCCAGTGTGGTGAGAAATGACTCATACCCTCAATATAAACCCCTATAAAAGCGAAGTTCTTTGGAGGAAACCTGTGTCCTGCAGTGGACGTCTATCGGCTAATGATGATGATTAACGATAAGTTATTTAGATGGGGCGATTAAGTGATAAAAACTACTGGTTATGTCTCAAGTAAACTTAAATATCGCTACAGCTACTTGTCCACGAGATGTGATCACCGCTGTCAATTTTCATTAGGGATCATCTCAAGTCTTGTCATGTGGTACCTTGGGAAGAGAAGAAGACTGAATGTTTGCAAGTTTCCTCACAACAAGGTACACGTTAAGTGACTGTTTACCTTATTAAAGTGAAGTATTATCGCTTTGTGCTGCAAACCGCGGTAGGTGGTGGAAGCGGGAGCGCGTCGGGGCGGGCGATAGGTCTCGTCTGCCCTTTGTGTCGGCGGAGAAATGAGCTCCATCAGGCTACGAGCGAATGCAACACAATAAAGCTGACTAGAGATTTATTAGTTGCAGCTATGACTCGCTTCCTTGGTAATGGATGTTGTTAGATACTCATGCGATGCGTCACAGGGTAACACAGCGTCCGAACTTGTGGCGAATGTAACTTTAACTAAAACTTTTCTTTTTGCATTATACCGAGTTACTTATGAAAGAAAAAAAAATATATCCAAATTGGTTCAACTATTTGCAATCTATGATGCCACAAGTCAGACCTAACTGCTTCTTTGCCGCAGCAGCTAATCGCTTACCTTGTAACTAGGAGTACTCTCTAAACTATATACGTAGGTAGTAAAAGGAGCAATAGAGTCTTAGACAGGTCTAAATCCTATGGGGGACGCCTGTATCCAGCAGTGGACGTATATCGACTGATGATGATGATGATGAAGGCATCACACTTATATCCTAAATCTGTCGCTACTGCAGTATCACTGTGTTCTACCAATCAACATATGATAAGGTATTCTCAATGAACACCTCTTATCATCTCCACTGCGTTGTCATAGAAGACCATTTGAAATTAAAGTCGTATTAGCTCATTTTACTTGCGGAAAGTCAAATGGTATATTTACTCAAACAATCGAAACAAATACCTTCAAATTGGTTTCGCTGAGCTAAACTGCACTGTGATCAAGTGTAAACGGAACATTTGACCGTGGGATGTATTGCTGGCTAGCAGACTCGTGCCTTGGCCCGACGTCTTGTCTTTTGTCAAAATGATTGCGTTTCATCGAAGCGCGATGTCGTCTACTGCACAAATATATATCATAACGTCGTCTGTTTTTGATTTTTTTGTTATGCGACAAAGCGTCGAAATGAGCGAGAAGGTTACGTGATAATCTGTAATACATCTGTCTATAAAATCAAGACACAGAATGTTTACAAAGCACTGCATTTTGCTTATTAGTACATGTAAAACCCAAAATCGTAATGTTTGCGCATTTCCTTATGAGCGGAAATAGGCACTGCAGTGTCTGACCAAAACAGCTAATCAAATAAGAGAGACAAATAAGCTTTTAGTCCTTAATTGGACTGGGGACGACGATGTCCACCGCAGGAAATTATTTGTAATCAATAAGAGACAAGTAGAGAGTTTACCTGATAGTAACTGATAACCCTGACCACAGCTATTAGCAGCGAGTTGTTTATAATAATCGATTCTTCTTATCGCTTCGAGACGATACTCCTGTGAATTCACTAGGATATAAACATTTAAAATTTTTACAGTGATACTTGATGTATTTTGCATATATCCTTATTCTAGTTGAAGACTCTTTCGTTACCTAATATCTGTCAGTAATTTTTCTATTCCATATAAATTTAATTAGATGTTGATTCGAATTAAAATATCCGATTTAAATCTTTTCTTCGTTTATTTAAGCTAGTATGATTAAGATAATGTTAACACCAATATAAGTATTTTATATTTCGCTTAAAACATCCAGTTCAATAGTAAATCACAGACAATGTAAACAGCTGACATCTATGGTTTTTTTAGAAACTATCAAAGTTTATAACAGCGCCATCTTTTTAAATTAATGTCAACTATTTTATTACATGAGCTTTGTATGTACGTTACATCTATCGAGCAACTAGATGGCGCTGTTCATAAAAGTATTTGAATAGGTTATTTTTATGATACATTTATTATATAAGTAGTAAACATATATTGATAAAAACTATTACTTTAATCGCGAATTTTTTAATTTTTAAAATGAAATTACTGGTGTACATTTTTTTTTTATTTAATTTAATGGGACAAGCGAGACGTTCACCTGAGAGTAAGTAATAGGCTTACTCATACCAACGAGGCGCTAGTTAGAACGTTATACGCTACACCACATTGTGCTCGCCGTAAGATGTAAAGTCTAATTACCCCGTTAATTTTATTAGCTACAACGCCTTTCAAACCACGACACAGTTATGTTAGCGCATTGCTGTTTTGCGCATAAATAAGACCTGCGGTAGTACCTACCTAGAAGGTCTTCGGCAACAGAGACCTACAACCAGAATTTTTTATAATTTTATACAGCAATTAATTTATAAATAATCATTAGTTTAATCGCATACATTATTTTAAGTGACATTATAAATTGAAAAAATAAACATGCACTGCAACAGCATTGCATTTCTTAACGCGGTAAGGACCCTTAAAAGTAGAGTGCTAAATATAAATGTTCGCAAAAATTTACTCTATGCTGTGGGCATAAAGAAAAAAGGAGTAAGCGACATCAATGCTATTGTTTCAAGGAGTGCAAGCCAGTGGTGGCGGGTTTAGGCACGTCTAATGGCAATTAGGCACAATTCGCACCCTTCAAGGCAACCCCTCGGAGAAGTTTGCACAGCGGTATGGGGCCCGTGGGAAACGCGCGTAGAGCTTGCAATAGCGAAATGCATTTCATTTTAAATCAAATAAAGATACAGTAATGTAAATTTTATATATATACAAGGTATACAAGGTGGCGCAAAAATAACCTTCCGATGTTTTTTGGCTGTAATTTTAAAAAAATATGAAAACCTTTGATTCTTCTTGTGGATTATTTTTATTTGGGGTTTTAATTTTTTTACATCATGGCAAAATTTATAGCATTTTCTGATAGGAGGATTACTTTTGCGCCACCCTATATAAGATAATTAAGGTAGAAGTCAATCTATTGCAGGAGGCCCGAAGACGTGTTCAAGTGTTTGCTTTGTCGGAAGTTTGTACGGAAGTCTCGAGATCGATTCCGGTTTAATATGCTGTAAAGTTTGGTTGTTGGTATAGCTACCAAGCTTGTATATTAAATCTGCCGCTATAAAAGGTATTGCTGTATTTCTGCTGGTAACTATAAAACGCTTTATTGTCACTCAATACCATGTGATATGTAGAGCACTTGGGAAATCGCTAAAGCTAGTTCAATTGCTGGAATGCTCATACTAAATATATAACTGTAATGTAACGAACGGTTGGTGGGAACTTGGTGCTTGTCTTTTTTATATCAAGGTCAGCGTTTGACCACAATCCCACCGGATGTTAAGTGGTGATGTGAACTGTGGTGGTAAAGTGCATTAAGCCAGTAACAGTTTAATCTGTCTTTTCTTGAATACACCCACGACGTATTTGGACATGGGGACCGACGCCGGCAAGTTGTTCCACTCCTTTTCTGTTCTCCTGAAGCATTGAGCATGAGCATTGATTTTTTTAGTTTAAATTAAGCGTTGAGCGGGAAGTTTACCTGATGGTAAGTGATACGCTAGTTAGGATGTTATACAAAGCAACATAATACGCTTGTCGTCCGAGATACAAGATGTTGAGTCTCTTTACCCCAGTAGTTATCCTAGCAATAGTGCTTAAAACTGGAACACAGTAATATTTGCACACTACTGTATATCGGCTGTAATAGGAGTTGCGGTGGTACTCACCTAGATCGTCTCCAGCAACTGAGACCTATCAGCAGTAAACTTCTAAACATTAGCAATTAAAAATTGAATTTCTTGTAAACATTTCGTCGTCGGATCGTTTTATTATTACAATGACCAAATCCCATTGCTCTTCCGGTTAGTCTCCATTGAAATTCCAAGAACAACGATTGAATCCACGAGAGAAGATTAACCGGACAGACATTCTGCACCGGATCCACGTGGCGTCAGATCAAAGGGCGCCGTCGAATCGGCGAACGTTTCTCATCCCCGTAAACAGTCGTAAGGATCATCGGTTAAATATAATTGGCAGGACGTGGTCCGTTAGGAACGTTAATTTAACCGTTACATAATAAATTTGAGGGTGTAAGGGGTTCCGCATAACTCACAGGACCCAAGGCAAGCGCACCAGCTCGTGGTGCACCCTGCTAATCAACGAACGAGATACCTACGAACCTTCATCGGACCAAATTGGTGGGAACGACTGCCTGGCGATACCGGAGGCCATGCTGACTGTGGCCGACGACCTTCTGAAGAGTGAAGCCGCTGGATACAGGCAGCGCTCTATCTATCTATGTGGAGATCTCAGAGAAAGGCCTTACGCTGGCAGTGGACGTCTATCGGCTGATGATTGAAGTTGCTAAAAGAAGGGATAAGTTCCAGACTGTGTGCTTCACCATCTTGGTTACACCTACGCTTTTCATCAGGTAAGATCTCAGATCAAGCAATAGGCTATGGGTATAAAAAAAAATGATAAAGCATTTTCAGTATTATGAAGGATTTTCATACTTTACCTAAATATTTCGTAGCAATGAGTAACTTAGAAAGTATGCACACCTTATTCACTCCTGAGATGTCGATACTGATGGTAAGTCTCTGAAGCCGGAGACTGTACAGGTAGTTACCACCGCAACGCCTATTGCAGCAGACAAACAGTACTGTATAGACATTACTGTGTTCGTGTTTGAAGGGCGTTGTAGGTTGTGAAATTACTGGGGTTAAGACTCAACATCTAATATCTCAAGCGATGAGCGTAATGCGGTGCAGAATATAACATCACAACAACGTGATGACAGCTGAAAATCCCAACCGTCTCGTCACGTAGAATATAACAAATAAATATCATGTTATTATACCTTAGTAATTTTTTACAGCGGCCTACAAACCGGAAGAAGACAATGTTTACTATCAAAAAGTTAACATCGAGCAATAGAAGCCAAGCAATCAGCCTCGCTACTAGTTAAGACATTCTTACTTTGTTCTCATTAACTTTCGATTGAAATACTGTCACTTTCCGAAGATAGGTATAGGTATCTACCAATACCTTTAAAGTAGCCGTTTATCTTCAACGAACAAACATCCGTTCTAAGTTAGATCCGCAACACGTCGCCTGCGCAACGGGTTACTTTACCGTCAATGCGCAGCATTGTATTCGCGTTTAACCCATCGATACATCTAAATATAACTCCGTTTACAACTCCGGCCGTCATAACCCTCAGGCTGACCAGGATTACCACGGCAAGTTTTGGGAATTATAGTTTACTGGTGGTAAGTCTCCGTCGTCGGAGACCGTGTAGGTAGCCACCGCAGCGCCTATTTCTAACGCCGAACTAATGCGAATACTTACTGTGCTACAGTTTGAAGGGCGATGTAGCTACTAAAATTACTGGGGTAACGAGACGCAATGTTATACGTCTCTAGGCGACGAACACAATGTGGTGTAGTGTATACCGTCCTCATAAGCGCCACATTTTTATTTTTTTTCTTTCGACGTAACTATATGGACAAGACGACGAGATGGTAAGCGATACGTGGTAAGTAGTGTAAAAACATTACTGAGTTCCGATTTGAATGGCATAGTAACTGGTGAAATTACTGTGGTAACGGCACTTAAATTCTAATATTTCAAATCGACGAGCACTATATGGTGCTGTGCATGCCATTATAACTGGCGCTGCGTTGTCATGGACAAGTGTATCACTTACCATCAAATCGACATCCCACTCGTCTTGTCGCTTCATACAATAAAAAAAAATGTCCAAAGTAACACCAAAGTCGTGGTGACCGGAGCATCATAACAGTATTTGCACGTGCGCCGGCGCATCACCGGAACAATATGGCCAACATCAAAGGATTGACCGGACGCCGTGCTGCCGCCGTTTTCTGGCGACAATAAAAACTTATGGGGTGTCTGTTTAAAACAGAGGGTTCGTGTTACTGTTATTAAGTAACATAAACATGTTCATCTGTACATATAAGTTATTACTTGCATTAATTAATAAGTGATAGATTGTTTAATTCTTTGGGGCAGGCCCACGTCCAGCAGTGGACGTCTATCAGCTGATGATAAATAGATTACTCAATTTGTCGGCAAGCTTTAGTAAATAAGATTGAGTGTCCGTATGTATTATCAAAATAACAGCATCTTTCTTAATTTCTATGAATTTTTAGATTATGCTTCCAAAAATTTAATTTTAAAGTTTTGTGTGTTTTATTTTGTTTTCCCGTCTGTTTGTGTGCGTTTTCTATCTAGTCAACTTTATCATTGTTTGGACATAACATTGATCTATTCAAATATCCTCCCAATCCGCTTCATGATTGTAAATATCAAACTCATTTTCTCTCATCTCATAGAAATAAAATGTAAAACTTTAAAGACGCCTCTACAAAAATAAAATTTAACCCAATTGTAAAACCTCTAAACGCTCACATGCTTCCGGACCTCCTCCTCCTTGCACCTTCCATTCTACACGTTTACCCCCAAGGAGACTCTACGCATGTTCGTCTCCTCAGTATTCAAGAAAGAAAGAAATCAATCTTTCGAGAACGTCAATGCATATGCTATTAATATCCACGACGATGCTGATGGAAAAATAACGTAGAAAGTAGCTGCTGATCAACGTTCCTCATTTTAGGCCTCCCCCCAAATTCTTTATCTCCAGCAATAACACAACCGATGTTGTTTTAATGAACTGACTCATTGTTATTTCTTATCATTGCTATTGACTCATGCTCCTTATCTGTTAATACTTAATATATTTTAATTGTATACATCTGCTTCAACTCATTGGAATTGTTACTAAATATTACTGGATGATTATTATCATCAACAGCAAATTTTTTTTTTGTTTTTCATCACCATATCAACAACTTACTGATATACGCTACTGGATATAGTCATCCAAATTTATCGGTTGACAAAGTGTGTGAGTAAAAGCCATTTTTGCATTTAATTAAAATCTTCTTCTTCTTCTTACCCTTTGTCCCATCTTATGACAGGGTCTGCATCCTTACTTCTTTCATTCCACTTCGCTCTATTTGGTACATCGCTTTCCTTGAGATCGCAGCTCATCATATCCTTTGTCGCTACACTCAGCTACCGCAGGTTCGGTCTTCCCCTCCGCCGTTTGCTCTTAGAGATTTCATTCACTGACCCGGAGTCTGACAAGTTAAATTATTTCCAATCTCAATTATTTGGATTGTTGCTATCCGCGATAAATCATCAGAATTATGTGTCGGAAGTCCCTATCGTTTTACCCCAATAACTTTCTCTTTAATTAGAGCACTGTTCACACCGGAAAATAATAATGTTATACAAAAAACCATGAAGACAAAACAAGGAGCGGAGTGGTAACATCCGCCGAGAAGGTATCCGGAAACAGATTTTACTTTTATACTCTGTGCTTGTCAATTTCCGCTAGTCTTTCTGTTATTCTATTTTCATTGGTAAACCGACAAATTTCATCATCCTTCATAGTTACATCGTCCACATAATCGTCATAGTTTCTTCTTTATAGTTCATGTTGAAAAGTATCATCATCATCAGCCGATAGTCGTCCACAGCTGGACATAGGCCTTCCTCAAAGATTTCCACATCGATAGGTCCCGCGTTGCTCGCATACAGTGGATTCCCGAGATTCTCAACAGATCGTTGGTCCGCTTTGCGGGAGGGCTCCCAACACTACGTCTACCGGTATGCGGGTGCCACTCGTGAACCTTACTGACCCATCACCCATCGGTCCTTCGCGCAATGTGCCCTGCCCACTGCCACTTAAGTATAACAATCTTTTGAGCTATGTCGGTGGCCTTAGTTCTTCTGCGGATCTCCATATTCCTGATTCGATCGCGCAGAGAAACTCCGAGTGTAGCCCTCTCCATTGCCCCTTGGGTGACTGAGCCTTTTTATAAGGCCCATAGTGATGGGCGATGGGAAATATTATTAAATATATATTATATAGACTATTAAAGTAAATATATGATAATGAAGATAGATACCCACGGGTTGCGAGCAACACCCGACCGATCAACGTAAAAGAATGTAAAAGATCTTTGGGGTAGGCTTATATCCAGCAGTGGACGTATGTCGGCTGATGATGACGATAATGATAATCAAAACATAAATTTCATACATTTCAATATCAATTATGTTTGTAAATTGTCCTGTGAAAATATTTGTACTTGCCGGTAGACATAATCGTTACTTAAATAAAACTAGGACTCTAAATTATAATAGAATCTATTCTTAGGACTATAAGCATGAATTTCTATTGAAATTCATGCTCGTCAGGATCACGATACTAATGACAGAGACATCATTATGGAAAAAAATTATACTTGATGTAGTTCCAGATTCCTCGTCATCACAGTGAGGTTATTTTATAGGTTACCTTTTTAAATTGGATTCTCTGCACGCACGGCGCGTATTATTTTAATTGCAATTATAAAGAAAAAAATTACCTTCGGTGTATCAAGTTTTATTAGACAATATGAAAAATAATATAAAAAACAATGTCAGAAGTGGGATTCGAACCCACGCCCACAGAAGTGGACTGCGACCTGAACGCAGCGCCTTAGACCGCTCGGCCATCCTGACTATATATCTAGAATCCAAAAACTAAAATTGTTACTATTGACGTTTAATTCTGTGAAATATAATGATGATGATGATGATGATTCACCATTTCATGAAACGAACCCACTCAAACCATTGAAAACTGTGTAAAAATTTATATGATCATATATATATATATATATTACGACATATATTTTCACTTTTTTTTGTAATTAAACGTCGAGATGAGCGGTACGTTCACCTGATGGTAACTGATACGCCCGCCCATAACAACGTGGCGTTAGTTAAAATGGTATGCAATGCACCACATTGCGCTTGTCGCCTGAGGTATACGATGTTGAGTCTCGTTACTCTAGTAATTATATTAGCTACAGTGCCCTTCAAACCGAAACACAATAATGTTTGCACACTGCTGTTTGGCGGCAGAAATAAGCGCTGCGGTGGTAACCACCTAGACGGTCTCCGGCAACAGAGAGCTGCCACCAGTAATCACTATGATTTTTGGATGAAAGTCGGGGTTGTTAGAACTCTTATCCACTAAATCCTCTCAATAGCATCTGATTGTGTATGGAGGACTCTACAGAACCCATCGCTGTGGTTTTGCACTACGACTAAGTTTTAAATAATGAATAGATTTAAAATTATTAATAGTAGTTTAAGAACTTATTAAAAAGTCTTCTTGCTCCTGCCCTTTTCCCAGCCATGTGGGGCCGGCACAGCATGTATTTCCCTTCCATATCCCTCTATCAGCTGTAATATCTGAATTCACACTCTTCCTACTGGTCATCTTTCACACAATCCATCCAAACTTTCTTCGGTTTTCCTCTATCCTTATAAACATCCACGTTCATTCTCATTACTTTCTTTGTTATATGTCCTTCATCCCTCCGTATACACGCTAACCTCTTGCTCCTCAACTTCTCTGTCACTAGAGCAACTTCCAGATTTCCTCTAATATATAATATATTACTTATTAAGAAGTATAATTAGGAATAGCGCTGCTAGGTATTCACCGATGCGTTCCGTAGGAGATCCCGGAAGCCCTCCTAATGCACTGAGCGAAATCACCGAGCGGGTTTCAGTTGGTAGAAGCCCCCCCCCCCACATACCCTTGTGTTCTCCCCAGGAAGCATGGGTATCTTTTAAGAAGAATTCCCTCGCGATAAAAAGAAGATAGGCAGCGAAAGAACAGACTTATGTGTTATATCTCAAAGCGATGAACGTAATGAATTACATAAATAGGATAAGGTTATTAAAGTAAAAAAAAAAAATACTGTACACAAACACTGGGCCCAACCAAAATCCCATGACCAGCGTTGGGCCAGCGTGGAAGGAAATGGCCCATATTCGCTCATAAGTACTCCTAAAAACGACAACCCCTAGTGCCGGGTGAAAAAGGCAGCGCAGGACCGATGTTTGGGCGACGTCCATGTGCAGCAGTGGACACAAACACTGAATAATACACAAGTACTTTTTAAAACATACTAATGAAGTAAACGATAGGAAAAGATAAAGGAAGGATAAAAGAAAACACATTCAAAATTAAGCTCAACTGTGCCTTGGAAGATACTTCTCGCTCTTTGATCAATTTGAGAAGTTAAATCACAAGTGGTCTTTATTTAAAGCGGTGTAGCAGCAGAGTAGTGCGGTTCAAAGGCAGAAAGAGTTCATGATTAAGAGAGACTTCACGAAGATAGTTTCCCTAAAACGGCTCTTCGCGAAACTGTCAATAGCCGGCAGCAAAGCACTCCCGCATTAACCGTCTCTAAGGTCTACAAAAATGCAAGGATCCGTGGTGTTCGTATAACCGCGTTGAGGTACGTATCGGTCGTCGACTCCTCTCGCTGATGCATCGGGTGAATAATAAACGAGACATCTTGAATGCAGTAGATGAAAGCGGCTCGAAAACCTTTCCGGGAAGTTTTCGCGGTTTTCTTCGGCGATATTTTACGTTTACATTCTCTAATACTACGAAATACACTTTTCGGATATTTTGTATTATCTATATATAATTCGTATTAATTTAGATTTTTACTACACATAATAAAAAAAAAGTTCGAAGTAAAAAATTTTCTACTAACAACCACTCTGAGTTCTCCAGACGAAAAATCTTTAATATACTATTTTCCAGCATTCAACATCCACTATAGTCTAGAATGCATCACCATTTTAAGCGTCATTGTTACTTATCACAACACAACGTGATGAGATCAAATGTTTTCCGATTGTAGATAAATATCTTATCGATCCAGTGCTAATAGTTACCTCTCACAATCTATGGAACTCTTATCAAGTTTGTATCATACACTTGCCGAGACACTCCGTTTGTCGATTCGCAGACTCCACTCGAAATCCGATCTTCGCACTTCTTCTTAGCTTTTCATTCCACTTCGCTGTAACGTAGAAATCGATTTCTTTGAGATTGCAGTTTTTCTTATTTTTTATCACTACACTCAGTCGTCGAATCTTCCTTTCTCTTCCTTCCTCTCTGTCATTTGCTGGCTATACTTGGGCAAAGTGCTTTATTACTTATGGATTCAAGTGGTCTTTTTTTTATGCTACATTTTTAAATAATCTTTTGAATCCAATATTTGGCATCTCCCTTATACCATGTAAGTTATAAACTGGAGTTTGAAATAGAAAATGTTGATCAATGGAAAGTCGTATAGTAATACCACCAGGTGAAAGTCACAGTATCGGATGTAAACCGCGAATGATAATAGATTTACCTGAGACGAAAGCAGTATAAGTATCATTTAGATATTGAAAGATGCTTGACAATGTTAAACAAACCGATTTTAAAATCCTGATCATTCAAAAGTTTATCCTACTGCATATATAGAGATAAGATAGTAACTGTAAACCAACATTATTATTTCCGACCAAGTTATTGTAAAAATTAATAAAATTTATTCATATTCTGCTTGTTTGATATTTGCCAAATATTTAATTATCAAGTTGACATCCAATAAAATCATAATCACCAGGACTACAGATAAATGTGTGGAGGAACAGGGGCCATTTTATTTTAGATGCGCCGCTAGTTTCTTTGACAACTGCAGCAGCTTCATTGTACTCAGGGGTAAATAAAAAAGGAAGAGAAAAGAAAATAAAACTCAAAACAAATACAATAACTCAATAATAAAAGCTAAGCACACAAACCTAAGTATATACATATTTATGTATATAATTTTGTATATACAAGAAAAAGGAGAAAGGTGATACAATATTAGATGGGGAAGAGTTGAAGAGATGGATAGTAATATTAAAGATCTTAAAAAGAATCTTAAGAAGATCTTGAAGGATATAAGATGTGGACATATAGACGCAAGTTGTACATTAGCTGGACTCAGTGACCTATGTCAGTGTTCTTCGACGAATTGGCTAAAAGCGTAACCTCATGCTTACGGTTAGGAAACATAAAATCTCCTACCTCTGTCATGCACTCCGTCATCTGTGATATAATCTTCTGCAGATGTTTATAATGGGTAGAATTTCTGAACAACGAAAGGTGGGAAGAAGAAAAAAATCATGGTTGAGGAATATCAGGGAATGGACTGGCATATCTGGGACGACCGATCTGTTCCGCCGAATCAGAGACAGAGAGGACTGTACCACGCTGATCGCCAATTTTCACTTGTTGGAGAAGAACTTTAAGAAGAGGGCGTAAACTAATATATATTAGAATACATATGAAATCTTTAACTGAGAAATTGGAACCAAAGGGGAGATATAAATAAATGATTTATTTTTATTCTTATTTTCGGTTAATCTTCTTTCACTTCTTTCATTAGAAAATTCTATTCAAATTTAGACACTAAGTTATATAGATTACTTTTAGTTTTTAGACTACTTGGACAAACAGTAGGCTGTTTTAATATTGCTACGCCGGCGATGTTTCATTTCCTGTCTATAGATAATAATAAAGCACTATTCAAAGTGCACCGCACTTTCCAGTCACCACAATATGCGTATTGTCCGCAGAGTGCTTCTGTTAGGAACGTTTCAATGGTTAATGTAAGATGGACATAGGACGAGAGCTAACGTCCGCTGGATACGTCAGGATAGCTTAAGTTTAGCGAATTGACAACTGTAAGGAAATGTAGATATTTAAATAGAATTTTATGATAATCAAAATTTTATTACAACTTCTTATGAAAGAATATAAAGAAATTAAAAAAGTAGAGTTTCATAATTGGACCTTAATATTGTAAAAGAATAATGACCAAATTATTAAATATACTATGTTAAATAGTAAACTACAAAGGAGTTTCCATATTGTATAGGTATAGATTCTAAATGTTAACTTAAGTGTATACAGGATGGCGCAAAAGTAATCCTCCTATCAGAAAATGCTATAAATTTTGCCTTGATGTAAAAAAATTAAAAGACCAAATAAAAATAATCCACAAGAAGAATCAAAGTTTTTTATATTTTTTTTTAAATTACAGCCAAAAAACATCGGAAGGTTATTTAAAAAAAATATGAAAAACATACCTTGTATACAAGGTGGCGTAAAAATAAGAAATGCACTAAGCAGTGTTTCGTACTATGACATATTATTTTTTATTTTTATAACGTTCCTCAGAGCATTTGTGGACATGGGCTTCATTCTTTACTGTATTTATTACATTGTTATTTATTTTTCCTTCATTCTCTTCTTTCCTCCTCTTCTTCTTTTGTACCGTTCTTATCTTTCATTCTTTTCTCTCATTTATCATTAATTCCATTTGCTTCTTTCATACCTCCCTTAAATAAATGGACACACAATCTTTATTTAGTTTAGCATTCCTGTTATTATTATTATTCACTATACATTTTGTTGCTTACATTAATTCTTAGTTATTTCTGTACTTATTTTTATCCATACTTGTCCTGCTTTATTTACAATTATTATTTGCTTTACATTTTTCTCTTTTACTTATTTTCTACTCAATCGCGTTTTGTTCTCATTTATTCTTTTACTATGACATATTTGACTATTGAAGAAAACTAGTTTTATTTTATGTATTTATGCCTCTATGTTAATTAAATTAACCACAATAGTGGTTATATTAAATTTTATCTTATTTATATTAACCTTATTTTTTTCTCCACTCTCTTCATCTTCTTTACTGTTAGAAACAGTCGCTGAGGCATTAAGTCCACTCTCACGACCTTTATTTTGGAACATACAGTCGATCCAATAAGTTTCTAAAACCATTGTATAGTAAACAGTATTCGTAGGGTGTTATTACATGTATTCTGATATATCATGCTCTGGTCCTTGAAGTATAGGATGGACGGAATGGCCCAACGTCTCGCCATATTTGCTTAAGCTGCGCGCACTAGTTCACAATGTCATTGTTTTATTGTAAGTTACTGGACTAACATTTACTTGTAAGCTTTGTGTTGGTGCTTAATATGAATTGTACGTTTGAAACCTCGTGACTAGCTTGTTACCGTTTAAAAGGGCTTCAGCTAAAGAAAAGGAGCAATTGTTCTTGAGTCCTTGCCGTTTATTAAAGTCAGTCGTAAAGGAGTACCAAGATTGCTGGCGTTGTTGTCCAAGATGTAGAAAATCTTAAACGCATCTTATTTTGTACTGTATTTAGTCTTGTGTATACCTTCAATCCGGGCATTATTGCTCAGAGACAACCAGATATTATGGATAAGCTAGTTGTAGTAGGTTCCCTCGAAAGATCGGTGGTAAGAGATCACAGGGTCGATCGCCTACTCGATGGTCCGAGCATATACAGGCAATCTTAGGCACCAACATTCCGAATACCCTGAGACGTGCTGAGAACAGAGCTGTGAGAAGGCAGTTGGTTGATGCATCATTAAGAGCATTTCAAGCAAGCACAACCTTCAGTCATAAAGTACACGAAAGAGTAGAAGAAACCCTTAATCCAACCCTACGTAAAATATGTTCCTAGACGGGTTTAAATTTTTTATTTCATTGAGGAAATAATGTAAGTAAAATTTCTCTATATATCGTATTGATCATGTATTAATAGTTATGTTATCATAATAAATCTATAGGAAATCTAAATACTGTTAATAATTTATACCCTCTAGGTTGAAAGTGCATTTTCATGTTGTTCAAGGGGTGGGGTAATATGTTTACCGGCTGTGAAGTCATATAAGGCGCACTGAATATTCGTAAGTTAGAATAAATGTCTCAATGAAAAGGTTATATATTGAAGTTAACTAGTCCTTACTTTTTTAGAATGGTAAAATGACATGTTACCTGCACAGAAATTACTGAAGTAATAACTTAAAATCTTATGTTAAAGCGCACGAGCACAATCTGGTGTGAGGAATATTAGTGTATCCATCGTTACATTGTTATGGTCAGACGCATAACCATCAGATGATCATTCTGCTCATCTCTTAGTAGTAGTTTCCTACCGATTTTTTGATAGCCACAGCGCCATTCAGCGTTCCTCCGAAAAGAAATCATCAACAGGCTACGTTAACTAAAGTGTAAGTAAATTATTTATGGTAATACTACACCTGGTCGAACGAAATTGGAGGGTGGCAATTATTTCGCCTTAATTTGTAGCAATTTCCTTCAGATACAAAGATAGACGTCTCAAATGAACTATTCTCGTGTTTCTCTGTAATAAACGCCAAATTTCTTAATTACGCACAAGTACTCCAAGGGAACAGGAAACGATAAAATGATGGTGCTTAATTTACCACTACAGCTGTATAATGTAGCTCAAGTAATTAAGAAAACTTAACACTTTTAATAGATCCAAAGCCTTGGGATTACCAGGTTTTAATTGAAGATATTCTATAAAAATAAAAGCGAAAGTTCGGATGTTCAAACAATAAATTCACCAGCTACAAAAATAGCTCCGGTTACAGAGACCTACACCCATAAAGGGTATCCATCATATAGACGAAATAACTACATGTAGCGATGGTGACTGTTTAAGCAAAGAAACTGGACTAAATCTCTAGGAGGCCGTGGATCCGAGTTCACAAGTCCAGTATCAGATGAGCTGTAAAAATGAAAATGATTACCAAGCGTTCAACATCATCAGAGAGTAAATCTCTAAGTTACTCAAATTGTCAAAAAACCTTATTACATCATAAGAGTAACTTTTAATAATACATTTGAACTTATACCATTGTTACGGCAAACATGCAGATAATAAAATGTATAAGTTACAGGCAGAGGATCCTGTGAACCGGAATATATATGGAGCAGGTGCCAGCGTTTTAATATTTCAGCCAAAGAGAAAGGAAACGAGAAAAGGAGAGCAAGAAATATAACAGTGTTTGATAACGTAAAGAGAACTGTAAAAGTATGAAAGGTTTTTTATTGATAAAGTGCTTGCAATGAGCACATTGACATTTTACTGGTGGTAGATCTCTGTTACCGGAAGCAGTCTAGATAAGTACCAGAGCAGAATGTTCACCTGATGGTAAGTGACACCCTTGCCCATAACATGGCGCTAGTTAAGATGATATACACAGCATCAAATTGCGCTCGTCGCCGGAGACATAAGATTTCGAGTCTCGATACCTCAATAATTACACTAGCTACAAGGCCCTTCAAACCGGAACACAGTGATGTTTGCACACATAATACACACTGCGATGGTATCTACATGGTCTACGGCAGCAGAGACCTACCACCAGGAAATTGCAGTAATTACAATACAGTAACTGCATCCTATTGCAGCTGTCAAACGGTAATGTACTAACGTTACTGTGCTCCGGTTTGAAGGAAGCTGTAATTACTGGTTTAACGAGACTCGACTTATGACTCAAGCGACGAGCGCAATGTGGTGCAGTTTACATCATCCTAATGACTCTCATTGACAGTTTACTGTTGTTGTAGACAGAAAGATGCACTTAAATTACTTATATATAAACTAATTACTTAGTAGTAATATAAATGGATTCGAGGGTGAGAGGAAACTTAGAGGGGTGAGTTTAGTATTCCATACTAAATTTGGTGATATTGTTTGTCCAAGGAATATGTGAGGCGTTCACCTGATGGGATGAGATACATCTGCTCGTAACATCGTAGCGCCAGTTAAGATAATATACACAGCAACAAATTGCGCTAGTCACTTTACTGCTTAAGATGTTGAGCCTCGTTACCCCAGTAAATACACTAGCTACAGCACCCTCCAAACTGGAACACCGTAATGTCTGCACAGCACTGTTTGGCCCCTGCATTAGGAGCTGTACCTTAAACTTATTTAATATTACTTCCAATACGTGGTGTCTCTTCCGTGTCTGTTAGATTCCTCATTCAAATGCATGCGACGTTTAACCAAAACAACATGGATTAGAGTAAGGACAGGGACAGGTAAAGTAGTAATAACATATTTTTTTTTTAAACTGAAGTCATGTTTAAAACCAGGCGACAACGAACTTCGGCACTATTCTGATTACGTACAGTGTGGTACAAAGAAATCACTAAGTAATATATTTAAGTTAACGGAGAAGAGTATCATTATTATGTATGTCATTATCATCATCATCAGCTAGACGTATGATGTATGTATTGAAGAAAAAAGTTTTATAGCAAAGTAATATATATATATGAAAAAAAACAATTTAATATTTAATTAATGATAACGCCTCTCAAATCAATATATAACGATACGATCTATTGGTTCAGCAGTGGTCAGCTAAAATATATATATGTGTGTGTGTATAGGAGTGCAAAGGGTCCCGTATAACAAAGCACGGGATCCAAGCCAACCTCAACTGCCTGACCCTGCTAATCAACAAACGAGCCTCTGGCTCCCACCAAACCGCATTGGGCCAGCGTGGTGGGAAATGGGCGAAATCATCCTATATGAATCCCTACAAACGACGGCCCCTGGCGTCGGATGATACTGGAGCCTATGCTGACTGTGGACCGATCGACGTGTAGATCTTTGGGAGAGGGCTACCTCCAGCAGTGGACGTCTATTAACTAATGACGATGACGACATATATATATATATATATATAATACTTGAAATTTGGTGGAAATATTCCTTTTGCCGAGTGTAGGTCAGCTACGAAAGGATATTATGAAATGTGTCCCACTAAAGGGTGATGGGGGTGCAAGGGCCAGCAAATCGGGCGGGGAACAACTAATATGTTAATAAACGCTACCCTCTTGTCATTTGAAAAATTTAGGTAGCTTTCACACGTGCGCGTCTGTTTATTATTCGCTGTCATCGAGCATGCACCGTGCTCAACGCGGCGGCGGTGTGAACTGCCTTATCTCATTTACATCACACTAAAACATATTTTTTTTTGTACTATCGCATACTGCGGGTAGACGACCCGGCTGACACTGAAAGGGGGTGGATTCGTTTATACGTGGAGACACGGCGTTGATGTTATCCATTAATGCTTAGCGGTGGGGAGGTTACTTTATATGTGCTGGTGGTAGGTCTAAATCACCAGACACTGCCGGTAGTTGCCATCACGCATCTCTTTCTGTCATATACCAGTGTTTGAACATAACTGTCTTCCGGTTTAAAGGGGATAACTAGTGAAATTACTACGGTAATATGAACTAAAATCTCATGTCTCGAATTAAAGAGATATGTTTCTTCATCTAAAATCCTCTTATCAAGTAACTAATCATTATAAGATTTTAGTGACCTCAAGGGTCACTGAATCATCTTTATTTACCTGGTGATATTATTTATATAAACATTAGTCTACAGGGGTGAGGGTTTATTAATAATGTCACGGAGATTACCAGTTAACTAACTGAATTTAACAAAGCAGTTATAATCATTACCATATCAGGTTATAGTTTATTAACCTAGATTTATTTAATGGTTATACAGCGTGTTCCGATGCTATCTGCATTTTTTTTATTTCACAAAGCGACGAGACGAGCTGGACGTTCACTTGATGGTAAGTGATACGCCTGCCCATAACAACGAGGCGCTAGTTCGGATGGATTACTCTGTACCACATGGCGCTCATCGCCTTGAGACATAAGATGTAAAGTCTCGCTGTCCCAGTAATTTCACTAGTTACAGCGCAGTAATGTTTGCATACTATATCATATCTAGACGATCTCCTGTAAGTGAGACCTACCACCAGTGAATGCATCTACTCGACTCCTTCCATTCTGCACCAGCTCGCCGTAGGTTAAAATATAAATAAAACAAAAATACACAATATCCCTGGTTCTATAGCGAACAGCGAAGGATTGGAACAGTCTGACGACGTACGACATGGGTATCTTCAAGAGAAGAGTGAATAGGTTAATTCTAGACTAGTGTGCTTAACCACCGGAGACTGCATCACCGCTAACCATCAAGTGGAATCGTAGTCGGGCGCTAATCTATATCAATTTTCAGCCGGTAGACGTCCACAACTGGACATAGGCCTTGACCAAATTTCTCCACTTCGATCGGTTCCACGCTGCCCACATCCAGCAGCTTCCTGAGATCTTCACAGTCAGCGTGGCTTCCGGTATAGCCGGGCACTATAGCCTGTCATTTGTAGGGGTTCATAGATTTAGGCCGTTTCCAACCACGCTCGTTGAATGCGGGTTGGTAGGAGCCATAGCCTCGTTTGTTGATTAGCAGGGTACACCACGGACAGATCAGGTTGTCTGTTGTGCGAGACCCCTTACACCTCCAGCTAGTCTATATAATTAAAAAAAGTTAAACCTTATCCTGTGTGTCCTTACCTTAAGGAAATGTCATTAAAAGCAACCATACAAGTGCAGTATTAAGTTACTGACAAGGAATTTTGGTTAACGAAGGGAGCGAGCATAGCTTCAGATGAAACTTCGCTGGCGGCTATCGCTGTGGCCAACTACACGGCGCCGTGTGTATTGAGTTGCACACGATTCACTTCGCCCGCCGCAGCGCCTATTGCAGCCTACACGTAGTAACGTGTGTAGACTAGTAGTACTGTGTTTGTGCAAACATTACCGTGTTCTGGATTCAAGGACGCTGTAGCAAGTGTTATTACTGAGGTAACGAAATCTAACATTTTATGTTTCAACGCGACGATCGCAATGTGCAGTTTATGTCATCCTAACTAGTGCGACATTGCTCTGCAAGCGTATCACTTACAATCATGTGAACGATTTGCTCGTCTTCTTAATTAGTTGAATAAGAAAAAAAAATGATAAATCAAACACATAAATATATTGTAATGAATTTATTGATAAATAGACTAAAGTATAAGAATAGATTAGAAAAGATGATACGATATTCTTTTGAAATTAGGAGTATTTGGAAGAATTCAACTGGGACTGCCCAGAATCAGCAGTGGGCACTGCTACATCGAAATGATGATAATTAAATAAGTGTTCAGACAGATTAAAATAACTTCAGAATTTCGTTCACCATCAAGTAGCAATTCCAGCGGTCGTTCAGTTTTGCAATTTTTCGAGTGAACAGTTTGAAAATTCTTTTAACGACCCTTGTCCAGTGGATTCGCCGTATTTAACACGCCCAAGTGTTTACGTCCCTCCACTTAATGCCAGTGAAATTACTTCGAGCTGGAGATGACTTTTTTTATGGCTAACAGCACTGAACAGTATTTATCTTTTGAAATATTAAAAACGTTCGTTCATACACAATCATAAATGTCTTTATATTAAAACAGACTTTTCTGGATATTCTGTAAAAGGTTTTATTTTATAGAAGTTACTTGTGGCGGGGTTCTGTTGCCGGAGATCGTCTAGAAAGGTACCACTGCAGCATCTTTGCAGCTGACATACATTACTGTGTTCCGGTTTGAAGGGCGCTGTACCTAGTGAAATTACTTGGGTAAGGAGACAACATCCTACGTCTTAATGCGACGAACGCAATGTAGTTCACTGTATACTATCCTAACTAACGCCTCATTGTTATGGGCAGACGTATCACTTACTATCAAGTGAACGTCCAGCTCGTCTCGTCGCTTCGTTGAAAATAAAAATTCTTAAATTATTTCCTATAAAAAAATTAATTGCTGTACGTTCAGCCTATTGATAGCTGATTAACATATTCCTCCTGAAATTTGAGAAGTAATTTGTTGCTTCGGCCTTTTTCTTTATCTTCTCTTGATCAGCGTAAAGTAGAATCGACACATAAATATTCTAAATTTATAGATCTAAAATAAGTTTTTTTTTTATTTAAACTTATTTTAAGAAACAGCTGATACGGCGAAAAGATCTACGAGTGAAGACCACATACAGGCAAAAGCGTATCACAGGCCGACCAGCTCGCAAGAAAAGCCGATAACCTGATGAAGATAGGAGAGAATCGTTTACCGGACGCAGTGGGGATGATGATGAACAAGTTAAATTTTCAATTACCTGTTCGACTGCTACTTAATAATCGCTGTGTTCCCTTGAAGCGTTTCCGTTCAGTCACGAGACGCCATCAGAGGACAGGCGTATCGTTTTCGACATGTCATGCGCTTACGTAGGAATACGTAATAAATTGTCCGAGCTGGGAGCAGATGCTGCAGCGACCCAATATGGTGTCAGTTTGATAGCGATCCCGGGCATATCGGATTTCTTGGGAAAGTGTCATGATGAATGGCTTCTGAATCCTTGTTTGGGACCACGTGCTTCGATTTTACTGTCATATATACGGCACTAGCTGACTTTATCCTAACGATATTTCTTCATTATAGTTGATGTGCTTTCCTTGTGTATTTTCTTAATATCATATACGCGGGATGTTCTCCAAAGTTAGGGGTGGGAATTTATTAAAGTACGGTTTTTGGTATTGCAAAGGAACTATAGATAACTATAGATGTTTTGAACAATTTACGATAGGCATTGTTTCAGATTCTCTGGATCTTGCTTTCAGTGATTACCACCTGTTTCCGGATTTGAATAAACTCTTACGAAATGTCCAATTTTGAACGTTTACTTCACGTAAAACGTGCCATAAATAGGCGGATTGGGGAGGCACTTGAGTACTTTAAAGATAACTTAACACTATCACTGCAGCTTCTATCTCATAGTCTCGTTGCTAGCTTTCATTCGCTGATTAAATGGCACAAATAAATACCTCAAGGAAGCCACACCAAGATGTGGAGTAAGAATTCCCACGGCACCCTCCTATTATCGTCAACCAGGAGCACCGATACAATCGTTACATAGTTGACATCCTTTACATCAGCACAAAGCATTGTACCCCTTTCTCTGTGAAGACTGGTAATGCGAACAGGCTTTGTATCACATCCAATGTTACTTGAGACTTGACAACAAAGGTGAGTAAGTCACATGTGTGTCAGCATGATTCCACCGTTGACGTGATTGTCTGCTGTTGATTACTATGACCTAGTTTTAATAAAGAAACACCATGTGTTTAAATGGAAAGAGTAACACAAAAGTTTATTCAGTAGAGACAATATCAGTATTTCGCTGGCGTGGTAGAACATCAGATGCGAGTTTGGTAATATCCAATATTCTCGGTAGTTCATATTCTTGATATTGATAAGTTTCCTCACATCGCTCTTTATTTACAGCTCCAGCAATGGGCATAAAATCGACGTGTCTTCGACCACACAGTTCCTCCTCCTATCAGCGCTTCATTTACTGATATTACTATACATCAACTACGCGTTTTGAAAACCTGATTCTGCTTCGATCCGAGTTAAAATAAATGCGATTTTTTTTTCCGCATGAAAATATGTGAGTAATATGATAAGTTCAACTTCAAAAGGCATGTTTTAATACGGAGGCAATTTAAAAGCTCTCTACGCAAAATTTCCTATCACAGACCATCTTGTGCTTTTCATACTTAATCAAAACTTGCTCCGAAAAATTGTAATACAAACTTAATAAAAGAAATCAGTATCTTGTAAGAATTTTATTACCTTTGCGAACAGACTTAATACGTACTTGAAATTTTTTGAATAGGAGGAAAAATTATGTTAAAATTATCTAACTTTGTTCTTAAAGTGACCTCCTTAAACATATTAAAAGAATAATCACATATTAAATCATTATTCCTTAAATATTTATTTTCTTATATATATTTTGAATATTAAAAATGTAAGTAAAAAGGTTAAGCCATTAGACTGCAGCTTAAAAAGCCAATGAAATAAATTCAGCTTAAACAATAAAGAACTAAACCGAAGTAACTTAATTAAATACTTAATGAAACGACGTAAATACGAAGCACAGTGCAATAGTTTATTATTAAAATCCATAACTCACCTGTTCGCGTGCTGCACCTCTTTCGACGGAGGCATGGGGGTAGGGATCCTCCTACCCCCTCTCATCCCACCTACACTCATCTCACTAGGAGTCTTCTTTTCGTCAAATCTGAAAAAAATATACATTCTTGAAGACACTTCAAAAGGAAGGAGCTACCTAATTAAGTGTACCTGTCGTGATTATCTCCGTTCGTTTTAAACCTTAATTAAATGTTTTTTTATATCTTCTTTTTTATTCAACGAACTCACGAGATGAACAGGACTACCACCTGATGTTAAGTGATCCGCCTGCTCATAACAACGTGGCACTTAGGAAGTTATATTTTACACCACGTTACGCTCGTCGCCTTGAGACGTAAGATGTTGAGTCTCAATACCCCAGTAATTACACTAGCTACAGCGCCCTTCAAACCGAAACAGACACTCCGATAACAGAGACGTACCACCATTAAGTCATCAGTCTTTTTATTTTGAAGTAAAGTTGTTGAGATTACTAGTATAAAAAAATGGAGGAAGAAATGTAAAGCAAGGTCACGGAGAGGTACTAGTACTGTAGGAAATACACACGAAAAGGTATACATATATGTATATACTGGCTGCTCCCCGGCCGTAACTGCAAATGACTATTGCAACCGTTACTATAGCAACCGTATAAATAATACCAAATGAAAATATTTATAAAAGTTAATTAGAAATAAAATGATGAAGGATGTATGATATTCAAAAAATAGCCTATAACCATCTATAGATCATTCCGTGCCGAATCTGGTTTCCCATGTCGATACGTTCACCAGTTTTTACGTGATTGAAGAACAAAGGAAACTCATTTTAGTTATATATATATATACATATGTTCATGTAAAACAAACGAGGGAAAAATACAACTGAATTCAACAGAGGAATATTCCTTGATCTCATATCGCACCGAATTTCACCAATCGATGCAAATAAATACTGCAATCGTAATGAATGCTAAACAGGCAAGGATTGTTTTTACCCTTATCCTACCCCTTATCACGTCGCAGTAAGGGTGGATGTTGGTTGAAAACTCTCGAGCACAAATAAACCCGTCAAAGGAAGGGCGTTCGGTATCAATTCTATTGTAACAACCCTCAAACCTCCCGCTGCGAGTAACTTTTTGTTTTGCCTTTCAAAAAAAAAAAATACGCTGTCTCCTTTTTGTAATCTTCTTAATTGAAGTAGGATCTATTAATATTAAATCGTGGACGTTCTTCTTTTTTAATTTTTTTTTAATAAATATTAAAGAAGACTGACAATTTTATTACTCTATTCATTTTACCGAGATAAAGTAAGAATTGAACTGTTTGAACTTCTAGACTTTGCTTTACTAGTAGTTTTTTTTTTTGATGAACTGTTTAGTTTATTAAGAAAAAACCTATGACAATCTATAGTCCTATGTCCAGCTGTGGACGTCTATCGTCTGATGATGATGATGTTCAGTTTATTTATCAAATGATGTTAATTATGAGAAAGGCTTAAGGATAATAAAATTGATGATTACTTTACTAATAAATTTCTGTTGCCGGAGACATATGTAGTTACCACCAGCAGCTTCTATTTCTGCTACACACCAGCAGTAGTGTGCAAACTTTAATGTCATCCGTTTTGAAGGGTGCTGTAGCTAGTGTAAGTAATTACTTAGCTAGGGAGATTTAACGTCTTAAAACTTATGCATCGATACTATGTGGTAAAGTAATCTTACAAAAGTCACATTTTTATTGACAGTCGATCATTTACCATCAAGTTAAGGAGTTGTTCTAACCACCATCCTAGTTATATTCATTATCACCATAAAATTAAAATAATATTGAAATGTGATATTTCTGGTAGTATGGCAGACAGCAGTACTACGCGAATTCAATTTCCTTGTTATATATATATATATATATATAGTTGAAAAGTATTATGAAAAAAATAACAAATTGGGGTTGAAAAGTGCATTGTTAATATAAACATAGCTAAGAACTGTTACAATCAGTACCATCATCATCATTATCAACAGCACAATCTCTGCTGGACATAGGCCCCGCCCAAGGAAGCCCACTAACAAAATCCTTGTGAAAATAAAAAAAATCTGATTTTGTGTAATAATTGCAGAAATAACATGTAATTGTGGATATCCTCAGTATGCGAATAAAAAGGTTCAGATACTCGTTCTTCATGAGAACAGCAATGGACTGGAACAACTTGCCGGCGTCGATGTTCCCGTACAAATACGTCGGTCGAGAAAAGAGTGAATTGGCTAAGTTAGTGCGCCTAACTACCACAGATCACATCACCACTTAACATCTGGTGAGACCGTAGTGGTGTTTTAAAAGATTTAAGATTAAAAAAAAAAACATAAATATTCATTTCCTTATCCGTAAATATCTAATTTTAATTTCCCCACAAGTTGCATTCTACTTTAGATAAATTAGACTGAACGCTCACCAATCCTCGCCAAAGCTGCAGGCGCGATGAATACTAAACAGACTGAAGCTTTGCACTCTGCTAACACTTATTACAACGTGATAAGGTCGACATTGCTCTGATAACGATTTCGGTTGGAGGCTAGATCTTCGTGTCAAAGGAAGGGCGCTTGATATCAGTACCATTGTAAAAGTCCTCGATACTTCTGCGGCGTCGAATATCTTTGTCTGAACGGAAACGGAAAATGTTTCGACTTGATGAAATACAGAGGACCTGCTTTAATCTAGACCACAATCGATGGCGGCGTCAGGTGCCGATTGGGGGACTTACTTTGGATGCTTATTTTGTAGTATCTTATCTTAAATCATAAAATATTTTTTCACTTCTAAACGAATCCATTAAAGATCTTTAGGGGAGCCCTGTGTCTAGCAATGGATGTCTACCGCCTGATGATGGTGATGATGAAAGGAATCCATTAAAAAATCTTGTTTAACCTTCACGCGATTAACTATGAAGACTGATGAGGTAATGTACTGGTGGTAGGTCTCTGTTGCCGGAGACCGTCTTAACAGTACTGTGCAAATATTACTGTGTACCGGTTTGAAGGGCGTTATAGCTAGTGTAATTACTGGCGTGAAGAGACTTAATATCTTATGTCGTTTTTTTCTTAATTCTAAGCGATGAGAGTAACGGAAAATTTACTTGATGGTTAATAATACGTCTGCACATAATAACGCTAGATAGAATGATACACTGCACCACATTGCGCTCATCGACTGAGACATAACATGTTGAGTCTCGTTGCCCCAGCAATTACACCAGCTACAGCGCCCATCAAACCGGAACACAGTAATATTTGCACACTGCTGTTTGTCGGAAGTAATGGGCGCTGCGGTGATACCCACCTGGACTGTCTTGGCAACAGGTGAAATAAATCAAAATAAACATTGAATATTTGTCTTGTTACAAACGGATTTATATTTGAAGTTATGGAAGGGAGGGAACAACCCCATCCGTTTATAAAAACTTAATATCATTGAATTTAAAATGCTCTTTTAAGATTTCTTCTTGACAGAAAGAAAATATTTATTTTGGATAATTACTTTGGTAATGTAACATGTTCACTGGTAAATATAAGTAGTAAAATATTTTTTTACTAAGATAAAAAAAAAATATACTTACTCCTCTACAACCAAATATGGATCATGACTTACACGCGGATCTACTCATACCGTATTCCGTTTCCCCGACTTCCATACAGATACGAAGAAATGGAAGGCTCGCTCGTGAGATAGAAGCGAGCAGGTAACATCTTGATACCGTCGGCGATAACATCTCGTGTTTATGCTGCGCTGAATGCTACAACCAAGACGGCTGCTGCGCCATCTCAGCATTTTTAATCATTAATTTTGAATAACCCGTAATCTTAGTTTCTTACATTGTGCATGATTCAATAGTTATTTATTAACATTCAGGTTAATAATGAAGATACTCAACGAGGTGATGAGATGAGCAGGACCTTCACTTGTCCACTTATAATAACATGGCGCTAGGATGTTATACCGATAGACATCTACTGCTGGACACAGGCCTCCCCGAAGATCTTCACATACAGACAGCATGGCCTGCGGTACAGCTGGGCACTAGGGACTGTCGTAAGTAGGAGGCCCAACGCGGGTTGGTGAGGGACAGCACCTCGTTTGTTGATTAGCAGGGTGCACCACCAGCAGTTGGGCTCGCCATAGGTCCCGTGAGTTGATGGCCATTTGATTCGAATGCGCTTTTAGTATATTAACATATGCTTTAAGCCACGTAACATATCCTACTTGGTATACTCCAGCTAATAAATACATGACGTGCAGTGAATACCGAAGTCCGTGCACCAATTTTGGTTCCGACCTTAACTGATGCTCATAAGGTATACTTTAAAATGGCCGGAGAATGTTCACGGTTGATGTGAAATATATATTAAACCGAAGTCTCCAGGCATCCAAGTTATTGTGTTAACCAGCGGCGCGCGAAGCCAAAGGTTTTAATTACCAGATACCGATTTTGTTCAGGGTTTCATTTTATGCCATGTGAAATGGAAAAAACCGAATGGTATCCATGAAATAAGGGTTGAAAGGGTTTCTTTTTTGCGATATTATAGTTCGAGGTGCGCTGAAACGTAAATTTATAGTATCGTGATAAAAAATGGTTGTTTTTGATTAAGGAACATCAAGTCCATATTTAGTCCTTTAAATAATTTCATCTGTTTTGACATGGGATCTGAACAAAGGATTTAACTTAAAATATTTACTGCTATTAAAGTATTTCTTCTTCTTCTTCTCATGTTTATAGTTAGGAAACAAAATCTTCTACCTCGATCGTGTACTCCGTCATCAGCAATATGATCTTCTGCAGCTGATTATAATAGGTAAAGTTTCTGAAAAACGAAAGGTGGGGAAAAAGAAAAAGTCATGGTTGAGGAATATCAGGGAATGGACTGGCATATCTTGGGCGTCCGAATTGTTCCTCCGAACCAGAGACAGAAAGGACTGCACCGATCGCTTAGAAAGCTCGTTAAGAAGAAGAAAGTATTTCTATCAGTATCTGTTAGTATTATTGTCTTCCAATTTGAAGAGTGGCCAGCTGGTGAAATTACAGTATGTGTAATGTATCCTTGTTATTTCTAACGCCATCCCCCATTTCCTTTAAGAACATAAAAAGGCAGCTAGTGATAAAACAATCGGGAGCAAGAAGTCCATAAGAAAGTCTTAAACCCGAGGGTTTAATCTCCAGCACGTTTAAGTACCGACCTCCACTCAGATCACTATCGGCGACGTAGCCAGCGCTTTAAGATTCTCTACAGTTAAGCTGCGCTGTTAGTGCTTTAGGCAATTTTCCGCGCCGATAGGAATAATACTATAATTTATAGAGATTATATCCTATGGTTTATTGCGAACAAGTTTCAACAAGTAGAATGCAAGTAAAACAGGTAAGTGGTGAAATTGATATTTTTGCTCAATTTTACAATGTTACCTGGGTCAAACGTCAGCACACGTTTGGTGGAATTTGTAGAGCTTCCCAATCCTTCTCGACTAGCTTTGGTGATGTTGTCAACTTGTAAGAGCTGAAGCGTTGCGTACCATCAAGCTTCATGTTGTTGGGACCTGTTGTCACTTAATATCACGTAATAGTGAAGTCAAATGTACAACAGGTTTGTATGTCAGTGACGTCAAGTCACCTCAACAGTAGAACCAATTTCCATCAAAGTGTAATTTTAGAATTTCATTTATTTAATGTATATAAAAAAATATATAAAATAAATCACTTTTTGACTTGTTTATTTATTATTGTCGGTATCGCTGCGATCAATCGACCAATCAGAATACGAGCTTGATTTTAGGAGGGGGAAATAAAATGGTGGGGAAAATATTGCCTCGTACGATGATCGCTCCGTTTCCGACAGTCTGTTGGCGGCGATTGAAATGAATGGTTATCCTAAAAAAAAGTTTTTTTTGTGAAACATGCGAGTGTTATTTAGTGCAATGATTATAAAATGTGAATACTACCCAACGATTATTTTATGTCAATTATTAATCTATGACACGCAGACTTGTAATCCAGAGGCCGAAGGAAAATTGAGGTTTGTTCCAACAAAAGTAATAAACACGTTTCAAGTTCTAATTGTTTATTTGAAATGCCATCAGTCGATGAAGATGGAAGGTGTTAGAAGAGATTTCCAGATGCCTTGCCTTTCAAAACTGTTGTAAATATTTATAATAAATATTCGTGTGTCCAAACTTGTCATAATTTTATTATTAATGCAAAAAACACAAAGCGCCTAATGATTCATCTCGTGAAGCTCATCTTGGATTTTGTGGTAAGATGTATCCAAAATGAAAGACTAGGTATGGATTAAGTTGATTTTAGTACTGTCGACCAGGCATCGCTCTTGAAATCGAAATTCTGGATTAGGGTTCAGCCTTTAACATAAATGTAGCCTATCGAAGCGAGTGACCCCGTGAATACTACAAAAGACGCACTATTACATATTAAGACATCTCTTTAGATTTGTGCAAATTTTGGCCAAACCTTCAGTGCTGCGGCATCAGTATCTGCCTCTGCAGGAAGTAGAAGCCATGTTCAATATCAGGTCGTATTACCGTTTCACATATAGTTCATTTCTCCATAATTATTTGCTTCAGAATTATTTGCATAGATTGAACTGTATTTGGCAAATATTATTTTCTTTGAAGTTTAAATATACATTACGGTATACCTCCAAGGAGGTTGTATACTACCCTACACCGGTCGCATGCTTGACTATGATAAATATGACGAGCCAGTCGACTAAAAACATTCCAAAAAACCACCATGAAAGAGTACTATTAGAATTTTTATATACTGTGTATTTCTTGTTAATATATTACATGTAAGATATTCTTTGAAATTTTATGCAATATTCTTATTTTAACTAAAACCATGTTAGTTATGCGCAGGCGCATCATTTACTATCAAGTAAACGTTCTGGTCATCTCGCCGCTAAAAAAAGGATAGATCGTGTCGTGTAGCGCGGGATAAACATCTTAAATTTTTTATCTTTTTCTTTTATGTTAAAAAAAAAACTCGCTGCCTATATATAGCTTGTGATGATCTATCTCTGCGCACAATTAACTTGATCACGCTCAACATTTAATTTTACATAAACGGTTCATAATTAAGTTGCGTCGGCCACGATAGCACTTAACCACAGCCCGGTGCGTGCTGGTGCATAGGCCAGACTTTTTATACTTTCTTGACTTAATTGGACATTACCCTTTTAAATAATAAATGGAAGGGAGACAGGATCCGTCGAGTGCACCATTTCCTCCTACGAAAGATTATCCGCTGCTAAAAATGTTTCATTTCAATTGCAATCTATATTTTCATAGCTTTTATAATACCAAAAAGTCATCATCATGATCAACATTACTACCGACTAACGTCCACCGCTGGACCTAGGTCTTTTGTAATATGTTCCACAAACCACGGTCTTGCATTGTTTGAATCCAGTGTCTCCCAGCGATTTTTTTTATATCCTCTGTCCACCTAGTGGGGGGTCGCTATACCAATACTTCAAGACCTTAACGTCCATCCCAAGAGTGTGTTAATTTATTTATTTGTAAACAGTATATACCTTTATTGTTATACCTAAAATTAGGTTACAATAGGCGTACTGAATGCCTATGGGTGCTCACCATCAGTCATCCTAGAACGTAGGGAGATGATTGCAATCTAACAGAAATTGCCAATGTTTTTATACACCTATATTAACTAATAAATATATAATATAATGGTAGGCCTCTGCTGGCAGTTGTGGGGCAGGCTTGCACTGGAATTCGCAGCCGTGGTGGAATCGCGGAGAGAGAGAGAGAGAAAGAAAAGTGTTAATATTGCATTCCGCCGCTCTTCCTATCCTCTGCGGCCGTATAACAGTTGGCGGCAGAGCCTAAGACTAGATCCGCCATAGAGGGTATTATCTGATAGCTGCGATGGCCTCTGGGTGACGGGTTCGGGATCATCCGTTGCCCAGGTGACGATAAGCCAAGAAGAAGTCGGCACATTATTCGCGCGTTTTATGTTGCGGTGCCCCCTTACAGAGTTGGAAAAGGGAGGTTCCTCCCCCCGATAAGAAGCTGCGTGGTGCAGCCGACGCTAGAGGTGTCGCCGAAAAGCGTTCTCGTGGTCTCTCCGTGAAGCAGGTCTGTAAAGGCATTTATTCATCGTAAATCAAAAAAAAGATCTCTGCTGCCAGAAACTGTCTAGAAATATACCACTGCAGATCCTATTTCCGCTGCCAAAAAGTAACGTGCAATATTACCATGTTCGGATTTGTAGGCCGTTTTAGCCAGTTAAATATCTGGGGTAATGAACTTAACATCCTGTCTCAAGTACTACGTACTACAACAGACGCAATGTGACGTTGTGTATATCATCTTAAAGAGTCGTTTTCTTTGGGTTGGCCTATCGCTCACCATCAGGAGAACGTCTCGATCGTCTTGTCGCTTATTTAATAAAAAAAAAAAAAATTATATTTCTTCCATTCATTCCTCTTCAGTACCAGGTTGACTTTTTGTTGATGTCTTGAAACATGCGTGTGTTAATGGACCTTAAATACTTTCCATATATATGCAGACAATTTCAAAACAGTTTTTACTGGTGGTATTGTTGGAAACATGGTCCGTCAATTTTTTCAAAACTTACTATTTGATATAAGATGCCCACGTGGTTCCGTCCTCTATAGTAATGACAATTAATCTATAAATAAAATCACCGCGACGCGAGATAGATAAGGGTAACCTTGAAAGTAACAATTCAAGTGTAGACAAAATAAGACGCTTTCCACCCCAACTCACAATTTTCACGTCTCAAAGAGTCCATCATTACAGTATATATTGGGCCTGATTACAGCTCGAGCAGCACAAAGTCGGTGGACGAGATTGGCGGGGAATTAGATGCAATTTCATTGAGTAGAAACGAGAATACCATTTCCGCTGCGTCGCCGGGCCAGGGTGCGATATTGAAGTATTGATGAACAAATTGATCCGTCTGGTAGACGCGATCAGTCTATCGAATAAATCTAATATTAAGAACACCCTTGAATAAATACAGGGTGCAATAACGTACCATACTCACCTAAAACTTAAAAATAATATTTTTTTATTTTATTATGTGAGTATATGTACATGTATTAGGGGATGTCTGCTTCAATACCCGGCAAGTTTCCATTAAAGATCTTGTCAAGCTCTGAGTAATTACAGACGCCAATTAGCAGTGTTCAAACATAACTATATTCGGATTATCAGACGGTATCATCATCAGGACGGTAATATTTATTTAGCTTAGTTTTGGTAAATAATGACTATATAACTTCACTGTTGGTAGGTCTCAATTGAGTCAAGTCTCGTAAAAGAATAGACCCGTTTTAAATATGGTGCTAAAGACAGAACCTGAACCTATATCCAATTGCGCCTTTCAACCATCTATCTGCGTCGGACACTTCAGTTTTTCGGTCATATTGCGAGGAAAAAGAGAAATGACTTGGAGAAATTTGTCGTTACTGGCAAGATTGATGGTAAGAGGCTGCGTGGACGGAACCCAAAACGTTGGGACTGACCAGGGGAAGAAGACCATCGAAACACCTGCATATGACGCTATACCGAAAGCTTCAAATAGAAGTGATTGGCGTACCATTAAGTACAGGTTATCTATAAGGAGTCACGACCCTCGGCATTGAGGAACCGATATAAAGAGAGAGAGAGGTCTCGGTTGCCGGAGACTGTCTAGGTAGATACCACCGCAGCTTCTATTGTAGCCACCAAACAACACTGCGCAAATAATACTGTATTCCGGATTGAAGGTAGCTAGTGAAATTACTCAGGTAATGAGACTGATTAGCGCCACGTTATAAACGGGCGTGTTTATTACCATCAGGTGAACTTCACGCTCGTCTCGTCGCTTCATTAAATAAAAAAAGCCACGTGTTCATCAGTTAAATTTATAATAACACAGTCTCCGATATTTACTGTAACGAACAGCGGAGGTAGATGTTTTATTTATTTACGTTATGAACCGAGGATACCGCCAGCAACCGGAAATGAAACAAAGTTGTAGTTCATTGGAATTCGAAGTACATACGTGCAGTGCATTAAAGCTTACGAACTTCCGAGCTCTCATTACTCGGGTATTAATTATTTTGTATAATCTTTACAGATGTTATGTATAAAGGATGGGATTATTACATCATCATCATCAGTCGATAGACGTCCACTGCTGGACATAAACCTCCCCCAGAGATTTCCAACACGGTAGGTTACGGATTATTATATACTTTGTCTTATTATGGGGATGTAAGTAGTCCCGCACAACTACTCACGGCACCCAAGTAAACTTCGTCTGCTCATGGTGCATCCTGCTAATCAACGAACGAAGCTCTTGATCCCACCAACCCGCATTGGTACAGTGTGGTGGAAAATAACCCAATTACTAGGTATCGGAGGCCATGCAGAGTGTATGTGGGCAGCGCGGGGGCGATCGATGTGGAGATCTTTGGGTTATGCTTATATCCAGCAGTGGTCGTTTATCAGCTGATGATGATGACATTAAGATACCAAAAGTTGCTGTTAAATGGTTTGATTGAAAAAAAAAAAATGTGATATAGTAGACATTTGTTTAATGTTGACTAGTAACGGCGCTACTGATAAGAGGTGATTTACGTTATAACATACACATTGTTAATTTCTTCCAACAAATATATATAAATATTATTTTATTTATTTCATTCAAATATCAACTAAATAACATACCCTTTTACACAAACCCCTGAAAAAAAAAAAAAACTCAAATTTCTAATTAAGACCTAAATGAATCTCACAACGGTTCACAAAATTCCAATCTGATAATGTTCACTGCAAAACTTACATATACGATTTAATATCGAACGATTGCCTAATGCCCCCCACCCCCTCCCCACTCCATTTTAATTTGTTACACAAAGCTGTCGGCACACACTAGATGCACTTGCAAATAAAGCACCCCTATTTGTTTAGGGATGTCAATAAGCGCAGCATACTTTATTGATGTTTGCTTAAAATTCTACGCACCGTATGCGAGAGTAAAATTGAAATGTTGGCAAATATAGGTCCAAAGTCACAAAGCACTAGCCGTTCAATTAGAATGTTTAGATTGTAATCAAGTCTAAGTATATTGACTAGAATTTTTTTATGTTCACCTGGTGGTAAGCGTATACACATTACCATATTGCGCTCGTCGCATTGAGACATTAAAATATTAAGTCTCGTTATGAGAGTAATTACATTACTGTTTGGCGGCAGAAATAGGTGCTGTGGTGGTATCCACCTACACGGTCTCCAGCAAGAGAGACTTCATCGTCATCATCATAGACATTCGCTGCTGGACATAGGCCTCCTCCAAAAATCTCCGTATCGATCGGTCACTAGAGATCGTCGTTTGCAGGTATTCATATGACGGGATTTGGGCCATTTCCCACCACGCTGTCCCAATGTTGGTTTGATGGGAATCAGTGCCTCGTTTTTAGATTACCAGGGTGCACCACTAGAAGGTGAGCCCTGGTAATCACCACAGAAATCTACCACCAATATTTTTAAATGCTGCATTGCTACAGTGGGAGACGGGTTAGAACATCTCCATGACCACTGTACTCCTACAGTTTAGTAAAAGGGATTAAAGTAAACACAAGGAACAACCCCAATCAAATATCAGGGAATATTCTTGTTACCTTTTCTAATATATTTTACCCTAATCCTGAATTAAAGCAGTCTGTACTTGGAAGACAATATCAACAAGTCGAAATGATGGTGATGATACTATCAAGTAGAGTAGTATTTATTTAGAATATTGGTACTTTATAATTTCATGGTGGTAACGGCTTCATCTGTAATATGATAGTAGTTTTTTTATCAGATAACATACAGAACGAGAGGAAATTCACTTGATGGTGAATGTTATAGCTACCCCCAAAAACCAGACGGTAGCTTTACTAGTCGCCTTCCGACATATTGGATTTAGTAATCGTAGGTCCCCTGTTGCTGGAGACCATCGAGGTAGGTACCACTGCATCGCCTATTTCTGCCGCCGAACAGTACTGTGGCAAAGATTACTGTAATCGGGTTTGAAAGGCGCTATAGCTATTAAAAATACTGGGGTAACGAGACTCGATATCATGTCTTAGGAGACGAGCGTAATGTGGTGCAGTATATGTCATCCTAACTAGGATCTCGTTATGGGCAGACTTGTCACTTACTATCAGCTGAACGTCCCTCTTACCTCGTCGTTTAATTGAATAAAAAAATATTTATATAAAATATACTCCTCCTTTCATCCCTTAAATACTTGTTTCTCTTTAAGATACTACTTAGTAACATAAGTAGGTGCAGCGCGGGTATCTATCTATATAATCTCCGGGGTTTTAAGGGTGCTACGTATTTTTTTTTTAAAACCATTTGTGGACGTGGGCTTTTATTCTATCTTTATTACATTTCTTTACTTAGTTATCATCATTCTCTTCTTCCTTACTTTTCCTCTTTCTTTCCGGTCATTCTTTCTTTCTGTTTTTATTTCTCGATCATTCTCCATTCTTTTACATATATTTCCTTCTTTCGTTCATCACTCCTAAATGAGGGATTCAGCCGTACTTTATTTCTTGTTTCCACTCTTGTTCTAGGTTACATTTTCTTTTTTCTTACTTTCCAATATTTCATTTCATTTTATTGCACTTTTTTACTTATTATTTACTTATTCTCTTGTTTTACATTTTCACTCTTACTTTACTTTCTTTCTATTACATATCTTACATTTTTAATAATTCTATTTTCTTACTCTTAGGTTTTTTTTTCCTCTATTACCTTTTTGCAGAACTGCAAAAAGATTAGACGGCTGCGGTCCTCTCTCATCAGAGAGGCGATTATTCTACCTTAAATTTTTCAGCCCGTTTCAATTTCCATGCTCGCTCGCTGCGCCCCATATACAGGGCAGGCTGCGATTAGGTGCCGCACGGTCTGGTCCATGCTCTGGTCACGGGTACACGACTATCCTTGAGTTTAAACCTGTGAAGGAACTCCGAGAATCCCCTTGTCCCGAGAGCATTTGTACCAAGTACGACTTTAGTTATGTCTTCCGGAGCGTAGTGCTGACGTGACGTCTGGAAAAAAGATCAGTGTGGTGGACGCCGTGCTACCTTCCACATAGCGCCTATTCCATTCCTCGAGCGTAGCTTGCTTAAGCTACCGCTTTACGAATGAATTAGGGCATCCCTCGTAGTCTGCTCGTCTTTTCGCCTTCAGGGCTGCAGCTACGTATTATTAGTGATAGAAAGGGTATTCCCCATGGAATAAACATTTAAATTCATATAGAACATGGGAGACGGTAAAGGCAAAAAGGTACAGCTTTTTGATAAATATTTAATATTGTCATCCGTTTATATTTTATTACACCCAGCGAGCAGTTTTGCCTTTGTGAATTTTTTCGCGTGCTTTAAATATTAAATCCAAACGCTCGCACAGAGTAAGTAGAAAATAACTTAAATGAAAAAAAATAACGCTACATTCAATATTTCTTTATCCACTTAAATATATGTTGATATTTCTTAACACTAAAACACGCGATGCGAAATGAAGGTAATGAAACTTTTACATTACACGAACACACGGACGACGTATGAGATGAATATAAGATTGGTAATCTAATCAAAAGTACTTTAAGATGCTATCGGCTTGAAATACGTAGGCAGTATTCATCTTATCATTTCGTAGAATCATTGATGAGATGTGATCTTCCTACAATATTTATTATATACTAGTCCCTTCAAAGGTAGAAAGGTTAGCCTTTATATGGTCGAATAAACGCGTTCATCTCGAAGCAACGCATTTCCGAATTGAATCTCCCAAGTCGAGTGAACACTCGGAAGTGTTTAACTGAAATAATAATAGTGAAAATCGATTTTTTTTATTTTACCTAACATCATAACGAAGAGAATAAACTGGTGTGATGGTAAGTTATACACAGTAAGTTTTAGCTGTGGTAGGTCTCTGTTGCCAGAGATATAGGTAGATACCACCGCAGCTCTTATTGCAACCGACAAACAGTACTGTGCAAACATTACTGTGTTCCGGTTTGCAGGGCCTTAACTACTGAAATTACTGCTTCATCGAGACAACACCTTATGTTAATAAAGCAACGAGCGTTTAGTGTATATAATCTTAACTACCACCACGTTGTAAGAGCAGGCGTATTACTTACAGTTTTTTATTCTATCGAGCGACAAGAGGAGGACATTCACCTGATAGCAAGTGATTCGCCCGTCCACAACAACGCGACGCTAGATAGGATGTTATACACAACATCACATCACGCTCGTCTCCGTGAGATAAAAGATGTTAGGTCTCGTTAATTCCAGGACATGTTAATTCCCAATACCACCTTCAAGTAAATATCTCCTTGTCTGTTTCATTTAGACAAATAAAAAAAAAATCTGTTGTTATACATAATTTTGTGAAACAACAGATTTCTCAACAACATATTTATTCATAGTTTGTGATAATAGCTTATTTTTAGTACAGTTTTTAGTTTAACTACAGCTTTAAAGCTGAGTTAAACAAGCTACATAGACTTAATATATAGAACAGTTAAGGAATTAGGCTATAAGGTAATTTAATTATGACGATGTAACTTCCGGTATATTAATCTACATCCTTAGCTTGTGATCCAGATGGACTTTTCGGGGTCCAAAGGAGAGGACGTGCGCCTACATTGACTCTAATCTTTAAATTTAACCAGAACCAGCAGAATTTTGATAGTGGTTGTATGAGGTCCACTGTCAGGCATAGACCTCCCTCAAGGATGTCCACATCTATCGGTTCTGCGCTACTGTTTGACGGTATACCTAGTGGAGGGTCTGCTAGAACTGCGATTATCTTGCTGTCCCATTGGCAGTCAATCCTTCGCTTGATGTGTCCTGGTGATCAGAATAGATGATTGTCATATATATGTGTATATATAGGGTGTAAGGTTTCCCGCATAACACCTTACGAGAGTCAAGCCAACTTCATCTGCTCGTGATGCATCCTGCTAATCAACAAACGAGGCTCTGGCTTCTACCTGCCCGCATTGGTCCAGCGATGACGTCTAAAGGCTGATCATGAATATGTATATGCGGATCCATCATCAGCATACGCGTGGCCGTCGGCCGGGAAGCTAAACAAGTGGGCGCGTGTTTTAGTTTTTCTGGCTCGGCTGTGAGCGGTCCGGTTCAACGTCTGTTATGTTATTGCTGCACCTGGATAGAGTTAGACTCAGATGTAAACATCGAGGGGGAGCCGGCGTCGCCTGTTTACGCGCCGCGGCGATTGATCCGCCGACGACTCCCCGAAAACCCCCCCACGTAATCACCGAATGAATAATGGTCATTATCACGGAACCAACCGTCTGTTTTGGAAATAAGAACGCTGCTATACGTATGGCAGAAGAAACATCAAAGTAATATTAATGCTGTGGAGATGAGGAGCCTGAGTAGTATAACTGGAGTGAAGCTGATGGACAAAGTGAGGAACAGTGTGATAAGGGAGCGGCGCGGCGTGGTTGAAGATGTAGTGACAAAGATAGAGAAAGGGATGCTTAGATGATTCGGCCATGTCAAAAGAATGGATGAAAGAAGATTAACGAAAGAGGTGTACAAGGTAAGAATGATTGGACAAATCGGTGCAGGTCGACCTAGGCCGACATATTCCGATCAAATCGAAGATGTCTTAAAGAAAGGCCGGGTCAAGAGTACTCGCAACCGTCGAGCGTGCATGAAGATGCTCATGAAAGTGGAGGAAGCGAGAGAGGTGGTTTCTGCCTACCCCACTGGGAACGAAGCGTGATATATATATATATATATATATCAATGGTGATATCAATTGCTGTACCTAGTGTAATTACTAAAATGAAGAAACTTAACCTTCCATGTTCCAAGACGACGAGCTTAATGTGGTGGAATATATACCATCCATAACTAGCGCTAAGTTGTTATGGGCTGGCATATCACTTACCATCAGGTGAATTACTGCATTTTTTTACGGAGCAACGAGACAAGCGGCACGTTCATCTGATGGTAAGCGATACGTCTGCCTATAAGAACGTGGCGCCAGTTACAATGGTATTAATAACACCACATTGCCTTCGTCGCCCTGATATATAATATGTTAAATGTTATTGCCCCAGTAATTATATATGCTCTGGTCTCCGGCAAAAGAGACTTACCACCATTGTCTGCACCTACCCCTCCCTTCACGTGCGTTTTAATCTTTGAAATGAAGTAACTTTAGCAGCATCAGTATGTAAATTAGTTAAGACGAAAGAAGGAAATATAAAAATCTGCAAATGTATGCAAACCGCACCAAAAGTTGAAAACTCAATCACCATTGGGATTGCTTCTCTACTACAAGCTTTTATTTAGTTTCTTCGATTTGATCCACTTCCCGGTTCACACAATGCAATATTATTATGATATAGAACTGATCTAATGATGGAGCTGGAAGGTGGCCATAGGAACTCGGTTATTAAACGATGGAACCCCATCGAGTTTGGGCTCGTTTGATTCGTCTTGACGAGTAATTCGATACTGGATGGTAACCAGGGTCTGATGATGGAGGTGGAAGGTGGCCATAGGAACTCTGTGATTAAGCGATGCAACCTAAAAAGTGTTAATTGATTTTTATCAATTTAGTTCATTTTATTAAAAAAACATGTTTTTTTTTAAAAAAAAAAATTTTTGTAAATTTATTTTTTGTTTTAAAGTACCTACTCCTAATATAAACAAGTTTAATATTAATATGTGACAGTGGCTCAAACGTTAACAGCATCCGGAATTGTTAATTGATTGAGAGAAACCGCGACGACACTCGTCATCCGCCTCCATTGAAACCCTCGGCAGCGCAGCGGCCTTTTCAATCGTATAACATGGGATTCTCGACCTTCAGCTACAGCAGTAAATATCAAAATTTGCTTACAGCATCCGAGTTAATAATACAGTAAAACAAAGTGGATTATCGGTTATACTATATATATATATATATATATATATATATATGTACATAGACGTAATAAACAGTCAAGCTGTATATCCATTGACACAAATAGGCAGCCATTTTATATTTATTGTGAGCACTTCCTCTCGGAACATATTCACTTTGACTCTATTGAGAGAAACGTAAGTTTTCTATTGTCTCATTCCACTTCCACTGCTGGATATAGGCCTAACCCGAAGATCTCCACATCGATCGATCCTGCGCTGCACAAATCCAGCTGCTTCCCGCAACCTTCACCAGGACGTCGGACCACCGGGTGGCCTGCCAACACTGCTCTTCCATCCGGTCGCCAATAGAGGACCTTGGCACTCCATCGGCTGGTAGTCCTTCGATATGTCCTGCCCATTGCCACTTGAGACTAGCAATATTTGGACTATGTCGGTGATCTTAGTTATCCAGTTGATCTCCTCATTTTCGATTCCATCACGCAGGGAAACTCGGACCATAGCTCTTTCCATTGCTCTCTGTGCGACTTGAGGCCTTTTCACAGGGACCACTGTAAGTCTTCACTGGCAACACAAACGAAGTAAAGACCTTTGTCTTTAGCCACTGCAGTAGCTGGGACGAGGATATGCTGCTCAGCCTCCCAAACGCCCCCGAATTTTATATTTACAGTATTTTGTATTATATTGTATCTATTCAATAAATGACTCTTTCTGTTATAGCAAAGCTCCTTTCTCCTGGTCCTGTTAAGTTATAAGTTGATAAAATTCTTCACGCTACATCATTCTTTTCAGATCAGACAGTGATGTAAGTAATCTAGACGTCAAGATATTTCTTTAAGGGAGTAGATCTGAAACGAAGACCATTGTCGAAGAAGAAACCCTTGTTTATATCAGTAGATTAAAGGAAGTGAACATTATGGACGTCTTAATATGGAGCTGAATGAGATCAGAAATAAATAAGCAATGATTATTATTATATTATTAAGTATAACTGTAATAGCACCATTTGCGCCTAAATTTAAATGTGGGGGTAATTCTAGCTTTAGGGTTGTATTAGATAGTTAATGACAGTAGTTGTAACGGCGAACCGCGACCACAAACTCGCTTATCGCATCACTAACCATTATACCACTGGCGCTCATAATATACTCCGAGCACAGATTATATAACATGTAATAATAGCAAACGTTTCAAAGACCAATCGTGGACCATACTGGAGCAAAAATTCACCACACCCTTTGAAGAAACCGCCCCTAACTTGGAGTGAGTTTCGATAACGATCCGCGTGTTTGATCTTTGAAAGGACTGTTTGCGTTTAAGTATTAAACACACAATAAAGTAAATTTCTTGGTTGTAATTGTATGGGTTCTGCATATCTCTAGAACTCACATATTTAAAAAAAAAACTTGTCTACCTAAAAAAAAATGACAATAGTTATATTGTTATAAAAGTGATATACAATCCGTTATTTATATATGTAGAGTTTAACATAAAAAGAAAAAAATTCAATACGTTAAATGACTATTTCATTAACGGGGAGAAGGGTGGGGAGTTAATAGCAAACTGACATCCCCTGATGAATTTAACCACACTTTGCTATCTAATAATTTAAGGGTAAATTATCTATTTATGCGAATCCATGTTCAGCTGAATTGGACGCGAATTAAGCCCATATATTTTTTCTTTTGACGAATTTCGGAGAAATACAAAGACTCACGTTTGCTATACTAGTTCCGGTTAGAAGGCTGTTGTAGCTGTTGGAATCACAGTTTACTGGTGGTAGATTTCTGTTGCCCAAAGACCATGTAAGTGAATACCAATGCATCCTTCTATATCTGCCGTCTAGGTAGTTTAGGATTGTGTTCCGGTTTGAAGAGTGCTATAGCTAGTCGACATCTCGTATCTCCAGTAACATTTTGACAGGCTCGACGTTGTTATAGGCACTCGAATCGCTTACCATGAGCTCGCCGAATTACTTCGTTAAATAAAAACATACTAACATATTATTACTGGCGGTACGTCTTACTACTTTCCTCTCCTTAAAATATCTCTTACAATGAAGGCTTTACATGTGTTTAGTCAGATGCTTGTCAAGTTTAATTTTTCTAATACTGTATCGATCGGTAGTAATGATGGCTTCTTTTTGTACTATTCAAGCTTTATTATGATGAACTATATCAATAAATGCAATATAAACCCATCCCTGCTCGATGACCCTCGATAGTAATTTATACAAAATACATAACAAAGATCTTTGTCTGTTGTCTGTACAAAGATTATTATTTTTTATAGTAGACAATTACCAGACGAGAACTTTGAAACTCGTAGTCTCCTCTCCGAGATTTTCTTATCAATCCATAGGGATTTAAAAATGTAAATCATATCTGGTGCGTCCAAATTGTTCCGCCGAGCCAGAGACAGAAAGGACTGTACCACGCTGATCGTCAACCTTCATGAGTTGGAGAGGCACTTTAAGAAGAAGAATTTATTAATGATTAGAATGAAAAAAAAAACTGTAAAAGCAGTAGGTCTAAATGACACCGTACTTGAAAGAGTGAAGTGTAGGCGGATGGGGAAATGATGTTCGCAATGTCAGTGTACGCTGAATCAATTTTTCAGTGGCGGAAATCAAAGCTTTTAGTAGCTTTGAGCTGTGCTGCACCGTAAAAAAAAAATACCAAACTTACTATTTCACTAACTAACTTCCCTGAATGCGCTCAGTAGCAGAAAGGTCTTTCAAATTTTTTTTTTCACGCCAAACGTCAATTAATTAAAAAGAACAGCTTGTATACGTTTCAGCATCGGCACGAGTGTCGACAGGATGTTTTCTGCAAACCATTCACATCAATAGTCATGATGCGAGTCTAATTATTAATGTCGCATTTCTCTTTATGCCTACACTAGGCCATTAACCACCACCACCACCATCACCACTTATTTCAGCAGCATACGTTTGCATGTCGCGTAACGAAACATTAAACGTCAGCCATCAGGCGAGGCTTTAAAACAGTGGCACATTGACGCGGACAACTTGTCGCTTTTTGATAATTAAATGTATGAAATATTTAATAAAGCTTTATATATATTCACACACACACACACACACACACAGAGACATATACATTAATACTTTACCCAAAAGGGGAGCCACCAGTCTCACAGCACAGGGCATCCTAGCTTGCACTTTTGTCCCCACATCAAAAATGTATATAAATGTTGTATATACCTTATCTTTAACTGTATAATTTTGGGGGAGAAAACCAAATAAATAATATTGAATTTTATTATTTTTAATGCGTATTTAAATATACCATTAATCTTGTATCATAAAGACTGGAGCTTCACTATCCGACCTGATGGTATGTGGCGTCTTTTATATTTAAGCGCACTAGTCTAGAAGTGTTCTCATCCAATACGAGGGTGCCTTCAAGAAGAGAGTGAATAGTTTTTTTTTGGGTTAGTGACCTTTACCACCAGACCACATCACCGTTAACCAGGTGAGATCGTCGTCAAGCGCTAACCTTGTGTATTTAAAAGATTTTAGTCTATTCTCTACCCTTATATATACAGATACACTTGTCAGTCCTTAATATGTTAAGGACGAAGAGGAACTGTCTTAAAGCGGAATGTATTTTTTTTATATTTTATAAAAAAAATTTCATCGATAGTCAGTTAAAAGTTAAATTCAATTTTAAATTATATAAATTGAAAATGAGGCACCACTGGGGGTAGTAGGTTTCTATTACCACCGCAGCACCTATTGTAGCCGACAAACAGTAGTGTGAAAACATTACTTAAAGGGTTAAGGAGACTCAATGTTCTATGTCGGGCGTATCACTTACCATCAGGTGAATGTCCCGATCGTCCCATCGTTTCACAAAAAAGGCATAAAATGGCTAAGCATCCTCAAGCAGAACATCGCACCTCTTATATAATGAGAGGAGACATACATGAATGATCTTCGGGGGAGACCTATGTCCAGCAGTGGACGTCTATCGGCTGATGATGATGATGATACAAGAATAGTTTTATAAACTATCAAACAGCGTTTTAATGGCGTCCTATAAACAATATACAGTTTGTTAATAAAATGCAGTTCACTTAATGGTAAGTGATACGCCCGCCCATAACAACTTGGCGCTAGCCAGAATGATATACACAGCACCACATTGTGCTAGTCGACTAAGACATAAGATTTTAAGTCTCTTTACCTCAGTAATTTTACTTGCTACAACGCTCTTCACACCGTAACACGGTAATGTTTGCACAGTACCTTAGGATGTAGGCCTCCCCCAACGATCTCCACATCGATCGATCCCCCTTTTTGATCGCCACGGCCACTGGTCCTGCCGGGCACTCGGGGCCACTTTTTGTTGGAGTTCATTAAGGGGAATGGGGCCATAACCCACCACACTGGCCCAGTGCGGGATGGTGGGCGGTCAGAGTCTCGTCTGTTGTTCAGCAGGGGGCACCGTGTGCGGATGAGGTTGACTTGGGCTCCGTAAGATGAACAGAGACTTACCACCAGTAAATATGAAACTGTTAATACGTGTGAAATAAAGGTAACGAGCATTTTAAAACTCTCCGAAACGCGTAGCGAAGTAATGAACAAAAAATTATCGTCCTCGTTATTCCCGAAGCGGTACCGACGTTGTTGCAACCGCACACTGAATTTCGAGTGTTGACTCGCCTTTGCCTGGTGGCGCATTAACGCGCATTTGTTGCTACCTTAGCGCGCACGCATCGCAGATTACCAACGTACAACACTGCATATGCGATTTTACCTTAATTGCAAATTAACGCAGCCACTGCTCGTTTTTAATATATATCGTGTAAATGTTTCGAAAGTAGTATTTAGTGTAAATATTTCAAAAGTCGCCGGATCGCGTTAATTAAAAATGAACAGAACCGCTGGACTGCAGGTTCAGATGCGAGATATATATATATATATATATATATATATATATATATATATATAGCTTCTCATATAACTATATTTAATTAAACGTGTCGATGAGCTTGATGATGATCAATAGATGTAATTAAAGCGATGATGGATCGATCCGTTAGTATGGCCGCTTGTGTACAGTAGGCACGTTTCCGTTTATTAGTGTTAGGTCTTTGTTATAGGGGACCGGCTAGATAGGTGACACCGCAGCTCCTATTTCTGTCGCCAGACACTAGTGTGCAAATATTGCCGTGCTCCGGATTGAAGAGAGTTGTAGCTAGTGAAATTACAGAGGTAACGAGACTTGACATCCTATGTCTCAAGACGACGAGCGGCAATATGGTGCAGTGTGTAACATCCTAACTAGCGCCGCTTCGTTATGGGCGGAAGTGTCGCTCGACCGTCTCGTCGCTTTATTGAATAAAAAAAAGCTGTTCCTGTAACAGAAGGCGGCAAAAAGGGGTTTTCAAGTTCATGAACTTTGAAGGTGGTGCTATAGGCGCAGCAGTGGTACCTACCTAGACGGTCTCCGACAATAGAGACCTATTACTAAAAAAGTCGTATAATTTAATAACGGAAGCCTTTTTATTACTTAAAACGCTAAGTAAACCATTTAGAGTAATTAACACCTTATCATATATCTTCCTTCCGCCTGCCCTTTTCCCAGCTATGTGGGGTCAGTACAGTATGTACTTCTCTTCCATATCCCTCTATCAGCCGTCATATCGGAATTCACACTCTTCCTACACATGTCATCTTTCACACAATCCATCCACACTTTCTTCAGTCTTCCTCTACCCTTATAACCATCCACATTCATTCTCATTACTTGCTTTGTTATATGTCCTTCATCCCTCCACACAACACGCCCATACCACGTTCACTTCTTGCTCCTCAACTTCTCTGTCACTGGAGCAACTTTCAGACTTCCCCTAATATACTCATTCTTAATTTTATCCATACTCCTCACGCCACACATCCATCTGAACATTCATATCTCGGCCACGTGTAATCTCCTTTCATCCGAATCTTTTGTGACACCTTATCATATATATTTAATAGATTTTATCTTAAATAATTTTTCTTTATTCTATTAATAATTGTAATTTAAAGTTAAAGTTAAAGGTTAAAGAGATCCGTTCAATCGCAGCAGGATGAACTGTTTGCTTACCTTAACTTCCTATTTCGTTTATCTCTTTTATGTGCTCCGTGAACAAATATTTACAGATGGACCGGAATGCAACGCCGCAGTGGAGTCTTCGTAAGATGAAAGGTGATTTTAACCATCGACACGATACGTTTTTTTTTTCATATTAAAACTTTTTAATAAATAATACGTGCGCGCATTTCGCGTACAACACTTAACAAGTGACTGTTCAAACACAATTAATTGGCGCAGACCGCGACAGAGCACGCGCAGCCTCCGCCAATGGACCCCCACCGACGTGCGTACTTTATGTGATAAATGTATGTACCACTTTACTTAATTATGGGATTTACATTTGCAATGAATGTTACTGTATTAAAATTGTATACTTAACTGTACTTGAATTACATTATGTTGACAGATAAACAATACCTCTCATTGTTTCTAAACAAAATGAAGAAAATATATATATATGTACAAAAAAAAAATTATAGGCATAAGTAATTATTAATAAAGATTATAAAAAAAGCTGATGCCCTTATCCCGAAGATATCCTATATTAGTCTTCATTAACGGCACATCGAAGGTGAAGTGGCAGGTACATCCAAAATTAATCTTCAATGAATCAAATGTTGACGGTCAACTGAACTACTTGACAGGAGCGTGGGCTCCATACAGGCAAATAACCAAGGCATACCCTGACTACCTAAGCATATCTAAATAATAAGCTGTCAAGTTACTTAGAACGTACATGTTTTGACTATTTTTAAATTGGATCTAAATTGACTGAATTGCTAAGTGGGTAAGTTTATTTTTTAATATAAATAAGTACAGAGATTTCGCGTGTAGTTTGCATCCCAAACTCTATGTACCACTGCTATTTGATCTCTTCAAGATTCTAGAATTCTTTAAAAAAAAAACAGTTTAAAAATGCTATTTAAAGCACTAACGTACATATTAACGTTTACATGTTTGATTATTAAATTTCTAAATTATCTGACAAACAATGAGATAATATCAAATGGTAGATTTATTTGAAATTAAAAAAAAATATATCTGTACTAAAGGAAAGTAATGTAAATTGCAGTTATCACTCCCCGAGAGCCAAGTTAAAAATACAATCTAAGTAGTTCCTTTCAGAGGAAAAAATCGCTCCAACTTCCGCTGAAACATCATTTTTCTTCCATGCCGGTTAAGACTTTAGCTCGCAATGAAAAGTTGAATTTAAATGAACTAAGGATTTTATAATATCAAATACCATTCCTTTTACAGGACGAACTATATTATTTTTCTACAACAGGCTTATTTATAAATGATGTGACAATGAGGCCAAATATGGCTAAGGAAGGACCCTTATCCAAAACACCAGCCTACTAGGCTAGTGCGGAAACGCAGCAACGCTTATGTGATCGTATACTGATGAGAAGTAATTAGCTACATGGGTTTAAAAAATCTTTATCTCTATCAAAATACTATTTTGTTACTCGTACCATACTCTCTGTTATAATTACCAGGTAATTATAATACATATCTTAATCTATGAACGTACTATGGATATTTTTTTTTTTCATATATCCTAACTTGTACTCCTCTCATTCTCATAGTTAAGTACGTATTGAAAGTTTAACGTTATGATCGTCTTAAGGACGATATTAAGTTATTCTTCGTATAAATAAAAAATAGATCAAAATATATTTAATCTATGGGATGCTGCAACGTACCAGCGAGATACAAACGCAGATAAATATCTAAGTATATTAATGTATTGCCATACTTTATAGACGTAGACACAAAATTCAGTAGAGTTATTGCTTCTGCCATTTAGAGGTCAGCTAAGAATGGATTTTACAAAATTCCGTCCCTCAAGGAAGTTGCAAGGGGTGTTAATAACGGAAAGATGCTTGAGGGGTAGCGGGTTGTAGCCAGTCAGAACTATTTCTGACAAATTTCAAGTCTAAATTTCAAACATTCTTTATTAAGTCATCAAAGCAGACTGGGAGCAGCTAGTTTCTGGATACCCATAGTTACATATATAAAGATCCCAGCAATAAGTTTTACGTCGGTTATATAAAAGATTTTTAGGACCCTTAAAAGTTTTTAATTACAATACTGTTACACAAATAGTACGACTCTTTTTGACCCGCTACGCCGTAGCAGACGATATCCGTTCGTTGTTTACATTTCCATATAAAATGAACCCCCAAAAAAGGCATCGTAACATCCGGCGTACAAAGGACACGCCGGCGGGAAATAGTTGCCAATATAATATTGAATCGAGAATTAAAACAGTTCCGTTTCCGGCCGTTGCATTGATTAATTTTTTATATATAAAAAAAAACTTATTTTAATATAAAATTAAGTAATGATATATGTAATGGGTAAAAACTTACACTAAGGGTAGATTAATATGATCATTAAACAAAAAGTAGTTAAATTTACTGGTGGTAGGTTTCTGTTGCCGGAGACCATGTAGGCAGGTGTAGTGTGAAAACATTGTTCTGGTTTGAAAGGAGTTGTAGCTAGTGAAATTATTGGAGTATCGAAATCTAACATGCTCTATCGCAAAGCGTCGAGTACAATGTTGTGTAGTACCTCTCGCTCAAGAAGAAGAAGAGAAAGAAGAAAAAGAAGCAGCAGGAGGAGAAGGAGAGGATGAGGTGAAGGAGTAGGAGAAGGCGGGGAAGAGGGAGGGGCGCGAAGACAGAGAGGGAGTAGTACCATCCTAACTAGCGCCACGTTGTTATAGACAAGAGTATCACTTATAATCAGGTGCTCGTCCCACTAATCTCATCGCTTGGTTAAGTAAAAAAAAATATAGTAAAATTTAACATTAACTTAAGACTACAAGTATAAGATAATGTCAAAGGCAGTACACCCGTGATACACAATGCGTATAAAGTTAACTGGACGTTTAACAATAAGGTTTTCTTTTATTCTTGTATCATCATCATCATCAGCTGATAGACTTCCACTGCTGGACATAAGCCTCCCTCAAAGATCTCGACATCAATCGGTCCACAGTCCCTTTAAGCTCTGGTACTAGCGGCCCTCGTTTGTAGAGATTCTTATGGGGGGCTTTGAGTCAATCCCCACCACGCTGGCCCAATATGAGTTTGTGGGAGAGTTTGACAAACTTCCCAAACTTTTAATTACTTCCGCATTACTATGACTATTTATAAACGCTTTATGTTAACCGACGTATGTAATTTAAAAAAAAAAACAGGGTTCAGCAAGCCACGTTCAAAAATGCAGAAAAAAAATAAGCCTTTGACGTGGGAACCTTTTCATTAACCCTTTACAACCTGCTGATTGTGAATCAACCCTTTTACCCACTGCTAGTTCATGCAACGCTACTTTTATGAGATAGTCATTTTCATCCCCTTCAAAAGATGTATTTTTTTTTCTTTTTATTATTATCTTTTATTTGATCAACTAACTCATCATTATCTCAAATATTAAGTGATATGGAGCCGTAATTAGTTGAGCATGCTCTTGGTAGAAGATACTTCATCCCTAACACGGTCACAGCTGGAACATACCTACTATAGCATCTGATTTACTCTATGAAAGTGGTTATAGAGCAACCACCCTTGATACGAATAAGGGAAACATGTTATTTTTTTTTACTATTTTACCCCACTTGATGATAAATGGGTTTCCCTGTAAGCACATCATACCAAGATTCATAGCAGCTACAAGATAAGCAGCGCGTTCTTCTGATGATAATTAGGATGATACTGCACCATATTGTGCTCGACGGCTCATGATATATTTACTCCCGTCATCTAGTAATTTTACTAGCTTCAACTCCCTTCATGGGAAAACATGGTAATGTTTGCACACTACCTAGACCTAGACGGTCTCCTAGCAGAGACCTACCACCAGTTGGCATACACTAGATACATCTTAGCATACAATAGTACTTAAAAACAGATATTTGTAGTGAGACAACACCATTAAAACTGGATAAATCCAAACACTTGAAGATCAGCTCTCGTTAGAACACCACGCAGCAGTAGTTAGTTGAAGTGGGTTTACTTTGAGCTGCACAAGGTCATCAGCCTCCATCGCCGGTGTTATAATTATGCAACCAGCAATGAATAGGAAGAAGGGAATCAAATAGCCCGTCACCACCAGATATAATGCGGACATTACGTACTAGCTGTTCCCCGTTCGCTGGCTGTAATATAAAATTACATTTGAGATTTACACTTGGAATTAGTCAGAAATATTCCCACCCGGCGGCAATACGCATCCCTCCCGCCCCTTTCCATTTTTCAACCCCTACAGCACCTTTTAAAGATAACCATAAAATCCGTTCTTAGCTGACCTATACTCGGCAAAAAGATGTTCCTATCAAATTTTATGTCTCCAGGCCTTATGGTTCAATAGACATCACGATGAAGCTGCTTAAAAAAAAAAACAATTTCAAGCAAATTTCATACGTGGTAAACAAAATTAATATTTATATTAAGTAGTGAAAAAAAAATACATATATAACATATCAATCAAAATATTCTATAGGGTTGCCTCTTTCACTTCCGTCATATACAGATTGTCATTCATTGCGGATTTATTTCTAGAAAAAAAATTTTTTTTTTAATATGTTATTTAATAAAAAAATATGTTAACAACAAATTGATCCATCGATCAATATATAACAAAAAAATTATCAAGGATAAATTTTATAATGTTTTACGGGAAGGAAACAATATTATAAACATGAAACGATCACAATATGGTATAAATATTTATCATTACACTCGCTTGTAGTAATAAGACTTTCAAGTAATGGTAATCACTTACAATCAGGTGAATGTTCTTCCTTTACTCGTAGCTTTGTAAATTAATGAAACCAACCCTTCGGAATAAATCATTAATCCGATATCAGTAATTATTTCTTAGGGTAACACACCTGTCGTACTTACAACGTATTTAATGATTTCAATTCATCCCCTGTGTACATTTTAGTACCAAGTTAGCACATTTTAGGAACAAGAACATTTTAAATAAATTAAAAAAAAAAAACTTCATAATAACATATATCTAAACATATTTATTTAAATATTTTCTTTATGTTTGTATAATAGGCTACAAGTAGAACGCTGACCCATATATCCTATTTAGCTAGTAACCGCGGGAAACCTAATTATAAGAAATTTATGAAAACCCTGAAAGCGAATGTTAGTTCTTTACAGGCGAGGGTCTATTTACCGACGTTGCATCACCCTCTAAAGGCTCATACAGTTATGTTTATCTGAATGAGGGGTGTACTTTAAATTAATCTAGGTTAGTATTGAAAAGATAAGATGCAATTGATGGTATACTCGCAATGAATAAATTCTAAAACATTAATACATACATAAGAAACCGTTATATATCCTTATTTTTTTTTTGTAGTATTATTACTAAGCAATTAATCAATACTATTAATTCAACTTAATACCATCCCCTACTGACCATACTGATATAAGATGCTTAACCTACTTCTGGTGTAACTCGTTCATATTTATAGGAACTTTTGTTTTAAATATAAAAGTTAAACAAAGTTAAGTTGTAATATGTGATCATGATCTCAGTTAATATTTTGTGTATATATAACATCCGGTGGTAAAGCCAGTTAATCCAGTAACAGCCTATTCACTCTTGAAGACACCCATGTCGCAGTAACTTATTACTATCCATTCTGTTTTTTTCTATCATTATGTTATCTTGTTAAAATAACTGATGTTATTAAACTTCGCGATTAAGCTGCAGATGGTAAGTACATATACAAATTACCCTGTCACTGGCAGGCGGAGATTCAGATGCATTCAGATAAATTGCCTGTTGATTTTCTAGGATACGGATTTAATCTGAATAGACCCTGGTTTCTTCGATTTCATATCATAATCCAATGTATTGAACTTTGCATAATATGAACAAATACATTTTGTTGCATCACATTACGCAATGGCTAACCTCTTGCTTTGAGCACATTTTGGACACATGCGACCAGGTGATCAAGTCACCAGGTCAGACTACCAGAACACCAGAAGAATCTTGTTATAACTGATACGCTTAACCACAACAATGTGACGTAAGTTATATGTTTAAACAGCTCTGTATTGCGCTCGCTCCTTTGAGGTTATGACTTCTCCAACTACCGTTACCTAACCTTAATGATGTTACTAAAGTAACATGATCAGTACAACAGTAATATCTATATAACGATAACATTTGCATATTATTGATTACCACCAGTTAAAGACGGTTCGACGGTCTGCAGTAACAGAGACTTACCAGATGAAATCCGACCGCGATAAGCTTTAACTTATAGATCTTCTCCGGAACTCTTTTCACTTACTTCCTTTACATTGTAGTGGTTCTTTATAGAATATTATATTTCAATTTATATTTTAACTACGTTCAAAGCAATTTAATGATATTCAAGTTACTTTACATCAATTGCATAATGTCCGACAATCATAACCGATATTACCCAAGCTCGTTCAGTCTTAAAGGTCGTTCGACACAGTATCGATTGGTGTACTACAACTAAAAACATTCCCGACTTTACTGTGGTGCAGTAAAGAATATAAAAAAACATACTTTACAGTCACAAGGTTTTAAATATTAAATTTACCCACGGTCGGGACTGGAACCAATCTCCTAAAGAATAGAATCAAAATCATTGAAGCAATACACACGGCAATGAATTTGTCTTAACCACCCTTATCGTTACTTAAAAAAAATATATATCGTCTTTCAAAAAGTTATTTATCGCTATTAATTACCTGCTTTAAGTTAACAAATATGTACTTTATGATAAGTTAATAACATTGCTTACAAAAACGAAACTATTTTGGGGATTGATGTAAACAAGCGACCACGTGCCGGTGAAAAGGAATTTGTACGGGGGTTAATATCACCACCATTGAAAGGGAAGCCGAAAAAAACTCTAGTCTAGTCGACAAAATGAAAGGGTGCACCGTTGGCATATTGAGCACCCCTTTTTTGTATGGGGGCGACCGATAAATACAAACGTAAAGACTAAACAAGACATCAATTAGTAACTCAATTTTTTTTTTTATACTACGAGATTAGCGGGACCTTCACCTGATGGTAAAAGATACGCCCGTCCATACAAATGTGGCGCTACTTAGAATGTTATACACTACACCACATTGCGTCCATCGTCTGAGACATAAAACGTCGAGTCTCTTTACCCCAGTCATTTAATAACCTACCTACCACCCTAACTTATAATACAGACTACTAATAACTTCACTACCCTAAATTGCGATACAGAGACCATCTATAAAGGTATTACCACAGATCCTATTTCTGCCGACAAACAGTACTGTGGAAGCATTACTGTGTTCCGGATTGAAGGGAGTTGTAGCTAGTGAAATTACTAGGGTAACAACACTCAACATCTTATGTCTAGACGATACTGGAGGGTGGAAGAGAGGAAGATACAAACACAGGTGCTTCGTCTCTGGTGCCGGAAACCTGTGTAATGGCGAGGTTTGAAGGGCGCTGTAGTAATAATTACTGGGGTAACAAGACTCAACATCTTATGTCTAGACGATACTGGAGGGTGGAGGAGAAGTAGATAGAAACAGAGGTGGCAGGTCTCTGTTGCCGGAAACCCGTCTAGTGGCGAGATTTGAAGGACGGTGTAGCTAGTATATATATAGCTATACTGAAGCAATGATATTTCAGACCTTATGGCTCAATGACGAGCGCAATGTGGTGCAGTATACCATCCTAACCAGCGCTGCGCTGTTATGAGCAAAGGTATCGCTTACCATCAGGTGAACGTCTGAACGAGACGAATAAAAAAACACGTATTAGACAGAGATGTAAAGTGGCGATCAGAGTTGATAGAACAATGGGAGGGTAACGAGGGCCGGTAGCCGACAGATGCTGCGCCATCGCAAACATTGCACTTCTATTTTTTACACAGCGAGCAAAACTACCGTCCTATTTGCATGCGGGTCGGGTAGGTTGGGAATTTTTCGACAGTTTACATTGTCCAATGCATGCGCCTTTCACATACAGATTAAATAAAACATACAAGTTTATATCAAAAACATTCATAGGACTTAAAAGGCAGGTAAGAAGGCAGGAAACAAACCCTCAAAAAATCCTATCCAACCTCACCTGCTCGTGGTGCATCCTCCCAATAAACATACAAGGCTCTGGCTCCCACCGACCCATATTTGGTGGAAATGGCCCAAATCCCCCCATATGTTCCTACTCGATCGATGTGGGAATCTCTAGGGGAGGTCTATGTCTAGCAGTGCAAAAAAAAACCCTCTTTATTTACTATAACATTAATCCCTTAAATTATATTCATTTCGTTAAACTAACAATGAAAGGATTTAAAGTTGCCAATAAAAAATTCAAATATCGATTGTACAAGCGAAGATCCAATTTGAAGCTCCTTTGTTTACTCGAGAAGGGTCGCCATCCTGATCCCCGAGGCACCAGCCCTCACAAACGAGCTCTATTGGACCCCACTCGATGATTGAAAGGTTAGTACGGTCGCGTGCGCATGTTAAGTGTATTTCACATTGACTACGATATTAATATTAATAGCGTATAATTATAATAATTTTTTTTTAAACTACCCTACAATCCTTGTTTAGTCTACAAAAAGGTGATAACGTAGTTGATTTTTTTTTCCGAAACAATGAGAAGAGCAAGACGAACATCTCATTGTAAGAAGCATGCTCTACTATATTAATATATTATGGACTATAAACTTTAAGATGAACTATCTGGACCAACAAATATCGTTATTAAGATACATCTCTGTCCACAGTCTGATATCATGGTCAGCTTACATCTAAATTCATATTAAAGCAAAAATAATTTATAATATTCTCAAGGGTTGAAGTATACATCGCTTGATTTTAGTAAGCTATAACAATGAAGACGAGCTTGGTTTTTACTTATTTTCTTCCATTACAGAAATACAGATTCATTCATCCTTGATGCCAGTAATAGAATGTCTCGTTACCATCGACCATGAGTCACTGGCGAGACTTATTTCAGGTGGCTATCCCAAATTACGCAGGACTCGAGTCCTGGATAAGTTTTATATGTACGTTATTTCTATTTCAGTAATATTCTCTGAACATTGTTTTCCTTCTGGTAAGTCAATTCTACAAGGAGTCTGTAGCTGATAAGTAAATTTCTATTTAAAGGAAAGTATAATGAATTGTCTTAAGTTGATCAGTGTAAAGAGATGCTGTCTAATTAGTTTTTTTTATATAACCAATCTAGGAGACTACCGGGACGGATGCATAATGAAGTGATGCTTATAACAACTTGACGCTAGTTAGGATGTTATATATAGCACTCGTCGCCTTGATATATAAGATTTTGTCTCGTTACCCCAGTAATTTCACTTGTTACAACGCGTAACAAGCAGCACAGTAAACCACCAGCAAACATGTGTAATAATCTTTTATCTGTAGTTTTAAGTAGTGCTTCCCTCAACGTCCTTAATGAAAACGTAAACAAAATAAAGGACCACCAAAAAGTTTCTACGTACTATTCTAAAAATATTCCACCCTTAAAAGATAGGCAAATAGATGTAGGAGTAGGTAATTCATAAAAAAAAAAATTCGCTAACAGTCCACTTACACAGCCTGTTGACACTGCATCCGTACGCAAGCTGTCGCACGAAAAATTTCCGCAGTGTAAACACCGCCCGACTATTGTTCACCGGTTTTCAATGGAGTCCATTGTCAACGAGTGCGTCATGAAGGACTAATGGTGGAAGCTGGAGAGGAACCCGCGCGCGCCGGGGGGTACGCGCACACACTGCCACCTCTAAACTACAAGCCATTTCTAGACTCCGAACGGTTGATAGTCTTGAAAACTCCTCGAATACATATAACTATTAACTTTCTCATAAAAAAAAAATGCATTTAGACACACAATAAGATAATTGAACACTCGGCTCAATATCATTACTGGTGGTAGGTCTCTACTGCCGGAGACCGTCTAGGTAGTTACCATCAGAGCGTCTGTTGCAGCCGACAAACAGTAGTGTGCAAACATTGCGGTGTTCCGGATTGAAGGGCGCTGTAGCTAGTGTAATCACTAGGGTAACGAGACTTAACATTTTATGTCGTAAGGCTACGAGCACAGTGAACACTTACCATCAGATGATCGTTCCGCTCATCTCATCGCTTCATTGAATAAAAACATCCCATACTTGATTTCGATTATTTTTGATACAGCAACTTAACGGGCATTTACCTAAGCTACAGACAAGTGCACTGCACTGTTGTTTGGACAACCATGAACTTGCTGGTCACTGGATCTCGTGGTGTACATAGACGACAACCGTCACCTCTATTAACTTCAACTTGTATGTGTGAAACCGTGTACGTGTATTGTACTCTGACTACAATAAACTATTCGTCTGTCTAACTTTATACTTGAAACATTTAAGCAGCACACGTTTATATATCCACGGAATTATTACCTACGAAACAGGAAAGGGAAGAGCGGCGGTGGGGGTATTCTAGCCCGCCTCCCCCGCGAAGACCACACACTCGCAGTCTGAGCGATGCACCCGAAGTTTATGGTGAAGCTAAATTCTGCTATTCTGGTAAGCAACAACGCGATGAGAATAAAAATGATTCGTTCCAGTAGCGGCGATTCGAGCCGGACGCCGGGGCCGAGCGCTCCGACCGCTCAAAGGAGTAGCTTTAACTTTACGCACAGGGTAACCGCGACACAGAGACTACTCGTTTTAAAATTTTCATACTTCAATTCTTTAATAATAAAAAACTGTTCTTTACTAGTGTAAATTCTCTGTGTTGGTATTTGTCTGTACGGGTGGGCAGTCCGTCTAGGTATGTACCGCTACAGCGCCTGTTACAGCCGACAAATAGCACTGCGCAAACGATACTGTGTTCCGGTTCGAAGGGCGCTGTATTGTTATTACTGTGGTAAAGAAACTCGAATTCGAACATGTTATATCTCAAGGTGAGAAGTGATATGAGGTGGTGTGTATAACATTCTAATTAGCGACATGTTATGGACAGGCGTGTCACTTGACATCAGGTGATCATTCCATTCGCTTCGTCGCCTCTTTGAATAAAAAAAACATGATTGTTACCGCTTTTTTATTGGCAAGACTATTTGTGTTTTCATCATTGCACAGGTGTTCATCGCTTTCAGACATCATAATCACCAGCCGACAAACGTCCACTGCTGGACACAGGCCTCCCCCAAAGCTTTACACGTCGATCGGTCCAGGGCTGTCCACATGCAGCGAATTTCCATGACCTTTGTTTATAGGGGTTCATATGGGAGGATTTGAGCCATTTCTCATCACGCTAACCCAAGGCGGCTTGGTGGGAGCCAGAGCCTCGTTTGTAGATAAGCAGGGTGCACCACGAGCAGGTGAGGTTGGCTTGGGTCCCGTGAGTTGTTGTGTATCTTTTCAGAAGATTTAACCCACGATAAAAAAAAAAGATCTGTTGCTGGAGACCATGTAGATAGATACCACCGCAGAGCTTATTGCAGCCGCTAAACAGTAGTGTGCAAAAATTACTGTGTTCCGGTTTGAAGGGCGCTATATTGTTATTACAGTGGTAACGAGACTTAACATCTTGTCTCAAGGCGACGAGCATAATCTAGTTCAATATCCTAAATAGCGCCACATGATTATAGGCAAGCTTCGCCTAATGGTAAGTGGTGTCACTTACCATCAGGCGAAGGTCTTGGTCGTCTCGTAGAATAAAAAAAAATAGCTAGACCCTACTGAAGTGTTCCTACATGAATATTTATTGTTATATGTAAAACTTTATGAATGTATGTTTTTATTTCCTTTATAATTTTGGGGGTTTCACGACTTCACGCCTTAATGATATTCAGTTTACTGGCTACAGATTACTACTACAATATCTAGTAATAGTAAGTTTTATAGATTTACTAGTAAAAAGTATACCTAAAGACTACTACGTACTTCTTTTGGTATGAATATAGAAATTAACTGTTCGTAAGGCGATCGTACGGTACGAAGAGTCGCTGGTTCGATCCCCGCTAACCCCCAGCTTCCGGTGAAAGGAAACCCATGCAGCTCTGGTATTGTAGATATGGCCTTGACCCTCGCTTTCTCCTGATAAAAGAAAACCCAGAGTCCCAACAGTGGGCCTTTAAATCCTTTTCACTGTTTCACCATCAATAAATCGCCCCGTACTATGATACTTTCGTTGACCTTCCATTACTAGTGAACTAGTCTTTGACTCTCCTAATCAAAGGAAGCCCTACACCAGAATGAAGACTATACCAGCTCCACTATAACCTGAACACTTATGACCTAATTATTACTACTAGGCTGTTATATAGGAAACGATTATAAAAGCTTATACTCTTAAGGGCGGGTTCATAGTTTTTTACTAACCCCAGAGGAAACTAAAGCTAAAAATATTAGAAGCAGATTTAGCACTGATCAAGGACTAGCACTAAATGAAGGAGAACAGCATCCAGTCATTCCGTTTAGACTGACGTCATCAGCAATTATCTCTCGGAATTGAAGTAGCGTGATGATATCAGTTGCAATTAAAACGCCAACGTCGCGTGACATGTATTCAGCGTATTGTACTTCACCACCACATCGGCATGTGGTGGTGAAGTACATTACTCACACGTGCACGCACATGCTAAGATACGGTTATCATCACTCATTATCAAGTGTAATAGACGCTTTCTATCATCAAGAGGGAATAGATTCTGCTCTCATTTCTACCTTTAAACGGCACCAAGCGAATGTTATTAGTTAGTATTTTTTTTTAAATCAATTAAGGACAAGACGAGCGGACCGTTCACCTGATAGTAAGTGATACGCCTATAACAACATGGCGCTGATCAGGATGTTATACACTGCACCGCATTGCGCTCGTCGCCTATGATATAAGATGATGAGTCTTTACCCAAATAATTACAATAGCTACAACGCCCTTCAAACCGGAACACAGTAAAGTAGCTGCGGTGGTACACCCTAGACAGTGGATTTAAAGTAAATAAAATAAGTTAATAGTCGACTATGTAACTTATCTGCGCGTAACACACAGTCGCGGCGAGCTGTTTAGGTTTTACATCCGCGGGGGTGAGTGCACATGACGGCAGCAAGGGGCTGGGGTGAATCATAGACTAATACAAACGTTAACATTATTAAATAGTATTTTTTTTTACTACAGAAGTTTTTTTCTAAAAAGAAATTTTCTATTTAACGACGCGATTAAATGAGAAGATCATCTGATGGTAAGTAAAGCACCCCGTTGTAATAATCGTGTTGAGATTTAATAGGGGGATGTTAATACACATTTCTTCATATATCTTCTTAGAAGGTCGGCGAACTGTTCGGCAATTTGGACCTTCAATACCGCGGCTCTGAACAGCGACCAGATGCTTATGCTAATACTAGAACCTTTATAAGACCGTCTAGATAGGTACCACAACAGCTCTCATTGCAGCCGATAAACAGTAGTAAGGATCCTCACACGACAACTCACGAGATCCAAGCCAACCTCACCAGCTCGTAGTGCACCCAGCTAATCAATAAAGGAGGCTCTGGCTCCCACCGCCTTGGGCTAGCGTGGTGGAAAATGGTCCAAATCGTCTCATAGACACCCCTACCGGATTGACGTGGTAATCTTTGGGAGAGGCCTATGTCCAGCAGTGGATGTCTACCAGCTGTTGATGATGAACAGTATGCAAACTGTGTTACGGATTGAAGGAAGTTGTAGCTAGTGAAATTACTGTGGTAACGAGACAACATCGTATGTCTCACCGTGGAGAGTGTCACCACCAGGTAAACGTCCCGCTCGTCTCAGAAAAAAGACGAAAGAACAGTATTAATAAACTTACCGCTGTGTACTCATTACTGTGTTCCGGTTTGAAGCGCGCTGTAGCTAGTGGAATTACTGGGGTAACGAGACTCAACATTATATGTGTTAATGCGGCGAGCGTAGTATCATAGGTTGATAGAAAAAAAAAACACACCTTAGTTGGTAATTCAACGGTAATATTAATCGGTAGCTAGTTAATGTGAACCTAACTTAGGTTTTATCTCCCCCTTAACCGAATCACGACCTGAATAGAAAAAAAAATGATGAACTCGTTTCTAGCAGCGCTTCCGACGTGAAACAGTTTTGGCAGCTAAATAAACTCCACATGGGAACGTGCAAGTGGGAAATGCTCTGGAAAAAAAACTTTGATAGGGAAAAAAAATCAATTCATGTTATACCTTCCAGATTTGAAGTCTGAATTTTTTTTACGAAACGAGCGGCACGTTCACCTGATGGTAAATAATACGTCCGTAACATGGCGCTAGTTAAGATGTTATACACTAGCAACAGCGCCCTTCAAAGCGGAACACAGTAATGTTTGCACACTACTGTCCAGTGCCAGATATCGGCGCTGCTGTGGTAACATATCTAACTTTTACATATCATTAATTTTTCCTCATCATCAGCCGGCAGATGTCCACTGCTGGGCATGGGCCTCGCTCAAAGATTCCCACATCGATTGATCAGGGATTCGTATGGGGGGGTTTGGGTTGTTTATCACCACACTGGCTCAATAACTGATTTATCATCACCAGGCAAAAGATGTCCTCAGCTGGATATGGACCTTCCCTAAGGTTCACATCGATCGGCCCCACACTGCATCCAGTGGCTTCTCGCACCGGGCACTAGGGGCCGTCGTTTGTATGTTCCTGTGAAGGGATTTGGGCAATTTGTCACCACGTTGGCCCAATGGTGGAAGCCAGAGCCTTATTTTTTGATAAGTAGGGTGCATTACGGGCAGGTGAGGCTGGCTTGGATCCAGTGAGTTATGCAGGAACCTTTACACCCCCAACTTTCACATATATAATAAGAGATATTCATTAACAACAGCCACAGCGCCAATTTCTTACTAGGAAGAAGCACTGTGCTTCTTATTTATAACTGCTCCGGTTTGAAGTAGGTTGGAACTAGTGAAATTAGATCTCACGTATGAGAGTCATTAACTCGCTATGGTGCGGTATGAAAAATGTAACCATGGCCTGATTGTTATATATAAACCTAACGCTTACTTCATAGATTTGTTAGGCGACAGAACGACAAGACCTATGCTATCTAGATCACGTCACTGGTTACAACAACCTTCAAACCGGAACACAGTAATATTTGTGCAGTACTGTTTAACGACTGCAATAACCGCTGCGGTGGTACGTACCTTGACGAACAGAGACCTTCCACTAGTGCAATGGTTTTTGAATGTTATATATATCCAGCAATGGATCGGATGAAATAATGTTGATGATGATGATGATGATGATGATGAAATATTTAAAAAAAAAATCGTGATCCAATAACACGAGATACGTCTTTGGTAACCACTGTCTTAAAGCATTACCTTAAGCCCAAATTTCACTACGGATGTGGTGATAGATTTTTTAATTTTTTTATAATTAAATCATAAAGATTATTATTTACTCCAATCGGATACTAGTTTTCATTTAATGGAAGTCCACCTTAAATTAAGAGCAAATGCCGTAAGGTCTAAAGATCAGCGCCGAGCACTCGCGCCGCCCTTTAAATAAGGCTTTACGTGTTTCACTCCAGTTTCGTACCGTGGAGAGGTTCGGGCGAGATTGGAAGGCATTAATCCGACCCGAGATGCGATTGACGGAGGTCGGATCAAATCCCTGCTTTCTCGTGCCCTCTGTTGTCTCGTGAAGAATGTTGTAGTAAAAAAAAAACATCATGAAGTTCACTTATCTGAACTTAATACAACTCATTATTTTAACCGCCGTCATGAAAAGAAAAATTTATCAGGCATATTACAATAGTTTGCTTCATTTTCGGATCAAAACCTTGGACGTCGACTCGCGGGACCCAAGCCAACCTCACCTGGTCTGGATGCACCCTGCTAATCAACAAACGAAGCTCTGGCTTCCATCAACCTGCATTGGGTCAGCGTTGTGAGAAATGGCCCAAATTCTCCGATATAGACCTCTACAATCGACAGTCCCTAATGCCCGGCGGTGCGGGGCCGACCGATGTGGAGAACTTTGTGGGAAGCCCATGTCCAGAAGTGCCTGTCTATCGGCTGATGATGATGATGGATATTTGTATAATAAATCATTTATTATGATAGTATTAACAATGACCGCAATAGTAAACCAGCAACAAAAGTTGGCGCTCTGACAACAACTTGACCGCGGTGCAAACAAACTCTTGCCAAAAAACCGAGCATCAATTATATACCTCCACTACTTCCTAAGCTGCATTAATTATAAGTTTTCATGTTTACCACCAACCCGCATTGGGCCAGCGTGGTGCAAAATGGCCTTAATCCCCCACTTAATGAACCCCTTCAAACGACGGCTCCTAATGCCCGGCGGTATCGGAGACCATGCTCACTGTGGACCAATCGATGTGAAAATCAATGAGGGAGGCTTATCTGCAGCAGTGGATGTCTATGGTGATAATGGTGGTGGTATATGATGATGATGTTTACTGGTGGTAAGTCTTGTTGCCGGAGACGGAGGTACCACCTCAACGCCTATTACTGCTGACGGACTATAGTAGGCAAACATAACTGTGTCCGGGTTGAAGGAAGTTGTACCTAATGAAATTATAGGGGTAACGAGATCCAATCATCAGGTGAAAGTCCCGCTCGTCTCGATGATTCATTGAATAAAAAAAAGCTTTTAAGTAACTTTAATTACAACATCATCTAACTTAGACAATATAGAATCTTAAAGAAAGTGACAGTATGATAAGGGTTAAGGTTGATTACCAAAACTTTACGTCTCACACAAAGTTCCCAATTTAGGGGTAGCAAAAATTTATGTTTCGAAAAAAAAATATGTGGTGGCACTTAATGTTGTTATACATATCTTTATTTCTGTCTGTAAACCCCTTACTTAAAAGGGTGAACATAAAAAGGCGTATAAGTTGAAGAAGCGGCACTTGAGAAAATACTCGGCAGTTTTTTTTATGTAATAAATCGACAAGACGAGAGCGACGCTCACCTGATGGTAAGTGATACGCTTGCAATACCATAACGTTTAGAATGGTATATGTGTGTTAGAGTGGTGCTGTACATTGTGCTCATCGTCCGAGACATAAGATATTGTGTCTCGATACTCCAATAACTACAGTAGCTACAGCGCCCTTCAAATCGGATCGCAGTAATGTGTGTGCAGTGAGAGACGACGATCTCCAGCAATAGTGACCTACCACCAGTGAATTAAAAATGAATTACAAAGTAAGGGAGGAAGTGGTTTCTGAACTATTTAAATGCAATGAGGAGGACAATGGTTCAAATAAAAAAAATATATGTATATATATATATATATATATATATATATATATATTAGTGGTAGATCTCTGTTGCCGGAGACCGTATAGGTAGGTACCATCGCAGACTATTTCTGCCATCAAACAGTATAGTACGAAAGCTACTGGGTTCCGAATTGAAGGGCGCTGTAGCGAGTGAAATTACTGAGGTAATAAGATTAAAATTCTATGTCTCAAGGCGACGAGCGCAATATGTGCACCATAGACCATCGTAACTAGCGCCACGTTGTTATGGGCTGGTGTATCACTTACCATCAGGTGAACGTCCCGCTCATCTTGTTGTAGTCGTTTCGTTGAAGAAAATAAATATATATATATATATATATATATATATATATATACACATTAAATAGGATAGTGGCAAAGATGATGCAGTACCGAGATAAGTGGAAGTCGGACTTATTCGCTGAAATCGAAATTAGTTAAGTAATTAAGTCACTTAAATGCTGGCACTTAACTTATTATCTTCACGGACGGATGGAAGATATATTTCATTACTTAGAAAACTAACTGTATGAAATGCTATTTAATTATTAAGTAAATAAAAAAAAAAATAGATTGCTTCACAGATAAATTTTCATGGAAGTTCTATAGGAAGACATTAAAAACCTATTGTAGCTAACTGTATCTACACTAGTTTATAAAACATTAATTTATCTATTATACACAAAAAAAAAATTATTTGTTTCTTGTAGGTCGCATAAAAAATTACATGTCTACAGCTGTAACTGTTTTAGGTTTTATTTTTTTAATTTTTTTAACGGCTCTGACGTCATGTCTTTTAAGCCTAACTATACGTTGGGGGTATTTAGTATTTCTAATATTACATTGAGATAAAATTAGTTACAAATATTTTATGTTATTTTACAATAAACAAAACATGAATTTAAAATATTACAAAATATAAAACAATAATATCAAATTATTAAGATCAGCTGATGAGGCTTACTCCTGAGTAAAGGCAGCCCATAACCTTCACACAGATCAAATTTACGTCACCCTCGGATAATAAATTTGTATTAATAAAATAAAAAACGACTTACCTTTTATAATATCACATAATAACTACACAGTAACGTTACACGACCACATTTTGATTTTTTTTAATAAATACGTTTATCGGTAAAGTTCGAAAACGCGCGAAACCCCACAGACTATACAAGGGACACGCGTCCCCGGCGAGCCGCGCGCGAACTCTGCGGGAACAGTACTGGAGGGAACACGCGCTCCAGGCGCCACAAACTTTTTTTTTATCGTCACACAGATTATTAAACTAAAACATAATTTGTTCATACAATTAAGTCAGATGGGATACCGCTCAACAATTCACGGGACCAAACCCAACCTCATCTGCTCGTATTTCAACCTACTAATCAACAAATGGAGCTGTGGTAAATGCCAGAGGTAATTGGCCCAAATCTCCTCATATGAACCCATGGAGGTTATACTGACTGTGTAATTGATCAATATGGAGATCTGTAGGGAGTCTGTCAATTTATGATGAGGATGTAATCAGAATGTTTGTTAACTAACAAGTTACCTGTTGAAATTCCTTTTATTTAATTTAAACACTGATACTACTTATTTAATAATAATAAACATTTGAACCGTGTCTATTTAATTAATAATTATTGGCACTTTGCTCTACAGCAGCTATGTTATCAGAGTTACTCCAACAAACGCTGAAAGTAACTACCGAAGAGATCTTAGTCGGTAAAAATGTCTAAATAACTCTGACTTACCCCAGAAGTTTGATTTCAAAGATTTACTCCTCCCTAACCTCTGAAAATTATTTATTGTCCTTGATTAACAATACATTTTTTGTAATTCCAAGATTTTAAAAATGATTTAGTTTGTATATCACACTTATCATCTTTTATTAGCTTTCTTTCAGTTTTAATCAGGTGGACCTGATTTGTCATAATTTATTAATAATTAAAAATTGTTACATAATATATTATGATTTAATTTTTGTTTTCCACCAAATCGATCATTCGGAGTTACAAAAAAATTACTGTTCAGATATAATTAAGTTAACTAAATCACGTCATGATCTAGTTGGAGTACAACAAATCAGGCAAATTTATAAAAGGACTACTGTAGGACTTGCAATAGAAACTATACAAAATTTATTCAATCATTAGACGGTAACATCACAGAGACCCAAATAAATTTTTAACAATTCATAAAATTTTTAAAATTTTTGTCAATAAGAAAAACGAAACATATGCATGATGACTTTCAACAATTAAAACACCATAGACAAAAAATGGAAAATTTGTTATTGCACAAAAACAATTTTTTGTAAATTGTTTTTAAAACAGTGTTCATCTGAAATAATTTTGATATTAATAAAGTGATACATTGCCATCTAGCGATAGTTGTGTATACTATTTATATTAAGCCTAACAGCAGACGATTAACAGAAACGGCTGCTTTCACCATCAAACATAGATGGCGCTGTAATTATAATTTAAGCAAACCTTTCTCTATATAGTACGGCTAGTAAAGTTAAAATTACAGTAAACTAATGTGGCGTTAGAAACCCCTTAAAGGGTCGTCGGGTACATGAGCCTTGAGTTTGAGCATCCTTATCACTTGACTAGCAAGCCTGAGGGTATAGAAAATACGAAGCGGTCTCATATTTTATCTAAGGGTGATAAGAAGGGCCTTACCCTTGAGAAGTGCTTGGATAAAGTGCAGATGGTAACCAGTTAATTCTGTAGGAGATCTCAGACCCCCTCCAATAAGACAACCGAGGGTGAAAATTGCTTACAATCGAATTACAGACTCACGAACTGAAAAACTAAAGTGACAAATCCAGTTTAGTTTTTTGTATACTTCTAGTTTGGTTTACCAACCGTAAAGTTTCTAAAAAAATTGATTAAATAAATAAAACGTATATTCTAATATATAATTTATTTTTAGCAAAAGGTAGTAGTATCAAAAATATTGTTTACATTATCTATTTTCTATATTTGTACAATGAAAATGGGTTTTGTTTGTTCTCCAATCACGTAAACACAAGTGAACGTATCTACACGAGAACATGACCAATCGATGCGGTATCGTTTGTAAATGGTAACAGGTTATTTATTTTTTGACATTCATCGATCCTTGATATATTTTTTTTTAATTCACTTCTATAAACACTTTCATTTTGTATTATTTCTGCAGTTGCTATCACGGCCAGCGCAGTAAGCGAGGAACTGCTACTTTAAAAATATGTACATAAATGAGTGACACTGGTGGCTATGTGTAAGGTAATCGTACGCTTTACATGTCTCGAAGAGACGCTGGTTCGATTCCATCTGATCATCAGCTTTCGGTGAATGAAAAGATAGTGATGAAAGCTATATATTCCAAGAACTTAGTCGGCGTGGTGGATTAGGGGCTTCATTAGAGAAAGCTCCGAGTGGGAACATTAAATAGTTAGTTATTATATATATATATATATATATATATATATATATATATATATATATATATATAACCAGACAATCATTTACTCGTCACGAGATCTCCGAAACTGTCTGATGTAATAACTCAAAGTTTGGTAGAAATATTGTTTCGACCATTTAGACCATTCAACTAACAATGAATTATACAAAATTCTTCCCCCTTCCCCAATGGAAGTTGCGGGGTTGTTACAGCTTGCAAAGCGGGAACGGCTAGTAATTATTATAATACTATAACTTAAATTCCACGTTAACCAACACCTAAATAGAACTTATAATGACGGACTTGGCCAGCGTGATCGTTAAACGGCACGATCACTGCTTGTGACAGAAGGGCCGGAGTCCCAGTTTTGATAACATTATATGGACTATTCATATGTTTAATTTTTTCTTATAAATTACAATAATTAAACTTTCATTTGCGAGTCTTACCCTGCGCGATTCGTAAGCGACCTCGGTCAAGAATGTTAGAGCTGCGTAAGGGTATGTATCAAGTTGTTACTTCTGAAGTGAACCGTAGGGTAATACAGTTAGAGTTTAATTTTAAATGGCTATGGAATTGCTAATTAATGACAATCTCTCAACTACTTGGCTCATAGTTAGTTAATCGTTTAATAAACTGTATATAGATAATTAATGACGCTAATATCCTGGCGCGTTAGTAGTTCTATGAGAAATGCATAAAAGGACATCTTTGCAATACGCTTGTAACAATAAATAATCAATTGGGTTTTTCATATACAGGGTGAAAAGTAACACGTGTAAAAGATCTGGAGAGGCTAAAGTATAGCTCGTATCCTATCTATCTATGTATGGAATACCCCATACAAAAACGATGGTTCTGGAGTTATTAATTTATTAAATATTTTAAATTCCCGATTTTCTAAGAAAAAATTCGATGGTTTTCTTTCTTACTTATTTCTACAAAAATTTTAATGTAATAAATATTGTTTAATCATTGTTTTATTAAATTAAAATAATAATCATCACTTAGAGCCTAAAACTTTTAAATTAGGTTCTTTGAAACTCATGGAAGTAAAAAATAAGGCGTCATACATACATTTTTATTTAATCTTAAAATAAAATTTTATTTATAAAAAGTACGTAAAAGCACATAAATAAGTACCTGACTTCAATTCCTATCCGACAAGGTATAAGAAAGTAAATAAAGTTTCTAGAGTTAAAAAAAAAACACTTGTAATAAAACCAAGTACCATGAAATATCAAACTGTAGACTCATAAGAGTAGACGTCGCGCCGGCCCTTATGACCCTATTGTTTTTGTTGTAACACGTACGAAGTTATTGTTGTCGTTTAAGATATTTAATTTAATTTGAAATAATAATGTTAAGCTAGCTAAGATGATATATACTTCACCACATTCCGCTCGACGCCTTGAAACTTAAGATCTTAAGTATCTTTATCCCAGTAATATCATTAGTTACTAGCTACCCTTCGGACAGGAACACAGTAATGTTTGCACACTACTGTTTGTCGGCTGCAATACGCGCTATGGAGATACCTAGCTAGACGGTCTTCGGCAACAGAGATCTACCACCAGTATAAAGCAGACAGTATAAAATAAACTGTTTATATTTTAAATGGATGAAATATATTTTTGTATGTTATTAATCAGATCTTAAAAAATATACATTTTAACATAAATAATGTCAGTTGTGTCAGTCACGCCGGGAAAGCCTTTTCTCTTGTCAGGTATATCAATTTGAAAAATTTGCTGGTAGTAGATCTGTTGCTGGAGACCCTCTAGGTAGGTACCACCGCAGCGCTTATTACAACCATCAGACAGTAGTTAGTGAAACTACTGGGTTGAAATCTGGTGCACTGTATAACATTGTAATTTTCGCCACATTGTTATTGGAAGGCTTACCGTTCTATGACCAAGCAAATAAACTTGATTGTTTATTTGCATTGTAATTAATAATACAATTATTAATTGTACATTACGCAATGTAAATTATATATGTAATTTATAATTACGCGTAATGGTAGCGTAATATTGTTGAGGTGCAGCCCTAGCTCGATCGCGGGCTCGCGGCGTTAGACACGCGCATGAGCGGTCGTGTCCCGCGCTCGCTGGCTCCGCGTGTTCCGCGCCCGCGTTCAGTACACACTCCGCAGCACGGAGCGCGGCCGCGCGCCGCTCGCCTTTTGTTCACAAAAAAAAAAAACGCGTTCCACAGATTAAATAAAAGTGCGCGGGAATTTCAGTGGAGCCGTCACTACTTTACGTTTTTAAACATGAGGCGCAATATCAAGATACTGTTCCTCGTCGGTGTTGCTTGGCTTTTCGCCCTATTCTACTTCATGCAGACCGACCCGGCGCAGGCAAAGGTAAGGAGCGCCGGAGCCGCATTATTGTTGTTTATCGGATATCAGCTGTTAGGTTAGGGACCTGCAATCTCCGGTACTGCACTGCGCATGACCTGTTCTACCCACGCGTCATGATAACTGCAGAGGTTATAGTTCGGATAATATGTAGTATTTTTTTTTTTTTGTGTGCTACAATACCATGTTCATTATTTTATTGTGCATTATATATTTAAATATAAAATACGGCATAGTTAATTATAAAGTTAGATAATATAAAATAAGTTATTAAAATTTTTATTTAACTTTGGGAATCTCATAGAAATTCGCTTTTATTTTTTTTTAAAAAAATAGAGCTTTGCATTGGTTACTTAAATATACAAAAACAATCATTGTTATTTTTATTTTCTAATGTTATCTGTTTCATAACAACTGTTTCGAGTGATTTGTCGTATTTTTTTTTAATAATGTATCAAGAAATATTTAACTTAACTTGTGATAACTTAACTCATTTGTACGCAGCGTCTAACTTGAATTGATTTATTCTATTCCTTGAAACGACGGGACAAGACGTTAAATGAGTCGCCGGCCTACAACAATGTGGCGCTAGTTAGGATGATATACATTAATCATCATCATTATCATCAGACGATATACATTACGACGTCTAAGACACAAAATGTTAAGGCCTTATTACCAAGCGCCCTTCAAACCGAAACTGTAATGTTTTGCACACTTCTGTTCATTACCATCAGCCGATAGTCGACCACTAACGGACATAGATACTTCAAAGATCTCTCCACCGATCAGTCCTGCAGTGTCCGCATCTAGCGCCTTTCCGCGATCTTCACCAGATCATCGGTCCACCTTGGGGCCTGTCAGCACTGCACTACCACCTTACTGCGCCCATTAGTCGTCAATCCTTCGTGTTTCCTACCTACTGCCACTTAAGGCTAGCAATCATTTGGGGTAAATCAGTGATCTTAATTCTTCTGAGAATCTCCTCATTTCTGATTCGATCTCGCAAAGAAACTGCAGGTATTTCCCTCTCCATTGCTCCTTGAGTGACTTTCAGCGTTATAAGGTCCATAAGTATATTACTGTTTATCAGTCCAAATAGGATTTGCTACCAGTAGAAAATATTACACAATACATTGCTCCAGTGAAAGTGCGCGATTTTTTTTTATATTTCACATTCACCTTGACACGGTACTAACGCTGCGGAAATCTGTAATGATACCGTGGTCTGCGTCTGATGATATTTCTTTTATTTACTACGAAGTGATGAGACGAACGAGATCTTCACCTGATGGTAATCGATACGTTTGTCTATAACAGCGTGGCGCTAGTAAGGACATTACTCACTGAGACATAGGATGTTGTCTCATTACCCCAGTAATTTCACTAACTACAGCGCCCTTCAAACCGCGACACTAATATTTGCACAGTACTGTCAGTCGGCTGTAATAGACACTGCGCTGGTACCTACCTAGACGGTCTCCGACCTACCACCAGCAAGTTTAATCACGGCCGTCGTATATCACTTCATCATCATCACCATCAGCTTTTAGAAGTCCACTGCTGGACCTAGGCCTACTTCAAAGATCCCCATGTTTGTAAGGTTTCATAAGGGGTGATTTTGGGTGGTGTCCCACCACGCTAGCTCAATGCGGGTTGGTGGGAGCCAGAGCCTCGTTTGTCGGTTAGCAGGGTGCAACACGAGCAAATGAGGTTGGCTTGGGCTCCTTGAGTTGTTGTGCAGAACCCGTTACACCCCTCACTATATAACTTGTGACAGTATATCTTTATCCTTATAAATCGTGTATGTAATGGCATGAGAAATATTTTTTTTTGGTTTACTACACTCGAATCTGGCAACTCTCCAGTAAAAGTAAACGTACCACACATACCCGGATGTTAATACTTTATTATAACTTTTAACGAAACACGGCAGTAAATATTCTTTACTGTAATGTAGTAATAAATATTTAATTAGTCGTTATCATACAAAAGCAGGCTTTTTATTTAACTATATTAAACTGAAATTATTAAGAAGCTAAGTTCGTTCACTATATATTCTTCTAAGTTAAATTTGTTTAGCATAAGTTGGACTTGTCTCGTAATCAATACACTAATAGGTCCCGTAAGAGATCTAGGACCTGTCATAGGGCAATGAATAAAAGCATGGAAGGATTTCTGTCTTCATCCCAGAAGGATAGTATCTTATTTGCTCCTCTGGCGCAGCGACCCAGAGTCCTGGCTTCCGACACAATAGAACGCCAGCGTTATCTGCCTCTTGCCAGTCCACTGCTTGGAGCTCACGTAACTCGTCCTCTACGGAAAACATATATCTAGATATTATTATATGAAAATCTAGGTTTCTACTTAAACTATGAAGAGTTATATTTGTGTCTCCGCCCTTTGCCACTTCAGCCTCGCGACTCGTAGGGCTATGTCGGTAACCCTAGTTCATCTGCGGATCTGGTTAAGCGACAACTTACTAACAGAGAATTTACTTTAATTAGAAGCTAATTGTATTTTAGATCGTTATGCATGATTGAACTCCCAACCACCATTTTGAAGCAATAACCTCATGGTGATGATGTTTTTAGCTTAAGTATATACTTTAAATTAATATGAAATGATGGAAACTGTAGCTCGCTGGCCTAATGGTTAGAGGGTGAGGCCTTTATTCCGAAGGTCGCGGGTTCGAATCTCGGCATGTACCGATGACTTTAATATTTAAGTTATGTACATTTGTGAACTTCAGTAACAACAGCGGAATACAAACGGCGAAGGGAAACATCGCGAGGAAACCTGCACATGAATTAGAATTTATTGTAAGGTGTGTGTGAAGTCACCAATTCGCATTGGGCCCGCGTGGTCACTATGGGCCATTGCCATCATATTGAAGGTAGGCCTGTGCCCCAGCAGTGGGGACGTAAATTGGCTGTTATGGAGCATGGAGGATGGAAACTGTGGCAATTAAACGAAATCCTCTTTCGATTGATACAACATGCGCATGCGCATATTTTCTATTTAAATATTTGTATGAATCTAATGTAAATCAAAACGAAAAGTTTAGAAAGTGTTTTAATGAAGTATTACATGTAAACTATTGCTATTTAAATGTTACATAATCATCATCAGCCGATATACGTCCACTGCTGGACATAGGCCTCCCCCAAAGGTACCCATATCGATCGAGCCTGCGCTGACCGCATCCAGCTTCGCGCATTACCTTTCAGTCTTTTGTAAGGGTTTATATGGGGGAATTTGGGACATTTCCCAACACGCTGACCCAATGCGGTTTGGTGGAAGCCAGAGCATCATTTGTTGATGAGCAGGCTGCACTACGAGCAGATGAGATTGGCTTAAGTCCCGTGAGTTGTTGTGAGGGAACCCTTACACCCCAAATGTTATTATATACCTTTAATTATTTTTCATAGTCTTTAATCAAATTATTATATTTTTATAGTACTGACCCAGCAACAGTGATGAGCAAAGTAAGAACAGCATCAAGAATTGGATAATCTTGGTGTTAGTCTTGGCCTCGGTCATGCTTAAATACTTCTAATCATGGTCTTGCATATTCAGTCAATTCAAATTATTTAGAAATATTTTTACTCATTTCAAAGGAATATTTATTTTTTATTTGGTTTTTATTTTGCATATAAGGTCTGCAACAATTATGGCCTAGGTCTTATTCATTCGATCTTGGTCTTGATTTTAAGTCTTGCAAAATCAGGACGAAGACTGCAACGACCAATATCAATTTTACTCGTCACTACTCAGCAAGTAAACATAAAGAAAAATCGTATAGTTATCTTCTTCATTTATTATTCTTTTTATTTCATACAAAAGACGACCTTCATTGATATGGGTTATTCATCTCCCCTCCATTTTTTATGGGTTTGAATTGTTTTAGGGGTCGTCGTAGTGAACAGTTAGAAACGTACGTTAGCAAATATCCGAACATGTTAACGTAAAAGGAAACGTACTTAAATATTCAACGGCCGCGAGGTCATCGACTAAAACGTGGATAAAATACCTTCGACGATCAGATCAGGTTTATTTTGAAATTGGGTACGTTAGTATATATATATATATATACATATATACATACTATATCATAGAAAAAATATAATATCACACACAGGAGGATAGATGACATAAAAAGAATCGCTGGGAGCCATTGGTTTCAAACAGCTCAAGACAATTCTTTGAGGAACATATTACAAGAGACCTATGTCCAGCAGTGGACATCAATCGGTTAAAATGGTGATGATGATGATGTCACTTTTAACTTGATACTGAATCAAAATATACTTTACACCACACCATTTATATTTCTCATAGTTTTATATTGTTTTGAAAGTTGTGTGCTACCAACTTGATAACGAGCTTTATGACCACTACAATTAAGTTAAAACTTAAAAATAAAAAAAATGTAGTCTGTCGTTGTAGTACTAAAAAGAGGCCATATTCTTGAGTTGTTGATGATATGGACCGTGGTACCAATTGTCGATGACATAAACAAAAAATCACGAATAAAATAGATACATAGATAATAGGAGATATCTAGAGATTAATTGACTCATCTCCAGGTCTAGGAAACCATTAGAAATCAACAATCTAAATTTATTAGAGATATTGCTTCTGCCGTTTAGAGGTCAGCTAAGAATGGATTTTACTAAATTCCTTCCCCAAAGAGTGTTACGGGGATTTTGATAATGGGAAGGGGTCCGAGTGGTAGCGGGCGGAGATTTCTGGCAAATTTCAGTGGGAAGAAAACAGGTAGTTTATTATAAACGTTTGATGGTTCCTTTATCATCGTCATCATCATCAGCCGCTAGACGTCCACTGCTGGACACAGGCCTCCTCCAAAGACGTCCACATCAATTGATATTGTGCCAGGCACTACGCGTCGTCGTTTGTAGAGGTTCATATTCCACCACGCTGGCCCAATACGGGTAAATGGAAGCCAGAGACTCGTTTGTTGATTAGCAGGGTGCACCGCTACCAGATGAAGATGGCTAGGGTCCTTTGAGATGTTAATTAACCATTAATTTAGTTTCACCACCAATATTACGCAAAAAATATACGGTTTAATCATTTCATAGAATTGATCTGTTTGATTAATATTGGGTGTAAGGGTTCCTGCAGAACAACTCACAGGACCCAAGGCAACCTCACCTGCTCGTGGTGAACCTTGCTAATCATCAAACGAGGTTCTGGCTCCCACCATCCCGCTTTGGGCCAGCGTGGTGAGAAATGACTCCAATCCGTCCATATGAATCCCTACCCGTTGAAGGGCTCTTTGGGGGAGAGTTATCCAACAATCGACGTCTATCTGATGATGATAAACATTTCAATGCTTTCAAAACCAAAATTACAATTTTTATATACCAAAACATCTAATAGTTATATAAATATTTAAAATTGTATCATTCGACTATTGGTATTTGTATTTTTTTTTTAAAATCTTTAGTATTGTTTGTGTATTATCTAAAGTTGTGCGCTACTTACGAGTCTAATTATCTCCTGTTCTACATAACGTGTTTGTACGCGTAATGATTGTGGTAAAATAACCAAAAAAAAAAAAAAAATTTAATGTATATTTATATATACCGAATAGTGAGTGTTACGAAAAACTGAATTATATAATATGTAACAAGTACAGAACTCTCTAAAATTAAACAAGTTTAGTTTTACACACGCCGCGACTTTAACTGCCGAGATATACTAGTATTATTATTAAGTATGATATGACAAGGAAGACCGGAAGTATCTCATTAGTGTAACTTCAAAACATGAATACTTATGTACCATTAAAATCGCTTTAAATGTTTTATTACAATTATTATTATTTACATACTTTTTTTGTTACATTAACCAAGTAGTAGCGGTGGAATAAAGAGTGAAGTTGGTGTTGGAGTAAAGGAAGAAAAGGACCAAGATTGGTCAATCCTAGTATCTCTTGCATATTCTCTTGTATGTCTTGCATATTCTGTCTCATAATATATAAAGTATTGTGTTTCATTGAAAAGCCTATAATTTATCATATCAACGGAATTATAATTTTTTTTTTGTTTAGTCTTCCACATTTGTTCTAGGACTTGCATAATAGGTCTACCCTTGGACTTGCTTGCTGGCAAGACTGCAGGATTAAGATCAATTTTACTCATCACCGTGGTGAAAGTACATTGAAAATCTTCCCAAAATATAAATTGCTGCTTAATTATAACATAGTATTAGCATATATGGTAACTAATACTGTTATCGTTTAGGTATACCATGAGAACGAACTGAAATACTAGACTTGTGTAAATAAATTTATTATTGACCTCCTGATTTGTATACGCTATTTCTTAACGCTAACTACTTCTCATCATCATCAGCCGATAGATATCCACTGCTGGACAGAGGCCTCCCCCAAAGATACCCACGTCGGTCGGGTAGGCATTTATAGGAGTGGATTTTGGACATTTCCCATCACACTGGCTCAATGCGAGTTGGTGGGAGCTAGAGCCTCGTTTGTTAATTAGCAGGGTGCATTAAGAGCTGGTGAAGTTGGCTTGGATCCCGTGAGTTGTTGTGCGGGATCCCTTATCCCTTCAACTTCTTCGCATTTCTGTAAAAAAACTATTCTCCTTTTATAGAAAAGACTATTCAATTCAACAATTACTGGTGGTAGGTCTCTGTTGCCCGAAACCGTATAGGTAGGTAGCACGGCAGCCCCTACTGCAGCTGACAAACTGTGTTCCGTTTTGAAGGGCGCAGTGTCTAGTGAATGGGGTAACGGTAAAGGCGACGTGTACCACGTGGTGCAATGTACACCATCCTAACTAGCGCGACATGGTTATAGGCAAGCGTATCACTTACCATCAGTGAACGTTTCATCGCTTCGTCTAACAAAAAATTTTTTTCATTTATAACACTCGCTATGATGAGGTGCTCTCTGTGATAATAGGTCCAGGACATAATTAGGCGACTTTTTTGTGTCCATTTAATATATAACACGCCTGTTTCCATTTTATCATCGTATTGGAAGAGCAAAGCTGAATCGTCCTCCTCTAATCGGAACAGTAATGTTTGAACACTAAATGTACGCAGTAGTGATGGTACAAGATATCATCCTCATCATCGTCAGCCGACAGGCGTCCATTGCTGGACATAGGCCTCCCACAGAGATCCTCACATTGATCGGTCCTGCGCTGCTCGTATCGCCGGGCAACAGGGTCCATCTTTCTTAAGGTTCACATGGGAAGACTTGGGGGGACTAGGTTGGTGGGAGAGTACAAGATAAATATATAATCAATTTCCTGATGTTATATGTATCCAAGATTTCGTTACGCCGTTTGATCACTTAGTCCTCGCAGCATACATCAATACATACATCATTCAGCTCACGGAACTTTTAAGTGCTCGTAATTCATCCGAAGCCGTCCACAACCAGCGTTCGCGTGCCATATTCATTTCAATGATCTGCGCCATACACAGCTTCACATTAACTGGAACAGAAAGACAGTTGATATGTAATATTGTCCACTTAGTAGTCAGGCTCTGCTGCTGAAGACTGTCTGGTAACTACCACCAAACATTACTACTGTTTGAAGCTACGCGATATCTGAAAGCGACCAGCACAAGTGGTTCCGTATGCATTTGTTCAACACATTTTTATGTTCTTATCACTTACTATCACGTAAAATCCTTTATCTCGTTGCTAAGTAGAATAAAAAAACAATTTGTTTACTTAACAGTAAGATAAATAATATATATGCATAAATTAAAAGTATGGCGAGATTAATGGACAATGAAGCTGTGGTCATCATAATTTTGGAATTTAATTTAAAATGGTCTGCGTTATTATTAGAATATATCCCTCGAGTCCCAACAGTGGGAATATTAAACGAATCGTTTATAGAATAGTATATAATGTATTATTATTGCGTTGATTCAAAACTTGTACTTGACGAAGTGCAAAGGGGTAAGACATTTTTCTTACTAACAATATATTAAGTTATTAACTTATTGCATTTAAATAATTAAAAACACTGGTTTTTTATATGAGAATAACGGGAAAATTGTGTTAAGTTTAATTGTAATCCACTCTTCACACGGAAGCTTTTCTTTGTTCGCGCGCAGTGTGCCGACTGATCTCACACGCGCTCTCACTCGAGAGGATCTCTTTGTGATGAAAATTTAATTACTCTCACCCACTTTCCATTATCAGAACAAAAACATCGCCGACTAACTCTCCAGGCGGTGTATATAACTTAGCAACAAGTCTTAATTACTTCTCTTTATTAATTCATCATCAGACGACAGACGTCCTCTGCTTGACGTAGGCTTCCCCAAAAAATCTCCACATTGTTAGTTGGAGTTTATTGAGGGTAATTGGGTCGTAACCCACCACGCTGGCCCTGCGCGGGTTGGTGGGTGGTCAGAGCCTCGGCTGTTATTTAGCAGGGTGCACCCCGTTAAGGTGAGGTTGACTGGGGCTCCATAAGATGTTGAGCGGAACCCCTTAGACCCTTTTACTATTTACTCGATAGATATTCTTTACTATTTACTTGAGGAGATTCCCAGAAACACTAAGGTCACCGACATAGCCTAAAAGATTGCTAGACATAAGTTGCAGTGGGCAGGGGATATTGCTGGAAGGACTGATGGCTGATGGAGCAGTGAGGTTCTCTAGTAGTGGTCGCGTACCAGTAGACGTAGTGCTGGAAGGCCCACCACAAGGTGAACCGACGCTCTGGTGAAGGTCGCAGGTAGCCGTTATATCCGGGCAGCTCTGAACCGATCGGTGTAGAGATGACTGACGACGGTCATGATGATGCTATTTACTTAATGCAGATTTAAAATTTTCATCAGGATATATAAACAGGAGATTATCTATTCGAAGTAATTTATTTTTATTTTGCGTAATTTTTTTTTTTTTCATAATATCGATATTAATAATTATTAGTTTTTTTTTTATTTTGTATACTTGAAATTTGTGCCCAAAAAAATTAGAGGAGCAAATCGGTTGTTCTCATGACGGTCGTAATAAAATACTTGAATTTTTAAAGCAAGCAAACTTACATAAGCTTGATCTAGTTAGCCTTGAAGAATCAGTTCAGCATACTTCACATGGTTTACACCTTGAGTCTGCTTCGTTGTTCAATTATGGTAAGCCACTTCCATCAGATCGACATTCCCGCACGAAGTGTCGGGTTCGAACTCGACACTTATAGGCAGCGGCGCATAATTAAGTTACGCACATTCTGGGCACGCGACATTCGTCTTTATGTTAAACTGATTAAAAGTCATTTTAGCATATATTAATAATTAACTATATAATACCCTTTAAATAACCTTTGTTTACTTTATGTTTTAAACATTAAAATTTTGATAATTTAAGTTCTACTTCTTCCGGTGGTAGATTATATGTCTTAACATTAATGTGAAGATATTTGAATTTTTCTAAGGTCACACCTACATAACAGGCCCTCCTTACTAACTTGTACATTTCAATAGCTTAAGTTACATCCATGACGTAACGGCTAACCTCTAGCACCGCTTGTTATCACTGGTAGCTTCAATTCTAAAACTACTTATCTCTCTTATTTTGTGACTTACAATCCCAAGTATAAAGAGCGAATGTGCTTCACCATCTTCAAACGAATTATCATGTACCCTCATGTGAAATGGAGATTAAGTGTTAACTTAGCAACTGTAGGATAAAAAAATAACTACAGCTCTGTTCAGTTCTTTAGAAGGACGCTCTAGAAACTAAACAGTATTTTAGAATGCAAATAATGTACTAATAGAAAGAATCGTTGCTGTAATACCTATCTAGATAGCCTGTATAGCTACTATTAAAGAACGTCCTAATAGATAAAAGTTCATCAAGATATTCTTCAGATATATATATGTATAAGGTAATGGTATATTGGCCTATGTCCAGCAGTGGATGTCTATCGGCTGATGATGATGATGATGGTAATTCTTTGTATATAATAATTTTGTTATTGAATGAAAGGACAAACAAATATCGCTTAAAGTTACTTCACTGACATCATCATCATCAGCCGATTGATATCCACCGCTGGACATAAGCCTCCCCCAAAGATAAACACATATTCTGTATGGCATACGGCACCGCTGGTCACCAGGGGCTGTCGTATGTAGAGGTTCGCGTGGGGGGATTTGGGCCATATCCTAACACGCGGGCCCAATGCGGCTTGGTGGGATCCAGAGCTTCGTTTGTTGATCAGCAGAGTGCACCACAAGCAGGTAAGGCTGGCTTCAACTAAGCAACGAAACGAAACGTTCCTATGATGGGAATACCTTTTCTCATAACAAAATGTTCCTAGTTAAGATGATATACACAGCAACGATTTACGCTTTTCGCTTTCCACGGTAATTTATCTAACTACAAACACCCTTCAAACCGGTACACAGTAATATTTGCATACTGTTTGGCGGCAGAAATAGGAGCTGCGATCGTTACCTATCCAGACGGTCTCCAGCGATAGACTTACCACCAGTAAAACCTGGTACCTAACATCCTTAATCTAACCGATGATAATGATGGATATAGTAAGTAAAATATTTAACCGTTAGTTATGTGTCTACACTGAATTTTTAACCTTTACCTTTAAACAGTTAGTATCTGTTGCGACTGAATACTTTCACGTATATACGCAACCGACATTTTGATTGCATGGCTTTGTTTCGTTGGCACTAAGTGTAATATTTTTTTTTTTTATACTAACGGCACTTAAAGTGGCACGGAGTAACATAGCGCCGCTAATTCCTTTAAATATTTCTCAGTGATATTTCAGGCTTGTAACGATGTTTACAGTGTGACCGCTCCATGTATTTATTGTTTATTCGGACGGTATACATATGTATTTTTTTTATATACAACGGCCTGTCAAAATGTTGAGAGACACCGTGCTGTTGATGGTGGTGCGAGCTTGTTCAGGTATTATGACGCAATAGCGGTGACCACTGAAACACTGGTGGTAGGTCTCTGTTACCGGATATCGTCTAAGCACCACGTCAAATTTTATCACTTCTGCCAAACAGTAATGTGCAAGCAATGCTATGTTTTAGTCTGTTGGACGTTGTTACCAATGAGATTACTGGGGTAACGAGACAAAATTCCTAGAAAACGTGCACCAGGTAGACAGCGCAAGAAATGGTTTGAAGACATAAAGGAATGGACCGGGTTAAAACACCATCGGTTAAAAGAAATAGCTGAGAATCGAATTGGTTTTCTCAAACTGATCGCCAAACTTGAGTTTAAAGAGAGCACCTAATAAATCTTCAGACACAACATTTGAGACGAAAAGATGCTGTGTAGACTCTCGGACTGAAACGTAGTCTAAAGAACGCTGAATTTACACTATAGTACCTACATATATGATCAAATGTGGAAAACCTCCACCACCACACTAACTCTGCAATGTACAGATCCTAACTGAACCGGATATATCCATACTATCCTAAAACTTTTTTTTTATTTACGAACATTTATAACCGGTGTGTTCTGTAATAGAGTTTTGCCGCTTAAGTAATTCGCGCGGCGACATTATGTTTTCGTTAAGTTAGTACCAAATTAGTGCCTATTCTGTTTTGTATAGGTACAAGTTTCTCTCCAAGTTATGTAAATGTAAGAAGCCTACTGAAACCGCGGATTTGTAAGAAAACGCTCTCGGTTACTTTCACTAGTGAGTTAGTTTTTTTTTTTTTCATTCTAATTTCACCATAATAGATGAACTACCACATTTAGACCTCAACAAATAAATGGCTTCGGTGAGAAAGAGAGAGACGCAGGCAGAAATTACGAGATGTGTGAGAGTTTTTGTTTTATTTCTCATTACCAAGATCTTAACAAAACTCTATTTTTACTCTTATTTTTTTTTTTAAATATCTTAGTATAATATCACCGCAAACTCAGTGTTTAACTTTTGCTCGGTTCTTGCTGGACGGAGATGATCTAGGGCTTTCTTTTATTGTCAATAGGAAATAGTTTATTATAGTTTATTAGTTTATAATAAAACCTTTACGGAGAATTTTTATTAAATTTGTCATATCTATTCTTTTTTAACTCTACAAAGTGACGAGCGGATATTTCACGCGATGGTAAGTGATACTCATAACCACAAAGCACTAATTATAATGGTACACATAGCATCACATTGAGATATAAAATTGTAAGTCTCCTTACCTCAATAATTACAACAGCTACAGAGTCCTTCGAACCGGAGCACAGCAATGTTTGCTATAATTTCAACCGTAGTTTAAATCAACAGTTAATAAAATAATACACATAAAAAAAAAACTTTAACAATTTGTGGATTCCCATTCGTACCAGTCTAGTACAAAAGTTTGTACTTAGAGAGGGTTCCATACAAAACGCGAAGGTTCATTATTTGCGAGGGTCAACCACCCTCCCTCAATGATTTTCTTCTTTTCATGTAACACGCTTTTGAACTTGGCGAGTTATTTAAGTGCTCAATTAGTACGGTGGTTAAGAGGCGTTCATACTTGTTCGATGTGGGACTGAATATTCTGGTGGTAGGTCTCTGTTGCTGGAGATCGTCTAGAAAGTAGGAAGTGTCCAAACATTACTGTGTTTGGGGAGCGCTGTGACTAGTGAAATTACTGGAGTAACGAGACTTAGTATCCTATGTCTCAAGTGTATACCATCCTAACTAGCGCGATGTTGCTATGAGCAGATGTGTCATACAGGGTCGAAGGTTTCCATCATCAACAAATTATAGTCGTAAAGAGCCGGTGTTAAGTATCTCACTTCTGCCGGAGATAACTTAAGTGAGCGTTTGAACTTAACGATGCTCTTGTTTGAGGGTGCTGTATCTGGTGAAGTTATGTTTACGAGCATCAGAATAAATATCTTTGTGGGAAACCACTGGATGCGAGCAACGCGAGACCGATCGATGTGGAGCTCTTTGGGGGAGGCCTATATCCACCAGTATCTGTCTATCGGTTTATGATGATGATGATGTATCTTTTCCAGGACCACATTGTTACTTACAAGCGATTTACTTACTAAGTTTCATTTTCATGAACCTAGCGACGAGACGAGCGCGACGTTATTGATAGTAAGTGATATTCCTGCCCATAATTTGGAATTGGGTCTTAGCCCACCCCGCTGGCCCAGTGCGGGTTGGCGGGTGGTCACAGCCTCATATGTTATTCATCAGGACGTACCGTATGCAGGTGAGTTTGACTTAGGCTCCCTCGGATGTTTGGTAGAACCTCTAACACCCGACCTTAACCATTATAAGCAAAAAACTGAGATTTACTTGGCGACATCTGTTTACTGTCATCAATAACACAATGGATGCGAAAGTAGAGGAAAAACAGAGGATCATTCGAGAGCTCAGCAGACTGAACTACTTCTCATTGACTACAGTTAACTAACATTGAGATTAATGAAGCTATATTACTTACCAAATATGGAGTAAGAAACTCTTATCGTTATTGAATAACTGTGTCATCATCATCATCAGCCAACAGACGTCCACTGCTGGACATAAACCCAAAGATCTCTATATATAATCGACATGGCTTCCGGTACCGCCGGCCACTAGAGGCCGTCGTTTGTAGGGGTGCATATGGAGGAATTAGGGCCATTTCCCACCACGTTGGCCCTATGCGGGTTGGTGGGAGCCAGAGCCTTGATTGTTGACTAGTAGGTTACACCACCAGCAGGTGAAGTTGGCTTGGGTCTCATGAGTTGTTGTGCAGGACCCCTTACACCTGTCAGTAACAAGAACAACTGTGTAAACTTATGTAATTGTGACTAAATAATGACAAACAAGAGCTTGTATTTTCAAGACTTTAAGACATCCAAATATGATATTAACAGATTTTATATAGAGATCTAATAATTTTTTTAATAGTTTAAACAAATCTGATATAAAATATACGTAAAATTACAGATGTTTAGATTCTGATAATATATTAAATAAATCAAAAAGCTTTACTGAACCACGTATAAACTAACTAAAACGTACAGTTTAAGTAATTTATGCTATTTTTAGATAAAATAACATCCGCTAAAGATAGAAAAGTTCAACATAAAGTTCAAAACAAACATATCGCAGTTAAATTACTTTTACTTGACGAAAATAGATTACGGACGCTCGCCAAGCTTACGAGTCACCTGTTTCGTATTAAAAGGTCAATTACGACAGAAAAAAAGGAACTCGTTAGACAGAGACGAAAAGCTGTCACCAGGTCAGCCCCAGGGGCATTATGGATCGATATGTGGGGCTGTTTGTCTAGGGTGTATTGCCAGTGCGAGGGTTACATGTTTATTTCTAGTTAAGGGCGACTCGTGCTTCCACCGCGACTGTCGAACGCAGACCTGTCTGTTGTTTAATATATATAAAGTTAGTTACACACCGTTCAAAAAAGAGGGTATTATTTAACGCATACCTTTTTTTTATTAGAAGTGACGAGATGAGCAAGACGTTCACCTGATGGTAAGTGATTTGCATCACATTGCACTCTTCGCCTTGAGACGTAAGATTGGTGGTAGATCTCTATTGCCGGAGACCGTCTAGGAGAGTACTGTCACAGCGCCTTTTCCAACAGACAAACAGTACTGTGTTCCGGTTCGAAGGGAGCTATAACTAAAGTAATTACTGAGAGATTCAACACCTTATGTCTAAGGCGACGAGCGCAATATGGTGCTGTGTATACCATTGTAACTGTCGCCACGTTGTTATGGGCAGGCGTATCATTTTCCTTCGAGTGAAAGTCACGCTCGTCTCATCGGTTAATTGAATAAAAAAAAAATAAGATATTTACTCGCGTTACACCAGTGGTTTTACTATCTACAGCGCCCTTCAAACCGGAACACAGCAATGTTTGCACAGTACTGTTTGTTGGTTGCAATAGAACAGCGACTGTACCTACCTACGGTCTCCGGCAACAAAGACCTACCACCTGTATATATACATATGTCACACAGTATATCTTAGATCACAAATAGATAAGTCGATATTGATTTATTTTTTATTAATGGCAACACTGTTAAGGTTTTAAATTAAAAAATAAATAAATTTAATCGATTGAAGGTCGACCGCCATTTTGAATGACATTTAAAAGATATTTGTTTCTATTGAGTTTTATAACATTATTGGACATAGCTACGGACGCTGTTATACATATATCTATATATATATATATACGTAAATATTTATATATATAAAGAAAATCGGATTTGTTTGTTCGGCGATCACGTAAAAACTAGTGACCATATCAACAAGGGTACATGAGCATTCGACGCAGAATCATTTGTAGATTACATATTAGATAATAGGTTATTTATTACTAAATAATTTTTTTGTAAACAATTTTATTTGGTATTATTTATGCGGTTGCTATAGTAACGGTTGCTGTAGAAAGTCATTTGCGGTTGCTTTCAAAGGAATGTTTTAAACAAAATTTAAGTCTAATTTTATATTAGGGCACGTAAAGCGGGTGAGGAACAACTAGTTTATATACGATCAGCCGATATACGTCCACCGGTGGACATTGGAGCGAAAGATCTTCACATCGATCGGTTTCCCACAACCTCCACCAGTTCGTTGACGGTCTCCTAGTACCGCCGGGCAATAGGAGGCTCGTTTGTTGATTAGCATCGTGCACCACGAGCAGACGAGGTGGATTTGGGTCCCGTGAGCCGTTGTGCGGGACCCCTTATATCTGATACTCATAGTTTATTATGAACTTGTTATCAAGTGAACTTGCGTAACACGTTTTAAGATTTTCTAAAAACACGCTTCCAATAATCAAATGAACAGGTTCTGGCGCGTACGTAATTTGCATTTTTATATATACATCTAAACACGGAGCTGTTTGTTAGAAATTTTACTTAATTATTTAAATATATACTACAACTTCAACAATATCTTTCTCTTGTACATATTTATATGTTTAATTTCAATGTTATTATTCAAAGAATAGAATATTTACACTGCTAGTAGATCTCTGTTGCCGGAGGCCGTCTAGGTACCACCGCAGCTCCTGTTGCGGTCGACAAACAGTACTGTGCAAACTTTAATGTCTTCCGGTTTAGAGGATACTGTAACTAGAGTAATTACTGGGGTAACGGAAGAACATCTTATGTCTCAAGGCGACGAGCGCTAATGTGTGTCGTATACCGTCTAAACTAGCACCGTGTTATGAGCAGGCGTATTGCTTACCATAAGGTGATTGTTCTGCTTGTCTGATCGCATCCTTAGATAAAAAAAAATCAGTTTTTTTTTCACTTATCAAGCATTATATATATTTATACAATTTTACATAACATATACGTATTAAGACGAGCGTAATATATGCAATGTATATTATTGTAACTAGCGGAACGTTAATATGGGAAGGCGCATAATTTGTCATCAGTTGAACGTCTTTCTCGTTTTATTGCTCTATCGAATAAAAAAAACTGTAAATCCCTTAGGCGCAAGTTAGGATGTTTACACATCAGCACATTGTGTTCGTACCGTTGAGATACAGTACACATATAATACTATTACCCCCACCACATTCACACCGTAATGTTTTCATACTTCACTTTCAGCAAGAGAGGTCTACATAGATCAGAATTAGCGTAGTAAATGAAACATTACTTAATTTACTGTCTAGTAGTATAACGAAATCTCTTGTGTTATCATTGCTGACACTATATATTCTGATAAGACGGACCGCCTTCCGACATTCCGGTAACAAGTAGTAATGTCTTATCTTACTTCAAATTTGCTCGTCCCGTTTTACTTAATCTATATTCCTATCGTACTATGGAGGCAGTAAAATTATTCTACGTACTTCAGCTTATTCTTTATAGAAATTGATGCAGGTCACCGTCCGATTAAGTAAAGAAAGAAAGAAGAAAGAAAACATCACATAGTTTAAGGCGAGAGTATCCTTCACCATCATCTTTACCTGCTCGTATCGTCAATAATATAAAAAATTTAATGGAATACCGTACATAACTGAATAATATCACATTTAACACACATGCACATATATAGCTACAGCGTCTTTCAAACCAGAATAAGGTGACTTTTGCAATTTTGATGGCAGTTACTATTAAATATTACTATGGACTTCAATTTAAGCCTTTCATTGCCTTTGATGAAATTAAATCTTCGAAAGTTATTATGACATACGAACAAATAACACCATAAATTTAGTGAAAATAATAACAACTTAAACTTGGTAATAACTTGAACTGTACGTATTAGATTACATAAGTCAACATTAGATTAGATATAACTCCCGCGGTGTCCGCGAACTGGTTTAAAGAACTTTTGCTTGTTATCAATGTTCGCTACGATTTAATCATGGTGATGATAACATGGAACCAATTTGTGATCTTTATATGATGCAGGATATACAGGAAATAATATGTATAAGAGATGGCCAGAGATTCATGGACTCATCACAAGATCTCCAACACCTAACAACGTGAACACTAGATTGTAGAGATGTTGCTTCCATTTAGAGATCAGCTAAGAATGAATTTTACGAAATTCCTTCCCCAAAGGGGCGAGGGTGTTGCGGCCAGCACAGCTAGCAGGAACAGCTTGTTTTTAATAAAGAACACAAGCCAACCTCACCTGCTCGTAATGCATCCTGCTAATCAACAAACGATGCTCTGACTCCCATCAACTCGCATTGGGCAAGCGTGGTGAGAAATGGCCCAAATCCCACCATATCAACCTCTAAAAACGACGGCCCCCCAGTGCCCAGCGATGTGGGCAGTGCAGCACAGATCGATGTAGGAATCTTTGGGGAAGGCCTATGTCCAGCAGTGGACGTCTGTCGACTGATGATAATGATGATGAATTCTTGGTTTACATTTATTCATAAGATCATATTAAATAGAAACACCTTAAGTAGAAAGCTCTTGCTTCTATCCACTTAATTATATTTTTTTTTATTTACACTACATCATCAGCCGATAGACGTCCACTGCTGGAGATAGGCCTCCCACAAATATCCCCACATTGATCGATGCGCCGCAGCATCCCCAGGCACCAGAAGCCATAGTTTCTAGGAGTTTCTTATGGCGGGATTTGAGCCATTTCTAACCACGATGGCCCAATGCGATTTGGTGGGAGCCAGAGCCTCGTTTGTTGATTAGCAGGGTGCACCACGAGCAGGTGAAGGTTAAGGGTAGAGTTGTTGTGCGGGAACTCTCACACTTCAGTATGGATTATTGGCATTGCTACTGTAACTATTAAATTTATCTAGACTCTATGTATCACTGTCTAACATTTTAATTGGAAATATATTTAACGATATTTGAAACTAATATATCATTAGTTCACTTAATTTTAATGAAGAGCTAATTAAAATTAAGTGAACTGATGATAAGCGACACCTGCTCATAACATCGTGGTGCTAGTTACGACAATACAGACATCACCACACTGTACTCGTCGTTTTCAAAAAATATAAAATGTTATGTTACCCCAGTAATTTCACTAGCTACTGCGTCCTTCAAACAGGAACACAGTAACGTTTGTACACTACTCTGGTGGCAAGAATAGGAGCTCCGATGGTACCTATGTAGATGGTCTCCGATAACACAAGACTAAAACTATGATGAAACAGATATGTTTGGTGTTATTAGCCTTAGTAATTCTACTGGCCACAGCGCCCTTCAAACCCGAAATACAGTTTAAGCTGTTAAGTTATAAATCAATGTTGTAGTTATAATCTTATTATTTAAATAATAAGTGAGAAAAAGAAGTGAAAAGAGTCTAGGAGTTTCGCGGGCCTTGAGGGTGGGGGCCCTTATCGCTCAACAACCGAACCTGAATGGGACAGCGTATAGCTCAGCGATGGTGCTTAGGAGACTTAAGCTCCTCCTCAGAGACGTGTTCACACAAAGTGTAGAGAGGCGCCGGTGCGTTCTATGAGAGGTCCCGGAGCCTCTCCGATTGCGCTGCTGCAGAGCACCGAGAGGTTTTTAGCGAGTAAGAATCTCACAAAACTGACTCCATCCCAGACGCAGGATATCTTTCGAAGATTTCCCCCAGGACGCAGGCTAATTATTAATGTTATCAGACCCTTCTTTTTGCCGTGGTTAAGAAGTAGAAACCGCTAATATAGTTATCAGGTAAACATCAGCTCACTACCGCGGAATATTGATCAGGTCATAAGTACGGATTAGTGACCCACTATTCCTTTCACGAATAAGAAAGTACTTGCCCACTTAACAGATTGTTAGTAGACAAGTTGAAGGCAAGTCACGCCGTGTCTGATCTGATCCGTCCAAGTTTTGGACAAAGCCGGATATGCTTCTACCGTGGGATTTAATTTATTATCTTAATCCAAACTACATTTCCTTGTTAGTAGTTACCTATTCTTCGCTTTCGTGTACTTCATGACTGATGGTCGTGATTATCCTGAAATGGTCTTATTGAGGCGTCAACCAGCTGTCTCCACACAGGTCTGTTCTCGGCACGGCTTGTTCTAGCAACACTGAAATTTCAGCCTTTTTTTATTTGAATGTTAAAGGACTAAGTAGTCAAGCATGCTCGTCCAGTACACTTTGACTACTTTAAAGGATATGAAGAGAATAAAATATGGGAGTGATCATCCAAATTGAACAACCCATCACACATCACAGTCACGGAATCGAACCGGCGACTGCACATGGTATGAGACAAGCGGTCAACTGCTAAACAATGAGTAGTGGTGGTAGGTTGCTGTTGCCGGAGACCGTCTAGTTGGGTACTACCAGTTTGAAGGACGCTGTAGCTAGTGTAATTACTGAGGTAACGAGACTCAACATCTCATGACTCAGGTGACGAGCGTAATATGATGTAGTGTATAACATCCTAACTAGCGCCACGTTATTACGGGCGGGTGTATCACTTAACATAAAGTGAATGTGCCGCTAGTCTCGTCGCTTAATTACATAAAAAAAAATTGTTTTGTATGACAATATTATGTAACCAAGAAATATGCAAGCACAATTTGTATTAAAAACTAGGCATCTACATTACAACTAGTTTTTGCCGGTTTATACTAATCCATAAATGTATTCGAGTCGCCGTACACTGCGCCGTCCAGAATTAAAATGGAGTGATGCTCGACACCTGGAAGTAAGTGTAATTAATGGAATCCTAATAAATATGTATATAGCCTTTATCACAGAATCGTGAAGATTTTGTTAAATTAAAAGCCAATCCGAAAATAGCGATGCATAAAATAATATGGCGTACAAAACATTTTGAACTTTAACAGCGAGGTGTAAGGTTGATGTTTCACCGGAAGCGGTTCTCATTAATATCTTCCCCATCGAAACCACAAACAACAAAAGAAGTCTTATAACATTTTTGGATTATAGCTAATAATGTTATTTGATAAAATATTATACTAGTACGCTTTCCGCTTCTAACTTAATTTATTTATTTATTATATGAAGGAACGAGACCTGATGGTAAGTGACACGAACGACGTCGCGCTAGTTAAGATGTTATACACTGCACCATATTACGCTCATCGCCTTGAGACATAGGATGTTGTCTCATTACCCCAGTAATTTCACTAGCTACAACTCTCTTCAATCCGGAACATGGTAATGTTTGCAGACGACTGTTAGGCGGCAGAAATAGGAGCTGCGATAGTACTTAACCAGGCAACAGACCTATCACCAATAAAAGGCAAAAGTCAAGTTCATCCGGTCGCTTGATCATTAGCCGATAGACGTACTTTGCTGGATGTAGGCTTCTTCCAAAGATCTCCACATTGATCTGTCCTACTCGGCCCGCATCCAGCGGCTTCCCGCGACCTTCGTTTCAAGGGTTTCATATGAGGGGATTTGAGCCATTTCCCACCACGCTGATTCAATGCAGGTTCGTGGGAACCAGAGTCTCATTCACTGATCAGCACGATGCAACACGAGTAGGTGAGGTTGGCTTGAGACCTGTGAGTTGTTCACTTAGCCGCACTGCATTATTTTTCCCTAGAAGTTTCTCAGCCACAGAAAGCTTTCGCCAGTAGATTATTTACCTGAAGATACTTATGATCCTGCTACTGGTACCGAGACTTCCAGCATCTTCCTTTAAAGAATCTTTATTTTTGACTTCATTTATCAAAAGTAACTCTGTTATGCCTGTTCGAGTTTAATATAGATTATTTTTGGGATAAGTAAAAAGTTTAACTAACTTACCTGATGTTTTATATAACTACTTAACTTTGTTGATGGGAGATGAGAGATGGAGTACTTCATGTTAACAGTTGTAAAAGATTTTTTATTTCTATTTAATAGTAATGATGATAGCAATAATTAAAGCTGATAATAAATCTTAACAAGACTCGCTGCTTATGGAATTTAGATCATCATTATCATTGTGTTTACATCCTGTATTTATATATGTATATATATTTGTATATATATAAGAGATTTCCTCTTATATAGGGACATAATACGATACCTCTGGAACTATATAGCTTAGAGCCTAGATTTGGTTGCAATATTCCTTTTAGGGTTACCGCCGTAAAGGCAATCATTAGTAAAGCCGTTTACTATCGAAGTTGTGATGGCCCAGTTTGTATTTGTGTTTGCGGATTCGATCCCATTGAGCTCGTGTTTCCGATGAAGGAAAACACCTTAAGGAAACCAAGTTTAACCATAACAGCTATATTGGACATGTGATATAGCTATATCATTCATTTCTGATTATATAACATGTCCACTAATAAATGATGCATAGATAAAGGCAGTTGGTTTTCTTTTTGTCAGAGAAGGCACCGGATATTAGCAGTTGGAACATTATGAAGGCTTTTTTTTTACTAGGATTAGGCTATACAGGTCAGACATGACGCATTCATCGGCTCCGACGTTTTCACTTTTACGCGTCCTCGCCGCGTAATACGCTGATAAATAATACGCATGCGCACTAACGGCTCGCGCATTTACATTTTATGAACGCTCATTTGTTCTGTTCTCGTACATAGTGGAAACGCCGAAGAGTCCTGGACGCGCGGGCGACGGAAACGATGCTGGTTGAGTTTTAAACGTAGCATACACAAATTTATCGCATATCCTAAAAGAAATATTGTAATTTCTTTAGGAAGTAGTTCATCAAGCAAATCTTATTCTGTTAATGTTATATTATGAAGTCGAAGCTTTTATGTTGTAGACACCGGAAATTAGATTACATTGCAATATATTGTCATCGCTTAAAGGGTAAGATTTTTATGATAGGCCTAGACTAGGTTTTTTGTTTTTTTTGCGGGTTTCTCCGGACATTTGTGGATTTAAGCTTCATTCCTTTCTTTATTTACAATTCTGATTTCTTCCTCATTCTCTTCTTCTCTTATGCCGTTATCGTCCATTCTTATTTCCCTCATCTGTTCTCCATTCTATTTCCTTCTATCGTTCCCTTAAATGAGTTTGACACACATAGAGCCTTATTTCTATCTAATACATTTCTTTTCTGTTTTCTTATCCTATACATTCTTGTCTTACATTTAATTTTTTACATATATCTACACTTATTTATAGGAAGGGTGGGCAAACGAGCGAACAGTTCATCTGATGGAAAGTGTTCACTGACGCCCATGGACAGTCGCAAAACCAGAGGAGTCGCGGCTGCATTGCCGACCCTTAAGAGAATAGTACGCTCTCTTCTTGAAGGCCCTCATGTCGTATACCGCTGGTGACAACTAATTCTACAATATGGTAGTGAGCGGTGAAAAGTTGCGCTTGAAACGCACAGGGGAGGATCGCCAGTCTTCCAGATGGCGAGGATTAATACTATGATTACCGAATCACCGCCGTTCATTGTATTAATTATCTCGTATTTAATAAATAAAATTTAAAATAAACTCAATTACAATAAATAAACAAAAATTAATTATTTTTCGGAAAAGATCTTTAAAGTTTTTATATAAAATTTACTAATACCGTCAAAATCTAAGTCCACCAACTCACTGCAACTGTCGTCGATAGCTTATTGGTTTGTTGCATAGCAGTGAAGTGGCAGCCAGTGGAGTGAAGTTGCCGCGGAAATACAATAGTCCATATACACTGACACCGTGCATGCAATTATCATTGTTAAATTCAATTAACATAACAATTAAACATTGATAATAATTAGATTTTATTGTAAAACAGCTGTTCATATACACACATACATTTTCACTGATTTCCACAACAAATAATACTAGAACAGATGTTAATTCTGTTGACTGCCGGCCATTTACTATATATATATAAAGGTAAATAAGTACGGAATCTATACAATGATCGATAAAATATCTTCACCAGTTTCCATTAAATATTTAAGAGTACCTATTCAGTTCTTTCTCGTCGGTGTACCGCTGAATCATTCAGCCAGTCGCCCGTTAAAAATCGTCTTTTCAATGGTCCTATAAACTTTTTGTCCACCACCATCTCACGGCTCCGTCGGGTCAACGACCATGCTCGTGCAAACTGAAGGTTCCTAGAAGCTTTTAATGCTATCATATTTAGTACATGGATGATAATCTTCTATAGTTAATATTCATTTTAATGGAAACACTCAACAAAAATATTGTAACGGAATTGGTTTAGCCGATTTGTAATCACTTAGCCGTTGACCATAAGTGTTAAATGATATGATCCATGGATGGAGAAGAAAGCTCAGAAATGTGCTTCCATATGTCAATGAAACGATAAAGAGTTCGCATGTGAATGCCATCAATTGTACCTTTACATTTTTTTTTTCGACGAGACGAGCGGGACGGTCACCTGATAATAAGTGATGCGCCTACCCATAACAACGTGGCGCTAGTTGGCAGCAGGAATAGGAGCTGCGGTGGTAACTACCTAGACTGTCTCCGGTAACAGAGATTTTTTTTGTGTTTTCATCATCATGATCATCATCAGCTGATGGACGTTCACCGCTGCACATAAGCCTACCCCAACGATCTCCACATACAGTCAGTATAGGCTCCGTTGCCGCTGTGCACTAGGGAATGTTGTATGTTAGGGTTCATATACAGGGATTTGGGCTATTTCCCACCACGCTGGCTCAATACGGGTTGGGTGGCACCAGAGCCTCGTTTGTTGATTAGCAGGGTGCACCACCAGCATGTGCGGTTGGCTTGGGTCCCGTGAGTTGTGCGGGATCTCTTACATCCGGGCAAGCTTGTCTGCCTCTGCCTTCGCGGGAACAAGGACGGGTTATATCGGAATTGCACCAACTAAAACCCTCACGATATTCCACCCATGTTACCGCCGCTTTACTGCGGTGCTTACTACCACATAGTATATGAAACGTTACATAAAAGAAATACTAGTTACTTCATACTAGGTTTTTTTTTTTAACTGAAATAAATTAACGCGAAGTTTCGTTATACACTCTGCTCCACTGAACCTCTACACCGCATCTAATAGTTTATTGATTTATTCCAATTAAAAGCATTGAGTAATCAATTTTTTTTTTTTCCTTTCATTTTACGCTCTATTTCAAAGATCGCTTTTAATCTCGTGGACGCTGTGCAAATACTGGTATTAGGTAATAAATTGTAAACCAAAACCTAGTACTTTAGAATTAAATATACAATACAGTGGTTTCATACTATCCGTACTCGTCTCATAGTACAAAGTGTACATATATATATATATATATATATATATATATATATATATATATATATATTTGTACTCACGGGACCCCAGCCAACGTCACTGGCTCGTAGTACACCCTACTGATCAACAAACGAGGCTCTGGATCCCACCAACCAGCATTAGGCCAGTGTGGTAGGAAAGTGCTTAAATTCCCCCGTATCATCATCAGCCGATAGACGTCCACTTCTAGACATAGGCCTCCCCCAATGATCTCATCGATCGATCCTGCATTGCCCGCATCCAGATGCTTCACGCAACCTACATAATCTTTGGAAGGCCTGTGTCCAGCAGTGGACTTCTATCGGCTGACGATGATGATAACGAGAAAATTTGTTAAGACGATACCATTAATAAGATTTTTTCGGTTACTGGTGGTAAGTCTTTTACCGGAGACCATCTAGGTACCACCGCAACGCCTATTGCAGCCGACGAACATTACCGTATTCCGGTTTGAAGAGCGTCGTAGTTATTACGAGGGTAATGAGACTCAACAGTTTGTTCCATGGGGACGAGTACAATTTTGTGCAGTGCTATCCTAACTAGCGGCAGGTTGTTATGGGCAGCCGTATCACTTACCATCAGGTGAACGTCCCGCTCATCTCATCGCTTAGTTACATAAAAAAAAAACTATAGTAGTGACTATTTATATATTTTATGTGTATGTGCTTAACCCCTACCTACAGCTTGGATATCTAGGTTAAACTTATCAGGTACACGTAAAGGTCTCATGAGGAAGATAACGCAGTAAACTGTGAAGACTGGGAGTAATAACTCCGAGCAGTTCTACTGTATTTTTTTTTAAATATTAATGTAATTCTTTTTTGTTACAGGTAACAGTTCACGAGTTAGTAACAACGACTGTTCTACAAATAAGACTGTGTTGGAATATGCAGAGATTCGTTGACTCATCACGAGATCTTTAAAACTATGAGATGTAAACACTCAAAATTTGGTAAGAGATATTGTTTGTGCCATTTAGAGGTCCGACTAACCCGCATTGGGACAGCGTGGTAGGTAATAGCCCAAATCCTCTCCTATGAACCCCTACAAGCGACGGCTCCTGGTGCCCGGCTTTGTGGGCAGCGCGGGGTCGATCGACGTGGGAATCTTTGGAGGTTTATGTCCAACTGTGGACGTCTATCGGCTGATGATGATGATTTAGAGATCAGCTAGGAATCGATTCTACAAAATTTCTCCCTTTAATGGGAGTTGCAGGGTTGCTACAACCAGCACAGGGCGGGGAACAGCTAATTACTACGTATAAGTAGCTTTAAATTTTCTAAAATAGTAGTAAGTATATTTTATTAATTTCTTTTAGTGTACTAAATTAAAATACGTATTTAGTTAAGTGTTTGGACTTATTTTTGATGTCCTTAAAGTTTTCTTCAAAAGTGTAATAAAGGGGATGTACGAATTAATCCCACGAACCCGCATTGGGCCAGCGTTTTGGGATATGACTTAAATTCCCCCATATGAATCCCTATCCGATCGAAGTGGGAATCTTTGAGGGTGGCCTATGTTCAGTGGGGGTCCATCGGCTGATGATGATGATGAATTATATATGTCATAATGTAAAACGTTATCGCTTACTGAAAATAATGTTATAAATCATTGCTGATTTAACTTCGCTTTTAAAAAAGCGTAAATAATTATATAAACCTAACAACCGGTAACTGCCGGTTACAGGGTTAACGGCGTTTCGCGTTACACCGTATCACGTCAAACTGAGTGTTTCTCTACGGCTGAAACATTAGCGATTTCACGCGGATCGGTTGCGGTGTTAAACAACAGATAGATTTATTGAACATTGCGATGTTTACGGCGTTGCTAAAGTTTATAACAAATGTTTACTGTGAATTAGTAAAGTGTGAAATTGGTTCAAATCTCACGACATGGTCAGCAGTGGCATTTTAATTTTATTGAAAGTGGATACCACATCCACGTGCGACATGGGCGTGGTATAAACGAAATATAATACAATGAAATGTACCCTGGGGTGTAATGGGTTCCGCACAACTCACGGGATCAAAGCCAACCTCACCAGAAGAGGCCTTACCTCCCACCCAACCAGCATTGAGCCAGCGTGGTGAGAAATAGCCTAAATTCCGTCATATGTACCTTTACAAACGACTGAAGGTCGCGAGCAGAGCAGGACCGATTGATGCGGGGATCTTTCAGGGTAGGCACACGTCCAGCGGTAGACGTCCATTGGCTGGTGACGATGATGATAAATACATTCCATTTTAAACAGCTTATATAATATTTTTATGATATTCGCACAGCAATATTAGGTTTTATGGCCCTATCAATCATTTTAAAAGTATACTAACTCGCCGCCAACTTCTTTTCCTTACGTTTTATTTCATTCGCGAAAGTCGTAGCAAACACACGAAATGAAAAACAGACTGAAATATAAAAAAAAATTTTCTAGCAAATCCTGTTTATTTATCTCATTCGTAATTTATCGCTAGATTACTATTATTTGATTGACGAATGATACATTTTGTAAACATCACGTAAAATAACAGTTTCGAGGTTATGTTTCTTCACAAACAGAATATACAGCAGTTACGATGTAATATAAAAATAATTCTCAGCTAAATTGTTTTTTTTTTTCTTTGCTTCACAATCTATTTGGACACTAGTAGAACTTTTGCCTTTTACCAAAGAATACTTTAATTCGAAGTTTCACTCCGACACTTGAACGTCAGTTTGAGGAATCTCTTAACTTGCTGCTCGGCTTTGATTGTGTCAGATTTACTGCGGAACTTATTTCATTGAACCCGATTTCGTATTGTATTGAAATAAACGAGCAATTATTACAATTTACTGCTCGTTTTACGATGTACATTGATGAGCTATAAAGTGAAGAAAACGTTAGTATTTTACTTAAATCTCGTATTCGTTTTATTGATGTCCAGCGAGAAGAAATATCGGAATTCAAACTTGGTTATAAATCTATAATATAGATGGGATATTAGTTTACGACTAACCCGTATAAAGTTAAGTACTATCTAAACAAATACACTGGCTGTCGGTAGCGGCCGTACAGCATAAGGGTTCCTTGTCTCATACTACTATGCTTGTCTCATGCTGCATTCCTATGATCTCATACTGCTAACACACATTGTTAATTGTTATCTACATCTGCATCCATTGTTAGTCTGACCGAAGATAAATGAGATATATTTGGAGTACATACATTCTTAAATCATTTAATATGAATTTTAATTTAATGTCTTTTACTTAGATAAATGTTTAAAAAAAACAATATTTTCTATATTATCATACAGTCTCCTATATATTACTAGAAACATCGGATATTTCATATGCTTATTTACTATATACTATAAACGTTTGTGGTTTGAAATAATACAGAATCAAAAAAGAGATTTCTCTCCATTTATCATTAATGAGATCAATATTGATAGTGCAGTGATAATGATCGCCAGTTTCATGGTGAAAGAGAATTAAATAGTAAAAGTGTGGAAAATTGATACTGTGAATATTTCTCTTGATAACGGAACCTGTTTTGATTGCTTTCACGCAGTTTTATTCGAAATAAAAAAAAAAAACTTTTAAAACAAAACATCAACGAAATTACTCTTTTAAGTTACTGTACTGTTACTTAAAGTTTAGTGGTGATAGGTCTCTGTTTCCGGAGACAGTCTATTCCTATCTCTGCTGCCTAACAAATAGTGTGCAAACATTACCGTGTTACAGTTTGAGATGAGTTGTAACTAGTAATTACTGGGGTAATGGGATAAGGATACTCGACATCTCATGTGTCAGGCGACGAGCGCAATGTGGTGCTATGAATACCATCTTAACTAGTGTCACGTTTTTAAGGGCAGATGTAAAATGATACAGGTGGAGATCTCGGTCTTCTGATCGCTTAATTGTATAAAAAAGCTAATATTATCACTTGCTCGTTACAGTAGATATAAAAGAAGAACACAGAAATTTCATCCCATTTATAAATTGAAGAGTTGGGAAAAGCTCTGTGTTTTGAGATAAGTTTCATCCTATTATATTCAGTCAGCTCTTTCATTGCTTTGTGCGAAAATTGAATCGCTCTAGCAGGCTTTATTCTTTCCTCTGTGATATTGCTTCCTCCTATCCTTCTCCCAGCTATGTGAGGTCGGCATAGTATGTACTTCTCTTCTATATCCCTCTATCAGCAATCATATCTGAATTCATACTCTTCTCACACGTCATCTTTCACACAATCCATCCACACTTTCTTCGGTCTTCGTTCTCATTACTTTCTTTATTATATAGCCTTCATCCCTCCGCATAACATGCCCATACCACGATAACCTCTTACTCCTCAATTCCTTTGTCACCGGAACAACTTTTAGACTTCCTCTATGATATTACCAATTTTGAAAATACTCTTGTTATATATAAAGAACAGAAAAAAATTAAGTCTCAATAAAATAAAACTTAGCTGCAGTGATCTGACCTAAATTTAAAGAAAGCGACGAGACGACCTGATGGTAAGCGATACGCCAGACCATTACAACGTGGCGGTAGTTAGGAAGATGTAAACGGCACCACATTACGTACATCACATAAGATGTAAGATGTTGAGTCTCCTTACCCCAGTAATTATACTAGTTTCAGCGCCCTACAATCCGTAACACAGTAATGTTTGTACTACCCTTTGTCAGGTGCAACAGGAGCTGCGGTGGAAACTACCCAGAGTGTCTCTGACAAAAAAGTTTTACCACCAGTAATTTACTCACCGCCTTCATGTTATATATAAAATTTTAAAGGTTTTTGTCTGTTCGTTCAGAATTAATCTCCGAAAACGCTCTGCAAAACTAATCTGTTCATATACACTATATCAAATGAGATAAGATTACTTGCGTCCACGATCATTACACCGGTTGCTATATATTTTTTTTTATACACGTTATAGGATTTTCACGAAGATTACAATTAAGCTTCGTGGAACTTCATTACAGAATGGGTACATCAACATCCTCATAATTATTTTTTAAACAATTTTTATACTCAGCGTGGTAAAAAACTATAACGCAAGTAAACTTTAGCCGGGTTATATTTCCCATTGGTACAACCATAAAAAAAATCTCTATCTATGTACATTCATTTAATAACATGATATACCGAAGCCGTCAATGTCAGCACAGCCTCCAGTGTTATGTGTCAAAATGATCTATTGTGATAGAACAATGGATTAATAGAGACCACTTATCTAGCAATCGCTGTTCCGTTTTCCACGGCTTTGCGACATTTTCGTAGCCAAACGGTTTCACTGTCGTGTGAACGTCTCGGATACAGTACACGTACAAACAGCTACACACACACACACACACACACACACACACATATATATACATCATTTCACGTATATAAAAGCTCTAAATCTGTGTTAGAATATATATTATTCGTGTCAAATGATTCCTATTATCTTTATCGCTATCATCCATCACAATAACGAATTGCTTGGTAATCAATTTTACAGGTCCATCTTCTTATGAGTATATAATATATATCTTAAACATATTACATACTTATGAAGTATATGAAAATACTTATATACTACATATATAATTACTTAATATAAAGATATAATAAAGTTTAAAAACGATTGGTTGATTTTAAAGTGAAAGGGGTCAGTCGACCATACCTGCTCGTAGTGCACCCTACAATTCCTCAAACGAAGCTCTAGCTCCCATCAACCTGCATTGGACCAGCGTGATGGGAAATGCCTCCAATCCCTCCAAATGAACCCCTACAATCGTGGAAATCTTTAGGGAAGACCTATATCCAGCAACGGTCGTTCGTGTATATTTGAAGAATGCCGGTTCATACTCTCGCTATGTAGATGATAGTCGGAACACAACAATCTAGTACATCTACATGCTATAACCAATCACTGCTACCCAAGGTAGCCAAGCGGACTCCACTTTGTAATCAACCCAACTCTTCTGTAAATAGCCTTGGGATTCAAACCAGGAACTTCCGTTAAACAAGCAGTCAACCGCTGCGTCACGGACGTAGTTTATAGTGGTGATGGAGGTTCCGGTTACTGGAAACCATCTGGGTGGGTACCACCGCAACTCCTATTGCAGCCGACATACTGTGGTGTCGTGTAAGAGCTTCGAAGAATAAAATATATAGTAGATTTCGCACGAAATCTTCCGCGCCTACACTGAGGATGAGGTCAAGCGCGAAAAGTGAAGTAGCAACGGCGCCATTCTGTTATGTGATTAGGTAACAATATCTGCATCAGATTACTTTTACTCGGAATCTGGGTCAGATGCCTTGCAGAGTAGGTATCAAGAATTTTCGATGCATTGCATAGCCGCGAGTTCGAGGATCCAGTTGTTGTTTGTTTAAATAAATACTTTATAGTTATCTCTGAAACTGTTAGAGGTGAACACTCCACATTTGGTGAAGATATCGCTTCTGCCGTTTATAGGTCAGCTAAAAATGGATTTTACAAAATTATTGCCCCATAGTGAGTCACGGGGGTGTGACGACTAGGAAGGCGGACGGGGAACAGCTTCTAGTCTAATATAGAAACTTTTTGTTTATATTTACAACAACAAAACAATAGAACTGATAAAAAAAAATTTAATGTATTATTTTATGTATTATACAATTAATAAGAGGGGTGTAAGAGGTCCCGCACAACTTACCGGATCTAAGCCAACCTCACCTGCTCGTGGTGCACCCTGCTAATCAACAGACGAGGCTCTGGCTCCCACCAACACGCATTGGGCCAGCGTGGTAGCAAATGGCCCATACCCCGTATATGAACCCGTATAAACGCAGAGTTTTTGGAGCAGGTCTGTGTCCTGCTGTGGACGAATATCGGCTGATGATGATGATGTATTAAACAATTCTACTAGCCATTGACTACAGTGCAAAAATTAACGTGTTCCAGTTTGAAGAGTGTTGTAGCTAGTGAAATAATCGGGGTAAGGAGAATTAACATGTCCCAAAGGCAAGAGCAAAATGTGATGCAGTGTATATCCTCCTAACACCACATTGTTACCTACATGCTATTCGTTGTGATCTTCAAAGATCACAACGAATCTCTTTATATCCTCAGAAGTTAAATGAATGCGGAACCACTGAGCGACGAGACGAGCGGGACGTTCACCTGGAAAGTAAAACACCTGTTTATAAGTTAGGATGGTATATACTGCACCCCATTGCACTCATCGATTTACACGTAAGATGTTATCTCGTTACCCCAGCACCTCATCACACTAACTACAGCACTCTTCAATCTGTAACGCAGTAATGTTTGCATAACACCGTCGGCTGCAATAAGCGCTGCGGTGGTACCTACCTTTCTATGTACCTCCTGGTCTCCGGCAGCAGTGGCCTACCACCAGTAAAAACTGGGTAGTATATAAAGGTGGCATTGATTTATAATCCTTCACGCTAGCGTGTTTGTACTTAGAAAGTTAGATATCACTAAACAGAGAAAGCCCGTGGGACACCAAAATAACTTTCTTTCCACGGTACCAACATTTGTCGTGTGCCTCCGTCTTTTAAACGTTGTTACGTGAGCAGGGTCCTTATCAGATGGAACTGGTGACTACAATTCGAGCAAATAGACAATTAACCTGTAACAGGGTCACGGAATGGTACCAGGGCATATTCTCTTTTAGTTATAACTATTTAGAAAATCCACGATTAGTATAATACATAGTGCATTCGTAAAATTTGTACAGCTTTGATCTATTGTGAACTACAATGTACCGTTATCATGTTTATTACTATTAAACAGTAAATAACTGTTATGGAATCGATGATATATATAAAAAACTATAAGATTAAATCTTTCGTTATACTATTAAGATTGAATTTTGCTTGTTAATGTTAAAATTACACTTAGCAAAAATGAGTAGTATTAATAGATACAGAGAGTACCTAGGTTTCTGTCTATGGCGTTGAAAATTCGAAACGGTTTAATCGATTTCCATTTCTATCAATCGAGAGAAAATTCGTCTTGTTTAGTTTCTTTTGGTAATGTTGATTATTTTTTTTTTTATATATTTTACCTACAAAGCGGTTTTCGTGTTATTTCTTTGTATAAAGATTTTAATTATATTGTAACAATACTGAATTCAAAGGATATTTAAAATAATTGTGTTAAGAGATCGTTCGTTTTCAACATACTAAACATGCATTGATGACGTGATGCTGCTCAGCCGACCTTCGTCTCTAGCATCCGTGAGAGATGCAATGGCTGTGCTGTTATGAAATCGTTAATAGATCTTTCAAAGAGCTAACAGGTTAATTGCCTTGTTAGTCGAAATTATAGTCGCTGTAACTTTAACTTTACTAATGCTACTTTTACAGCTGGTATGAACTGCAATTCAAATATTAAACTTCACTTTTCGCGTATATGTTAAATTAGCTGTTGCTCGCCCGCTTTGCTGGCCGTAACACCACCGCAACCTTTAGGGTAAGAATTTTATAAAGTTTTTTTAGATACTCGGTACTTGTACCTATACTCGGTAAAAGGAATATTTCTACCAAATTTCAAGTCTTAAGAGCGTACAGTTCTGGAGATATCGCGGTGAGTCTCTACATATTTGGAAATCTCTTTATATATTTATATAAATAAATAAATGATTATATCAGTATCAGTATTGGATATCTCTTTATATCTATTAAGCTTATTATATAAATATTAAACAGACTAAGCTTTATTGTACACCAGAAGAATATTGCCTGTTGAAAAAAAATCCGTAATAGCTATCTTATATACTGAAATCCTTTTCAATACCTGCTTGTTAAATGTTATCACTAAATTCATAAAAAACATAACTTATGATTAGATAACGTTGATAGTGTATTTATTAATATTTGAGTTATAAATAAAGTGGATCTTCTCTTACTTACATCATAACAGACGGCAACACCAACCCCGAAATACACGGCTTTACCAAATTGCCAATTAACCCGCCGATACCCCTCATCCCGGCTTATTTAATACTCTAACTATGTGAGGAAACTGTGATGGAACAAATATTATTATGGCACCATTTTTTTCCTCATAACGTACACATTACAATGATAAGATTTCTCTAGCTTCCGGTTTTTATAACGGATGTAATCAAGGCAATAAAAATCATTCTAACCTTGGCTGTTACACTGGATGATTATACCTTTGTAACTAGTATATATCAAGACTAACTATTATATATTTATGTCGTGTTATAATATATATAGAATAGCAACATATGATATAAGACATATCCTTAGGATCAACAATAAGACAATCAAAAATTAAAAACACCTTTAAGGAAAAAAAGGAAACTTCTTATAACTTTAACTGGTACACAAAGGTTTCCCCTTGAAAGATATCTTTTGTCGGAGAGAGAAAAGTTAATACTAAAAAAATCACATGTATAAATAAATACCATTTAGTTTAGACTGTGGAATCCAGGTCATTAAACCCTGCATCAGCTGAGCTGTAGTCGATCTAATGACTACCAGCATTGATCATTATCAGAGAATAAAATTATCTACAATAATGCACGTAGATGTCCACTGCTGAACAAATACCTCTTTCTTTAGAGCTGATTACCCCTACTCACCACTCTCACTATTTGTTGTTGAGGGTCACATAACAATCCCTCATTTCCATGGGGTTGTTCCTTATTTGTTCTCCTTAAACATCCTACTAAGAGTCTAGTATTTACGAAGACAAGACTATCTTTCATATATCAGCCATCTGAAGTGCTTTTAATCTGAAGTTGGGCGGTCAGATTGATCTAATCGGGTCTTCAGATTTTTCATTTAGGTGATGGTATTTAACCATTTCTTCAATACAATTATACATATAATTGTAAATATATGAAATTGTGTATATTTGAAAATTATATTTCGTAATATATACGGAACCCCTGACACCGTAAACTGCTCATTCCTCAATTATCTTCATAACATACCGACAGTCAATTGCAGTTATATAATCATGACGGTACAGCAGCGACTAACCGCATGCCATGATTACAAAGGTCTCTAGTTTGATTCAATTGCCATATGTCGGGGAGTTAGTACCCTAAGGTCCGTTAAAACCTATCTGGCTTAATATCTTCAATGCTATAAATCTGCCGCCATAACAGCATTGCCGTTTTCTACCAGGCGAGCACTCATTAATCTATTATCGACGAGACGACCGGAACGATCACTATCAACTGACAGGCGTCCACTGCTGGACATAGGCCTCACTCAAAGATCTCCACATCCGATCGATCCTGCGCTGTCCGCATCCTTCACCATCTCGTCGGACCACTTGATGGGAAGCCTGCCAACTACGTCTTCCGGTACGCGGTCGCCATTCGAGGACCTTGGTGCCCCATCGGCTGTCAGTCCTTCGAGCGATGTGTCCTGCTCATTGCCACATGAGGCCACCGAGACGTTCATCTGATGGTAAAAGATACGCCCGCCCATAACAACGTGGCGCTAGTTAAAATGAGATCCATGCCAGCATATTGTGCTCGTCGCTTTGACACTTAAGATGTTGGGTTTCGTGACCTCAGTGTTTTCACTAGTTGAAAAACCCTTCTAACTGGAACACAGTAATATTTACGCGACTCTTTATCGGCTGCAATAGGAACTGCGCTGGTACTTAGACTTAAAGTATTCTCAAAATTCTTCAAAAACTATTAACTACGTAGAATAATTACAAATCACTGGTGATAGGTATGTTGCCGAAAAGTATTACGTTCCGGTTTGAAGGGCGCTATAGTTAGTGTAATTATTGGGGTATCGAGTCTCAACATCTTATGTCTCAGGGGACGAGCGCAATGTGATGCTGTATATATATATCATACTAACTTCTTCCTAAAATGCCTCTCCAACTAGTGAAGGTTGGCTATCAGCGTGGTACAGTCCTTGATCTCACTGGTTCAGCGGAACAATTCCTCAACCATGACTTTTTCCTTCTCCCCACCATTCGTTTTCCAGTAATTTCACCCGTTATAATCAGCTCCAGAAGATCATATCGCTGATGACGGAGTACATGATCATACTAACTAGCGTCGCGTTTTTATGGGCCGGCGTATCACTCACCATCAGGTGAACGTCTCGATCGTCTCGTCGTTTAATCGAAAAAAAAAAATCAGGCACAAGTTTCGAATGTATAATGTAATGCATCAGTTCCGAAGCGTTACACGAGACGCGTTATCTGGTTTAATTGTAAATTGTCTCATTGGTTAAGCAACAATGGAGCTGGCTCGGCTGCAAGTGGTTGAGGAAATTACCCTATGGCGTAACACCATTGTTCAGAGCACTTGGTGCTGTGCCATTTACGCAACGTGGTAATCAGCAACATTATTATATTTATCCTATCTGGCTTCACGTCAACAGTATACTATTAATTGAACAACAGTCCATCCATTGGGAGACTACAGACTGTATGTACTGATGATGGTTCTCTGTGCTGGAGATCGTCTAGGTAAGTACCACTGTAAACCCTGTAGTCTCGAGCTATTAAGAATAGGATTAAGTTATTCCCTGGCTGTTGTACCAGGCGAATAAAAGGCTCCTCGTGAACTTTGAGGGTTGGGAGCTCAAAAAGCGAGCTTCCGGAGGACGGGAAATGTATGGTGGTCTTGTATTTGCCGTAGCACAGAGCGGGTGCTAAGGATGGCTTTGGCCTTCCGTGCGATGTTTTAGCCAGAGTACAGGGAGGCACCGGTGCGTTCCGTACGGGATCCCGAAGCCTTTCCTAATGCACTGACAGAGACCACCGAGGGGGTTTTAGTGGGTAGAAGCCCCATACAACCTTGTCTTCCCCCCAGAAGCAAAGTATCTTTTAAGAAGATTTCCTCCGTGATAAAAAAAAATGTAGGTACCACCGCAGCACCTGTTGCAGCCGACAAACAGTACTGTACGAACATTACTGCGTTCCGGTTTCAAAGGCGCTGTAGCTAGTGTAATCACTCGATCCCTACTTTGCGGTGCCAAATGTAGTGTTTATTTGGTGAACAGGTTTATATGAACCCATTATGTTAACTATCAATTTTATTTTGTAATAATGTTACTAAGTTCCAGTTATCAATATATGGGATCCAGAATATACTATTAATATATATATATATATATATATTTGTATTAAAACTACGAGAGGTCAACAGAATATTCATATACTAACCATCAGATTGTGCTCCTCGTCTTGAGACATAACATGTTAAGACTCGTTACCACAGTAATGTTACTAGCTACAGCGCCCTTCAAACCGTAACATAACATTGGGCGGCAGAAAGAGGCGCTGCAGTGATACCTACCTTTTTTTAAGATTTCGAGGAGAAACCTTCGAAATTCTTACTCACTAAAACCCTTTACATCAGCCCATTCGGAGAGGCTCCGGGATTTCTTATAGAACTGACCGGTGCCCTCTACACTTTGTGTTACGTCTCTGAGGAGTAGTCTAGCCCTCATACACCATCGATGAGCCATACGCTGTCCCACGCAGTGTCCATAACCTCAAAACCCGCGAAACTCCTACACTCTTTTAGTCGCCTTCGACGACAGGCAGGGCTTACCTTAGTCCTATTCTTACTATCCCTAGACTACAGGGCTGGCGATGGTACATACCTAGACGGTCTCCAGTAAGAGAGACCTACCATCAGCAAAACAGTTACACTTATACATGTACGTATAAGACCTCCTTCAATCACGAACACAAATCGCAATAGATACATACATCTATTAGTTACTGGTAACAATGCTTCGTACTCCATCCAGCCTCACACCATTAGCAGCAAATTGTCCGCGTGTCCGAATGATTAACTGGACTAGTTAAGCACAAGTATAAATTCACTTTCAAACGAGACTTTCACTTTCATTGCTTGTGCTTAATCCAATCATTTATTTGTATAGGCCCAAAGTGATCTCGTGTATCTTTTACTTCTTATTTAATCGTTCCAAATTCATCTTATTAAACCACACTGTTCCGAATGCATTTTAAATATCATCATCATCATCGTAATCATCACCTCTCTCATGAGGCTGCTTCCCACAATCTCCCATTTTTAATCAGATTTATATTTTATATCAAGCCGGAAACGTACAAAGTTACAATGTTGAAGACTTTTATACTTGTAGGTACTGTCGCTATTGCAGCCGACAAACAGTGCTGTACACACATTACTTTGTTCCGGATTGAAGCGCGCTGTAGCTAATGAAAATACTGGGATAACGAGAATTAAAATCCTATGTCTCAAGGCTACAAGCATGATGTAGTACGGTGTATACCATCTTAAGTAGCGCCACGTTGTTATGAACAGGCGTATCACTTACCATCAGGTGAACGTCCAGCTCGCCTTGTCGCTTCGTTGAATAAATAAAATAGGGCAAACATATAAAAAGAAACATCAGAGTCGTTAAATTTATAACACTTTTGGCGCTGCTCCAGTTGAAAAGCATCGCTGCAGCTTCTGCTACATCATCATCATCTCACTAAATTGTCAACCGTTTATACTTTTATACATACAAATATTTTTTTTTCTTTTTTTTTCGTAACTGAAAGTATAATATCTTTGAAACAACAATTACTCTTATCTTCACTGACATGAATATATACGGCTATTACAGAATTGCCGTTTCACGGATGTCAGAATATGAGAGTATTCTGAGTAACGCGGTATTCCATCCACGGTCTCATTTGTCACTTGAGACCACGTGAAATTAAGGTTAAGTGCCGGTGCAAGAAGCTCATGGTGAGTTAAAAAAAAATCATTATGTGGCATACGCTTCTTTCCCATTTCAATGTCAAACGGTCGTACGATGAACACACGGTGTTGTGATCGACCGTTTGAGGCGTGATGTTTTGAACAATGGGACTGAGTCACACACTTAAATAACTGTGCCACTGAAAACCAAACGGTATGTTATATATTTAGGTCACCGTTCCCCCTCCGGCTAGATATACCACTAGAACATTCCACGACCAAATTCTTTAGGAGACGAATAGCTTTCGGCATTTTTGTGATGAGCCGCCACGTTATAAATATATTTTGAGTTAACAGTACTCTATGAACATAAATTCGAATATATTATACATTTAAAAAAAGATATGAATATATATATATATATATACAATAAATAATAAATACATTTTTATAATGTACAATCAAACTAAAGAGATTATATATATTGTTTTAAGCTTTCCTCTAACGTTTACTAATATAGTGATGAAGGTTAACGCAACAATGAAATTAAAAAAAAATGTATTCAAATCACGACACTTAATTTGAAGTATTATTAAGCTGTAAAACAAAATGTCTTATTTAATTAAATTTGGTTACTAGTTTTTCCGTAATATAGAATTAGATTTGAAATTAAGACTTGAAATTTGTCAGAAATATTCCCGGCCGCCGCCAATCCGCTCCCCCACCCTGCCGGACCCTTTTCATTATTAGCTGACCTATAAACAGAAGAACCAATGCCTTTATCAAATTTTGAGTGTTTACTTATGATAACTTCGGCGATCTTATAATGAGTCAACGAATCTTTGGATATCTCCTATATATATATATATATATATATATATATATATATATATATATATTAATATTTTGTTATCATGTATTAGGCGATTTCAACTGATAGGGTCATTAACATCCATAACCAAGGACGTAGTAATTTTTAATAATCAAATCTTTTTATTATTAAAAATCATCTTTCATATAGTAATAAAAAATCAACATATAAAATTAATATTAAAATATGTACCGGAAATGTTTAAAAAACCTAACCTAACGCATACACAGCAACGAGATTGATTACAAGGATGACGGTGAAACGATACGCCCGTCTACAATGAGGTGATGGTATGTTTACACTGCAACACATTTATCCATACTAGTAATATTATTTGACAACTAATAAAAAAAGTTTAGTACATCACGTATCACAGAAGCGACGAGAACAAAGTGTGCAGTGTTTATTATCCTAACGCCACATTGCTATGGGCGGCGTATCGCTTATCAAACTCGCCGAACTCTTTAATCCAATGAATAAAAAAAAATCTGTAATCGCCTTGTGTAAAACTTTTAACAGTTGTATAGGTATTGATGTGGGGTACAGGATCTCTGGTGAATGACAACGCACCAAGCAATACAGCACTATATTGATAACGAGCAGAGCAGTACAAAGTACAGAGCAAGTTACTAAGTACAACAGCATTACGAAGATCCTTAGAGATCCAGTTAATGGATACAATTGTATACTCCGTAACCAATTTAGTGATCCAAGTTCTGGCATAACAAAGATCCAGAGAGATCCAGTAAATGGATAAAATTGTATACTTCGTATTGACTTATTGGCCAAAAGCTATGTACACTTTTTTTTATTATGATGAAGTTTGCAGCGCTAATTATTTTGACAACAATTGCAGCTTCATCGCACTTAAGAAAAAAAAACAAAAGATAATATTAAAATTAAATAAATCAAAATCATAATAAAATTTGAAACAAATGAAACAACATAAAAACAAGCAGTTTACACAAATGTGTAGGAATGACGCGTATTTATAATATATATAAATCACAAGTATTTTAAGATAATACATAACAGTTGTTCTTGCAATGGCATTATATCTGTTAAAAAATATCATTTATATTTCACCATACTCAAGTTATTCAATCACAATCAACATTTTCAGTATTCGATAACAGCCGGTCACTAATATAACTTGAAATAACAGAACAGCCAATAAAAATTAAACAAATATTCTTGTCTTTGTCTTTTGTATAATATTGTCATAAACTAAAACGAGACACAACTAGTATTTATTTGTAATAAACTCAAAATTATAGTAGGTCGTTTCATAAGAAGAAATCCTCTTTGAAAAGCGAATTCTTAATTAGATCGTGTTATCTGTTATTTCGTTGATTATTCTATCTCGCTCTAACCCATTGTATATACTGTTGCTAAAACGAGATGCACGTAGTATTACAACCGGAAAAATACAAATTGTAAAAAATAACACTTGTTATTTAATTACAGAAATTGCTACGTGTTTTTATTGCTTAACAGTAACAGTAATGACAGATATTATTTTTGTCCGGTTATAAACTACGTCTACAGAGGTGTACTATCGTTATAAGAATTTGAGTTATGACAAACGATAGCGCGATCTAATGTTCACGGTGGCGTCATCTGTTGGGTTGTTTGGAAACTTTATTACGGTTCGTTTATATTACACTTCAGATGACACAGCAAACAGTAATCATTCGGCAGCACCGACGAATGTTCGTCACCACTGTATAATTCTTACATTATTCTTGTTTCCTAATTTTAATTGTTAAATCTTTTTTTTTGGAATGTAAATATTTGAACTTGATGTTATTAAAACAAAATTACAGCATCAAATTATATAACGGTAGGTTTTGTTCGTGTAATTTAATTAAGCAACGAGACGGACGGCGACGTTCACCTGATGGTAAATGATACGCCGGCTCATAACAACGGAGTGCTAGTTACGATGATATACACTGCACCATCATATTACGCTCGTCGTCGGAGACGTAAAACGTCTCGTTACCACGGTAATTACATTAGTTATAGCGCTCTTCAAAAGTAATGTTCGCACACTACTGTTTGTCGGCTGCAATAGGCGCCGAGGTGGTACCTAGATGGTCTCTGGTCTCAGGACATTTATTCATACGAAACATGAAGATTGGATGGTTCATCATCATCAGCCGATGGATTTCCACTGTTGGATATGAGTCCCGTCAAAGATTCCCACATCAGTCTGCCTACGCTGCCCGCATCACCGGGCAACAAAGGCCGTTTATAGCGGTCTATATGGGAAGATTTGGGCCATTTCCCACCACGCTGGCCCAATGCGAGTTGGTAGGAGCAAGAGCCTTGTTTGTTGATTAGCAGGGTGCACCACGAGCAGGTGAGGTTGGCTTGGGTCCCATGAATTGGATAGTTAATCACATGTATGAGTATCTATAAATCTCGCTATTATTAAAAGGCAAGACCTTAAAGCAATGGGATAATAATTAGAAGGTTGCTTTATAAGATGATTAATAACTTTATGTTAATTCTTACGCAACTTGAAAACAAAAGGTGAGATAATATTGGATGCGGAAGGGTTGAAGCAGTGGATAGTGCTATGGGGGCAGCGATAAGGTAAATTAATATATGTATAGATAGAATGAGATTTTTAATAGAATCCATCTTCATATATATATATACTACAACTAACCGCATCCAAGCCAACCTCACCTGCTCGTAGTGCACCCTGCTAATTAACAAATGGGGCTGTAGCTTCCATCAACCCGTATTGGGCTGAAATGATAGAAAATAGCCCATATCCCCCCCATGTAGGCCTATGTCCAGCAGCGGTATGTCTATCGGCTGATGATGATGATATATGTACTAGCTGTTCCTCGCCTGCTTTGCTGGTCGTTATATAAAGTCAGATTTTGAAATCAATCTGAAATATTTCTTGAGAACAGCCTCAAATGACTTTCTATATAAGTAATACCAAAGTATAAGTATAAGTAAGAAAATGTTTATAAATAATATACGGGCGACAAGATGAGCAGGAGGTTTACCTGGTGGTAAGTGATACGCTCGCCCATAACAATGTGGCGCTAATTAGGATGTTATACTACACCATATTGATTTCGTCGCCCTGATAAATAAGATGTTAAAACTCGTTACACCAGTATTTTACTAGCTACAATGGCCTTCAAACCGGAACACATATATAATTATTCCAACGCCCTTTACAAGTAATGACCAAAAGTCAACATTCAATGAATCTGCTTTATGTGAACATGTGAATGTTTAAGTTACTTCTTTAAGCTGCAAATATTTTGACTTAAACGTTGGTGATGGCGCAGCGCGGTTCTCGGATGGCAACCGCGTACTGGAAGACACAGTTGCCAGCCGTCCTTCCTCTAGGTAGCCGTCCGTCTTCACTAGGTTCTGATGAAGTTCACGGCAAGTCGCTGGATGCGGACACCGCTGGACCGATTGGTGTGGAGATCCCTTGAGGTAGATCTATGCCCAGCTGTGGGCATTATCCGGCTTAATAGTTTCAGTAACGCATTTCAAATTCGTCTAAATCACTTAATAGAATAATTATAGATTAAATTATATCTGCAAGGATATGATGTGTTTACTGATGGTAGACCTCGATTACCAGATAGCAGTCTATGCAGGTACCACCGCAGCTTCTATTTCTATCGCCAAACATTACTGTGTTCCGGTTTGAAGGGCGCTAGTGTAATTACTGGGGTAAAGAAAGTCAGCATGTTAACTCGCAAGAAGAGAGAAATGTGGTGCTGTTTACATTATTACAACTAGTGTCACATTATATGTAGACGTAGCACTTAACATCGGGTGAAGGTCCCGTTGGACTGGTCGCTTTGTTGAATAATATTCTTGACATATACAGCGTTCGTATCCCGTAGATATATTGTCGTTATCATCATCAGCCTCTCCCAGAGAACTCCACATCGATCGGTCCTGCCCGACAGCCATCATGACTCTTGGTACTACGCATTAGGCGCCATTTGTAAAGGTTTATGTGGGGGATTTGGGCCATTACCCACCACGCTGGCCCAATGCGGGATGGTGGGAGTCAGAGACGTCTGTTGATTAGCAGGGTGCACCACGAGCAGTTGAGGTTGGCTTTGGTCCCGTGAGTCGTTATGCGGGACCCCTTATTATAAATAGTGGTATTGATAAATATTGAACCTAAACCATGTCACTATATTACTAAACGGTTTGGTATCGTTTTTTAGGTATTGGTATTATTAAAAGTACTGTTTAGTAATACAGCTCTCTGTAGTCTGGATCGTGACTAGAAATCAATACCGGGTTCGTCGCTCACTTTCCAACCTGTTGGTACTTTCAGCGCCATTTCTCACGGAAAACTGGTTTCTAATCGACGTGGAGATTTTACTCCGCGTTGCCAACAATTAACGCTGAGGAGTAATTGAATAATAAGTGGCGGAAATACTGGCTGCGGTAACGACTGCACAGACTCCGGATACTGTCAAGTACCATCAGTAGTCCAGCAGGTCTTAGTGTATATGAATGTTTAAATGTAACTTCATATTCATCCAAACCACCATATCACCAAAGATCGCAACATCGATCAGTCTGCGCATTCAGTGGCTTCCCGCGGTCATCACAAGATTGTCGGTCACAGTCAGCATGGCTTCCGGCATCGCCGGGTACTATAGACATATGGGGATCATATGGGGGATTTAGGCCATCTCCCACAGCGCTGGCCAATCTTCAACGCGTCAATTTTCGACATACTTTCAATGGTACATAGCTGATATGATAAATTACATTTATTATTATTATATATTTTATACTACGTAACGAGGCGACCGGAACGTTCACCTAATAGTAAGTGATACACCAGCCCATAACAATATGGCACCACATTATGCTCGTCGCCTTGAGAGATAAGATATTGAGTCTCAATACCCCTGTTATTACACTAGCTACAACACCTTTCAAACCGGAACACAGTAATGTTTGCGCATCTATCTAAACGGTCTCCGGCAATAATGACCTATCGCTTCAGATCTCCGTAACTGATGCACTATAAAAGTCACATGGGGTGATGGGATGTAAGGGTTAACGTACAACAACCCACCTACTCGTGATGCACCTGCTAATCAACAAACGAGGCTCTGGTGTCCATCAACCCGCATGAGGTGAGCGTGGTTTTAAATGGCTCAAATCCTCCCACATGAGGATTCATACATCGGGTAGGGATCTACCCGATCGATGCGGGAATCTTTATGGGAGGCCTATGTCCAGCAGTGAACATCTATCGGCTGATGATGATGGTGATGATACTGTATCTGTCTCATCCCTTTAATGCTATAACTCAATCATCTCTTTTAGAGAGAGAGAGGAATGTCTCTGTACAGAATATATAAGGAGCACTGAAATTATTTAGCTCGCTTTACTGGTAGTAACCACTTCTGCCGTCAATCAGAACTGTCTTCCGGTTTGAAGGGCGTTGTAGCTTATGTAATTACAGCGGTAATGAGACTCAATATCTTATGTCAGGCGACCAGCACAATCGGGTGCAGTGTATATCATCTTAACTAGCGCGATACTGTGTCACTTACCATTAGGTGAACGTCCCCCTCGTCTCGTCACTTAATTGTATTAAAGAAAATTGCGACCCTTACCAGAGAGGCGGGCTTTTAGCTATGGCCCATAGCGCCCCGGGGGAACATAGAGTTATAAATTTAGAGCTTCATAGACAGGTCTATATTTAAATGCGCTTCGGGAATACGACACGCTAAATATAGAAGCGTCATATAAATTACTCTTAAAATACCCTCCATCGTAAACCCGAGGGGTATACTGCGGATTTATGAGTGGCTCCTCATCCAGCGTCTTATGTCACACCGCTGACCTTCACACTAGTTGAGGTCGAAACTGGTTTGAGGAAAATTTTTCCTGATCGTGGGTTTCCGTTAATTGTCTAGGCAAGCACCACCGGAGCTCCTATTTCTGCCTGAAAACAAACAGCAATGCAAACGTTAATTTGTTCCGGTTTGAAGGGTGCTGTAGCTAGTGTAATTACTGAGGTAATAAGGCTTAACATCTTGTCTCAATACGACTAGCGCAAGGTAGTGATGTGGATATCATTTTAACTGGCGCCACGTTGTTATAGGCGGGCTTATCACTTACCATCAGGTGAAGTGCCGCTCGTCTCGTAGCTTAATTACATAAAAAAAATTAACACGAAACAGTCTCTCTCTCCGTGGCATTTATTATTCCCATCTGATGGTGGGGTCTGCCTTTCTGGTCTTTCTCTTCCACTTCACTTTGTCGGACGCGTCCTCTTCGGTAACCTTGCAGAACTTTAGATCTTTTTTGACCATATCTGTCCATCTTGTCTTTGGCCGCCCTCTGGGTCTGGACCCCGTGATGTTCAGATTGGCCATAACATTTCCAACATAGTCAGGAGGTCTTCTTTTTATGTGCCCATACCAACGAAGTCTGCTCTCTTGCAGCTTGTCGGCGATGTTGCGTACACCGAGACTGCCACGGAATTACTCGTTGCGGATTTTGTCGAGTCTCGTCACTCCGCACATCCACCAAAGCATTTTCATTTCGGCAACTTGGATTTCGTTGGTTTGGGGCTGAGTTATGGCCCAAGTCTCGCTACCGTATGTTAGGACCGGCCTGATTATGGTCTTGTATACTAAGCCCTTGATTTTTACTGGCATTCGTCTGTCACAGGTTACGCCAGTCACTTCCCGCCATTTAAGCCAGGCCGCTGCTATACGATGCTGAATATATTTGTGTCCAAATTTCCAGAAGAGTGTAATATGGATCCCAATTAACACGAAACAGTGATGAAGTGAAACACTTATTAATAATTTTTTATATAATTAAGCGACTAGACGAACCGTACCTTCACCTGATGGTAAGTGATACGCCCATAACAACGTCGCGCCAATTGAGATGTTACACACTGCACTAAATGACGCTCGTCGCTTGAAACATAAGATATTCCGCCTCATTACCCCAGTAATTGCATTAGCAATAGCGCCCTTCAAACCGGAAAACAGTAATGTTTGCACACTACTGTTTGGCGGCAGAAATAAGCGCTGTGGTGGTACCCACTCAGACGGTCTCCGGCAACAGAGACCTACCACCAGTATAATAAAAAAAAAACACGATGTACTGTATTAGTAAATATTTGTTCTGTGTTTATCGTATTACTCATTCAATACACTGGCCTTGAAGATGAGAAGTGTGCCAGAACACACCATGAACCGCAAGCGTGACCTTGTCAAAGGATCCGAGTAAATGTCAACCGTTGTGACGCGGATGTGTAAAGCGTGGGATTGTGTGCGCGCGGAAGCGGAAGTTGAAGCGGCAGCGTTTAACGTACACTCAACTTGTTGTACTAATATCGTATTCGTGGGAAAGTAGCAAGGTGTTCTAGGATGCATAACGTAGACTATACATCCTCAGCCGATAGACGTCCACTGCTGGACATAAGCCTCCCCCTAAGAACTCTACATATGTAGGGATTCAAAAGGAGGGATTTGAATAATTTCCCACCGTCCTGGTACAATGCGTGCTGGAGGAAGCCAGAGTCTCGTTTGTTGATTAGCAGGGTGCACTACGAGCAGGTGGGGTTGATTTGAGTCCCGTGACTAACAAGTCACGGGACTCGAACAACAGTGCGGGACTCCTTACACCCTAGACTATAAGTTATTACTACATTTACAAACTTTGTCGAACTTCTTTAATCTGATTGCTATTAGATGTTGTTAATCTTAACCTTGGTTCAGATTTGTTAAACACCACATACTACGTATCTAGGTAATAAAAAAAATCCTTGTTTCGAGTATCCTTTATGAGGTCCACGATCGTACTTTGATTATAGATGATATCTTCTGTCGTCCCTTCCGTTATACCCGTACATAAGTACATAGGTACAGTGCGACACTGTTGTTACCGACAAATATATATATATATATGTATAAATAAATAATATCTGTATATCTTTTATATATATATATATATATATATATATTTGGTTCATCACATCTTCGAAACTATTAGACGTAAACACTCAAAATTTGGTAGAAATGTTGCTTCTCCCATTTAAAAGTCAGCTAAGAACGGATTTTATAAAATTTCTCCCCCACAGGCAGTTGCGGGGGTGTTAATAACTGGCAGAGGCCTGAGGGATGGCAGGTTGTCACCGGCGGAAATATTTCTGACAAATTTCAAGTTTAAATTTCAAATCTAATTCTATATTACGACAAATGACGCGAGGAACAGGTAGTATTTAAATATTATATATTAAGTATACAACTTAAGTATCATGCAAACTTCACGAACAAATATTTATGTTATATAAAGCGAAATACCTTCTGCCATACATTAAGCATCCATGGCGGCGCCGCAGTGACGTCAGATCCGGTTCCTTTTACCACGAGACGACCGTTGATCTCGTTTACGTAATCATTACGACGATCTTGTAAAAAACATTGACCAGCTTTACGGTTTTTTTTTAATAAAAAAAAGTTGAAATAGATTATTTAAATGTTTTTTTTTTATTAAAATATTTTATTTTTACTATACAATAGGAATAATAAGAGCAGATTGATTATTTATGTTCAGAAAATCTAGAGATATTATGTATTTATAAATATATAGGAGATTTCCGACTATGTTGATGCTCATCACGATATCTCTGGAACCGTAAGGCGTATAGATTTGAAATTTGGTAGAAGTATCACTTTTGCTATGAATATGTCAGCTAACAATGGATTTTACAAAAATCCTTACCCAATGGTAGTAGCGGGAGTATAACCGCCAGCAGGAACAGCTGGTAACAAATGTTCCAACCATTATCAATGATTATAATCAGTGCGAGTATAAACATAAATAAAAAATTATATCCATCCATATGAAAAAATTAGACTATATAAACCTATACCTTAACCGTAGTCATTTGAGAGTACAGGATAGGTGGTCACCCTCGCGGTCGTTTAGAGCTGAAGTGGTATTAAGCACGCTTCGAGGTATCAACAGGTACATCCATTAATAGCAAAATCCAACGTGTCTTCTCTCTCCACCTTTATTAGTCGCTTCAATAATATAATCAAACACAGAACTGCTCCGATTGTGTAATATTTGCTGATCTATTTACAGCTACAACCAACATAGAAATTAAGTCTTAGTCTATATTACAGTGATCATGATTAACATCTCTAAGCCAACCTCACCTGCTCGTGGTGCACCCTTATAATCAATAAACGAGATTCGAGCTCTCACCAACCCGCATTGGACCAGCGTGGTGGGAAATGGCCTAAATCCCCCCATATGAACCCCCACAAACGACGACTCCTGGTCCCCGGCGATACCGGAGTATCGCTGAATGTGACGTTGGCAAGGAAGCACGGCAGCGTAGGACCGATCGATATGGAGATCTTTGAGAGTGGCCATCCAGCAGTAGACGTCCATCGGCTGATGATGACGATTTAAAAATAATATCAACGATAAAGGTAGTTTACAGTTTAAATGAATGATAAGTAAAGCGTCTAGTGTAATACGAGGTATAATTCCTGTGGAAGATTGTACCAATAACCATCAGATATGAAAACCTCCGTGAAGTTATCCCAGAGCTATAAAATTAGGTTCTTTAGAAAGGGTTTGATAAGATCTCACCGGGGTCGGGAAAACGCTTGGTTACTGCCGTTGAGCTGATTGTTTGCCACTTTAGTGGTACAATAAAAACAGTTTTTGTTTGTGAAGAAAGTAACAAACAATTGAGTAAGTTTCTCATGGTAACTAACCTCAAACTGGCTCACAATATCTCTGTGAGCACCAGCCGCGACATTACCCCGCGATAATGTTAACCGTACTCCACTTTCGACGGTAACTAAATCTTTCCTAGTACTCCATTGTTGCTAAGACCCCCCTTTTTTAACTACAATGGTGCGACTGTTTACTGATGGTAGGTCTCTGTTGCCGGACACCGTGTAGATACCACCGCAGCTCCTATCGCTGGCAAACCGTAGAATGCTAACAATACTGTGTTTCAGCTTGTAGGGTGCTGCAGCACATTGTGTTATGGGCGACTGTATTATTTACCATCAGATCCCAAATATCACTTCGTAAAATTTAAAAAAAAATCTGTTTTCTAGTGATGTACAGGTCTGCTGTTATGACTTAGACAGCTCATCGGATATTGGACTCTCGGACATAATGGTATATGTCAATAAACATGGTGTTAATGACAATGATGCTGAAGATATACTCGTACGTGTACTCGTCTAAAATTCTCTAACCACCGAAGCTGTCTCACGATGTATTTCTTTGAAGAGGGCACCTCCTAATGATGATGATGAATATCGCAAATCACTAATTGATGTCATTAATTAAATAATAAAGTAAAACTGAATCGCTGGAACAAAAATATTTCTGCTTAGTATATAAAGAAAATTATAATATATAAAGAAATAGTATATATCGAAATATTAAAAAACAAAATTTAGGCCCCTCCCCCCATATTACATGATAAATTAAATAAATTACTCAAATGACTAACTCTTATATATTTAGTCATAACTTTTCTGGTGATAGGTCTCTGTTCTGGAGACCGTCTGGTTGTGCCGCTAAACAGAAAAAAAAGAGTGCAAACATTACTATATTCGGATTTGAAGGACTTTGTAGCTAGTGATATTACTGCAGTATCATTTTATATATCAAGACGACGAGGTTTATGTGGTTCATGGTGACTGGTACTGTGTCTTGCTCTTATATATATACATATAAGATTCATTGACTCTTCAGGAGATCTCGGAAACTATTAGACGGAAACACTTCAAATTTGTTAGAGTTATTGCTTCTGTCATTTAGAGGTCAGCTAAGAATGGATTTTATAAAATTCCTTCCACAAAGAGAGTTATGGGGGTGTTACGGCCAGGGGAGAACAGCTAGCTCTATATATTACGTTTAATGTGATTGCTCCATTATATATATGTATATGTAATTCTATAACTATAGACAATTTTTAATCATTATCAACAGGCATAGACTGCTGGAGATAGGCCTCCCCCAAAGATTCCCCCCGCCTCGATCGATTAGGGATTTATATAGTAAATATTGTTCCTGTAATTTAAATAGCAGTTGAGAACGAATTTTACTAAATTCCTTCCCTAAAGGGAGTTGTGGGGTGTTACAGCTAGCAAAGAGGATGGGGAACAGAACGTATTCTTCTTCTTTTTATCAGACGGATAACGCCCACCATTGGGCATAGGACTCTTTCAAGGAACCTTATTGAGGAATTGGGTCTTAACTCCACTACGCTGGCGTAATGCGGTTTGGTATCAGCCAGTCTCGTTTTTTGGTTTACAGGGTGCACCACGAGCGGGTGAGGTTGTCTTAGATCCCGTGAGTTGTTGTGCGGTAACCATCACACCCTCTCACAACAATTTTGCGTACTTTCCTCTAATTCCTCACCACCAATTTTTCATTCCTTGGTACGTATTACGATTTCCTTAGAAATAAACATGCGACACGAAACCATATATCAAATGAAACCGTACAGCATTCAAGCGTAATGGTCCGCAATTTACTGCGTCCACTTCCTACACCATTACACCATCACACGGTTCAATGTTTACCGCACTCACACTTTCTACGGCACCGCGGTGTGACTGTGACACCCATTGTTATGCTCCTCCGCGTCATCCATTCACGTGTTCCTTGAACTCGGACGTCTCCGTCCGACAGGTTCATTCATAACATTACTACTACTAACAAAACATTGGCGTTATATATATATATATACATATAATACAATTGTATACTAGCCAACTGCCTCTGTAGCTATGCACTTACCAGGTTCATTTCCGGTGACTCACAACAGCATTCCTGTGTTATCAAGATATGATAACCAGAATATTCCGCCTGACTACGTGTCATCCACGTCGGCGTCGTTATTCAACACAAAGTAAAATAGAAAAAAAGATCTTAAGTACTGCAACTGGTGGTAGGTCTCTGTTACTGGAGACGGTCCAGGACCATCGTAGGACCTCCTTTTACCGCCAAACAGTAGTGTACAAACATTACTGTCTTCCGGAGTGGTAGTTAGTAAAATTACTGGGGGTAACTAGACAACATCCTATGTCTCGCAATGTGGTGCAATGTATACCATTCTTACTAGCACCACGTTTTTATGGACACGCGTATCACTTACCACCAGGTCAATAACCCACTGGTCTCGACGCTTCGTTGATTAAAAAAAAAACCTGTATTTTTGTAAATTTTTTGTGACCTTTTTTAATATGCTATGGAAAGATTTCGGAAATTTGTTGTAAGCTTAGACGAAACCTCTCTAACTTTTCGAAACTTAGATACATATTAAATTAAATTTTCTCATTTACATCGATAATTTTTATTATTTTCAGGTACACGATAGTACATCAAAACATCAAGATATATTGGCCACATTTACAGTTAAGTAATGTTAAGTCATTTACATATTCAAGTTAATGTATGCATACGTCTATTTTATAAAGTTATTTGAAATAATAAATACCTATTCCACTTCTTTCGAATTTATGAAAATAAAACAAGTACATACATACATTATATAACTTATTAAAATTTTGTTTAATTAAACTTAAAATAACTTGTTCGAAACTTAAAATAGCGACTACAATCAGTATGCAGACACGATATATACACTAAACTGGCTTATAGGCGAACAAGTTCTTTAAAAGTAGATAATGACCGGATTACTGTTGGTTAAGCAATTATTTCCACTTCCTGTCTACAAAAGTATTTATAATAAAATCATAAAACGGAAAGTGTAAAATTCAATATTATATCATATATGTTTTTGAAAGTGGTTTATCATATATACATATTTCAATTCCAATAATATATGAGTATTATGTATACTTAGTTGTCAGTTTCAAGCAATAACCTAGCTTAACTATAACTTAACTAAGGTAACTCTTGCAAGTCGTAGAAGGAGTTTAATATGGTCTTTAGGTTCACGAGCTTTGAAAGTTAGGGTCATTATCTACTTGGCGATCTAGTTCGAATCTGGGTCTCATTCTTTATTGTAGCTAAGATAACTAGAAGGTTATGATCTTTTTAAGAGACGTTTACAGTCAGTGATGGGTGGTATCAGTGTGTTCTGAAAGATATCCTGTAATCTCCCGCTTCTTCTTATGCCCCTCCAGTTAATGAAGATTGGACACCAGTTCTGCGAATCCATTCCTGTCGCACGCTAGGTGGATCAACGATTATGTAATCTCCCACAAACCACTGCCAATAAGATTACTTCACGATGACGGATATATATATATTTAAACCATTACTGAAATAACCGAAACTATCTAGTTAATTTATAACTATAGTGTAAATATTTGAGTGACCTGTAAATAACGCTGAATTTAAAACTGCGTTCAAAAATACTCCAAAGTCGCTTCAAATTGAAAAGGGTTCAGATTTCCGCTTCCGACTGAGCATATATATTCAAAGGAAACTGGATTTTTACTATTTAAGTTGAACAAAGTACAAACGGAATCCATTTAAAGTTTCTCTTTAATCCTTTTTCACTTTTTACCTGGGTCATATATTTTTAAACAGTTCATTATTTAACTATGTTTATTAGTTTAAAAAGAAAATTTATATTATTATTTTTACGCGTAGAAATTTTATATAAAAAAAAATATTTAACACTTTCTGTGTAAGGAGTGTAAGGGGTTCCGCCCAACATCTTACAGAGCCCAGGTCAACCTCACCTGCACGCGGTGCACCCTGCTGAACAACAGACTAGGTTCTGACCACCCACCAACTGAGTCAGCGTGGTGGAGCTAAGACCCAGTTCCCCTTACTGAAATTCTTCAAGGGAAGTCTGTCGTAGGCGTTATCCGGCTGATAATAAGAACAATATATTATGTTTCCCACCCTCTTTGTTAGCTATAACACCCCCACAACTCCTATTAGGGAAGGAATTTTGTGAAATCCGTTCTTAGCTGACATTTAAATTACAGAAGCAATATTCACCAAATTTTGAGTGTTTACGTCTAATCGTTTCGGAGATGGTGTCATGGGTCAATAAACCTCTGGATATCTCTTATATATATTTATTTAATATACATTAAATTTGTATATAATATTAGTAATTTTATAAGTTACTTAGAGGTGCAAGGGATCCCTCACAACAACTCACGGGACCCAAGTCAAACTCACCAGCTCGTGGTGCACCCTGCTAATCAACAAACGAGGGTCTGGCTCCCACTAACCCGCATTGGGCCAGCGTGGTGGGAAATAGTCCAAATCCCCCCATATGAACCACTACAAACGTGGAGATCTTTGAATGAGGCTTATGTCCAGCAGTGGACGTTTATCGACTAATGATGATGATGATGATATAACTTATATTAATATATTTATGATCTAAGATCATCTTAATTTCAAGTATCAAAATGGTTTAATATCACTATTTTTATAGTTCAAGTATAAGAAATCTAGAGCAAGTAATTTATTATTAAGGTCTAGTCACTAATTCGAGAGTGAGCGACGAATCGCAGCCTATCAAGATAAGCACCAAGTTACCGTCAGCAGAGCGTCACCAACTTGTAGCTAACGAACCGTTGGCATCGCCAGTGCACGGGCTTGCCAATTGTTTAACACTTGTCAGGGCTGCCAACACTACCGGAAACAGTTTCTTCATAAATTTATTTACTGTGTACATAAAAAAAAAATCATTCAATAAAGGCAAATAAAAACAAAAAACACCTATCAAAGAAAAAGTATATATATATATGTATTACTGAATAAAACTTGAAAAATCAGTGCTTAAAGTAGTAATAAGTTACTGGTGGTAGGTCTCTGTTGCCGGAGACGGTCTATGTAGATACCACCGCAGCGCCTATTGCAGCCGGTAAACAGTAACTGTACAAACATCACTGTGTTCCGGTTCGAAAGGCGTTGTACCTGGTGAAATTACTGTGCCTCGTCTTCTTGATAGATATGTAAGGTAAGGTTATATCCTGACTAGTGCCATATTGTTATACGCAAGCCTATCACTTATCATCAGGTGAACGTCTTGCTCATCTCATCGCTTCATCCTATATCTCTTTAAGTCTGTTCCTCAATGCTGAGGGTCGTGACTCCTTATTGATAACCTGTTCTTAATGATGTTAACGCTGTTACTCCTATTTGACGCGTTCTGTAAAGCGTCATATACAGGTGTTTCAATGGTCTCTTTCATCTGAACAGTTCAACGTTTTAGGGTTCCGTCCACGCGGCCTTTTACCATCAATCTTGCCAGTAACGACAAGTTTCCCCAAGTAATTTTACTTTTTTCTGACAATATGACCGAAAAACTCGTGTCCGACGCAGAAACGGTTGAAAGGCGCATTTTAATATAGAGCTGTGTTAAAATGGAGACGTTGGTTCTATGCTCTGTCCAGGATGCATTCAGCATCCGTCTCCACTACCACAATTCAAAGGCGCCTTTTGCTTCGTCATATAAGGAAAAAAAATAGTAACTCTATGTATCTCTTTTTTTTAAAAAAATCGATGCTTTACCCCTCATGTAAATAATTATTTCCGAAAATATTATTGCTGTATTTACTTCTCATTTCTGTGAACGGACTCTTTCTGCTTATAGACCGCCATTTTGGGTATCGATAAGTTTTTTTTTTATTTAATTAGGCAACGAAACGATCATGAAGTTCACCCGATGGTAAGCGATACGCCCGCCGATAACAACGTGGCGCTAGTTAGGGTGATATACACCGCACCATATTTTACTCATCACATTAAACATAAGAAATTGGATAACATTACCTCAGTGTTCTCACTAACTAAAACGCCCTTGCAACCGGAACACAGCAATATTTGCGCAGTACTCTTTTTCGGTTGTAATGGGAGCTGCGGTGGTACCTAGGTGATCTCCAGCAACAGAAACATACCACCAGTAGATTACTTTTATATAATCGAATAATTTATTATTATAATACTTTTAATATAAAGTAAAAGTATTTTTTTTTGATTATGAAAAGTAAAACTAATAAATAAGTTTTAAATTTATTCTTAATATTTAAAGCTTAGCATCCTTAACCGAAAAGCGGGAAAGCGTATTTATACATTGTATTTGGATGTCAGCCATTGTGAATTCCAATATGGCTGCTGCAGTGCGAAAATTCACTGATATTAAATATTTAACAGATACGAAATATCAAGTAAATATACTTTTTCCAATTATTTGTTGTCTTCGCTAATCAATTTAACATTCAGACCTTTTATTCTATAATTTCAATTTACTGGTGGTATATGTATGTTGCTGGAGTCCGTCTGGGTAGGTACCACCTCAGTTCCTATTTCTGCCGCCAAACAATATTGAACAAACGTACTGTGTTCTGGTATGAAGGGCGCTGCGGCTAGGAAAATTAATGGATTAACGAGACTCAACATCTTGTCTCAAGGCGAGGAACGCAATGTGGTGCTTTGTGTAACATCCTAACTAACGCCAACTTATTATGGGTGGGCGTATCACTTACCATCAGATGAACATATCACCCGTCTCGTACCTTCGTAGCAGGAAAATAAAAATAGTTCAATTGAAGATTTGACGATTATTGATATTAAATAAGATTTTCAATAGGCTAACACTTGACTTTGATTTTACGTATTGTTAAGTGATAATCCAGAATACTATAGTAAACTACTAAAGAAAAGGTACTCTGTTCCGGTTTGAAGGGCGCTGTAGTTAGTGTAATTTACTGCGGTAACTCAACATCTTATGTCTCAAGGTGACGAGCACAACGTGGATCTCGTGTATAACATCCTAAATAGCGCCTGGTTGTTATGAGCAGGTGTATCGCTTACCATCAGGGGAACAGCTCGCCTGTCTCGTCGGTTCGTAGGTAAAAAAAAATACTTAAGTAAACTTTACCGCCATCCAAGCTCCACTACATTTGGCCCAGGATAAACATAGTTCCATCTTTATCATTTCCGGTCACGTTCTGGGAATAGTTATAAATGACGTGTATGAACACATAACAGAAATGATTTATTTGCCTTAGATTTATTTCTAATGTCTACATATTTAAATGCATATTTATTTATTTTTTTGCATATAGCAATACTAATTAACATAATTAAATAATATCAATAATTTTCTCATAGATATGTAAAACAGGAAAGAATTGTTAATAATATTATTCAAAAGATGATAACATTTTTATTCTTCATTATAATTTGATAACGGATATAATTGCTCTTTTTCATACGTAAATTTTATGTACCTAGTATTTTTACTGTGTATTTGAACTATAGTACAAATAAATTACAAACGTTATAAACAATTAATAAGATTTTATTGTAAATGGACGTTGATTGTGGTCACGTGGTGGTTATAAGCATGCTTATAATAACGTGGCGGAAGTTAGGATGTTATACATTACACCACATTGTGCACATGACCTTTAGTCTCGTTATTCAGTTAGCTTCACTTGCTACAACGCTCTTCTAACCGGAACACAGTAACGTTTGGCGCAAAAAATAAGCGCAATTGCAGTACCTACCTTTTCCGACAACAGAGATCTACCACAGCCTCTTTTCTACTTTCATTCATCATTCTTAATTACACTACACTAAATTCATCTCGTTGTAACAGTTACTGTGACCATATTCTTGCATTTATTTTATAGTCTATTATTTTACCCTGATGCTTTCATTACATCCTATCATTTTCTTCCTCACTCCACTTTCTTATTATATCCAGTTCCAATGCATCATCACTGACTATACGCATTTACTTAACTTATTATTTTACTGCATTACTAAATCTTTAGTTAACAATTACACTTATTCCTCACTACCTTGTTCATCATTCACAACCCATCCTTATTCTTCTTCGTCGGTATCACTCCTGACAGAGTGGTCGTGGTCATCACTTCAGCTGTTGGTCGCAAGCTTAACAACACGTCGCCATTCCTCTCTGATGGCCGCATTCCTAGTGTATTCGTATAGTGGCAACGATGATGAGCCGTTTACTGCCTTTATCTGGTTAGTCCATCATATAGGCGTTCTTCCTCGTGGCTTCAACCTTTCCCTGGATCACAAGTCGCTCAATAGCTACCTCCCCTCGACGGTATACGTGGCCAAAAATGGTGAGGATACGAGACTACAACCCTTTACCTTCTGTCTATTTGAAAAGACATTATCTGAAAAGCCTACCTATCTCTATTCCGGTTGATTATCACACTGCATGCTCTTACGCAATTTTATTATTAGTCGACTTTTTGACAACTAATTTTTATATACCAAAAACGTTTTTTTTTTTTACTAGGTGGCATTTAAATTAATACGAGCGTCCTCGTCCGTACTGATCTCATCTTTTACCACTGAATACTAAACCAACATTTGATATAGATCTTTGCTTTAATTAAAAGTCACTCTAACTCTTAATAATACTAAAATTACAATCAAAATTTCTATGCAAATATTTACTTTTGTAAATTTTTTATTTAAAACATTTTACTTATTCAATTTCCTCTTAAGCAGCAGCGTGACATCAGGGCTTGAAAACTCACATAATAAATGTTGTTGTTAATATTTTTACCCATTATCCTCTTAGGTTGTATAAGTAGAACTGATACTTTTGCTTATCAGCATCAGTTTGTCGCACTCCATGCTAGACATAGCCCTCTTTCAAAGAATGTCAGACTGGAGATGAGCAGTGGTATGATAAGTGATACACTCCACCATATATCTCACCACCATATAGCTCACCGTTTTGAGATATAGAATAAGTCTGGCTATGTTAATAATTTCAGTAGCCATAGCGTCCTTTAAACCGTAATGCATTAATGATTGAACACTAGTAAAAATAGGAGTTGTGATGGTAGACTGTTCAGCAAGAAAGAATCGCCATCCATAATTTGTTCCTAAGACTCTACCAGGCAATTCAGCATAGGAGATATGATTGTGGTAATGACATACAAAAGATGAATATAAGCTAACAAGATTGCTTTAGATGAATGATATTTACTTTATAATAAACTCCAGCTCCACATGACGTTGCTCCCATCCGCTCCAGTTGGCAGGTCTGCCGCCGGCAGCGCCGTCTGACGTATATTAAGTTAGACAGTTCCACGTTCAGATGCATTCGCATTGTAACAAAAGTTATTCAAAGGTATCTCTACCTGCAAATCGTACTCCAGATATACTCCATATTGTAGTACGGAACACATATTCCTTAAGTAAAGGAATTATAAAAAAAAATTGTATAAATCAATGATCATTCAAATCATAATCATCATAAAAAAAATCGCTTGGAGCCAATGAATTCAAACAGCGCAAGACTGTGCTTTGTGGAACACATTGGAAGAGGCCTATGTCCAGCAGTGGACGTCTATCGGCTGATGATGATGACGATCAAAATTTACCGAAAGGTTTCCCTGGATCATTTCAAGGTTCAGACGAAGACGAGTCCAAGAAACGATTATATTTTAATTTCCTTCGGGGTATTATAACCAGAAAAATCCGGTTACATTTTCATGGCAGCCTACTTCCGTCGTCGACCCTTTACGAACCCTCTCTCGCGAATATGCTGTAGCGTATATCCCATTATAACTCCACGTTTAATTGCAGGAAGAAAACATCGCTCTACGGTTAATAAAGCAACACGCCGAGCTTGAGGAGACGGAGAGCAGCCCCTCCTCGCCGGAAGACGCGTACGGAACCGGCAGCACGGGCAAGAGTTACTTCGACGAGGGCGGATACGTCGCCGGCGGGGCGCGGGACAGCGACCCCTACGTGAGGAACCGCTTCAACCAGGCCGCCTCCGACAACCTCCCCAGCAACAGAGCTATACCAGATACGAGAAATGCCATGTAAGTCTTCAATTGAAATGGTGGTATGACATCCGTGTAGATATTTTAGCGACATCTTAAAAAAATATTGATATTGTGAATATCCTTTAATTATCCTTTAATAATAATGTAGTTGTTTGAGGATAAAACATTTTCATCAGGATTTACGCGACCAGGATAATATCGTCTCAGTTAGGACCTCATTCATCGTTGTGGTTATATGAAAAATATATTTTTTTGATGTACAAAAAAGGACGAATTATTCAATAAAACATCCTGACGTCGTTCGAGTGGAGTATATCCCCTTTATAACCTCATCACTCTTGTAAACGGCTTCATAAGTTTTTGGGAGTTTACAATGGTTATTTCCTCCTCATCCTCACAATATTTTTACAATTTGTCAAATACGTAAAAAAAAAATTACTACATACATACTTAAATGTATTTAATTATTTCTTCACTATATATAATAGTATATAATAAAGAATTATTATATTATATACCAACTGTTCCCCGCCGGCTTCGCTGGCCGTAAAATATAATTAGAATTGAAATTTGTCTGAAATATTCCTTTTAGCAACCGCAACTCCAATTGAGTTTTTATAGCAACCGTTACTGTAGCAACCGCATAAAAAATACGAAATGAAAAATTTTATAAAAGTTTATTAGAAATAAAATTATGAAAGATCTTTGAAATTCAAAAAAATAATTAGCCTATAACCATGTACAAATCATTCCGCGGCGAATCCACGTGTTCTCATGTCGAAACGTTCACTAGTTTTCAAGTGATTGGTGAACAAACAAAACCCATTTTCTTTATATATGTATATATATATATAGATTAATAGTATATAGGAATATTCATCTGCTTGTATAAAAATTTTTAAGCAATAATTACTGAAGTAATGACACAACATCTCATATCTCAAGGCGACGAGCGCAATGTGGTGCAGAATATACCTTCCTTACTAGTCGGTTATAAGCCGACGTATCACTTACTATCAGGTGAACGTCACGGTCATGTCATCGTCTTCTCGGATAATAAAAAAAAACACATTTTACGGAAAATATTACTCAGGTGCCGTTTGAAAAAGTACGACGATGACCTGCCGGAGACGAGCGTCATTATAACGTTTCATAACGAGGCGCGCTCCACACTCCTGCGCACCATCGTCAGGTAAGTTCTTTCGCCAAAAATACTGACTGTGACTGCTGGAATAAATTAGTTTAGCTGATGGTGTATACACAACCATCCTATGTCCATAAGTGGACTAGTACAAGCTGTTCATGATGAGAAAGGACCATTAAGTGCTTTAAAAAAATGGAGGTGTACTGGTCCCGGTAAATCAACTCACGGGATCCAAGCCAACCTCACCTGCTCGTGTTGCACGCTGCTAACCAATAAACGAGGCTCTGAGTTCCATTAACCCGCATTGGACCAGGGTGGTGGGAAATGGCCCAAATAATCCCATATGAATCCTTTACCGATCGATTTGCGAATCTTTAGGGGAGGTGTATCTCAATCGGCTGATGATGATTATTTATATTAGAGTCATTAAACGCTGGCCCAGTAAATTTATTCAGCGCTTTAATAACTGGCATATAGTAAATTTGCCCACTACTGTTGATCAGTAGTAATAACCAAGGCATATTTTACTGATGATACATCTCTGCCAGAATTCTTCTAGGTAGGTACAACTGCGGCGCTCATTTGTGCCGACAAACACTAATATGCAAACATTACTATGATCCGGTTCGAAGGGCTCTGTGGCTAGTGAATATACTGGGGTTACGATACTCAAGATCTTATGTCTCGAGGCGACGAGTGCAATGTGATGATGTATATACCATCCTAACTAGAACCATGTTGTTATTGGCCTGTCACTTTACATCAAGTGATCGTCCAGCTCGTCTCGTGGCTTTCTAGTACAAAATAATATGATTTTTAATATAACTCTTTACACCAGCTCCACTTGCCGTTGCTACTCCAAAGTGGTGATTAATTATTATTATGTGGTCTATGATGGTATTACGAAGAAAAGCCTCTTCACCGTCAAGTCACTAACATCATTCCTGGATATTGATTGACAATCCTGATGTAGTGTATCTGCTTATCGAACTTACTGTTAAAGTGAATAATTAAATTAGTGTACTTATTTCAGCGTACTGAATAGAAGCCCTGAACGTCTCATAAAGGAGATTATTCTCGTGGATGACTTCAGTGACAACCGTAAGTGACATTTCTTTCATTGTGACTTCCTTTTAAACGTTAACCTTTTTACTGGTGGTAAGGTTACCAGAGACTATCTAAGGGGTTGCTCAACATGCACCCTGAATAACAGACGAGACTCTTACCACCCGCACTGGGCCGGCGTGGTAGGCTAAAGCCCAATTCCTCTCGATGAACTTTGTGGATATCTTTCGGGAGGGCCTATGTCCAGCAGTGGACGTCTGTCGGTTGATGACGATGATACAATTAAGTGGCGAGACAAGCGCGACGTTTACCTGATGATAAGCGATACGCTCGCGAATATCAAAGTAGCGCCAACTAAAATATTGGCACCACATTGCGCTCGTCGCCTAAGACATAATATGTTGAGTCTCGTTACCCCAGTAATTACACAAGATTCAACGACCTTCAAACCGGAACACAGTAGTGTTTGGTACCAAACTGGACGGTATTCGGCAACAGAGACCCACCACCAATAAATAGTGTATAACATCATAACTAGCGCCACGGTGTTACGGCCAGACGTATCACTTAACATCAGGTGAACGTCCAGCTCGTCTCGTCGCTTCTTTGAATAAAAAAGAAGACGTCCAGAGACAATGCTATAGATTGGAAAACACATTAGTAGTAAGTATCAAAGCTTCTACCATATTTCATGACCTCACCCAAGTAATAGGAGGACCATAAAACACCTTAAGCACCCGTTAAGTTTATTAAGTTACAAGCATTGTTCAGAGAACAATACTGCGAGTATACTCCTCTTCAGAAAGTTAATCGGCGAATACGAACCTGGTTTATACGAAAGCGAGTCGATGTTTGATTTGCGTAAACCCACACCAGCTCTATTACAACCATGTACTGGTGGTGGGTCCTTATTGGGCAAACCATCAAGGTAGGTACCACAGCAGCTCCTATTCCTGTCGGAAAACAGCAGTGTGCAGACATTACTGGGTTCCAGATTAAAGAGTTGTAGCTAGTGAAATTACTGAAGTAACGAGATTAAACATCTTATGTCTCAGGGTGAGGAGTGCAGTGTGGTGCAGTATATATCCTAACTAGTGTATCACTTAATATCCGGTGAGCGTCCGGGTTATTTGAATAAAAAATGAACTGCCTCTGTAGTGTACCACAAAACGGGTAATCACTAGCTTTGTATTATGGATTATTGTTTCTGGTGTCCAGACTACGTAAGTCAGTTCACCATCCAGAACATTATACTCATCACGTAAAATTCAGGAATAAGTGTTAGCCAGTTTGTAAAAAAAAGATCTATTTATCAGCTGATGACGGCGCCTCCCTACGCGCCATTCGCAAGGTGCGCGTCATCCGCAACACGAAGCGCGAGGGTCTAATGAGGTCCAGGGTGCGCGGAGCTGATGCAGCCACAGCCTCAGTGCTCACGTTCCTCGATTCGCACGTGGAGTGCAACGTGCACTGGCTAGAACCGCTACTGCAGAGAATAAAAGAGGTATGTACAAATTGATTTATTCATTCACTTGTATATTTTTATACTTCAAATATAATAAATAAATATACCGCCCTCTTATCGTTCCCACTACTGGGACTCTGGGCTTTTTCTCACAAAGACAGAGAGTCAACAAGATTCACCCCGATTGCTAAGTGCCCGTTGGTGGTAATCAAATATTTACTTAAGCTGTCATTCTTGGAAGAGGTCGGTTTCCTCACGATGTTAACGTTCACCGGAAGCTCTAGCTCCATGGAGATCGGGCCATTTTAGTATATTGTAATTGATGGTATATCTCTTTCTAGAAACCGTCTAGTTTAGTACCACAGTACCTATTGAAATATAGGCATCAAGTTAAAACCTATTCTTTTCTTAAGAGTCACATCACATTATCATATTTAAAACTGTCGCTACCATCAGATCCTATTGTATGTTTAAAATGTTCATCTATTTATAATTCCATTACGGATGGGTCACCTACATGTAGCAAAGGAGTATCAGCTCATAAATTCTCCCCCAACCGTTATTTAATGCGAAAATAAGTACAATCGCACTTATAAATAACCTCGTAATCAGAACTGCACTCCGGCCGTAATGTAGATACTGCATTGAATAATGTTCTGTAAAAGGATATTAAAATATACCACATCCTGCCAAAACGTACGCATAATGATTTCTTAATACCACTAATTTTTTTTTTATTTTGTAACAAAAAGTTTTCAACCAAGCCAACAGATGGCGGCACCATGAACAATAAATCACGTCTTCGTTTATCGTAGCGCAAACCTTTATTATAAGCAGCAACCCTAATTATAAGAATCGTAAAACTTTGTGTACATTCGGTTCTTTCCATTAACTGGATCTCTCTGGATCTCGTTTATGTCAAGCCTTTGGTCAACATTTCCTTACGGAAGTATTCAATTGTTTCCATTAACTGGATCTCTCTGGAACTCTTTAATGTCAAGCCCTTGGTCAACAAGTCCTTACGGAGTATTTAAATTGTACCCATTAATTGGATTTCTCTGGATCTCTTTAATGTCAAGCCTTTGGTCAACAAGTCCTTACGGAGTATTCAATTGTTTCCGTTAACTGGATCTTTCTTTCCATTAACTGGATCTCTCTGGAACTCTTTAATGTCAAGCCTTTGGTTAACAAGTCCTTACGGAGTATTCAATTGTATCCATTAACTGGATCTCTCTGGAACTCTTTAATGTCAAGCCTTTGGTCAACATTTCCTTACGGAGTATTCAATTGTTTCCATTAACTGGATCTCTCTGGAACTCTTTAATGTCAAGCCTTTGGTCAACAAGTCCTTACGGAGTATTCAATTGTATCCATTAACTGGATCTCTCTGGAACTCTTGAATGTCAAGCCTTTGGTCAACAAACCCTTACGGAGTATACAATTGTATCCATTAACTGGACCTCTCTGGATCTCTTTAATGTTAAGCCTTTAGTCAACAAGTCCTTACGGAGTATTCAATTGTATCCATTAACTGGATCTCTCTGGAACTCTTTAATGTCAAGCCTTTGGTCAACAAACCCTTACGGAGTATACAATTGTATCCATTAACTGGACCTCTCTGGATCTCTTTAATGTCAAGCCTTTAGTCAACAAGTCCTTACGGAGTATTCAATTGTATCCATTAACTGGATCTCTCTGGAACTCTTTAATGTCAAGCCTTTGGTCAACAAACCCTTACGGAGTATACAATTGTATCCATTAACTGGACCTCTCTGGATCTCTTTAATGTCAAGCCCTTGGTCAACAAGTCCTTACGGAGTATTTAAATTGTACCCATTAATTGGATTTCTCTGGATCTCTTTAATGTCAAGCCTTTGGTCAACAAGTCCTTACGGAGTGTTCAATTGTATCCATTAACTGGACCTCTCTGGATCTCTTTAATGTCAAGCCTTTAGTCAACAAGTCCTTCCGGAGTATACAATTGTATCCATTAACTGGACCTCTCTGGATCTCTTTAATGTCAAGCCTTTAGTCAACAAGTCCTTACGGAGTATTCAATTGTATCCATTAACTGGATCTCTCTGGAACTCTTTAATGTCAAGCCTTTGGTCAACAAATCCTTACGGAGTATACAACTGTATCCATTAACTGGATCTCTCTGGAACTCTTTAATGTCAAGCCTTTGGTCAACAAACCCTTACGGAGTATACAATTGTATCCATTAACTGGACCTCTCTGGATCTCTTTAATGTCAAGCCTTTAGTCAACAAGTCCTTCCGGAGTATACAATTGTATCCATTAACTGGACCTCTCTGGATCTCTTTAATGTCAAGCCTTTAGTCAACAAGTCCTTACGGAGTATTCAATTGTATCCATTAACTGGACCTCTCTGGATCTCTTTAATGTCAAGCCTTTGGTCAACAAACCCTTACGGAGTATACAATTGTATCCATTAACTGGACCTCTCTGGATCTCTTTAATGTCAAGCCTTTAGTCAACAAGTCCTTCCGGAGTATTCAATTGTATCCATTAACTGGATCTCTCTGGAACTCTTTAATGTCAAGCCTTTGGTCAACAAGTCCTTACGGAGTATTCAATTGTATCCATTAACTGGATCTCTCTGGAACTCTTTAATGTCAAGCCTTTGGTCAACAAGTCCTTACGGAGTATTCAATTGTATCCATTAACTGGATCTCTCTGGATCTCTTTAATGTCAAGCTTTTGGTCAACAAACACTTACGGAGTATACAATTGTATCCATTAACTGGATCTCTCTGGATCTCTTTAATGTCAAGCTTTTGGTCAACAAACACTTACGGAGTATACAATTGTATCCATTAACTGGACCTCTCTGGAACTCTTTAATGTCAAGCCTTTGGTCAACAAATCCTTACGGAGTATTCAATTGTATCCATTAACTGGACCTCTCTGGAACTCTTTAATGTCAAGCCTTTGGTCAACAAGTCCTTACGGAGTATTCAATTGTATCCATTAACTGGATCTCTCTGGATCTCTTTAATGTCAAGCTTTTGGTCAACAAACACTTACGGAGTATACAATTGTATCCATTAACTGGACCTCTCTGGATCTCTTTAATGTCATGCCTTTAGTCTACTAAGGGGAGAACTATTGTTATAAGTATCAGTTCCTGGTCTCCCCACCTCACCACAATACCTCTTCGATTTACCATTTTTTAAAACATGAAGCAAGGACACTTGGTAATCAATATGCTCAGACCACTGCAATTTGTAATACTCATAACATCTAAGGAAATTACTCTCGTATTAGAGAAACAATAAAATTGACTACATTATAGTAGAAACTGTCGGTAGTTAGTAATGTAAAGACCTATACATACAGACCATCATACAATAGCGCGGATAGTAAATTACATAGTAAACTGTAAACATACTACGTCGCAGTCGAATAGGAAGTGGTCGCCGTCAGTGTACATCTTAACAATGTTCCTTTGTTATAAAACATTCAGTCGTCTATATTTATATAATATATGTCCTTGTAATATAAATAAAAGATATTCACAGGAAGTTAAAAATAAAACAAATTTAATAAATATTTCATCGTTTACTAATTTCAACATTTTGATTGTCCACTCCTGGGCATAAACTACCCCCAAAGCAAATAAAGACCTTAAAGCGAGCAGCTTTGTCCCTAAAATTATTTCCTCACATTTTACAATACGTCGACGGTAAAAGTTTGTGGAGGTGAGTCTTTATGGCCATTTAGGTCGATACCACTACAAGGTCAACGACCTGGTGACAATGCGATTTATGTCTCAAAGCAATGAGAACTAAGGTGGTGTACTGCTTACCATTAATTCTAGCGCTAAATTACTTTGGATAGATACCATGCCTTGGAAGGGAAAGTCAGGGTTGAAGTTGGGATTGTTAGTTCTCGTCAAGATTTCCAGGGTTGCGAAATCCTGAGGACTCGGAGCAGTCGCCCGTCCTGATGTTTGCGTCAGCAGTCCCCAACACTTCCACCATACCTCTATCCAAATTTACATATACATGATCTCTCGTTATGGGTTCTCTGCATTAGCTTATCATCAGTGATGATACAGCACTGTTTCATCACATCCATGAAAAAAAAACTTTTTGTTTATTTTTTCAAAAAATTGTTTCACATCTAAATTTTTTTTTTTCTATTTTACTTTGTGTACTATCATAATAGCAAAGCAACTTGAAAAGGTCTGACCGTGTAATTTATTCCACTTTCACCATCACATTATAACATTGGCAGATAAGTCTCACGCAGCATCGTGTCACACAATAGCAGAGCGTACGTATTAATACCATTATCATTATCGTTATTCACACTGCTAATTACTATATTAACACAAGAACAAAGAGAAGAGTGTTGTAACTTTAACGCACCTTTCTATAGATCTTTATTATATGATCCCAGCTTCCAAAGAATACGTCCTTTTTCTTCTCTTTCAACTTCTTGCTCAACGAATCTGTATTTTACGGATTTCATCATGTTTATTTATTTATTTATTTAATATGTTTAGTGTGATATACAGCACCAATCTGTGAGAACTGATGCACTGACGTCATAGTACCGACAGCTTTTTAATTATCGTGTACAGTCCAATTTACGCAGATGGTCGAACTGTGTCTTGGAGTCTAGTCTTCTCGTGATGTCCTTGGTGTTTGATTTAATTTTATTAACACTAGGATTCTAAGCTGCTAGTAGTAGTGGTTTTATTCAAAAACTTTTACTACTGTTATTAATCTTGTTCTTCATCTTAAAGTGCCTCTCCAACTAGTGAAGGTTAGCGAACAGTGTGTTACAGTTCTTTCTGTCTCTGGTTCAGCGGAACGATTCGAACGCTCCAGCTATACCTATCCATTCTCTGATATTCCTCAATCATGACTTTTTCCTTGTTTCCCATTATAATCAGCTGCAGAAAATCATATCGCTGATGACGAAGTTATTAGTGCTAGACAGTACTAATGACTATTTGGAAGCCTGGTGATATCTATCAGATCTAAGTTTTACGGAGACCATATTAAAATATATATATATAGACTTCATCATTAGCCGATACACCTAAACTACTGGTTGTAGGCCTCTCCCAAAGGCCACACCGATCGGCCTTGTGCTGCCCACATCCAGCGGCTCCACTCGACCTTCACCAGATCGTCGATCCACCATATGTTAGGTCATAAATTAACGTGTTTTTAGCATACATACTAATTTGCAGAGTAGACAAAAATGTCTTCAGTGTTTTTTACTGCCCGTCGGCCTGGCGACCAGCTTCACGAGTATCACTTGACACAGAAAAAACAGTGTTGCGTCAACTTATGCTTATTTTTGCTCTATTTCATTTAACTTTTTCGTTATTTAACTATATATCTATACATATACAAGAGATATCCGTAGGTTGCTTGGTCCATCACGAGATCTCCGAAACTGTTAGATTTAACAGTCAAAATTTTATAGACATATTGCTTCTGCCACTTAGAGGTCAGGTAAGAATGGATTTCACAAAATTCTTTCGCCAAAGACTATTTCCAGGATGTTATTAACAATAAAGCAGGCGGTGAACATCCGGTATAAAATATAACAGACAATGGTTTCTGTGAGAATCTAATGAGAACAACTTCGCAGCTGCTTCTTTATCATTTCATTATTTTCGTTATCAGCCGATAGACGTCCACTGCTGAGTGGAGCATACAGTCAGCATGGCCTCCAGGACCACTGGGCCCTAGGGACTGTCGTATGTAGGTGTTCATATTGGGGGTTTGGGCCATTTCCCACCGCGCTGGCCCAATGCAAGTTGACGGGAACCAGAGCGTTGTTTCTTGTTCAGCAGGATGCACCACGTGCAGGTGAGGTTGGCTTGAGACTCTTGAGTTCTTGAGGGAGACAGGGCGGGAACTCCAAAAAGAGCGCGAGTACTGTTAATACCGAGATTAAAGTATTTGTCGAAGCGACTAATAGGGATAGACTGGGCACCAAGAGCCCCGTTTACTTAAACCACATTTTTGCAACTTAAGTTAAAGGTGTGACGACAATTCAAAGAGTGAATGCCAGTAAAATTGCAGTTATTTTTAAACAATATAATACAGCAAATAATTTTATTAAAAATTCATCTTACTTAAAAAAATATGAAATAAAAGCTTTCATTGCTTCTGCGCAGATTGAAAAGACTGGAATCATACGATTCGCTCCAGCTAACATTTCCAATAAAGTTTTGTACACTAGGCTATCGTCAATATATGAAATTATTGCAATCACAAGATTCTCAAAGAAAGTAGGACATGAGCGTGTTCCTTTACAAACTGTAAGCATTACTTTTCTACGTAATATTCTACCAGATAATGTTCAATACGACTTATTCTCTTATAGAGTTTATGAATATATACCACCATTGCAACAATGTTTCAAGTTTAACCACTCGGCTAAAATCTGTAATGGTAAACAAAAATGTTTAATTTGTGGAGGTGAGCACTTATATTACAAAAGTGACAAGCCCATTGAAATCTGTTGTATAGATTGCAGCGTACCTCATCTTGCCATTTCAAAAGTATGTCCAATTAAAATCAAAAAAATCATAGAAAACAAAAACTAAAACTACTTATGCAAGTGCTACCTCAACTAAGCAAGTGGATAACAATGACTTTCCTCCACTTCCAATATCAAAAACACCTGTATATAAATCATAAATCCTACAATAATCCTATCTTATTTATCTGTATAGTGTAAATAAATCTGTAAATAACTCTGTCAATAAGCCTGTAAATACACACGTAGATAATGTAAATAAACAACAAGATTTATTGCCTTGAGAAAATATTAAAAATCAAATCGTCTCCAACAATGATGTACCTATGGCCTCTATACAGACATTGGTGGAGCTAGGCAATAAGAGTGATAATTCACCATACTTCAGTGAAAACAATTAAGGATATCTTAATTAAAAATCTAAAATAATAGATCTAGGTCCTACACAGTCTAAGTTACGTATTGCTCAGTATAACATTCATAGGGCCAATAGTAAAAAACCCTAGCTCATTCAATTCTTGAAACAACAAAACATTGATATATTCCTACTTAACGAAACCTGGTTCAAAGATAACAAATATAAAATACCAGGTTACAATATTTATAATAGAAATTCAAACAATAGTCATAATGATGTGATAATATTAATTAAACCATACCTCAAGTACAATATTATTAACACTAGATTCTATGAGGACCTTCAAACTGCTGCTCTGGTTTTATGAACAGTAAGTGGTACTTTAACTGTTCTCTGTGTTTATTGTCTACTTAGTAGTCGTCATATCAGATTAAATAGATGACGTAGTATAATTAATAATCTTCCAAAACTAATATTTGTAAGTAAGTAGTGACTATAATGCTCATCATATAGCATTTGGTAGTTTATCTAGTAAGAATCGAGGCCACAACATATTTAATATTATTGACGACTTAGATTTATGTATTTTGAATGATGGTAGATTTACAACTGTCAACCAATGCAGATGAAATCCTTCTCCTATTGATATTAGCTTCATCAGTGCTAGTCTTACATCTATGTGTGAGTGATCTCTCCATGACAATGCCATGGGAAGTTATCATTACCCTACAATAACAGAAATATCCGTACCTATTGATAAATATCACATCGGTTCACCTGTAGACAGATTTTTATATAAAAAGACAGATTGGACTAAGTACAACACTCTGTCCAGAACAGGTTTCAATAATTTTATCCTAAATTCAGATGACCCTATATTAGCTTATAGTGCTTTCTGCTTCTGTTTGGATACATTAAAAACTATAACAATACACTACTAAACTTCCAAAATCGAAAAGTTTCAAAAGCAAATTGCCAATACCCTGGTGGAATGATATTTGTGAACAGTCATTGCATCTTATAATGGCTTAAAATTATATAGAAATGTACATGTAAATGTGCGAATAATAGAGAATTATTTTAACTATGAAAGAAAGGACGCATAGAAAAAAAGAACAATAGCAGAGCAGAAAAAAATTGGTTGGAATAATCTAACTAATACTTTCAGTTAAACAACACCCATTAGTAAGATTTAGAATTTACTTAAAATGTTTAAAAGTGTTAGAACTGGCAATAGGTCGTATAGAAATGAATTAATTTCTTTATTTTTGGATAACTTAACAGATAATAGTAATTTAAGTGAAACTAGTAACCTGAATATTTATTTTAATTTAAACAATGACAATCAAAATTCAAATATTTTACTTGAACCCTTTACATGGTTAGAATTTACCATCTAGACGTAATACAACACCTGGTATGGATGACTATGCTTACCTATTGATATAAAATCTGGATGAATCGGGTCAAAAATTATTTTTAGATATTCTCAATCTACTTTGGCTTAAAAATTCTATTCCACAGGCATGGAAAATACAGTGTGTTATTCCAATACTCTAACCAGACAAAGCACTAGAACTTGCTAGCTCATTTAGACCAATTTCCTTATCTTCATGTCTTGTGCAAAATTTTTGAAGAAATGTTAAAAGTCCGTCTTGACTGGTATATTGAAATTAATCACATCATTCCCGATATCCACTATGGCTTTAGATGAAAGCGAAGCGGTGCTGATAGTTTCATCTCTTTAATATCTGATCTGAGACACAGGGGAGGAAAAAAAATTACATACTGTTTGTATATTCCTTGATATTCAAGGTGTCTTTGACAGTATAGATCCTGATGTACTTGTGAAAGTTATGTCAGGGCTCGGAATACCCGGACAACTCTGCAAATGGATACATAACTTCTTGAATGAAAGGACAGTGTATGTAAAATACAATAATATGGTATATGGTCTAAAACCTGCCTCGAAAGGCACAATGCAAGGTGCTAATTTATCTTCATTATTGTATAATATTTACACTAGTGAAATCTGCAACTTTATAGACAATGTAAATAATAATATAAATATTTTACAATTTGCTGATGACATCGTTTCTTACAGTAGTAACTATAATTTACAAGTAGCAATAGACTGTATTAATGTAGCTTTATCCCAATTGTTCTATTACAATGAAATTTTACATTTAAAAATTAACATATCCAAGAGTCGTGATATTCAGCAAGGATACACCAATCAATAACGTCATTTATAATGGTGAAATTATAAACAAAGTTACCAGCAAAAATTTTTTAGGAATAATAATAGATCAGAAATTAAATTTTGAATCACATATTAAACATATTTCCAAAAAGGCTTTATGAGATCTAAATGTTATGAAATGTCTTGCAGGAGTATCATGGGGTGCAGATCCCAAAATATTGTCTTTGGTATACAAATCGATTGTCAGAATTCATTTTGATTATAGCTCCCTCCCTAGCTTATTTGAATAGCCCACATGTAAATAAACTTGACATATTACAGAACAAAGCTTTGAGAATAATATCTGGTGCAATGTGCTCAACTCCCACAAGGGCCATCGAAGTTGAGACAATAGTTATCCCATTAATCTTGAGACGACTCTTACTTACATACAGATACTGTCTCAAATTACTAACTTCTAATAATATGTTAATAGTTTAAAAAATTGCACCATACCTAGACGTTACTCCTCCTTCATTATTAACTGGAATAACTCTTCTTAACAAATATACCCTTCTTAACACCTTTGTCCATAATATATCTGGAAATAGGTAATGAGTATAAAAAGACCAATAAATGGTCCCTTTGGCCATGTTACTTTAACAGCTATCACTCCATTTCACATCCAGTGAATACTTAATAGTAATTCTGATATGATGCAGTTCTCGTCATACTCGTATCATAAGCTATATATATACTGATGGCAGCAAAGGGAATAACCAAGCTCATGCAGCTTTTTATGATTCAAAGGTTGCATGCAGTTTTCTGAAAGCTTTGTTTTGAATGAATCTTGTTCCATTTTTACTGCAGAGACTTATGCTGTTTATCAGGCCTTACTGCGAATTACTGTAGTTAACAATTGTAAATACTTTTTAATAATGACAGATTCTTTAAGCCTGATAAAGAGTCTAAGTAATGTTTTTGTATATTGTAAAAGAGTTAATATATAAATATCATCTTATGAATGAAAATATAGCTTTGATGTGGGTGCCTTCACAAAGCATCTCCACGACAACGAAAAAGCTGACAAAGCTGCATGTGAGGCTATAAACAGTATTGACGCTTCAGACTCATTATCTGTTCTTCTTACTGACTATTTTCTAAATATTGAGGAAAACATTTACACTCTGTCGATGAAGATGTGGAAGAAGGAGCAGGAAAACAAGGGAAAGCGGTATGGAAGTATCCAAAATGACTTACCTGTTAAACCATGGTATGACAAATTGAAAACTGGTGAAGGTCGAGATTTCATTACAACAATAAACAGATTTAGATTTGGCCATAACACTGCGCCACACCTAGCAAGGAACGATCCACCACATTATTTTCGATTGCCAAAGATTCCTAATTCAAAGACTTGTGCTGGCTGGTGAACTTAGTAGAACACCCCACTGCTGCTTCTTAGAGATTCTAAATATCCTTTTTTGGTTTAGCTTCAATAGATCACAACTCTTGCAAGATCAGTTTTCGTCACGAGAGCGGGGCACGCGAGAGCAACATTTTCAGTTCACATTAGTTGCATAACCTCGCAATCCACAATGCCGGCGGCTACTGCATGTTTTCTGCATTTATAAACACATTTTATACATGCAAGAAATGCAAGCAGCAATTTGGATAGTCTTTGTTGATACTTTCTGTAACTCTTCGCATAATCATACAGAAAGGTGTACTGGTGGTAAGTCTCCATTTTTCCCTGTAGTCTCGGGCTATTAAGAATAAGACTAAGGTGAGCACTGCCTGTTTTAGAAGGCGACTGAAAGAGTTTCCTAGTTCGTGGACTTTGAAGGTGAGGGCCCTTATTTTCCACTAAGCGATCCCTTGATGAACGACAACTGCTAGGTTGTCTAGTTCTTGTTTTACCACAGCGAAGATGGTCGAGGTTACAGACCTCTCTTTCCGTAGGCGATCCCCAGGCCTCCCACTGAAGATGACCACCGATTGGATTTTAGTGGGTAAAAATCCCACATAACCTCGTCTTCTCTTCAGAAGCAGAGTATCTTTTTAGAAGATTTCCTTCACACCGGATATCAAAAAAAAAACCGCTATTGCTGGAGATCGTCTAGATGGGTACCACCGCTGCACTTATTTTTATCACCAAGTGCGCGACATTACTATGTTTGGGTTTGAAGGGTGTTGTAGTTAGTATAATTACCGAGTCAACAAGACTTAACGTCTTGTCTCATGCGACGAGTGCAATGTGGTGCAGTGTATACCATTCTAACTAGCGCCACGTTATTATGGGCAGGCGTATCACCTAACATCAGGTGAACGTCCTGCTCATCGCGTCGCTTCGTTTAATAAAAAAAAATAACTATATACACGAATAATCGCAGTGACGTAAAATATTTACACGAAAGATCTTTCTAGTTAAATGAATGATTTCCTTTCGATTCATTTGGCAACAATTGATACGAGACATGTTCAATTAGTTGTGGTCAGCAAAGAAGCCGCAGCGGAGGTCGGGGCATCCAAATTGATTCATTTCAATTGGGTGGCCTTCTTCCTTGCGCCGTCCTACTCCATTGTTCCTCCCTTTACCGTTATTCGAGTGATCACGATTTTTAATTTGTCCGCACACTTCCTTCGCACCAATTGTGTTTGCATGCAGCTTACTAATTGAAAATTATCATTGCCTGACGTTTATGAACAATTATTATATGTAATTAGGTTGAAATTTGAAAATAATAAACACTAAACGGTAGTGCAAGCATTACTGTATTCCGGTTTGAAAGGCGCTGTAGTTTAATTACTGTGGTAACGAGATTCAACATCTTAAATCTCAATGCGACGACCGCAATGTGACGTAACGTATAAGATCCTAACTAGCGCCACGTTGTTATGGCATAGCGTATCACTTACTATCAAGTGAAGGTCACTATAGTCGCTTCGTCGAATAAAAAAAGTAAACCTTCAAGTAATAATCGTATAAAAGCTTTTAGTGCAGGTTCAATGAAAGGTCGCTTCATCACGAATCGTAAATGCCATCGTACTTTGTAACGACTCAACCATATCTTGGTGATTCCTCTGACACTTGCGCACCGTTACTTAATGCGCTCACTCATCACCGTGGTTTCCACCGGACACCAGATAGTTACACCACCACGGTATTAAAATGTGACCACATAACGTCCGATCCGTTAACGCCCTTGAGGCTTTAACTCTTGCGTTAGATAACCTACATTAAACTTTATTGTGTAACATCCGGTTTTATATTACGATTGCTGGTTGAACACCTTTATTAAATCTAAAGAGTTTATAACCCAAGAGAAGTGGGTTAACACATCGGAAGATGAAAGGTGGTAAATAATAAGAGGCTCCGTCCAACATCTTACGGAGCCCAAGTCCACCTCACCTACACGCCATGCAACCAGCTAAATAACAGACGAGACTCTGACCACCCACCAACCCGCCCTGGGCCAGCGTGGTGGATCACGGCCCAATACCCTTGAATGAATTCCAACGTTGTGGAGATCTATGGGAATGACCTATCTTCAGCAGTGGACGTCTGTCGGCTGATGATGTAGATCTCATTCCACTGGTGGTGGGTCTCTAGTATTAGTGGCAGTTATCGGAGAACTGGTTGTAGGTCTCTATTGCCTTAGGCGTTTGCAGCTCTTATTTCTGCCGTCAAACAGCGCTGTGCAAATATTACTATGTTCCGGTTTGAAGAGGGCTGCAGTAGCAGGATGTTACGTATAGTGATCGATACGTCTTCGCATAACAACGTGGCGATAGTTGGGATGATATATCTGCACCGCATTGCGCTCGTCGCCTTGAGACAAGATATTAAGCGTCTTTACCACAGTAACTTTATAAGTTACAGCACCGTTCAAGCCGGACAACAGTATAACAGTAAATTCTCCCACCAACCCGCATTGGGCCAGCGTGATGAGAATTGGTCTAAATACCCCCATATGAAGCCCTAAAGACGACAGCCCTTAGTACCCGGCTGTACTGGAGGCTATCTTAACTGTATGTGGAGATCTTTGGAGGAGGCCTTTGTCCAGCTGTGGACGTGTCTATCGGCTGATGATATAACAGTAAATGATCTGCACCAAATATCCAAATTCCATCAGTAAAATACACACAGCTTTAGGTGAGAATAAGTAGCTGCAGCTTTACCAATGACTGTGGCTTAAAGGGTATATATCACGTATATAACTGTAATATCCGGTTTACTTTAAAAGCTCTGAAATAACTTTTGCCATTCAAATGCTGGTGTGATCTGACTCCGAGCGGTTGGAGACAACGGTGCCACGTGACGGGCACGCTAATGTCAAGGACTGAGCGACGTGACGCTTATACACGTTCACCGTTCAGTTAAAAAAAAACCCCATCTCGTCTTAGAATATTTATTTGGACTTTAGTTCGTAATCTTTTCAAGCCTTTTTTTGATATTCGGGGGAAGAAATATACCTTGCTTCTGACTTTATGTGGGATTTGTACCCACTAAAACCCCATCGGTATTCATCTTCAGTGCATTTAGGAAGGGGGAGGGGTCTCCGGAATCATCTAAAGAACGCCGATGCCTCCTTGCACCACGCCTCAACACGTCCCAGGGAGAACCGTTACCCTCTACGGCATGTTTGCTATGCTTCGCCTTTGTAATCCACCCCGGGCTTGTTTAGTAGGCAATGAAGGTGTCATCCAAAGCCCACGAACTCTGAAATCTATTTAGTCGCCTTCTACGACAGACGGGACTTAACTTAGTCTTATTCTTAATAGCCTGAGACTACAGAACAGAAATTTTTTTAAACCCTAACTAGCTACCCACTTTCATATTGTACATCTACCACCATAACAACATCGCTGTGTTTCGACTATCAACATAGAACAATATGAGTGTCCTGGACGAGCTCGCTTTACCATCAATGGCCTTATAACTATTTTAAATTGTGGTGACGTGTTAATTAAAAAAAAAAAGATTCTTCCGTCAAATTATACATTAATAAGGAATGGATTGAAAATATATCAGAATTATAATTTCATAATATATATATAGAGGTGTAAGGGGTCCCACACATCAACTCACGGGATCCAAGCCTACCTCATCTGCTAGTGGTGAACTCTACTAATCAACAGACAAGGCTCTGGCTCCCATCAACCCGCATTGGGCAAGCGTGGTGGGAAATAGCCGAATTCCCTCTTTAAACCCCCTGCCTGAATTGGCAATCTTAGGAGCAGGCCTATGTCCAGCAATGACCTCTATCGACTGATGATGATGATGAATATATATCTACCAGATACAAAGGATAATGTAGCCTCTTCTAGCTTTACGACCGGAATATATATATATATATATTTTTAATAACGAAGAGTACATTAATCTATTTTCACTAGTATTCTTCAAACATGAAGCGGAAGATTGCTGTTGACAGGAGATCTATGACATAACAGTAAGCTGTTAACCTACTGGTGACACCGGAAACGAAACAGGGATAACGTTAAGCGAGAGTTATCTATGAGAAATATATTGTAGTCCAAAACGACCATGAGGTCATAATATTTGAAAGCTTTGTGATTGTAGCAAGAGTGCTTTACGCAAGTGCACCGTTACAGCCGAACTAAATCAGTTGTTGCCACAGCTCAGGTGTTGCGACCTCATGTGAATAAAGTTCAAGTATCATTACTATAATGTTATATTAATTGGAATGATTCACTTGGCAAAGTTAAAGTTTAAATTCATGAAATTATTCGTAATGAAATAGACTTTATACTCTTAAACTCATTTAACCTTGCTGATGCTGATCCTTTCTTTCCAAAGCACACAAACTCCGGTTTACAATCGCTTGTAACTTACAATATAATTATTACTTAACAATTATTATGTTAAAGTATGAATTAATTATCGCAATTGTAAACTGAATTGAGCGATCGAATCAGAAATGTGGAGATCCGCAGAAGGACTAAGGTCACCGACAGCCCAAAAGATTGCTATACTTAAGTGGCAGTGGGCAGGGCACATTGCTCGAAGGACCGACGGCTGATGGGGCTGTAAGGTCTTCGAGTGGCGCCTGCGTACTGGTAGACGAGATGGACCGACGATCTGGTGAGAATCACGGGAACCCACTGGAAACTAGCAATGCGGGACCAATCGATGTGGAGATCTTTAGAGTAGGCCTATGTCCAGCAGTGGACATCTATAGGCTGAAGGTGATGACAAGGAATTGTAAACCGCGCCTTTTAATATAACTTCCTGTTTATAACTAACAAAGGCATTTTATGTAACAAAGCAAAGAGATCGTTGACCGTTGATTAAGATATTTCCTCAATCCATACAAATTAATAAAGAGAAGACAATTGATCAAAAAACATGATTAGGTTTAATCAATTTTAGTCAGTAAGCAGTTTGAACTAGTGATAAATACCTTACGTTTCCTTTAGTATCAATAATTATTATAATATAAAGTAGATTTAGAAGGACAGTGCATCCGCTGAGTTAAGTAGTGAATTAATAAAAAGGTTTGCAATGAGTGGACCTAAAGGCAATATTTACCATTTACAATGTGAAGGTATGTAGGAAATAAAACCTTGAGCATATAAAATTAAATTACATCATATAAAAAAAGATTTAATTTTTTTATTAAATTATATAGAATTTCATCATCATCATCAGCCGATTACTAGACTTATGCCTCCCCCATCGATCGGTTCTAGGCTGCTCACATCGTCCACCGGGGCCCCTCGTTTGTAGGGATTTATATGGGTGGGAATTTTCTCGCCACACTGGTCCAATGCAGGTTGATGGGAGCCAGAGCCTCGTTTTTTGATTAGCAGGGTGTACCACAAGCAAGTGAGATTGGATTGGGTCCCGGGAGTTATTGTACAGGACCCCTTACAGAATTTAATAAAAAAAATTATGTTTTGATTTTAAAAATTTATATTTATTTATAACATTACTAGCTGTTCTCCATGCGGTTTGTTGATCTTAACACTGCTGCTACTCACTTTGGGGAGGAATCTTGTAAAATTAGTTCTTAGCTACCCTATCCTCGGCCAAAGGAATATTCCTACCAAATTTCTAATCTCTAAACCTTATGGTTCCAGAGATGTCGTTATAAGTCTCTACATAGATGGAAATTTCTTATGTATATTAATAAGTAACTAAGTAAATAGGTACAATATGTTGCGCTATATTATAATACAGTGAGTCCCTCACGAAATGCATAAGCAAACATTTGCTTCCAGCTCTTGCAGTGTCAATTCTATATGCTGAAAACAAACATTTACTTTGACGTAAACGTCAAGTTAACTACTGACTTAGACTAAGTTAGTCGTTAAGCCATAACAGAGAGAGACAGCTGACAAATAAAATTACTTAAATTAACAGGTGACTGTGTTTTTACTACTGCGTTCTGATTTCAGTCATATTACTGAACAATGATAAATGTTTTAAAGTAACAAACACATTGTGGTGTTGTGGAAACATCCTAACCAGTAACGCATTAGTTAACATGCAACATGACGTTTCGTTGAGTTAATAATCTGTTATATATTAGCATATACTTTAAAATATTTTTTCTTACTGGTGGTAGGTTTCTGTTGCCGGAGACAGTCCAGGTAGGTACCACCGCAACACCCATAGCAGCGGACAAACTACTGTGCAAACATTACTGTGTTCGCTAAAAAAATTAGATAAATGTAAAGCATTTAGATTAAGACCTAATTATCGGAGGAAGAAGCTGCAAGATTTTTTTCTACTTTATTTAAAATCATCCCTCTGCATGTTTCTTGTTATTACACAACCTTTCCCTACCAATTCTGTGTCATTATATTATTTTTCACCCTTTGTTCTTACATATTGTTCATTTCTTCTATCTTCCACCGCCTCTCATGCCAAAAATCGTCGCTTAGTAATATATTTTCCTTCTCTTTTTTCACACTTTTCTGCATTTTGTTTATTTATGTTTCTACTGCTTTTTACTGTCTGCTAACTATGCCCTGTATATTTGTTCCTCTATTTATCTTTACATATTTCTATTTGCAATCCTGACTTTTAATTTAGAGATTTTTCTTTTATTACTTTCTCTACACGTTGTAGCCAAATCTCTGCTAAGCTTTGAGAAATATACGACGACTTCCGTCTACACTCATCACAGAAGCGATGCTGCCCTCATTTATCTTTACTCCCAGTTCCATCTCACAATCTGCCTACTCCCGCCCATACAAGAGACAGGAGGTGAAGTTGCAAGATTTAGTGTAGGGTGATAGTTAGGCAGTGGATAATCAGGGGCCTTGGTGATTGAAGGTCAGCGCATAACCACAGCAACATAGGGACGGTTAAAATGCACCATTGGCACAGTTAAGAAATATCGATACAAATTTGAAGCTAACAAAAGTGAATGCATCCTGATACTCAGCAAAATGTCTAATGCAATTCTCGACAGCGTTTAAAATCCCAAGGTCGACAACAAAGAGGTTTCACATCTTTTTTATAACTCATTTCCTATATTAGATGAAATACAGGAAATTTGTTAATCGAATTGTTACATCGCGCTTCAGTTTCATGTGATGTACAGGAAGTATTAGTTATTTTTTTTTAAATTCCACAGCATCATTGAATATATTTATGATGATATTTACTAATTTTAGAAAGGATGACATTTAGTAGTTGCGGTCGAGTCGATAAGTGGTGGTTGGGGGTTATCGAATAAACATTAATATCAATTGAAGGTTGAATACGTTTGCCTAGCACGGCAAAATCCTTTGTGGTGAATTATCCAATGTTCTCTAGAAGTACAAGTGAATCATCAGTATCATTTATTTCTTTTTTCGTATTATTAAAACATCCAATAACAGAAGAGGCCCTGGGAGACACCCGACTACTTGGTTGGCGATGATCAATAAAGATTTAAAGAATAACAAATTGACAGAAAATAGAGTTAGATTCAGAAGAATAACCAGGAGAGCCGACCTCAAGTAAAGATGTGTAAGGTCAGCAGAATTCATATCTGCAACCATAGATTCCCCAACTTCATCATTAGTATTAGACTATAGGCGCTTGTTAGATTTATTTACATTACTCGCTCTATTTCATTATTACTGTGTTATAGTTTGGACATGTAGTAAAATTACAGGGCTAATAGAAATATTACTACTTTTATTGGCGATGAGCGTAGTGTGGGGATATACATTGTCTTAACCATATGTATATGATGGCGATGCTACTAGATACGAGCAACTCGAGACCGATCGATGTGGAGATCTTTGAAGGAGGTCTATGACCAACCGTGGACATCAATCGGCTGATGATGATGATGATATACTCGTATAAGAAATTTCCACTTATGTAGAGACTCATCACTATATCTGTGGAATCATAAATCCTAGAGGCTTGAATTTGGTACAAGTATTCGTTTGACTGAGTCTAAGTCAGCTAAAAACGGATGTTACGAAATGTCTTCCCTAAAAGGGGTGGGAGGGTTGTTAATAAGAAAACGGGAAAGGGCTTGGGGAGGGTTGCCGAGCGGGAATATTTTTGACAAATTCAAATCAAATGTTGTTCTTGGCAGTGGTAATAATATTGCCGACCATTGAAAAAGAATTAAGGATCGTGTCTTAAAAATGCTCAGTTCGTTTCCATCCAAAAATATCTCTTGCTCGAATCGATTCCATCAAAAATATCTCTTTCTGACTAATTAATTGAACTGATTCCACGTCATTGTAAGGAACAGCCGAGAACGGAAATAGTTTACCCATTTAGACCGGCGAAGATCCATTTAAGAACTGGTAACAGTCATCACATATCTTTGAATTATCAACAGGATAAGTTTTAATTAAACTATTTTAGAGATTTCTCTTTTTTTTTAATTATAAATTAATGTGATATTTCGAGTGTTTTGCAGCACACATAGTCACAGGAAGACTGAGGTGATAGATGTCATGGTTTTTGTTGCCGGTCTTGATAGGTCCTAGCAACATTGAAATTTCATCCTTTTTTTTATTTGAATGTTAAAGGAGTTTAGCGTCCTCGTTGAATACACTTTGACTACTTTATATTAAAATAAGGGATATGAAGAGAATAAAATATGGGAGTGATCATCCAAATTGAACAACCCATCACACATCAGTCACGGAATCGAACCCGCGACTGCACATGGTATGAGACAAGCGGTCAACTGCTAAACAATGAGTAGTGGTGGTAGGTTGCTGTTGCCGGAGACCGTCTAGTTGGGTACCACCATACAACCTGTTTCTGCCGCAAAACAGTGCTGTGCAAACATTACTTTGTTCCGGTTTGAAGGGCGCTGTAGCTAATGAAATTACTGGGGTAATTAGATTTACATATTGTCTCGGGCGACGAGCACAATGCGGTGCTGTATATATCATCCTAACTAACGGCATATCGCTCACAATCACATGAATGTCTTCGCTTTGGAGATAAAAAAACAGTTTTTTGATGTCCAGCAAGAGGCGCGTTGTATAGAAATGCTGCGAGTGCGCACCGCGGCCGGCGGTGATGCAAACGCGAATTAGTTTGAAAGTAAGTTGGCGGCCGCAGCGGACGGCGCCGATGCATCCGATACACAGATCCCGAGTAGAGGCGGAAAGCGGGATATATATATATATGATAAAATGCGATGAGACGAGACGGACCTTCACTTGATGGTAAGTGATACGCCTGCTTATAACAACGTGGCGCTAGTTTACACCATCACATTGCACTCGTCGCACGAGACATGATGTTAAGTTTCATCCCCTCAGTAAATTTTTTAGTTACAGCGCCCTTCAAACCGGAACACAGTAATGTTTACACACTACTGTTTGGAGTTGGATATAGGAGATGCGGTGGTACCTATTTAGACGATTGCAGGCAACAGAGACCTATCAACACTTACTGGTGGTAAGTCTCCGTTGCCGGAGATCGCTTAAGTGGGTACCACTGCTGCTGCTATTTCTGCCGAAAAACAGCAAAGTGAAAACATTACTGTGTTCGGGGTTGAAGGGTGCTGTAGCTAGTGTAATTACTGGGGTAATGAGGCTTAACATGTTATGTCTCAAGGCGACGAGCGCAATGTGGTGCTGTGGATACCATCTATACTAGCGCCATGTTGTTATGGGCAGGCGTATCACTTACCATCAGGTGAACACGCATCGTCGTTTAATTATATAACCTAAACTGTTTATTAAGCACAATAAAGGCGAAGAAGTTTTAAGCAGTTTTACGGAGGATTATCTCCATAATTAGACTAAGGACCCTGGTTCATATTCATGATGTAGAATCGGTTTTCTGATACAGTTTTAAAAAAAAAAACTACCACTATCGTATTGTAAATCTGGCGTCGTAACAGCATCACTGTATTCAGTATATCAACATATAGAAGCAGAAGTTATTGCACGAAGCTTCGCCATCCGGGCGTTATTACTATTTAACACCATATTAAATTAAGATCGAAATATAAGTTGTAGATAAAAAAAAAATAATTAATGATAAAAAAATCCGTTTGTATTAAAACAACAGATTTATACTTAATTCACATGAATATTTATATCAAAATTATACATAAATATAGCTGTAGATATTCAATTATAAATTTATGGATGTGCATATGCAAGTCCTCTGATATCGCAGCTGTGTATTAATGACGGAGGTAGTTCATCTATCTTTTGTGGACCGCTCTCTCATTTATATAGATTAGATATTAAAAAAAATATTAAGTATTAAACAACGACAAATTTATTATACTATACGCCCTCTCCCGCTTGTGACTTAAATCGTTACGTGCTGCATGAAGTGAACGGAAGATATCGTCTTGCGCAAATCGGATCATCGATGGGTATCCCTTCACCCCTCGCTGGATCGCTCCTTGCACAACCGGCGTCATTGCACACGACTGCACCCATATAACAATGTATAACGGTCACTTACCGTTGGCCCGCTTCGAGCAATAGTTACTTAACACATTATTCAACCTCGCCGCGTTCTATTTTAAACTTATAAAGTTGAAGTTACAATTACTTTATTACATATAATCTACCTCTAACCATCTGTACATATAAATATGTATGTATGAATTCGCTTCACTCTCAATATATTTCACATACCATTAAACATGATATATACTTGTAGACATAACCTTTTTTTTGTTTTACTTGATGGAAATGCCTTCGCATACCCGCCCTCACGGGGGCAAAGACGGGTTATGTCGGATTTGCGCCGACTAAAACCCCCACGATGTTCCACCTCATCGCTTTATAGCAGGGTCACGGGAACGCTTTCGCACATCGCCGCGACCCCGCCAGCGGCGGCTGCACCATGCAGCCCCACCCCGGGAAGTAAGTACCCCTCCTTTTCATCTCTAAAAGGGCACGTCGGAACACACAGCGCGCCCTTCTTTCCGTCCCTTCCAGTTACCCGGGCAACGGATCCCCCCGAACTCGTCACTCAGAGGCCACGGGAGCCAAAAGAGAAAACTCTCCCGACTCCCTGCGGCGGATCTAGTCTTGGGTTTCACTGCCAACCGTTATACGACCGCGGAGGATAGGAGGAGCGGCGGAACGCAACATCGACACTCCTCTTCCCCCGCGATTCAACTCGGTTGCAAAGGGCAGTATAAACCTGACCCTACAGCCCACCGGCACACATCCAAGGTAAGCTCACGAGCTCACCTGGAGTGGCTACCTCGGGCCGGCCGAATAGGTTCCTTTTAGCTTTACCGTGAGGGCCCAAGCCACGGCTACTGAGCCCCACCGCCACGACAAAGCGGGCACCTTTTCGGGAGGTGTGGCTCTAACCTAACCATCTGTACATCCCCCCGACCAAGTTCCTGCCTTATCGTGGCGGTGGGCCTCAGTATCCGTAGCTTGGTCACCCACCATGAAGCTAAGAAGAACCTACCCGGCTGGCCCGGGTGACTGTAAGGGGCCGAGAGGAGGGCGCGCAGTGTGTTCCAGCGTGCACTTACAGAGGTGGACATGCAAGGTTCTATCCTCCCTTGGTGGGGCTGCATGGTATGCGGTGTCGCGAAGATGTGCGAAAGCGTTCCCGTGACCCTGCCATAAAGCGACGAAGATAGAACATCGTGGAGGATTTAGTCGATGCAAATCCGACATAACTTGTCGTTGCCCCCGCGAGGACCGGTATGCGAAGGCATTCCCACCACGTAAAACAAAAAAAAAAGCATCTGTACATATAAACATGTATGTATGAATTCGCTTCACTCTCCAAATATTTCACTTACCATTAAACATGATATATGCTTGCAGATTTTATGAACAAGGTCTGTGTAATTTTTTTTAATTAATCGAATAATATAAATACTTACGCTTATATTGACGTGTTCGCTTTCCAACATAATTTCTTCCACATAAGTAATATTAGTATATATATATATATATATATACAGGGTGGCGCAAAAGTAATCCTCCTATCAGAAAATGCTATAAATTTTGCCTTGATGTAAAAAAATTAAAAGACCAAATAAAAATAATCCACAAGAAGAATCAAAGTTTTTCCTATTTTTTTTAAATTACAGCCAAATACCTAAATATACCTTGTATACAAGGTGGCGCAAAAATAACTTCCGATGTTTTTGGCTGTAATTTAAAAAAAATATGAAAAACTTTGATTCTTCTTGTGGATTGTTTTTATTTGGTCTTTTAATTTTTTTACATCATGGCAAAATTTATAGCATATTCTGATAGGAGGATTACTTTTGCGCCACCCTATATATATATCACTATACTATAACCAAATAAAAGAGGCACTACTGGTTAATTAAAGGGTATATCATAATACTCCAATCACAAATCATCGAGTGCATGAGTTTTGACTTTAAACACATTTATACCCTAGTTTGCATGGTTACCAGGTTCAAGAGGTCAACATCTTTAAACTGATAACCTGATGAATTGAAACTAAATAATATCCGGGGATATTATGTGAAACTGAACGGTTAAACACAAAAGCATAGTCAAGTTAAATTGGTGTTCGTTTAACTTCAATTGTATTCATTATACGTCCCAATCAAGGTTATGTATATCGTCTAACCGGATATGTTAATGGCGATACGTTATATATCTTGAAAATGTTAAGATGTTTTTTTTTTGATAACAAAACGGATAAAGGTGTGGCTTATTTAGCGAAACTTGTAGGTTTTTTTTTTAAACAAATGTAGCTGCATTTTTAATATGATAATAATATCGCTTCCATAGTCTTCCTACGCTCTAGTAGTTCATCATCAGAATGTTACCCAATTAAACTGTTCATTTATAAATATTGTTATATTAATATTAATTGTATCATATTGAATATTTAAACAGCTTTTAACCCTAATTTATCCTCATTACTTATTAGTGGTAGGTCTCTGTTGCTGGAGACTGTCTAGATAGGTACCACTGCAGCGCCTATTGCAGCCGACAAACAGTACTGTATTGTGTTCCGGGTTTAAGGACACTGTAGCTAGTATAATTACTGGAGTAACGAGACACAAAATCTTGACTCAAGCTACGAGCGCAATGTGGTGACCGAAAAAGAAAATCATCAATTTTACCAATCTTTATTTCCATTAATCATTAATGAAAAACTTTATATCTTACGACGCAATGAGTAATATATATATATATATATATATATATTCTTTATTATAAGAATCCTATATATGTCTACTTCATATATGTGCCTGTTGTAGTCTTTTTTTTATGCCGATGACCGTGAGACACGTTCATGAGGAAAATACTACGTTTTATATAAAAACAATCGTCCAAATAATCTTTACACGTTGCATGTTTGGAGCGGAAATAATATTTCGAATATCATATAAATTTTTGGGTGTAGCCAACCTCACCTGCTCGTGGTGCACCCTGCTAATCAACAAATGCGACTCCGGATCCCACTAACCCGCAAAGAGCTAGCGTAGTGGGAAATGGCCCAAATCCCCCTATATAAACTCCTATAAATTACAGCCTGTGGTTCCAAGAGGTATTGGCGACCATGCTGACTATGACGGACGTAGACAAGGCGCCGCAAGCAGGGCAGCGCAGGACCAATCGATGTGGAGATCTTTCGGAGAGGCCTATGTCCAGCAATGGACGTCTATCGGCTGATGATGATGATAATGAAATTTTTTCTAAATACTAATCCATTGAAGAAAAATGTACCAGAAGTGCTTTTACGAACTGGAACCTTTAAACATTTTTGAAATACTTTTTGTATGGTGGTAGAATTTTGAAACCGCTGGCAACACTGTGTTTTATTTGTAAACACATGAGAGTCAACACTGGCATAATCCATAAGAAATATTCCACTTCTTAGTTCTTTAAAATCGTGTGAAATTGAAATCAAGTAGTAACCTCTAATAGATACAAAACGCTAAAGCAAATATTTATCTTCTTCTTAAAGTGCCTCTCCAATTGGTGAAGGATGGCGATCAGCGTGGTACAGTCCTGTCTCTCTGGTTCGGCGGAACAGTTCGGACGCATCAGATATGCCAGTCCATTCCCTGATATTCCCCAACCATGACTTTGACTTCTCAAAACTTTATAGACTTTCAAATAAATACTGCCGTGGTGCAGTTCTCTTGCAGTTACGTGATTCGATTTGAGTGTCTCATATTGAAGAGTCTGATTGGTGACTAACTAACCTTCACATTTTAAACCTGCTACCAGCATTTTTGTTTTGTGGCAGTCGAGACGTGAGGGTCGGAGTGTTTCGGACGAAGACGCTTGACCATCCCCAATATCATAGACACTTGACAACATTTAAATTTAAGATAAAATTCCAGCCATTGGAGATAAAAAAAAACTTTGTAATATATGCACATACCACTTTGCAGTTTACGAGCTGCTGCTGGATAGATAATAACAACTGGTTTCGTAATTCGAGTTATTAAATGACTCGATCAGTAATTTCGTTATTAACAATGATCGTTGAACGTGGCAAGTTATAATTGCACTCGTTCTGACATATGCACTCGTGTATCGAACCTTGGCCCACTACCACCTATCGCACCTGAATATCCTTAGATGGAAAGGTATTACGAAGGTTAGTGGTTCACATTCGTTCTTGACTATTTAAAGAACATACGAAATACGATCCCGGTGAACGGATATTAGTTTATTGGTATCATTGCTGATTAACTTATTCAAATGATATATACCTTACAGTTTACTTAATTGCATACCCTCACTTAATAATATATAGTATGTGTTAGTTAATTAAATATATTTTAGTTCATTAACGCAGCGCCTAAACGTTTGCTTTATAACATGGTAGAGATGAAGTTGGAATAGGACAGACTATGATATGCCACGTCTTTAAAGTTACCAGCAGTTAGGGTAAGGTCCTGGTCGCCCAAGCAATAATCCTAAAGAGGATTATGATTTAATACGGTCTATAGACATCTAAGTAGTAAAGGAATTGGGAACTATTATGAAGTCACCGGGACAGGGGATGAAATCAAAGCGTTGGAAAAGGTGCGATTGTGTTTCAAATAAAAGTCCCGTGACATCTGAAAACAGACGAAGTTTGAATAGTTAAAAATCACCTCATAATCCTCCCTTAGGAAAAATACGAAAGTTTACCCTCCGGTATTAAAATTAAGACTCTTAATATTATATCATAGTTAATATTTGAATTAAACATACGCGTCTTCTTGAAACAAAAAATGATGTATTTCATCAGCACAGTTTAGATGATACAGCATAAGCACAGTAATGATTGCACACTACCCATCACCAAGTAGACACCTTGTCTGTGACTATTAATATTTTAATCTGAACAATAAAAACAAATTTATTATTCATACAAACCATAATAAAAAATAATGAATACGTTAGCAATAAATTACTCTGTAAAAACCAACGTTAAATGGAGAATTCCGTAACATTAATAGCGGCTCGAGAACATGTTTTTTTTTTTTAATATCATTGCTTGTTTTGCGCAACTTAAAAGGAATGAGGAGATCAGCAGAAGAACCAGGGTCGCTGACATAGTCCCACGAGTCGCGAGGCTGAAGTGGCAATGGGAGGTAGATAACTCGTAAAACCGATGGACGTTGGGGTCTTGAAATTCTGGAACGGTGACCCTGCACCGGAAACCGCAGCCTTGGCATACCACCCCCATTGGACAGAGGACCTAAAGAGAATCGCTGGGTACCACTAGATTCAAACAGCGCAGGACCGTGCTTTCTGGAACACATTATAAGATTCCTATGTCCAGGAGTTGTTGATGATGATTGCTTGTTTCTTCCATAAAGTTTAAGATCAATTTTAATCAATATAGCAACAATAACTATAGACCATGTTACTAACATGAGATCAGGACTGAGAACTTGTATAAATTATTAATCGAATAATAGTAAATCTAGATTTTTTTATTATACCTTAGTATTTTTTTTTTATTCCGCGAAGCGAAGAGATAAACGGGACTTTCACCTGTTGGTAAACGATACGTCTACTCATAGCAACGTGGCGCCAATCTCGTTACCCCAGTAATTTCACTAGCTACAGCGCCCTTCAAACCGGAACACAGTAATTTTTGCACAATACTGTTCGGCAGCAGAAATATCCGCAACGTTGCTACCCACCCAGACAGTCTCCGGCAACAGAGACCTATCACCAATCTATTATTAAACCGACAAAGAAGAGAATTAAAATAGAAGGGTTGGTCTCCATTACTGACTTACTGATATTGGCAACTCCCCAAGAAAGCCACTTAACCCTGAAGGTTATGGGTATCTAATTATTGCCCCCATATCCATGAATGTATATTTGCTGTTTGATTTGGACACTGTATAAGAATGAAATAATTCTGCTTCTCTTCCAGGACCCCACACGCGTTGTCTGCCCGGTGATCGACGTGATCAGCATGGACACTTTCCAATACATCGGCGCTTCGGCGGACCTTCGTGGCGGTTTCGACTGGAACCTGGTCTTCAAGGTCAACGACTTACCTTTCATATTTCGCACCAAAATTCGCTCTAACAATTTCGACCGCAAAAAGGTTTTATTATAATGTATCATCAGATTGCATCTCCCCGGCAATAGTGTATTATTATTATCATCTGACCCCGTGGTCTTTAAATTGCAAATCTTTTGATGTTAATGGAGTCATTAAGATAATGTTTTGAATAATCTTGTATTATTTTTTATTCTTCTTAACAAGATAATATTTATATTTAATAATATTTAATTTAAAGTAGATATGTGGGTCAGTACGAAAATGGCAAAGGAAATCTTAAGATAAAATATACATATATGTAAATGTTTAAGGGTTCCCGCATAACAACTCACGGGATCCGCGCCAACCTCACCTGCTCATGATGCTCCCTGCTAATCAACAAACAAGTCTCTGGCTCCCACCAACCCGCATTGGGTCAGTGTGATAGGAAATGGCCTAAATTCCCCGATATAAATTCCTACCTGATAGATGTGGAAATCTTTGGGGAGGCCTAAGTCCAGCAATGGACGTATATCGGCTGATGATGATGATGATGATGATATTAAAATAGTTTATTCATTAAATTCATTTCCCTTATCTTTACTTATCAAAGATGAAGAAGCAGGAGACGTTAACTTGATATCAAATGATAGCAGACAAGCATAATACTAAACATTCTGGAAATAAGGCAACCTTGAAGTCACGATAATATTATACCGCACTTTATAACCTAAATAAAATTATAGCAAGCCACATAAGCTAAATTTACTGGTCTATTCGGTTTTAGAAGTCAGTTTTAAATTGAGAAGACCAGACAAATCTACTATCTACGCCAAATGAAGGGCAGGAGACCTTTATAGACTAAACTCTATAGGCAATCATTTAGATATCCTAATTGAATTTCCAGTGGGAGTACCTGTCGCACGCTGAGCGCAGCGCTCGTCTCAGCGACCCCACGCAGGTGATCCGGACTCCGATGATAGCCGGCGGTCTGTTCAGCATGGACCGCGAGTACTTCAACAAGCTGGGCAAGTACGACATGAGAATGGACGTGTGGGGCGGAGAGAATCTGGAGATATCGTTCAGGTAAGCAAAGCTACTACGTTTAACGAAGAAAAAATCTTTTCAGGGCTTCTCAACTGAGTATCATCTAGCAGTCTATCTAAAATGTGATATGGAATTATTTTAAATGCCGCAGTAAGCAGCTCTTGGTATCAAGATGCAGTAATTTTTATTCGTGATCGGTAATACTTGATTCAGAGTGTGGCAATGCGGCGGCTCCTTAGAGATCGTCCCCTGTTCCCGTGTTGGGCATGTGTTCCGCAAACGACACCCATATACCTTCCCCGGCGGCTCCGGGGCTGTCTTCGCGAGGAACACGAGAAGAGCTGCCGAGGTCTGGATGGACGACTACAAGGAGCTGTACTATCGCTCGCAGCCCCTGGCTAAGCAAGTGGATTTTGGAGAGTGAGTTTCGTTTGCTTTATAAAATTGTTATATTTATATCCCTGTAGCATAGTGTGTGTAGCTACAGCGGTATACCTGTAGCTAGTATACTTATTTTTTTTTATTTTGTGTACGAGTATGAATACACACACGTACACACCATCTCACATATGTTACAGCCCCGAATCTTTTTACATCCATTATGTATTTCTAGATGATTCTATATATCAAATGATCATCTATATACAATTTCTTCTACAGGTTTTTTCTAGTAGTTCAGTTTCAAATAATCTAAATTTAGCCCATGACCTGGGGTCTGTGCTAAATTGGAGGCTTTTCATGGATAATCATCATCATTATCATTATCAGTCGACGGACGTCCACTGCTGGTGGACATAGGCCTTCCCTAAAGATAGATCCTGCGCTGTCTGCAAGCAGTTGCTTCTTGCAACCTTCACCAGATCGTGGGACCTGCCAACACAAATTGACTTCAATTTACACCTGATTTTATGTAATAATGAAGAAGTTAAATATGATGAGTGCTCACCTAGGATATTGATATTTAGATCACAAGGATGCTTGTGAAGGCAGTAGATTTACAAAAGCTATAGTATGAATGGCTAGAACATCCTCCTATCAAACTCCACAATATGGTCTCGGATTTGTACCAGGATCCTCCCTGTTACAAAGTCTTGTTTAATCACTGTCTCCATTGAGGCAATAAATCAGTACTTCCATCAGTACCCAATTTGGAATTTGTTCTTAAGAAAGAATATAACGTAAAATTGAATATGGGAGTATTTAAATATGTAATCACCATCATCAGCCGATAGACGTCCACTGCTGAACATAGGCCTCGAAGATCTCCATGTTTCTAGGAGTTCATAAGGTAGGATTTGCGCTATTTGCCACCACACTAGCCCAAAGCGGTTTGGTGGGAGCCAGAGCCTCGTTTGTGACGCACACATACAAATATATATGTGTGCGTCTTATATACATTTTAATTTCTTGGTCCATGTGGTTACCCGCAGTATATCCGAACGTGTGACACTTCGGGAGAAACTTCACTGCAAGCCGTTTCGCTGGTATCTGGAGCACGTTTACCCGGAGCTGCAGGTGCCTGCGCTGACCGGCGCCTCGCACGCTATCCGGCAGGGCGCGCGCTGCCTCGACACCATGGGCCACCTGGTCGACGGCACTCTAGGTAAGTAGACTCGGCCCCAAACTGTTGACACTGGGTTGGCATAGTCACCTGGTGGTAAGCGATACGCCTGCTCAAAACAACGCGGCGTAGCGTGGTGGGTTTGATATATAAAATCTCGTTACCTCATTAAATTCACTAACTACAACGTCCTTCATACCGGAACATAGTAATATTTACATATCGATAATAGAATTAGAAGTCACGGTAATTCCTGGCTGGATGGACACCGACACCAGAGACGTATCGTCAGCGCAAAGACCTACCACCACCAGGGCAAAGACCTACAAAAATCTCAATGACCTACTATTAATACAGAGATCTGCCAGCAGTCATACCACCAGCGCAAAGAGCTACTACCAGTATAAAGACCTACCATTACTACATAGACTTACAACCTGCAGAGAGGGTTACCACCAGTAATTATCCTATCCTAAAGGATTTGATAAGTTAACACCGGCACCATTCCGCAGGCATGTACCCGTGTCACAACACCGGTGGCAACCAGGAGTGGCGCTATGAGAGCGGGCTCATCCGCCACCACACCCTGTGCATCTCACTGTCGCCGGAGGACCGGGTGACCGCCGTGCTCGCCGCCTGCGACGCCGCCGACGACGCGCAGATGTGGAGGAGGCACGGCCTCATAATCCGGCACGCCAAGCTCGACGCCTGCCTGGACTCCGACCGACCCGCTCTATATCTGGAGCAATGCGACGACACCAAGATGAGCCAGCAGTTCTCGTTTTAACATATCCGGTGCCTTTTTATCAATCAAATTGCGATCGACCTCCAGCAGAGATGGTGAACCTTGATAAACGACTCCAGTTGTCTTCATCCAATTAAAAACTGATTCATGGGTTATAAGAGAGGTCATTAAATAGTGTTGAACTCTTATCCAGGTTCACCATCACCAATTTAGATTGTTTAAGACAGTATGATTCAGCACGGCATTTTTGGCAGGGTATACTTTCCTTTAGACAAGTTTAGTTATCATATCATCATGCAGTTCCTGGATATAACCTGTGCCTGTAAATCGTACCTGACTCCGTATACTGGTGGTAGGATTATATTGCCAGAGACCGTCTGAATAATTGCCACCGCAGCGCCCACTTCTACCGCGAAACAGTATTCTGTAAACATTACTGTGTTCCGGTTTGAAGGGCGTTGTAGCTAGTAAAATTACTGGGGTAACGAGACAGCGTCTTATCTCTCAAGGCGACGAGCGCAATGTGGTGTGTATACCATCTTACGGTGGCACGTTGTTATGGGCAGGCTTATCGCTTACCATCAGGTGAACGTCCAGATCGACTCACCGTTACGTTGGATAAAAATCATTTGATGATTTTTTTTTCACATATCGGAAAGTTTTTTTATTTGTACCCCAATGAAAAGTGGGAATATGTCACTGGAGTACTTCGATTTAGAACATTAATAGTAATAATAATACGATCAGTAACATCATCACACACTTAAACTTAAGTGTATACAACGCCATTGATAAATATAACTTAAAACAGTTAAATTGAAAACTCAGTACAAATGAGAATTATAGAATAATATTCTATTACTGCAATTATCAAAAGTTAGAAACATCATCGCATGATTTACTTAAATTGACTTAACCGAGAACTGATTCTTCAGTTCGTTGTACATCTATATAATGTGATTAAGTTCACACACTTTAAATTAAGTGATAATAGTTTTTACGGTGAGCAAAGAAACTGGTTTAACTAAACCTTTAAACGACGAACGAATGTTTCAATACAAAAATAGAGTACAAATAAAATGTCATCGTGCTTTACATTAACAGATAGTGCCAAAACGCCGGAAGAACAAATATAGAAAAAAAAAATTATCCTTTATCTCAACTTGAATATTATGAAAAGACAATTTTTTTTATGCGTAAAATATGTATAATAAAAAAAATACTTTTTAGTATATTATTTCGTACAGAATCAGTTCTGTATGGTTGTAGATAGTTTTATAATCACATTCCAAACGAGTTAGCTTTTAATGTTTATTTGTATTGATTAAAATCGCAATTGTTACTTATATTAATAGGGTATTGATAATAAAAAAAAAACAGCAAATTAAATTAATTATTTTCATATATATTTAATTATTACTACTTACTAATTTGTTGCAGTAAAAATCAGTTAAAAATTGATATAATATAATACTCCTAATCAGAATTATTGTTGACTAGGCTTCTTGTTGATCCTCTGGTCAAAGCGATTTTTCCATTAAAATGGTCAAGTGCGAATTGATTCTTTGCTTAAATTTCAAGTTAAGTCCGATGTTGATCGACAATATCTTACTGTATATAAGTTAGTGTGTAAATTCGTCTCAATATCACGGTAGTAACACTAAAATTAATATAGTTACCATAACGTGTAAATATCTAGGTTATTGTACTGAAGTGCCGGGAAAGTGGAATGGAGATTAATAAACACAAATGTAGACATAAAAAAAAACACCATTAATGTAAGGCGAGTGTAATGGAATGGTAGATTAAGTGATAATAAGTTTTCGCGGATCGAATGTTCTCGAATTTTAAGATCTGTTATCATTAGTTGTTTACTTAGTACTATACTTTCGTATGTGTTGCGATATTCTGATACATAACTTTAAGCTCAATAATTTTTTTATCAAATACTTTTTTAAACGTAAATTATTTAGATTGTATATAACAAATAAACGGCCCTTTCATTGTTCCCACTGCTGGGACTCGGAACCTTTTCTCACGGGAGTTGTCAAGGGTATATATCCATGACTGGCTAAATACGGTTAGGAATATACTGAGAAAAGAACTTTACTCATCAATGGACCCTTAACTATGTTTGGGACATTTTTTAATTTACACTATAAACAATTAATTAAATTTAAACTGTGATTAATGCGTAACATGAATTTTTGATAAAAAAAAATTATTGTTATCACAAAAATATAGTTTCCATAGTCTGCTTACCTGTAGATACATTACAAAACCTATTTAAGATACTCAAGTATTATTTCCTGTTTATGAGTTTACTTTTGTACAAAAATACGTATTATTGTTACTTTTTATTTTAGCATTAAAGATTTTTTTTTATGTATATATTTATATATTTATTTAACATTTCTTTAGTTTCTTTTTTCAATTATGTTTAAAATTATAATAATATCTTACTTGCACCATAAATCCAGTTAGTAGTAAATGCAAAACATCCATCCACCACTTAATAGCAAGTAAGTACTACTTACATTTCACACACAACAAAATGACCTTAAGGTCTCATTACACCTTTGTAACAGCTCTTCATGTATATATCCTAAGTTTATTATTAATCTTGATATACTGGAACAATTGGTTTTTATTTTTAAATATTATTTTTTGTTACATTAATGGATTGTAAGACATTTTTTTGTTATGGATTTCTTATGTTTTTATTTTTATATATTTAGTGATAATGTTATGATCGATATAAACATTCCATATTGTATCGCACGGACTATGTATATATTGTGATTATATATTATAAGATTGTACTTAAGATACAATAAGATGCAACCAATATATTGAATATACTGCCGAGTAATGATATTTAGAAGCGAATGTGAAAATGTAAATAAGCTGGAAGTTTGAAAGGTGACCAAGTGAAGCTACAAGGGTAAGGAGAGTTAACATCTAAAGCACAATGTTGTTGTTGTTGTTGCTAATCTTGTGTCATCATCAAATATAAAAAGCATATTTTGACATTCGAGTCTACAAATAACGACTTGTTACCACATAAAGAAAATTTTAAAGCGATTCCAAAAAAAAATTAGTATTCGGAAATTTATAAAGATTGCATGTTAAATATTGTTAAAGCACCTAAAGCACAAAATTAGATCTAGATTGGTGTTGAAATCACTTACTTTTGCTTCGTTATACAACTGGTAACACTGGACAGTTCGAGTGCAACGCGACCTTCCTAGTCAGGTCTCTTTGAAAGTCGCAACAGCGTTTAACAGTTATGAAACGGTGATCTTATTTCAGTGAGAGAGGGTTTGATTCTCCAATAAAAACGATACGAATGAACTATTAAACTATTATTTTATTTAATAAACATCCCCCACATTCCCCAAGTTACCTAAACACAATATAATAATACATATAAATATCAGTTATCATAATACTAATTCACTGGATACAAAACATTTAACATCACAGATATTTTAAAATGAGATTCTCTAAATTTTTGTTAAAAAAAAAACTCGAACTTAACGTCTGATGTAAATAAGTCACCTCGATAAAGTATTACAAGATTTGAAAAAATTCCTGTTATTTCACGTAACAGGTACGCTATAGTGAAAAATAATACCAAGTATTTACATTTATCAGATCGTATTTTGGTATATGTATCTATGGCTACGGCGCTTTAAGATTTCTTTTTTTATAAACCCACAAAGGATGAGACGAACCAGATATTCACCTGATGGTAAGTATACGAGGGTCCAAAGGCGCGTGGTAATTAACATGATGTACACTTTATCATATTGTACTTATAGATGTTATTGAGGTAATGAGACTTCAACAGCTACTACCTTCAAGTTGAAACTCGGTAACATTTGGACTCTACTGCTTCGTAGTCGTACTACCAGTAAACAGTAAGATCAGGTATCACACCAAGGTTCGCTGAAAACACTAACCTAATCTATTGTCTTAACGTAGAGACATAATTTAAGATTGAAATAAATACGTATACATCAATGGAAATACTATCAATGAATTAACAGATATCACATTTTTGAGTTTATCACAAGTACCAATGTTAACTTGTTAAATAACAATTTAATAATAAATTCTAACAAATGATATTATAATAAAATACAATAACATTAAGCATACTTTTCATTTTTAATAAACCGTTCCAACTGTTCCCACCGCTGGGATTGTAACTGTTGTTTGCAGAACATCTCTTACCTCTCGATATTTTCCATGACAGAAAACTTTCATAGTTAAATAATTAATTAAACACAAGCGAATCTTGTAATCTTCTGTGTTATTCTTTTTTAATTATTACTTCTAGAAAATTCTTGAATACTTGAAATAGTTACAGTTGTGATTATAACAAAGTTAACTTCTTCTAAACAATTTAATAATTCTAAAAAAACTATAATATAATAAATTAAACTTGATATTGCATTGTTCTATATAAATGAAAATAAGCAGGCTATATATATTTTTTTATTAATAAACTCTTAACTTCATTATTAAAAATATTAATTATTAATAATTATGAAAATCAAATTTTATAAATTAATATAATTTTTTTTTAAATGTATAGAAATTATTGTTATATATTTAGTGGGAAACGCTGATTTTGGTTTTGACGAATCGGCCGATGACCTTTATTGCGCGGAAGGCGGAGTTGGGGGAGAGGCGCTGCCTCAGCAGGTAGTACCCAGCGGAGTGCATCGCGACCAGCATCAGCAGCATCACTCCGATGTCAACCCAGAAAGACACGCCCGTCATGCCCATCAACTTCACAAAGTAACTAAATAATCACAACGTTTAATATATTATACATACAAATAACTATTTTTTTTTATTATTTAATTAGGCGATGGAACGAGACAATTGAGGGACGTTCACCTGATGGTAAGTGATACGCCATAACAATGTGGCGTTAGTTGGAACGTTAAATACGGCATCACATTGCGCTCGACGCCTTGAGATGTTGACTCTCAGTACTGCAGTAATGTCACTAGCTACAGAGCACTTCAATCCGGAACAAAGTAATATTCGCTCACTACTGTCTGTAAATTTGTACTTAATGTTTATTTTTGTAAAAGAAAAGAACTAAATTAATTAGTGATGTAAATAAATATAACTGGTGGTAAATGGGCATATATATCCCTGTTGAGACCTTCTAGGTAGGTACCACTGCAGCTCCTACTGCAGCAGACAAACACTACTATGCGAATATTATTGTAGAGTAAGGAGACCTAACATTTTGTCTTAAGTCGACGAGCGCAGTGTGATGTTGTGTAAATCATCCTAACGAGCCTCACATTGTTATAGACAGGCGTATTACTTACCATCACGTGAATTAATTTAAAAAAAAAATATAAACGTTCTCTCTAGCAAAATTGTCGTTTTTTTATATCTATCAAAATTATTGAATTTTGTAATATTTTTTATTATATAAGATTATTATGTAAATATACTCTTTTATGTAAATAATCGTTTCGTGAATGTACTTACTTAGGATTCTTGTATTCACAATAGATGACGTGATCAGGACAGACGAGGTCGTCCCTCGGCGGGCCATATATGGCAACTATGAGTCCTTCCAGGCCGTAGCGCATGAAGGAGCATGCACGGGCCAACTTCCATATGATCGGCAACGGATGGTCACCACTACCAATGCCGTACACCGCCAGCAGCATCAGCGGTACACTTAGCACTGGGCCCAAGAATACTGAGTTCTGGATAAATAATATCTATGTTGATTACTACAATATATATTTTTTTATATATATATATATATCAAAATATTGAAGTAATACTATAATAATGAATGAAAAGTGGTTTGAAAATAAAATCCTTCACTGGTGGTAAAAGACATTAATACCCTTAAATATTATACGGACCCCCAGTTTTGACCTATAAAAATATGTATTATAAATAACCATTGTTATAATCGTTTATGCAAGCGGATATAGTATCTAAGATTAACCGCAGGGGATGAAAATAGACGCCATGGGAAAATCAGGATAGACCATCAATTAAAGTCCTGTCACCGGAAGTACTTTATTTATCAAATCAAATGAATACATAATTAATGCTCGCTTATCATCATTTCATTAATTACAATTCTTTAAATAATTCATGGCTAATAATTATATATCGCATCAAAACCGGAAATAGTTATAATGCAACTCGATCATAATGATGGTAAACTCAGGAAGGTGAAAAAAACTTACCACAACACTTAAACTAGACGATATTACAGTTCCCATGCTCTCTGATATCAGCGCGATGAGGATGCAAACGGATATGAACATCACGATCCTCGACATCTCCATCGGCTGTGACGTCAACGGGTACACGATCGCCAAGTAGATCAGCGAGAAAAATATTGTCGCCGGCGTCCTGGAGACGACTAAAGCAGCATAATACGGCTTTAACCCATACCAGCGGTTGAAGTACTCCCTCTTGATTAGCTGAACTTCTTTTGGAACTGAAACATAAAAAAGAAATATTAAAGAAGTAAACAAAAGTATGCCGCCGAGGAGAGGCAGCTATTGAACGACTTGTGCTCCAGAGGAAGGTTCAGGGTACCAAGCCACGAGGAAGAACGCCTATGAGATGGACTGACCAGATAAAGGCGGCAGTAAATGGCTCATCATCGTTGCCACTATATGAGTTCACTAGGACTGCGGCCATCAGAGAGGAATGGCGACTTGTTATTAAGCTTGCAACCAACACCTGAAGTGATGACCACGACCACTCTGTCAAGAGTGATAGAGACTAAGAAGAAGAAGAAGAAACAAAAGTATAATAAAAACACACAACATCTAATATCGTCCAGACGATTGGTTGGACAAGTTATGAAGCATAACATCTTACTATTAATAATTTTTTTTATACAGCAGATCCTAGCTCAGGACTTTCAAGAACAAAGACTACTCATTCCTGGAAGGTCGGCAACGCAGCTAGGATTCCTATATTAATGCAGTTGTCCATTAACGACGATGATTACTTATCATCAGTAGCAGTGTGTTACTTCCGTTTTGCTCTTAATAATATTATTCATTGACGCAACTATCTAATTTGTCTTACTAAGTTAATACACAAGCTTTGGAAATTACTTGATTACTTACAAGCCAAGAGTATCGGCATCATTGGTACATAGAACATGGCAATGATGCAGGCGTAGCAGAAACCGAAATTGAATATCGTTTTAGAAGCATCGTAGCCGATTTGATAAAACAGCATGCCTATTATGAAGCCTAAGAACAAGTGCAATCCAACCCGCAGCCATAGGTAGTCCTGGAAATTATAGTCTCGATAAGCAAATAGCTGATTCTAGAGGACATCTATCTTCTAGAGGAGATTTCAGAAGAAATAACAATGCACCACATTGCGCACGTTGCCTTGAGACATAAGATGTTGAATCACGTCACCTCAGTAATTTCATTAGTAACAACGCCCTTCAATCAGGAACACGGTAATATTTGCAGACTACTGTCATATCACTTACAATCAGGTGAACGTCGTACTCGTATCATTGTTTCGTTTAATAAAAAAAAATCTTGTTACATACTCTATTTCTCACGGTCTGCAGCAACATCCTCCTAAGTAAGACCACGAACTGCGTAGACGCCGTGCTTTCGTATCTATAGGAAAGTTTTTGAACTCCGCCTGCATTGAGCTGCTCTATCTCCATCTCCATCTCCTCGTATCGGTCGATTGTCTCAAGTTCCCTCCAACTCTGGCATTTACCGTTATCGACGGCTGTTACCATTCTATCGACGTGAGACCCATACTCTCCACTTGATACTTCTATTACTAGAAATATATATATATATATATATATCATTTATATATAGTAATATATATAAATAAACTATGAACTAAATCGCTGATAAAATAGATGCATCAATAAGTTACCAACCAAAATCAGCTGGATTGTAAGTTTTGGGACAAGGCAGTTGTAAATCCTTGAGGAAGGGCACTATTCCAGCAGCCGTGCCTTGGTACGCGCAGCGCCCGTCCGCAACCACGTACACGTGATCGAACACGGAGAACAGGCGAGCTGATGGTGTGTGCAGGGAACAGACCACCGTGCGCCCACCTCGGGCCACTCGCTTCAGCAAGGACACACAAGTTGAGGATGCGACGTCATCCAAACCTCTGAAAAGTACACGTAAATAATACATTTATCCTTACTGTTTCATTGAAGGATTTCGTGTTTGGTTACCATCATCAATTCCTTCGTCGAATTATTTATGACATTTAAAGGATAAAAAGGATTAGGATTTAGAAGATGAATGGATGCTCCACGTATTCAGCAAAGGAATAGTCACGAATGCAAACATTGTCATGTTGACTGCTGGCGCTGTGAAGTCTTTGGTAATACCGGATCGCTATGAATAACCCTCATCACATATACCCTTCTCCAACCCTCATCACATAAGTATGCCTAACATGAGCGTCAACAATCAATCATCAGCTGACAGACGTCCATTGCTGGTCATAAGTCTCGCTAAAGATCTCTGCATCGATCGGTTCCACGCTGCTCGCATCCATCTTCCCGCGGCCCTTGCGCAGTCAGCGTGACCTTAGGTACCATCAAGCACTAGGTTATTTGTAGGTGTTCATATGAAGAGATTTGGGCCATTTTCCACACGCTGGCCCAATGCTGGTTGGTGGGAGCCAGAGCCTCGTTTATCGATTAGCAGCGTGCACCAGGAGCAGGTGAGGTTGGCTTGGATCCTACGAGTTATTGAGCGGGACTTCTACGCCTCTACTATCAAAAAAAAATACTATCTTGATACTTAGAATTTAAAAATAGTTAAAGCATACTAAATTAATTGTCACATGAATAATATAAACATTTATAACAACGATTAATCCAAAACATGAACAAACAATTTTTTTCTACCCACAAACTTAATATAATTTAACAATGTGAAAGCCTTCTAATCTTCTCCTACCTCCCCCTCAAATATAAAGTATCTTCTAAAGATTCCTACCAGGAGAAAGAATAACAATTCGCAATGACTTCGCAACGATTAGTATAACTCGGAACGGTTATTCACTTCTTCATCATCATTAGGGTCCCTTCAACCTGAAGCTTGGCGATTATATTGTTGAAACCAATCCGATCCTCAGCTATTCTTTTTAACTGATGGTATTCAACCCGGATCCATTAATTCACTTCACTGAATGTTTTTAGATATAACTAATAAAATTACAAACTTCTAATATTAATGATGTTGTGTTTTAAAATATTTTAGATCTTAATAATTCTAGATTTTTTTGCGTAAAGATGACCTCGGGCGTATTAAGACCAGGTCAAGGTGAACAACTGGACCCTACATTCTATTTGTCAATCGTGCGCAACGACCGAGCTGTAGATATTTTCATACGGGGAAACTTTCAAACCAACAGCAATGTCCTTTAAAGTTTAAATTATAACATTTTTTTCAATGAAAACATTGAAAATGAAAACTTTTTTTTTTATTTTACGAAGCGATGAGATGAGCGGCACGTTCGCATGGTGGTAAGAGATACACCCGCCCATTGCAGTGTGGCGCTAGTTAGGATGTTACACACTGCATCACATTATGCTCGTCGCTTTGAGACATAAGATATTAAGTCTCGTTAGCCCAATCATTTCACTAGCTACATCGCCCTTCAAACCGGAACACAATTACTTTTTCAGACTACTGTTTATCGGCTGTTATCGGCGCTGCGCTGGTACCTACCCAGTCGATCTCCCGCAACAGAAACCAGTAAACTTACAACGGCATCCTTATTTCGACTAAATCTATAATTTCTTTGCGTATGGCTCAGCGATGGTCCTTATGAGGGTTAGGCCCCTCCTCAGATAGCTGTTAACACAAAGTTCACCGGTGCGTTCTATAAAAGATTCCGGATCCTCTCCGAATGCACTGATGCAGATCACCGAGGGGGTTTTAATAAGTAACAATATCACATAACCCTAACTTCCCCTCAAAAGCAAGGTATCTTTTGAAGATCATTCCCAAACCAAGATAAAGAGCCACTGCACCAACGACGCAGTTAAAATATAAGAAAAGTATGTTGAATTTTGGCCAGAGAAAAGATCACTAATTCTAGTAGTCACTAATTAAAATTCCTATCTGTTGAACCACTTTTTTATTCTATCTGTGTGCAAAGCTGAATGTAATTATTCACATTCTTACTATTATTAATAATTAAATATTTATTTAGTTTAAGTATTTTGTGTAATAACACGTTATAATTGTCTTAAACATCATTACTTCAACACCTATTACGTACTTTATAATTAAATATAAACACAATCCTTGCACCTACATTTATTCAACAATTATCTAAGTTTATCGCTGTAAGTGCTAAGTTATTCAGTGGGTCAAGAACACCATACAATTTTTTGTTCCAAACAAAATTCCTACCACAGTCAACTGTATCATAACTCACGATATTTCGCATTCGACGCACATCCAAAACAATGCACAGAGATGAGGCTTTTTTATCTACTGTGACCTAGCCTCGATTTCACATGATGTCAGATGACAATGATCCCAATAATAGCCCACAATACACTCGCTCTGATATCCAGACGGCTTGAACACACCAAAACTGTATAGCCGTCAAATATATATTATAAGGGTGATGCTTAGACGGGTGGATTGAAAAAATCCCGGAACGGAACTAAAGACAAGATTAATCACCTAAATTAAAGGAATAATAACAACAAACAGTTTCCGTTAAAAACCAATGACATATCATCATTATTAATCAATAGACGTCCACTGCTGGACATACATCTTCCCCCAAAAATTTCCACAACTAGTAGGTATTCATATGTAGGAATTAGGGCCGATTCCCACCACGCTGGCCCAATGCAGGTTGATGGTAGCCAGAGCATCGTTTGTTGATTAACAGGGTGTACCACGAGCTGGTGAAGTTGCCTTAGATGCCGTTAGTTGTTGTGCGGGAACCCTTAAACCCCATTACATATCAACAACTACATTAATGTATAATAGATAAACTGTACTTGTTTTCAATTAAATAAAATCCTCATTGTTGTTTAAACAATTCTTACGTGGTAGGTTCATCAAGAAAGACCACCGGAGGGTTGTTCAACAGTTCCAGAGCTATTGAAAGCCGCTTCCTTTCGCCTCCTGACAATTTTTCACTTGAAGTATCCAACGCTTTGTCCAATCTTAACAAATGCACAATCTCTTCCACCTGTAAAATAATGTAAGTTTACAGTTTTTACAATAGCTACGAAACTTGTTTAAACTATGTATTATTTAATTGATTTTAACTGTTAGTCATTGCCTAGATTAATTTTAGTATCGTTTGATATCACCCTGATTAACTCAGGATAAATAACAGCTATTTCTAAATGCTAATGCTAATTTTTACCTCTAATCCAATTACAACAGTTAAATTTTCATTGTCGTTTAAAGATGTACCATGGCCATCAAAAGGTTCGGATAAAAGGAGATTAAATATGGCCGAGTTGCGAATGTTAACATGGATGTGTCGTGTGTCGGGGATGGTTAAAATTAAGAATGAATATATTAAAGGAAGTCTGAAAGTTGCTCCAGTGAAAGAGAAATTGAGGAGTAAGAGGTTAGCGCGATACGAGCATGTTATGTGGAGGGATGAAGGACATATAATAAAGAAAGTAATGAGAATGAATGTGGATGGTTATAAGGGTAGAGACAGACGGAAAAAAGTGTGGATGGATTGTGTGAAAGATGACATGTGTAAGAAGAGTGTGAATTTGGATATGACGGTTGATAGAGGGATGTGGAAGAGAAGTACATACTATGCCAACCCCACATAGCTGGGAAAAAGGCAGGAGGAAGGGAAGACTTAAAGATGTACAGAGCTAACAATTAAATCTGAACCTTAAAGTTTGTGTTTTTATAAAAAGACAGTAAACTGCAATCGAGGCTAGGTTAAATTCTCTAATACCATATCTACTACTTTCAGGTGCCAGTAATCTTCATGATATTTTTACTAGACTACTTTTATATTGTAAATAGGGATGAACACAATCGGACAGTACCCAATGGAATCGTTGATTTAGAATTGTAAATTTATTTAACCTCACACTTCCGTTAAACTGACTTTTAATAGAATACGTTAAAGAAACATTCTTAAAATGTTATTTTGTATATTGTACGGATTTTCCAGACGTCATAGGAATTATTAAAGAGGAACTTATTACAGGTAACAATTTCGATAGTTTGCAATCCCTGTAACAATTTGAACATGAATACAAGCATTTAAAAAAAAACTAAAATTGTTTATAATAAATTAATTTAATCAGTAGTAAATCCAAATTCTAATAAATTAGCTAAAGCCTAAACTAATACTTCTTTAACTGCTTAGTTATTGTTTTAAATTAAAACAAATTAGTTTCTTTTATACTTACGATGACTGCTTTTCTCTGTTTGGACATCTCATTTCCTAGCTTCAAGTCCGCTGCCATAATCATGGCCTCCCTCACAGTGATAAGCGGCTGCAGAAGGTCCTCCTGCATGATGTAACGGGACAGCTTTCTAAACTGCCGCAAATTCCTCTGCTCGCCATTAGTCGAGATGATTCCACTGGCGCCATTTACTCTGTGATCCACAAGTATTTCCAATTTACAAATTTATTATTTATTAAATTTATTATCGACAACTTTTCTCAGGTTATTGGAATAATATAAGAAAAGTCGTGTGTTAATAACAAATAAGTTGTAAACTGCTGCCCTCCTCATCCTGTATAAGGAAGTGGAAATTTGCAAGCAAGAAGGAAGGAGGAGCTTTGAATGAGTTAAATAATTTGTTTTAATATAAAATAAAGCTTTTATGCAAATTATAAGGCTTACCCTCACAATAAGCGCTTAGCTTACCTGTAACCAGCTAGAACATTAAGCAAAGTACTCTTCCCAGCGCCAGATGGTCCCAATATAGCAGTAAGCTGACCCGATCGAAACTCTCCGTTTATGCCACGAAGTATTATTTTCGATACTGAAACAAAGCATTTATTTAATAATGTCATGAATAGTTTATTTTATTGACACGATCTCAATTTCACAAGGTATTAAGTGACATCGAGGCCATGGATGGAGATGTGTGCTCGCTTAGAATGTATGGCCTGTGGCCTTATATGTTGATAGCCGAAACACAGCAATGTCAAGCGGTCTGTAAATAAAATTACCATCAACCAAATTCACGTGGCCCCAAAATATATTCAGGGACCTCCGTATTACTAGTAGTGAAGATATGATAATATTTATAATTTTAGTAAAGGAGAAAAGATGTCCCGCACAACAAGTCATGGGACCCAAGCCAACTTCACCTGCTCGTGGTGCACCCTACTAATCAATAAACGAAGTTTTGACTCACACCAACCCGCATTCGGCCAGCGTGGTGATAAATGGTCCAAAGCTCCCCATATGAACCTCCACAAACATGAGGATTTTTGTGGGTGGACGTCGAGCAGTGAACGTCTATGAGCTGATGATGAAAGAAGAGAAGACCCAGCCTTTGCAGAACCCTTCTGCATTATATGACATCAAAGATCCTATCTACTAACAAAGCTTTTCATATGCAACATTATATGGTTTCCGATTCGGAAAGAATATTATAACGGGCCGTCTCTAGTGCTCTATGATCAGTGTTCTAACTATAATTACGGAAATAACGTAACAGGTCTGAGGTGTAATAGCATATTAAATATATATTTGTTGCAGTAGCTGTGTGTGTGTGTGTGTGTGTGTGTGTATGGGTGTGTGTGTAAATGTGATCAGTCATTTACGAAGTGACGGAAATAAGAAATAAAAACATCGATCGATCACTTGCAAATGTATAACAAAAACATCATCGATAGTTTCTTCACCATTTTTAATAGTACTTATTATAACTTAAACGTTGCAGCACTATTCAAGATATTTATAACAATTGATCATCATGATCAGACAACAAATGTGTCTGCTGAAGATATTTTTTTCACCAAACATATGGGACCACAGCTGATCGCATTCCGAAACATAATTTAGCAGTTTTCACTGGTACTGCGCAAACATTACTGTGTTCCGGTTTGGAGAGCGCTGTAGCTACTGAAATTACTGGGTTAACGAGACAACATCTTATGTATCAAGGCGTCCAGCGCAATGTGGTGCTATAAACACCATCTTAACTAGCACCAAGTTGTTATGGGCAGGCGTACGTACCATAACGTGAACGTCCCGTTCGTCTCGCAATAGCAATATATAACAACTGTATGAATAATACGATTTACTTAAAATCCGGAATCCACTGTCAGCAGACCCTCCACTAGGTTATCAAGCATCATCAAAGGAATCGTTGAAGGAGGATTCAAACAACGCAATAACATTTTTATTGTATAGTCGTATATTATTATAATAGAATGAGAAGATGATTAAGCAATCATCAGCCCGATAAAGTTGAAAGTTGTTAAACAGATGAATTGGTAACACGGCGCGCGCGCAGGCGACGGGACTGCTATTGTGAGTTGTCCAACACAATAGAATGGCGACAGGTCAACGATTTTACCTTCGTGAATTCAATTGGCTCTGACATATTTAGCAGCTTCGATAAGAACATATCCAATTGTTTCTCCAGTGATTAAGGTATAATACTCTCGTTATGATCTATTAAAGCCTTTATTAAAAGCGAATAAATCATTAAAATGGTATAGTTCATTAAACGATTTAGCTGCTTTTAACAAGAGATGATTTATTATAAATCGGATCTGTGCTGAACTGGGAAAATCATTTCATTAATCCTTAAAAGTAATACGAATATAAATATAAAACACGAATATATTAAAATAACCTAAAGGATATTAACTTATTAAAATTAATGATTTCTCATTTTCCTTCTAGGACAATGTTGATAGATATTTCATCTAACAAAGAAACTGAAAATATTTTATATCGCTTTCTTACTTTAGTCAAATTAAAAAAAAATGTGATTCTATTGGTAATTATAGCGGTATGAACGGAGGAGGATTTAATTGTGGAAGAGTACAAGCTGAATAAGGTTGTGTGCAATCGACAGATGTCTACCGGAGGCGGTCAGCATCTTGTAACTCATTCACGTGCCATAGTGCTGCTCCCGTTTATTCAGGCCATAGTAGGTCACGTGCACACCATAGTGATGGGATTTTACATCGATATTTTTTGGATTAATTTCAATCATCGATCGTATCTCCATCATCAGCCCACATAAGCCTATCACAAGGAACGCTACATAACCCGATATTCAACCATAGCTATAACGCTAATAGTGTCATCAATAATAATTTCGTAATTATCGTTTATTTAATTGTATTTTTTTTTTCTATATGTGTTCATCATTATTATTATCATCAGCCGATCGGCTTTTTTATGTAAAGGAAAGTATTATCCCGTTTCAATTAAAATATCCTCTCCACCACAGTATACCTATGACCTTAGCGTATCCCTATGGCAACACCGCTCCGGCTAAATTATTACGCCGATCCGATTTTTTTTTTATTTGAAATGTCTTGCCAATTATGATTAATAAATAACATTCAAACGTTTCTAAATTACCAGTTTTTTTTTTGTAGTTTCTATAACAGTTGTAAATGTAAGGATATCTATGTATTAACATTGAGAGATTCGTAGAGATTCTGCTATTTAGAGGTCAACTAGGCATGGAATTTACAAAATTCTTTCCCCAAAGGAAGTTACAGGGTTTTACAGTCAGCAAAGCAGGCGAGGAACAGATAATTCAATTATGCGCATGATATCTCTATCTCTTTTCTTTTGCAAACTATTTTCGATTTGGTTTCATTTACCTCTAACACTGCGGAACCTGTTATGACAATACAATCTACCTTGGCAAGTGAGTTAGCCTTCATAAACAACATCGATAATAAATTATATATGTAATTATAAAGTTAATTGCTTGGTATCTTTAAAAAAAACATGTGGTTATTATATGTAAATCGCCGTCGATCGATAAAAACACGCGAATATCATATTTCCTATAGTTTATTACCTTGAAACGAAGCAAAAAAATTTTTATTCATGTTCAGGCTTAGCCAATCATAAAAATCAAACAAGATTTCCTTGTTAGCAGCGTATAAAAGCATAGTGTAGTTTAACTTTGTGCTGACGTCGTTTTTTTTATTAACTTAATCCATGTTATAGCTCACCTTACAAGCTTTACGGAGGAGAATCGCCACGGCTCGAAATAAATACACAATAATGTTTAAACATGTTCTAACGGGGTGTAATGGTTCCCGCAGAACAACTCACGGAACCCAGGCCAACCTCACCTGCTCATGGTGCATCCTGCTAATCAACCAACAAGGTTCTGTCTCCTACCAACCCGCATTGGGAAAGCGTGGTGACAAATAGCCCAAATCTTGCTACATGAATCCCTAGCCGATTGATGTGGGAATCTTTGAGAGAGGCCTATGTCCACTAGCGGACCTCTATCAGCTGATGATGATGATTTTCTAACGTACCCGTGCATACATAAAATAGTTTACAATGTTAGCTTACTCCATTCTATAGCTACAGTGCCCTTCACACAGCAACGAGTGAGTGCTGTTGTAATTATTTTGATATAGCCTCGTAAGGAGTTATTTATCCTGTGGGTTTTTGCCTCATTCAATCTGGATACTCACACAAGGCTACTAATGCAGCGGCAATTTCTTCTGTCAAACAGTAATGTACATACATTACTGTCTTCCGGTTTGTAAGGCGTTGTACATAGTGAAATTATTGAGGTATAGAGACTTAACATCTTATATATCAAAGCAGATTTGTCTAAATATACTAAAACTATATAATTATGGACTGATGTACCCTTTCTCGGAGCTTGGTTAAAAAAGGATGGAGATGCAGTGAAATATCCAATCCCTGGAGTTAATTAACATCACTAAGACCGCAGTGACGTGGGAAGCTTTCTAAATAGTTAGTCAATTCTCTTGCTGCAGTTGCACACACTGGGGTAACCATAAAGACTAACTGACTTTGCGGACGAGATGCGCGAGCCACGGCATAACAACTCATCATGACATGATAACAATGAAAGATGATATGTTATCTGAAGCACTTGGATAAAGCTCTATGGTTAGGTACGTCAGTCACCCTAAAATTAGTCGGCGAGGAAGACGTCATCATCATGAAATGGTGATGGTTTCATCAACACGATGAGTGTGCTTATACTGAGGGTAGGTTTCTGTTGTCGGAAACTGTTCAGGTAGGAACCGCCGCAGCTCCTATTGCGGCTGATAAAGAGAAGTATGGAAACATTACTGTCTTCCGGTTTGAAGTTGACTGTAGCTAATCAAATTACTGGAGTAACTAGAATCAATATCTCGTGTCTGAAAGCGTAGAGTATAATGTGATGCAGTGGTTATTGTTATGGGCGGAAGTATCACTTCTCTCAATTATTCGTGCTTGTTTTTTTTTTTTAATTTTGACTAGATACGTTAATGATGGTCACTGTACATGGAACCTGCTCAGCCGATAGACCTTGTGCTTATTGCGCTAGTTATTTCACAGGACGGTCTACGGAGATCAGACCTCATGGTTTCATATCTTTTTTTTTTGTATTATTATTAATTTTTTCAGTTTACATTATTATTAACTTAGGCTTTGCTATGTTTACTAGAAATTCAATAACTAGAATGTCTGTATGTCAATAGCTATTAACAGAAAGAAATTTTTTTTTCGTCCTTGGAAACCAAGAAGTGATAGACATCCACTATAGCACTATTATTTTTATGTTCAGCTTTAAATACTACCACCCAAGACCAGATAGATTTCAGTGCAGTGCTTTTTTCTGGTGGTATACAGGATATAATAGGGGTAATTAAATATCCTGTCTCAAGGCAACGAGTGCAATATGGTGTTGAATATTATCCAGCGTCATATTGTTTTACGCAATCCTTTCATCCCATCAGGTTAACGTCCCAATAGTTTCCTTGCTGCGTTGAATAAGAAAAAGGGGAACTCACCCTTGCCATTCGAGACGGTGTAGGTAAGGTCTTGAAAGCTCAAGTTGACGGGTGGCCTTTGGGGCAAGTGCGAGAGGTGGGCCCGGCCCAACGCTGGAGGTGCTCTCGCTGTTGCCGTGGCCACTTCCATTGCCTCTAACTCTTTAGTAATTTCACTTTCACTCGCTCATCGCCGTCGAACAATGCAGCTGTAGCGCGCTGACGCTACCACAGCTAGCTGATGTTATCCCTCAACCAATCAAACGCGGAATTAGCTTTTGTACCTGGAAGAGAGAACACACATCAAACGAATACACTAGGAGTTGACACATATTTTTTTTTATTCAACCAGCCGTAACTATAAACGACTTCTTAAGATGTATACACAGCAACACAATGTTTTCCAACCGTCTCCATTCTGTTCTACGACATCTGATTATAAGAACATGGCGATAGAGTGATGGACACTGCACCAAATTCTGATCATCCCCTTGAGACAGGAGATATTAAGTATCGTTAGCATTAGCTATAATTATTGAATGTCACTAACTAAAATGCCTTTCAAACCGGAACACAGTAACATTTTCCGCTTCCTGGCTACAAGAATAGCCTTTTCGATTAACATTTATTACGATATCTATTACTACTTGAGATCCTGGGTTCGTGTCATCCATCAAAGTTGTGTGTTTCCAATAATTTGGTTTAGAGATCTTGTCTCTATTGTGTGTATTAAAATATTAGACAATATAACAAACATCATTATTAGTTAACAGTCGACTATTTTTTTTAATTCGACGAAGCGACGAGACGAACGGGACGTTCACCTGATGGTAAGTGATACGCCTGCCCATAAAAACGCGGCTCTAGTTAGGATGTTATTCACAGCACTACATAGCCTCGTCGCCTTAAGGTATAAAATGTTACGTCTCGTTACCTTAGTAACTGCACTAGCTGCAGCGCTCTTCAAACCGGAACACACTACTGTTTGGCGGCAGAAATAAGCGTTGCGGTAGTACCGCCATGGTCTCTGGCAACAAACGCCTACCACAACAACAACGTAAGGGGTCCCGCACAGCAGCTCAAGAGAGCCAAGCCATCCTCACCTGCCCGTGGCGCGCCCTGCTAATCAACAAACGAGGCCCTGGCTCCCACTACGCCACTGAGCCAGCGTGTTAGGAAATAGCCCAAATCCTCCCCATATGAACCTCTACTAACGACGACTCCTAGTACCCGGCGGATTTGCGGCCAGCGCATGATCAATCTATATGGAGGTCTTTGGTGGAACCCCATGTCCAACAGTAGACGTCTATCGGCTGATGATGGAGATTAATACTTAAGCTTAGCTAAGCTAGTTCTACGATAACCTTTGCGATTGATGTTCTTTGAAGAGTTAGATTCTAATTGCTTCTTATGAATAATTAACCTTGATTAAAACTATAAAACCGCAAGATTGTTAACATCTAATTAAATATTAATTCGTCTAGTGATTATCGGTTTCTATTTATCGTATTATAAACTATTGAAATGTCTAGTTGTAAAAAAAAAAAATTGCCGACTCAGCCTAACAACGCAACCAGCAAGAAGCCAACGACTCCTATCGGTGTCAAGTTCATTGCGGCCGGTTGACTCTCTCGCGTCACGGAGCGGTTTACAATACAATTTCCTATACAACAACATTATAAATTAGTTTATTTTATTAATTACATCATTTAATTGTTTATTTAACTTTTACTGGTGGTGTAGTAATAATATTATACTACTGTAGTAACGAGACAACATCTTATGAATCAAACGACGGGCACGTTGTGGTACTGTGTATACCATCCTAATAAGAGCCACATATAGGCTGTATCACTTACAATCAGGTGAACGACCCACTCGTGTTGCTACTTAATTGTACAAAAAAAATAAAAAAAAATAAACCGATTATGAAATTTCAGCAGTGAACTGCACCGTTTGTAATACGCAACGTTTTCACGCCTTAGATATCTTTGATAAGTATTGCCTTATTTGCTCATTGTTATGTTTCTTAATACAATTTTTTTTTATTCGACGACGCGATAAGACCAGCACGACATTCACCTGATGATAAGTCACACCTGATGATATACATGTCACATTTCGCTCGCCGCCTTGAGACATAAGATGTTAAGTCTCGTTACCACAGTAATTTCATTAGCTGCAGCACCCTTCAATACGGAACACAGTAATGTTCGCACAGTTCTGTTTCGCGACAGAAATAGGCGCTGCGACAGTAACCTAGGCTCCGAAACCTACGAACTCGGTTGAAGGAGAAGGAGATCGTTGTGCTGGTGTCATTGGACATCGAGGGTGCCTCGATAACGCCTGGTGGCCTGCTATACGGTGCAGACTGGCAGAGACTCGCTGCCCCGTTGGCCTGCAGCGCCTTGTCCACAGCTATCTTAGCGATCGCTAGGTGTCTGTAAGATACCGGGGAGGAGTGTCCCAGAGAGACCATCAAGAGGGTACAGGGATCCGTGGGCGGCCCAGCATTCTGGACCCTCAAAGATAAAACTAGCATGATAAGTGATTGTATAAATAGGTCCTGACCCACCACACACACTGGGAACAAAAAAAAACCTTCTGGACCCTCCTCAATTCACTCCTGGAGGAGGTGGGCAAGAGCGGAACATACTACCAAACGTTTGTAGATGATGTCGTGCTGATCTTCTCCGGGCAAAAGACCGGCAAACGTGGTACTCGCCAATATTCAGGGTCAGAAACAAGCTTAGGTTCACACCTCACAAAACTAAGGTGATGGTGCTAACCAATAAGCTGAAATATAACAACCCAATATTGAGTATGGGTGGAGAGTCCCTCTGTCGAACTCGTGAGGTTCGGATACTAGGCCTCACAGTTGACGATAGGCCTAGGCCCAAAGGCTCTAACGTAAACTGTGCGATTCGGTCATTTACACCGACGGCAGCCGCAGCGACTACAAGATGGGTGCGGCGCTCTGCGTCATGCGGAACGCCGCAGAGGTTGCTAACCAAAAACTCAAGTTGGGCAACTTCTGCACAGCAGAGCATGCAGAGCTGCTGGCACTTGTGAAAGCGAGAGGGTACGCGGTCAGTCAATCAGCGCAACTTTGCGCCGTATTTAGCGACTCGAGACTATGGCAAAACCTAACACCCCTCATCCCTTAGCGTTGAGAGTAAAAGCTAATGGAGAGAAACGAGAGAGCCGACCAACTAACCAAGGAAGCGTCTCTGAAGAGCAAAAGAACACCAGAGCACGAGGAATACCCCATATCATTCGTCAAGCAACAACTCAGGCTGAAAACGCTTGAAAAATGGAATAGGAGGTATGTGGAAGATACAACGGCTTCAACAACGCCGATCTTTTTCCTAAACATGCCATGGGCCTATCGGATACTGCGCCGGCTGCTGCTGGATACGGTTCTGGCCCAAATGTTCACGAAACCTGGTCGCTAATGGGCCCCATATAAAAGCTGAAAGTCACACGGAGAGAGATAGATGGGGTGATGGTTGGGGTATTGCTACGTGATCAAATCATAAATTAGAAGATCGGCAGAAGAGTCAGGGTCACCGACATAGCCTTACAAGTCGCGAGGCTGAAGTCGCAATGGGCGGGGCACATATTTCCTAGAACCGATGGACGTTGAGGACTGGAATGGCAACCCGGTACCGAAAACCGCAGCCTTGGCATATTCTCCACTAGATGAACAGAGGACATAAAAAGAATCACTGGGAGCCACTGGATTCAAACACCGTAAGACTGTGCTTTGTGGAGCCTAACCTAACCTATGTCCAGCAGTGGACGTCCATCAGTTGTAATGATGATGAATGACGTCACAAAAAGTTTCATTACGTCAAGCTTAAAGCATTTTTCCGATCTATATTTGGTATTGTAATTATTACACGTTTTAATTGCTTTAATCATTAATCAATAACAACAAAATTTACTCCTTAGTATAACAATATAAACAATAGATTATTAACTATTATAATTGTTAATAATAAACATATTGTTAATATCAAAGTTTTTTTAAATCGTTTCGCGATATCTGTCTCAGTATCGGATGATTTACTTCGTAATAACATATTGTTGTTGGCAACACCGGATTGCGCGCGCGCTTAATAAATGCAAACTAAAAGTATTTGTAAATCGGATCACGGCTCAAAGATGCAATCGACAGGAATCAGCCAACTGTGTTTGCGTAAATAAATAAAAAAAAAATTATATATATTCTACGAAGCGGTAAGTCGAAGGGGACGTTCACCTGCTGCTAAGTGCCTTAGTAACAACGCGGCGTTAGTTAAGATGTCATGCATTACACATTATGGGGGTTGTAAGCGGTCTCGTACAACTATTCACGCGCCCCAAGCCAACCTCACCTCCTCGAGATGTACCCTGCTAATCATCAAACGAGGCTCTGGTTTTCACCAACCCGCATTGCGCCAGCGTAATGTGAAATAGCCCAAATAGCACTATATGTAGCCATGAGGACTTCGTGAAGCCGCTAGATGCAGCGCTGGACCGATTGATGTGAAGATCTTTGGGAGAGGCCCATGTCCAGCTGTAGACGTATATCGGCTGATGATGATGATGACACTACACATTACTCGACTTGAAACATAAGATATTTACACTAGCTACAGATCCCATCAAACTCGAACACAGTAATATTTGCATGGTACTGTTTGGCGACAGAAATAGACGCTGCGGTGGTACCTGGACGGTCTCCGGCAACAGGGACCTACCACCAGTAGTATTTATTATGTATTTTATATTACTATATATTATTTATTTATTTATTTTAAACATATTCAGCAAGATAAAATCTCACAAATGATTGCAAACAGAGCTGCCCAGTTGCAAGGGGCTCCGCTCGCTGTGCCCAGTTGGGAAATCGTCACTGTATTACTTGGTGCTAAGTAATTACGTTATCTTAAAGTTTCGACAGTAACTTAGTGCAGCTAAAGTCGAAGAACATTGTTGATTCTAACCTCCTTTGTTTATTTAGCGACATAGCATTAGAATAAAGCCTTAAAGGTAACATACTTGCAGTGATGATATCACCATTAAAACCAACCAGTTTATCTTGCCCCATTAAAGTTGCAAATAATCACATCACATTAAAATCTTATATAAGATGTCTGTTATATTTAAGTTTGAGGACTCCAAGGACTATATTTACCTTTTGACTAACTGAAGAACACGTAAATATTCTTTCAGCCTCCATCTATAAGATGGTCACGCAGAATTGCGGTGTTGGATCGGTTCATGATGTATAACATTATAAATAATTTCAAGTCATCACATTTATATCATGATTGTTAGCCAAAAAACACCGTCTGCTAAGCAATAATTTTTTGGCAGGAAACTTACACTACCTACATTCCCATCGGCCACTTCTATAGGTCTCTGTGGACCAGCCCTGTAGTCTCGAGCTAGTATGTATAGAACTAAAGTAAGCCCTGCCTGTCGTAGAAGGCGACTAAAAGAGTCTAGAAGTTTCACGGGCCTTGAGAGTGAGGGGCCTTAGCACTCAATTAGTGAATCTGCGTGGGGCAGCGTATGGGTCAGCGATGGTGTCCAGGAGGGTTAGGCTCTTCCTCAAACCAAGAAGCAGACCACCGAAGGGGTTTTAGTAAAAATCTCACATAACCCTGATCTTCCACCAGGAACAGTGTATCTTTTGGAGATTTCCCCCCGATATAAAAAAAGGACGTATTAGTATTTCATCAACTACATATTATATTAAGAAATCCATTCACTTCCTACTAAGTCACTCACTATTAAAATATGCATATAAACCTCTTATTTATTGCGTTTTAAAGGAAATTGCTATTATTGCAATTGTGTTAGTAATAATAAATTATAATAAAAATAATTTACTTTCTTAGTATTTATATTTTTTTTTTTATTTTACAAAGCGACGCGCAAGTGATAAGCCCGCCCATGACAACGTGGCGCTAGTTAAGTTATACACTGCACCACATTACACTTGTCGCTTGAGACATAGGACGTTGAGTCTCGTTACCTCACTAATTACACTAGCTACAGCGCTTTTCAAACTGTAGCTCAGTAATGTTTGTATACTACTGTTTGACTGCAAAAGTAGGCGCTGCGGTATCAACCTAGACAATCTCTGCGGATCGTATATGGAGTAGATTTATTACAAACAGTACCTAAAACGTAATATATCTTGGACCCAGGAGTGCAAACTGGTAATGAGGACAAATTGTAATTATAATAACAATTATTATTATTATTTTTAGTTTTTTTTTTTTGCTACACGTTTGCAGTATGATATTTATCAACTGAATGTATGTCAGTGTTGATAAAACGAAACGCTGGTGGTGATGACTGCGACTTTTGAACCGGAAAATTGCAAGACAACCGTGTCACCAGCTATCGGAGTAAGAACAGGAACAAAAACATTTTTTTTTTGTTCTAAATAACATTAAATTAAATATTTTCAAGGAACTGAAAAAAAATTTCTTATAAGTAAGAATTTACATGTAAATAAAATTTCAATGTCTGCTTGAAAAGTTTAACGTAGCAGTTTTTCATGTGTTATCATGTGTATGTTTAATTTTCCCACTGCTGGGACTGCGGGGCATGTACCATACGTCAATTCAATATATCTACTACGGTGGCCAAATGCAATTTGTAATAAATGACATGTTTTTATTTGGTGGTTCATCAGCAGGCAGGATTCAATACTATTCGAAAATTTTCTAACATCATAATAATACACAGCCCTATTATTATTCCCACAGCTGGGATTCGGAGCATTTCTTCACAAGGAGATAATGAAGGCCACTTACTCTCCAAGCTGGCCAATTGCGGTTAGTGTCACATGTCCACGGAAGAAGATGATTTCGAAACAAGTAGGGTTTTTATCCCATAGAAATGTTTATAGACTAGCTAAGGCGAAATATATTACTAATTATATCTGTCTGTTACAGGTGATCTCCAAAACGACTGGACTGATTTTGATGAGAGTTTCACTAGACTACAGCTGGTATTATATAAAAAAATATTTAATACATATATATAAATATATGTTTCAAATCGACAATGGATATATACGAAACTATTAAACCAAAATCTATCAAAGAGCACATATATGTTATTAGATTTGCTAACACGCTTCCAGATTACTTGAGATCTTTTTTTTTTATTCAACGAAGCGATAAAACGAGTAGGAAATTCATCTGATGGTAAGTGATATACTTGTCCATATCAACGTGGCGCTAGTTAGGATGATATATACAGCACCAGATTGTGCTTTATAAGCTGTTATGTCTCGTTAACTCAGTAATTTTACTTGCCCTTTAATTCAGGACACAGTAATATTTGCACACTACTGTTTGACAGAAGGAGTAAGCAGTTTGTTAGTATCTATCAAGTTTGAACGAGAAAAAATATCTACAGGATAAATAACTCCTTACGAGGCTATATCAAAATAATTACAACAGCACTCACTCGTTTCTGTGTGAAGGGCACTGTAGCTATAGAATGGAGTAAGCTAACATTGTAAACTATTTTATGTATGCACGGGTACGTTAGAAAATCATCATCATCAGCTGATAGAGGTCCGCTAGTGGACATAGGCCTCTCTCAAAGATTCCCACATCAATCGGCTAGGGATTCATGTAGCAAGATTTGGGCTATTTGTCACCACGCTTTCCCAATGCGGGTTGGTAGGAGACAGAACCTTGTTGGTTGATTAGCAGGATGCACCATGAGCAGGTGTGGTTGGCCTGGGTTCCGTGAGTTGTTCTGCGGGAACCATTACACCCCGTTAGAACATGTTTAAACATTATTGTGTATTTATTTCGAGCCGTGGCGATTCTCCTCCGTAAAGCTTGTAAGGTGAGCTATAACATGGATTAAGTTAATAAAAAAAACGACGTCAGCACAAAGTTAAACTACACTATGCTTTTATACGCTGCTAACAAGGAAATCTTGTTTGATTTTTATGATTGGTTATAATTGAGGAACGGTAGAAACTATCGAAGAGATACATTCAGATACAAAGACACGATAATATGCACATAAGGAATAAACATAAAAATAACTAACCGGAAGTGTTTTTCTTCCCGATCACGATACAGTAACACTAGTAGACGAACGTTTAGCGACTGAGCAGTCCTAAAATCTATATATCTTTATCGCTGCAGAATATAATCGTTATTGTAGTGAATGTTTGGACTGCACTGACTTAATTTCACACGATTAGATAACGGGTAAAGCGATCGATAATACGTAAGCATTGCAAGGTCACTAAGAGGTCCTGTATAACTACTCAGGGGACCCAAGCCAACCTCACCTGCTTGTGGTGCATCCTGCTGATCAATAAACGAGGCTCTGGCTCCGGCCTACCCGCATTGGGACAGCGTGGTGGTAAATAGCCCAAATCGCGACAATACGAACACCTACTACGCAGGACCAATCGACGTGGAGACATTTTGGGGAGGCCTATGCCCAGCAATGGACGTCTATCGCCTAATAATGACGATGATGAAGATGCTATATTTAGATCTTCTTGGTGGAGATATAGATCTGCTGTCAGAGACCGTTTAGGTAGGTACCACTGCAGCTCCTATTGCAGCCGACAAACACTACAGTGCAAACATTACTGTGTTCCAGTTTCAAGGGCGCTGTAGCTAGTGTAATTACTAGGGTAACTAGACTCAACCTCTCAGACGACAAGCGCAATGTGGTATAATATACATCATCCCATGTTATAGGCAGGCGTATCACTTATCATCGTGTGACCGCGTTCCGCTTGTCTCGTCGATAAATTAATATTCTCGGTGTCTTCCGGTGGATTACTCCGAGTCCTGTGCTTCTATCGATCAACAAATACAAAAGCTGATAGTTCGAATTGTACAATAGCGGCATTTTTCATGGCCGGAAGCTGTCAATTGCGCACAATATTTTAGAGACCCCTGTGACCTCGCGTATGAACGCGGTTCCAACAAGTATATCACGCAGTGAAAAAAAACTTAGGCATATATACAAAAGGAGGTAGTTGTACATAATTTTACTTTGCATACAAAAGATATATTATTAGAAACATATACATACAAATATATATATATATATATATATATAATGAAAATGTGTTTTGTTTCTTCGCCAATCACTTGAAAACTAGTGAACGTACATAATTAGTGAACATGTGATGATCAGCATCCGACGCGGAATGTTTGATAGATGGTTATAAGCTACTTATTTATTGAATTTCACAGATCCTTAATTTTATTTCTAATTAACATTTTTCATTTCGTATCATTTATGCGGTTGCTATAGTAACGGTCGATATAGAAAGTGACTTTATATTACGGCCTGCAAAGTGGGCAAGCAACAGGTAGTTAATTATGTATGTATGTTTTAATGAAAAATGTATATATTGTATATAATATATATCTTTTTTAAAGTGTCCTATTATATATAATAAATAAAGAACTTTCCTTAATAGGTTTATTTATTTAAAAACATTACAGCATATAGTTAACTGCAATTAAGTATAAGCTGTAAGTTGTAAAAGCCAAAATGAGTTTTATAGCTTCGTTTTGAATAGGAGTTTAAGTTTAGTTAAAGAAGCCTGTTTAAACTAAACAGTAAACTAACATTTTAACAAAAAAAAAATTTAGGCAATAAATTACAAACTGATGCACCGCTGGTTGTAAGTAGATCGATCCCCTGGCAATAACCTGAATGGACCATGAGTTACAGTCTCTGCCAATGTATGTTAGACGTAAGCTTACAATAAAATTTTCTTGATTTTGGAGGTAGTTAATTTATATAGTCTAAGGCTAATTACTGTGGTAACGAGACCTAAAATCTAATGTATTAAGGCCACAAGCACATCGTCAGCCGATACACGACCACCGCTGGGCATAGGCCTTTCCAAAGATCTCCCCAGAGTTCAGTAAGGGGATTCGGGCCTTAGCGCACTACTCTGGCCCAATGGGGGTTGGTTGGTGGTTAGAGCCTCGTCTGTTATTCAGCAGGATGCACCGCGTACGGTTGAGGTTGAGTTGAGCTACGTAAGACTTTGAGCGGAACCCTTTACACCCCCCTTTCTGTATATATAATATAAAATTATCGTACCTTAATACTACTACGAAATATGTTACAGGAGTGTCATTTAAATTAACATGGAGGTATAAGTTAAATAACTTATATTACATTTAACATATTCTACATCAAGCAATATGACTATATAACTAAGCAGGAATATAACTAATAGGAAAAAACTTTAACACAAGTTACGTTAAGTAACGTCAAGATGTTTATCATGATTATGTTAGCGTAGGTTAGGAAAAAGTTCTTTATGTATATTTTATTACATCTGTACTATAACACGTTTTTTTTTTGTTATCATCACAAAAGCCTTTTGATTAGTTCTCAGTAATGGTTTAATTAAAAAAAAAAACATTACCATTCAAAACGTACACAAAAAATCGCTAATATTGAACTTACCGTGTTTTGTTATAAATGTATGAGTTAACATTAAATTAAAGCGGAAGTACGTTAATTTATTTATTTATATATTTAATTGTTTGTTTCATTATTTATTTATTTATTAAGAAAACAACAGCGTTATTTAATAAATTCTACAAGCATTTAAAGTTTACGTGTAAAGCTAATAGGTATCTTTGTATGTCAAATTAGATTATAAAATATGTAATAAATTTATATATATTATCAACATATATATAGAAACAACAATTATACATAGATTAAATTATTGATAAACAATAGAAGAACTCACCTCCGAATTATTGTTTATATATAAATAAATCAAACGGTATAACTAAAAGATATAACTGAACGTCGTTACGTAGTAAACAAAGAGTTGTTGTGCACTTTTTATTGCACCACACACACACAATGTAGACTATCTTCGTTAAATGTATTAGACCTCTTGTTACCGCGGTAACTATGAACGCAGCAGCGCTTGTGGTTCCGCTGACCGGTTACGTGGTGCACACGGTGCCGACCGATCGTAACTGACTTAGAACTAACTTACGGGTAGTAAGCTCTAAGTTCATTCACAGCACTATCGACGGCGACGGCGCGCACAATGTAAAACTAGTGACGCACCACGACTCCTCTACTTTTTTATTATTCAACGCAGCGACGAGACGGGCGGGACGTTCACCTGATAATAAGTGATACGCCCATAACAACGTGGCGCTAGTTAGGATGTTATACACTACGCATTGTGGTCGTCGCCTTAAGATATAAGAAGTTGAGTCTCGTCACCGCAGTTGTACTAGTTACAGCGCCCTTCAAACCGGAACACAGTAACATTTGCACAATAGCCTTTGTCTGTAGAAACAGGAGCTGTGTTGTACCTCATATTTTTTTTTTGTGACGGGTGGAAATCTTCGAAAGATGAGAAACCCTGCTTCTGGAGTGAGGTCAGGTTATTTGAGATTCTTACTTACTAAAACCGCCCTCGTTAGTCTGCATCAGTGTCTCTTCTAGAATGCACCGCTGCCCCTCTACACTTTGTGTTAACACGTCTCTGAGGACAAGTCAAACCCTCCTAGACACCATCGCTGAGTCATACGCTGTCCCATGCAGGGTTGCTTGTTAAGCGATAGGGCCCCCAAAGATCCGCGAAACACCTAGACCCTTTTATTCGCCTTCTACGATAGAAAGGGCATACATTAGTCCTATTCTTATTAGCCCGAGACTAAAGGGCTGACGGTGGTACTAACCTAGACCTCTCCGGCATCAGAGACCTTCCACCAGTCTTAAGGGCATTACACCAACTATAGTCTTAAAGGTTGATTCATTTACACCATCTCTGTATAATATATAGATATAGAACTATATTTTTTTTATATCAATTAGTTTCAACAAAAACAATATATTGAAATTATGGTAGTCAGTGGGGTGTAAGGGGTCCCGCATAACAACTCACGGGACCCAAGCCAACATCACCTGCTCGTGGTGCACCCTGCCAATCAACAGACGAGGCTCTGGCGCCCACCAACCCGCATTGGGCCAGCGTGGTGGAAAATGGCCCAAATCCCCCCAAATGAAGCTCTACAAAAGACGGCCTCTAGTGCCCAGCGGTACTGGAGGCCATGCTAACTGTGACGGACGTTGGAATAGCGCCGGAACCAGGGGTGCTAAGAATTCCCGGGCGGCGACGATTTCTCGTCAGACGACCTTGGCCCTGGCAACAAATAACGCACGCACACTGCAGACCGAGGAGAAGCTGCTGGAACTAGAAAAAGAATTGAGCAGGATTCGCTGGAGTGTTGTGGGAATATCTGAAGTCCGTAGAGAGGGTAAAGACACAACGACCTTCAAATCCGGCAACCTGCTCTATTTCCGGGAGAGCGAAGAACAGTCCCAAGGTGGTGTCGAGGTTATTGTTCACAGGTCTCTCGTGAATAATGTAGTACAGATCGGGAGTGTGTCGAACAGAGTATCGTACCTTATACTCAGAATCAGCAAACGGTATTCTCTGAAGGTTATACAGGTATACGCTCCAACCTCCACACACCCCGACGAGGACATAGAAGTAATGTTTGAGGACATCTCTCAGGCCATGCATGCTACTAGGACTCATCACAACGTTGTCATGGGAGACTTCAACGCAAAACTAGGCAAACGCTGCAGTGACGAGAGGAAAGTGGGGCAATTTGGAAGTGGACGTCGGAATTCCCGCGGTTAAATGCTAGCCGATTACATGGAGCGAAAGGGACTCTTTATGATGAACTCTTTCTTCAGAAAGCAGCAGCATCGGAAATGAACCTGGAAGAGCCCCGACGGTGACGACGACGAAGAACGAGATTGACTTCATCATGTCGACAAAGGCTCCCAGTGATCCATTCGTTTAATACGGGGAGCGATCACCGAATGGTTAGAGGTATATTGAACTTAAAGTCAAATTTGAAAGGTATCGACTGATAAGGTCTAGTCTCCGCCCAGAAACTGCCCAGATCCAAAACCAACTTTCAGCTCCAACTTCAAAATCGCTTCGATGATCTAGAAGACTGCACTGATGTGGACATATTCAACGACAGGGTCGTAGAAACTGTTCTTATGGTTGGGTCGAAATTTTTCAAACCCAGTCGTAATAGAGGTAAAAAGATCTCAAATCAGACTGCTAAGTTCATGGATGAGAGGCGTGGGCTGGTTCTGCAGTCTTCTGAAGACGCTTCCCATTATAGGCAGCTCAACAAACGGATATCTAAATCTTTGACTTGGGACATACGCCGATTTAATACTGAACGTGTTAAAGAGGCGATCGAGCGCAATAAAATCTTCAAAGTGTTTGCCAGAATACCTGCTGTTGAGGAGAGCCTGCTGACGAAGCTGATGGTAAAACTGTCCTGGCATGACCGGAGCTCCTGGCTGAAATCGAGAACTTCTACAGACAGCTTTATGCGACTAGACGAGCACCTGTCAACGATCAGGCAAACGACCCAAGAGCCGAACTAACCCGACACTATACCGAAAACATCCCCGACGTCAGCTTGAACGAGATTAGTATAGCGCTCAAGCAGCTGAAGAACAACAAGGCGCCGGGTGATGATGGAGTTACGGCGGAGTTTCTGAAGGCAGGGGGACGATCAGTGCTAATGGCTCGTCAGAAACTATTTAAATCTATCATACTCGAGGGAAAAACGCAAAAATCATGGTTTTATGGATGGATAAAGAAAACTACGTGATTTTGGAGATTAAGCGGGCCGAACAGTCAGCAGCTCCCCGCACTATCGGTCCATGCAGGAGACTAAAAAGGTGAGGGTAGATCGCCGCCGTACTAAATACGAGGTACCCGTCGCAGCGGTATTACTGTCCATTCACTTACCCTCATAATCATTTATTGTTCTATTAATAAACAAATGACGCGTCGCTTACACATGGCGCGGGGGTGCGGTGAGGCTAAACTTCAAAAAGGGTGACAGGAGCCGGTTGAAAAACTAAAGTCCCATCACGCTCCTGAGCCACGTTTATAAGTGTTGTTTATGTTGCGATATACCATCGGCTGATGATGTGGTAGTTCTCTGTTGCTGGAGACCGACTTAGTAGTTACCACACAACTCCTATGCCGACAAACAGTAATGAGCAAACATTACTGTGTTCCGGTTTAAAGAACCCTGTAGCTAGTGTAACGGGGGCAAGGAGACTCAACATCTTGTGTCTCAAAGCGACGAGCACAATGTATAGTATATACCATACTAATTAGCGTCACGTTGTTATGGGCGTATCACTTATCATCGGGTGAACGACCAGATCGTCTCGTCGTTGCGTTAAATATTAAAAATATGCACAGATTAAAAATAACAGACCGTGGTTGGTGGAACACATTACAAGTGACCTATGTCCAGCTGTGGACGTCCATCGGTGGAAATGATGATGATGATGATGATGAACAATAACTCAATTTGACTAATTTAAATCTTTTTATATATTACTTGTATATATAAACAAGTTATTATTCGGTTTTGATAGAGTATTCTCTGGAGTAGACCTAACTTAAGTTACTTTTATGTAAAAATGTAATTAAATAAATTTTTAAATATTCATCATCAGGCGATTGACGTCCACTGCTGGAAATAGGCCTTCCCTAAAGATTTCCACATCAATCTGACAGGGATTCACATAGAGGGATTTGGGCCATTTCCCACCACGCTAGCCAATGCCCGTTGGTGTGAGCCAGAGCTTCGTTTGTTGATTACTAAGGTGCACACGAGCAGGTGAGATTGGCTTGGATGCTATAAGTTGTTGCACGGGACCCCTTACACCTCTCGTTTAAATGTTTATGTTACTAAAAAATATAAATATATAAAAAGGCATAGTGTAATCATTATGCTCTCACAATGCTGTCAGCAATATCTACGAGCTTTCATCCAACTCTCTATTTTGTACTTATTTAATAGAGTTAACTTGTTCAGTAGATAGCATTGATTAAGCAGAGGTGTCAACTCCATACAGGCAAATAAGCACTGCATACCCTGGCTCCCTAAATCTAAATAATAAGCTTTCCAAGTAGTCAAAATATACCCAACTATTCTTTGACTGGTGATAAACTGATTAAATAGTTAAATTGATAAGTAAATTTTTAAGTATAGATAAGCATAGAGATTTATGGTCTGCTTTGCATACCCTACCCGAAATCCCTGTGCACATAACAACAATAAGCAGAAACGATGATACTTGATGATGACACTTAAGTTTCGCTAAACGTTCTAGAGGAATACTGCAACGCCGTTTATCAGCCAATGATAACAAAGATGCTATCATAAAAAATACGGAGTCTGTAAGGGGTCCCACACAACAATTCAGGCGACCCAAGCCAACCTCACCCGTTCTTGGTGCACCCTGCTAATCAACAAACGAGGCTCTGGCGTCCACCAACTCGCTTTCGACCAGCGTGCCGGCCCAAATTCCCTCAAAGGAAGATCTTTGGGGGAGACCTATGTTCAGCAGTGGCCGTCTGTCGACTGATGATGATGATGATAACATAAAAAACGCCCTATTGAAGAAAAAAATATACACACTAACATAAAATTTTCTCAGGATCAGCTAAAAGGTGTCAAAGGTTACCAGTCACAATTAGTTAACTAGGATTTTACTACAAAGACTTAAGTTTCCGTTTATTGCGAATTGTAAGTAACATAGGTATAATAGCTTCTGACATATTAGTACATTAATTAAAATTTATTAACAGTTATATTAATTACTATGTAATTTATAAATCTTTAAAGTAGTAATAACTTTAAGAATAATCCAAGTTACCATATAGGCATTAACTTCCCATTAATGCGATGCTGTCAGTATTATAATATAATCTTCGTCAACTTATGTTGGACATATTGAATAGTTAAGTAAGTTTCCAAACCATAATTCATCTAAGCATTAACCAACTGTAACTTAATGAAGCAGATGCTGTGAAAAAATATCAGAAACAATCAAAGCGAAGGTAATCCTAAATATAATAAAGTCACTGTAAATTTTTCTTACTGCATGTAAAAGTCGAAACACACAATGTTGTAATTTAACCGGTCCACACATGCTGTAAATATATCTCTCAATCTGATCGAAGTGATCTTGAGCGGAACCCGTTCGAGAGCAGATTATCAACGCAAGTCTTAGACGGCATTTCGCCACCGAGGTGAGGAAACTGCACCAAACCAATCCACAACCAAAACTGACCACCGTGTCAAAATATTTATATCATATATCTCAATAGAAAGTTATAGTTCTATCTTATTATATCAAGCAGTAATTGGTAACATGGATCCAGTCATATGTGATCAGAATAATTTTATGAACCCACTTCTCTAATTACCATCTTCTTTCCACTACCACAGATTGTGTTCCGGCTGTTAACATACCTGAGCTAGAATATTCTGGCCGAGCATACTTCACGATCCACGGCCTTGTTACTTCATCATGTGAAATTAAGATCAATGCCTAGGCAATGTTGATATATGTGGTTGATGACGCAACTAATGATAATATATAACAAAGTGGCTGTTCCTTTTCGACAATTATGAGAAAATTATTGTCTCATTTTACAATTCAGATATTAATCTGTTATTGTTTATATATATACACAAAGTTTTGAATGAGGGCGATTGTTCCCTCGACCCTTATCACAATCATCATCATCATCAGCCGATAGACGTCCACGGCTGGATATAGGTCTCCCCCAAAGATGTCCACATCCTGCAATTTTCACCAAATAGTCGGTCCACTTTGTGGGAGGCCTTTTATGAACCTTGTATTAACATTCTCAAACTGTTTATCATATTTATATTCTGTAAAGTTATATGCACGTATTGCTCAACTATTTGTACTTATTTTACATCTTTTCCCAAGATCTAACTTTCTTCTTTTTATCTTTAATACTTGCTCCATTTCCTAGAGCCGACTGATAGAAATTGCCAATTTGACATTAGGTCACCCTTCAACTACGACGTAAATAAATAAACAAAAAGCTGTGATATGTATTATAAACCTAATTTTATTAATTTAATCGATCTATAAGGAAGTCCCTATATAGAAAATCTACTTTGAACATTGTTTACATATAAGTAACTGTTTCCTTATGACAAGTTACTTTTGAACCTTTATGATGTTCGTGGAGCAGAAACAGGTTATGCATTTCGAAGTAAATTGCGGTCATTTAAACAAATCGCGACGGCGCAATTTGTTTATACCATTTTACATATCTTACAATACTTAATGTTAAACATTTTATATAATTTTATGTCTATTTACCTATCTTAGAGTTATAGTTATGTTATAGCCGTGGTTGATGCGTGGAAATCGTTATACGTTCGTAAAGACAAATATTTTTAACCTCACGATCAAACTTAAAAATTATAAATCAATACTATCAAATTGTTAATTTTTAGAAAATATAAAATTTACAAAAGATTGATAAGAGAACAATAATTATTATGGGCAATAAGAGGTTATGGAATACATACATACATAACTTTAATAGGAGATATCATTAGGTTATTTCCATTATTAGACATCCTACATGTCTTAAAATTGTGATTTATCTTTAAGGATTAATTATGCAATTGTTATGCCTTTCAATATTGTAGTTTAGTGAGCAATATTATTACTAAAATAATATTAAAAAACAACAGACATATCATCAATCAAACGTATTGCATTAACTTTAGTAAATTCGTATCTCACGATTTCATCTTTTTCAACATTGAGTGATTGTATTTCTAGAAATTATTCAAAGTTACAAATTTTTTATTTTATTGCAAATTATAAATATTTACGTAAAGATACATAAAGAAAATATAAGAAACTTTGTGCACAAAACAGCTGATTCGGTATTGGAAGAGAGTATAAGCAATAGAATTTTTTTTATATCAAAGCTATGAGACTAGCGTTTGTCGCATAAGTGATGTACTTACCAGATTAGTTACCATCAGCTCGCTGCGATCCATTCCTGGACATGGACCTTTATCAAAAAATGGCACTGACTCAATTTTGTCTATAAGCATCCAGTCGTGATTAAGGTGCGTTGCCATTGCAGCCGACAAACTACTCTGCAATCATCACTGTGTTCCGGACTGAAGGGCGGTGTAGCTAGTGAAGTTACTGGGGTAACGAGACAATGCAGCCTTACCAACGCCACTTACCATCAGGTGGACGTCCCGCTCGTCCCGTCGCTTCGTAGAATAAAAAAAAACTTAGGTACTACCGCAACACCTATTCCAGCCGACAAATACTACTATACAAACATTACTGTGTTCCGGTATGAAGGCCGCTGTCATTAATGTAATAACTGTAGTAACGAGACTCAACATCATAAATCTCAAACCTCAAGCGCATTACAGTGCAGTATACATCATCCTAATTAGCGCCACATTACTATAGGCAAGCGTCTCGCTTACTATCAGGCGAACTTCTTACTGCCCTCCTTGCTTCATTAGATTAAAAAGGAAGTGACAAGAAATAATACTGTAGAATAGTAAACTATTACCAACAGTGTAATCTTCCTCTAATAATTGGGATTTTAATTGAAAATTGGGTTATTGTACCTTCCATAACAATGTGGCGCTAGTTACGATGGTAAACACCTCATTTATTAGACGGAAGATATTCATCTCCTTATACTAATAATTTCACTAGCTATAACGGATGTTTGCTACCATTTAGAGGCTGCAATAAGTGCTGTAGTAACAACATGAATCGTCTCCGACGACAGTATCCTAACAACAGTGACAATAGAAATGTACATAAATAAATTATTTTAATTTTCATAATTTTCAAAATGTTTAATCACAATTTAGTAATGAAGTCGTTCAAATGTGGAAGTTAATGACATAAGTATGCAATCATAATATAAGTCCCGACTTAATTGCTTGATATATTTTTATCGCTTCAAAACATCAGCAGTAATTAAACATGAAACTCCATTAAGTTTCGATACGCCAACGATGTTGGTCGCGTCGCTGCTTTTTCTTCAATTAATCAGTTTTGTCAAGGGCATAAGCATACCAGATGTTGAAGATAACAAAGGCATAGCCGAATGCATCAGTAAAATAATTTCAAACTGTTTTATAAAAGGCTCATCAGTTACAATCCTGGACGGTGACAATGGTAATAATGAAATTATTGAAACAGTTAATAACATGAACTTTGTTAAAATTAACTCTCGTACAATCGACACTGCAGTAATTACGACGAACGATGCTTATATTATTACCATTAACAATAGTAACGATATTGTTAAAATATTAAAAGTTTTAAAACACGATTTCGGCTGGGAACCGAATGCAAAGTTTATAGTTGTTACCAAATCAACCGATGCAAAGTGTACTTTATATATTTTTAAACATTTCCTAACTTATCGCGTCTATAATATTGTAGTCGTTAGCGGGACCAGAGATAAACATTTGTATACTTACAATCCGTACGAGAATAATGGTTGCGGAAGAAGATTCGAAAGGATTATACATCGCGGGAAATGTATTACTGCAAACATAACCGATCTTTACCAGACATCACCAGATAATGGACTTAAGAACTGCTCTTTCCAAGCGATAATTTCCGATTCACCACCTTTTACCTCAAAAGAAGAATCAAACACGAGAGATATGAGGAATTTGGGAGTCGAACAATATGTTATGGAAATATTAGCAGAATTGGAACAATTTAAAATCTCGTACACTTTATACAGTAGCGAAGAGTTTTCTTTGGTAACGAACAATAAATCTGTGAAGGGCCCGATGAGATTAGTACATGGAAATAAAGTGGATATGATATTTGGTGCCATGATGCTCTTAGATCAACGAGCTAAAGTGTTTAGCTATCTATGGAGCCACGTAACATTTGTAGACGAATTGAAAATTATTGTGAAGAAAGCAGGCGCGGAACCAGCTTGGAAAAATATTTATGCCGAATTCGACTTCAGCGTCTGGATTTTGCTGCTTTTGACATTTTTAATAATTTTCACAATTATTAACATAAAATTGCGTTCGAAAGACAAAGCCGATGTAATGTTAATGATGTTGGAGCACATGTTACAGCACGGCAGTAGATTAGGTAACGCGGTTAGTGTACGGTGGATAACTATACATTGGATTGTTTTCGCGTATCTAGTAAGTGCATACTATCAATCGAATTTAACGGGACTCATGACGCATCCAAGTCAGTCCCATCAACTTTCAAACGAAAACGATCTCATGGCGTACAAATTGAAACCGTATTTCAGTAAATTTTTTAAACAATTTATTTTAAGTTTAACCAACACCAGCATCGAGGAACCGGAACAAGAAATATGCAACCTACAACTAGAATGCTTGAAAAATGTCAGCGAATCGTACGACGCCTACACTGTGGCACTGTATTCTTTATATCAACAGAGCAAGTGGAAATTTTGCGATATAGACGGAAACCATCTTCTCTACCCGTTCGAGCAACCTTACAGCAAAATTATTTACGCGATATATTTCTACAAAGGTTTTCCTCTTGTGGATAAGTTGAATTTTCGCACGCTACAGATTAAGGAGAGTGGTATAGTGAACAAATATTTAAACGATTTCTATTACGAGCAAAATCGTAAGTTTTATGCAAGTACACAACAATTACGTAGCGATTTTATTATTCCCTGGCACATTCTTGCTTGTGGGTGCTGCCTTTCAATTGCATGTCTCCTTCTAGAAATAATAATACGTAATTACTAACATCAACGTCCAGCGGAGGACGTCTGTTTTTTTTTTTGTATTTCCGACAAAAAATCCCTACGTGGCAACGCATCGGAACACGAGACGCGCCACCAGATACACCCCGGGAACCCTCTCCAAGAGGGGCGCCGGACCGACGGTCCATGTCGCGACGCCAGGTTCTACTGCTTAAGAAGGCAATCGGCGGTCGTGCGCTTGGCTCCGCCTTTCGGCGGTGAGCTGTCTACGCGCTGGAGGACGTCTATGGCTGATGATGATGCCGATACATTACTACTGTACAGTAATTACTGGTAGAGGATGTCCATTACCGATGACCGTCTATGCAGTTACTACTTAATGTGCGTATAATATTGTTCCATTCTAAAGCTAGTGTAACAAGATAATGCATCTTAACATCTTGTACCCCATAGCGACAAGTTCACTGTGGTACAATGCTTATTATCTTAAAAAGCATCTTATTGTTACGGGCAGGTATATCATTTACCATCAGGTTAACTTCCTCTAATCGCGTCGTAAAAAAAAATGTTAAAACCATATAAACTACAGGCTAAAGGATAAAGGTCAAATTCTAAGTCGATTAAAAATAACATTTGCATTTGTTCATAATCAAATGGAAAACGACCAATCAACATAAATATTTCCCTAAACTGTTTTTTTTCGTATTTTGTAAGATTACGGAAGATAAATTAAAAACTGAAATTATCGATTTAACCTTATAAAAAGTACTCCGTCGGATTTTTTACGGAGATATTTTATCATCTATTGTTATTCGATAGTGGAATAAGTCATTTAAGATGAAGAGGAAAATTCTTCAATAATCTATGAATATATTTTTTTTTTAAATTAATATGAAACTTGTTTTGGGTACATTTTATTTACAATGGGACAGCATTTGATCTCAATTTCATTACTCAAAATTATTAAATATACATGGCCTTTTATTTCTGCATATTACAAATAAATACACAGATTTCTCTAAAGAGCGGCCGCAAAATGAAAGGGTAAGAATTTAATACACCATTTAATTAAAAAATATAAAAAAAAAAACATATACAACTGTTAAAACTTTAAAACTAACCATACATTATTGGACCATAAATTTGTTTTACATGATTTTATAACTAAGTACAAACATATTACCTTGATCCCTGCATACTCTACACTTAACTCTGTAATGTGGCGATGTTGCCATAGTAAAATGTTAACAATAAATAATTCTAATCTCTCCCCATTGACATTAGTATCAATATCAGTAATTTATATTTTTTTTTTTGTATAAAGTACAATGTAATAAAAGTTCTGTTTAGAGTTTTTTAATTAACTCAAACAATATATATAAAAACCTTATATGCTACGGATCTTTGAGTCGTGAGTCCCTTGTACTATATCCGATTACTTAGACCATTTCGAATCTAGTGGCAAATGACCATTACATATATCTCACTGCGCTTTAATTGTAATAAATATGCAGTACAAATTGCTTTCATATGAAAAATATATTTTTTTTTCTGGACCGGACTTAATAAAAAACATAAACAAATAAGTTCAACATTGAACGGCAAGCCGATGAGGCAAGATGACGAAGAAATGCATAAATTCGTTGATAAACACGATTTAAGGCAAATTAAGGCAACACAAATGATATAAGTCTAGACTGATGTAAAAATAATGAAAAGTTTGGAAAAAAAAATTAAATGCAATATTTGTTCGTTATTCTTTTGAAAAAAGGTTTTCGTAATTGACTCTTTTAATATAAGACACAGTTTATTTAAAAAAAAAAACGCAAAATTCAAGCAAACAAATTAGTTTTCATCTTATCTGCTACCCCAAAGGACTATATTTATTTATAAAGAGAATAATGATATTAATTAATAATATGGTTTTAATTATCTATGTGTAAAACAATAATAGACATCTTTAAAGTTTTTTTTTGTCAAATAAAAATTTGATATAAATTGTGAATTTAATCACAAGGCACTTTGTGTATATAATAAGGTTTCAAAATTGTCATGATATAATATCTATTTTATAATAAAGTATCTAAAACACTTTTTTTTAATATTATTAAACAGCCCTTTCAATGTTCCTATAGCTGGGATTCAGGGCATCATCATGAAGTGTATTCAGTTCATTTATCCACCACACCGGCCAAGTGGATTGGTCGATGTCATGCCCTCGAACATACTAACATCGCAATGTTTCCTTCACCAAAACTATAATTTCAATGGGAATCGAACCCGCGACTGTTGGAGATGTAAAGCTTCACAAATTGAGCTAACGAGGCTTCACATTGTTTTAACACATTCATATATATATATACCCCTTTTGCTACGAGCTTCGCGCAAAGGCATCATAAATCACAGACATGTCTCTATTCATCATATCATTCATTAAATTCATCATATATATAAATATATATAATTTAGTTACCCATCAAGTTCATCTTTAGAGTACACGTAACAAACAAGATGGCGGACGTCGCACAGCTGTCACGCGGCGTGGGTTTTTTTTTAAATTTTTTGGTTCTATAAAGGCAATAACATATTATATCTTAAATACCTCTTATATTCGAAATTATACACCCACTATCACAATAACTGCGTTTAACGAGATAACTAACTACATAACCCGTTGGAACTATGTCACTGTAACTTGAGTGACACATTTATGATTATCAATAAATTGACAGTTAATTAGTTTCCAACAGAATGTTAGCATAGTTTTAAAGTAAAGATTAAGAGGGTTGAGTGTAGCTTATCTAGTGGACTTGAGCTTCCAGCGGAGGAAGAGGAAAGCGGAAACCCGGAGGATTACGAATATGAGGCACAGCGCTGCAATGTCCAAGGTGATGTCAGCGTCCAACATGTCCAGTTCCTCGAGGGTCGTGTTAGGATCTTTGAAGTGACAGTATATCTGAAAACGATAGTTATGATTTATGCTTTTGTCGGAATGTCAGCCTACGCTGTGACGTCACATTAAGTGCAACTTAATAACTTCGAGGTTAGATTGTAATACATATTACAGAATAAATTAATAATAAAATCATCATATACAGATGGATGTTCCTACAGCTAAACAGTAGTATGCAGATATTACTGTGTTCCAGTTTGAGTAGTGTTAAGGGACCAGCTGAAATACTGATGTAACGAGACTTAAATGTTGTCTCAAGACATTGAATTATATTTTTTTTCTCAGTCTATTTACGTCCCCACTGTTGGGGTACAGACCTACCTTCAATACGAGGGCGATGGGCCAGTCACCACTGGGACCCAATGCAGATTGGTGACATACATATAATACATACGCGTAATATAATGTCGTATATACATTCTAACTAGTGCCACATTGCAATTATCATGACTGAATGATTAATGAATGATATGATGACATGAATGACCATCCGGTGAATGTGGCAGTTCTGCCCCTTGGACTGACAAAAAAATCAACATTGATAAAAAATCATTGTTAAACGATTCCTTTCTGTTGATGCGTTTATCATTGGATGACGTGGATGATAATGATGATTTATCAGATTGTAATAAATTAGGGGAATATTGCTTAGCGCAACCAGGGGCCTTGGAAACCTTTGGAGAATGTTTTAATTATTTTGGATAAGTATATATGTATCCTATGTATGTATGGTGTTGTTTACCTGGTGGCACTGCAGCTTGGTGCGGTTGAACGAATATGTGGCGAGCGCGGTGCCCTCGAAGCCGTAGCGGATGTAGGACAAGTAGGTGATCCAGCGCAAGTACACCGGGATCGCGTTGAACGACACGAAGAAACCGCTGAACAGCAAGAACGGCACCGACATCACCGGCGCCAGGAACACACCGTTCTGATGACCAATAAATGACAGTAAAACAACTATTATTAACTGCCGATCATGGCAATTGGCCAATTTACAAACTATTGAAAAAGCGGAAACGATAGCTTAGTCTATGGGGCAGTCGTACGCTTAACTTGTCTCGAAGTGGCGTGGGTTTGATCTCCACTGAACTTGTACTTCCAGACAAGGCAAAATATTGAGGAAACAAATGAGTTGAAAAAAAGCCCACCTCCGTAGACACAGGACACCTTTTCTTTATCACAAGACAAATCTTAAAAGATACCTTGCTTCGGGTTATGTGGGACCTCTACCTACTAAAACCCCCTCGTTGGTGTCGGTGTTGTGTGGTGGTTTTAAGGAGCGATTATGTAGACTATTTATTTATGTTCCACAGACCTGCACGTTCATAGCAGCGCCAACCACTAGGCCCACGCTCTGAGCCACGAACGAGATGAGCAGGCACGAGCTGAGGAACATAGCGAACCGGAACCACTCGAGCGGCTGTGACGTCAGCAGGTACACAATCACCACGTAGATCACGCAGAATATCGCCTGTGCAACAAAGTGTAGGATCAATTACATTATGCAATAAAATTAATTGCCTGCGTTGCTAACTGCACGACTAGTAACATAGAGGTCTCATCAGACATCTGAACATGACTATGTCCAGCAGTGGATGTCTATCGGCTGATGATGATGATGATCTTAACATAGGCCCTCTTCAACTGTGGAACTTTACTAAACTCCTAATAATGTAAACATTTTGTTTGTTGTTATGAATAGTATTGCATTTGGTGGAAGACATTAGGGAAGGCCTACATCCAGCAGTGGATAAACAAAGGCTGATAACGATGATGTCGAGGAGCAGGTTTGTGTATTATTTACACTATTGGATTATTTCCAACAACAAATTTGAAACTGTAAACCTTTCAATTAACACAACGCTAGTGCTCACCTGGAACGGTATATCGGAAACTGTGATCGCCAAGTAGTACGAGCGCAGAGAATACCACCTGTTGAAGTGCTCCTTCACCAGCACCGGCATCTCCAAGGGAACTGCAGCAGTAAATTAAGATGTTTTAACAATGTACATAGAAACAGAACTGGTAAGACATTATCTAGAGTAATGTATCTGTTTATATAGTAATGCAAAAACATAAAACATTTACACAATAACACAATTAGATTACTCTGCACCAGATTGTACTCGTCGCCATGAGACAATCTCAAAACAAGTTCCTTTTTGCAGCCATTTTTCTAACAAAGAAATTTTTAAAAAATTTCCCTGGTCTCAGAATCCAAATCATATGTCACTAAGTGGTCCACACATCCGTCAGTGTCACTAAAAAATAATAAGAGGCAAGTATCAACACTCACAGCTAAGTATAGTGATTGTCATTGACGTGTACATGAGGAACAGCATGTTGAAGAACAGGAATCCGAGGTTTGAGAGCACTTTGGAGCCGTCGTCGCCGATGTCATAGTACAGAGCGCCGATCAGAAAGCCCACGAGGATGTGCGCGAACAGCCGCAAGTACATTAGAGTCTATTGGCAATAATCACTATATATATAAAACCTTTCTTAAAGTAAAAAAAAAAAATATAGATTAAGGTTGTGAACAAATTTGTATTTTTATAGACACCGGAAGTTGCCGAACTTACCCAATCCCTTCTGCTGAATAGCAAAGTTCTCTTGAGAACCACCCAGAACTGCGTAAACTCGGAAGTGGCGTAACGACGCGGGGACGCCACGTCGCCCAATAACGCTTCCTCCACGTTATCAGGTTTCTCGTTGTCCATCTGAACAACAAGTGGTTCACCTGAAAATATATAAAAGGCTGAATTCATTTTCCCGTGATGTACGTGACAATGAGGCTGTGGAAGATGAACCGTGCTCGACCAGATGTAGATGATGTTGCGGTGGCATATTTGCTATACGACAGGCGCACCTAGCCAAACGGCATCGAAAAAACCATACCATCAATCAAACTCCGCAACAGACAAAAAAAAGATTGGTCTTATTCTGATAGCTTCAACTGCCAACAAACTATCAGAACAGGACAAAAAAAATTTTTTTCGTTATAATTTAAATATCTTGTAAAAGCGAAAAGTAATTAGAGTATCTTGCAAAACTAGGGACAATGTATAGTTATTTAAAAGCCTAAATCTAAGTCTTGTTTTCTTTTTATTCTATGAAGATTTGTGCCCGGCCTTAACTACGTGGCGCTAGTTAGGATGGTATACACTGACTGACCGACACTAATATACACCACATTGAGCTGATCGCTGTGAAACATTGATATTGTTAGGTTCGGTTCCTCAAATCACACTAGGTACAGCGCTCTTTAAATCTGAACACAGTAATGTTTGCACACTACTGTTTAGCGGCAGAAATGGAAGCTGCGGTGGTAACTACCTAGACGGTCTCCGGCAGCAGATAACCAGTCCAGCAAACATCAACTATGTACAAAAAAGCAACGATGGATGCCAACAACGCGAGGCCGATTGATGTGGAGATCTTTGAGTGAGGCCTATGTCCAACAGGGGAGGACGGCTGTCGGCTGATGATGATGATGATCAGTGACTATATCTGTCTTGGTTTTTCAAAGGTAATTTAGCTGATGCGTTCTCAAATAATTTTATGCAAATATATACTCGGTGATAGGTCTCTGTTGCTGCTGATCTTTTAGGCCGTTAGGGTGGGAGCGTCCAGCAGTGGACATCTCTCGGCTGATGACGATATACAAAAAAAAGTATATCAACCTATATATACATATACATTATAAAATATTAAAAACGCTACAAATGGATATCGGCTACATTTAATCATTGTCAACTTACAATTTACTTTGTAACAATCATAAAGTAAGTATTCCTTCGCGAAGTCGTTCACACCGTGCAGGTTCATCAACATTTGACCCTCATTGTTACAATGGACAACAGATATTTACTTTTGAAAGATTTTAAGACAACAATTACTTTTGTTTATTCAATTTAACAATGTCATTTGAAAATAAGGAAAAATGTTTATAACACGAAGTAACTAAAGGTACAAGTCAATTTGAGAGATGAACAAAAAGATGTTTTTTATGGTGGACGGGAACGTTCGCGTAATGTTAAGAATATTTGGAAGAAGAAATAAGGAAGTAGTTAGGATGACGCCCACCGCATAACAATGTCTGCTCTAAGACACAAGATGTTTAGTCTCCTTATCCTGGTAAGATCACAAACTACAGCGTCATTCAAACCGAAACAAAAATATATAAGATAGCAGTTTGTAATGGAGACGCCAGTTCGATACCCATTGAGCTCGGAGTTGAAGGTAGCTGACATGTTCCAATAACCAACAGCTTTCGTGGAAATAAAACATCCACTGACTGATACTTGACCAGTATAGCCGATAGCATGGACCCTTCACCTAGGATACATAATCTTTATTATCATCAGTGGGACCTTAAACAGGCTATTTGAAAGTTTATAATTTTTATATTTGTTAATGCGCCCGCGCAATGTACATACGCAACTACGTCATTTTTACATTTAGAATAAGATCATATGTAAATATTGTTGTAATCGACACCAAAGATCTGGATGTACTGGGTTTTTGGTGCTATTATTATTATGCCATATTTATTTTGGGCGGGAGTTCGTTGATCCGAGCATCAGCCGTTTTTGATTTTGTGTTTCATTGCTGGTTTTTTTTAGTAATGTGTTTTTATGAAACTATTGTTTCATTTAGCTGTACGTACACGATGGAGCGTAAATAATGCTAACAAAATGTTTTAAAATATGATTTTTTTTATAATCAGCATTGAATTTTTTTCCACCCCATCATCAAAGGTGTCATTGGTACTATCGTCTGTCTTCGTTTTCGGAAGCGGTCTCCTAACACCCAGTATTATTTTTTATTACGAAGCGACGGGACGAGGAATACGTTCACCTGATGGTAAATCATACGGCTGCTTAATAACAATGTGATGGTAAGATACTCCACCTAGGGACACGTGTTAAGTAGTCTCATAACTGCAGTAGTTCCCCTAGGTGGTGGGCGTTAGATATAACGCTCCCACCCTAACAGCCTAATAGATCACCAGCAACAGAGACCTATCACCGAGTATATATTTTCATAAAATTACTTCAGAACACATCAGCTAAATAGAATTACCTTTGAAAAACTAAGACAGACATAGTCACTCGACATCATCATCTTCGACCCATAGACGTTCACAGCTAGACATAGGCCTCTCCCAAAGATCTCTCTACATGGATCGGTACCGCGTTGCTCGCATCCAGTGGGTTCCCGCGATTCTCTCTAGGTCACGTAGTCATTCAGACCCAAGAAACTACGAGTAGATAAAGTATGAAGTAAATTGTCTTTTACACTAACCTTTTCCCTTCGCGATCTCGTTGGCAGCATACTGAAGGATCCCGTTTTGCAAGTTGCCAGTACCGTTGACCTCCTTGGCGGGCTCACCGCCGAACTTCTCCGGCACCTGAGCGAGGTCGTTCTTGTTCCACTGGCCTGCTGACTTCAGCGATGATTCCATATCCTTCTTGTTGTTGAACTCCGGCACCTTGGCGTCGGGGAATGGCACACCGTTCCTACGTAATAAAATTATCTAGAATCTATGTTTTATATAAACTCATATATTTTATATTTGTAACAAAAAAAAAATCTAAAATGTTCCTTATATTCTACGTTTGTATGAACTAAATGTTTTTTATTGACTCACCGGATGTCATGCTTTCCGTTGTCTATGGCGCGTACCAGCTTGCCGGTGTTGTCGCCGTACTCGCCGCAGGACACCTCAATGATGAACGAAGCCGGGTTATGGTACGACGGGCACTGCAGGCTCAGGCTACCCAACCATTCCACTGCACAGACAACGAATGATAAGATTACCTAAAGCTCAAAGCTTTATATCATACATTGGAGGAGTGTCAATAGCTGATCCTCTAACGCTGCGCTGTGATTGTGCCAGGCGTGAAGCAATGACCAGCGCCACCTCAGGTACATCGAGACCTGATGACCACGCCCATCCATTGTACAATCTAGTCCTATAGCTCTAGATTGTACTACAGCATAGGGTTCATAGCCTAAAGACTAGTCTAGCCTGTTGGCACAGTGTCAAACTCACCCAGCCTGCCTGTGCTTCCTTGATAGACACATTGCCCATCGGCCAGCGTGTACAAATGATCGAACATCTCGAACAGCCTCGCTGACGGCTGGTGAATAGTACAGATGATGGTCCGTCCTCCCCTAGCAAGCGTCTTCAAGAGCGAGATGCACTGGAAACAGGACGAGCTGTCCAGCCCGGATGTAGGCTCGTCGAAGAACATGATGGGTGGATTATTCACGAGCTCTAGGGCTATGGAGAGTCGTTTCTTCTGACCTCCGGAAAGATTGGAGGTCATTGTCTTGTGGTGCTCCGACAGACCGAGTGTTTCAAGAATTTCTTGTATCTATAAAAGAAAAAATTGGCATTAAATTTTTGTCACATCATAATCTGCCATCACCTGTACATCATCCTAAACTTACCACTTCCTCCTTATCAGTTCTTGTAGTGGCGCTGGGCAGCTTGAGGGCGGTTGCGACTGCCATTGCCTCTTCGACGGTGAGATTTCCGTGCAGCTGGTTATCCTGCATGATGTAGCACGAGAGCTTGCGGAAGCTGGACAAATTTCGCTCCATGCCGTTCACCGTTATACTGCCTTCCATCCCTGAAGTCCTGATCGACAAACGTAAGAAATTTTATTGTAAATAATATTTTATGTGGATCGCGACGAAGCATTACTATGGCAATATAGTAAAATAAAATCAAATTATGATAATTATAGAGTTAACTCGTACTATGCTTATATGTCCACAATAACTGCCGTTTTTGTTCAATTATTATTTGAAAAACAAGAAAATTACTATAACTAAGTAATTTGTAAGCAATTTCAATTTCGGAAATTAAATAATTTAAGCTAGTTTAATAAAAGCAGAAAAAGAATACAAATTATAAAGTACGACAACAACAATGAAATATAAAGCGTATATGATTGATGGACGGTCTCTGAATTCGGAGACCTTCAAAGTACGAGGAGTGATCAAAGAGTAGTGAGAACGACATAGATACTTCTTAGTAAGAAAAAAAAATAAATAGTAGCGCATAGCTCAGATACATATTTGTAATATTAATAAACAAAAAAATCTTCGGTTCTCTTTGTTTATTTCTGTACGTAGTCATTTGTTTGCTTCGTGTCGGAACGTGCTCTCGGAAATGGAGAAAAACGAAGTGCGAGCCGTTATTAAATAGCTCTGTTTAAAGAAGTTAACGACGCAAGAGATTCATTGCGATCTGGAGGCAACATTAGGAGAGTCTGCTCCGCCGTATTCGATTGTCGCAAGGTGGGCTTCTCAATTTAGAGTAGAGAGAACGAGCACGGAAGACGAACATCCTTGCGACCGTCCATCGACGTCAGTCACCCAAGAAAATGTTGCGAAAGTCGACAGAATCGTATTGAGCGATCGAAGAGTTACCATCTGATACTTAATTCAAGAAACTGTCATTTCATATGGAAGTATTCAATCCATATTGAAACAATCTTTGAATATGAGATAAGTCTCCGCAAAATGAATACCGAGAATGTTAACCGACAGTCGGAAACAAAATCAACTCGACCTTTCGAAGATATTGTTGGACAAGTTTCAAGAAGATTCTGAAAACTTTTTGTCTCGTTTCGTAACAATGGACGGAACATGGGTCCATCACTTATTCACCAGTGCTGGCGCTTAGCGATTCTATCTGTTCTCCAAATTGAAAGAATACTTAAGGGGAAACAGGTACGAAGACTATAACGAGGTGATGGATGCCGTGGAGAGCTTTTTGCACGACCAAGACAAAACTTTTTTTTTGAAAGGGATTGAAGCCTTGGAAAAGCGCTAGATTCGGTGTGCAGAGAAACTCAGAGACTATGTACAAAAATAAATTATTAGGTTATCAGTAGTCATTATATTCTATCTCATTCTCACTACTTTTTGATCCCTACCCGTAAGTACTACAGCAGTACCTACTTCTATCGACGAACAGTAGAGTGCTAACGTTTCTGTGTTCTTGTTTAAAGGGCGTTGTGTTGTTACTGAAATTAGTGAGATAACGAGATATAAATAAGATAAATATTTTGCGACGAGCACAACTTGGTGCAGTGTATATCACTCTAACTCGAGCCACTACGTTATTATGTGCAGCACTTACCACTACGCAAACCTACTTGTTTATTATATATATATATACGATGGTGAAGTAAGCTATTAATAAAAATTTTAGTATTACACAATGTAGACTTTGTTCAGATTGTACTCGTATTACAAAAAAAAAAAACTAGTCTGCAGATCGAGATTGCAATATTAATACTTATTTATCAATTCCAATGTTTATAAAAAAAATTATTGTGTAAGTGTACACAATGCACAACAATGCGCGTGCGCACGATTAATATGCATATACGATGTTTTGTCGTTAACATAAAACATCAAGGATGCTATTATTCAGCATGATTCAGAAATAATTGGTACAATTAATAGAAGTCGCCGGAGAACAGAGCAATCATGACGTTTTCATCTAAATATATATATAGCTTCTATATATATATATAGCTAGCTAGCTTCATATATATATACTAGCTCTTCCCCATCAGCTTTGTTGGTCGTAATATAGAATCAGGTTTGAAATTTTGACTTGAAATTTGTCAGAAATATTCCCCGTCCACCGACACGAGGGGAGGATCTCGACGGACTGACGGCCGATGGGGTAGCAAAGTCCTCGGATAACGACCACGCAACGGAAAACGCAGTGTTTGCAGGCCTCGAACTAGGTGATCCGACAATCTGATGAAGGTGACGAGAAGCAGCTGTTTATGGGCAGCACAAGACCGATCGATGTGATCTTTTGGAGGAGGCCTATATCTAGCAGCGGATGACTGTCGGCTGATAACGTTATTAACACATTGTCGTCAGGCGCTTCGCGTCAGTACGTTATAGTGGGCGGCTGAGGATTTATAAATACTATAAAAAACGGCATAGCAATCATACACGTATAGTAACTCGAATTAGAAACGTTTCACGCGATCCACCACCACTCCATAAAAAAGGTGTTACCACATGTTCCCCCCTCTATACACCAGCACAAACGTAATAACATGCCCCAATTACAATGTGTTAACACCCTCGTAACTACCTTTGGGGGTTTTAGCTGATCGCTAAATGTCAGAGGCAATTTCGGAGATATCGCGATGAGCCAAGAAATTTCTGGATGTCTCATATTATTTGCATAAAAACTTACATAAACATATTATGGTGATATTTAAAAAAAAAATTAATTCATTGTCGTAAACATCAAGTTGAATTACTTAACAAAAGTCCCGGAACAAGGAAGAGTATAAATTAAAGTTAAATGATAAAAACACTGCCCATGTCCTATTTATTGAGATACCAAGGTTGTAGAGATACTTCAGCGAGAACTTTTTTTTAACTCGTCAAGTTTGTTTTTAACAAAATCGTTAACGTTTAACCACTTGATACTTTATGTACAGTTACAGGATGAAGTCATGGTTAAGGAACATCGGGGAATGGACTGCCATATCTGGGGCATGCGAATTGTTTGTGCGATTGTGATCGCCAACCTTCACTAGTTGGAAAGGCATTTTAAGAAGAAGAAGAATTAACAGGTAATAATATTAAAATGACAGATTTCAGTCATTACAATAAACTTTAAGTGAAAGAGAAAAGTATTATCTGGAAATTATAAATCGGTCGGAGCCAAGTTTGTAAGGCGATCCTGTTCTACATCTCGAAGAGACGCAGCTTAGAAGAAAAGTATCACGAACCGATATTGGTGAATAACGGTTCCTTTTTTTTTCATTCAACAAAGCGACGAAACCAACATGACGTTCACCTGATGGTAAGTGATACGCACGCCCATAATGTGATGCTAGTTTGAAAGATATACGCAGCATCACATTGTGCTCGTCGCCTTGAAACATAGGTTATTAAGTCTGATTACCGTAGTAATTACCACTAGCTATGGTACGCTTCAAGCTGGAACACGGTAATGTTTGCACAGTCCTGTTCGTCGACTGCATCAGGTGGTACCTAACCTAGTTGGTCTCCAGCAACACACATCTACCGCCAATAAAGTAAATAATGTAACTATTGTACGTATAATTAGTTTAGATGATGTTTACTCAAGATTCATCCAAAGGAACGTATCTAGCTCTAGATCCGTCTAATTTCAGCCCTATAGTGTCAGGCTAGTAAGAATAGGACTAAGGTAAGCCCTACCTGTTGTAGGCGACTAAAAGGGTTTACGGCTTTCGCGTGCTTTAAGGGCGAGGCCCTTGTCGCTCAACAAGCGAACCTGCGTGGGCCAGCGTATTCATGTTGCCGTAACTCAGCCATGGTGCTTAGGAGGATTTGATGCTTCCTTTGAGACTCGATACCATAAACTGTTGAGGCGCATCGGTACATTCTATAAGAGATCCCGGAACCTCTCCGAATGCACTGATGTAAACTATCGAGGTAGTTTTAATAAGAATCTCTCAAACCCCTGACTTCCCTTGAGATGCAAGGTATGTTTCAAAGACTAAACGCCTCCCCCCTTCCCCGTCCTCCCAAAAAAGGTACGCCTAATTTGTATGGTGACTGGTTAGCAAATTCGTTGCCAATCTTTGTATGTTAATAGCCACAGAAGTGCGGCCAAGGTCGCCGGAGCACGTACTATCGAAACGCACTAAACTGCTTAAGTAATATATAATGACATAAGTTATTACTTGTAATTGTATGTGCTATTAAATTAAATTCAACGTATCATGTTCTTGACATGTTATAAAAAAATATAGTATCATTTGTCTTTTGCATGTAAAAAAAAAAAATTATAATGTCATACATTATAATTTTTTTTGAATCGATACGATAACTCTAGACGTATAGTTCACGGGTGGTAGGTCCTTGTTGTCGGAGACCGTCCAGATAGGTATCACCGCGGTTCCTAGTTCCGGTTTGAAGAGCGCTGTAACTACTGTAATTACTGGGTTATTCAGACTCAACATGTAATGTCTCCAGACAATAATGTTGTAATGTGGCGCTAGTTAGGAAGTTGTACACTGCACTAACATTGTGCTCGTAGCCTGGAGGCATTACGCGTTGAGACTTGATACCCTAGTAGATACACTAACTACATCATTATCATCAGCCGATAGAAGTCCACTGCTGATCATAGGCCTTTCCCAAAGATTCCCACTCGATATAGTGAGGATTCATATGGGAAGATTCGGGCCATTTCCAACCACGCTGGCTCAATGCGGGTTGGTGGGAGCCGGAACCTTGTTTGATGATTAGCTGTATGCACCACGAGCAGATGAAGTTGACTTGGGTCCCGTGAGTTGTGGTGTGGAGAACCCTTACTTCTATCTAAACGGTCTTCTGCAACAGAGACCTATCACTAGTGAATGAAACTTCCATATATTCAACAACCGAAGAAGTTCAAATATAATCATCCGCCGGAAGCTGTCACCGACACTGCAATAAAGTTTATACCATATATATATCATACCACTCATATATTGATTAAATGATAAAGTTTACAAGAGAATGGTATAAAAAAACTACTCTAACGATTATCTTGAATAATCTAAGTCAATACAAATTTTTACTAATGATTATTACTTCCTTCACACTGCTGATTAAACACGACGGAAACCAGTTCCACTGTCAGAATTACTGCCGGGTTGCTTTATTGTTGTTTTGTTAAGTTCCCCTAACTCACCGTTATCACACGAATTTACATACATACATATATATCACGCCCCGTTCCCAGTGGGGTAGGCAGAGACCACCTCTCTCCACTTGCTACGATCCTGGCACACCTCTCTCGCTTCCTCCAATTTCATGAGCGTCTTCATGCATGCTCGTCGGTTGCGAGTACTCTTGACCCGGCCTTTCTTTAGGACATCTTCGATTTGATCGGAATATGTCCGCCTAGGTCGACCTGCACCGATTTGTCCAATCATTCTTACCTTGTATACCTCTTTCGTTAATCTTCTTTCATCCATTCTTTTGACATGGCCGAACCATCTATCTTTGTCACTACATCTTCAACCACACAAATTTATAACTTGATTAAAGTAATTTAAAAACTAATTCGACTTAAATTTGCTTAAGTTTACTATTAATTAGAGCGAGATGAACTAAAGGAAGAAAACATGAATTTCCTTAAAAGGTTTACGTATCACCGCAGCGCTTATTTTTACCGCCAAGCAGTAGTGTGCAAACATTACTATGTTTAGGATTGAAGGGCGCTGTAGCTAGTAAAATTACTGGTGTAACGAGACTCAACAGCTTATGTGTCAAGGCAACGAGCACAATGTGATGCAGGTCCTAACCAGCACCACGTTATCACTTACGAACAGGTGAACAACTTCTTGCTCGTCCCATCGCTTCCTTGAATAAAAAAATAAAAATAGATATATAACATATTATGTGTGCTCTGCTATCAGCTAGTTGCACAAGAACTCACGGGTCCCAAGCCAACCTCACCTGCTCGTCGTGCACCATGCTAATTAACAATCGAGGCTCTGGCTCCCACCAACCCGCATTGGATTAGTGTGGTAGGAAATGGCCCAAATGCTCCCATTATGAACTCCTACAAACAATGGCTCCTAATACCTAATACCAGAGGCTATGCTGACTAACGCAGGACCGATCGATGGGAAGACCTATGTCTATCGGATGACGAATCAAATGAAAAAACACCGTGAATCAAAAAAATTCAATTCTAAAAATCAAAATTGGTTACTGGTTACACAGATATGATGAGATCAACTAGGCAATATGATTTGTGGTAACGTACGATTTTGTAAGTTAGTATGCAAATGCGGGCCGCTTTGCGCCATATAGCGTCGTAAACGCGAACAGTTGCGCACGCGCACTATTAGCGCGCAAAATGCGTAAGGATCTGGTACCGACGCACATCCGTCGCCGAAACTCGACCCAATACGCAAACCACCATGTACTACTTTTGCTGGTGGCAGGTCTCTGTTGCCGGAGACCGTCTAGATAGGTATCACCGCAGTACCCATTGCAGCTAGCAAACAGGAGTGTTCAAACATTACTGTGTTCCGCATTGAAAGGGCGCTGTAGCTAGTTTAATTACTGGGGATCATGATACTTATCATTTTATGTATGAAGAATTATTTATAATAGACGTTCTCTTCCTATGTGGGTCAGGTAAACCCTAAAGCTCCATGGGAGATTAGACAGATAGGGGATAGATTTTCCAGCTACCATAATAAGTAAATATATTTTATAAATTGTTTACTTGGATTTTAAAGTTAATTGCCGTTTTGTCAAGTGGTGATTATTTATGAATGTTTTATACTAAATCACATTATTATTTTACTACTTAGTAGTAATATTTCACTACTGCGAACTTAGATCTGGCATGGCTTCTTTAATGATTTTGGCAATATAGAAGAAAAGAGCCAGCAGAGGTATACCAAGAACAGTAAAAATTTGAAAATGGTCTACGACAAAAAAAAAAGTTTGGTAACGTCTGGTTTATAATCTGCAGGCAGTGGCAGAATAGTAATAAATCGGTGATTATATATATAATAGCCGGTAATTATGCATAATTATTAAAGCCGATAAATTTACACAAATGTAGGTAGTTAAAGGTTTTACTGCGTGTTACCAACTCGTAATGGTAAATGAGATAAATATCATGACCGATTAGACGAGTACAATAATGTCCAGTTTTTTTTAGTATTTACTACTCAGAAAGATATTTCTATATATCTAATCTAATATTGGAGCTGTATTTATTTACATAAAAGAAGTTTTCAACATTGGCTACTTTTATAAAATCGAATCATTTCAGTCTTTGATAATCTCCCCGTGTTTTCCTACTACTTTTCCCACTACTATTCATATTTTTTAACGATACATTTTTTTTGCATGAGAAAACCACTGTTAGCTTTCTTAGTATTCATAATAATAACTAATTTGCCATACTAATTGAAACTCTAAAACAGTTACACAAACTAAACGAATTTTTATATAGTTAGTGTTTATCACATTTACAAATACCAGTTATGGTTTATGCAAAACCGATTAGTTTGATAAATTCTTCAAAAAATATTATATATACAAAATTTAGCGGTGATTATGCATAATTACAGATTACTATACGTGGTCACCAAATTAATCGTATTTACCGTAACATATATTTTCAGTGTTTATCATCCACCTACAGTATCTCTTGCCTCCCAGGATTGACTGATAGAAAGTCCACCCTGTATACTAATTTGCCTTTGTCGTATACGTACAGTAAGAATAATTAAAAAAAATATATTTCAAGATTTATAACCGAAACCAAAATTAATAAATGAAACATATACTATATTCATCAGTTTTTTTTTTCGCTGATGCGAAGTACACTATGAAAGCAATAGACATTGGTTGAACTATATTGTTTTATAAAGTTTATATAAAAATATCAATGAGAAAACAACTTTCGCAAAACAGTTCTTATGTCATCATCACCACGAGGTGACCTCTTCGTAGTGGAGTTTATGTGATCGCAAAGGTGATTAAACCATCGCTTATTGTTGCAGAGGCTGCATGCTGTACTGTTTTAAAGATAAGAAGTACTTTTCGTGTATAGTTTACAACCAGAGCTGTATACAATGATTTTTTCTAATATATATACATATGCATATAGTACTAGAAATCTCTACGCTTATCTATACTTAAAAATAAACGTAGATACTTTTTGAGTGACTTGAGATATTATTATTTAGTTAAGTTTAGAGAGTAAGGGTATGCAGTGCTTATTTGCCTATATGAAGCACGCGGCCTTGCAAAGTACTTTATTCAGTCATCATCATCGTCAGCCAATAACTGTCCATTGCTGGACATGGGTCTCTCCAAAAGATACCCACGTTTGTAGGGTCTTATAAGGGGGGATTTGAACCATTTCCCACCACACTAGCTCAATGCGGGTTGGTGGGAGCCAGAGCCTCGTTTCTTGATTAGCAGGGTGCACCACGAGCAGGTGAGATTGGCTTGGGCTCCTTGGGTTGTTGTGTGGAACCCGTCGCACATCTTTATTAAGTGCTTTAATGATTTACAATACCGATTCACATAAACGTAATACAATATGAATCCCAACAAACGACGGCCCCTAGTGCTCAACCATGGCAATGCGCCGGAACTAAGCCAACGCAGGACCGACCGATAAGGAGATATTTGGTGGGAGGCCTATGTCCAGCAGTGGGCGTCTATCGGCTGATGATGACGATATTAATACATCTATACATACATATTGAAAAATTACACCCCTGAATATAATTTAATAATTTTCAACCGAGTCAAAAGCTCACATTGTGTAATAGATGATCAGGAAGTATTTCTTGAACTAAAAAACACAAATAGTTAAATAAACAGCAATTTTATCACAGGTGACGTATAAACAGGTAAAATATCGACTTACAGTGCATTTAAAGTAGCGTTTATTAATTCATAAAATATATACAGCAGATTGATATTAATAATTTCTTAACCACTATATAGATAGGATAGGTAAGAAGCGAAGTCGTGTAATCAAACCGGATCTTAATTTTATCGTCACTCACTAGGTCATGAGGTCATTTATAAGATCTGGTACGTAACCAATATGTCTTGTGTTTGAACCATATTGATATTACGATAACAACGATGTCTTAAACTGCAGCAGAATTGTATGCGACGTTACCGCTAAGGCGTCTAATATCAATACACACTAGTATCAGACTCCAGTAAGACATTTATTGTGGAAAATATAACTTGGACACAGTAATGTAGTAAACCGAACTATGGTTATACTGTTATGAGTATAGCGTATCAGTCAGCATACGATGAAAGACTTGCTCATCTCATTGTGTTTAATTATAAGTACATTGTCCCGGCTGAAGATTATACTAAACATGAATGGCAGCTTTGATTCTTCTACCCCTGTGAAATATCCCAAGTTCTAGCAGTTGGTTCTTAATGATATGGTATAACGACCTGGTATTACGTATCGAATCGGCCGTAAAATTAAAGCATGAAGTAAATTGACGTAACTATTACACACACGATCACCTTCACCTATGCAAAACATTCAAATTTGAAAAACAAGACAGAAAAATATTCAGAATAACTTATTAATTACGATTAATCCATTAATATATGTTAGATTATTTAAAAAAAATTATTTAACAAACATAATTATTATTTTTACTGTGAGCGAGCCGACGCAAAGTAATTTTTAATAACAATTACATTATACTGGCTTTTCCCCGCCCGCTTTGTTGGCCGTAACACCCCCGCTCGTCTCGTCACTTAATTGTATAAAAAAAACTCGCTTTGAAGGGTAACATTTTTTAAAACATAGCCCTAGGAAACCTATAATCAAAAAAGGAATATTCCTACCAAATTTCAAGTCTCCAGGCCTTATGGTTCCTACATAGATAAAAAACTCTTATTTATATATTTATATATATATATATATATATACTTATAATGAAAATGGGTTTTATTTGTTCGCCTAACACGTGAAAACTAGTGAATGTAAGGATATAGGAACACGGGCATTCGACGCGGAATGATTTGTAAATGGTTATAGACTATTTGTTTTTTTAAATCCATAGATCCTTCACCATTTTATTTCTAATTACCTTTTATAAACATTTTGGTTTCCTATTATATATGCGTTGCTATAGTAACGGTCGCTATAGAAAGTTATTCGCGGTTGCGCTCAACGATTATTATTGACAAATTTCAAGTCTCTTTCTATATAGATTATGCTAAGATAATAACGTCTAGGGGTGTAAGGGATCCCGCACAACAGCTCACGAGACCCAAGCCAACCTCACCTGCTTGTGGTGCACCCTACTAATCAACAAACGAGGCTCTGGCTCACACCAATCCGCATTAGGCCAGCGTGGTGGGAAATTGCTCAAGTCCCCCCCCCCCCCATATAAACCCTTACAGATGTGGGGAGCTTTGGTGCAAGCCTATGTCTAGCAGTGGACGTCGGCTGATGTTGATGAATAACGTCTAAGTGTATACGAGGCGGGATCAAAAAGTAGTGAGAACGACATATATACTCCTTCGTAAGAAAAAAAATAAATAGTGGCATAGCTCAGATACATATAACATTATAACCTCAATATTATGGGAGTCAGAAGGGATATTATCGATTGATTACCTGGAGCATGGAACCACTATTACAGGCCAATTATGCAGCTTTAATTGCCAAGTTGAGAAATGCCATCAAAGAGAAAAGGAGAGAGAAACTTCGAAGGGGCGCCGCACTCTCGCTGTCATTCAGCAAGCTGGCTTCGAATAGGTTAACCACCCCCCTTATTCATCATATCTGACGCCTAGCGATTTTTATTTGTTCCCCAAATTGAAAGAATACTTAAGAGGAAACAGGTACAAAGACGATAACGAGGTGATGGATGCAGTGGAGAGCTTTTTGCAGGACCAAGACCAAACTTTTTTTTAAAGGGATTGAAGCCTTGAAAGAGCACTGGTCTCGGTGTGTACAAAGACTCGCAGACTATGTACAAAAATAAATTATTAAGTTATCAATAGTCATCTCATTCTTACTACTTTTTGATCCCTCCTCGTAGATGTACCAAACAAACGTTACATGGAAGCATGAGAACCTCTTTGAAGAAGGAGGTTCTCAAACTTTCTGTAGCAGTATATTAACAGGTTTCATGTGTAGCACATAAATTACTGAAAACAGTTAACGTTCATCAATGTTCTGCAATGCGATTGATTTGAATTTAAATGGTCAATTATTAGTAATTACTATTCAGCAGCACAACACATTACTTAGAAATGTATTTATTTACAACAAAGATTAAATTAGTATTATCGTCTAATTATTCCCTATGTAAACGCTTTGTGAAATTATACCTTGTGTATATATATATCAACGTTCGTTTGTAAGGAGTCGATCGGAGTTGATCGAGGGCTGGTGGAATCCATTGTTTGCAAATTCATCGCTCGCTTGGTTTGCAACAAGCGGCCGGATGAAGTGTCGGCTCAACGTTGCGCAAAACAATGACGGGTTCCGCACATGTTTCACAAAGGAATTTGTATTCGATTACGTAGACGGAAATATACTATTTATTTAATAACAGTACAACTCCTTCCCTTGATGACAGAAGGAAAACGGATCTTGTGGCAAATGCCAGCGCCAAGTGCCACAGAATTACCTTCATACAAAGACAAGGTATAAATAAATAATATTATTACCAAAAATTCCTACTTAAAAAAATCATAATTAAATAGTCTCTGATATAATATTTTTAATTTATATATATTTGTAATACTATTTGAGAAATAACTGGAGATGATCAGACTTTGTTTCCTATTGTCTTTACTTCCGACTATCTTTTTTTTTCGTGTCGGGGGAAAATCATCAAAACATGCTCTGCTTTCGAGACGTTCAGGATTATGTGAGATTTACACCCACCAAAACCACCTCGATCGTCTCCTTCAGTGCATTAGGAAAAGCCTCCTGATCTATCGAAAACATCGGTGCCTCTTCACTTTGCACACGCAGCAAGTAAGTGCGAATCGTAGTCGCATTTGCTGCTCCACTAGAGTCCGCCTATTAAGCAATAATGGTCCCTACCTTCCAGTATTTTAGTCGCCTTCTACTATGTACAGGACTTATCTTACTCTTATTCCTACTAGCCCGTGACTACAGGAGCTGTCCTTCCGACTATCCACTAAGCAATACATATAAATTAAGCAGTAAACGTGTAGGTGCACCACATAATGGTGATGGTACCACGCCGTTGTATCATTAGCATATAGTGGAACTAGTCGAGTGGAACGACTCAACGTATATTACACAACTAATGAGGCGTTGTTTCAATTACTAAGTACCACTAATTGTAACCTACATTTAGTATTTATAAACACAGGATGCTTTTTATGGGGTTGACTATGATGGGTTAACTATGAAACGCTTACAATTACCGTGGTGGAAATCTTAAACAGATATCTCTATTTCTGAGAGCTAGTAAGTCTAATGTTGGATTTTTATCTCTCAGTGTTTTTTTTATATTTCGGGGAGGAAGCACAAATCTTCAAAAAATACCCTGCTTCTAGGGGAAGTGTCACTTATGTGAGATGCTTACTCACTAAAACTACTTCGGTGGTTTACATCAATGCATTCGAAGAGGCTCCAGAATCTCTAATAGAATGCACCGGTGTCACACCTTGCATTAACACGTCTCTAAGGAGGGGCCAAACACTCCTAGTCACGCAGGTTCGCTTGTTAAGTGATAAGGGCCCCACCCTCAAGGCCCGAGAAACTCCTAGATACTTTTAGTCTCCTTCTACGAGCGGCAGGGCTTGCCTTAGTCCTATTCTTACTAGCCCGAGACTACAGGGCTATGGCAGTCTACTACTCTGAAGATGCTTTGTCTTCTTCTATTAGATGCTGGAGTTAACTTAGTCCATTTCTTAACGGCCAGAGACCATAAGGCTATATAACAATTATATATATATATAGAGAGAGAGAATCTTTACACAGCACCGCACTGAACTTCTTTATAAGACGTACCATATAATCCACTTTACCTATGATGTTTTACACCTTGTCACCACAATTTCATAAGCACAAACTACTCTATGAGACCTAGATAAGTTTCATCCATTACCTAGGTCTCCAAGAAAGGACGCAATGTGATTTCCACGTATCGTCTGCCCTCTTCCTATCATTAAATAATATAAAAAACGATAAGTTTATTGGACGAAAAAAAAAAATTGTCTTTCACTGGCGTATTCATTTATCATCGATTTTATCAAATATTTAACATTTTGATTAATAAAAAGACATAATGGAGCAAAATAAAGGGAAAGGATAACGAGAAAAGGTAACCTACAAATCGTTTATTAATAACCCACCTTGAATATTATCAAGGCGGCAGGATATCGTTATGGTAACTTGCAGCAAAATGAAATGTCAACTCCGACTTGACATTCGATGTAAAATGAAAATGTATTCGGTAAATTTTTTTTATCACTTCCTGTTGGTCACCATTTCATCGGATATATTTCAACTGGTCCCTGATCTATACAAATAAAGAGCTCTCTTTGACCTCAGCAATGCACTTTTACCGTATTCCAGCAAATTGCCTTTTTTTTATTTCCCGATCTTTTTACGGATCGCTTATTTAATTTTTTTTATCCAATGACGCGACGAAACAAACTGAACGATCACCCGATGGTAAGTGATACCGCCTGCCTAGAACAACGTGACGCTAGTTGGGATGATGTACACAGCACCACATTACGCTCGTCGCCTTGAGACATAACATAAGATATATGCTCGTGTCGTCGCTTAAAAAAATGTTATTTTAACTTGTCCTATTTCTCTACGCTCAAAGTAACATCTAACTGCTAAGAGAGAAAGCGTGTAGTGAGAGTAAGTTCATAACTCACTCGGCGATCCGTTCACACAAAGTCGTGAACAGCAATTTACCAACAATTATGGTAATAAATTGCTAACTTACTATAACTGTTCACCTTTGCCGATTATAGTAAGATCGAAATAATGTACAAGATTCTAGTAATATAATACTCGACCGGATAGTAGAACAGTTTAACTGCTTCTGTGACGATGTCACTAACGGATTGCCTCTGTTACCGAAGACCGTAAGATACCCTGTAGTCTCGGACTAGTAAGAATAGGACTAAGGTAAGCCCTGCCTGTCGTAGAAAGCGACTAAAAGGGGCTAGGAGTTTCGCGGGCCTTGAGGGTGGGGGCCCTTATCGGACAAGCTAATTTGCGTGGGACAGCGATGGTGTCTAGGAAGCTTAGGCTCTTCCTCAGAGACGCGTAACACAAAGTGTAGAGGGGCACCGGTGCGGATTTATGAGAGATCCCCGAGCTTCTCCGAATGCATTGATATAGACCACCGAGGGGTTTTCAGGGAGTAAGAATCTCACATAACCGTGATTTCCCCCCGAAAGCAGGGTATCTTGCGAAGATCTCCCCCCCACACCCCACCGGAACAAAAAATTTCTGCTATCAAATAGAAGTATGCAAATATTACTGAATTCCAGTTTTAAGGGCGTTTGAAATTACTGGAGTAACGTGACTAAGATATATCTGAAAGGTACGAATGCGGTACTGTGTATATTTTCCTAACATATGGGCGGGCGTATCAATTACCATTAGGTAAACATCTCGCTTGTCTCATCGCTTCCACTTAAAAAAAAAATATTCTTATTCGAATCTGGGACCTAGCGTTGTAAAGTTTGATTCATGGTAGTATTCTTCCAGCATTGCTATCTTCTTGCTGTCAACTTACACAAAGTTATCTTATAACGTAGCAGAGATTTTCCGACCTGTTTAAAGCTTGTTTTGGCAATTATAAAATTTATTAGCACTTCAAATTTATTGTTGATATCCTGGCGGAAGTCACTTAGAAGAACAGAATTGAAAAGCAAAAGACCGCACTTGTTTTTCAGTTCTGGCCGAGAACAAGGAAAAGTCGTAAATAATCACTCAAGTCGTAAAATTAATAGCACAGATCTGTTAAGAGTTAATGGATAATAAATGCAAGTACCATAGCTATGAGATATACTATATTTATTACGAATGTTACTAATAAAAGCGTCTTTTCTTTTTACTGTTTTTGTTAAATTAAAAAAAATTATGTTTATTCTTGCAATAGTGTGTTGAAGTAATGGTAATGACGTTTGTAATTACAATGTATGCAAAAGTATTTAACATAATTACAAACAATAGATATCCTGCCAATCATTATCGTGTATTATATAGAAACGGTAGTATTAAAAAAAATTAGGTACTGACTTGTATCCGGTGAGGATGTTTAGTAGCGTGGACTTTCCAGCGCCAGAGGGCCCCATGATGGCGGTCAGCTCGCCGGACCGGAGACGGCCGGAAACCGATTTTAAAATCATCTTCTCATCTGTGGACAAAACGTATGTAATTATTAATAATAAAATCATTTCAGCCTATTGACGAACACGTGAACATAAATCTTCAACAGGAAACATTCGCTATATTCTAAATTAAGGTCACAGGGCAAGCTGCTTCCTTTCGGTAAGGATATTCTAATTCATCTCCACACAGTGATATATAATTAAATGTAAATAGACACCCTTCGTTAAACCTATAACAACCCTTTGTTTGGACGAAAGTAATAAAGATAATGTAACTTTAGGAGTTAAGCATTAATTGTAAGTATAATTTTAAAATAATTAGACTAAAGGAAAAATGCTTATTTTATAGGAAGATATATAATCAAAACCGAATTAAAATTAATATTTTTTACTTAGTTAATAATTATTTGTAACATTTTTTCTCTTATGTCAACGTAAGTATAGAAAGGTCAGAGTTGGATCGCTACCATATTAAATGATTATTCATTAGCCTCAAGGATTTTCAAAGCGACCTACGAACCTAAAAATAATTAAGAAATATATATTAGTTAAAAAATATTTGTTGTCAACTATATACCTCTGCTTGTTGTTGGTTAAAAAAATTGACATCGTTGGCAATTATTCATTTTGTGTCATCTCAAACGGATAAACAGGACACACGCAATGAGCATGACTCCATTGCCTGTCAATGTTCCATTGCGTTAAATACGTTGTAATAGTATACATTGCAACATATACAGATTATACTCACACTAGAAATTAAAATATAAATAACAATAAAGAAATCTAGATTTTCTAAAGATTTGAAAAAACTAGCTGTCACCCTTATATTGTATATCTGACGCCATAACAGAAGAGGCTCGTACAGAAATAGGGTAGGATATGCGCAACGAACCCCTGTGCTTATATATATTTAAAAATAAACTTCTTAAAATGCTTCTCCAACTAGTGAAGGTTGACGATCAGCGTGGTACAGTCCTTTCTGTCTATGGCTCGGCGGAACAATTCGGACGCACCAGATATGCCAGTCCATTCCCTGATATAAAAATAAACTAACCACTCTCAATTCAGCATACATGCTGAATCACCTTTTCAGTGACTCCAAAGATTATTATGTAGATAGGTTTAGGTTACATAGGACATTGTGCTTATTAGACTATTTGCATATTTGCTTATATGCAGGGCAAGCTCGTGCACCACAGCACTACTCTTCGGACTGCCATCATATAATAACCAAAGTATTCTGGGTGAACATGATTAACTATCCACAGCCCCTTTGTTAACACTATGTGACACTGATATCATAACTTGACATCAAATAAATAAAAACATATATAGTCTGGAAGATTGAAAACATAGTACGTTGATGTTTGCTATACGTAAAGGTATAATTCTTTAGCAGACTATTGGCAATAGTTCAGATAGTTCATCTGGATGATGTTATACGGGTACAGTTCTCAGAAAGTCTATCCATTTGGCAACCGTTTCAGATTTTTTCTCCATATCTAACAATGTTACTGCTCTGACTTGTATTGACAACTATTCGTCTCCTCTTTTCTACTATATGGAACTTAAAATATAACAAATACATAAACTATTGTTGTAGAATTTTATTATTTATTTAAGAAATAGAAATAAACAGTCGAAACGGGTTTTGACACCTATATATAGGGTGGCGCAAAAGTAATCCTCCTATCAGAAAATGCTATAAATTTTGTCTTGATGTAAAAAAATTAAAAGACCAAAGCCAAAAAACATCGGAAGGTTATTTGGCTGTAATTTAAAAAAAAATATGAAAAACTTTGATTCTTCTTGTGGATTATTTTTATTTGGTCTTTTAATTTTTTTACATCAAGGCAAAATTTATAGCATTTTCTGATAGGAGGATTACTTTTGCGCCACCCTATATAAATATTCTTGAGGACGCCTGCCCATTTGCACAATATAACTAGTAGATAAGGTTATTTCAGAAAATAAAGATTAATTCTTTACAGATAAAGGCACCGCTGATGGTAAACAGGATGATCCAGTCTCTGTTACTGCAATCTTTATTAAAGGAGTTACTGACTCTAATGATATATGAATTTTCACTAAAGCTGCAGCACGAGGTATAGATAAATTGTAGTGAAGACAAAATATAACAGGTTGGGCCGTTATATCGAAAAATGGGGGTAAATTAAAATTCATCATCTTTGATAATATACCTAGGTGTTGGACAAATATATGTATCGTTTGTCCTTTCTTATTTGAAAAGTAAAGTATGATTATTTTACCATTAAAAATATCGTTAAAAAAGACGACAAGGGTAAGTAAGCATATATAACTTACGAGAACAATAAAATCTTTTTATAACCAGATACAATGTACATAAAAACAATTCTCGTGAAAATTACTAAAAATGTTCATATTAAGTGAAATGTTTTAAATTATTTTTTATATGACGTAACACAAGACCACACTCTAATTAATAATGGTGGAGTATCACATGCAGCTTTATTATTCATCAATATTAACAAGTGCTTCTCACTCTTTTTGCCATCCCCATACTCCTTAAAAAAATTTTATGTATAAAAAAATACTTCTCCCGTAACTCCAACCCCTATTTACCTATGTACTCCTAAAAAAGTGTCGTTTCTTTTAAGCTCTACCTATTGTGTGTGTACTTTGAAATATACTCTCTGTCTCTCTCTCTCTCTCTTTATTCTCTAGCAGTATTCTCTTAGTAAGTCATCAGGGTCATTTTAAATTATTGATAATAGACATTATACATTACAATGTATACATATTTTTTAATTGTTTTAATTTCACAGTATATCCGCCAATTCCTTTATAGTTCAAGTACTTTCCAAAGGCACACCGCGTACTCTCAGGGGTACACGTACCACATGTTAGGGAAGTACTGATCTATATGATTCGATATCAGTATAAAAATATGTCAATCTAAGTTTAGTCGGTGACCATGAGCTGTCAAGTATTAAACTTGATAGCCTAAGTCACCGACGTAGGGTAGCAAGCCTCTAGGTGTTTTGACCCCAGAAACTATATAATTGGATTCCGCCATCGCCCTTCTACCACCGGACCTACAGACATACCACAGGCATTCATCCCTACGTTGTCGAGATCCCACGCATTAGGATGAAGCGTTTCGCTTCGACCGTTTCAATGCTAAGGATTGGAACAGTCTGCCGGCGTTAGTGTTTTCGTCCAGGTATGACGTGGGGATCTCTAAAAGAGGAGTGAACAGGCTACTTCTAGACGAGTGATCTTTACCACCAAAAGACTACATCGCCGCTTACCTTTAGGTGGGATCCTAGTCAAGCGCTAGTCTATACAATAAAAAAATAATCTAACATTAATCATTATAAAGTACACGATAAATGAAATGCGTTCAATTTAATGACAATGAAGCGCAATAGAAAAACATTGAAGTACTGATAGCTGTTGACACATAGGTCAAATTCCACTTCCTGTTGTGGATGCAATAGCGATAGCGCAACGTTGTCCTCCTAACTAAAATGAACTTAGACTATCTATATATCGACTTTAATATTATAGATTATTTCCAGAAAAATGAACATATCATTGGTAGGTCTCTGACACTGAAGACCGTTTTAGGTAGGTACCACCGCAGCACTTATTCCTGCTGACAAACACCTAGTGAAGTTATTGTGATAACGAGACTTAACATATTGCTTCTTAAGATGAATACAATGCGATCAAGTTCATCAAGCGATTCTCTTTATTACTAAATGGCTATCAAAAATCTTTAATAACAATATTATTGTTGAAACAATAAAGCAAATAAACACACAAATTCTTGCCTTGAAATTCATGTGAAAGTTACACGATAAGATAGTAGTAATGAATGAGGCCGGAGTCGTGAACGTCGTTGCTCATATACCTCCTATTAACAACTGTAGTAATAACTATTCTTTACTTCTATCTTAAATCAAGGCATACCCAACCAGGTTATAAACCTAGGTCATCATCAGCCGGCAAACATCCGCTGCTTAAAAGAGACTTCCACCAAATATTTCCATATTGATCGGTCCTGTGCTGTTCACATCCAACGGTTTCCCGCTACCTTCACCCGTGCACCTTGCCAAGGGCTTCCCAACACTACGTGTTACCTGTAACTTGTGTCTATATATATATATATATATATATATATATATATATCGAAACATATCGATAGCTTTATCTGTATTTTATATTTATAACGTTTCAGTAGAAACTGCTCTTCCTATACAACTAAGAGTAAATAGATGCATGATGTATTTTCTCATTCATCAACTATTTTACATATCATTACTCACACTGAAAACACTTCATTATTCCAAAAATTTTATCTATACTTTTTTCAGTATTTTATTCTAAAGAATTCGGCTATCAAAATATTTAACTCTACGTTTTACCATAAAGACGGTAATATATTAGATTTGTAGAAAATAGAAAATACTTACTGTCTCAACTGCTTTGCATCAGCTGTAAACTAAAACCGCGATTGGTGATTGGTCGCGACCTTCCTTTATCAGTGGTACAGTGTCATAAGTCCTCCTCGCACATTACAACGATAACGAAACAAATACGGTAATCGGTAATTCTCTCGTTACCACCATTAGTACCAACAATGCGCAAACGCAGTGGATTGATTATCGTCAATGATAAACGCAAATCAGCTACATTTTGCTACTTTAATAGAGATAACGGTATAAACGAAGCCACTTTTTAGATCTATAGAACATCATCATTATCATCATTAGCAGCCGACAGATGTCCACTGCTGGACATAGGCTTCCCCCGATGATCTCCACATCTTTTGTTGTAGTTCATTGAATGGAATTGGGTCGTTACCCACCACGCTGGCCCAGTGCGGGTTGGTGGGTGGTCAGAGCATCGTCGGCTTCATAAGATTTTGGACGGGACCCTTTACACCTCTTAGAACATAAACTCCCTAATAATCTCTCCCTGATAATGTGAAAGGAATCTAATAAAAAAGTCTTTTATATCGCAGCTTTTGAAAAGGTGGTGAGACCGTATTATTTAGTTAAACACCCCAGGAATATCATGTCATGTTTGCCGTAGCACTTCACTGGCGTTGAGGGTGATAAATAAAGTACCCTATAATATAACTCGTGTACTGGAGTCATAAGGAATTACTTATAACATCTATCACTAGTTTCATCATTGTCAGCCGATAGACGTCCACAACTGGACATAGGCTTCCCGCAAAAATCTCCATATTTGTAGAGGTTTATAGGTGGGGAATTGGGCCATTTCCCACCACGCTGGCCCAACGCGGGTCGGTGGGAGTCAGAGCCTCGTTTCTTGTTTAGCAGGATGCACTACGAGCAGGTGACATTGGCCTGGGTTCCGTGAGTTGTTGTGCCCTTGGACGATCCTATTCATCATACATGCTTTGAATTCGTAGATTATAATAGATTAAAATGTTATTTAAAATATTTAGATACAACAATCTATTGCCACACTTAACCCAACAATTGATTTCGTAATCAAATTCTATTATATCTGTCAACTGATAATAATTTACCATCGTATGTATTATAAACGTATAGAGATTAATAAATCATAGAAACAAGAATATTAACTGTTTTTTTTTTAATCAACAAACCTATAGTACATGCGAGATGTTCACCTGATGGTAAGCCATACATCTGCATATAAAAACGTAACAACACAACATTATGCTCGTTGCATTGAGACATGAGGATGTTGAGTTTCATTACGTCAGTAATGTCACTAGCTAGAGCGCCCTTTAAATCGGTTCACATTACTGTTTGGCGGCGGAAATAGGAGATGCGATCGTAAATACCAACTAGACGATCTCCTGCAACAGACACTTTTTTCGAGGGTTTCTAGGAGGATAGACAGGGTAATACGCGATTTCTACTCATTAAAACCTAGATGGTCGTCCTTAAGTAAGATGCCCCGGGGTCCCTCACGGAACACACCAGTGTCTCTCTGTGCCTGAGCACGTCTCGAGAGGTGCCGTAGCCCGCCTCAGAACCCCCGCTTTGTTATAAGCGCAAGACCACCTACTACTTGTCGTTTACCCCAAATTAGTCGTAGCCAATGAGTGCTCCCACCTTGACATCCACGAACCTGAAAATCCTTTTACTCGCCTTTTACGACAGGCAGGGCTTACCTTAGTCCTATTCTTAATAGCCTGATGCTACAAAGCAGACGGCGACAGACACCTACCACCTGTTACATGTTTTATAACGTCAGAACAGAAAAACCGCTCATATTAAAGTTTAATGTTAATGTCGTAGTCGTAATTAATATATATATATATATAACTTATTGAATATAAACTTGGTTGTAAGGGCTCCCGCACAACAACTCACGGGACCCAAGCCAACATCACCTACATTGGGCCAGCGTGGTAGGAAATGGCCCAAATCCCATTTGAACTGACAACGGCCCCTGTTGCCCGGCGATACCAAAGGCCATGCTGACGCGAGAAGCCGCTGGATGCGAGCATCGCAGAATCGATCGATGTGGACATCTTTGGTAGAGACCTATGTCCAGCAGTGGACGTCTATCGGCTGATGATGATGATACTGAATATATCACCGAGATGATTAAACATTACAGTCCTGATCGGAGTGCTGATCCGATGTTAGTAAGTTAGAGTACTATTGTAAAAAAAAATATATATAAATATTAACAGTCACCAGATATTGCGTAGTCTTAAATGCCTAAGTAATGATAATCTTGCGAAATCAATAAACAATCCTTATCAGATGGTGAGCAGGACGTTCACGATATTTATCATATACGAGATAGTATTACTAGATACAGTGCTTATTAAACTTTAGGACTAACCGTAACATCATCGTCACTAATAGATGTTCACTACTGGACATAGGTCTCCTTCAAAGATCTGTACGTTTGTATGGGTTCATATGGGGCGATTTGGGCCATTTCCCACCGGCCCAATGCGGGTTGGTGGAAGCCAGAGCCTCGTTTGTAGATTAGCAGGATGTACCACGAGCTGGTGAGTTTGGCTTGGGTCCCGTGACTTGTGCGAGACCATAACACACACTATCAGTATTAATTTATCAAAATTTAACCCTTTTCATTATAAATATATATAAATATATATATATAGATATATATAATATACATATATAAACAAAAGCTTCCCACACAGAAGTACTTATTTCTTTGAAAATTAAGACAATAGGCTTTTTGTATAGTGTGATTATTTATCTAAATTAAATATTCATTAACGATAATTGTTCATACTATAATTAAATTAATGAAACAGCGACACACGGAAGACGTACATACATCCTTACGGTTAATAAGTCGACTAAATCAATGTTTTGAATGTACCTAGTTGCTTCGTGTAAAATGCTTAAATTCTTACAATTGTATTATCAGGAGACAAAATTATAATAAATGTTAGGCGATCAAAGCATATCAATTATATATGTTCTTCGTTCACCTGATGGTAAGTGATACGCTTATTATGCCGACCATAAAAACGCGGCGCTAGTTATGAAAAAACAACACCATATTATGCTCGTCGTCTTAAAACTAGTTATTTCATTAGCTACAGCGCCCTACAAACCGGAACACTGTAATGTTTGCACGCTACGGTTTGGCTAAAACAACTGGTATCCGTTCGGGCCTGATTATTAGCGATGTAGTTAAATAATTGTATGGAGCGAAGGGCGCTGCCGCCGCTCCACCAGCTCGTGTAATCGTGTTCCTTAAAAAAAAAATTAAAAAATTACTGACGTTACGAAATGCATTAAAACAAAACCAGTTCCAATGCGGATCAGCCAATATCCTTAACGTGTGAAGGTTGAAAAGTTTCCATTTAACAAACTAGTTAACACTACACCTAAACTTCGCACGGTATTAAGCGACAATGAGGACGTACATGTTCCGGTATGATATTCCAGAATTTGGCTTTCATGTTCACAGTAGAACAGCTGCTATGGTGACAGATAATATGAGGGTTTAACCCAGACGTCAGGTTTCAAATGTTACCATCACCGAAATATCAAAACTTGGGTGACCCTGGAATGAAACCAACGACCTCAGCGTTACATTGAAAACAGTTTTTTTCTCGTTTCCGCCAGGCATTTGTGGGCCTGGGCTTTCGTTCTATTATTAACAATCTCTAACAATCTCTCCTTCCTTTCTCTTCCTCTTTCCTCCCGTTCTTATCTATCTTTCTATTATTTAATTCTCTATTGAAAACGACTAGCTACATGGAGGCAATTTTTTTTAAATAAAATTAGTGCTAGACGTTTTTTTGAAAGACGACTAAAAAGAAGTGAGAGGGGTGTAAGGAGTCCCGCATAACAACTTACTCGACGCAAGCCAACCTCATCTGCTCCCCTTCAACAGGTTCCCGCCTTGTCGTGGCGGAGGGGCTTAGTAGCTGTGGCTGGGTCGCCCACAGTGAAGCGAAGAGGAACCTACCCGGCCGGCCTGCTATGTAAGGCCGGCCCGAGGCGGCCGCTCCAGGTTGGAGCTCCGGTAGTCCACCATGTGCACATCTCGGATGCGCGCCGGTGGGCTGCAGCGACAGTTTTATACCGCCCTTTGCAGCTGGGCTGCTAGGGCGGCTTTATGCTGCCCTACACAGCCAAAGTGAAGTCGCGGAGGCAGTACCCTCTGCGACTAAGCGGCGCACTATTGCGATACGCCGCTCTCCCTATCCTCCGCGGCCGTATAACGGGCCCCTGCGGGCCCAACATCACATCCGCCGCAAGGAGTCGGGTGAGTTTTTCTCTATTCGCTCTCGTGGCCTCTGGGTGACGGGTTCGGGAGAAATGATATTTTTGGTGGAGGCCTATGTCCAGCAGTGGACGTCTATCGGCGTAAGGGAAAAATTTACTAAACGTTATATACAAATTTATCTTAGAGTAACAAATAGAATCACCGTATTGAGAGTTTCGTGACATTGGTATGCAACTCTTAAGTGGGAAATCACGTGTGATGGTTATGTTAGTCTGATAATTATTCCAGTGACAGAGAAATTGTGGAGCAAGAGGTTAGCGTGGTACGGGCATGTTGTGCGGAGGGATGAAGGACATACAACAAAGAAAGTAATGATAATGAACGTGGATGGTTATAAGGGTAGAGGAAGACCGAAGAAAGTGTGGATGGATTGTGTGAAAGATGACATGTGTAGGAAGAGTATGAATTCAGATATGACGGCTGACAGAGGGATATGGAAGAGAAGTACATACTGTGCGGACCCCACATAGCTGGGAAAAAGGCAGGAGGAAGGAAGGATTGTTATGTTACTAACAATCATTCTTGATCACATCACTGTTAAAAATGTTTTGCTATTATTATTTTTTTTGCACGTAGTCAATTAAAGAAAAATTAACTGGCAATTAAACAGAATGATACGGAGATGTGGCCGAGGTGAAACTCCACAGTTAAAATAACTACCGTCCACATACTGCCTTTATAATCATCCGCCAAGGATATCTAGTTAAATACCATGCTACGATTCCTATGAATAATTAAATTCTCGTATAAGAAATATTACTTAAACTGGGTTAACCAAACGCGACAAGTAATATTCTGACAATATAAAACTGGTGCTATAATTACTGATGATTTATTATCGCAGCTCCTACAGCAGCCGACAAACAGTAGTATGCAAACCTGTGTTCCGGTTTGAAAGGCGCCGCAGCTGTGTGTTAAGCTTGCGAGCAACACCTGAAGTGATGACCACGACCACTGTGTCAGGAGTGATACCGACGAAGAAGTAGTAGCTAGTTAAATTGCTGAGGTAACTGAGACTTTACATATTATGTCTCAAGACGAGTATAGCATAAGGAAAAGGCTTTATAGTGGTAACTTTGTTGGTGGAATCTGTTTAGGTACGAACCAACTGCTGCTCTAATTTCTGCCACCAAGAAGCAATATACAAACTTTATTGTGTTCCGGTTGGAAAGGCGTTGTAGCTTGTGTAATTACTGGGGTTAGGAGATTTAACATCTTATGATTCAAGGCGACGAACATGATATGGTGCAGTGATTGTCATCTTAACTAGCGCCACCTTGTTATGGGTAAGCTCGTCAGTTACCATCATGTGAACATCTTGCTCGTCCATCGCTACGTTAAATAAAAAAAAAATTAACAAACAAAATAAAACAGGCTTTGCAGTTGTAGCTTTCTCGGTGGTGGGTCTCTGTTGCCGGATTCGGCCTAGGCAGGTACCAACCGCAGCTCCAATTACTGCCGCCACAAAGCAATGTGCGAATTCTACTAAGTACTGGTTTGAAGGACGCTGTAGCTAGTTTTATTAATAGTAATTAAGGTAAGGTAGTAAGGAGTAACGAGTCTTAGCATCTTTTATATCCACGCGACGAACACAATTTGGTGTAGCCTATCATCATCTTAACTAGCGCCATTTTTATATCGACAAGTGTATCACTTACCATCAGGTGAACGTGTCACTAGTCTCGTAACTTCCTTGAATAAAAAAAAATGGTTTCTAGATGGTATATTACATCTGAGAGTACCACATTAAGATTAATATATATAACTATATAATAGATAGCAGTAAACAGTTGTAAAGAAATACTATGCAATAAAAAAAACAGTTAGCTATTTTTTTTGCACCATATTGTCCGTTTCTAAGTTAAATCACTTAAGGTAGGATCAAGACGTTTTTCAAACTTAAGGAAGTTGTAGACTAGCTAACCATCGATAAACTCGCTCTATAATTATATTTATGTGGGCGTAATGTATATACCATTAAAGATTTAATAAAATTATATATATATATAATTTTTAATTAATAAATAATAAATAAATCAATATATATATTATCATATAAATCATCACATAATTAATAATGAATATGCCTTAAACAAAAGCAGGAAAATGTAATTGGGATCATTCGCGAGATTTTTTTGAAATCAAAATTGAGATTGTGGAAGTTTTTTCAACGTACCCTTATTTTTGAATATTTAATAAGGGTGAAATGCCGTTTAAAAATATTATCAAAAAAGCAAGAGATTATACCGCAATATAATCTGTCTCGAGTTATCGCCTTAGTAACAAACGATAAATGGTATAATTAAATGTGCTAAGTGGTGTAAAGATCTACGTATCCCCTAATAATCGTAGGTATTTAATTATGCACAAATTTTTAGTGATTACCACAAGCTTGCTTCGTTTTAAAAGCATGAGTCATTCCGTTCAAACTGAAAACAAGTCGACTAAATTACTTGCAGTGAAACAATTAAAAGGTCCATTATCAATGATCAATCACAGAAAATTTACTATAATTAATGTGAGTATGACAAACAATTAAAAACAATAGTGAATTGTATGCTATAGATAAATAATAATATTCACTTACTGCTCTTTCTTCCTTCATGGACCCTGTACGTCAAGTCGGTGAAAGCCAAGTCCACCGGTGGACGCTTTGGTAGGTGCGTGAGTGTCTTGTGCTGTGCCGGGGTGATGGTCACCTTCAAGCTCCCCTTTCTGTCGGAGAGAATAGGTTTAGTGTCCACGGTCCCCGCGGGGCTGGTGTCTTTGTCCACTTTCATTTTGCGCTGACACAATGGGCTTTGGAAACTAAACGTTCATGTCCCTACGTCACAAAAGAGTTGGTGATAGACAGCGGCGCGATGAACACAACCAACACGCCGCACATTCGCGCACTGACTGGCGAACGTGTTGAGTAACAGAGACAAAGACAGTTTGCCCAATTGAACTTTGTGCTGTCCCTGTCGTTTTATTCAATAGCAATACTTTACTCAACAAGACTAAACTTCCACATATTTTTATAATTATGTTCATTTAATCTTATAGATATTATTTCAACGTCTTTAGTCGCGAATAAACCGGTTGTTTAATTATTATACAATATTATCATCACTTTGGATAAAAACTAGGTTTTTTTTATATATAATAACATTATTACACTGTATGATTATATATAAATCCGAACAAAACAAAAATCAATAAAAAGTATATAATACATAAATAAACACCTCATCATGATCAGCCAATAGATATCCACTACCAGCCTCGTCCAAAGATCTCCATATCAAACCTAAATCCATACAAATAATCGACCTCACAGAACTGTTTGTTTTATCAATAAAAAATTAATGTAAAGGAAAAAAATAATAAATCTCACACAAACATTTAAAAAAAAACTGCAAACTAATCAGAACAAATATTTATATAATTATATAATATATAATATAATTATATTTATATATAAATATAATTATATTAAATTTGATTTTAGAGAAATAATACACAAATTTATTTTTTTTATATTTTGGTGTAGTACTAAATAAAATTTATTATATTTCCCCAAATACATAATTCAATCGAAATTTTTTTTTAGAGTATTATAAATGCATTTACCAGAGTATTTCAAATATTATTACCAAAGTTATATGCCCCGTGCATAAATAACATGCCAAATAATTATTTAATAAAAACAGGGCAGATAAGATAAGGAAACATCACTACTCTAAAAGATCTTAATTAGAAGACCTGTTATGAATTTAATAAAGATACTTTATTTCACAATGTACCTACACATCTACTAGTTCACTCAACAAAAATAAAATTGAAAATAAGGACTGAACATACTTTGTAATCAGTGACATTACGACCCAAAAACTTAAAATTTTCCCAGAAAAGCATCAGTGAATTGTATTTCATAATACGTCTGTCGAAAAAATATTAATTGGCCTTATAGAGAAATGGTTAAAGATTTACGTGTACTTTAATGAAACATAGTATAAAAGTAGTTTTCCCTCAATGAATACATGATCTTTCAACTCAGTGTAAAAACGAAATTTTAAAACTATTTTCTTGTGAAATGTCGCTACCAGGTCATGCGATAATGTATTAAATAAAGTAAAAACCATCTCAAAAAGAGGTCAAGTGAGATGTCTACGTTGTAAATCGCGTACAAGTTTATAATATTTTGTAAAAACAGTTACCTCAAATTATTTAATATGAACACGTTATCCATCCTAAATAAAGTTAATACATAACAAACTTAAAAGTATTTTATAGTTAATAAGAAAATAAATTTATGTACAAACAAATATGGAAAACAAACAATGTTTATGTCACTAATAATATTCTCTTTGTGGTTTACATGGAGATTCCATGACAGCTAAACTTGAAATAGTATTATTTTGTCTATGGTTAACGCCGATAAACAATAATGTTTTAACAATAATTAATGTAAAAATAAAATTAAGAACATAGAATTAATGTATGATGCCCTACGAAGTTACAAAATTGATTTTATCTTTATAAAATTTACTTATTACTATAAATTTTAGTAGCTTGAGTAAATTGTGCTGTATATATCTAATGTCTTTGACTATTAACGTTGGCAATTAAAGAAAGACGAACAAATCACAATTCACAATATCAAATGTAAAACTACGAAACAGGCGCGTATTACGTACATGCGTAAATTTTTGACTATAAATCCATAATGAAATAAGTTAAAGTTCACTATCATTTATTATCATTTTGAATAATGCAATAGATAACTACCAACTATAAAATGGAGAGCGTTACAGTAATATAACATGTTTGATATTTTTTCTTTGTTGTGTGGTATTTTAATAACAGCTGTTCATGATGTTTATATCGTTTCAGAATTTTTCTATATCGCTTATAAAAGGTTTTATAGACAGTTTGCGCGGAGTAAGTGTACTTTTGTACCTTGATAAAGAAATAAATGAACGTGCCCTAAGTCGATCACCGCAAACAGACTCTGAAAACAGCAAAGTTAAACAGAAGCAAGTTAAAATCCAACAGTGAGTAGTATAAATTTTATCATTATTACTTTATGTTACATTCATTACGTATATAAATAAGTTTAAGATTGCATAATGTAACTATTACACCATACTAAAAATTTAAAACTTATACAGATTATACCTATGTTGTTAAATACCCTTAGACATTAATGTGTTTAATAAACAAAATTTACGTTTATTTTAAAACTATAGAAACGTTATCTATTTCATGAATATAGGTTTCTATAACGTTTTTTACTATTTAGTATTACTTTGCTAATTTTCTTGGCTTTCATTAGGTTTTTTTTTTGTTTAAGTTATGTAACAGTTTATTTTTTTACAGAATATATATTTTGTTCATATCATTCATAACAATTTATACATTTTAACATACTATTTAACTTAGTTTGTATGTTCTATTGACAAATGTTAAAGTTGTCTTTTTTATTCCTTCATTTCACAAACATTCTTAAACCTTTATTTCTTCCTTTACATAATCTCATGATTTAAAATTTATATCTTCACTCAAAAGTATAAAGAATTTCCTAGACAGAAATGTAGTAAAAGTGACTTTTACTAGCTTTTGTTATAATATTATTTTAAGGCTATTAATCAACTTTATATAAATCAAATTAGTAATAAACTATATGTAATACTTGTCTTTTACTAGTTTGTAATCAAATTACTATTTAGGTGAAGATTTTTAAATATATTAACTTATGTGGTAATATTAATGATAAATTTGTGTTACCAGAGTAGTGTGGCTATTGTCAATGGTATTGTTTGATGGCTACTTTTTGTAAGGAAATTATAATGATTACATCTCTAAAGGTGACAAGCACAATGCAATGGATTATAAACATTTTTACTACTACTACATACTATCTAATACTTACAAAAGGGTGAAAGTTTTTCTTGCAACATCATTGATGAAAGAAAATATAATTTACAAAATTATTATAAATTTTATATATACGTATATATATCATACATACATATATATCACCGCTTGTTCCCAATGGGGTAGGCAGATACCAGCTCTCTCCACTTGCTACGATACTGGAACACCTCTTGCTTCCTCTACTTTCATGAGTGTCTTCATGCATGCTCGTTGGTTGAGAGTGCTTTTGACCCCGCCTTTCTTGAGGACATCTTCGATTTGATCGGAATATGTCCACCTAGGTCGACCTGCACCGATTTGTCCAATCATTCTTACCTTGTATACCTCACTTGTTAATCTTTTTTCATTTATTCTTTCAACATGGCTCAACCATCTAAGCATCCCTTTCACTATCTTTGTCACTACATCTTCAATCATGCCGCACCACTCCCTTTTCATTTAGTCCATCAGCTTCAATCCAGTTATACTTCCCAGACTTCTTATCTCCACATAATCCTAATTTCAGTTAGTTAGTGTGGGGATCAACATGCGTCTATGCACAGCCAGTCTTGCTCTTTGTGATACATTCCGGCTGTTCATAAAGTTATAAAGTGCTCCATTCATTTGATTCCTTTTCAAAATTCTTCTTTCCATATCACACTTGCCATCTCTCGTAAACTGTGAACCCCAGATATACAAATTATTTCACTTTTTGTCCCTCAATCATAATGTCACAGTTTGTCATATATTCTTCTCTTCCAAAGCCATTACTGTCATCTTGCTTACATTCAATATCATTCCTTTGCTTGTTAAAGCACTATGCATCATGTCTACCGTCGCTTGCAATTGTTTCATTATGCTTACATTCATTGAGATCATCTTTCAAGCTATGCCAAAACTCATCCCTTTCGGTTTGTGCTCTTGAGGACCGGTTGCATCCCGCATCTTGTGGATCATACAACTATAAAATGAAGATGCGAGTAAGGCCCACCTTCAACCGCACCCTGATAAGTCGAGGACTCACACAACCAAAGTCAGTCACACATTCGTTTATTCTAGCAGAAAGCACCACGTTAACTCCCTGACAGCCTCTGCTGGTTTCAGGGACTCCTGACCAGTAGGCTGTGTAAGGCCCATGTGTGGTGGTTTCACATCCTTTCCGCTTGGTCTCATTCACACACAGAACTTCAATTCTTTTTTCCTTCATCATCTCACATACTTCCATCGCATGAAATAACGTGTTCCTCTATTGTGCTCCCACTTAAACTTTAAAATTTCTGCCTTAATAAACTAAAAATAATAAAAAAAGAAAAGTTCATCCAACATAAATATAGTCTTATGGTGGAAATAAATTTGTACATTATATTAATTAAACATGAAGAGGTCAAGTAGTCGCATAGAATTAATATCAAGAGAATTTGCATATCGGAATAATGAAGATGTGTACATGTATCTATTGTGTTTATTTCTTAACAGGATCGATATGTTGATTAATATTACTTACACTAAGCTCCAAAATAAATGTGTTAACATTATTACTTTTGTATTTAAAACAGTCTATTTAATTTTCATCAGAGATAATGAATTACTGAGTTCAACTGGTGGCAGATGCCTATTCCCAGAGGCTGTGTAGGTAGGTACCACCACAGCTTTTACTGCCACCAATCAGTGTGTAAACATGTGTTGTAATTTAAATGTGCTGTAGCTAGTGAAATTACTCAGGTAATGAAGTTTACCATCTAATATCTAAAGACGAAGAGCACAATGTGATGCTACATATGTCATCCTAAAAGGTGCTACATCGTTATAGACAGGTGTGTCACTAACTAACAAGTGATTAACCATCTCACTTCATTTAATAAGTATAATAGCTTTTTTGATTATTTGTTAAGTTATTTGAGAGGAAGCTATTCTTTTTTGCTTATTGTAATTCAAATGAAAGAATCTAAATCTAATGAAACCATTAATGCCATTGTCTGATGCGTCATTAAAACGGAGCACCAAATAATGACATTATTGGTTTGTACCAAAACAAGTTGCTGGTTTAATAATAAAGCAATCTAGTACAATGAGACTTATAGATATAAACTTTACTAATATTTTTTTATTAATTTATCTTTTAATGGTACTTTAATTAATTTATCTACAAATATATAATCGGTAAATATTTTTCATATATCTAGGGGTTTAATTTTCTTGAACTACTACTACTACTATAATAACTACTATAGCCTATAATAAATTGTCTAAAGTAAAAATAGCCAACTATATATTGAAAGAATTATTAAAAATACTAATTGAGCGAAGAAATGTTTACTTCTTAATTATTTGTCAGAAGCGAGCAAATCATGATGTGGATTAATTATAATTATATAATGAACTCCACTAAGTATTTATTTTTTGATCATCAGTAAAGGAATCTGCAATTATCTATATTTATAAAAAAATTGTAGTTTTTCAAGTAATTATTAGATACTAGATAAAGCAAAATTCAGTTCTAGCTGCAATCGGAAAGCACTGATCTAATATTACAGAAATATGTGCTCTTGCAACTAATACAATTTTTTTTTTGTTTTACGTGGGGGAAATGTCTTCGCATACCTGCTCTCGCAGGGGCAAAGACTGGTTATGTCAGACTTGCACGGACTAAAACCCCCACGATGTTCCACCTCGTCGCCTTATGGTAGGATCATGGAAACGATCTCACAAACTCTCCCAACTCCCTGCGGCGTATCTGGTCTTGGGTTCTGCCGCCAACCGTTATACGGACGCGGAGGATAGGAAGAGCAGTAAAACGCAATACAGACATTCCTCTCCCTCCGCGACTCCACCTCGGCTGCAAAGGACAGTATAAACCTGCTTCTGCAGCCCACCGGCACACATCTGAGGCGAGCTCACCGGGAGCGGTCACCCCGGACCGGTCCTACTCTTCGAGCCGACCGGGCAGGTTCCTCTTAGCTGCACCGCGGGTGACCAAGCCACTGTTACTGAGCCCCTCCGCCACGACAAGGCGAGAACATGTTCGGGGGACCTAATACTAATTTAGTGTAGATGATACTGACACAGTTATTTTTTTTAAGGCCAAACTTTTAAGGTAAAACTAACAAGAAATTATTTTTCATAATAATACTAACAGTATTAGTAAGTGGCAATGGGCAGGCATTAACAGTAACAGTAAGTGGCAATGGGCAGGGCGCATTGCTCGGAGGACCGACAGCCGATGGGACAGTAAGGTCCTCGAGTGGCGCCCGCGTACCGGTAGACGTAGTGCTGGAAGGTCTCCCACAAGGTGAACCGACGATCTGGTGAGAGTCGCGCGAACCCACTCGACGTGTGGTGCGAGCAACGCAAGACCGATCGAAGTGGAGATATTCGGAGTAGGCCTATGGCCAGCAGTGCACGTCTATCGACTGATGATGATGATGAATACTAGCAATTGCACTTATAAAATATAATGCTACACCAGTGTACTGGTTCTAGATATACACACTTCACCATCTTTGGACTTATTGATCTCTAAACATCATGCAAAATTAAGATAATAAAAATTTCTATGGAACTTTATTAATTCTGTGTATTTTTCAGGGAATCCAAAGTACTTACGAGGGTGCTGCAGTCATGCATCCTCAACGGTTTCATATTTCTACTGAGCATACTAGTGTTCGAGTATGCCCTGTTACCAGCGGTGAGGTACTTAGTGCTGGCCGTGTTCGGTCACGACCCTGGAGTCGCGCACAACGTATGGGCGTGGATGCAGCCGTTCCTCTCCATGACGTTCAGGATGATATGGGTTCTTCCGCTGTTCTTATTGAGTAAACTAGTCAACAGTCTCTGGTTCCAGGTAATACTTTTTTTTTATATTTTTACTCGAGTGCATTTCTTTTATGACAGATTGATTGTAAACCGTTTGGGATGATTACACAGCATCACATTGTTATTATCCTATTGAGATATCTTATTCACTAAATGCAGCAGGACTCTTATCTAAAATAAGCTATTAGTGTGCGTTATATAAATGCTGCTATAAAAATCATCTAGATTTTTTTCCAATTTTTTTTACCTCAAGTTTCATGACATTCATCTAATCTACACCGACCTTCACGTGTTAACATCCAGAACACATTGGTATAGCTACGTTGATGGTAGATTTACAATATGAGGGCAAGAGGAGGAAAATACTTGATGAAAAATGGAAGTATTACCATATAATAATATACAGGTTTATTACTGATATCACGTTGGTCACCAGGATATAGCTGACTCCGCGTACCGTCACCGTCGCGGCAGGCCGCAGTTCATGTCGAGCGTCAGCAAAATAATTGCCGACTCGCTGTTCAGCCTGCTGGTGCAGGCGCTGTTTCTAGTCCAGGTAAGTGTTCGGCTGGTGATGTCTCAGTTGCTGGAGGCTGAGAGTTGTAAATAGGACAACATCTGATGTCTAAACCACGAGCAGAAGCCAATTGTTGTATTCCCAAAAAAAAAATCATTGTGAGAATGCCTATGGTCTATGCCGTGCTATTGGCAGATGATGATGACCCAGTGTAATTGGTTTCATTTGCAGAGTATGCTGGTAAGCATGCTGCCGATCACTTACATCGGCGAGCTGCTGTGCCTGGTGCACATGTGTCTGCTGTACTCGCTATACTCGTTCGAGTATAAGTGGTTCAACATGGGTTGGGAGCTGCACAAGCGGCTCACTTTCATAGAGACCAACTGGCCGTACTTCCTCGGCTTCGGACTGCCGCTGGCGGTGCTCACTCAGATACCGCACTCATATATCATAAGGTCAGTTGATTGGTTGAATTTTATTATTGCTTACTCTTCTGACTTCGCGACCCCAAGGTTTTTATGGTATGTATTTATTATAATCTAAAAACTATTGCTGATGGGGCTTTAAGGTTCTCGAGTGGCGCCCGCGTAGTAGAGGTAATGTCGGAAGGCCTCCCTCAAGGTGGACCGACGATCTGGTGAGAATCGCGGGAACCCACTGGATGCGATCAACGCGGGACCGATCGATGTGGAGATCTTTAATGGAGGCCTATGTCCAGCAGTGGACGTCTATCGGCTGATGATGATGATGATGAACCTAAAAACTACTTTAAAAAAGGCATTCTATTTTTAATTATACAAAGCGACAAAAAGAGCGATTTATGTAAAGGTTCTCAAATCATCATCATCATTAGATGCTCCTTCAATTTGGCGATCAAATTGAGAAAAACTAATTCGATTCTCAGCTATTCTTTTTAACTGATGGTATTCACTCCCGGTCCACTGCTTACGTAATTTTTTTTATGTAAACGTTCTCAAATAGAGTTCTTTATATAGATGCTGATCTATCCAGAGGTCAGTAATTAGTGAGACCCGCGTCGGTACTATCAGTTGGCTCATTAACACAAGTTTTTACGTACACAATCTTGTTTATCAATTGTAGATATATAAATGAATAAAATAGTAGTCTGTCGGTTGATGATGATGATGATGATGAAATAAATAAAATAGAAATTACCAGCTGTAATACAAAAAAAATTGTAAAAATAGATATATGTAGATAATTTGCTATAAGAGGAGAGGAGAGATGTGAGAGTTTTGAATGAAAGGGGAGATGAAAAGTTAGATGGGAGTGTATGAGGACAGTAAGAGAAGAAAAGCAAACTAATGAATATAGAAGATATAATAAGGAGTTGTCATTTAAATTATTAAAACCTAATTTAAAATTTGTGATCTGGATCAGGAGAGGGTGCAAAAAAAGTGGGTACAACCGCAGCTCCTAATTCTTCCGCTAACAGTTGTGTGCAAACATTATCCTATTCCGGTTTGAAGGGCGCTCAAGCTAGTGAAATTATTGGACTATCGAGACTACATGTTAAGTATCAAGGCGACGAGCACAATAATGTGCAGTGTATGTCAGGAAGGCAGGGCAGGCGTTTTAGTTACCATCACGTGAACATCTCACTCGTCGCCGCTTCGTGAAGTTCGGTTTCACATGGCGTTGAGAGTCCGGGGAGTTTCTATCGGCTGATGATGATTGCGTCTGCCATTTAGAGGTCAGCTAAGAATAGATTTTACAAAATTCCTTTCCCGAACGGAGTTGAGAATGTTACCCCCTATATATATATATATATATAGGGGGCGATATATATATATATCGCAGCACGGTTATCAGTTTTAGTATAATAATCATATTTTAATAGTCATAAATGTGTATATGATGATATCGCGGTGCAAAGTACAAGGTGATTACAGCGGTACGCGGTGACGTCACCGCCGCCGACCCATCCGCGTGCGATCGATCATAGTGAACCGACCACTCGGTTATGCAAATTCGACTTGTACTGGCGACGATGATTAATGCGAACAGTTAACAAAAATCGAGTGATACATTTTACCGGCTAAGTCTTATAAGCGCGAGACAACCTGCGGTGGTGATAACCCTGAGCTTTAATATCGCGCTGGTTAGGATGATAAACACATCATATTATTCTGGTCGTATTAAAACAGTAGTTTTTTTTTTATTAGACAGCCCTTTAACCTCCCATGGCCCGTATGACCCACCCGAAGGTCATGTGGGTCGAACCGCAGAAAAGCGTACGCGGTGTAGCCTCTGTTGGATTGAACACCTTGACTCCCTACAAATAATTGATTCTCTGTCCATGTCCTTATTTTCCCCCCACTAACTACCCCCACCCCTCCCCTGAGCTGGACATGACGTTAACGCGGAAAAAAGCATGGTGCCGAGTGAAGTCTTTGAAGGGTGCTGTAGCTAATGGAATTGGATGCAAAGCCATTGCTTTCTTACAGAGCACATTGCTGTGCTGAATGTTCTCTAGAGAAATTACCATGGTATCGAGACTTAACATACGTCTCCAGGCGACGACCACAATGTGGTGCTGTGTATACCATCCTAGCTAGGTCTACGTTTTTATGAGCGGGCGTATCACCATCAGGTTAGCATCTCGCTTGTCTGGTCTGTGTAAGTTCTACTTCGCTTCGTAGAGATTAATTGGTGTAAAAGTTTCTTCAGGAGGGGTTCTCTCAAGATACCATGGCTTCGACGGTGATTAGCCTTAGTGCATTACGGATCCCATAGCCTTCTATAGGATCATCAGTTTATAGACGTCCACTGCTGGACATAGGCCTCCCTCAATGATTCCCACATCGGTTGGTTGGAGATTCATATGAGAGGATTTGGCCGTTTCCCACCACGCTGGTCCAATGCGTATTGGTGGCAACCAGAGCCTCGTTTGTTGATTAGCAGGGTTCACCACGAGCAGGTGAAGTTGGCTTGGGTCCTGTGAGTTGATGTGCGGGAACCATTACACCTCTCTATAGGATTCACTGGATACTTCTTAGAAACCTTCATTCAGAGTACGCAACTACTACAAAATACTGTCACACTGTGCTCATCGCCTTGACACATAAGATATTCAAGTTTGGTTATCTCATTAATTTCATCAACTACAGCACCCTTCAAACCGGAACACAATAGGAGAAGAAATAGGTGCTACGGTGGTAATTACCTAGACGGTATCCAGCAAGAGATACCTACCACCAGTAAGTAATTATTGAAAAGAACACAAATTAATATATACTGTACTGTTCCTCTGTTTCAGTGGTTGCGTATTCTCCATATTCTTCCCGGTGTTCATTTTGAGCGGGAACGAAGCCACCCCCGTCATAGGCAGGTGAGTGCCGTAACCAACTCTATCGCGTATGACTTACGATGATGAGTATGACGGCAGCAACAGATGCTTAGCCCTGTAGTCTCGGGCTAGTAAGAATAGGATTAAGGTAAGCCCTGCCTGTCGTTGAAGGCGACTGGAAGGGTCTAGGAGTTTCTCAGGCCTTAAGGGTGTGGGCCCTTATCGCTGAACCTGTGAACCTGCGTGGGCCAGCATATGGCTCGGCGATGGTGCCTATGCAGGTGTGGCTCTTCCTCAGAGACGTGTAGAAGCATATCGGTGCATTCTGTAAAAGGTGCTCTCTGAAGACACTGATGTAGGCCACCGAGAGGGTTTTAGTAAGAATCTTATATAACCCCCATCCCCCAGAAGCAGGATATCGGATTTAAAAAAAGCTTCTGTTGCTGAAGACTATCGTATTAGCTACCTGCCAAATGCTTATATCTCCCTCCGAACAGTACTGTGCGAGTATTACTATGTTCCGGTTTGAAGGACGCTGTAGCTAGCGAAATTACTGGAGGTAACGACTTAACATCTTATATCTCAAGCTGACCAATACAATATGTTGCAGTGTATGTCATCCTATCTAACAGCAGGTGAACGTCTATCTCGCCGTGTCAATATACTAACCTGTCAACCGGGGAATTCCCTTTTTAATTGCACAGGATATAACCGGCGCGAGCTCTTTCACTAGGACGTGTCAGTACGTCACGCCCGGAAAACGTACGATAGTATACGTCCCACTCGTTCCAGAGCGTAACGTATATTTCGAGGACGTATTTATACGTCTAACCCGTACTCGCTATTGTTTCCGTTCGACGTATTTACACGTCCCGCTCGTTTGACGGTATAAATAAAAAAGTAAGGTATTATTCATTAATACTTACAATTTATAAATAAAAAGAAAATTATTCCAGCAGTGAATATCCATTGAAGCTGTTCTCACCTGTAGTGGCGATCTCCAACGGCATGTTCCGCTTGGTGAGGAAAACAGCGGAAGTGGATCGGTACAGCTGATAGTGAAGTGGTGTGTCTGAAGGTGGAAGAAGGGGAGGGGGGGATACGGATCGGTTCTTACGTCTACGATTTAGTTGTATAATTAAAATTTGAGGGTTTTTATATCGACGTTAATTAATGGCGGACATGGAAATTGTGTTTTATTATTAATAACAAAAAAAATCAACAACAACAACAACAACTTGATCGTAAACAAAATCATTGTGATGTTCATCAGCTGACGTCTGCCCGCGTCCAGCGGCTTTAAGCGACCTGCATCATTGTATTAAAAAAAAAAGACAATTCTCTATAGATATTACTTTTTTATTTTAATTTATTTCGTAAGGTTGATATTGAATAAATTATCAGACGGAAGACGCCCACTGCTGGGCGTAGACGTGCAACAAGCTCCACCCACAAATCGGTCTCTCGCTGCCGACGTTCTAATATCAAATTGAATACGTTACTTTATTACATACAAACGGTATTATCCGACCGATGGCGGTAGACCGCGTTGTGTGATCGTTCAATATGGCGGAGCTGGTCTTTCGTTCTCAGCCGTGTTATAACCTCACATTGTTTATTATGCCCACTATAACCTTATTAAAATGTATATATATAAATTCTGTCACTGTTATAGTTACCATAGTGATTAGTAATAATAAACAACACAGTTGTTGTTGTTGTCACAAGTTGTCCCACTGCTGGGAATCGGAACCATATCGCATTAAGAAAGATGATTAAGCAAACAAGATACTATAAATAGAGACTGTTGTAAGGTTTCTTTTAGACTATGTAGCTAACGCCAAACAGTAGTAAAATATTACTGTGATCCGGCTTGAAGGGCGTTGTGACGTATATAATTTTAAATTGAAAACTCTATTGCCTTGAATAAATTTTGATCTTTTTTATAAATAATACGTTATATTAAAAATTATGTTTAGTTAATAATATTTCCGTGCCTAAAATTTATGACAAATATCTCGTTTTACTTTGTATCGAATAATATCCTCTCAATTGTGTTTATTTTAAATATATATCATACACCATTATATACTATAGGTATATATATATATCAATCATCAGTATATCAACGTCCACTGCTGGACATAGGCCTCCTTCAAAGATTCCCATATCGATCGATCCTGCGCTGCCCGCCTGCCGAGTACTAGGGGACCGTTGTTTGTAGGGGTTCATATAGAGGATTTGTGCGATTTCCCACCACGCTGGCCCAATGCTGGGAGCCAGAACCTCGTTTCTTGATTAGCCGGGTGCACCACGAGCAGGCGAGATTAGTTTGGTTTGGTTCCTGGGAGTACAGGACCCCTTATATATATATATATACTTTTACAAGCACAGAGTGATCTCTATATAAGTAGATATACGCCCAAATCAAACTTTCCAAAACGAATGTTTTTTTTTTTAATAATCCGTCTTAGTATAGACAAACATGAATATGTAGAGACATATCAATTGTCTATGATTTATCAGATTTTATTGGTGAAATTAAATTATGAGTAAGTTTCATTTGGTCCGCCGTTTTATTCCTAAGTTGTGATATGTACGCTTGTGTATGCGATGGCCGCATTATATATTTTACTCTGATATTAATGGAGCTGGTGTGGATCTGCTGCTGGTAGGTCTCTGTTGTCGGAGACCGGCAGGTTGGTACCAACGCAGCGCCTACTGCAGCCGACAAACATCAGTGTTCCGGTTTGACGGGTGTTGTTACTAGTGAAATTACTGACGGTAAAGAGTCTCAACATCTTGTTCCAGGCAACAAGCGCAACGTTGTTATAAGCAGGCGTATCACGTAATATCAAGTGAACTTCCCGCTCGCCTACTCTTAATTGTATAAAAAAAAAAATGATTAAAAGTATATTTCTTCATAAATACTGCTAGCTGAAGTACCGTAGCTCCTATTTTTGTGCAAAAATTATCATGTTCCGATTCGAAGGGCGTTGCAGCTAGTGAAATTACTGAGCTAATGCGGCATGTGTGAAGGCGACGAGCACAATATGCAGTGTATAATTTCTAACTAGCGCCATGTTATGAGCAGACGTATCGCTTACCATCAGATAAACGTCCTCCTCATCTCTTCGCGTAATAATAAAATGGTATATATTTATATATTAATCCTTTGGTCATTTAAGAGAGTTAATCGGTTCATGATCTGACTGATGCTTAACGGTATCCCACTGCGCCAAACAAAGAGTGGGATTAAACTGTTTAAGAGGATTTTATTTTAAGTACCTTGTATGATGTGATGAAGGGCTGATGTGACTACATGCCCTGTACTCATGGTGCTGTGCTGGTTGCGCCCGCGTGTCTTAATATCAGAAATTGTGATCGTTTGATTTTACATGACATTATATATTTATTAAAAATAAATGACTGAACAATAAGATTTTTGCATTTCATTTCAATTGAATTATTTTCCTTGCGATATATGAAAAAGAAATATTTTGGATGTATCTTAAACAAACTTCAGACAAATCCGACAACCTACAATCTGGTGGAAGGTCTCTGTTGCCGCAGCCCTGTAGTCTCTGGCTGGTAAGAGTGGGACAGGTAGGCCCTTCCTGTCGTAAAAGGCGTCTAAAAGGGTCTAGGAGTTCCTCGGGCCTTGAGCGTGGGAGCCCGATCGCTCAGCAAACCTATGTGGAACAGCGTATGGCTCAGCAATCGTGCCCAGGAGATTTAGGCCCCTCCTCAGACACAGTGTAGAGGGGCACCGGTGCGTGCTCTAAGAGATCAGCCTCATCGAATGCACTGATACAGACCACCGAGTGGGTTTTAGTGAGTGAGAATCTCACATAACCCTGACTTCCCCACAGAAGCAGGGTATCTTTCGAAGATTTTCCCCCGAAACAAAAAAAAATCTCTGTTACCGGAAACCGTCGAGGTAGGTACCACCGCAGCGTCTGTTTCTGTCACCAAATAATACCGTGAAAACATAACTGTCCTCCGATTCGAAGGGCGCTGTAGCTAGTAAAATTACCGTGCTAACGACATTTGACAACGCATATCTCGAGCAACGAGTACAATGTGGTGCAGATGCCATTCTCACTACCACCACCATATCATGATAGCGGTTCACTTGCCATCGCGTGATCGTCGCTTAATTTAATAAAAACAATTATTCGAGCTTTATTGTGGTCATTTCTGAGGAAGAATGAGTTGTGCTTATTTAATTACATCGCTATAAGCACTATCATCAGCTTACAGACGTCCACAGCTGGACATAGGCCTCCTTCAAAGATTCCCACATTGGTCGAGTGGGGGATTCATGTGATGATATGAGCTATTTCCCACCACGCTGGCCCAATGCTGGTTAGTGGGAGCCAGAGCCTCGTTTATTGATTAGCAGGTGAGGTTAGCTTGGATCCCGTAAGTTGTTATGCGGGTCCCCTTTCACGCTATAAGCAGCCAGCGGCTTGTCCAACAGTGGACAAATATCGGTAGATAGTGAAAATAAGTAATATATATATATATATATATATATATGTGCATCAATGTTAAGAAGTTAGTTTGCTTAATTAAATAAAACTAACAAAGAGGTAAATAACTTTATTGAAATAAACGGGATGCGTCATTTTTCATGATTACACTTATTTTAATGTGTTACATTCGGATTCAGAGACATTAAAAATTACCTTACATTTCATTAACTAAACAATATAATAATATTCAAAATAAATATATCATTATCTATGGAAGTGTTGCCAGTTTAAAAACTTATAAATATAATATCACAATGTAAACGAGAGCGTCTCATAGAGTTATTGTAAAAAAATATAGTTTTAAAATAAAAATATTACTTTTGATAAATTTCCGTTAATTACGAAATCTATGATTATGTAATTCCGGTATAAAGTTAAATTAATAAATGAAATATAAAAACCAGACCAAGCGTGTATGAGATAAGCTCATTCATTACTATATACATCATAAATAAACGCCCACTGCTGGACGTAGGTGTGAACTAAAGATCGGTCTTGACCACGCCCACCGTCACATCGTCGGATCACCTTGAGAGGAACCTGGTACTGCATCTACTGATATGTAGGTACTCAAGGACCTTACTATTGTCCCCTGCTCATTCCTAAAGGCCACAATCCTTAAGGCTTTGTCAAGTTCTTAATGGATCTCTTCAATTCTGATACAATATATCCATAAGAGACCATGTCCAACAGTGGACGGCCATCAGTCGAGATAATAATGACACCCACAGCCTTTGTTAATCCACTACTGGGTATAGGCCTTCACCAAATTCGATCCTCAGCTTTTCGCATCCACCCACAACAATGATATACTCAAGTATAATTGATTACATATAGACGCCTGTGTTCATACTAAATCCGGAGAACTTAAATTATACTTTAACTTAAACTGGTACTGATAAGGGGTGAGCCTGGAGGTCGAGCCCGCTACCACATATTAGTTAAAGTTATTTCGCTTCAGGTCCACTACTGATCTATTGTAATACTATATCAATGTTTACTACATTCATAAACATCATGCAGTTTCATTGATTTAGAGCTTATATATGTTTGTAATCATTTTTTTTTAATAGTTTTCCTTTTTTAAAACTCACTAATTTTAGTGAAATGTTAAGTACTGTTGTGTCATTCCAAAGCACTGACCGGTTAGATGAGATAGTATCTCACAGCTCGCGGGAAGTCTTGAGAGTTTTCTCTCTTGGCTCCTATGGCCTTTGGGTGACGGATTTGTGGGGATCCGTTGCCTAAGTGACGATAAGAAGCCGAGAGGAGGACGCGCTGTATGTACCGGAACACCGTTACAGAGGTGGTAAGGAGGGTTTGCCCCCCCCCCCCATATGTGGGGCTACAAGGTACAGCCGGCGCTGGCAAGGTCGCGGTGGAACATTATGGGGGTTTTAGTCGGTTCAAGTCCGACAGAGCCTGTCTTTGTCCCCGCGAGGGCAGGTACTCGAAAGCATTTTCCTCATGTAAAAACAAAAGATGTATCTCCTATTTATTTAACTTTGTTTGATTTACTTTAATATAACTAACTTTTAGTTCTAGTTAACTTTATACTTAATGGAATTAACTTTAACATTTAAAAGAAGACGACTAAGTCTAACTACACATTGTTTGTCGGCAGCAGAACTTTGAAGATATACATTTACACAGCTCTTAATAATCTAGATCTAAACACAAATTCTTATGACCTATATAGGCAAAAATGACATATCCTATACAGCTGGCTGAAGTGCACTATTCTAAGCTATATAACTAATATCATCATCATGAACCGATGAAGGTCCACAATGGACCATAGGCCTTCAAACCGCACATGTAAATATGACTACAATATAAGAATAATTTTTTTAATTATTTCATTCTTAAACTCTATGGTAATCACTGTTTTTTAAGAAAAAGTTTATTATATTATCTGTGTCAGTGGCGTAACAGTACTCCTTGGTACACTTCCGCTGGCACATGGTGTTTGATGGTAAGATTTTCCAATCGGCAATCTACCGCAAAAGCAGTTCTGCTCCAGCTGGTAACATATTACAGCCTCATTCTCAATAAACGCCAAGCCACTTTGAGATCAAGTTATTTTTTTTTTTTGGGATTTTATGACCTGGTATTTACAGCCTTTAGGTCAACTCTCATTTTTAATTTTGAGATCAAATTTTACCCCATTGTAGATTAAAAATAATCCACATATTAAAAATTATGAAATATATAAACGATTATTTGTATTAATTATACTTAAAAAATATTTTGAACAATTTACAGGAAAGGTGTACATAGATTAAAACCGGATTGCAATATCAAAAATTTTATATGGAAATTGTCTATGGTTTTAATAGTTTTAACCATAAAACTTATATGCTAACTAATACTACGGAATGTACTTACATCAAAATAGGTCACGAAGGCTTAGCTTATTTAAAGTAATTGAATAATTTGTTTGAACATTTAAAATTTATTTACCACAGACTATACTCTAACACCACATACCATAGACACCAAGTGTATATTAGATCTATTATAACTAAAATTGGTCTAACAATAAGTACACTAACTTAAGTTGAAAGCTCTTATATTTAAATAAATTAATATCACTTAAGCAGCTTAAAGCGAATAATATAAACAAATTAAATCAGTTATAAATATAAGCAGAATTGAATATGTCAACATTTGGTATAAATTTATACAATACTAGACTGTCATAGTAATTTTACTAGATCTAGATATAGAGTAGACCCCGAGGGTGATGATGGTGATACAATCACCCACTTACATAAAAAATTGGTGCTAGAGGAGTTTCTAACCCAATATTAAATTATCCTTATTTTCTTTCAATAATTACATCTTTTACTATACTGGTAACATTTACGGTTTAATTACTGGTAATTTATAGGTAATTATTAATAAGAAAATTATACCAAATTTATCTTGGATGTGGTTCCTAATTGATTATCATGATCATAGACATGTGTATATTTTTAGGTGGTTATATGTATTATGCTTGACACACAGTAGTAGTAGAGTATATACCCGAACTAGCACCACATTTTTACTGGTGGTGATGTTGCTTACGATCGCGATCCGAAGGTAATCATCCTGCTCATCATATTGCTTAGTTCATCAAAGAATATTTGGTATTGTTATTATATGACTTACGGTTATATAAAATCTAGCTTTAAGGAAGATTTTAGTATCAATTTTTGTTTACGTTTAGATTACCTACAACAGCTTCACCAGCAGCATGCCGATCGCTGCGCCGACCGTCAGCCCGACGCTCAGCAGAGTAGCGATGACAGATGAGGCCTTCTCCCTCTCGTGCAGCTCCACCATTCTGGATGTACAATACCATATTTAAGTAACTTTTTACCAGTAGTACGTCTTTGTTAAAATTACTGCTGTAACGAGACTTACCATCTTGTTTCAAGGCGACTACCAGTATTAAGTTGTTTTGAGTAAGCATATCACTGACCATCAAGTGAAAGCCTCACTCATCACATTGAATAAAAAAAATTGTCTTTTAAAAAAAATCTTGTCTATGGTGCTGTTTACAATGGGGAAGTACAGAAAGTTAGAAGCGTTTATCGGAAAGTAAATAATGGCTATGTACTTGTTTATCTATATGAAGTATATGTGTAGATAAACACACCAGCTCGCTAATGGAGAAGCAATTAACTTAATTGTAGATAACTACAGTTTTTACTTTCAAACTACAGTAAAACTGTCTGCTTATCTATAACATAAACTATTGTTGAAATCTGAATATTTATGAGTGCCAATGATCCTATGACCTTCAAAATTTGCTGAACAGTTTCTCTATGTAACAGCTATAAAGGTTTTTAACGTGAATGTTCTTAAAACAATCGGAAACATAGTTCTAGTAGTAACTATCGTACTCCCTTTCTTTCTATCTCTCTCTCTTCTCGAATCTCTTTCAGTCACTTAAACTTATAAAGAAATAATATTATATTCATACTTTAAGTGTATGTCTTCATAGCATTTAAGTTTAAAAAAATCTAATTTAGTTTAAAATCTAACTATTAGTTGACTTTATTTGGGACAGGTCATTGCCTTAAGATGTAATAGTTAAATTGTGATAGAAGTACCAATAGTGGCAACATTGGTGCTGTTCATTTAATATCCAAGAGCAGACCTGATAGTGATGAAACCGCAAAGACGAGCTTAATGTATGGTAATGCTTACCTGGTAGAGTTGATCATCACAATGTTAGTTAGGTAGCCGTTGGTGAAAGCGAATACGATCATGATGGCGATGTACTCGTAGTCCCAGAGGAAGACGACGGGCAGGTGCTTCCTAGGCTGCGCGTTGCACAGCATCAACATCGGCACTCCCACGATCCTCACGACACTGGCACCCGCTAACAACCATTGGTTGACCGGCTGCAGAGTATTGAGGATTAATTTACAATGTTACTCGTAATTACTAGTCACTGGTTATAAGCACGGCCGAAGCACACATTACTGTCGTCAAGTAAACAATCAAATGGACATAAGCCTCATTCAAAGATCTCCACAATTGTAGGGGGGTCCATATGGACGGATTGGAGCCATTTCCCACCACGCTCGCCCAATGCGGGTTGGCGGGAGCCAGAGCCTCGTTTGTTTATTAGCAGGGTGCACCACGAGCAGGTGAGGTTGGCTTGGGTCCCGTAAACTGTTGTGCGGAACTCCTGACACCCCTTGTACACAGTCGATGAATGATAAATGTGGTGCCGTCCAGATATCCTAACTTCCAGCTTATTGCTTAGCCATTATACCAGGTGAATGATGCGCTTGCTCCTGCAACACACCTTGAGCGCCTCATCAATTGATATATTTTAGGAGACCAATTAATCTATAGACTATAGAGTAAAAAAAATAATATTCATGAAATAACTTACCCTTAAAAGGAAACCAGAGACCAATCGACCGGAGTAATCACCGCAGTTGAATATTAGATAGTTCACCACGGGAACGAAGAATATGTCTGAAAGATAGCCAAGATATAGACAATCCTACATTCAATATTATTCAGTAAGAGAGGTAGGTGTTCTATTACTGAGCCTAATGACCGCTGTGTAATTATCCTAAGTAACCTGCTTGGAACAAGCATTAATGTTACATTTAATCACCACTAACGTCATTGTTGTTCATTGGGGAGTATTGCCCGTAAGTCACCACGCTGGGCATGAGGGTTGGCGACTGAAAATAATTGGTAGGGGTAGGGAGATATGGGAGGGTAGCAGACTTTTTGAGAGGAATGTTGCGAAATACAAAGGAACAATGAGTAATGTAGTATTTCTATTTGGAATATTGTTGGGGGAAGAATGGTAACAGCTGTGGTGTTACGGGGCGCGAACCCGTATTCAACGTAAAGATGAACGCAATGACAGGGTATGCTAGTAATGGTCGCAGAAATATTATGCTGACCTTTCCCTGGTTTTTGTTTCTTTAGTCGCCTGTTACGACACGCTAAAAGTAGTATAGCGGTGGGGATATTCTAACTCGTCTCCTTCATAGGGCAGTTGACCTCAGATGGACCGACATCATCAGGGCGGTCGGAAGTCAGTAGATACGAGAAGCTGAGGATCGTATTTGGTAGAAGAAATTGAGGAAGGCCTATATCCAGCAGTGAATAGACAAAGGCTGATGATAAACATCATTGTTATATTGTATATAACCACTCTGCGCCGATCGATGAGGTCTTTGAGGAAGGTCTGTGTTCAGTAGTGGAAGTCTGTCGGCTGATGATGATACAACCACTAAATGAACTTGTTATTCTTATATTTAATATCACAACAATTTTTTGATAAAAAGAAACATAAATATATTTCTTGTTCAGTTACCTTATTGTATATAACATACAGACATTCAAGTTCTCTAACAAACGTCACAAATCTTTCTATTTTAAATCCCACCTTCTATTGATCTCCACCAAAGAGTACTCCCTTCCCTGGTAGTAGTGTGAAAACATCAATGAACAAGGGATCTATTCTATATATATATAATTTAATTCTACTTATGATCAATCATCATCAATCATTTACCATCCACAAAGTGTTATCTTAAAGTACTCACTGTTCCAATCGGTTCCTTTGGTGACAGGATGGGATTCCACCAGGACAGTGACAGCCGGGTAAACCGACATGCTTATAGCGAACACTGCGAAGATACTGAAGGCGTAGACCCAAATCTTCTTCATGATCAGTAACATGGATACGTCCCGGTGCCTGTTGGTCGCCATGCCCCCCGTGCCCCTCAGGATGTGGTGGGTGAAGAAGTCGATCTTGTACATCAGGACGTAGGTGATCAGGGACGTTATCACCATGATGTCGGCAATCACAAAGTAAATGAGTGCGCTGTGGAGAGGGGATATCTTGAAGGCGAGTGATATGACTTGCGCGATGGCCGCTATGATACCGCCAAGAGACTGACCGGCCACCACCGCTGCCATGTACTCTTTAGAGAATTTACTCGCGATGCCCACTAGCCCACCGGTGAACACAGCACTTGCCGCTAAAATAAAAAAAAATATTAAGAACACAAATTTAATCCATACTAGAGACGATAATTTAAGACTGTCATCAATCTTTATGCAATACTTTTTTTTTGTCGGGATATATATAATTTTTTGTCTAAATTTTTTTTCTTATAACACGTCCATTGTCGATGGTTCCTCGGGATGATCATCATCAGTAGCCGGTAGACGTCCACTACTAGACATAGACCTCCACCAAAGATCTCTACATCGATCGGTCCTGCGCTGCCCGCATCCAGCAGCTTTCCGCGATCTTACTCAGCATAACCTCCGGTACTGCTGGGCACTAAGGTCCGTCATTTTTAGGAGTCCATAAGGATTTGGGCCATTTCCCACCTTGCTGGCCCAATGTGGATTGGTGAGAACCAGAGCCTCGTTTGTTGGTTAGCAGGGTGCACCACGAGCAAGTGAGGTTGGCTTGGGTCCAGTGAGCTGTTGTGCGGGACCGCTTACACCCCATCATGATCATCATCTAGATAAAATGATTCCCACCTATGTAAAGACTGATCACGATGTTTCTGGAACCATAGGATCTGGAAACTTAGAATTTGGAAGAAATATTCCTTTTGCCGAGTACAGTTCAGCTAGGAACAGATTTTACAAAATATCTTCCCCTATATAGTTGGGGGAAGAGGGGCGTTACAGCTAGCAAAGCGGGCGGGGGTCAGCTAATATTAAATGTGTTTGTGACCTATAGCTAATAAGAGAGCAGCGGGCGCGACAGCTGGTTAATGACGTCATGAAAATATCACGCTTAGTTAGATATGACCTAGATATCTTTTAGGCCATGCGCCGGTGCTGCGGTTCAATCGAGTCAGCTGCTTATCGCGTTACCTATTAACTTGTTTACTGTGATAGATAAATAACAATTTCCTTACTATCATTTAAATGAGAAGTGTTATAATTTTTTTTTAATGAAATTAAGCGACGACACGAGCGGGACGAACACCTGATATTGAGTGATACGCTAGTCTACAACAACGTGACACTAGTTAAGATGGTATAAACTGCATCACATTGCGCTCGTCGCCTGAAACAAGATGCTGAATCTCGTTATGCCAGTAATTGAACTAGCTACAGCGCCCTTCAAACCGGAACAATACTGTTTCCACACTACTGTTTGTCGGCTGCAATAGGCGCTGCGATGGTACCCAACTAGACGATCTCTGGACAAGAAAACTACCACCAATAAAACGAAACTTTTTTTAATGGTTCAGCGGCGGCGTAGTTAACCACAAATTAAAAGGTTTCTGATTCGATCTTGACACCACATGGGGAAGAGTTTATATGGTATATTGTAATATTTTTTTTATCCGCCTGGTTATTTATATTCGTCATGCTATAAACCTGTCGCTATCATAACGACTCTGCTTTAGCTTACAACATTGGAGTATCAGAATGTTCTCGAAGAGCCCTCGTCTTCCAGTATTCATTGTCATTGTCATGTAGCACCACTTGATATTAAAGTGTTAAATAAATTTTTTATTTCCTGGAGCACCTTATTTGATATTGGTCACCTCTGGCTCTTCGTTTTCTGTACTCAATAAAAAAAATACCACAATCGCTTTTTCCTTGTACGATACAAGGATAAAGCGATTGAAAATGAATTAATGTTTCTTCATTAAACTTACCAGTCATAATAACAACGGTCACTATGGTTATGATGAAAAAAGTGTTCTGCCATTCGTCGGAGTCAACCTGCACCAGCGCTGTTGTGACGAGGAAGGACAGCGTCACCACCACCAGCGAGCCTTGAAGTCTGCACTTGACTGACACTCTGTCAATTATAACAAGTTTATTTTCATAACAGAATATTCCAATACTAATTTTGTTTAATCAAAAAAAAAATTGTGTTAATTGAATTTTTTTTATGTAATTAAGCGACGAAACGAGCGGGACGTTCACCTGATGGTAAGTGATACGCCCGCCTATAACAACGTTACCAAGTTAAGATGGTATGCACCACATTGCGCTCGTCGCCTGAGACATAACATGTTGAGTCTCGTTACCCCAGTAATTACACTAGCTTACAGCGCCCTTCAAACAGGAACATAGTAATGTTTGCACACTACGGTTTCGCGGCTGCAATAAGCGCTGCGGTGGTACCCACCTAGACGATCTCTGGCAACAGAGACCTACCATATTATATATACTATATATAGGAACATGTATTCATAGGAATGTGCATCTCAGTCATTTCGTATTTTATTGTATGGTAGTATCACAATTTTTTTGCTACATAAACATCAAAGCAGTGCATGACATAAAATACTAAAGGTTTGAAAAAAAAAAAAATCATTTTAAAGACAAAGTAATTTAGTTACCAGAAGCTCCACCTCCTAATAAGTTTGGGCTAAGTTTAATAAGAAAAAGATTATAAGAAAACTAATATAAGTTGTCTCGTAATCTTTTTCCTCAAGTTCCAATAGTTATCAGAATATTCTGATGTCAGGTTTTACGGACATATGACATCCAACAATGTGCACCTGGACAGCGATATTAGATTACATGCTTTGGCATTCTTTGGGAGAGAATGTTCTGAGTCTCAACAGTGACAAAATTATAAAGGCATTTTAAATTGAAGAAATCCAGAAATTCTTTGACTTATCACCAGATCTCCGAAAGTATTAGACAGAATGACTTAAAAATTGGTAAAAATATTTAGAGGTTCTTTAAGAATGGATTTTACAAAATTCCTTCCCAATGGACGTTGAGAGGGTTAATAAGGGGAAGAAACCTGGGGGGCAGCGGGTTGCCGCCAGTCGGGAATATTTCTGACAAATTTCAAATACAATACTATATTATGGCCAGCAAAGCGGTCGAGAAATAGGTAGTTATGCTATAAACTCCTCCATTCAATTAATTTCAAGTCATGACTTATCCCTCGCAAAAAATACCAAGGTTATCCTTTTAATCATAGAGATAAAAAGTTTGGAATTAAAACAACAAATGTAATTCTTTTCTGATACATAATAAATTCGCCATAATCAGGTTTTACATTCATTAGTGTAATCAGTTTTAATGAAGTCCTTGAAAATCCATCATGAATTGTAACCAATTTAACAAACTGATTTAGATCCGAATTTTAACCAACATTCAGACTTTTGCATTAGCTATATACCAGCTTACTTGGTAACCAACAATTGTTCACATACCATGTGATGGATCGCCTACCACAAAATATTATACTAATTAGACTTAATTTTTTATAAATTAGCGTTGTACGCTATATTATAGCATTCTAAATATACTCTTATTTCTTATCGATGACTGACTATATACCACACTGTAAAAAAAAAAGGAAATCTAAACTTCACCATGTACTAGGCTTCTACTGAATCTTATGCTAATAAAATTAACACTAGTGTTTAAACTTACAAATGGCCATACAATGAGTTGAGAACTAGAAACACCAAATTTGGTATGGCGGTGGCCACATTGAGGTAAGATGTAAACTCTGCTTGGAACTGCGTCTTGCGGACCACCATGGTAACATTGTTCGGTGTGATGTCACGAAATTTGTACATCCAATACTGTAATCATTTAACTTTATTTAGTCTTACTAAGAATGTATTTATTTAGAAAAAGGCTTTGCAGGTGATTATAAGCTTTAATGCTTTGTATTTATGATGGTTTCCATGATAAGTATATGTATTTTTGCTGTGGCTAATCTCGAAAATGGAATGAATGATTTAGACAAAACTTTGACTAGCAGATAACTGAAGATATAACACAAAATAAACACTTTTCACAAATGGCCACATGAAAGGTGTTAAAAAATAATTTACACATAAAATTAAAATTTAAATAAGTTTGAGAACATTAGAAGCATTAGATTAAGAAATATTACTAATAGGAACTGAAGCATAGACCATCATTTCTATCCTAGCCAGTGGACACACTTATGTTAATGAAATGATGGAGACAAATAAAATTAAAACAATTAAGGTGTAAAGCCGATAAACCAGTTTGAGCAAGGGACAGGTATACTTGGTCTTAATTTTATTTAGATACTTGTAAACACAATTTTTAAAAAGGCTGTATAGAACAAGTTGGTTTTATTATTGAACTTATTATATGTCAGAAAAACAAGTCCAGAAATATCACCTCATCGATTCAAAACCAATATTCATGGTATTTTTTTATGGTATTATCATCATCGTGGTATTAGCATCACTACTATCAAAAAAAAATTCTTCTCTCCTACACCATGGCATGAACTACAGTACCATATAAAGGAAATAGACTATATTGCAAAGTTGTCATCAGCTAAAACGAACAAAGATATAAAATGATACTATTCAAACATTAAAGTATCATGAAGATATGTATTTATTTCATTAGGAACAAGATTAACTATAAATTATATAGTAAATTATATAGTATTGTTGAAAAATATCTTTTTTTTTAACAACTAACATAAAATTTACTTGAGTGTATTGAACATTTGTAGCATCTTGCCTTGCTCATCATACCTTGACATCCAATAGAGGCTAGAAATTGACTTACTATATATAAAGGCCTAGGTATATAACATATTTTGTAATAAATTCTTGCACTCTTTCTCCATGAGTACATAAGTGCTAACCTTCATATTTCTAAACTTCATTTTAATATAAATTTATTTACGATCAACATTATTATTGTTCAATAAAATATATTTTAAACAAATGTTTGTTAATACAACTATTAAATAAAATAAATTGAATTATACAATTCCCAATCCTTTGTGTGGTAGGAACACTTGCCAGGTGGACTTACACATGCACATAATTTAAGGGAAATGCTGGATACAAAGAGCTTTGCAGTCATGCTGGAAATTGTTTGTATATGTCTATGTTAGACAATGATTGGCTAAAAAATTATGACAAATTCCCAATAGCAAGATATAGTCTATATAATATAAATATTACCCAAGAACACATTAATGACTATTCATTATATTTTTTTGGATTGGGAAACTGAATAATAGAGTATTTGTCCAATTAAGAATTATTCGCAAGGTTTATTATTAAACTGAGTAAAGGTACAAATCGAAAGGAGTGCAAAAAATAAACAAGAAAAATATCCCAAATACACTTACGTCATTTGCAGTCATAAGAAAATTCCATGGGGCCAATGATGTTATTCCAAAAAGGTAAAACAATATATAAACAAGTCGATATCTATCTACAGGTTGATCTTCACTGTTTAAAACTTTGGTGGAACAGGAATCAGTTACCAACTCCCTTTCTTCCGAATCATCAATTACCTCTTCTTCGTTTTCAATACTCTCAATTCCAACATTGTTTATCGACCCTGTTGTATCCATCTTTATGTTTTATAATTTTTATTATATGAAATTATCACAGTTGACAAGAGTTTGCACATATATCTTATTTTTATTATCACTTTTGCAATGATCGATTTTACTTCTATTTAAGACATTTTTGAGAGCAGCAAGAATAATTGAAACATTGGTAAACATTTAGCATTGATCCATTCCGTACAATCTTCTTTTTGTATTTCACTATATATTTAAAAAATAATGGTAATATAATATGATACTTATACAATTACACATTATCTACGTACGATACCATCGTTCTGCCGACGTGAAAACCTATGACATGCTTTACAATAAACGAAGCGCAAGCAACTGGCAACAACAAACACATTCATAGATGGTTTCGTCTGCAATACCTAATTTTGTATGTCGATACATATCGGTAAAATTTGTTTTAGCAAACCATACACTGACTTTACTTTCTTTTAAAAAGTCATAATATTGCAAAATACGCACGCATCGCAACTGAAAATAAATATATTTTTCATATTTTTATTGATTACGTTGTTTGAATATTCATATATCGATATAAAACTATATCAAAACCTTGCTCATATAATGCACTACTAACTCACATGTGTAAAATGTATGTAACATGTTATTATTTTACGGTTTATTCTCTTTTTTAAGGCATAAAGCTTAAAGAAAATAGTTAAGCTTTATTATCTTTAAAATGTTTATTTTTGTTATCTATACGTCATAATCTCTTCACAAAATTTCTTATTTTTTTATATATGACAGCGCTAGCAGAACTCAACGGTCTCATCTATAGGATGGTACTCTTCCAAGGTGCACCGGAGTAACAGATCTTTCACAGACTGTCATGTAGACTTCATATAAGCGAAGTGTTAAGCTGATCAAGCACCAATTTTAATTATTTCTCAGCCCTTTTTAAGGAACATTTTTCTCGCAATACATGAACTGTATTTGTATTAAAAAATTAACTGAGCCCTATTTTTCGAATAATCAGTTGGACCTATTTTTTAATCATATATGTGTACTATAAAGTAATGAAAATTTCAATGCTTATATAGAACATAAATGAAACTACAAATGATAATATATTATTTTTTTACTATTTAACATCTTTTTTGTCTTTTAACTTTGTACAAAATAACAATTAAGGCGTAAGTAAAATTACATACGTTACATTGCGATTAATGTATAAGACTAATAAATTTGAACTGAAATAAGTGACAGAAAAATAAAATTTAAATTATACCTTGAGTAAAAAAATTATTAATATGAAAATATTTATTACTATACAAAATCTAAGGACGGACACATTACATGGACTTATCACTACATATAATTATTATCTTTTATAGTACATTAATTCGAACCTACCTAAAACTTAAAAAACTTAATATTACTGGTACAGTATTAAGACTGAATTAATTTGTTTAATTTGAAGTATAAAAAAAATTAATGCATAAAAACTTAATAAATTCTTGCGTTCATACCTTTCTAAAAAAAAAAGAGAATTCATTACTTCATTTAATGAGATCTTGTATATATTTTTCTTAAAAAATACATAACTAAATATTAACATTTCTTTGTTTATTATCTCTAATAAATAAAATCAGGGATAAAATAAATATGAATTGAACATTAATAATTTAGAGTATGTATCTAGAAAAAGGTTAAGTAAAGAGGTTCAATAAGGAGGGAGATGAGATGGTTAAAGTGAAAAATACCAAAAAAAGTATATAAAAACATATATATATATAAATAAATAGTATAAATATAAAAAAATAACATAAGCCAAAGATAGCTAAAGTACACAAATGCAGTTAAATATGTGACGTCTATTTTCAGTCTTTTATTTTCTTGTGTTATAACCTTTACTACATCCTCAGTATTTACCAAGCGGTGCTACTCTGGTTCATTCATACATTTTTAAATTAAGTATCCAAAAATATATTAATATTATAATTTTATTGGAAAAAATGTTGATTATTCTTTTTACATTTTTATTAGTGCTATATTATAGCAATACAGAATAGTTATTATCACAAATTTGTGCGATTACTGTAGATACACAGCGAAAGTAGTAATTAAGTGTGTTACTATAATTTATGCTTTTTTTATTATTTGAATATTTCTTATAATATTGGTATACTCATGTTACTTGATATTATAATTACGTTCCTACTTTAATAATTGACGTAATTCGATATTTATACGATAATTTCTCTATAAGGCCACATGGGAATATGTATATATTAATTGCTTTACCTAGTAAGTTTTGTTTTTATATGACGAAGCGATGAGGCCTGCAAAACGTTCACCTGGTGGTAAATGAGAAGTAACGTAGCGCTAGTTAGGTAGACACAACGTACCAGATCTTTCTAGCAGCTGTAACATTTAAGATGATAAGTCTCGTCAGCTCAATAATTTCACTAGCTAGTGTCCACCCAACCCGAAACATGGTAAAGTTTACATAATACTGTTTGGTGGCAGATATGGGCGCTGTGGTGGTATATACCTAGACGATTTCCGACATCATGGTAATTAGATGTGTTAATAATAAATCTATACAAAAAACTATGTGTTGCCATTTTTAAAAACAAAATATATTATCTTTGCGCAATGTTCTACTTCTAGATATATATAGAATATTATATTTCGATATATGAAAACGGCGTGGCGATGTAAGTTCTCTTGGTTTCCGTTTCCACGAGCCACGAGTTCTATGAAACTGTAAAAGTCGTGTAAAGTAAAAACCGCATAAATCTCATACATAAAAAAGTCCATCACATTGCAGTCTCTAACGGTTGACTGTAAGATCGACTGTCTTCAGTCATCGGTGCGGGAGTCGCTTCGTCGAAGTCGAAGTTGGTTTCGAGTAAGGCTTCGGATTTCGAGCGGTTCTGCAAGTCCGATGGATACGTGTCATACTGTTGCGAGGAGTTCGGGCTGGAATCGTAGCTGGCGAGAGCTTCGGAAGGCGAGTCGTAAGAGTAAACCGGGGGATGTTGTGATGAAAGAGTGTCTTCGTAGAACTGCTGTTGGTCTGTAAAACAAGGTAGATTTTATTTTTTATTACATAAAGCGAAGTGACGAGCAAAACATTCACCTGATTTCATGTGATGCCAATAATAATTTAGCGTTCGTTATTCCACTAGTTACAACGCCTTTCTTCTCTCTTCTCAAATCTTCGAAGAGAGTAGTGTGCAAACATTATGGCTGCAACACTCGGCGTTGCTATGGTACTTATCTGAGAACAGCGCGGATCGATCCTGCGTCTCTTCGAAATCTACGACCGCCTTATAAACTACGCTATCACAGCTTTTAAAGTGTTAGTACATGGATACAATTATAACTACCTGGTGTGTCATTTCTCTGTCCAAAGGTTGTGGTTGGCACAGCCCCTGGTTGAGGTTGCTCTGGCATTTTCGACCTCAACTCCATTAGGAAAGAGAGTTTCGGTTGGGTTCCGTAAGTGGGTGTACCGTAAGGGCCATATATCTTCCCTTCTTTTTCCAATTCCCTTTTCAAAGCTAATGGATCCGAATCGTCCAGCGGGCGTAGAGGCAGTGTATCCGATGTGAAGTACTGTGAGTCGCGTGATGGTGATAACGTGTCGTCTTCCGGTGATGTCAAGCCACCAGGGTGATGAATGATGGGTAACTCCTCAGTCATGGTACTCATAGGCGTTTCGCTGACGCCGGCGTTTTCCTTGTACCCGTCGTTACGGTAACCCATATGGTATGGATTGGTCGTTTGGGGTATGGAGTATTCGGGAGAGTTTTTTTTGTTAAACGTGCTGTGTTTCAGTTGTATGACGTTGTTCGGATTGTGCGCCTCATATATATCGAAACTTTGGGTATCCTCGATGGAAGAGTTGAATTGACTTTTTTCCATAGACTCCATAGAGGTGGTTGATGCAAGCATTTTACGGTAGTCCGAGCCCTTCGTCAGCGTGTCAGTCGACCGTGTACTCTGAAAGGAAAAATATTATGATATTAATCTAAATTATTTATTAAATTTAATTGTGCAATTAAGGAAGTGTTTTCTTGGTTACTCTATCATCATCATCATTAGGTGCTCTCTTTAAATTGAAGTTTGGAGATCATATTGCGAAAACCAATTCGATCCTCAGCTATTTTGGTTGTTCAGTTAGCTACTACTCTCATATTATAAATCTGTGGCACTAACACGATAAATATATAAAGCTAATGTATAAAAAAACTTAATTAAAACTATCACTTACTGTCTAAATAAAAACTAAGAGATTTTATTGTTTTATAAATATACATGACTTACTATTTGCGCGAGTTTCCTCCTGTACGGCGTGTCAGGGAAACCGCCGTTGATACTGCCGATGGACCTCACGGAATGCAAGGACTGTCTGATGGAATTACGCCGCTCCAGGCGCTGAAGGTGTCTGTTAACATATAAAAAATTAACATATTTTTAAATAATTACAGTTACTGTGTAGTTGTTTATGAATTACTTTTATGTTTATACAACGAAAGGGGTTTACACACAACAACATACGGGACCCAAGCCAACCTCACCTGCTCGTGGTGCACTCTGCTAACTAACAAACGAGGCTTTGGCTCCCACCAACCCGCATTTGGCCAGTGTGGTGGGACTTGGCCCAAATCCCTTCATATGAATCCCTACTCGATCGGTGTGAGAATCTTAGGAGGAGGCCTATGTCCAGCAGTGGGCGTCTATCAGCTGATAATGACAATGATGATGATACAACGACATATAGTACGACCATATAACGAGATGAGATGAAGACCATATAATTTTTTTTAAGTATTAAGGACGTAAGACGAGGCCGTCGACGGTCATGTTTGATCTGGATGTATTAAAAAACCTTAAGAATGATAATATAACAACTTAGGCAGGCCATTGCAAAGAACTGTGGCATAAAGCTGTTGCAGAAAGCATCCCTAAATAAATTGGGAAATAACCAAAAGTATCAAGAACATATAAACGTATAACGTCATGTCTGTTGCAATGAGGTCTTGGTTAGAATATATACATAGCATAGATAACACTGATCATTTGATATGGGCCAATTAAGTGAACTAAAATTAATAAAACATAATTAGTGCACATCTTGAGATGACGATGAAGTAAAAAAAATCATATGTATGATAAAGTTTTATAATTTGGTGTTAAGTTAAAAAACCTTTAATTCAAATTGATTACTTCCTTATCATCATTTATAGGTACATTGACGTTTTATTGAAAAGCAATTTACCTATGTTTAGATTTGGAGTACCAGCAAATGAGCGCGGCCACCACTAGCACCACGGCCGCCACCAGCGCGCCGATGAACGCCACCGCCAACGTATCACCCCGCCACGACAACGGATCGATAGTTATCTTCGGATCTTAATTAAAATTATGATAATATTTTATAATAACAACAGTAATAATTCTCCATAAAAAAAGTCACAAGGCGATATTAGCAAAGATGTGTTGTGAGGAGATTTTAAATATCTCCTTTTGTAATAAAAGTTAGCTTTTGCAAAAAAAAAATAATTAAAACACTGACCGATTTCGCATATGAACGCATTCTTCTGACTACAATCAGTGATCTCTATAGCAGAGAACGCGAACGAGGTGCACTGCGTCACGTAGTCGATGTGGTTTACCCACACGCGATCCCCGTACTGGTACCACTGGTTCTGCCTGTGCACGAACTCGTACAGAGCGCCGTAGTCGCCGGAAACGTACGGCATCGAAGCGTTGTCGGACTTTGAAACGAGATTACGCCATAAATAAAAAAAACAAACAAATTTCACCTCGAAGTACATTCAACAAGATTATTCGTTTCAAATTTTTTTTTTTAAATTCCGCATTTATGCAGGTCATCTCATAATACAAACATAAATTTTATATAACTCTCAGGTATAGCTACTTTAATCACAGAGGGTTCAAGTATCAAGAATACTTTGTTTATATTATATTACACTCTATCAATAAACAGACTACAGCTAAAAAATATTCAAAGTATAATTAACATCTTCATACGTTTCAACTAGATGTTCCTCGCCCGCTTCGCTAGCCGTAATATAAAATTACTTTCTATCGCAACCGTTACTATGACAACCGCATAAATGATACGAAATGAAAATGTTTATAGAAGTTAATAAGATATCAAATGTTGAAGGATCTATGAAATTTAAATAATAATCTATCCCATTTAGAAATCATTCTGAATCGAATGTTCATGTTCCCATGTCGGCACGTTCACTACTTTTCACGTGATTGGCGAATAAATAAAACCCATTTTCATTATATGTATGTACATAGATTATAAATTCATAAAATTTGTCCGCATGTGGTAGATATAAGCGAAATAAATTAAACAAAACTAATATATACTCCAATCTATAGATACTTTAGAGTTACTCATCAGTATTTATTATTTTATTTTTGTTTTAATATAAATATATTAAAATAAACTAAATATTGTATGAGTACAATTATCTCCAAATTTGATTCGGTATAAGCATCGACTCCGTGGCGCAACGGTAGCGCGTCTGACTCCAGATCAGAAGGTTGCGTGTTCAAATCACGTCGGGGTCAAAACCTTTTTTTCTTATGTTTAACAGATTATTTTGTTTTCTTTATTATATATAATTTTTTAAATAAATAATTTTTAATAAAATTTTTTTTTTAGTTTTTATTCACAAAAAATAAACAAAAATTTTGTTTCTCAGTTCCAAAGCATTTTATGAGCCCAAAGAAAAATATCTATACACATTTTTATTTTATGACAATTATTTTTGTCCCTTAATATGGATAATATTAGGGGTGCTATTTTATGACATTGTTATGGGAAGTTTTTGTAAAAAAAAAGTACAAGTGAAGTCTCACCAGACAGAATTGGCGCGCCTGCTCATAGGTCATGGGCGCGCCGATGTACATGTAACAGGTGCCCGCCACCGCGTCCCAGCCCGGCGGACATTTGCCGCCGGCCAGCACCGTCGCGTTGTTCATGTGGTAAGGCTGGTAATCCACCTGATAGGGACAGTTGAAACATTTCTCTTTTTTTATATCAAACAAGCAAACTCTGGACCTCTATTTCAGATAGTGTGTGTTAAGTGAGCCTAGATAGACAGTAAAGAAACGCCCAGAAAATTATGGTTTTTATATATCGACAAACATAGCAATATTGTTAGGGCGGCAATTCTACTGGTGAGATTTCTGTTGCTGGAGACCATCTACGTAGGTACCAACGCAGTGTCTATTTCTGCCGTCAAACAATATTGAGTAAATATTTGAAATACGCTTTAGCTAGTGAAATTACTGGGGTAACGAGATCTAACAGCTTATGTCTCAAAGCGACGAGTGCAATGTGGTGCAGTGCATAATATCCAAACTAGCGCCTCGATTTTATAGGCAGGCGTATCACATACCATCAGGTGAATGTCCTGCTCATCTCGTAGAAGTAAAAAAAAAGGTAACAATTACTTTGGTTTAAAATGCTCAGGTTACATGTATATCTGTATGAGTATGTGATAAGAAAAAAATTTAGTACCTCTAGCAGAAGAGGGTCGTCGGATCGATCCCGAATACGGCCCGCCACGGCCAAGCTCTCGTTGTAGCTCCAGAAGTTGTGTTTAGCGTCGATACGCGTCCTCCACAGTTCCAATGAGCTGTAATATTTGTAGAATACTTTCTTCATAAATAATAAACATAATGAAAAAAATACATATAGATATTCTTTAATAGAAAGTCTAATTAATATAGTTAGTAAAATAGGAAATTAAATCTAAGTTATAACATAAAAACTTTAATATACTTTTATACTATATTTCAAAAAAATGGTAGGGCACTATAATACCATGGTAAAGTAATGTGGTATTGACATCTTAAATTACGAAGTTTCCCCACGTAATTAAAAGTGTTAAAATAGTAGCGAAGAGCAATAGAGCATATTAAGAATAAAAACTTAGGAAACCTGTAGCAAAGTAGCCATGCTGGTGATGGTATGGAATTTATTAAACAATACTTAGATTCTTTAGTTTACTGAATAAGTAATAATAAGTATTTACGTTTTCGTGGAGAGCTATAGGATAGGCTTATGTCCAACAGTGGGGATTTAGCAGCTGAACAGGATTCGAACCATGGAATTTATATTTAACAAACCATTACCCATGAGCAGAATTAATGTTAGGTAATATTATTAATAACAATAAAGAGGTTTCGTCGTCGAAACGAAATAAAAAGAAACAACAGAATATTTGGGATAAAAAGGTACCAGCCTCATTTCTGATTTCCTAACAAGGTCGCTACTAGAATTTTTATAAATTAATAAGTACATGAGATCTATCGATCATTTGTAAGACTCACCTCATAGCGTTGGGGTTATAGTCAACAAAGCTAAGGTCCATGGCGGCCATGCAACGGTAACATGCAAAACATTCAAACTTATTGAGTACTGTCTCAATCCTTGGCTGCGTTAAACGACGGCAAGCGATGACAAGTTAAACACCAAGTTTATTTACTTAATAATATCACTAATGGATAACAATTCTGCAAATTAAGTCCAGTGTTGTACTCAACGACTACTAATTACTAGTAACAAGAAAATCTGTCTAAATTGTTAAATGCATGCAACGATGAATTAAATACGAAACCTATTAATCTATAAATATGGCGACGAATGGCAAGAATTCTGATGTTGATGACTGAATTACTAGTAACAGTGAATTCAATTTAAACTGTTAAATGCTATGAACCGGACAACCGTCACTTGATAATGATGTGATATATAACAGTTCTTCATTACTGCAGTCCATATTCCTGCCGCCCAGCAATGGTGTGCAAACATTACTGTGTTATAGTTTGAAGGGCGCTGTAGTCAGTTAAATGATTGGCGTAACGAGTCATGCGATGAGCACAATGTAGTGCAGTGTATATCATCTTAACTAGGGGCACCTTGTTATGAACAGGCGTATCACTTACCATGTGTGAACACAGTTGTTCTGGTTTAGCAGCAGGTTCTCCAGAAGAAGGTAGGCTAGTTAGGAGGCTTCGAGAGTTGTTTTTATTAATGTTGTTAATCTCAAGAGTGTTTTTACTCACATGGAACGGTTGACGGTTATCATTTCGTAATCGTTGTCAGGGTTGAAGAATATGTTGTCGACGTAGTGCTGACCAGCAGTGCCGGCCACCACGGTAGCTCGCCCGTCCCGGTCCAGAGCGTAGTTTCTAGAACATTCAAACGTTGTAAATATAGTTTGATATTTGCTTTAAAATTATAGGTAATAAAATGTATATCTAGAATTTGTGCGCAGATCTAGAACGGCGGACGTAAATGTGTCCTTTATATATATGACCAAAGTCCGTTATCATTGTTATCATCACCATCATCATCTCAACCGGTAGCCGTGCACAGCTGACAACAGCTCTATAATACTGTTCCACCTCATAATGCAGCCTTGCGCTGATGTGCTTAGTGCCTCCTAACTTAAACCAAAACGTTACTAGATTTATGTTACTTATTATAACATGTTTTCTCTTTTAATTTTACTTTAAAATCTTTTGTTTTAATGTTTTATTTATGTGCATTTAGTACATTAAAAGCAACAAAACAGGATGTATCCTTTTGAATGTTAGGTTTAAATTTATAGCATCCTTCATGATGGGGGTTGAAAGGAAACGAACTTTAATGATGGATAGTCTCTGTCGCCGGAAACCGTGTAGGTAAATCCACCGCAGCTCCGATTTCTGATGCAAAACAGTAATGTGTAAACCGTTAAAACATATATATGTCTGAAAGCGACGAGAGCTATGGGATGCAGTATATGTCATCCTAACTAGGACCATGTTGTTTTAGACAGGCGTATGATTTTCCATCTAATGAACATCGCCCCACTTTGGTCCTTTCATAGAGTTAAATATACTTACTTATAAAATCCATTATGCGACGTGGTCTGGTATATAGGCAGACGAACTTTGTCGAAACCGGAAACTTCCAAAATCCTCTGTCCGGTGTTCTCGTGCACGTAGTTGTAAGTGAAATTGGACACAACCTGGCGCAGCACTATAACGTCTTTATATTGCACTCGATTGCGAGTGAAGTAGTTGCGGTAGATGGTAACTTCTTGGTACGGGGATGATTGCCGACCTGCAAAAGTTATCAACAATAGCAAAATAAATTATATTCCCAAAAATGGCTTACAATGATGATGTTAAAGACAGCTGCTTGTTATAAACATAATAATTTATTTACTATATATATATATATATGACAAAAAGTGATGAAACGAGCTCTACAGTAATAGGCATAATGATAAAGATAAAGCGCTAGTCAGGATGTTTACACTGCATCACATTACACTCCTCATTTCGACATATTATATGTTAAGACTCATAACCCTATCAGATTTCATAAAGCTGCGGTAGGTCGCCATGGACTGGCTTAATGTTATAAACATGTTAATCACCTTCAACTTTAAGGCAAGGCAAGTCATGATTTTCGTAGAACAGGTTGTTATGTATCCAGCCGCGGAGCGAAGTGGCTGAACCACGGGAATCGGCTCGCAGCAGTAGACCACCAGCGTTATTCCTCACGAGGTTATTCTAAAAAGTAACAGTATATTTTAATGAGAGGGTTTTCAGCATCATTATCATATTTAATACAAATATAAAAATTTTAATACTGATGAAGACTAAATTATTTAAAAAATATATCGAATACTCATAATGACTAACATACCCGGAAGACTAAAGTTTGTGTATTTTGCACATCTACCCTCACTGCAGCGGGGCAAGTTGTAAAGTTGCCGTACAACTTCAGACAATTGTCACTTATTTCGTTCCTTGTGATTGCTACCAGCGGGTTCACTTCACCAACGGACTGATAGGAGATGGCACCGTCTCTGTTCTTTATGAACTCACTGTTCGATATATTATGTTGGACGTCTCGGTCTGTAATCAACAAAACATACCATATGTAAGGACATCATTTACAAAGAACAAAATTATAAGTATTGTACTTTTGTCCAAATCGTCGTTTTGAGAGAGAAGGCTGAGAAGATTCTAATTAATCGTACTAAAAATTATATACGACTAAAAGCTAAGCGAGTAAATCATAAAGATATTTTTTTTTAATTTTTAAAGTACAAATAATGTACACAGAGTATACTAAATTATCAATAGCTAAAGGTTTGTTGTAAAATAACCATGCAAAGTTAATAATAAACCACGAGTAAGGAAAACGAGCGAAATAAGTGTGTTTTATGCTTTTATACTTACTGAATCCAATAGCGGATATAGGCAGTGTGACGACCTCAGCTATAAACCCGTGAACTGATGACGCACCGTTAGCAAATAATTTCACACTCAGACTAGAACCTTCTGTTCTGAACAATTTCTTTTCATCAGGTGATCCATTTTCTAAGTACCCGATCAGTGGTGCCGTAATATTATAGATGTCACCATCGTAAAGACTCAATGAGTCTCGTTTCCCGTAATTCAGAGTGTGGTTAAACAAGTTGAATTGTAGCATACGGAATCCAAACGGCTTCACTCTAAACATGCTTTTGAAAATCTTTACACAATTCACGGGATTGTTATCGTATTTGTAGTACAGAAGGACGCGCTCTTCGACCGTTATCACTTTAGAGCTGTCGCAAATATCAATAACAGAGAACAAGTGGTAAGGAAGATTTAAATCTTTTAAAGGCGTGAAACTGGACTCTTCCGACTCTCTTCCCTCTCCTGTCAACGATATAGCGCTCACTCCTTCACCAAGAACATCGTTGATTGAGTTGGTCATTAAGTTTATCGTGTCAGTGGGGGATATAATGTTGATTCCGTGATGAGCGCAGTTGCTAATATTAACGTTTTGTATGCTCGGATTCTTCGTTATACTTTGCACCGCTGGAGATTTTTCGTTGTGCAAAATTCCAGCTCCAATTATATGAACATTTTCGAGAATACTTTCAACCTTTTTTAGAGTTTCGTGTGTATGGTGATCGTGTATTCTATGCTCATACAGCGAGTATTCAAATTCGGGATAAGTGAATCGTATTCCACCCCAGTATTCAAGGTTTACATCTAAGTTTCTTTCGCCGCAATGGATGAATACGAATTCGGAATCCCACTTACATTCATGCCTATGCCCATAAAGTTGACCATTTAACCTGATTGGACAATCTTCATACCGATCTTCAGTTCCAACGCATTGTAAAGGTTCTGGCCATGACCAAATTCTGGATAAGGAGTTGCTGTGATATTCTACTCGGTGATCATGAGCGAAGAAGATATTAATTGGATCAAAGCCTAGTTCTCGGCATACGACTTGTGCATTTCTTTCAGTAAAGCGATTGTCGCACATCGGTACCCACTGCAATGTAGTCTTATTATAGTACTCTAGAAAGCCTTCATTCGTTATTCCAGTATTTATATCATTAATAGAACAGTTTCTACCTGTGCATAGTCGTATAGATTTTTGAAGTACTAAAGTTTCCAATTGTCTTCTGCGTTTATAATGGCTTGAAGAATATTGTCCAGTGTCCCGTTTCCCAATTCTGTTTAGTTCATCTCTTTCATTAATTGTAATCGGTCTCATTACAATAGGTAATTGAGAATGACCGATAGCATGTAAAGTACCCATAACAAGTATACCGACATTTGGTCCAAATTCTAAAATAACTCCAGGGGAAATTGTGAGTGTGACGTCAGGCATCACTGTTATATCAGCTTTAACTATATAAGGTGCGATACGTGGCTCCAATATTAAATCTGCAATTAATCTCCCACCAAGGGAATTGACGTCAACTGAGTTGTCCGTACTGAAAGTAATAGAAACACTTGAATCAATGCTATCTTCAAGCAAATATGGTAGATATGTAGCAACGGCGTAGTTATTCCAATCATCAAAATCAAAAATTTGCTTCCTAATTTCTTTCTCGTCGGCACTTCCCCACCAATTCTCAGTGACGTCTAATAAATTATCGATTTTAGCAGTTTTTATTCCAGCTACTAAAGTGTACTTTAAAGCGTTATTTCCGAACAAATTTCTACTAACTTTAACTTTCTGTATACCTTTAAATCCTATAACATAAGATGGATCTAGTGTTCGCATTATCGCCCCTCTGCTTATAACTGATGAAAATCTGTTATTTTTAACTTGGTTAAATACAAAAACAGCATACACAAAACCCATAATTTCGCTTTGACTGTCCATATAAAATTGAACCATATATTGACCATTGTTTCTTTCAATGGTATTGCCGTCAATTCTCATTTTCTTTTCCATACCACGAATAGAGATTGCACCAGTTTTACAACTGTTATCAGTAAATACATTTTTTGAAATATTTACTTCAGCAAAATGACCATCAATAATCACTCCAAAGTTTTGATTATTTCGCCAAGTGTTATTGTGCATAAAAACCGAATGCGTAAAATTCTCGTTGTATTGCCAAACATATGGAAGTCCAATATCAAAGCCTCCATATTTATTCCTTTCGATTGTATTATCCTGGAGTATGTAATGATAAAGATTATTGGAGCTTCTTAAATCTCTAGCAAAGTGATAAATTCCTTTTCCATTATCTGTGATTAAACTGTTATTTATCATTATAGTTATTTCAGTAATATTGCTCTCATGTATATCCCAATACGGAGTGTTAACAAAGATAGCTTCTTCTTTGTTATGAGCTATTTCACAGTTGAATACTTTAATTGTTTCATTAGCTTTTCGCAAAAAGTGATCACCTAGCTCGTTTAAATATCTATTGTAATATAACGCTTTGATGCCTTTGGTATTTCCTTTGATTTTTGAACTAACTATTTGAAGTGTTGGAACTGGACCTTTTACGATACGATTTCGAAGATTTTGCACTGGAGCTGTAATAGTGCTTAGAGCCAATACTACTCCGCCTAAGGCTTTTTGACCGCTTTCATAAGTCAAAACAATACCAAAACTATTACTTGTGGTGGGGAAAGTTGACAAATCTCGATTAAGGCACCACTTCGTGCTTCCTTCGTTAATATTCTGTGAATCATAAATGCAAATATTTTCAGTGGAAAAATTGTGAATAGGATTCAAAAGTTGTAATCCAAGAACATATCCAGGGTTGCATCTTATGTTATAAGTTTTAATAATGTTGTCGCCATAATGTTTTGTAAATACTAAATGTCTAGTTTCTCCATTTACTAAACTAATATCAGTTTCGTAATCAGGAATCAATATAGGACGATAATTCGACTCATCCATATTAAGACTGGGATCTAAATTAAACCATCCAGCAATTTCTCTCTGTTGAGGGCCTGTTATGTGAGGATTGTGTGAAATCCCAGCTACATTATTATTTTCAATGGTTGATCCATATACCTTAAGACCTAATTGTTTAAAACTAATCCCGCTTCCTCTATTGTTACTGAATTCCGAGTTTCTAACAATATTAATAGCATCAGCTCCAAATAAATCAGAGTATAAAATACCCAATCCATCGTGATAATTGTTTGAAACTTTCACACTTTCTAAGCCGTGTCGAGAAAAGTCTATTTGTAGTGCTGGTTTAAAAATATTTGAAGAATAATCTAAGAGACCAGCTTTTTGTATGTTTACATATTGCAAATCAGCTCTTTCAGCAATTACACTAAATCTTAAACCCGCCCAACTTGTTTCATAACATCGAATGCCCACGTCATTATCATGTGTGCAAGAGTTTTCAAAATGTTCAACAGATTCAGCTTTACATTTTGTTATATCATTATCGAATTCTGTACATTCAATATTTGACAGTATAATATTCTCACTTGTACCTGCACTCGGAATTTCGTTAGGCTCTAAAAACCAATCGTCCGGATTTAATACCAAACCTAATTGATTGCATACTAAAGCAGCATTTACAATATTCCATTTATAGTTACAAACTGTTCCCCATTTATTTTCGATTCTCACTTGTAATCTTCCTTCAAATTGCGTTCGTCCACCCAGAAGTCTTATTGGAATAATGGGTTCTGCATAACTTGGTGTGGTTGGTTCTATTTCTGTGTCTGTTTCATAAATGCTGTCATTACTCATGATAACGTCCTCTTTTAGTGTAAACGTAATATCATTTGGACGTTTTCCTCTCGCTTCAATTTTGCCTGCTATCATCATTCCTATTGCTGGTGGAAATTTTAATGTAACCCCTGATTGCAGAATTAGCTTCCCACCTGGCCGAATATTTATATCTTTGTCTACATCGTATTCACCTTGTCTTAAAATTTCTATGCCTTCTACTTCACCTCCCACAATAAAACTCCCTGGGACATTAAATTGGGGAACATATAACGAATTGAAATTAATTTGAGTTGCGCCAGGATTACTACTGTGTAGTAGATATGGCATATAAATAATTTTCGCTAAATTGTAGCGATCTTTTCTGTGAAAAAGTCTATTGTAAACTTTTTCTTCTTCACCAAAACCAAGCCAGTTATAAGTGCAATTTAAAATTTTACTTTGGTCTTCTACGTGGGATCCGATTTCAAATTGCGCTTCAGGGTTATTTATTATATTTCTAAAAACATCTATATTACTTGAAGCTAAGACAATAGTTGCTGCGACTCTGCTTCGTGGAGTTAATCTTGTCGGTACGCCTTCTATGGGCTCAAATGGTTCTCTTATTTTATTATCTCTAAGATAGTTTCTCGAAAATAAAATATATTGTATGTCACTGTAAGGTGAAAGACCTAGATTAACGACAAAAGGTCCTCTATTGCCATAAAAGTAATTGTGCTGGATGAGAAATCTTGCAGGGAGTATTTCAAATTCCTCTAGATATTTTCCTTCTATTCTATTCATTATTACAATGGCACCATATTCACCATGTTCAAAATAGTTGTATTCTATTTTACCGATTACGTTCAGTGCCGGTTGAAGCTTCACAGGAACTCGGAGATTTTGAAAAAATTTATTATGTCCTATTTGCAAACGCAATAATTTGGCAGGATCGCTAAATCTCCAGCAGGATGCTATGTCCACTGTGCTTTCTACACTAGAATTGAACCAATTTCCAGTGATATTCACCCAACTGTCACCACAAAAATTACCATGTAATATACCGACGTCTAAATTTTTAAATATTTCTGAATATTCCACTACAGTCGTTTGATTAACAAGTATATATTCCGTTTCTTTGGTATTATTGATCCAAATAGCAATGCCATATCCACTATTAGAGCTTACGGTACTTCTAGATATATTTCTGTTCCCACCAGTCACAGTGACATTTATACCATCACCTTGATTAAATGATATTCTACTTTCTGTAACATTTATATCGCCCACACCATTTATTACTTGTAATCCAGCTACATGGTTATTGTTTGATATAGATGTTCTGTGAATATGCACTTGAGATCGTAGATTTTCAATAACAACGCCTCTTCCGTTATTATCTGATATAATTGTATCAGTGATATTTAAGTCATATGTCTTGGTTACACCAGATGTGAGTCGTAAAAATCCAATAATGTCTGTTCTAGTATTAGCATGGAATCTAACGTACATACGACTTCGCGACGATGTAACACTTTGAGGCCGGGTGTGATTGCGAATACCAAAAGACAACAGTAGCTTATCATCTGATGATAAACCATCGTAAACATAAATTATACCAGTGTTGTTTATGTTGGTTACAAGTTTTAAAAAGCTTAGTGTAAGTACATGATCCGGTCTTGTATAAAACTTTTGATGGCAATCCCTTTCCATGTTGGAGTATCTGGATTGTTCTATGGACATTTGTATTGGAAATGTTTGACTAGGCGTTGATGCCAAAGTACAGAGATCAAAAATTTCGCTTCGATCAAATTTTTCATCAATATTCATTTCGTGGACAACATATTTTACACCGTCACCACCATTATCGTTAATAAAACAATTTTCTATTCTGGTCATACCATATGTGGAATTGACATAAACTCCATATCCCCTGTTATTTTGAATAGTACAATTATTTATTACAACAGGGGCATTAGGAGAGGTAACATTTAGAGCATTAAAGGCTGAATTTGTTATTTTTATATCTTCCATAACAGGTGGTACACCTATTACGTCTAAGGCACTAGTTGCATTGTTGTCTCTGCCTAGTCCGGCATTTCTAATAACTACATGTTTGAGAATAGACATAGAGGTGGGTATGTACAGTGTATTTTCAGCAGTTAGTATTCTTTCAAAGACAGCGTTTTCGAATCGAATTCCTCTCCAATGTTGTCCGTAGTTTCTTATCTCATTGTCATCGTGATGTGGCAGGCATTGAATACCTAGGTCTGGGTGGTAGTCGCAAACACCTGAACCGAGTTGTCTCGAATCCCAATCACATTGGAACAGATCGTACTCCGTTCCTTTACACTTGGGTTCTTCGAATAAAAGGCGGGGGCGGCGACTCTGCTGTCTGTCCATCCAGTTGTAGAACGTTCCGCCCATGAAACCTAATTGCCTGCACGCAGTCTCCATGTCGTTGATAGTCCAACTGGAACCAAAATAACGGTTTTATTTTTATTGTACACCATTGTCACCTATACAAACGTACGGAAAATTTTGTGTTAAAAAAGGAAGTTTAGGAGTTTTGCTTAAAAAATACATCATTATAACGTTATTGTTAATAAATCATATTTTTTAACAATCTGTGTGGTATGGTTTATCAGCGGAAGAAGTTTGACGACGTAATGGAATGGACCCGGTTTAAACACCATCAGTTAAAAAGAATAGAAGAGGGCACCTAATGCGGATGATAATATATGATTGGTAAAATACTAACTTTCTTGAATTCGTGCAAACCGATCTCCACTGTCCTCTGTGTAGTATTTGAACCCTGCCGGCGAGTATGGACGGCCCGTCAACCAGACGAACAGCAGGTGTTTGAGATGTCTTTGAAGGTTCTTCAGTGCTTGTGAATGTTATTTTATTGTCATGCTTCCCCTGCAACAAGATAAATATAACTAAATTTTTTACCAATATCTGATGGCGTGAGACAGAATCAGAGTATAATTCCCAATAAGGTAGTACTTGCATCATTATTATTATTAAGGTTTTATTAAAAAATATGTCATTAGCATACGGAAAATATACACAAATTTGGTTCTCAATAACAGGAACGTAACATCGAATAAAGTCTTTTACTGGAACGCAGTGTAAAATAGATATAAATAAATAGCCCACTAAATATGTATTATCAAACATATGCGATTTAGGGTTTTACAATGAGAGAGTAAAGACTATTTATCCACTACCCTGTCCAAGTGCAGGTCGGTGAAAGTCAAGTGTTCATGAAAGCTGTTGTTCTTGTAACATATCAGTTGCTTAATCGGATCGAACCTGCGCCTCCTGGCTATCACGAATCCAACTTAACACATATGATGATATTTTAAAAAAAAATTATACGATTTAAATTTAAAAGTGAGTTTTCTCATACGATTTCCTCGCAAATAGAAAATCTTTAGGCGAAAGTATGACAACGCACACCGGTACTACATAACATGTAATTGATTTGTTACGATAACTTTTTTTTCAATTGCGAAACGTTAGCTTTAGAAAGTGATCGGAAGCAGACCCATTGAATGGACGGATTTAAAGACACCGGGTTTGCAACACCAATTGTTCACACAAAGTATTTAAAAGGTTTTGTAACAAGGTCTTATTAACACGCCTTGTATTCTAGTTTGTAGAGGTAGATACCCGGCCTTCAAAAACTAGAACAATCTGTCACTGTATTTCTTGCCCATTATGATGTTCGATCATCTGCAGCACATGGCATACCACCGAAACTAACGATTGGAAGCTTCTATAAGCAAATAATATCTTAAAGACCTAACGTTTTAAATAGCCCTGTACCATCTGATAGTTTTCACGACTCAAGGAGAAAAGCAGAAAAATGAACGTTTGATATACTTATGTATATACTGCATTAGAGGTTGTCACGCCTCCTTCAACACCAAAGCGGACCAAGACTTATTTTACATAATGTCAAGTTGAATCAATAGAAGGTTTAAAAGGCAAAGGTCATTAACATATGATATCATTGCTACCGATATGGCAGTCGCAGACACGGACTGCCCACGCGGGGGACTGTTCACATAGAATGAATGGTGCTAATTTATATCTATCTCCCATTTTGGTAAAACTGAAAATTGAGTAACATAAAACCTTATTTAAATGTGTCGTGATCCATCATAATTTTAAATAAGGTTTAGGCACTTTTATATTCCTTATTCATCAGTTGCAATTGGCAATTTCGCCAGACCAGTCAGTATGAGTGGAGCATCAATCTAATCGCCCTTGCACTTCATAGTTGCTACATCCGGTTTTTTCACGGGACCCTCTACATGCTGTCACGTATCGCTGACCTCTATTTGTATCGGTACCGAATTGCCCGGAATGGTTAATGTAAGGCAGTACCACTACTGAGAGCAGCCAGCTGTTGGAGCTATTTAATGGGGGCAGTGATGGACACAGGTACATTTTGGGAGCCATAAGTAAGGGGGTGGCAGTGATAACATAAAAGAAAAAAAGAGAAGATTCAGAAATAAGTATTAATGTATCCTTTGTATTAATTGCTGTTAAAATTAAAAAATAATTTCCGGGGGGTACTAAGGAATATTTTTTTATAGAAGGGGTGCGGTAGAACTAAACAGTTTGGGAAGCACCCAGTTATAAGAACGAGGAAAAAAATCTGTTGTATTACAAGGTAGATGCCCTAAGACCTTACATGTTGAAGCTTCGAAGGTGGTAGGATTTATTCGACTCCTCTTTGTATATATTTTATTTGATTCAACGAAGCGTCGGGACGAGCAGGACAATCATCTGGTGGTAAATGGTACGCTTGCCCATAAGAACGCGACGCTCATCAGGATGTTATACACTGCACCATATTGTGCTCGTCGCATTGAGACAATAATTTGAGCTGAAATCTTGACTGATCTATCTGTAATTTATATACAATAAAATGCTATTTAATATAAAAAATGTGTAACGGGGAAGTATGGTTCAGTCAACCCACATGGCGCTGAGTCATCAGCTCTCCGTGCGTCCTTGCGACGTCCTACAACGGTGTCTTAGTGTTTTTGTGGTTTTTTTTCTTCACTCGCCAACTGAGCGTAACGTAGCGGATTGGTAAACTACTTATACGTCACGTGAAATGATGTATAACAATTGAACGAAATGTTTGCCTAGGTTATTACTTTCAATAATATTTAATTTTTTTTAATCGATTATTTTGAATAAAAAAATTTACGTATTTATCATTCCCACCACATTTACCGGTGGTAGGTGTCCGTTGCCAGAGACCGTATATGTAGGTAATACCGCAGCTCGTAATACGCCGACAGACAGCACTGTGTAAACATTACTGTTTTCCGGTTTGAAGGAAGTTGTAGCTAGTGAAATTACTTGGGTGACGAGTCCAAGACGACGAGCGCAAACTGGTGCTGTGTATATCTAAGCTAGCGTTGTTATGGTCAGGCGTATCATTTAAGTAATGGTGAATGATGAGAAAGGTTCCGCCCGTTTCGTCACTTCGTTGAATATATAGAAAAAATTAATGTTACTAATAAAACCCATATGTAATAAAACTCGTAGAAATTATATTAAACAAAAAAATTAAAAACGGTTGGCCGTTTGGCAGTTAGACGTGGCACTACGTCGACAACTTCCTGTGAACAAGGAATGTGACTCTCCGGGCGTTCAGCGTGGAATTTTAAATGACCGAAGCTAAAGTTAACGTCTGCTACTGTACACAGGTGTATTGTGTGTCCGCTTTGTTGTCTGTTCTGATAGGCCATGAACAGTAAAGTATCTGAGGATATCCGTATAGCGAAATGCATGTGAACATTTTTATATATATATATAAAATTACCTGATGGTAAATGATACACCACCGCGTAATAATAAGGAGCAATGTACAACATCGAGATACGTTGAAAAACAAAATGGTACTGAAATTTCAGTATTAGTAGATTATATAAATGTTTTCTAATAGATCAATGAAAAAAACAGAAATATTCTTTCTATGATCCTCGTAAATAAAATTTATTATCAAAATTTCTAAGACTTGAAGAATTGATATACATTTTTCAACGACGAAAAAAAAAATGAAATATATTCGTTTGTTATAAATCAAATATGGGAAAGAGGTCAAAAAATCACTAGGCCGTTTTATACTTTTCTATTGTACCCTTTGGTCACACAAAGTTCATTAGTCTGACTGATAGAATAACGCCATTGTTTTTGTTCAGACAATCGCACAGGATGGTGTTGAGAGGATTTCCGTTACACAGGCGTAAATGTTTCACAATATTATTATTCGCGTAAACTAGACTGCTTTGATTAACTGAATAATATCTGAGCTTCAGTAATCACACGTTAATTATATTTTTAATAAATAATATTCACATGTTTACAAAGTGATAGACAATACGATAAATCTTTACCGAGTAATTAATAATATATATTTATACACTTTAAGAAAACTACAAATGGTTTGGTTACCTTCATTCTCCTGGATTATATGCAATTATACAGTTATTAGGGAGTAAACTAGCGGGACCCAATCCAACTTTACCTTCTCGTGATGCACCCTGCTAATCAATAAATGAGGGGTTGGACCAGCGTGGTGGGAAATAACTAAAATCGCCCTATATGAACTTCTACAAACGATGGCCTCTAGTGCCTGGCGGTACCGAAGGCCATGCGGACTGTAAGTTCGCGGGAAGACGTTGGATGCGGGCAGTGCAGGACCGGTCGATGTGGAAATCTTTGGGAAGGCTCATGACCAGCAGTGGACGTCTACTGGTTGGTGGTTGTTCACTGACAGTTATTACATATTCATGTGAAAAAATCACTTTGTCTTTCAAAAAATAAAGGTTGGACGCCTTTTGATTATTTCTCCAATAATTTTGTACTTTTCCTATACTCTCCCTTTTTATGTACAGGATTAGGTTTTTTGTGTATACATAGTACTACAGAAAAGCTTTATAAAAATCTAGCTGTTCTCCGCCGTCTTTGGTAGCCATAATATAGAATTAGATTACACATTTAGACCTGATATTTGTCAAAAATATTCTCGGCTGGTAGTAAATTATCGCTACCTCACGCCCTTTTTCATTATTCATACACTCAACTTTCTGAGGAAAAATAATTTTATAGAATACCTTCTTATCTGACCTCATAATTGCAGAGGCAATAGCTCTACCAAATTTTGAGTCTTGACTTCTAATAATTCCGGAGATCTCTTGATGTGTTCTTGAATCTCTTTTACATATAGAAGATTTGGATGAGTTTACATGAAAATATAAGGATTTTCATGTAGACATAATTTACTTAATAAAAAAGCCTTTCGTTTTAAAAACATTTAATCAGCCTTAGTTTTCAGATTATATAATAAATAAATTTTTATTTACAGAAAAACTGTTGTTAAAAATTAATTTACAATTCCATTTATTGTTGTCGAAGTCCATAAGCGAAGCGCGACGATGTTATCTAGTCCCTACCGAATGCTCGTGAAACGTTGATCTCCATTGTTATGGTCCAAGAGTTCGCGAGCAATGGTTATGGTGCTATACTGGTGCACCAGGGCCGTAGAGTTCATTAGGAAGATTCATGACATGTTAATCAACTCATTACACCGATACATTTGTAATTAATATGGAATAAATCAATAGATTTGTTTTTGGATACTTTGTAGGTACTAACTATTTATGCCGCGAAACAAATGTTACTAAGTTCATAAAAACCGCTGTAATTAGTTGAAAAGAATAGCCAAAGACCGGATTAGTTATCTCAATCTGTCAGCCTAATGTCAGTTTTAAGAAGACACTACACTTCATGATGATGATGTACTAAAATTACTGAAGAGCACGCAACAGTTCATATCTCAAGACGACAAGCACTATCTGTGCTAATTTTAAAGATATATAGATATAACATAATTTCAGGTTTAATATACATAATTTATATGTCAAAAAACATCGCAATCGCCATGTTATATTATTATATTATATATTATTATTAAATAGTTAATGACGTAGACCATCAAGGTTTTAATATCCATGATAGAATAAGTAATGTATTAATGGCTTCCATATTAAAATAGCAAAATTATCGAAATTTCACAATTCTGTTCTCAAGAAACATAGAAACAGGTTAAAATGTATACAAAAAAAAATTCATATTCCATATATATAGAAAAGAGAAGAGAGAAAATAACTTTGTTAAACAAGAAAAACTCTTAGGTCAATTATTATTAGTACTTAAAGTATTGAATTTAAAATTGTTATATCAATAAGAAATCTAAAGGATTACAGAAACAGCGTTGTAAATAGAAATAAATTTCTAGACAATTAAAGCTGCTACGAAAGAAGCTTTAAGAAATGCTAAGCTTTTTTCCCTCTTTATCTTTACCGCTTGATTTAGAAAAAAAAACGATAGGATTAAATAAGAGAAATAATAAGTTACAGTTATAATCACCTGCCATTAGACAGGGTTATAACAGTGGACTCGTGACTTGCCACATGTTTGTGTGAATGGAGTCACAATGGCTATTGTCCTCAATGTTTATCCTCGACATGTCGATTGGCATTACATCCCATAGGTAATGCATGTGGTCATCTTACACCATCGCCTATCCGAAGTACATCTATGTTGTACATTAGTAATGAGATCATGATGTTTTCATTGAAATCAACTTTACATTTTTGTTTTCTTTTCCATAGGCTCCTTAGAGGAACGATAGGTTGTATTCGGTAGTACTGGAAACATTACTGGTGGTGGTTCTTTGGTCCCGAAGACCGTTTAGATAGGTACCACTACAGCTCCTATTTTTGCCGTTAAATAGTGGACTGCAAGCATTACTGTGTTCCAGTTTAAAGAGAGTTGTGTCTAGTGGAATTACTGGAATAACGAGACTTAACATCTTATGTCTCCAGGCGACGCAGTACGATGCGTGGCAGTGTATATCATCCTAACCAGCACCGCTAGCAAGGCCCGTTGCTTCGTAGAATAAAAAAAAATAATACCATTTGCTACATTTGTTAAGAAGAAATTAAGTGATATCTTTAACAGAGTCGTTACTATATCATTTCCTTATTTTAAATTCTTAAAATCTATATCTTGGTACACATTTCTTAAGTTTCAGGTATTTTAGTATCGCAACTATTGTCAATATTACTCTCAAAATCAGAAGATCATCAGAGACGATTAATGAAGGAGCAGTCTTGACCTTCAGATAGACAGATGATGCTGAGGACCACATTTAGTGAAATATATTGGAGAAGGCCTTTATCCAGCAATAAATTAATAAAGGCTAATGATATAGTATACTATAATTTAGACATTTAAATAGTTCCGATATTTATATGTCAGGTTAACCTTTAAGAGAATTGTGTATTAATGCACGAAGCAAGAAACTTGCACAAGAGGCAGCACGAAATTGACGTAATGACCTTACTATACTTTATAAGTTGGAAGACATGGAAGTTTCGCAGAGTGATGCAAATCTAGTTACTATATTAGAATCTAATGAGCTTGTAGATTTTACTTCAAAAACTTTACAGATCGGACGGACAAAGTATCCACAAGTTTCACGAACGTCACGTGGAGGACGTTACTGTATAGATATTGTTGTTAAATCGCAAAGTACATGTGAACTAACATTTACAAGGATCGTGACTTGGATTACTTTTTTGTACCGAAACTTTCTAGTCGTGTACAAAGAGCACGACTACAGTGCTGTTGGGAATCGAAAAACTTACCGATCATAAATTTGAACATCACGGAGAAGTCCGAAATTTAAATATTATTAAGTATTTGTTCTTTTAAATGTTATAATTATTTTAAAGTTTTGCCATATAGCTATTATATACCTGCTTGTATAGATAAAAATTCATTATTCCTTCAACAGCAGCCGATAGATATCCCACTGCTAGACATTGGCCTCCCCAAAAGATTCCTTTATTAATCGAATAGGGATTCGTATAGTGGACTTGGGCCATTTCCCACCACGCTGGCCCAACGCGGGTTGGTGGGGGCCAGAGCCTTGTTTGTTAATTAGTAGGTTGCATCACGAGCAGGTGACGTTGATTTTATCCCGTAAGCAGATGTGCGGGAACCTTTACATCCCTAGATAACAATATCTGTTTGTATATTGTTAATTTTTGCTGACATATGTCGTTTTCTGATTATACTTTACGATTTTTGCAAAAGTTTTATTCATTACTTATGCGAGATACACCTACTTCTTCTTCTTAAGGTACCTCTCTGACGAGTAGACGATACACCTATCAGATAGATAGTTTCGACATGAATGTTTCGTTAATATGTTTTTATGTTACAGTAATATTTAATGTAGACTATTTAAGGTGGTTGGTAGTTATTGTAGCGTACCGGTGCCCACCCTGTGCTACCGGTAACTCTGAAGGTACGCGGGGTCTCAAAGAGGATACGGGAAACTTATATTGGTTATAACAGAAATACTGAGATCTGTTAATGTATTATACTATAACAGTTTAAAACGAATTTTATAAGTAATAACTTAACAAGGTACTAGAGAATAAAGAGAGAGAAAAAAGTATATATCAAAGTTGAAATTGACAATAAAAAGAACTTAAGAGAAACGAAAAACATTTATACGAGTAGGCATATAGTTCGGGGAGGAGTACTCCTAAGTGAAAAGTTTAATTAAAGGGGTACGAAGATGAAAAAAAGTTAGGGACTGAAAAGAAAGAATACTATGAAGTAACGCTATATATTATGAAAAGAGTATATAGATTTTAGCTAATATAGGCTCGTAATCGTCTGGCACAAAGCATCTTTAAAACATCACACCAGATATAAAGATTGTAAAGAAGCAGGTAATTTTGTGCAATATTAAACCACTTAGACTTACGGTCCAAATGGCAATACTAGAAACCGTGAAATGAGACGCCGTAAAGTTTAGCAAACCGTTACCGTGAAGAGGCGGCAAGAGGAACACTTGGCTTAATCAACTAGATCAAAAAAGATAGATCTTTCATATATAAAAAGAAGTAAAAGAAACGAGATGTAACTAGACTTATCTCTGTAAATTTATTTAGTAAAAATAAAAACCAAGTAAACCAGTCACGATTTTGAAGGTTATAATCTATTTATAATGATTAAGATATTTTAAGCTATACTAATAATAGTTTTCTTCTTAGTTTTTTTTTACGGAAAGAAATCGTTGTTTGTTTAATTTTGTACATTATGTACAGGTCCTCGTGTAGATTCTCTCATCGAACATCCGGGTCAATGTATGGAACAAAGACAATGTGATATAGTACTTTTTACTAAATCATCATCATCAGCCGATAGACAATTAGAATAAGCTAGTAAATCCACTACCATCATAATAACGAAGATCATTTTTTAAATCCTTTAAGATCATTATGATAATAAGATTTTGACGCAGTCATCTCTGTAGTTTCATAGGCTTAAAGTAATTCTAGTAAAGTATCTAAATAGCTCACTTTTATATCCTCATCACACACTCACTCACATAGCGAAGATTATAGATTCTTCATCATTGAAAATGAGACACGTTAACAATATTAGTATATTTTTTAACATCTATATAAAAAAATATGTTCTCTGGAATAGTATTGATGGTAAGTATTTTTAATATGTATATGTATATTAGTAACAAAAATACTAGTTGCCGTTTATAAAGGAAGCTATAAACGGTAGACCTTGGGCAGTGCTCCTGATAAGAATCTTGATGAATGCGGGCGGTCTGTAGAGAATTCAAAGCAAGGCTCTATTAATCTAGTGCGATGGTTCATTTTAAACGATGTTAATTTAAAGTAAAACTTTTAAGATATGGTCTATTTTAGTACCAGATGACGGTATAAAGACTAGTTTAAAAATAATTAAAATTTTTTTTAACTAACCCGTCTCTAAAGAGGATGTTATTAGTTTTACATACGCCCGAAACATCCTGACTCTTAAATAACTGAATCGATTTTTATTTATTTATTAGTATAGTAAAACAATTTATTATTAGCTAGTGTTTTATTGTCTGTTCGTGTGTTTGAAGATATATATTAAACATATTTTTTAATTGTTTTCATTATTTATCCTGAAAGCATAGTAATATTAACGTAAGGATAAATGTATCACTTGCTATTATGTAGATGATTGAAGTACATTGAATTTACTGGTGGTAGGTCTCTGTTGCCGGAAACCGTCTAGGCAGGTAGCACCATAGCTGTTATTTCTCCCGCCTAAGAGTAATATGCAGACATTACTGTGTTCCAGTTTGTAGGACCTGTAGCTAGTGAAATTACTGGGGTAACGAGACTTAACGTGCTATGTCTCATATGACGAGCGCAATATGGTTCAGTGTACCATCTTAACTAGCGCCACGTTGTTATGAACGGGCGTATCACTTACCATCAGGTGAACGTCCCACTTGTATTGTCGCTTCGTCGATTAAAAAAAAATAAACATTTCCTCTTTACTTTGATTCTTGACTCAGAGTAAAGTAATAAATACAATTACCACATAGATCTAAACGACACATAAGATACCATTCCGGAACGAGATTTGATCCTGATACTTTGAAAACCGCGACCGCGGGTCGGTTTACTATGAATTGATCAACTATTACCACGTACTAGATTAAGTAATATGTGAAATGCATTAACCCCAATAGACCCGATAGCTCATTGATCAGGTTCTTGTTATAACTTATATTAAGTATATAAGTGTTAAAATTCGAAAAACTTTTATCAAACTAGAACTATGTAATGATTTTTCTTATTCATTATACAGTGAAGTTGATGATTTGATTTTTTTTAAAAATAGGCAGTTGTTTAATCGCAATTCTACTCAATGTCTCTTATCCTCATAAAGCGATATCTTATCATTTTATCTCATACGTATTATCAGTGTACATAGTATTCTAACAAAGAATGATCAAAAACAATATGGTTCAAAATCCTTAATTTTCAATGTTATAGAATTTGATTTGCCATTTTGAACAAAATTGTAAGTGATCTATGGTTTCTTCATTATTTTAGTATTAATTTATAATTATGTTTACTGCTCGTACTTCAAGCATTATCGAATGTTCACTTTTTTTGCTATAAAACGGGTATGAGGTATTTGTCAGGGAATTCGAGACGTTTTGCTTCTGGTACCACACCTTTTCTATGGTGGAAGAAATGTCGTTCTAATGCGACATATACCCTTACGATGTTTCACGAAGACTAAACTTACGGGTATTAAGATAGACTGTTAGATTGTATCTAACCACCTACCCAGCGCTAAGTGTAACAACCTAATAGAGCTTTAGATGATGTGAAGTGACTTTGGGAACGAAAAAAGTGAAGCTTACTCTCGTCCAGAATATTCTGGCTTTCATATATTGTTAACCGAAACACCACAAAACCGTTAACATAATAAAGTTATAATAAAAATGGATTATAAATACGCAGGCGATGAGAATGAAAACCGAGAAGGAATTAATGGGTGACAATTCCACATGATCTTTGACTTAGAATGAAATAAAAAAAAAAAACTATAGCAGCAGATTGTTAAAATATTGAGGTTGAAGAAAGTAAAAAGACGATCGAAAATCCGAAACGAACAGGCCGCAAGGCATGACGTGATAGGACGTCATTACGCAAGCGTACGGCGAACGGAGCAACCCAGATACACGGCCGTACAGTATATGTGCTGTTATGGCCTGACCTTATAAAACATACAAACAACATACACCGCTCATCTTACACTTAAATACTTAGTTAAATATTTATATCATCACTTAATGAGGAAAAATCACCAAATAATAGGAATTCGATATTTATAAACCTAACACATACCACAGACAAACACTCGCATGTACTCGTTTATTTGTGACAAAATCGATGAACCGATTATCACCTAGTATTTTTAATAGTATTTCGCAAAACATCACCATGATCCGATTCTAGTTCAATTAACAGTACGTGTTTTTTTTTTTCAGGCAAAACGAGCGAGACATTACCTGATGTTATGGCCTTAACAACGTGGCGGTAGTTGGTGTGATATACACAGCACCACATCATTACTCCTTGTCTTGAGATATAAGATGTCAAGTCTCGTTATCGCAATAACTTTATAAGATAAAACGATGGTGAAACCGAAACAAAGTAGTTTTTGCACGGTGCTCTTTGTCAGCGGAAGTACGAACTGCTGTGGTACCTACCCAGACAGTGTCCGGCAACAGACTTACCACTGGTACTATAAATACACCGAATACATACATGAATACATGAATGAATTTACAATCATAGCAAAGTACTAACATATGAATGTGATATTTTGTCATATAAAAAAAAACCTAGTAATTAAGGTTTTATATATGTTCTAGATGCCTTAACTGCTAATAGTGTCATAGACCGCTCTTATAGATAATTATTATGGCAATCGCTCTTCTTGTTATGTGAAAGTTGAGTTTATTTATAAAGCTTACAGGAAAAGAAACTTCCTTTACTTTGTATAAATATTCTTTAATCCATATTAAAACTTTAAAAAATAATATTTTTTTTATTCTAGGAAAAGATGAGACGAGAAGGACGTACACCTGATGGTAAGTGATAATAACGCGGCGCTAGTTAGACGTTAGACTGATATACACATTAGTAAATTGTGCTTGAGACATAAGATTTTAAGTCTCGTTACCTCAGTAATTTCACTAGCTACAACTCCCTTCCGAACAGTAATGTTTGGCGGCAGACATTGACCCTTCGACGGAACCTACCTAGACGGTCTCCAGCAATAGAGACCTATCACCAGCGAATTAGAGATACAGTACCCATATGATGCTCGTTACTCTCACCGCCGAGTCTAGACATAAAAATTAGTTTCGTAATATTAACACCGTATTATCTCAGTACGTCACGGTATATAACTACGTACTGATTCGCAGTAACATCGATTAGTACAAATGAAAAATGAAACGGTAGCTCGGATAGTAAACATTGCTACGGAAGTAACACAACACCAGTAATTACTCAGCGTCGGCGACACACTGATAAAGCGTGATTCATTGACCATCTCGTGAATCAAGACTTTAGAATGTGTGATAAAATGTTGCGATACTGCGATATATTCATTCATAACGTAAAGATTTTTTTTTATACTGTGATACGTTATGCTCTAGTACGTTTGTAGTGTAAGCGCGCGAGCCGGGCGACGGGTGATTGTCTTAAAACTATAATAGTATTATTGGGGTTGTGTCATCATCATCATTTCAATATCTGGACATAGGTCTCTTGTAATGTGTTTCACAAAGCACGGTCTTGCGCTGTTTGAATCCAGTGGCTCCGAGCGATTCTTTTCATGTCCTCTACTCCATCTAGTGGATCTGCAAACGCTGTGCTTTAAGACCCCAATGGTCGATTGGTTTTACATGCTATATGACCCGCCCATTGCCACATCAACGTCGCGACTCGTAGGGCTATCTATGTAGGTGACCTTGGTTCTTCTGAGAATCTCATGATGTATGTCATTCCTGTTGAACATCAGTATTAAAATTCTTTTAGAGCGCGGATGAGATTCCTACTGTGCGGGAGCTTCGGATAAAACATGGTGAAAAAACCGACATGTTTGTGAACATTTGACGTGTGACCAACTAGTACTTGGCTGTTGAGTCCCAGCTGTGGGAAAATTGAGAGATCTGTTTTTTGTCTTCTATAATTTATATAAAAATATATATAGTAGTAGTGTATATATAATATATACATATAGATCTTAAATGCTTGTAAGAGAAGGCCCCGAGTCCCAATAGTGGGAAAAATGAGTAATCTTTTTATTTTTATTGTAATAGTCTTTTAACTTTAATTTCACACGATATTAAGTGTGATTGAGATAGAAAGCGGCGAAGCATGCTCGCCTGGAGTATACCGACTTTCCTATGCTATCAGCCCACAGCAATTCAATTACGTATATGATAACAAAGAAATAATTGATAAACATTACAAACGTTTACGTAAGTATAATTATAATTTGAATGTGTTAATGATAAATTAAGTATATATTTACTACTGGTAGAAGTTTTTGCTTGAAATATTTATCGAATTTATAAATAAGTAATCACATTTTGTTATTCATTGAAATTGATAATAATGTTTGTACGTTCCATAAAACTGCCTGATAAAGTTTTTATTAATTATACCTTTGATAGTGTTGTATATTTGGTTTGAATTGATTATTGGAAGGAAATTTTAATTTATAGTGTCTACTGTTAAAAGCAGAAAATATTTTTTCAGTTGGCAATTTTTCTTTATTTTTTCTATGTGTGTGTGTCCTCTAGGCCGTTTTTCGCTACGACGACTCGTTCAGATATTTTGCCTTTTATATGCCTTAGTATAACTGGCATAGCCAATAGTAACTTTATATACTACACAGTTAAAGGTTATATAAAGTGAAACATAGTTTAGAAGTTAATTCGTTTCTTACGTATTATAAATTTTCATAACCTCTTCGTTTTGTTTGGATTATAATTTTTTTCAATTATATATATCTTATAATAGACATGAATAGATTTGCTATTAAGTTGCATCATCGATTTATAAATCACTGAGTAATAAAGTGGGGCAAAACTCAAGTTTGTCACATTGATGACGGTTGGTATTTAGTTTCCAAGGTCAGGTCATGTGAACAGTTGCTCATAATTTAATATTACAAAGTACGTAATTAACGTATGTTTATAAATAAATACTCTTCATTATAAAAACATCAATATAGTACAATTTTTTCAGACATTCGATGAACTAAGTATAAGGATAAAATTTTATTATATTCTATATTATTGTGTGATTTTAAATGATTGTCAATATAATTTACTTAATTATTCATATATAATTCTAAAAATACAAGACTACAAGAGAACGGACTTGCTTCTTAAGTGACATCATCTTAAATGAAGGTAAACTAGATAAACTACAAGAGTGATTAACATAGAAAAGTTTTAATGATCATCATTTAGCTTATAGATGTTCATTTCTGAGCACAGGCCTTCCCGAAGATTGACTAGTGATTTAATGGCGTAATTCCACTCCTAGTGTACAAGTGGTATGATAAATTACAATACAATAAGCATCACTTCTTCAATCTATTTTTCTATTAAAAAAAATTGTGTTTAAAATAATACAAGACTAGTCCGAAAACATTGCATCGCATGTAAACCCGACGATTCGCGTAATTAGAGTTAACTGTAGCGCCGAAATAACCGTTCGATTTAACTGTTCGGTTGAAATAAATAGTAAAAATAAGTATGTCCAAAAAATACTAATTACGAGATTAAATCTTAAGTCTTTATCATCACTCCAAACTAGACAACTTTATAGCTATAAGTATAGAAAGAATTATTATAAACAACAAAAACTGTTCTCAGTACAATGAAAACGATTTACAAGTTACACCATTGTGAGAATCAATACGTGTGCTCAAATATAACTTGGATAATATTCCTTCTCACAAATAATAACAAAGTATATAGTAGATTTATATAGAAATTCAAAAAAGAAAAAACCATAGTTAATTTTAAATCTCCAGCTGAATCATAACAATATAAGTGCCATTTTTTTTCCCACAGCCAATTTTACATCCCCACTGTTGGAGCACAGGCCTAACCTCAATATGAGGGCGATGGGGCCATAGTCACCACGCAGGCCCAATGTGGATTGGTGACTTCACACACCTTAGAATAAATTCTAATTCACGTGCAGGTTTCCTCGCGGTATTTCCCTTCGCCGTTTGTATTTCGCTGTTGTTGCTAAAGTTCACAAATGTACATAACTTAAATATTAAAGTCAATCGGTACATGCCGAGATCCGAACCCGCGACCTTCGGAATGAAGGCCGCACGCTCTAACCATTAGGCCAGCGAGTTAGGTGACAGTAATGTCTAACTCAACCAATGAACTAGTGTGTCTTTACATGCATTTGTCCCATCGTCAGCTATGATCTGGACCGAGTAGAACTATCAACTATGAACGAGTTTAATTAGCAGCGAGTACCGAGTGCATTGCTTTGAGCGAGATTTCGAGCATCTCTGGGCGATTATGTTTGGTGGCTGTTATCGTGGCGATAGAGCTGGTAGAGAGAGAATCCATCGGCAGTGTGAAGAGACAACGATCAACTATTCGTGAAGCGATTTCTTTCAATCACACGGGACCTGAATCTACTGTACGTTACTCGAGCCAAAAAATAGAAACAGAAACAGACGCTATGTTGGTACTTACTTAGACGGTCTCCGACAACAGAGACCACCAGTAGACAGTTCAGAAAATGGATATTAGTCTATAGTGGATAATGAATAATATTATGGTTTATTATAAACATCAACGTATTTTTAAGAGTTCAAGATTCTTTTGTGAGAGATTAAATAAAACCGGGCGTTTTATCTTTGTCGAGGTACGCCAGTCTGTTTGATTAGGATCCCCATATCAAAATAGTGCCAAGATCAGTAAATAAGATAAGTGTGAAGAATGTGCGTATGTGTTTTAGAATCTAGCAGAAGAAGGTTTAATGTACCAATGGAGGCGCACTCTTTTTAAATTACAAATCCTCATTGGATTAATATTATCATAACACTCTTGACGAATATTCTCATTGGTGGTAGGTGTCTCTTGCTGGAGACTGTCTACGTAGGTACCACCGCAGCGCCTATTGCAGCTGTCAAACTAGGGTGTGCAAAAGATATTGTATTCCGGTTTGGAGGGTTAACATCTCACGTCTCAAAGAGATTAGCACATTGTGGTGCAGAGTATATCATCCTAGCACTACGTTGTTACTAGCGTGTAAATTCACCATCAGATGAACTTCTGACTCGTCTCGTCGTCTGATCGATAGAAAATTTTTTCCACAGCTTGATATTTTTTTTTCAATACAATTCTCACTTAGAGATGTAGACTTGCATATATATGTATTATAACTTAATTTTTTTATAAATAAAGCAATGAGACGAGTAAAACATTCACCTGATAATAAGTGATACGTCTGCTCATAACAACGTGGCGCCGTGCTCATCGCCTTGAGATATAAGATGTTGAATTTTATTATACCAGTGATCTCACCAGCTGCAACTTCGTTCAAACCGGAACACGGTAATGTTTGTACACTACTGTTTATCGGCAGAAATAGAAGCTGCGGTGGTACCTATCTTGACGGTCTCTGCCAAGAGAGAAGCACCATTTAATATTAATTTTTAACCTATTCAAATGTTTTATTGCACAAGGGTTCGTTAGATATATCAGACGGAACTCCGCGTCATTTGACTCGGGAATAGTTATTGGGTTACTTCCTCACGAATTATCTCCCCTTGGACAGGTTATTAGTCTTCACTCCTGCCGAGTCTACGCATCTCAAACTTTAAATTCGTAACTTTTCATAATTAGACTTCTATCTAAATTGCTTTTTAGATTTACCAAGATAAACTTAATTTTTTTCAAGTAATAACTTATGCGCTTAATATTCCTAAATTTATAAGTTCAAATTTTCTGTTATATACCTTTTATTGTATATTTTTTATATACTATAATAGAGTATACCGTTAATGTAATAATATGCTGATTATATTATACTTAATGAACTTGGAAGAGCAGTTATTCTTGTCAGAAGCCAATCTTCGCTTACGAGGCGCTCGTAAGCTTCCGATGCTTGTAAAGTAGTTTTTAATGCAATCATTTTTTTAACCTTATTATTTTTTTTTTAATTTTAATGTAATATTATCTAAAACTCAAGATATTATATGTAATGTAGTAGGCATACAAAGAGAACTAAAATTTTGACGTCGAACAAATGATTACTATCGACTATTTTTAGTTAATATAAAATAATAAATTTTCCCATACAAAAAATGTATAACATCTTACATATTAATTACTTTTTTTGTATATACCTTAATCTTAATGATAAATTGAAAATTTAAAGAAAATAGCGTAAATAATGTGAAAACTTCGAGCAACATTGCATTAGGGTGCTTTTTTCAAAGGGACTATTTTTTTCGGCAACCTCGTGCTGTTGAAGACCGGTTTCGGTAAAAAAAAAAACCGCCTCTTTTTAATGTGAAACAGTGAAAGTTTATTATGGGGTTGTCGTTTTCAAGAAATTCTTGCCACCGGAAGTTCATAATTTGTTTTGTATATATATCGTAACGTACAACACGTATGTTGTTTCAAATATTAATATAGTTATACTAGGTTATTCTATGTTAGTCCGGCGACATGTTTCTAGATAGTAATAGAGTTGGAAGTAAAAACTCGTTTGATAGAGAATATATTAAAAAAATCTAGACTCAATATAATACATAAAATAACACCTAAATACAACAGATTTATTGAAAATCATATAACGAGTAATTTATTATTATATTATTAGGTCGAGGGCAAGATCGCAGGGTCGATCGCCTCCCTTTGGTCCGACCAGAAACAAGCTATCTTAGGCACCAACATTCCGAATGGCATGAGACGCGCCGAGAATAGTGTTGTGGAGGCAGCTGCTCGACGTGTAATTAAGAGAATTTTATGACAAGCACGATCATCAGTCATGAAGTAGACGAAAGTGAAGAAGAGAAATATACCAAAGCGGCGTGTGAACATTTACCCACGCTGTTACAATTTCTCAAAATCGGAAAACGATTGTTTGATATACACACTCGCATTTTTTTATTCATGTATTCATTATACATATATATCGTACCTAGTTTTTTTTTATAGGATAGGTGGTCAAAGGAGTGAACAGTGCACCTGGTGGAAAGTGATTACCGACGCCCATGGACAGTCGCAAACCAAGACCTGGACAACGTTGGTACTTGTCTTGGTCTAGCTTACTTAGTCTTACATATTAGGTCTCGGTATTGCATAAAAGGTCTTGGTGTTGCTATTTCCCAAGACCGAGACCAATTTTACTTATTACTAATAATCAGTTAAAAAAATGTAGACTTAAAAAGCTTTCAATAGAGTGTTAGTTAAAATTATACTTTGTTACTTTAATTATATAAACGATATATGTACTAAATTCTAGATTGCGAATCTAGTAAAGCGGTTAAGAAAAATCCTCGAAAATCTCTCCAGCAAGGAAAGTTCAGTTCTGGAAAAAATTAGACTGAAATCATTTCAGTCTATTGTTGAACAGCTGAACATCTGCCTCACCAACAATGTTCAGGTATCGTTGCCTTTACGGAAAATATCAGTTCTACCATATTCTAACCTTGCAGATGTTTTAATTAAGGAAGTAGTCTTGTAGTGTCTTATCTTAGATAGACCTGGGTGTAAAGATGACGATGATGATGATTAGTTACTATATATATATATATATGTATTAAAATAATTAGTAAATAAATAGACAATAATCATAATGAAAATGTAAACTTTAAAAATTTTCAGTATCATTATAAATGCTGATACTTTCTTAATTTTGTAGCAACTTTCCTGATGTGGACTGTCCAGAAAAAAATTCGAGAGGAGGTATGTCCAATCGTCGGCGGTGGATGTATCACGGGGGGGTCAACAGGAGATTTACGAGACATGATTGAATGAGCGAGATGTCGAGGTCGCACGGGTCAGGCAGCTGAACGTGGCCGAGAGGAATGATTCATAAGTTGTAAGCGTATGGTTATTCCCGATGGTAAAAGTATGCAAATATGGGGTAAATCTTATTTTGGTAATTAATTAACCAAATATTTAATTCTTAGTACAGTGTTATTCTACTCATTAACTCTTCAAACCAATGAGAGAGGTTTTTTTTTTATTAATTAACCGTCGAGACGAGCGGGAGTTCACCTGATGGTAAGTGATACTTCTACCGATAACAACATAGCGCTAATTGAGATGTTATACACAAAATGTCATTATGCTTGTCGCCTTGAAACATAAGATAGAACGTCCTTCGAACTGGAACACAGTAATGTTTGGACAGTTCTGTTTAGCAGCGAGAATAGGCTCTTCGGTTATACCTAGTCGTAACTAGACGACTTTTTTATTGCGGAGGAAATCATCTTAAAAGATACCTTGCTTCTAGGGGGAACACAAGATTATGTAGGGCTTCTACTCACTACAACCCCACCGGTGGTCTCCGTCAGTGCATTAGGAGGGGTTCCAGGATCTCCTACGGAACACATTGGTGCCCTCGTGCATTCTCGCTAAAACATCCCACGGAAGGGCAAAACCCTCCTTAGCACCCACGCCGTGCTACAGCAAATACAAGACCACCATGCATTTGCCGTCCTCCTAAGGCTCGCTTATTATGCTCTGAGGGCCCCCACCCTCAAAGTTCACGAAACCAAGGACTCATTTAGTCGCTTTGTAACACAAGCAGGGAATACCTTAGTTCTATTTTTAATAGCCCGACACTACAGGGCTACTACCGATAAACCTAGCAGTGTACCACGACCTTCAGACCTTCGGACCATTCTATAAAAGACCTACTGTTAATATTGACAATGCAATATCAACAAAGGCTACATTATTATGATTAGTATGAATTTGTCCTTAAAAGCGAATCAGAGACGTGTTGTTTGCTTCTGACGGCAACTCCTCGATTAATATCAAATGACTCACGAGTCAACGCAAGGTGTATTTTATAACAGGTTTCACTTCTAGTATCGGGCTTCTCGTACTGAGGATATTGAATGATTAATTAACAATACATAAGCCAGTTTTATAAAGATTGCTCTTTAAGTATCTATCTTATACTACTCCTTAATAATCGACCTGTATCCTGTTAACCGAGCGAGACGTATAAATACGTCAAATGGAAACAATAGCGAGTACGGGTAGGACATATAAATACATCCTTATTTGTAATATATGTTGCCCCTGGAACGGGTGGGATGTATAGTTTCGTACGCTTCCCGGGTGTGACGTACTGACACGTCCGTACGTAATTAAAAAAGACTTCCCCGGTAAACAGGTTAACTATGAAAAGTAAATTTTTTTTTGTCTTAGCCTATAAACTTTTAAAATAAATTTACTAATATAACTCACTTTAAGCTACGCATACCTTTTTGTAACTTATATATATAGGAGCACATTAAAGTTATGAACTACTGTTTATATAACTTTGACACTAAGTATTGACATAATACTGATGTGCTTTAAAGAAATTTATTGATCATCATCAGTTTGGAGCACCTTATGATTATGACGATTGTAAGAAACCATTGTAAGAATATATGCTTAATTCGATATTATGGTTAAGCCACAACAATTTATAGCTCACATATATTACTAGAAAGTTAGGTCGACTAAGTCTTGTTAAACGACGACACTTAGGACTTTCACAGAATTGTATGTAATAATGCTCTGCCTATTGTTCTATATAAGACGTATCAGCATATTTCAGGATATTTGCACATCAGCACTATTTAGTCTATAATTAGTTATAGAGCCTTTCGATTGGAACACAGTTATTATTAGTTAGTTATTAAATAGCGGACAACGAGCTTACATAGGACATACACAAACATTGTTAATCCTATTGGAACCGTTTAAGTATATAAGTTAAGTTCCTGGGATACAAGCTGTGCTTAACTCGGGACTCGAGGGATATGTGAAATATTGAAATAAATAAGTTTGTCCTTGTGTACTTTGTTTTCACTTAATCGTGACCTATTTTTGACACGGGTAACAGGTGAATAAATCAATATAGCTGGTTACTGATATCCGCTATCAGGTGCGCCGTTATCGCGTAATTGTACTCCATCGAGGGCTCTTGTAGCTTTAACTTATGTACAAAGTTTTTTTATGGTGTGATCTTTTTTTATCCCATATAAAAGTAAATTATGTCAAGGATACAGAGGCGATATATAAAAAACTATTTATGGATTCCAATTGTTTTAATATCATTTTGTATCTGATAGGCTTTTTAATTAATATATCAGGGTAAAGTATGTTTAATTAAATAGTTAAAAATTTTTTATTAGTCGGTTATCAGTTCTTACATATATTTGATACTGTTGAATTTTTTTACAATTAAAAGCAACTCGATAACTTCGATATAGTCACGATGTTTTCAGCGAGGCTAGAGAAAAATTCAACAAACATCTTATATATCATCATTTCTTCAACTTGGCACAGATTTAAGAACAATCAAACTAAAGTTTCTAATCAGAAAAATGTGAGTAAAAAGATTTAGAGCTAAACATGAAATTTTCTACTAATTAAAGAACTAATAAGATTATCTAATTAGATAAAAAAATAGGATTTGTTATAGGATTTTATAACGGAAATTAAGATTTGGTTCAAATATATGTACTCTAAAATACAATTTTCTCATTCTTAGTAATGAATAATCCTCTCTTCTATGGGTACATTTTTTTCTTCTTAGAATAAGTTTATAAACATTAAATGTTTTTCTCAAAATAATAAGTAATTGAAAATCCAGTTAGAATCAGGAGTAATATTTAGCATCGGTGTTAGTAAAAGTTAATTGTCCATCGTTTTACGTAATTTCAAGTTTTTAACTTTATATAACATTTCACAGCGCGACTGCACCAGCAAGGCCCCGTTTAGCTGATGGTAAGGGATACGCACGACCATAACATCGTAGCGCCAGATAAAATAATAAAAAACATGTAGTAATATGTTATACGTATAAAATAGAGTACTGCAGAAGGATTAACTTGAGGATATTGCGTATTTATTTTTAAATTCGTATAAGAAACTTACCACTGCGATCAATTTCCCGCGTACCGTAAGCCCAACCATTGGAGCGAATTTAAGTTCTACCCCGGGTTCTATTATCAACTCCGCCTCCCTTTCCACTATGAGATCATCTCTAAGGAGGTATGGGCTTCCATTAAGTTTCCACAATGTCCGACCGCCCGCTAACACTCCTCCAGGTAACTCAGTCAATCCTAAAGACTTGTTAAGTAAATATGGATCAGTATCTCTCCGTACAATTTGTCCGTTACAAACACACAACGAAAACAACAGTAACACCAGCACTGTCCGCCATTTATACTTAGTGTCGCTGAATTGACTATGCTTCTTTTGTAACCCCATGTCTTTAGAACATTCCATTATCTGTTAACTGAACACAAAAATATTCATTTCACTTTTACTAACGCTCCTTGGGAAAACACCTATAGTATCTCTGAACAAGTATATTTAAACAGGCTAAACATATGCATGTTGCTGCATAAGCAATATAATTTAAAAAACAAAATTGTTTATTATAAACTCTTAATCAAAACAATTAAACAAAGGTGGGGTGTGTTAACAGAAAATAAGCGCAAACGCGCGCAGGGCACGACCGTTGAACAAAGTCGTTTGTCCGGTTTTGTACATGTAGTTTCTTCCTCCCTGCCCTCCCACTTCCATCGTACGTTTCAAATCAAAGCCTCTTCCCTCCTCACAAAGTAAACTTCATACATTCACTTTTCCGTTCCTTTCTCAAAAAAAATCATTCTTTTATATTAAATGTTTCAAAAAGTTTTAATGACATTGATGCATTTATAACTTAAAAATTTAATCATATTTTTCATTTAATATTATCACTATTTTTTTTTATTATTATGTAATAAGAAATAAAAAATTATTTTAGGTTGTAAAATATTTAACGAAAACATAAACATTTTAATTTTTAACTATAGCAACATTTTCTTCATTCAAATGCAGCTCTTATTTATTCCGCCTCTTATTCATTCACTCTTCAATTCGATCAATCCGTTTTTCGTTTTGTTTCATATTTTAATAGATAAATACATAATTATTGCAGTAATTTTAACAAAAACACAGTAGTTTTAATTTCAATTCCAAACTAAGAACATTCATCATCAGTTTCATACACGTAAGTCTAAGTTTTCTTTGTATGAGCATGCGTGTGGTGTTGGCGTGGCACCGCCGCGATGTCGACGACATTTTGTTTGTTCATTGTATTTATCTATTTATGACGTTCATGATGTCGTTACTAATTTTTAGATATAAATAAGCAACATGAGTTCCGGTGGAACACGTGTGTACGTTGGTGGACTTGTAGAAGGCATAAAGAAAGAGGACCTAGAGAGAGAATTTGACAAATATGGCAAACTAAACTCGGTCTGGGTAGCACTCAATCCCCCCGGATTTGCTTTCATAGAATTTGAAAACATGCAGGAGGCAGAGGAAGCGTGTACCGCGATGAACGGCTTTGAAATGTTAGGCGCGACACTAAAAGTAGAGTTATCGAGGAAGCGTGACGGACCGCGTCGGGGTGGCAACTTCAGGGGAGGCCGAGGTGGTAATTTTAGGGGACGTTCTTTCGGAGGACCGCCCGGAGGCAACAGATCGTTTAATTCGTTTGGAGGCGGCGGTGGCGGTGGCGGTGGCAGGCCTTTCAATCGCAATGGAGGCCAGTCTTACAACAAGTATCCCTCAGGCAATAACATGAGGTCTAGGTCACCGTTAGAGCGCATTTAATTAATTTTAGCTTTTAGTTAGGTTTAGTGTTGACATTATCTGAAGCCTTCCAAGTGTTTAAATTCAATGTCTGTTCTTACGGGGGGGTTTAATGCTGGGAAGACTTCCATTGACCACAACGGACTAAGGAATTAGAGGTAACGTTTGCTTAATTTGTATTTTTTTACTAAAAAGAGGTTTTAATATTATCAATGGTATGTATTTTAAACAGCAAATTCATTTACTTATCAATACCCATTTTCATGCTTGAAATTATTTAAAACTGTTTAAGTGTATATTGATCAATAACTTTTTGTTTATATTAATACATCACACTGGTTTTGTGATATCAGTTTTAAAATAAAATTTGTTGACTTCTCATATTATAAGCTTATATTGTCATTAAAATAAAAGAAAAGCAATACACTGTCTCTGTGCTAAGATAAATAAGGTACGCGATTCAAAATGTGCTATAAATATAGTTATCGAATAGAAACATTTACATACTGTACAATCAAATTATTTAAATCATCATCAAGGTCCTGGTTCTATTGTGGAACTGCTTGTATGGAGGTTATGTCTAACCCATCTGCCTTGCCACTACAGTGTCATTCTGAGGATTTTGGCTTCCAATTTATAAGAATCAGAGTACTTCAAATGTATGTGTACTAACACAACATAAAATTCAGGACAGTGATGGCTAATCGTTAATAAACAACACCCAATTTAAACTAAGACTGTCATTGCTACAGAGGTTAAGAATTTAGCTTAAGCAACATGATTGAATTTGTGTTTCTGTTTTTTTCATCCATTGTTATTTCTACAAATGAGTAAATTTTGTCAGCTCATACTTCTCATCTTTAAATGTACATTAACTGTTTGAAAATGTGAGAAAGATTTTTAATTGCTATTCTTATTAAATTTATTACCTTATGTATTTTTTTTGACTACCCACACAAAACTTTCTAATCATCTCCAAAATGTGTTTCAACAAAAAGTAGATGGAAAAATATAATTTTTCTTTCAACACAATATTTTTCTATATCATTTATTATCAACTTCGCTTTGTTCAAATGTTCATTACTTTCTATAAATTTTTTAAGCATTGAAACATATATTGAAATTGATTGGTACGGATTAAGAAATATATACATTATTTGACAAAATCATATAGAATTTATAAAGTAATTGCAAGTTGACTATTTAATATAAATTTATATAAATTCAATTGAAAATATAAAAAAAAATTTATTATAATTATCCACATGCTATAATTTTTGAGATGATTTTTATAAAGTTACAAACTCATAGGAAAATCAACTCAAAAATTACAGTGTGGATAATTAAAATAAATTTAAACAATAAAAGAAACAATATTCTCAAGATAGCTAGCTTTGTATAGTTAGCTTTATTTATAAGTCGGATTCTATTGACAAAATAATAATAAATAAAATTTAGCTATGATTTGTTTGCACTTTTAATTTGTGTAATCAGTAGTTTATTTTTTTTTAAAGTTCCTTGAGACTTATTTCATATCATCAATATTATAAATTAATCTAGATGTTAAGTTAGTAACCACAATCAACATTTAACATTCTTTTAAAAACCACAGTACTTAGTATTTAATATAAAATTTATATATTTTTTTAAGATTTAATAATTGACAGTGCTTTTAAATGATTAAAAATTAGCTGCCGATTATATAACACACAATTAGCGATGGCTCCAATCATGGAGTATTTTCCGATTAATAGATTAAGTGCTGCTGTAATTTTCGAATTTAGCTTAACTAATATAATTGTTTTTTACAGAACAAATGTTACATTGTAATACTGTATATCAGTAAGATAGTAATCTTAATGTAAACATTAATTTTGTTTTCAGCTCCTTGGACTTTTTTTTTTGATCTTGTCGACACCGGCATAGAGATTAAACTAATCAAGAACAATCTTCAATCAATTAACATAAACATTTTACCTAAGCACATACAAATTAAGACATTTACATATAAATAAAAGATATCGTATATCAAATTGTTTTTATTGTTAAGTTCTGCTAATGATACAAGCTAGGATGGGCTGCTGAGGCATGCCATTAGCAATTCCATCTTGTTTAGGAAGTTTTTACCCTCCATTTTTTCTAATTTGATCTCTTTGAAAGCCCCGCCTAGGTTCTCCCATTTTTTACTTTGCACTAGTTCACTTGCGAAGAAGTCCTTTCTAGGCGATTGAGCTATGAACACTTGTATTCCGACTGAAGGTTCACACCTTATCGCTATCATCCTGTCACCTGAAAGAAAATTGTCAAGCTTAATATTTTGATAATTTATATCAATATATAATTTATATAATAGATTGAAAACCTCTATTGGATAAGGTTTCCCTCACAGACTTATCGATGGAGGGTTTCTGAGACTAACATCATGGCTTCTATACTGCCATTAAACAGTTACGAACATTGCTGAGAAACCATACAGTATAAATGATACCGAGAAACTGGATTTAAAATCTGTTTCATGAGATCTTAAGCCTTCTTATTCCAGTAATTTTACTAGCTACAATGCCATTCAAACCTGAGCTAATGTTTGCACACTGCTGTTTACCATAAGAAGTAAGGGCTGCGGTGACAGCTACTTAGATGGTTTTCTATAACGGAGACATCACCAGTTAACCTTGTTAAATGGTAAGTTAAGCTTGTGTCTTAAATAAGCTATACTGGGTATTAGAAGACTGCTTCCGAAAACGAAGAAAGACGATAGCACTAATGACACCTTTGATGATGGCATGGAAAGAAAACCGATCCTGATTAAAATTGGTTATACCGGCATTGTTGTGTCAATATATGTATTATGTTAATATGTGATTGTTACTAACACTACTTTTAAGTATAATTGTATCTAACCTAACATGGATCACAGTTATCTGAAATAAATGGGTTATAATTATTAAAAAAATAATCATATATTTAAAAAGTTTTATTAGCATTATTTACGCTAAGATAATTTGGTTTCAATTTGAACCTTATTCCATAGGGCCATGGAGCATTTAGATCGCTAAAATGTGTCATACCAATTTTTTAATAATAAAATTTTTAATAATGTATTTTTTATAAAACTATCATTTCAATTAGCTGTACTAACACGATGGAGCGTAAATAATGCTAATAAAATGTTTTAGAAATATGATTTTTTTTTAATCACTCGATTTTTTTCCGTCCCATCATCAAAGGTGTCATCATTAGTACTATCGTCCGTCTTCGTTTTCGGAAACGATCTCTTAACACCCAGTATGATACAGTTTACATCGTCGTAACCAGCGCCATCAAATATTCGTCTCATTTTGCCGTATAAAAATATTATACGGCAAAATGAGACGAGATGCCGTAGAAAAATATTATACGGCAAAATTTACCTATACCATTCTCAAATATATAAAAAAAAAACAGTTGAATTTGAAAACTTTTTTTTTTATTCAACGAAGCGAAGAGACGAGCCGGTCGTTCACCCGAAAGTACAGTTGCCCGTAACGATCTGGCGCTAGTTAAGAAGGGTTACTGGTGGTGAGTCTGTTGCCGGAGACCATCCACGTAAGTACTACCGCAGCGTCTATTTCTACCTCCAACCAGTAGTGTGCAAATGTTACTGCACCTGTTTGATGAGTGTACTGGGTAACGAGACTCGACTTCTTACGTCAAAGGTGTAGAGCGCAATATGGTGCAGTATATACTATCGGCAGACGCATCACTTACTACCAGGTGAACGTCCCGCTCGTCCTGCACCTTAAATATATATAAATAAAAAAAAACACCACATGGTGTTCGTCATCACGAGAAATATTGACCAACAGATATAGTAATGATTTCTACCGTTAGGTGAAGCTAGTAGACAGGAGGAAGCATTGCCTAGTGGTTCAACTGGTCCAGAGCCAAGGTGTGGACTGCTGGCTAATAGTTGCCACCCCAAGCAGCGTCCCACACCCTGTACCGCTGTCATCTGGTGCTGATAAATCTGTAATAGTTCTTATATTTAATATCGATTATCTGTATATATGTACATATAGGAGATATCCGGAGATTCATTGACTCATCACGAGATCGAAGCTCTTAGACGTAAACACTCAAAACTTGGTAGAGATATTGTTTCTGCCATTTAGAGGTCAGTTAAGAATGGATTTTACAAAATTCTTTCCCCAAAGGGTGTTGTGGAGTGTTACATCCAGCAAAGCAAGTGGGTTTCAAAGTATTATTTATACTTAAAAAAATTTAGACTACCGGCGTCTTAAGGCTATGTGAGCTTTTTTGTAGGCTTTGGGAAGTATGTGAACGGACCTGACAATATATGAGATCCCTTAATTCCTGCAGCTCATACGACAGGTGGCGGACCTTGCCGTCGCGGCAGATGCACTTCAGAGTTTTCTCGCCGACGTGCACAACCAGCGAGGTGCGGCACACGGCGTCGTACCTAAAATTGTATACAAACGTTACAAGGCAGTATGCAAATATTACATGACACGATGGTCTCGGGTTCCATTTCTATACATGTTGATTTTGATCAATGATACGGTTTTATCAAGTCCACCTGTAAAAGTATTTTTTTGTTTTGCTGTCAATATAAAGCTGTATGGATTCCCGCACAACAACTCGCATGATCTAAGCCAACCTCAAATCATGGTGCACCCTGCTAATCAACAAACAAGGCTTTGGGTCCTACCAACCCTCTTTGGGTCAGCGTGGTGAGAAATAGCCCAAACCCCCCATATGAATCCCTACCCAATCAATGGAGGAATCACTGAAAGATGTCCTATATCCAGCAGTGGATATCTATCGGCTAATGATGATGATGTTAACATAGACACTTTATCTCCGATAAGCCCGTGTATAAAAAATCTATTATTACAGTCATAGAATCAATTACCTATAGTAATTAATCGTCAGAATATTAGTTAAAAACTATGTAAAAAGTTTAATGTTACCCGTAAGCCACAATATTGATTTTGACACAAGACTGTGTGGGGCTGTTCAATGCATTCCAATGTGACACTATGAGGGGATCCTTCACCTGGTGGATAAACAATATAACGTTTTCATTATCATTATCTCATGACAGATAAATTAAAAAACACAAAGTACACGTGACTACTCCTGCACTGCCTGTATCCAAGTTTCTCTTAGCCTTCAGCTGAATATTTTTTTTTTTTTAGAGAGAATTCGAAGGCAGCATTTATTATCTCTATAAATATTAACAGATTAAATCATATTCTGTTCATTACATAAGAAGAAAAAGTTAAGAGTTCAGCCCCGTTACTACAGTAATCTCACTAGTTACTTCACCTATTATGTGTTAAAGAGACTAACGCATTATGGTGAATTGTATATCATTCTTACATTGTTATGCGCAGGCGTGTCTCTTACAAGGTGGAGTATATGGTTTGTTTAGTCGCATCCTCGAATAAAGAAAGTTACAACACTCTTCAAACAATAAAACTGTAATGTTTCTGCAGTACTGCTTAGAGGCAGCAACAGTACAGCGATGATTGCTACTTACATAGTCTCCAGTAATAGAGACCTAGATTAAGTATAGCAAAAAATCATACCTCTTTAGCAATGGTGTCCAGAACATATTCGCTGCGGCGGCGCATGAAAAAATGTTGAGCTTGTTGGATTATCTGCTCTAGTAATGACTGCTCCTTGCTCATCTCTAGTAGCTCGTACCGATCTGCCGCCATTGGTCCTGAAACAGGAAAAACAAAAATTATTAACATAATAGATTCTTTAAGATTTTCATATAAGTGTAGTTATATTTTATGGATTATTCCATGCCTGCAAGAGATCGACGTTTAGATGGTCCGAGTGGTCCCGTAGCCGGATGAGGGAACGGATGATGCGTGTTGTTGTGGTGCACAGCACGCAAAAGCTGGTGGAGCGAATGCTCCAGCACATGATCATGCTCCGACTTGCCGCTGGAGCCTTCAGTCTAGTAACAAGTTATTATATCTATGTAAGAAATGTTAAATAATTTAATGAATCATATGGTAGGTATCACTGGAGAATATATTTTTATCACCAGGTAGCCTCAAGTAAATCATTAATTTCAAGAACCAGTGATATTGTGTTAATATCCTAACACTTCTACGATCAGGCTTTTTTGTTTTATGGTTTTAGAATCCAAATCAAAGTATAAAGCTGGTAATTTAAAGGAGAACAATGTGTGAAAACTTGCATGTTCCTATAACAATTTTCGTGGACATCCACCAATTCGCACTAGACTCGTTCCTGAATAGAGAAGACCAGTACATTCAATCAATAGGAACATTAAAAGTTTCTTTTTAACATCCATGTTAATGATCACAGTTTTCATATATACATATATAAATTTTTCGGTACCTTTATTCCATCTGGAATGTTGTTGTTACTGTTTTGGCCGTTGTTGTGACACAGGCCTATCAACAACTGAATGCCAGGTAATACCTAAAAAAGGAAAAGTATTAACAACAAAATGTATATAAACAATAAAAATTTTATTCATTGAAATGGCAAGGTGGGCGTGACTTTCAGTTGATAGTAAGAGATATGACTGTCCATAATAAAGTGGCGTTAGTTAGGATGATATACATTGCACCACCTTGTGCTTGTCACATTGAGCCATATATAAATTTTCAGAATCAGCACTAGTAAGTTATACACTAATGTTATCTTTGTTATTTTCCTGTTTAATACAGAAACCATGACATGGTTTGTTATAGAACATTGAGTAAATGTTCCCGTTTCTAAATAAAAAAAAAGTTCCACTTACTGTAGCCATTATCTGATTGCCTACAACCATGTGGGGTATGGAAGCGTCTAACTGAACAGCCTCGGCTGCTAGACGAGCAAACAGCTCCTTACAAAATAATACATTCTGTGCCGCTTCTAGTTTTTGCTGCCAATGAAGTTCCGCTCCATCACCAAGTAAAGTTCCCGGGCAATTTAGGGCTGATGAACTTAATGTGGCTGTTACTACATCCTCCTGTTCTGTATTTTTAATATATGTTACATTAAAAAACACTTTTAATAAAGACTACTAGTTACATGTCAATAAAAAAATTTAAGTAAATAAGAAATAAATAAAACCTTTCTGACAGAGTACAGAAATAAACGCGACTCCTTGAAGCTCTGGTGGTACAGTGACTCTCAATGCTGAAGGAGCGGGTCCTGATGCATTCATGCTCATTGCTTGTGCTATCTGTTCCTCAGGAGCCTTGGTAACCTGGGGCAATCATAAGTTGCCTATTAATACTAAGTAAACTTTTATTAACTTTAAGTATAGTAGACAACTAGACAATAATTCCCGAATTAATTGGATTAAAAAATGAGAATTTATTATCATTTGTGTACCACCTACTTTAAACTAGATGTTTTCAAAATGTGAAAGCCTGATTAGTTAAAATTAGTGAACAAGTAGTGCCTTAGTAATTGTAGGGTAAATCCATATTTTTCTTCTGCTAAGAAATTTATCTAGATGTTTAGGAAAACATGATAATTAGTACCAGGAAAAACAATATAAGAAACTTACACTTGATTTTGAACAAATATATTGTCAATAATCAAATAGTTAAAATGTGTTAAATACTACCTCAAAAACTCCAGTCTGACTGAATTTGGAACCAGCAGTCCTATAGCTCAAGTCTCCAACAATAGTGTTAGAAACTTTTTTGAGTCTCCAATTCTGTCTGAGCCTCAACAAGTCAATGTGGAAGTCTGGCATATTTCGGGTCATCCTCATCGTCTCACTGGCTCGCAATCTTTCAACCCCAGCAAGTAGAACAGCCCCTGCTGCACCTAAAGCTTTCTTGCGCCCATACACTTGCACCATGGGTCGGTTATCAACTTGTTCTGCTTGGATGGGATCCAGCACCTTAAACCATACAGTATTTTAATATTATCTGAAGCTTAATAGCACAATAAACTTGCGTTATATATTGGTGATATACTTAAATAGTATATTAATGATTTAAAATGAACATGCAAACATTAAATGTATTGTGATGATTAAATTTAAAAATAAATCAAAGTTAGCTTAAGCTATTAGAAATTGCAGTAATTTTGTCTTAGGTCATAGGTTAATTCGACAGGAGGGATGATATTCTTTAACTAATAATTAATTTGTGCTAGCATTATTTTATGTTTTGAAATGGGTCTTTTAATAATAATAATGGTTAGAAATCATAAAGTGTTAACATATAAATATAAAAAACAAAAGAGGTGCTCTATAAGATATATTAAATGGAACTAAAACATTGGAAATCATTTGGCTGGAAATAAAACAAAGTTACATAATCTAAAACTAGTAAAACAATTTAATTAATCATTTTAACCTTCATATTTAAAAAAGATTTACATATTAAATTAGATTTAATAGTAGTGTTGTACTGAAACAAATCATGTTAGATTCTTTCTTCAGATGAGTATATCAAAACTGCATCAATCAAGTAAATGTTAATAATATACCATAACACTACAGAATATTTCTTATTTAGTTTTACATACCATGTATCTCTTCTCTTTAGCAATGCTCAGGACATCTGAGAGTACAGAAATTTCTGTAAGAGTATTTCTTAACTTATTCCTCACAGAATCCCATGGCCATAAACTGGATTGATACCCAGGCTCTTTCTCATCCTCTGATTTCACCTCTATATTACTCTCACCTTCCTTTTTAATATTACAAAACTCATCCTCTGTTTTAGAAAAATCAATCTTTTGTGCTAACCTGGCCAGGTTTTCTGACATTGAAAGTGGTCTGAAATCATTTTTATTTTAAAAGTTTATACTTTACCAAGCAAGTGTTTTAAATGTTCTGTAGAACTTCACTTACGCTTGATATATTTCTTGTCCATCGTAGGTTATTTCTTGTATTTGGTTTTCAATAGGTGCCTCAATAGATATATTAACTGAATTTGCCATTTTTTTACCTTAAATCAATTCAGACCCAACTGTTCATAGTCGTTATAAATTTATATTTCAACGGTTCAAAATGCCTTATAAAAGGTAATGTCTGATTACAATCTTAACTACAAAATATAAACATGTTGCTTATATAAATAGTTTAATAAAGCTTTGGTAAATATTACGAAATACGAAATACAAAACCCCTAACTTCAATTTTATTTATTTGACAATTGAAATTGTTTGTTTTTATATAAATATCACTTGTGTACTGTGTTTGATCATTCAACCAATAATAAATTCATGTACCTACATTTGTTGTTGATTGCAATGTAAAAAATATTAAATGTTTTTAAATTTATAAAGTTCAAATCGATTAATTTATTACATTTTGTACAACCTACAACCTACTAAATGTAGATTTAATAAAAAATAGAATAGTTCATGCTTATTAACTTATAGTAGTATATACCTAACAATCACAATTTTTTTTATTGAAAGCAATTTTATTTTAAATATTTTAATATAATAATCATTGTTACATAAAACTATTTTTATTTATCTATTTTTGCTTAAATGCTCAATCTTTTTAGCTTATCTGTGTCTGGCTATGGCCCCAACCAATGGTTATCATAAACTACATTCATCGAGCGGTGTTTTCTCGTAAAAATAGGAACAAAGTACGTGAATTCGATTCGAAATGACATGAAATAATAACTTTATATCAATAAGTCATTTCATGAAATAGTAAACTACTTAATAATAAATATACTGCCAATTTACACAAAAACAAAATGACGGACCGTTCTATAGCGGTAAGTGACGCTTTAAAAAGTAAAACAATAAAATATGAAATATTTATTCGAGTGAAATAACCTCAAGTTCTCATCTCGAAGGACAGAATTTAACAATTAACTAACGACTAAAAGCTACCAATGTAGTATCAATTAAAAAACTAAAAACCGAAAGATAACATTGCTATATTATGATAATACTGAAGCATTTAAAATTCTTCAGTATATATCATAACATCTAATAGTAATAATAATTTTTTTAAGAAATATCCTCTTTGCCTCAGCCAATGGACGTTCATTGCCGGACATAGTATCTTGACTTGTAATGTATTGCACAAAACATGGTTTTGTAATATATTAATTTTTAATGTATTGGTATTAGTAACATCCCTTATTATATTACTGTAATTGCTTACAACATTCATTTTTGTCTTTTGTACGTTATAAAGTGCGCTTAATTTCCTAATTGATAATAATATCTTAAGCATAATTTTCGAAATGGGGTCCAGGTTTGAAAACATCTGGCCGTTAAACAAATAATCGTTTATTTATTTATTAAATATTATTCTTTTCATCAAATGATGAATGATAAATACGAAATTGATATACTAATTTTTTTTTTCTATATTTCCAGTCGAGGCCCAGTCTTGAGCAAGTTATGGCCATTGTTGATTTTATGGAGAAACATCCCGCGCTCGCATTAGGCCAGATGAGGGGGCTCGAGAAACGTGACGAGTGCAAAAAGCTCTGGTTAAGACTTACGAGAATTGTCAACAACCTTGAGGGGCCTGATCGACCATTGAAATCTTGGGTTAAAGTAGGTGTAATTATTAATTGCTGTGGCACTTCCGAAAATATGATACGTTAGATAAACCATAGAATTACAAATGATTCACATTTCTCTTTATTATCTTAACATATTGACTCAATCTCTAGAAATGAAATGTCACTACCTTACGTAAAAAAAGGCCGCTAGCCATAGAACCAATAAAATTAAACTTGATAATTATTTTTTTGTTCTTACTGGCTAAGAAATTAAGGAGAGAGTTGATTTAATTTTTTTATCTTTATTGTGCTAACACTTGTTCACAATCGCGCATGGTGTTAAATAATGACGAGGCCGTGGACGGTGAAAAGCATTCGAATAAAATGCTTGGATTTTATATGCTCAATATTATTTAATTGTGTCTCTGTATTACTATGCAGGCTGCGAGATACAGCGCGACAGAGGCAGTTACGGTAGGACCGTCTTATCCAGTGCTGCTCAACTTTTTTTTCATGTGGGCCGTACACAAATACAGTTACAAAAATTAAAAAAAAAAATACGTAATAATTTCATAGGTTTTAGCGATTTCAAAATGGTTTATTAAAAATTAACAATAGATGGAGCAACAAAAAATGCCGTCGTGCCGCAGATTGAATATGGGTGGTCTAAGTCAATACGTAACCTGTATTAGCTTAAACTATCTTTAGCAAAAGGCTTGTTCCCATTAAACAAATGTGTACATTGAAAACAATTGTAATTGTGGTTTATTTAACATCCAATAAAACATTTAAAGTTTCTTTTTTCTTCAAGTCTCTTTTTAAATTTATCATTATGTATAATTGAAATTTCAATAAGTAATAATTATTTTTCAGTATTGGGCGGATAAAAAGTCAACTATACGGTCGAAGGTACAATCGAGCGGAGGCGACCCTAACACTCTAAGTTCCAATATAGAAAAAAAAATATGGGACCTGTTCCTAGCAAATGATACATCTAGTAAGTTTTTTAATTTGCTTTTTTTTATGAATACTTTAGTGTATGTGGGTACACTGTCCCGAGTGCAGACAAACAATGTTAGAACGTCAGTAGCGCGAGAGCCGCCGGCGAGAGCGGGCGTACGACAGTTGTACTGTGTGCATCATCTAGCCAGTGTCAGGAGCGCAAACAGCAGATCTTACACTAATAAAAAGTTGAAAGGACGATTAATAAGTTTAAAGAAACGAGCAAAGCAGTCACTTGGTGGTAAGGGAACTGCTCAGAGTTATTAGGATGTTTACTCATATCGATGGAATGCTCATCGCTATGAGATAAGATGTTAAGCATCAATGCGCCAAGTAATTTTTTTTTTACTACTGTCAGCACTACTGCCACTCCTTATTCTTTACTTACCAACATGTATACTGCTTGTTGGTTTAACCTAATGCCGCCACTTGCCACTAAAAATAACTAATAACTTTTAGAAGATAGAAGTTCAGTGAAGCAGGAGTCACATTACGCGGACGAGTCTTTTTATAACGAGGACAGTATTGATCAGAATCACGTGGACAGCGAACCGTTACTTGCATTTGAAGAGCCCATAGCGGACTTGGAGGAACGACAGATGCTCGTGCTGGAGAAATTGGTACTTTTTTAAAATATGTACAAGTAATGTTTTTTATATTTAAAAAAAATATAAGATATTTCAACCATTTAGTAGTTTAGTAACTTAGTAAGATAACACTACTTTCCAGTTTGTCACTTTAGTTACGTAAAATTTTTGACTGAATGTATTTTTCTCTACCAAAAGAAAACTTAAAAACTTTGTTATAATTTTACATGATGTTAAGTGATGCTGTGAATTATGATGCGTGTTCGCTCAGAGATATTTTGGCTCTAATATGTTTACTACCATTACACAGTGCTGCTGTTATGGAAGCAGAAACAAATTTAATGAATGTGGAAGGTAACCCGCGGGTTCGATAAAACCTTATCGCCAATCAAACTCCTCAACACGCGGTCTCGGTACTAACTAGAGACCTCCGTGGTGAAAAGCATATGGTTAGCAACTTTAAATAATACGGCGGTTGATGTAAACGGCGCATAAAACTTAAGTGCGTCTGAGAGGTGGACAGTTATCAATAACAATGCAATTTTAATTTCACAGGTGAAGGTAATGGCTGACCAGGCGAACGCCATGGGTCAGATGGCCCGCGCTTCCCATGTCAACGCACAAGCTATGGAGCGACTGGCTGAGGCGTCACAGATACAGGTATATATATAATGTGGCGACATAAAACATTTAAGTTACGAATTGGGCTAGGTTTTTAAATGGTAGTTATCACAAGCCTAGCTATAACTAGTTTTTACCATGTTGAGAAGGAAAAGCTCAGTAATCATAGCTTTGTTACCCACAGTTTAAAACTTAATATTAGCTCTTTGGTCCAAAAAATGTGCTTCCGCGGTTCTGTTCGAGGCGAAGAAGATGGAAACTGGTGAACTGACCGCCAATATTCGCTAGTCATAGAGGCACCTTAAAAATAAGATAAATAATCCTTCACCAGTTATTCGACCAATATATTTAACAATGAATCTAGTTGAATATTTTAATGTTGCTAATATATTAAATGAATAAAATGGTTTCATTACCAGGCACGAGCGATAGAAAGGTTAGCGACTTCCTTCGAAGCAATAGGCGCTTCCGCGCACGATGTTCGAAACGCCATCGTAGACATCGATTCAACTATGAAAAGGCTCTACAGTACCTCACCGACGTAGTACAGGTATTTGTAGGCTGTGACGTCACGGCCAGCAACATTGAGTTGCCATGAAAAATCTACCATTTGGTAGAAATGTATTATTACTGTTAAATTAAGTTATTACGGCAATGATTGCGGTAATGCCTTTGGGACATTACTAAGTTATCAGTAATAAACTAAATCATATATTAAGTAATAAGCACTTAATGTGATAGATAAAGCTTTGGTGTTATAAATTTAATTAAAAAGGAGTTGCCCGTTTTCTGAGAGTAAGAAAAAATTATTTTCTTTCGGGCAATATATAAAATTGAATTTTCCATGTATTAGGGTTAAAAATAAAAGATGAGTTATGAATTGTGATCGTATTATTATTAAGCAAATCTGTGAATATGTACAAAATGTTTTAAATATAATAAAAATCATTTTATACTCACCATTTTATTATTATGCATTTTAATCTAGAGAGTTTTTTTATTGAGTTTTGGCATTATTTATATTTACGATATAGAATACTCTGTTTTTTTTTTTATGTTAACAACGGAACACTGATGCTGTTATGGCGGCAATTACAATATTCATAAAGATGTCGAAGAAAGTTATTATACTATGTTATCAAATTCCTGGCTCTGTGCGCCATATTCCTCTGCCTTTGTCGATATGAATAGAAAAAAAAAAATACAAAGTCGTGACATTTATTTATTTCATTATCGAAATACCAGTAGTATTCCTCACAGATCTAAATAGAAATAGTGTAACATCACAATTATTTTATTATAATCACTTAGTTATAATTAACTAAAACTTATAAGAAAATCTTTGATAATAAATTTGTACAACTAACAAACTATGATTATTCACTGTGTTGTATAAATGCCGACAAGTTAATAGTTTATTTAAAGCTGTATGGTATGCGTCTAGATCTTTCTAGTATTTTTCTACACATCCTGGATCACCAAGGATATAGTAATTTTTAGATTACTCTAAGTGTACTTTGTTCTATAATGCTTACAAATTAAAAACACCTCTTTAAACCCACTCCTCCCCATCAACCCGTATTGGGTCAACGTGGTGGGAAATGGCCCAAATCCCCCTATATGAATTTCTACTACTACCTACCCTACCCAATCGTGTGGGAATCTTTGGACGAAGCCTATGTCCAGCAGTGATCGTCTAACGGCTGATGATAATAAACCCACTCCTTATAAACAACTCTTTAAAACTTTAATCTATATAAAATGTTCTAGGCATAGATAAGTTTTATTTTTTTATTATATCAGAGATAATTATCAGACATCGAAAAAAAAAAGTTTTAACAACTAGACATTCAGATCTATTATTTATTATTTATTATGGTAATGTGTATGTCTTAATTTATTTCATAATTGTCTATTTTCTATTGGGTCACTCATTATATTTCACCTTATCAAAGGGTAGTTGGTACAGAACAATTATATCTTTGTCATAAAGGAAACAAAAAAAAAAAAATTTAAATAGAAAAAAAAAATTCTATATACTCATGACATCCTTTTTTATAAGATTGTTTATAAAAATGACTACAGTTTTCTTCAGACTGGAACGTAGTAAACTGCTAATTAACTACATAGGCGGCACATACAGATTTAAGTTCAGCGTCATGGTCTTTGGTAATCTGGTTTGAGACCTTCAGTTCCTTTACCGAACGGAGATTCGGCGTTGGTTGAACAGAAGAAGTTACCTCTCGCTCTGAAATATATATTAATATATGAAATAAGAGTAGTAATCCATGTGAAAATCTTAAGTGGAGATTAACACCCAGCGAAGGGTTGATGGTGATGACATAGACATGAATTCCCGGATACATTGAGCATATTGCTTGTACACAACCCGACAATAATCTGACCTGAACAAGTTGGTATTCGGCTTGTCTCAGGGTAGCAGGGAAGTTGGACTGACTTGGGCGAGCCGACAGCGATGTGAAGGCAGCTGGTTGATACATGAGTAAAGGCATTTTAAAGCAAGCGGCACCAGAATCATGAAGCATACGAAAGAGAAGATATAGGTTATCACTATACGCAGGTCATTCTTGTCGGAGACTCTTATCCCTGGTGGTTGGGAGCTGCTTATGTTGCTGATATTCACTGTGAAATCAGTTTCAGTCAGTTTCCGGTATGATAAGGCGTTAGTTACTGTATGAGATAAGTCAGTAGTGTACCTTGTGTTGATTAGGTCACCGAGGTATATGGTGAAGTTGCTGCGGGTGTAGTCGGCCAGCCAATCCTGGTAGCCATTTGCGTGCACGGCCAGGATGTTCGTACCGGAGAGTATAGCTTCCACTACGTACTGCCACGAGCGATCGTGAGAGCAAAGATCTGAAGTAACAACTGTTAGTTATTCATCATCATCATCAGCCTCCACCAAATTAATTAGTTATTAAGTCATTGCTATGTTGGTTTATACTTTCTTAAAAAAAAAAACACCATATATGTAAATAAATACTGTAATGTTAACTCAAATGTAACTAAATATCCTGAGGAGGACAATTGCTGGACGTGGTCTCTTGCTCTTGAGGTAGTACTCGCTAGGGTCCCCTCCAACGGGTTCTCTTCTTGTCGTGGCGGAGGGGCTTAGTAACCGTGGTCCGGTACACGGTGAAGCCAAGTGGAACCCACCCGGCCGGCTCGCGGCAAAGGGCTGGCCGAAGCGGCCGCTCCAGGTTCGAGCACCGGTTGGGGTAACTGGAGCTCACCGGAGCGGCCGGGGGCCGCAGGGGCGGCTGTGTGCTGCCCTAGCGGCCGGCTGCAGGGGCGGTTTCATACCGCCCCTCGCAGCCGAGGTGGGGTCGCGGAGGGAGTACCCTCTGCGGCCAACCGGTGTCGCACTGGCGATGCGGCGGCGGTGGGGCCGCGGGGGAAGAGGAGTGCCGGTATTGAGATGCGCCGCTCTCCCTATCCTCCGCGGCCGTTGACAGGTAGCGGCGGGCCTAACATCTCTCCGCCGCGGGGAGCCGGGAGAGGTTTTCTCCAGTGGCTCCCATGGCCTCTGGGCGACAGGTTCGGGGGAACCGGTCGCCCGCACACGCATGAGGTCGAGGAGGGGGCGCGCTGCATGTTCCGGCGCGCCCTGGAAAGGGAGGATTCATCCCACCCTCCCGAGGTGGGGCTGCGCAAGCGGCCAGCGCTGGCAGGGTCGCGGTTGAGTGCATGCGTTCCCGTGACCCTGCCATCATGGCGATGAGGCGGAACATCGTGGGGGTTTTAGTCGGTGCAAGTCCGACATAACTCGTCCTTGCCCCCGCGAGGACGAGTGTGCGTAGGCATTTCCCCCACATAAAACAAAAAAAAAAAAAAAAGTACTCGCTAGGGTCCCCTCCAACGGGTTCTCGCCTTGTCGTGGCGGAGGGGCTTAGTAACCGTGGTCCGGTACACGGTGAAGCCAAGTGGAACCCACCCGGCCGGCCCGCGGCGAAGGGCTGGCCGAAGCGGCCGCTCCAGGTTCGAACACCGGTTGGGGTAACTGGAGCTCACCGGAGCGGCCGGGGATCGCAGGGGCGGCTGTGTGCTGTCCTAGCGGCCGGCTGCAAGGGCGGTTTCATACCGCCTCTCGCAGCCGAGGTGGGGTCGCGGAGGGAGTACCCTCTGCGGCCAACCAGTGTCGCACCGGCGATGCGGCGGCGGCGGGGCCGCGGGGGAAGAGGAGTGCCGGTATTGAGATGCGCCGTTCTCCCTATCCTCCGCGGCCGTTGACAGGTAGCGGCGGGCCTAACATCTCTCCGTCGCCGGGAGCCGGGAGAGGTTTTCTCCAGTGGCTCCCATGGCCTCTGGGCGACAGGTTCGGGGGAACCGGTCGTCCGCACACGCATGAGGTCGAGGAGGGGGCGCGCTGCATGTTCCGCCCTGGAAAGGGAGGGTTCATCCCTCCCTCCCGAGGTGGGGCTGCGCAAGCGGCCAGCGCTGGCAGGGTCGCGGTTGAGTGCATGCGTTCCCGTGACCCTGCCATCATGGCGATGAGGCGGAACATCGTGGGGGTTTTAGTCGGTGCAAGTCCGACATAACTCGTCCTTGCCCCCGCGAGGACGAGTGTGCGTAGGCATTTCCCCCACATAAAACAAAAAAAAAAAAAAAAGTACTCGCTAGGGTCCCCTCCAACGGGTTCTCGCCTTGTCGTGGCGGAGGGGCTTAGTAACCGTGGTCCGGTACACGGTGAAGCCAAGTGGAACCCACCCGGCCGGCCCGCGGCGAAGGGCTGGCCGAAGCGGCCGCTCCAGGTTCGAACACCGGTTGGGGTAACTGGAGCTCACCGGAGCGGCCGGGGATCGCAGGGGCGGCTGTGTGCTGTCCTAGCGGCCGGCTGCAAGGGCGGTTTCATACCGCCTCTCGCAGCCGAGGTGGGGTCGCGGAGGGAGTACCCTCTGCGGCCAACCAGTGTCGCACCGGCGATGCGGCGGCGGCGGGGCCGCGGGGGAAGAGGAGTGCCGGTATTGAGATGCGCCGTTTTCCCTATCCTCCGCGGCCGTTGACAGGTAGCGGCGGGCCTAACATCTCTCCGTCGCCGGGAGCCGGGAGAGGTTTTCTCCAGTGGCTCCCATGGCCTCTGGGCGACAGGTTCGGGGGAACCGGTCGCCCGCACACGCATGAGGTCGAGGAGGGGGCGCGCTGCATGTTCCGCCCTGGAAAGGGAGGGTTCATCCCTCCCTCCCGAGGTGGGGCTGCGCAAGCAGCCAGCGCCGGCAGGGTCACGGTTGAGTGCATGCGTTCCCGTGACCCAGCCCTCATGGCGATGAGGCGGAACATCGTGGGGGTTCTAGTCGGTGCAAGTCCGACATAACTCGTCCTCGCCCTCGCGAGCACGAGTATGCGTAGGCATTTCCCCCACGTAAAAAAAAAAATACTCGGCAGGGTGATGGGGATTTCATACAACGGACCTCGGCATGGGCTACCTCACTATAGCGTTAGTAAGATCGTGGTTAAGATCCGAACGGAGATCTCGTGACCTCTCCAAACGCCGGAGATGAACACCGGGGGTTTATAGTGGGTAAAAATCTCTACATAACTCTAACTTTCCCTTGAAGACAAAGTATCTTTTCGAAGATCTCATCCCCGTAAACCAAAAAAATAAGAAGTAACAATATTTAATTAAACTACTAAATAATCACTAAAAGATTTTGTGATTTAGTTGAACTCTTATCTATCAAAAAAAAAGAAAAAATATTCTTGTGCTCTTTCGAGGTTATGTATTATATACTATATATTATATACTAGGGCGTTAAACTAATGAACCTTTTTTTTTATTTGAGGTTCAAAGGAAACAAATTGTAGCATCCAGCTTGCTAGCTCATTATAAACCTTGTTATATAAAAAAACAACCAAAAAAACATCAGGTAGTCTCTGTATCTAATCTAATTATTTATGTTTTGTTTAATTATATTCTTTACATGTACAAATTAATTATAATTAATTTAAAATTGGAATTATGCTTTGTTACTTGATTTTTTTTATTTTAATTATAATATTATACATAAGAATAACTTTCTTAGTCATCCTTGGGAATATAATGAGATAATTATTTCAAAGTAGAGGAGGTGTAAGGGGACCCGCGCAACAACTCACGAGACCCAAGCCAACGTGACCTGCTCGTGGTGCACTTGCTAAGTAACATGAGGCGCTGGCTCCCATCTACCCGCATTGGGCCAGCGTGGTGGGAAATAGCCCAAATCACCCCATATCAACCCATACAAACGTGATCTTTGCGGGAGGTCTATGGCGGTCGCTTATTGGCTGATGATGTATCAACATTTAATAAAACTTACAATGTACTTCTGTTCACTCCTGGACTAAGGTCTCTTCAAAGATCTCCACACCGATCGGCCATGCGTTTCAGCATTCAGCGGTTTCCGGCGATCTTGAAGGGTACCTTCCAACACGGTGTTCTATTGCGCATTGCCTCTCAATTGAATTGTAATTAAGGACAATTTTCATGGAGGCTTATATCCAGGACGTGATCACTTCTGGTTAATTAGAATGGTTAACGGAATTCGAAAAAAAAAATCTCTTACCAGCGCGACTGAAGGTCTCCTGTGGTGTCTTAGGGCAGCCGGGCTGTATGGACTTCTTTCCATAGTAATTAGGCCAGATGTCCACTGTTCCCGTTGATTTACTGGTTCCGTAATTTCCGGAGTCTGTGTGGATGATGTCGACAAACCTGGCGCACGCCCGGTCCAGTTGTGTGAAGAAAGCAAATGTGCCCTCGAACAATGCGCGCGCCGGGTCTAAACCGGTTATCCTGAAAGTTTCCAAGGAATTTGAGTTTTTTGTACTACATAGCAATTGGTGGTCAAATTGAGGGTTAGGATGTAATTTTTTTTTTAATATTAATTGTTTAAAAGAAAAAGGAAAACTATTCAATATTCTCACACATAATTGCTAAAGGTGAATTATTTAAACAATTAAAGGGTATTGCGATATGATGTAGACAAGTTCTCCACTCTGCATCAGCTGCATGTTTAATGCCGCATTGCTGATATTATTTGGAGCCTTTGCAAAAATCCATGGTAAAAAAAAAAAAAAATTGCATCTATTTATTTCCTTAAAAAACAAAGCTTATTGTAGATTTTTTATGCAGTTAAACTATGAGACTAGCAGGACGTTCATCTGATGGTAAGTGATACACCTGCTCCTAATAACGTGGCGCTAGTTAGAATGGTTTGCACAGTGCCACATTGCGCTCGTCGCCTGAAACATCTTGAGTCTCGTTACACTAGCTACAGCGCCCTTAATACCGGAACACAGTAATATTTACACAGTACTGTTTAACGGCAGAAATAGGCGCTGCGATGATACCTACCCATACGGTCTCCGGCAACAGAGACCTACTACCAGTAAATCCAATGTAAATGTGTAAACCCACACACAAACCATAGGCCGCGATCTTATATATCATGATAAGTCAGAAGACGCTCACTGCTGATCAAAGGATCTTTACACCAATTGGTCTTGTTCCCATTGCCACTGGCATCAACACGGTATAGCTACGTTTTTACGACCTCATATTGTTTTTATATTTTTTTTTTTGCAAAAATCTTCGAGGTAGATATGTAGTTGAAGATATGCCCTGTAATCTCGGGCTAGTAAGAATAGGACTAAGGTAAAACCCGCCTGTCGTAGAAGGCGACTAAAAGGGTGTAGGAGTTTCGCGGGCCTTGAGAGTGGGGGCCTTTACCGCTCAACTAGCAAACCTGCATGGGACAGCGTATGCCTCAGCGATGGTGCCTAGGAGGGTTAGGCCCCTCCTCAGAGACGTGTTAATACAGCGTAGAGTGTCACCAGTGCGTTATATAAGAGATGCCGGGGCCTCTCCGAATGCACTGATGCAGACCACCGAGAGAGTTTTAGTGAGTAAGAATTTTACATAACCCTGAATTCCATCTAGAAGCAGGGTATCTTTTGATGATTACCCCCCAAAAAAAATTATGAAAGTTACCTGCTAACAACTTTTCCCCTCTCTCTAATCCACCGTCCTGCGTATCCCATGAGGTGAGCACCCAGTGAATGTCCCATCAAATGTATGTCGTTCAAATCGATTCCAGCATCGGATAGTTTTAGCAGTGCTCTGCCAAGCAGTGCCCCTATCTGGAACAAAATTAAATATCTTTATGACAGTAAGTTTTGCTACAGTTAAATTACTGGGGTAACGAGCTAAAACATCATGTTATCCTAACTAGTAACAAAATTGTTATAGACTTTATTGTATCCAGGGTTATATTGCCTGAAAAAAATCACATGAAGGTCTTAATCTAACATCTCTGCGTATATTTAATGCTGGAATTTTGTAATATTTGTGGACATCCTCGTGGAGACGGATATGGGAGGCAATTTCACCAGATATCGCTGATTAAAAGTAGCAGTTACAGAATAATGTAGAAGGTTATAGATTTATATATAATGTTAGTTATTGTAAAGAAGAAGAGGGAGAGAAGAGAAGAGAGCACATTTCCGTATATCGAATAACCTGTCTCTTGGATAAACGGATTTTGGTTTTAAAAAAAAGAATTAATATGAATTTTCTGATTAACTTCCTTTACAAACCGTTTTAGCGTATGGTGCAGCCGATGTGGCGTAACTGAGTTGAAATCCCAGTATCCCACTCTTGGCTTCCTCCTGCCAGTCTAAAAGAATAAAATTCCTCTTATTCTTCGCTAAATAAGCCGTCTTAACGGCCGTTGTTGCGGGGCCATCGACTCGACCTTGGTAACCAAACGTGTAGATGACCGTGGGTCGAGAGCGATCCAAACACGGGGACTGAGCGATCGGTAGAGGATATTCCAATGGTGTAATCAAACACTCCGACGGAGACCTGGAATTGACAAAGGTCACACGGTTGTTACAAAAATTGTTGAAATTTTATTTTAGAGACATTAGTTGGTATTATTAGATGAAGCAACAACAGCAGCGGGTCTGTCTGATGATACAAGATGATCGTACACACACTGTACTTTTTATACGATTTCTCTTTTACATGGTTTTTTAATTTTTTTTTAAAAAAAATCTGGTTTTATTTAAATAGCTTTGCAAAATCAAACAGGCGGGAGAAAATATTTTTTTTCTCCCGACCGTTCCTTTGAAAAAGAAATTTGAGAGTAGGGGTTGTAAGGGGTTCCACACAACTCACGGGACCCAAACCGACCTCACCAGCTCGAAGTGCACAATGCTAATCAACAAACAAGGTTTTGCCTCTCACCAACCCACATTGGCCATGGCTTGAATCTTCCTATATGAACCCCTGCAATCAGGTCAATGAAGCCGCTGGACAGGGGCAGCGCAAGACCGATCGATGTGGAGATCTTTGGGGTAGGCCTCTGTCCAGCAGCGGGCATCAATCAGCCAATGATAATGATGACTTGTAAAATTGAAGTATATTCCATCCAACTGAAATAATCTGTGGTTTGTGCTGCTTAGAGACAAACTTCTATAGTCTGTAACGAAATAATACTCTCTGATAGAAAAGTCTCGCCACGAGTAAAAATGTATGAATGTAAAGTTCACCTAGGGAATGATTAATAGATATCATCATCAGCCTATAGACGTCCACTGCTGGACATAGGCCTCCCTCAAAAATCTTCACATCGATCGGTCCATGATTAATGGTAAAACTGACTAATACAACTAATTCTATATAGCAAGTAAAACTTATATACATATATATATATATATATGTATAATGTACACAAGTACATATGTTACGCCAAGAGTTACACGTCAGTTCAACGCGTGAGTATTTTTTTAAACCAATCTTTAAAAGTAGTTTCTACTGGCGTTTGTTCCATCGTGCTTTGCACAACACACGTTATAATCTTATTATGCAATTTTATTATACAACCGTATTAAATCTATTTAATTCGCTTTTACATGAATATTGAAAAAAACTCGTTAGTAAAGTCAATGTTTACTAGTATATTTAATTTTTTTTTTAAATGAATTCGTCGTGGAATAGTGGAACGCGCGAAACCCAACCTTCGACCAAACTTCAGAACATGTGTATGGAATCGAACTAGTGACCTTGTTACGGAGCAAGCTGATGGAAACTAAAATTATATCTAGGATAAGCAAAAATACATAAAAAAGAATTCAATCTTTCTTATTTTACGACTTCAAGAGTTAGGGTTTTTCTAATTTAATTTTATTTTTTATTTAAGAACTAGTGCATCCGTAATAATGACTAAAAAACCTCAACAACATCGGCTGAGAAAGTTGTAGCTTAAAAACATATTAGTTACCTTACTGTAGTGTGCGTAATTGTTTTTTATTTCAATAAAGCGACGAGACGAGCGGGAAGTTCACCTGATGGTAAGTGATACACTTGCTCATAACAACGTGGCGCTTATCAGGATGATATATACAGCACCACGTTGCGCTCGTCGCCTGAGACATAAGATGTGTATCATTACGCTATTAATACTAGCTGCAACACCATTCAAACCGGAACACAGTGATGATTTCACATCACTTTTTGGCGGAAGAAATAGACGCTGCAGTGGTATCTAACTAGACTATCTCCGGCTGCAGAGACCTACCACCAGTTCGTACCAATTGAGTACATTCAGACTGAAGATATTAATTAAGTTTGTACTCATCTATCCCTTCTAAAAAGTAATTAGATTTTAAACCTTCAAGCTCAAGTGATAATTTTATGACAGGTTTTTTTTTATTCCACGATCTCATCTGATGTTAAGAGGTGATGTGATCTATGGTGGTAAAGCGCCCTGACCTAGAAAGAGCTTATTTACTGTTTTCTTGAGTACACCGATGCCGGCAAATTGTTCCATTCCTATGCTGTTTTCATGATGAACGAGGAGCTCAACTTATTTGTTCGCTATCTAGGGACGTCCACAACATAAGGGTGGTGTCTCGTGCGTCTGGTCGTCCGGCGGTGAAGAGGGGATGGGGGAATTATATAGTGCAATTGTTCCAATACCTTAAAGAATAAATCTATCTAAACCCGTTATACTTCATATATAGTTAATGGTAACCTTTTCGAAATATCGTAATATAAGAGTTTGAAGAGGTCATTATTATTTCATTTAATTTTCAAATTTACTGAATTATTTTCAACTCTAAAGTGTATTTTGATAGATCACTTAAAAAATATTGCGTGAAAACATTAAATCATTAGAAAACTCGATTGTTTTTTAATCGACTTAAATAAAGAACGGGTTTGTTGGAGCGACGGAAGAATCCGTAACGCGAAGAAAGTTATTATGTATGGTCAGTGCGTGCTTTACGTAACTATGATGCCCTGGTAGTCCACTTTGGGAGGACCTTGGCAATATTATCTATTTAGAAACTCTACGCAACGTCCTGATAATAGTGTTTAATATTAAAAATCTCTCCAAATGTCCTACGATTGAGATTAGCAATGCTGCGAATGTGTCTTTCGCAACATAATGACATTCACATATCAATGTGTTATCACTTATCAATTTTAGGTTTTTTTTTATTCAACAAAGAGACGAGATGATAGGGATATTCACCTGATGGTAACTGATACGTCTGGCCATAACAACACGGTGCTGGTGAGGATAATATACATAACACCACATTGCGTTCGTCGCGTGAGACAAGATGTTCAGTCTTATTACGCTAGTAATTTTACTAACTAGAGCTCTTGGTGATGCTAAATATTCATGAGAAAATCCTACATAGGTTCTCTTTCATCTATGGGACAACAGAACAGCTATCCCGGGCTCTTACTGGTTAAAACAATACAGTGTTTCACAACACTTAATGCATAAAATGGTGGTATGTCAAATGCCCTACCTGTCGCCAATCAGATCGAAGATAGTGAATAACACCTGCCCAGAATATTCCGTTTGTCATCTAGTATACTTCTAGAAATACGGTAATAGTGTTATGCCAAGGAAGAAGTTGTGTGACAATTTTCATTACCTATATCCATCAACTCGCACTTGACTAGTGAACTAAGTTGACAGCCCTGAGTGTCACGCATTCCCAGCATCCAATTAGTGGGAACATTATGTTTATACGTTAGATAATAATTAAAACAAAAGCCATTCTTTACTCCCCCATTTGCATTCTGTACCGACATCCGAAAAGTGGTTCTATTACCTAGTGAAATTTGACTTTCACTTAATGAAAGACATCTGATCTCATCAAATATTCGTCGAAACTTAAGTTAACGAAGAGTTATGTCTACGTGTAAACTTTCTCTTTCTCATTCAACAGCCGATATACGTCCCCACTGTTTGGGCACAGGCCTACCTTTGATATGAGGGCGATGGGGCCATAGTCACCACTCGGACCCAATGCGGATTGGTGACTTCACACACAGCTTAGAATAAATTCTAAATCACGTGCAGGTTTCCTCGCGATGTTTCCCTTCACCGTGTGTATTTCGCTGTTGTTACTTAAGTTCACAAATGTACATCACTTAAATATTAAAGTCATCGGTACATGCCGAGATTCGAACCCGCGACATGAGGAATAAAGGCCTCACCCTCTAACCATTAGGCCAGCGAGCTAAAGTGTAAACTTTATACAGTTAAATTTACATATTCAACGATAAGGTCACTGCATATCATATAATCACATTTAGTGGAAAGTTACTTTTGGAAACGCTATTATTTTTAAACGATTCCAGTTATTACAAAAGTATTCTCATCGCTTTGAAGCATAAGATGTTAAATCTCGTTCGTTATCCTGGTGATTTCAAAAGCTATAACGCCTTCCAAACCGGAACACGGTGAATGTTTGGGGACAGAAATAGGAGCTGTGGCGGTACGTTCAAGACGGTTTCCGGCAACAGAGACAGTATGGGCTCCATTAATTGCGAATATATCTTAGAGTATATATATATATATATATATATATAAGGATGTTATTAGTGTAATATTTATTTTACAATATTTTATAACTATGTACTAACTTAAGTAATTTAAGTTATCCTTGAAATTGTACATAATCTTTTCGTTTCAATTTCAGACTGTGGAATTTGGTCTATAAAGTAACCATATGTAAGAACAGTGTTTAAGACTGCAACTTCTGTGCTATTTGTGTCAAATATCTATGTACACACTGTTGGTGTCTCCGTTGCTGATGACCGTCTAGGTAGGTAACACTCCTTCACTTCCAACGGGTTAGCGCCTTGTCGAGGCGGTGGAGCTCGGTAACCGTGCCTTGGTTACCTACGGTGAAGCTAAGAGGAACCTACCAGGCTAACTCGAGGTGGCCGTTCCAGGTAAGCTCATTGAGCTCACCACGGATGTGTGCCGGTCGGCTGGGGTGGCAGGCTAGCAATGTCTTTCACAGCCGTCGTGGAGTCGCGGAGGAAGAGAAGCGTCGGTATTGCGTTTCGCCGCTCTCCCAACCCAGACTAAGACTAGAACTGAGAGGGTTTTCTGTCTTGGCTCGCATAGCCTCTGGGTGATGGATTCGGGGCGATCTGTTGTCCATGTGATCGGTGGAACATCGTGGGGGTTTTAGTTGGTGCAAGTCCGACATACCTGTCTTCGCTTACCTGAGGGCAGGTATGCGAAGGCATTTCCCCCAGGTAAAACAAAAAAAAAGAAAGTTTAGGTACAACCGTAGCGTATATTTCTACTGCCAAACATTACTGTGTTACGGTTTAAAGGGCGCTGCATGTAGTGTAATTACTGTGGTAACAAGACTCAACATCTTGTCTCAAAGCGACGAGGGTAAAGTCATCATCGTCATTATTATCAGCCGACGGACGTTCACTGCTGGACATAGGCCTCCACCAAAGATCTCCATATATCTTTCTAACTAGCACCACGTTGTTATGGGCGGGCGTATCACTTTCCAAGTGAACATCCCGCTCGCGTCGTCGCTTCGTTGCATAAAAAAAAACATACGTAAAGTAATGTTAACTACGTTAATAACTTAATGAATGTACATTATTTGTGTCAAAGATTTAGATAAGTTAGAAATTAATGCTTTAACTATTAAATTAAACATACGACGTCCATCATTTCGTAACTATATTCGATTGGTCCACGTGGAGAATCTGAATTGTTAATAACACGAATGGAATTAAAAATTCCAGTCCATCAATAATATTACGCAGCTTCAGATGTTTACATTATCGTTCTTAGTGACAAGTGATTATTTAGCTAATAAATAAAAAAAAAAAAAAAATTTCTGTAGAAATCACTTATTTTTTAGAGAGTGTTAAGGGAAACTTAAGTCCACGTATTAGATAAGTCTTATCTTATCATGGATTATACAGAAAGGCCAGCAGTGGATAAACAAAGGCTGATAGTGATGATGATGATACAGAAAGGTTGTTTTTAAAAGAGAATTTGTATAAGCTAATACAATATATCTTTTTTAATATAATTATGATATTATGCAAATCCTTTTTCCTTGCTTTTATTTATTATTTAGAGTGAAACCTTTACAAAACGAAACTATTATGGTGATAGGTCTCTGTTGCCGGAGACCGTCTGGGTAGTTGCCACCACAGCTCTTTTTGCAGCTGACAAACATTACTGTGGTCCTATTGAAAGGAGTCATAGCTAGAAAAATTACTAGGTTAACGAGACTTAACCTTCTAAAGGTGATGAGTGCAATATACAGTGCATACTATTCTATCTAGTGCCACGTTATCATGGACAGGCGTATCACTTACCACCAGGTGAATGTCCCGCTCCTCGCTTCGTTGAATGATAAAAAAAAACTACATTTTAGCTCATCATCTGATATGTTTCTTCATGTTGATGTAAACTTACCCGTTATAGCACCTTAACCAAGCCGCTTGATTGTATTTAAATGTACCTGAAACATCAAACTTGAATGTAAATTGGCCCAATTAAAAATTTGTGCTAATTGTTTATTTAAAAAAAAAAAAACTTATTGTTGTATAAAAACAACTTATATTTTATACACTTAAAGTCTTTTTGTTTATCAAAGTAATTCAAGAAAAGAAAATATCAATTATATAAGGAAGTTGTTTAACGAGAGTATTATTGGTTGTACAGTTATTTCCTCATCATCAGAAAATGATGTCCACAGCTGGACACGTCTTTTATAGTGTACAGTAATTTAATATTATTTATGCATTTTGAATATTATATAATTTTTAATAACTATAACCCATAATTAAATAAGTTAATGTTAGAATATAGTTAAGCTAACCGTTAAAGCAACAGCCGAAGAGCAGTACATTGTATAAATAAAAATGTTTTAATTACTCAACTGTTAATTATAAAAAAAAAAACCTAGAAAATTAGTTTAATTTCTTGTTTAACTGTTACAATTTATATTTCGTTTAAAATGACACAGTTTGAACGTACCTAAAATAGTTAAAATGAACCATAACTTTTTTAACTGTCTTTCGTACATTTTACATACGAATTGCACTTTGTTGTTTATTTGAAGGTGAGAACTGCACTTTGGTGTATATGGCACTAATTTTTTTTTTTTATTATTATCGTCGCACAAACGCGCGTTTCGCGCACCGCCGTTTGACTGAAACGGTTAAATAATGACGACGATGTAGTTTTTGTAGCGAACTGCTGTTGGAATATATTTCACGCGTGGCCCTCATTCGTTACAATTGTATGTTAATCCTCACAGCGCTTCCTCGAACCTCCTTTATAATACCCGATGACACAAAAGAGGATATTTATTCAAGTTTTAGGTCACAATTAAAGTGGTAGGTGGAAAAAAGATGTGTTTTTATTGAGACGTTTAATCAGGAACGACGGAGGAAGCGAGAGACGTGCGCCAGGATCGTAGCAAGTGGCGAGAGTTGATCTCTGCCTACGCCACTGGGAACGAGGCGTGATATATATATATATATGTATGTACGTTTATTCAATTGCAATTTTATATGAAGGAGAGATTAAAACTGCTAAAAACATTTTTTTTTATCTAAAAATGTATCATATCACAATATACTAGTATAACGCCGCTAAACCTGTTTGTCTGGGTGCTGCACATCTTTCCGTTAATATTGTAGATGGGATGATAATAGCACTACCATATTATACTCGTCGCTTTGAGACAGAATATTGTCTCGTTATCCCAGTAATTTCACTAGCTACAGCGCCGTTCAAACCGGAACAAAGTAATGTTTGCCACTACTGTCTGTCGGCTGCAATAGGCGCTGCGGTGGTACATAACCTAGATCGTCTCCCGCAACTGAGACCTACTACTAGTAATTTGTAAGACTTTTTTTTAACTAAACGGGGAAATTGTTTTGCACAGATTAGTATAAGGGAAACTACTTTATATCAAAACCAGCAGATCCTCGCCAGCTTTGCTCGCCGTAACACCCCTGCAACTTCCTTTGGGAAAAGAATTTTGTTAAATCCATTCTTAGCTGACCTCTAAATATATTTAATTACACCCTCTTAATTTCTCTCCCTATAACACTATTCAACTCTTCATATTCCACTCATCCGCTTCCAATATTTTCTCGTCTTTCTCTTCTCCCTTTTATTTACAACTTTATCTACATATATATGTATGTATTTAGTTCTTTTGATTTGATTTGATGATTTGGTTTGTATCCTTGTGTTTAGTTTTTGTGTTATTTTCTTTTCTTTTTTATTATTTTAGCTCGTGGATACTAGATCCCGGAGCCCTGAGACCGATGAAGCTGCATGCAATAGTTAATAAAACTTGCGGCGCAAACTTCACCATAAATAAAAACCTCCAAATGGCAATAGTAATTCTCTATCAAGTTTTTAGTGTTTACGTCTTATAGTTTTGGAGATCTCGTGATGAGACGATGAATCTCTTGATATCTCTTACATATAATAGACATCACCGTCTTTTACAGTAAATCAGAACTGGTGGTTGGCAGGCCCCCTAGCAGGTTGTCCGACGATCTGGTGAAGGCTGCGGAAAGCAGCTGGATGCGGGCAGCACAGAACCGATCGATCTGGAGATCTTTGGGGGAGGCCTATGTCCAGCTGTGGACGTCCGTCGGCTGATAATGATGACAGGAGAAAACGATGATAAATGCTGAGGTGTGATGAACAATATTATCACCGTTGCTCATAGACAGCAGCAGCATCTAATGAGATATTTCATTGATAAATACTATTATAACCTTCAATGCGATGTTGTAACCTTAATCTAACTTCTGTTTTTTTTTTTTATTCTGTCAGATAAGTAATTTTAGTACCCGTGGCGTGTAAATTTTAATTAAAGTCTATAAAGTTGTTAATAATCGATTTACTGCTGTGGTGGCGAACGACATGCTACTGTTGGATAGTAATAAAGTTACCAATGAACGAGAGAATTGGGAATTTTATGTACACGCTCGTATTAGTTCAATGTAACATGATAATTAGTTATATTAATAGTGTTAGCCTTTTTAGTTCAAGTCAGGGTTTGAAGCGATCATAGCTCAGTTTGTCAACCGTGTTATCCGTCTCTAAAGTTTGAATTTCCGATGAATAGAAACGTAAGAAAACCACCATGATCCAAGTATTAACAACGTGATGGATAAATGGGCTTGACTTTTGAGTCCCAACAGTGGGAACAATAAAGACGCTATGTATTTAATCTGTATGTAGTCTAGTCTTTCTAGTCGTAGAGCGTAACACCTAGCCGCTTAATTAGTGGTGAGCAAATATATCTATTTTCCGATTTGAATGACGTTACAGTTAGTAGAATTACTAAGGTACCGTCACATAGTTGTCACACGGCCCTGTGAGCATTTTTTTTTGTTGTGTAGACATCCTAACTACATTGTTAGTGGTGGTATCTATCGCTTACCATATTTTGTTTTTCTTATACTTATCTAAAACGGAATTAATTATTTTTCAGCTTTTTCTTTCAAATGTGCCGACAGTAAAATAAAAGTTGATAGACTACATTAGGAAAGATGCAACTAAATATATTTAGTATTAGAATATTTAACAAAATTGTATGACTAAGAAAACTATTCAAATAATATAAAGTCTAAATATGGACCATTCTGTAAAACATTATCTTTCACATTATTTCAATATATTGTTATTCACTGCTGAAATAATGTTAATTTGCTGTAAATAGTTTATGAATATTGTTTTTACTCTCGTGTGAAAAACCTGTAGCTTCATCACGCGGCACTGAAGCCCATACATATTATGGAACACAATCGCGTATTAGCACAATAGCAAACAATTACTTTTAAAGACGTCCTTCTTGCTATGCTTTATGCCGCATTAACTGAAACAAAAAAAATATGACCTCACACAGGGGAAAACACTTTGAACGTAACATACAATGGAATAATTCTGATTATCATGTTTTCTGACGAGCGCGAAGCAGTCTGAATAAAAATTGTTTATAATATTTTTTAACTCTAGTTTAGTTTCCTACAGTAATTGAGCAGATTACAAAATAACTTTTTTTTTATATAATCGACTCTTAAGGAGGTCTATTAGGTGAGGTGGCTGAACCTTGATAGTGATTTGAATCGATTGAAATGTGGCATAGAAATAATCTGTAGACCTTACATTGAAACTATTTATTAAAACGACAATAAAGGCTCGTACAACTAGCGCCCATTATACACTGGGAAAGAGTACACCTCTCTATCTCTCTCTTCCACATCTTGGCAATAACCGATCAGGAAATATAATAATAAAAGGAAAAAGAAGTAAACTTAGTCTGGATTAGGAAATTTTAGTCGTATAGTAATATAAATGAATTTTATATATGCGGTGTGTAAAAAATGTTTTATTCCTGACAGCTATCTATTTTAATCAGTTTGAACGTTATATATATGCAGCTGAGCTGGAGTGGAAAGTGTTTCTCCAGCAGCAGTTCTACGTAACTTACAGCAGATTTGAAGTAGAGGGTACTTTGTCTTTCCCTTTCGCAATTAAACTGTGATTCACCACTTAAGGATTACAGAGTTGTTTAGGTAGGGACTTTACAATAATTAGGTTGTTGAGTTTTAGAAAATATTTACTGCAGGCTCTTGGTTGTCTGTACTGCACCTAAGTTAGTCCCAGGGTACGCTAGAACTTCCGTCTGTGCCCTCTCTAGGTTACGATAAACATGAAATGTCGTATTTGTCGTCCATCCTTGTTTCGTTTAGGTAGCAATAGGAGCAAAACCCGTTATGTTGAAAACCTCTTCAGTCGCCTTTTACAGATATGGGTTGGACATGACTCGCGGCTACAAGTCCAGGTCGCCAAAAAAATCTGACGCCAGGGCAGTAGCAGAGGTATGCGAAAGGGTTCCCATGAACCTAAAGGGGGAAACACGGACTATTACAAGAGTACCATCCAGAAATTATTCCGCGTCGAGTGCTATTACTATGTCCATACGTTCACTACTTTTCAAGTGACTTGCGAACAAACAAAACGTATATTGATTATATATATAGATTTAAGTGGTCTTTCTAATTGATTTCGTTTGGGGTAATTACAATTGCTGTACCAGCTTAGTTCATCTACTTTGAGATGATAAAGGTATATAACGTTATCTGTGGGTAAATGTGCGTCATATAATTATAAATTTTATCAACTGGTACCATACCATTTATGGTGGTTATAATTATATACATATTGTTAATTAAATGCTGATACTAATTGTAATACATATTAATAGACCAAAAGTAAACCAATAATTTTATATCTTTTGTTACTTTTGACGACCTTACAATACGTCAGTAGTTGATGGCTTGGTGCATAGGTGGTAGTGATCAACAGTGTTGTTGTTAGTAATTCGGAGGTGCTCAACAAGGTGTCAGATCTTATTGGTGTCAAGGGCGATACTTTTTGATGTTTATGCGGGTTTTAAGATATACCATTCAATATCTATTGCAGTTCAGTAATAATAAATGAAAAACATCGTTTGGATTTGTCTATAGTACTATTGTCTTAAGTTTATGGTAATAGAAACTTCACTGTATTGGACCGCATCATAGAGTCTTTTTAGGAGATCCAGACTGTTGTAATTTGCTATAGGAACAGAGCAACAGACGAAGAAGATTTAGGTGAGTAAACGTATATTTATTATCTAGTATTACATATATTTATTTTCTCTAAAACAGATAAGAGTACACATCACCAAAAAAATAATTAGGATTGTACTTATTAAAATATCAAAGTAATATCTAAATATGACTCTGTTTAATCCGTATTTTTCTTCTAGTATATTAACAAACTTAAGTATAACTTAATTAATATTTCTCCGAGTTCAATGCCACGCGTGTTCTCCATTTGAGACACAATGCTTTGATGATAATGTATCATGATACATACTAACACGTGATGAGCATGATATATTCGTGTCAGTACATTTGTTACGATATTTTGAACTCTTACCGTAGACTCTATGGTCAGAGCAACCATAGCTAAGTTTAAAGTTTATTTATCAATGAGCTTTAAAAGAGACATTCTTTGATTGTTGAAATACAGATTATGCATCCAAAATTGCGGTGATTATAGATTGCATGAGCTTGGAATATTTCATGTATACCCTACCTATATATTTTATCAGTTTATTATAACAGATAACAAATACAAAAAAGTCAAAGAAATTTTTTTTATATTCATTTTGTTATATTTAAGATGAAAATCCGAATTGTTCCAATATTATTGCAAAAAAAAAAAATGGAAATTTATTTTCAATACATAATACTGACTATTGCTTGTGCATATAAAGCTTTCTTAATAAATTCACTAAGTTCTTCCTTCTGTGGTCCTATTGCTTGCCAACTCTATTTTTGGGGTTTAAGCCTTCATCACCTTTACTGTATGGTGGTCGATCGTTTGTTACTAAGTAATAATTTCCTTTGGTCCTGAAAACATTAACATTACATATAAGGTTATATCTTTAAATGACTGAATATATTTTTATAACTTGTCTCCGTTACATGAAATGATGACTGACTGATAAATACAAACCGGTAGCTCGCTGGGGTAATGGTTAGAGCGTGCGGCCTTCATTCCGAAGGTCGCGGGTTCGAATCTCGGCATGTGCCGATGACTTTAATATTTAAGTTATGTACATTTGTGAACTTAAGTAACAACAGCGAAATACACACGGTGAAGGGAAACATCGCGAGGAAACCTGCATGTGAATTAGAATATATTCTAAGGTGTGTGTGAAGTCACCAATCCACATTGGGCCTGCGTGATGACTATGGTCCCATCGCCCTCGTATAGAGGGTAGGCCTGTGCCCCAGCAGTGGGGACGTAAATTGGCCATTATGGAAATACAAAGCGAAACAACTTGATATTAAACTAAAATTACGATATACTAGTACATAATGAATCATTTCGTGTTTTTCTTGTTCATTGACTGACTTTTCCGATTTTTCGGGGGATGAACTTCGAACAGCTCTTCAATATCATATACTATCTTATTATTTATTTATAGATAGCTAGCTCTTCCCCGCTTGTTTTGCTATCCGTAACACCCCTGCAACTCCTCCCGGGAAAAGAATTTTGTAAAATCCATTCTTAGTTGGCCTCTAAATGACAGAAACAATATCTCTGTATTTTGAGTATTTACATCTATTAGAAATATTTCATGATGAGTCAATGAATGTTTGGATATCTCCTTTATATAGATGAGCTTAGACTTAACTTCAACTTCACATGGTAAAAGATAATGAGGTCGTAGGTCCCTTATGTTAAATACTGGGAAAGAGCAATGTTGGCCAATGGTTATTAGTATAAGTTCATAATACTGTTATTGGGATAGGTTCAGAAATTTGATTAGAGTTCATATTATAGGATTATATACTCGGCATTGATATTACATAAAATACCTTCCGAAAGGTAAAAAAATACATTTCTTTCTAATTTGTGATGATAAAAATGAGTAGGAACTAACTCGGGTGATACACATTCTCCCATATAGGCGACGGAGTTTGTGGTATCGTTCGTTCTTATCCACGACTCATAGTCCGGCTGACCGGCAGCGGGGAAGCTGTTGCAATCGCCGATGGTCTCCAAATAGTACATCCAACTACGTACATGGCTGCAAAGACCTAGAAGGCAAGGAAATAAAATAGATCGCTCATCGTAATAAAACCGTGATATTTTGTTGGAATAAAGTTTTCGCAAACAACTTATTATTGGATTTAAAATGAGATAAAAGTTATACATTTGAAATAAAAGACAATAACTATCGTTACCACAGTAATTTCACTTGTTACAACGTCCTCAAAACCGGAACACAGTAATGTTTGGCGGCAGAAATAGGAGCCACCGCGGCGTATCTACTTAGATGGTCTCCAGTGACAGAGATCCACTACCAGTAGAGTTATAGTAGGCGCAATTTTTACCCGGTTCACTGAGGATCGAAAAAGTGCCTAAAGGGCAGCCTGGTTGAATTCCACCAGGCTTCCCTTCGTAGTTGGGCCAGAAGTCGGCCGAGCCCACCGACTCCGCAATGCCGTAGCCACCGGCGTCGCTGTGCACGATGTCGACAAACCTCGCACAATCCTTGTTAATGCTGTTCTTAAAAGTGATCTTGCCTTCATATAACGGTCGAGCCGGATCCAAACCTGTAACCCTAACACCAGAGGAGTCAGCATAATACCAAATATTCCTCCGACAAAATGACAAATGGTTTTTTTTTTCAATATTTAACTAGTACTTTTAACTTTTATCATAACATCATTGTTTAAAAAAGAATTTTTGTTTTGGAAATATCTGGATACATGGAAAGATGACATTATTCAGAATGATTGTAACCTTAAATTTCATTCAGTCTAGGAACTTAGTGTTAAGATAAAAGTGGCTTTTATTGAGGCTTGTGCTACGCTGTCCCCAAGAGCTCAAAAATAGCGAGCGTTTGAAATGCTAGATATGTTTCTTTTTTTATTATTACAATGAAACAATGCAAATCGAGAAATAAATAAAAAAAAAAATGCATTCGATATTGTATTTTGTTCTAAAAGATATACATTTGGAAGATGATCCACGAGACACAGTTGTACTATGTGGATCAAAACAAATTATTATAGAACGATAAGGAGATACAAAGATTCTTTAATGAAAAATTATTCGATGGCAACCAACCTTCCTAACATTTGCCCTTCGTTCCGTACTCCACGTCCAGCGAAGCCGGATATCTGCGCACCGAGGGAGTGGCCGATGACGTGGACGTTGTTTAGATCTAAACCGACATCACGTAAACCCATTAATGCGCTCGTCAGCAGCTTTCCAATCTGGAAAGAAAGTGGTAGTAGATTTTTTCAATAGCTCCGATTGTTCACAGTTAGTATGAGAACCAGAGTATTGAAGGGGATTACTTTATATTTTAGGTCTCATCATTTAATCTCTCGAATGTAGATAAAAAAAAGGTAATTTCCGCCGCTATTTATTCCGGAATAAGATAACATTTTTGGTACAGACCTACAAAGGTCTTATCAGCGAAGAAACTACTACAAAAAGATTATTAGTCTATAACTACAACTCACCCGTTCAGTATTTTGGACAGCCCTAATATATCCAAGCGATATTCCAAGTTTCCCTCTTTGCGCCTCCTCACCCCAATCCAAATAAATTGGGTTGACGTCACCCTTTAGGATATAAGCGGACATGAAACCTACTGATTCATCGGATGTAACGTTGCGATCGAAACCGGAAATGAACAATTTTGTTGGTCGAGTCGTGTTGATGCAAGAACTATTTTGTATTAGAGGTAGCGGTGATTCTAAAGGTGTTATCAGTGGATTGTCGAGGGAACTGGAAATAGAAAGTTACATTAAAAGAAATGATAATTTTCATGTTGATAATTGATGTTATTTGTTGAATTGATAATATAAATGATGATTGAATTGTCTGCTGTTGGAACATTTTGATATGATCTAATTTATTTCACTCAATAATAATATACATCAATCCACTTTGCAAATTGTTTTGCCGAAGATCTAACGGAAGCGGTTCGTTATAGAAGCAATTTTTTGCACGTGCAACATGTAATATCCATTGAGAAGAATGGCGTCCTTGCACCGGAAAATGCAACATTAGGAGACTTGGCATTAGGTGGATTATCAAAAAAATCGCTAGGAGTTATTGGACTTCAAAATCGCAGGAATAACTAACAAGATACTTAAATTCAATAGTGGACGTCCATCGCTTGAGATGATGATGATTAGATGATACAAACTATGTGTTCGGTGATACACGTATGTAGCTGATCTTCTGCATCGATAGCCGTAACAGCATTCAGAGTATTGTATCGAATATGGGGTGTAGTGAATTGTGGTGTATATATGGTTGAGCTGTACACTGCATACCTGTAGTAACAGCGTAAAAAGGCTGCTTGAACAACCGCCTTGAATCCTGACGAGCAATTTAATTTTGTTAAATTAAATGAATAATTTTTTGCTATACGTATCTAAATTAAAATAGAGTTTTGGCATTCAATGAGAGAAAGGAGGTGACCAAGACAAAATTTATTACATAAAACTCCTCATCCTTCTTTTCCTTCTCTCACATAAAAAGAAGGAACGTAATCATAAATATGACCACATATAAAGTTTTTTAGTGAAGAAGCACCGCACCATCTTTTTTCATTGTTATAATTAATTATGGAAAAATAACAAGAGGAATCAGGTACAATTAATGCACTTTAAATTCATCTTTGTATATAACAGTACATTTTTTTCAAGTCTATATTATTTACTAGCCTTTTTTGGACAATTGTAATTTACTAATTAAACAAGTTTTTTTAACACATTCTAACAAATAAAATTCAAATAAAAGTAGAACAGAGTGTTGTGTAGTGCTCAAAGGACTCGATGAAACGGAAAATTAAAAAAAAATACCGTACTTACCTATAATATAGAAAAAGAAAACTATATTGTTCAAAATGTAGTATGTACTCATATTGATCCAAAAACACAAACAACAAGAGTAAATGTTGAATCCGAATGTAAAGCTGTTTATTGTAAAAATACACTACGGGGAAATGGAGATTCTACTTATATCGATTTTATTGCAAATTGGTGCTGTAATTGTAACAATTAGCAGTTAAAGATAACAATAAACACATACATAAAATAGATAAACAGTCAATTAAACTGGAACATTAATAGTATATTTGCTGTGCGGGACTCGTTTTAAAATATAATCACATTTTATTAATTCTCTCTTCTAACCCATCCGATCACGAATAGAAACTGAAGGAAAACAAAGTTCAAAATCAAATCAAATTCCTCAAAATCCGTTAATATTTTTAACAGAAATTAACTACATGTTGGAAAGAATAATGTAAAAGAGACCCATCAAAATCAGAGCCATCAGTCAGTACAGTTACATGATAACTTCAACAATGCCTATGAAAAGTCTAAATACATTGCAAATATTTCCAGCAAACGTGAGATGTGTCAAAGGTCTAATCACCACAAGTTGCAGAACATGTGTTGCAAACGGAGTAATTTATTTGATATATGGCGTAAGGATAAAAATAATTCAACCAAACGGTTAGTTTTCAGCAGATAGGAATAACACTAATCAATACGAACAATATCTAAAAAACAAGAAAATTAAGAATGATATATCAAAAAATTTCAAAAACCCACGGATAATTTGGAACATTGTTAATAAATTAACGGGTAAAATTATGAAATGTACAGACGATAGATTAATTAAAATATTTAATACTGATCCCATATCATTAAGTAACAATTTTAATAATGAGTTTCACAAAAAATTACAAAATATAAATATTGCTCGTGACATCCCAATTTCAGATCCTACTTATTATGAAATTATTCCTGACAGATAGCTGAGAATGATCAAATATATGAGATTATTAAATCATTAAAAGATAGAAAAAGTCCGGATTATAATGGATACGAGCTAGTGATATTAACTTCGCGTCAAAATACTTAGTTCCAATCATTACACAATTGATTAACAGCTGCATAAAGACCGGAACTTATCCTGATTTATTAGAGATAGGGATAATTAAGTTTTTCTATAAAAATGGAAACCGTTCTGATTATAATAATTATCGCCTTATAACTATACTGTCAGCTTTAGATAAAATTATAGAGAGATATTTTGGGAAACAAATAAACATCTTTATGAGAAAAAACAACTTAATTAATTCCACTCAGTATGTTTTTCTAAAACAAAAAAGTACTACACAGTTATTAGCACGTTTTAATGACGAGATAAACAAGTCGCTAAATGCAAAACTTCACGTTTTGGTTCTGTTTGTCGACTTTAGCAAGACGTTTGATACACTTAGATACCAGAGACTGTTTAAAAATTATTGCAGAATGGCATACAAGTCCCATTCTAAGAATAATTAAAAATTATCACACAAATCGTTTTATTGCAGTGAAACTGTCAAATGAAATTGGTAATTTTTTACCGACTGAAAGAGGTATAGCCCAAGGATCCATTCTCGGGCCTTTGGAATATCTTCTTTATATAAATGATATGGCTAGTGTTGTAAAAACGCTTCGGTTTATCAGTATGCTGATGACAGGTGTCTAGTGATGTCAAATAGAGATGTCATGCAGGCGCAAATGGAGCTGCAATGTGATTTTAACATGCTGTGTAAATGGGCGCACGACGGCGGTCTGGTGATAAACTTCCAAAAAACAAAGCTCATCCACATACACACTACACACAGCAGGACTATCACCAGACCGCTTCTAGTGTGTCATAGCTATGGCTGCTTACACACACAAAGTCCAAACTGTACTTGTCCACATGTAATCAATAGCATTAGCCATATGTAGGCTAGATTCATAGTCGATGCACGGTTTTGTTGGAGATTGCATAAAGATCATGTATGTACTAAATTAAGATCGATATTATGTTTGCAATACGTAAATGCAAGCTACGGTTTAAAATCTTGAGGTTGTTGTTCTTGTCCCTGGCTGATACGGTTATCAGCTACGGGTTGGATAGCTACGGTTGAACATATAAATCATATATTAATGAGATATATAGACTACAAGTAAAGATACGTAAAACTATTTTGCTTTATAAAGTTAAAAATGATAATGAAGGTCTATTTAAGTATTGCAAGTTGTTGAATGTACATGACCAAATTAAATTATTAATAGTTAATAAGTATACTTGCATAGACTCGCTCACAGAGTACAAACGTCCATCAAATTTGAGAGAGCTCGAAGCAAAGAAAAAATTTGTGGTCTCGAAATACAACAATGTTTAAGGTACCAGAATTTTTGATGATATTTATACCCAATTGTATAAATGGCTCATCAGCAGATATCCAAGATATTGTTGTATCGTCTGGAGCACGTCGAGCGAGGTTAAAGAGATGGCTCATTGCAAACCAGCCCAGATATAATCCAGATAAAGCTTACTGGTTTTCGAGTAATAATTGTGTATTTTTTTTTTTAATATTTTTTTCCGTGCCAAAGAACAAATGAAAAAAAAAGTTTTGTTATTCGTTTATTAAATATCCGTAGTTACTCTAACAAAGTTGCACAAAGAAGATATATTTTATATTGAAGCCCGAAAGGTCAAGTACATTACATAAAAATAAACAGTTCCTCCGAGCCGGATTTCAAGTTATACAAAGAAAAGGTAAGTCTAATATGATAACCGTCTTGCCGTTGCTTAAAGATTATTATCCTTAACATTCATTTTATTTAAGTATCTATCCAAAGACTTAATTTTTTTAACTTTAGGACGTAAAAAAATAAAAAAAAATCTTTTAGTTATTTTATTATCGATATAATTTAAATAAAATCATTATTATTTTTATGTCAAACTTACTCAAACCTTTTCATAACATATTGCTATGTAGGTTGATAAACGTTGCTCCACATTGTCATCATCAGTTTGAGATATGAGATGTTAAATCTCTTTACCCCAGTAATCTCATTAGCTATAACACCCTCTAAACCGGAACACAGTTATGTTTCCACACTACTATTTGGCAGCAGAAATAGGAGCTGCGGTGATACCTACCTAGATAGTCACCGGCAAAAAATCACTCAAATTAAAAGTTTTTTTAACTATATGAAAAGTGTTTTTGCGCATAAGATTTAGTATAAGGGAAATTACTTTATATCAAAATTAGCTGTTCCTCATCTGCTCTGCCGGCTGCAACACCCCCGCAATTCTCTATGGGGAAGGAATTTTATAAAATCAATTCTTAGCTGACCTCCAAATGACAGAAGCAACATCTGCTACTTGCTAACGTTTTATAATGTTATAGCAATGAGCATAATATATAACCTAGATAGCAACAATGACCTATCTTATCACCTATAAAGGCAAGTCCCTACGACACGGAGGCAGTTAATGATACACACCACAAACTTTTAAGTACAATGAACAATTTTCTTAAAATAATTGCTGTCATAACTAAACAAAACAGACTGTATAGTTATTTTTTATACGTCAATTACATCTTTATCGATGTTGGGCTTTGTCCCGGCGTCACCTTTACTGTAAGGAGATTCGGCGTTTGTCACGAGATAATAGTTGCCTCTTGCTCTGAAACAAAAGTTGATTGACATATAAAATTTTGTTCTAAAGAGATGATAGATGACGAAGAGGCATATCAAAATGTCAAATAGTTTGATATAAGTATTGATTTTAAAGAATTTGGTTAATAAATTTTGTTTCTTACTTGGATCATCATTTCTTTTATATGACCAAGCTACATTAAAATCATCATCGAAATTAGCCCGCGGCACTGCTGGATATTGGTCTCGAGGAACGTCACTAAACCTGGCTTGAACATATAATACAATATTTGAGAGCCAGGTCTTGAGAATATTTCAGGGTGAGAACAGTTCTATATCCACGAGCTCATTGTTAATGAAAGCCCATTGTGTATTATGTAAAAAAACCTTTTTACATACGAGTATAAATCATTAAATACGAACTCAAGTGACACATATTCGCCCATATGTGCGATCCTGTCTGTTGTTCCGTTGCTCGCGATCCAGGTCTCATAGTTTGGTTCACCAGCGGCGGGAAAGGCGTCTCTGTTCAGTATCGACTCTCGGAAGAGCATCCAACATCGGTCGTGGCTGCACCTACCTACCGGAGCGAAAAGGATAAAAGCCATTAAATTTTAAACGTATTCAAAGAATATACTATGTTTATTGATAAGTAATGCTTTAATTTGATAAAACAGTCGGCGGATAAAGGTGAAGTGAACCCAAAATCAACTTATAATTCATTAATGTCGTCCAAATATTATATCCTTCGTACAAAACCAATTACTCTTATCTATGATTTATTAGCATACTTCATCACACGAAATCATAATTAAAACATAGAACAGATACAGATATATTGAAAGGAATAAAAAAAAGGTAATTTTAACGTAAAATTAACTGAAGAAAGAAATAATAAAAATAGATCGATTGGAAGAAAGAATTGCTGTAGTTACGCAATCTTTTAATTACTTATATGGCCATAAACTACTAAAATGGCGATTCGGTAATTTTAAGGAAAAACGTTTAAGTTTATTTGATTTGAACAGTCTTGGAGAAATTTCGCTTATTGTCTAATATAATAAGACCTAAGATAATTTTGTACTTACTATTATTATTCAAAAGAGGGAAAAGCATTTTTTGACAGCCGGGTTGGATACTCATGTGACCTTTATAGTTGGGCCAGAAGTCAGCAGTACCAACAGATTCTGATACTCCGTATAGACCTGGGTCGGTGTGAATAACATCGACGAAACTAGCGCTGTTCATATTTAAAGAGTTGGGTAGTGCGATTATACCTTCGTATAAAGGCTTGGCGGGATCCAAACCTGTAATACTGTGCAAAATAAAAAAACAATTGTAGCTTAATTCTGCCAAATAAATTTTTTTTTCTATGAAAACTAGCCGAACAAGCGAACAGTTTCTGTGATCGAAAATGGTAATGCCTTGACACATGCAATACCTGCGGGGACGCGGCTGTGTTGACAGACCTTTAAGGAATTGGGATGTTCTTTTCCTGAAGGCTTCTAAGTCATATTGTTTCGGAAATACTGTCGTCAATTGATTCCATAAAGTAGATGTAGGTGGTAAAAGGTTGCGCTTAAAACGTAGTGATAGACCGTCAGTTAATTATATGATGAGGCTGGAATATAACGGTGTGTGGTATACTGTAATAGTAGAAAATAGCGGCTAGGGTAATTATACTACCGTGCAACAATTTTCCTTTGATTCCGGATGTATTTACCAGCGATACCACATACTTGTGCGCCGAGGGAGTGACCAATGAGGTGGAGCTTAGTGAAATCCAAACCAGCATCAGCAAGAGTAAGTAATGTCCTTGCAAACTTTATGCCAACCTTGAACGAGAGAGATGACAGATTAAATAATGAATAGTTGGATGGTAAATCTATTTCGCATACTGAAACTATGTAATATGTTCTATGTTTTTAACTTGACCAGCGTGATCATGATCATCAGCCGATAGACGTCCACTGCTTGACATAGGCCTCCCCCAAAGATCCCCAGATCGATCGGTCACTCATTGCTTGCATCCAGTGGTTTCCCGCGATTCCCACCAGATCGACGGTCCACTTTGTGGGAGGCCTCTCAATTCTACGTCTACGTACGCGGGCGTTACTCGAGGATCTTACTGCCCCATCCATTCACTTATTACAGATCAATTATTTAGTAATTAACTACCATACTTATTTTTGTTGAAACTCGGTAAAGTTTAAACTGTCCTGGTATGAAAGGATATTAGAAAATTAAATAACTGGAGTCATGAACTTAACCTCCCACGATTCCAAGTTTGCAACATAATGCTGATTTTTTCTAAGTAAATCACACGTTATGATATATCATTAATTATAAAATATTCAATAAAAAAAGAAAAGTCCATAAAGAGAGTATTGTATTCCCACTCACCACCTCTGTATTTTTGACAGCTCGCAGGTATCCCAACACTTTACCCAGTGCACCGATTTGTGCCTCTTTCGGCCAATCTAGCAGTAGTAAATTAACTCCTCCTCTTTCTATATACCCTGAGAGAACTGCAACTGGTTCCTCTTTTTCAGCGCTACTATTGTAACCGTAAACGAATATCACTGTGGTGCGATTTGTGTCGATGCAAGATCTGTTCTGGATCAAAGGCAGTGGTAACTCTAAAGGTGTCCTTTGTGGATTTTCCAAACTACTAAAATTTAAAGAAAATGCTTTTGAATCATTTTCAGTTAATGTAAGTGTTTTTTACAAATACGGAGGCAAACCCGTTTTCCGATCTACAATGCTACATACTATGCTCCTCTTCGTTTATGGCCTTATGTAGTTTAGCTTAGTTTTAGTTATGATGAAAATAAGCAGAACAGTTGAGCAAAATTGGCAAATACCTCATATTCCATAACAGCCAATTTACGTCCCTACTGTTGGGGAACAGGCCTACCCTCAATATGAGGGCGATGGAGCCACAGTCACCACGCGGGCCCAATGCAGATTGGTGACTTCACACATACATTAGAATACATTCTAATTCACAAGCAGGTTTCCTCGCGATGTTTTCCTTCACCGTTCGTATTTCGCTGTTGTTACTTAAATTCACAAATGTACATAACTTAAATATTAAAGTCATCGGCACATGCCGAGATTCGAACCCGCGACCTTCGGAATGAAGGCCGCACGCTGTAAGCATTAGGCCAGCCCGATATATTATACCTCATATTATTTATGTTCAATTACTTATGTACATAATCTATTAATATGCACGTATATAACCTATTCACTTTCAGCTGCTTATTACCCTAACAGTTATTTGCCAAAATTACGGCTACAAGCAAAATACGTTTTGCTCTTAATTAAGTATATCTATATTGTATTTTGTCAGAGAAAATATTCTCAAACATACTTTGTATTGTTGTACTTTGATCATCATTTATTTTCTGGAGATCCTCAATCTTTTTAACTGCGTCTTGAATATTGTAATGACTATCGTAAATTTGTTTTCCGCCTGAATTTTTCAGACCTGGTGTAGAAAGTTTTCGACTTCGTTCAGAATTATTTAAACAGAGCGACTATGAAATACTTTGTGTGAATATTTACGAAGATAACATTGGTATCTTGATTAAACGCGATCAAACCAGTCAGTTTCGACTTTATAACGAGGTTCCGCTGCTTTTTCTCAATATCTCACATATATATTAAAGATCAGAATGGTAGATTTATCTATACTTTTACTGAAGTTAAAATGTAACTAATGTTATTTATCTGCTTACCCATTATAGCACAGTAATTCAGCAGCACGGACCTTTGTCAATTCTGTGAACGAATCCAGAAATTGAAATTAACCGTTTACTATTGTTGGAATGATATACTTCAGACTAGAAAGCATCCCTTAAGCATCGGCCCCGTATCCTGAGGCAATCTCTGTGTTGTCTCAGGTCCGATTCCTGAGCCGTACTAGTTGTGGAGTTTGGTCAACGCTGCGGTTTTTTCGGACTCGTCTGGTATTAGCCGTAGTTCTCATTATCAATTTGCCGATACATCACGGTGGGTTTATTCTGGCAGTCATAAACAGGTAAGACCAGTAATAAATATGGGAGCCAAAGGACTCTTCACCGTCTACGATCGCGTTGTCACTTAGAATCGTATGAAATAGAGGTCGAGGATTACTATAAAAGAATTTTGTTTTAGATATCCTTCGAGAACTGAGTAATATATTGTACAATAACTATTTTCAACCACATTTAAATATCTATTACAAAGTTTAAAATTTTTAAAGCATTGTATATTTAATTTCTACTACCCAACTTTATAAATTTTGTGAAGACATTGTCGCAAAAAAAATGCATTACTACTTTTTCCTCATTTCGTCAAATTAATTATATAAATAATTACTTACTTGTTACTAAGACAGTGAATATGATGACAATCAAATTATACTTATAAAAACTCATATTTCATCATTAGAGTTCTAATACTAGATGGACGAGTAGGCAATGGCGAACTTTTGTCGCGAAATAACTATTTTATAAAGAAAATGTAGTAATTATTCAATAAACCTACTTTCTTCCATTATCGAAAACTCTAAATGTATCGCAATCATAAGTACTATTCGGCTATTGTTCCAAATAATTGAAAACTAGTTTTGTATTGTTCGTCCTAAATATTTTATCATCTTGTTTAAAACAAATATTCACTTTACTATTAAAATATTGCCGTAAAAGGGTACGACCTTCTGAATTACTCACAAGGAGTTGTATAGAAGTAGTGTTAGTAAAGTTTGTCCTTATTGATAAACCGATTATTCAGCGGAAGCGTTTTTATAATTACTTTTTTTTTAAGTAACGAGAACATTGAAAAAGGTTATTCTTTTTCAGCTATAATATAAGAATGTATGTCAGGATTACTAATAAATACTTCTTTTCCGTGTGTGGGAGACGAAATGGCTTCTCCCCACCGGCGTGAAGCATGAATGGAATATTTTCTGGATTGTTGTTATGATTGCACGCCGAGTATGGGAAGTACGCCCGCCCTTCGAGCCTCTTCTTAGTCCTCGATGCGGCAAATGATGAACTATTATTTTTCTAGGCGAACACGTCAATGTATTAAACATAATTTAGAAACTATAGGGTGGCGCAAAAATAACCTTATAAAAAGTACCTTATTACTTGTGTTATAAGGTACTTTTTATAAGGTTATTTTTGCGCCACCCTATATATCTAATGCTTTATGTTACAATCCTAAGCAACTTTATTGTTTAAAAATATAAGATTTTTCGCAATACATAGAATCGAAAAAAAAAAAACAGTAACACCCTCAGTCTCTATTTTCTCACTGTTAGGGTACTTTTTTTATTGTTTTGAGTCCAACGTTTTTCAACATTAAAAAAACCATCACAAAGAATAATTTTATAAAACATTATACGTACTATGTAACTAGTCTGGTCATAAATACTGTTACATAAAAACTTCTCTTTTTTTTAATTTTTTAATTATTTTGAATTTGGAAGACGTATATTATTTTAAAAACTTCTTTCCAATTCGCGCCATTTCACATATTTTTCCGTGTTCATTATCAAATTGCAATATGGAATGGGGAGTTAAAGATAATACGATTGCAGTCATCGCCTTCCACGAAGTGGGTATGGAGCCGGTCCGGTCAGTCATATTCCAGACACTTCAAAAGCTTGGTATCAGCCGTATGTTCGTATATCGTATTATCAACAGATACAACAACACTTCCTCGGTCGAAGATCAGAAAATTTCAGGGCGGCCGCGTGCTGTTAGAACTATAAAGGCCGTTAAAGCTGTTAAAGCCAGAATTTGTCGAAACCTCCTTAGGAAGCAAAAAACCTTTTCGCGAGAAATGTAGATTCCCGTTAGGACTCTGTCGCGTATCGCGTATTAAAAAACAAGACCTGAAGCTCGGTGCTTATCGTCGATATACAGGACATGCCCTAAATGGATCTTTACAATTAAAGAGAGTGGATCGCTGAAAACGTCTTCTATCCCGATACGCAGGTGAAAGGCACAGAAATATCCTCTTCACCGATGAAAAAATTTTCACGATTGAAGAACACTACAATAAGCAAAATGATAAAGTGTAGGCTCACAGTTCTAAAGAAGCTGCTCAAGGGGTCAGAAAGGTACACCGTGGTCATCATCCACCGTCAGCGATGGGTTTGGTGACGCGTGTCTTATCAAGGAGTCACAAAACTACATTTTTGTGAAAAAGGAGTGAAAACTTCAGCCAAAGTGTATAAAGATACAGTCTTGGGTCATGTTGTGAAACCTCTCAGTAATGCAATTTTTAAAAATGTACCGTGCACTTTCCAGCAGGACTGCACCTGGTCACAAGGCACGAACTACGCAAACCTGGCTTGGAACCAAAGTTCCGAACTTTATAAGACCTGAAGACTGGTCCTCGTTTAACTCAGACCTTAACCCTTTAGACTTCAAATTATGGTCAGTTTTAGAGGACATGGCCTGCTCTAAACGACACGGCGACATTCTCTTAAAAATCTTTGCAGGAAGCAGTGGCGGTGGTGGAAATTTCCCTTGGAAACGGTGCGTAAAAGCTAAAGGTAGCCATTTAGAATAGAATATTATATCTATTTTTTGCTGAGACTAATAAATATGTATGTATAAATATTAATAATATTACATTACTTCATTAAAAAAAATGCATTTTCATTTGTAACAACACTTATGGCCGGACTAGGTATATAAAAAAATAGCTTTCATGCTTTTCCTTTTTATTCTCAGTTAAGAAAAAAAATGAAGTAAAGGTATACAATATTTGTTATATTCATTGTTAAAAAATTTAAGGAAAAATTATAAAGATTTATGATTAGATATTATTAATATAATATACAATTATCCTATAATTTTCCAGACTCGATCAAATCTTTCAATCTGAACTTTTGAATTTTTCCGGAGGCGGTTTTGGGAAAGTTGTCTATGATTTTCAATATCCTTGGGATCTTGAATCTTGCGAGGTGACCACTGCAATAAGTTCTAACGTCACTAAGCTTAATCGAGGCCCCGTTACGGGTTCTGAGTACCGCGCACAGTTCTTCGCCTAACCTAACGTCCTGAACGCCCACCACCTGCAAATCAAATAAATAAAAACAAAAAAATATAAAACACCAGGTATGTTCTAGTTATCAAGAGGTCACTGACAGTGAGTACTTGAAAAGAAAGTGGTGGTTCTAAATCTTTATAGATATTCATTAATTACTCTGAAATATGTAACAGTTCAAAACTAAGCATCTGTATCTAATTAGGGCTATGTTGGTATGGACTGTTCAAGGAGTATTGTATTATAAATAATGAATTGAATTATAATTGTATATTTTCATATTACTTGATACATGGTACCATCACAACGCCGTACGAAAACAAAATTATATTAAAAAGAATACAGCGCCTGTCAGTAATGAATAGCAAATGTTGATTTACGAAACATTGATAGTAATGTTGTCCACTGCCGTTCAGTATGAACTATAGGCATTACGTAACGACTTTTTATTATGTTTTTATATCATCATCATCATCATTAACTATAAACAATTAATTTGTTTAACTATAAACAAATTATCATAGTAGATTTGAGTATACCTGGCTTTCGATGATATCTGGGTGTGTGTTAAGTAAATCTTCTATTTCCTTCGGCGATATGTTCTCACCCCCTCGCACTATGATGTCCTTAATTCTGCCTATGACACGACCGTAGCCATCGGGAGATATTGTGAATTTGTCTCTGCAAACAGTATATATAAAATTTTAATTAGAATTCTATTGTACAAAGTAAAAATACAAACCAATAAACATAATGAATGTGACTTTAGTATGGTGTATTTATAGTGTAGTAATTAAATGTTCTTGTGTTTTTTTATAATTAATTTAGTAGTATGATAACTAATATTATATAGTAACTAAGTAAATTTAGGTATAAAAGATAAGAAGTTGTGCAAAAATATCAAAAAATTCTTTTTTAAATCTACTTTATACAAAATTTTATCTTTAGTATGATAACATAAAAATACTGGATGATGATCAAGAAAATATTTGTGTTGAGATACGTGCGACAGCGGACTTATATAAAGTAATAAAAAATCCAGTACCGTCCAAATAACGACTTATTAAAATTTAACCTTGCATTATTATTAAACATGGTATACGAACAATTTTACATCCACGAGGAAGAGATAGAAGCTTTTAAATCTTATCGCAAAGGTTAAGGATTACATTAATATTTAAGGTCAGAGATTTCACACTAAGCAAAGTTAGTATCGCGGACACAGATGTTTTTATGCAAAGAAAATTTCGATATAACCAAGACGTTCACCTGATAATAAGTGATAAGTTTGTACATATCATTCCGGCGCTAGTTAGGATTATAAACATTACATCACGTTGCACTCGTCACCTTAAAATACAAATCAGTAAGTCTCTTTGACCAAGTCATTTTAAGCATCAATTAATTTCACGTACCAAGAGCAAACTATTTTAACTCAAGTTAAAACAAACGGACAGTCTTGTTTTATATACTAATCTAATAATTTATAGAGCTGGTTATCGTCACTCCCAGTCTGGCTTTCAGACAAGGCTTTCTTTGAACTGCTTCACACGAAATCAGCTTGTGATGTACACAAAACATTCATATTACGTGTTTTCTATAATTTTTAAAGATATTCTTCGTTAACTTCTCTTTAACAAAGCTTTCTAACTAAACTTTGTTAAAGAGCTTTGATTGTTAAAGCATTTTAAGCTTTCTATTTCCATCTTATTAATGCAATCCATTCTCCTACATAATCTTTTTTTAATATTTGTCCTATATATGTTTTTCAGGGTCCAGAATAAAGAATTAATTTGTTGCGTAAATTTCTATCAAGTATCGATTAAATATTAAAAACTCACCCCGTACTTAACCATCCGTCTTGGCTTAGGATCTCCTTGGTCTTTTCTGGGTCGTTCCAATAACAGATCATGTTGTTGTACCCACGGACAAGAAGTTCACCTGGACTACCGAATGGCACCGTTGATCCGGTTTCGTCCACAACCTTGAAAAATGTCGTTAGTGGTAATGTTTTTTTATGCTTTAAAACAGAGTTTGGCTTTCAGACCTCTCTTATTTTGAGCGGGGAGTAGGGGTCCAGAAAAAAGGACATTTTGTTCTGTTGTAATTTAATTATTTAAAGCTTAAACAGGAACTGTTCGCCATAACTGCTCGGTGGAAGCAATATGCAGTGGTGGTGACTCTTTGGTCAAAATTCTTAAACTTTTTACTTGCTATTGAGTATTTTCCTCTTCTAAATAATCTTACAGTATAGCTTTGTGACTTATTATTGTTCTTTTTTTTATTTTATTCATCATGTTTATTGTAACCGGTGATTTTTCGTTTAAATTTAATCTTATTATATTTTCGTTTGCACAGTTTACCTTAACCTCCACGTGATCATGGATGTAACCGACTGTCTCGGCGACCATGTCAATACTATCCTCGGGCAGTGATTGGAACACGGTAGCCGTAGTTTCTGACAAACCGTACAAGGCCTACATAAGAAGATTGATTAATGAAAGTATAAATATCAATCTGATTATTGTCAATTGATATTTAATCTTTGGCATATAATATTAATTATAATCACAACATAGGAAGAGATGAGATGGCTGATGTTTAACGATGTATTGCATTTATTCTTGTGTCAAATGGATGTCGCAGTTATATTGCAAAAAAAGAAAAGCATTTCATTCACGTCCAAAAAAGACGTCTGCAGTACTGTAGCTCCTGGAGGTAAATTTTGATTCTGTGATATTTTTCATTTCACAAAGATTTCTTTAACAATTCGTTACATGACGACTAAAAAATATATTTGGTTGTTTAAAAACTATGAGCTATTTATTTTAAACAACCAAACTTTATTGTTATTCTCTGGGGGGTATTTTAAACTGTTAATGTTTTCTTACCAACACAGAGGACGCCTTAAGATATTTCTTAATGTCTCTGATAAACTGCGGGCTGCATGGTGCACCGGCTGCTACAGCCGTCTTTAGTTGCATGGGCAGGTTGCCTTTGTTCCTGATCTGGGATATTATGTCAACGTACATCGTCGGTGTACCGGTGACCGCCGTGCATCTGTAATTAGTGCAATCAATTATTGGCTGATAGTAGTACAAATATATTTATGGCCTGTTTGAAGAGATCTGTTAACTGAAAAAGAGACTTACTTTTCAGCAAGCATAGCGTCGATGTTAGCTGTTACGTTGTAAGTAGGTGATGGTAGTATCAGAGTGGCACCGTAGATTATTCCACTCATGCAAGTTACTAGAGACCCTAGCGCATGGAAGAGCGGCGCCTAAACATATTTAGAATTCGTATTAGAAACAAAATAATATATATTAGTGGCAGGTTTCTGTTGCGGCAGACTAAGAACGTACCACTGCAGTAATTTTGGGTGATTCCAATGGTTGATGCCAATGACATAACTGGGGTATTAACTAAATTGTAAGGTTTGACTATCCTTCGTAAGTTTCGTTGATTCTTCTCGTTACCCATACCTCAAAGTCAGAAGACGAAAGTCTTCGACCAGTGTCGAAGTGCGTAATACCTGTGTTCAGTTACGCTGCTGTAACGTGGACACTGACGTTGCCACTGCTGCATAAACTCAGAGCTGCTTAGAGGGTGATGGAAAGCTATGCTTGGCGTTTCTGTCTTTGATAAGGTTACCGACATAGCCTCCCAAGTGTGCAAACTGAATGGCAATGAACTGGTCACTTCAGTTGTAGAAGTGACTACAGACAACTTCAACACCAAAAGTATTACTTAGTTAAAATAAAGCAATGTTTATTACAATCCAAACAAAGTGGATTGGATCTATACTTTCTGAATTATATATCTAATAATGAATAAGCTTTAATATACGATCAATGTATAATACCTGGAGGCATATTGTCTGATGACCTTCGTTAAATCTATTTCTTTTTCCCGAGAAATATACACTATTAACTGCCCCTATATGAGAGTCCAAGGCGGCTTTAGGATTTCCTGTAACACGTAAACATACGAAACGCTAGCAGTGTTCTTTTAGGGTCAACAATGAAGAGTGATGATGTTAAGATTTTCCCCTAGTAAAACTAAGAGGATCCACGAAAGGGCCAGTGAAGTGGTGCTTTACGAGGGAAAAATCCACCACCACCTAAACATAACTGCATTACGTATTCATAAAAAATATATGATATATGAAGTAGTGAAATATTACTCAAACTGTAACACAAAATCTTTCTTTAGATTATTGATTCTTTGACATATCGTCGTTTATTTATTAAAGTAAACAACGAGTTGAGTTCATACTCACAATATATAGTAACAAACGGCCCATTTTATATTCCCACACGTGGGACTGCGTGCGGAATGTTAAGATGGGCAAACACGAATTATAACACAGAACACTTGAGCATCTGTTAGCGAAATATTAATACTAATCAATTTCTTAGTAAATGTTGCTATAATCTAATAATAACACTGCCCACTCAATGTTGCCACTGCTGGGACTCTGTGTCTTCATATTCTCTGGCAAATACGGGTTGCGGATGTTGTATATTTTTAAAATAAGTTTAATAAATTAAATGTTGTAATCATAAGTTTTCATAGAACTTAACTTATGAAGTACATGGGACGCTTCACATCAAAAGACCTATTTAGCTGTGGCAATTCGGGTGGTCGATTCACTCTCTAAACACATCTCTTCAGCCGTCGAAGATTCTATGAAGACGGTACTCGAATTGAAATCTAAAATTAAGGGCTCTTTCTCAGGATATTCGATGCCTGATGGTCGGAGGGCGGTGAGGATCGCCTGGGCAGCCGGGTGTGACTTGTATGCGCGGTGTACGAGCGTGAGGGGCGCCTCAAGCAGCGATGGAAGCGGCGCGTCCGAAATGTGGTGAATTCGTGATTGATGTCTTTACTGTACACTGAAGGTAACTGCGACCTCATCTGCTGAGATTGGAGCAAGGGGTGGACTACCGCAGGGATGGAAGATGTACGTGCGATCTCGTCCTCTACTAGTGAGGTAAGTGAGGTCGTCTGAAGAAGATGACGGTGTGCATTGGTTCTTCAGACTGTCAGATAAGCACTCGGCCTTTTAATTGTCCTCGAAGGCCAACGATGACGCGTCGACGTCTCTGATGAGGGGTGGCATGAGTCCAGGGTTCTCTAAATTGAGCCGCCGAGCCAGACGCCTAAAAGCGTCCTTGGAAGGCTCGAGGTCGCTGAGTAGTAAATTCCATCTGTCAGCTCTGTTTTCTGACGCGCTCTGTGACAGCCCTCTGAAAGCGGCGCGCATTAACTCTATTCATCTCGGAGCGGTCGATCGGAGGACGGGCCTGAGACCTCCTCCGTTGGCCCCATAGTCATTGCCGCCACCTGACGCGCACGCTGCGCGTTTTAAATTCATAAGAATATTTATCTATATACACATATGTTACACCCTCCTTATCTCTCCCTCTGTAGTACTATCCAACTCTTCAACCCGTCCGCACCCAAAATTTTCTAATCGTTTTCCTCCCATTTTTACATACTACTTCATCTATATATATATGTATGTATTTAATTTTTGTATTTTTATGTTCATTTAAAGTTTTTTTTTAATTTTAATTTTGTTGTATTTTTAGTTGCCTTTCTCCTTTTTATTATTATTTTAGCTCGCGGATCTGGTATCCGCGAGCACTGAGTCTGATGAAGCCGCAATGGTTGTCAATAAAACTGCGGCGCAAACATCACCATAAAAAAATGGTACATTGAGTTGGGTCACTAAGACGTAACGAAGTATACAACTGGGGATCTCTCTGGATCTTCGTAACATTGTTGTACTTAGTAACATGCTCTATACTTTAATTCGCTGTGTCATTGTCAATACAGTGCTGTTGCTGCGTGCGTTGTCATGCACCATAGACCTCGTACCGCACCTCAAAACTTCTACAATGTGTTTTTTTTAACATAATACACTAATAAGTTTTTTATGTTAAATGGTTATGTGATAAATTCTTATCCAATATAACATATAATTTGAGTTAATAATACAAGTATTCTATTAATAAAGCTGAAGTAAAATAATAGGTTCTTACAATTTTATTTAGCAATATTAGATACAGAACCGGATATTGTATCATACATTATTGATATTTGGATTTTATTAATAATAATTACATATTATATACATACATACATACTATGTACATACTATGCCGACCCCACATAGAATGGGAAAAGGGCAGGAGGAAGAGAGGATTTTGTTAATAATAATTATTGTAAATTTGCGAGATATTAATAAACGAACAAATATGTCATAGTAATCAAACAAACAACTCTTTACATGTCCCCGTTTACCATTTACTTTTTTACCTCTAGAACCCACCAGTGGTCCCTGAGGTGAAGTGGATCATGCTCCCATCTTCTGCTTTCACGTCGGCCCCATACATGGACACTTTGTTATCATTTCCGTTGTTGACCAGCGAGTCAAATGAGAGCACACCACTGTAAATAAAAACTTACTTAATACTGACTCAATAACTGCCCTAGTGTGTTATCAACTTTCTTTTTCTTAAATTGCCATCTTCTTTACACGATCGGTCACCGTTATGGCGACCTGGACTTTCGATACCGCAGCTCTGAAGAGCGAACGGTTGCTCTTTCCAAAGCACTGGTGTAGGTTCTTTAGCCAGGATATTCTTCTTAGACCAAAGAGATCAGTGCCAAAAAGTTAAGAAGCAAATTGTTAATATTAGTTTTACTAAAGATGGGTGTTTTGGTTGTTTTCCTTGATCTCTAATAAGTACGATCACTAAATCATCTAGTTGTAATTCGATTTTTTTTTTTACCTCTTAAGGTTCGTTATTTGTTATTGAACATGAAAAGAAGAGGTTCAAGGCGCCAGTTGACAAGCAAATTTGAAACTTCTCTTGTGTCACTAAGTAGGTCTTGTGTGACATCTCTAACTTGACAAAAGCATATCGCCAAGCAGCTCCATGAGCCTTAAGTTGGTAGTCAGATGCTGTAGCTAGTAAAATTGGTTATAAGATTTGTCATTTTATTTTAATATTATCAACATCTTTAGGTGCCGAGTGCATTGTGGTAATTTGGTTGTTTGCTATCGCCACGTACGCACAGATGTTGTTTACTACACATGATAATATGATGTAAAGAATATAAAACAATGTCCAAATTACTGCGTATCATAATTAAATACAAATCAAGATAATTAACCTTAACTTCTCTTTCTCCAAACTGACGACGGTGCTCAGTTGTGGGAAGTTCTCAGATTTTAATCGGCCAGGCTCTGAACTTTCCAATTCCGGTAACAGTTTTAATAGATTATTGTAATATTGTCTATTGTTCAAATCGTTGCCGATCACGAGCCCTTTTATACCGGTTGCTTTTAAACAGTAGCTTAGTTCTGATGTCTCGTAAAGGGGATTGATAAAAACCTGTAATTATTATAGCAAGTGTTTGAAATTAATCAAATTTTAACTTCTGAATTTTCTTTAGAATTTTTTATTCACAATCATTGTCAATGATATATAGCATCAGTCGTAATTTATGATTTTTTTTTTATTGTATTTGTTATGATTTATATTGTCTGATAATGTACGGGCTTTAATATATATTTTATTAATCAATTGTGCAACTATATGACCCGGAGCAGTGACACTGCTGTCCATAACATTGTGACAATAGTATGTTTATCTCACACTTTGCTTATCGTCTTAATATATATCATTATCTTGAAGTCTCGTTTAATCAGTGAATTTATTAACCTCATTTCACAATTCGAAATTTAACAGTTAATACATTTACCGATATCAATCCAACTCTTGCTGCGGCCAGTAAGGAGACAATCCATCCAGTCGCGTTGTGTGACCATATTCCCATTCTGTCTCCTTTTTCGAATCCATTCTCTCTTAGCATACAACCAAATGAATCTGCCTAGAAAGAAATATTATAATCATCTTCGATAAATGACTTTCTCACTTAGGTATGCAAGAAAATTTTAATCTTCATATAAATTTCCATAGTTTTATTAATTATAGCTAACTACTAGAAAATACGTCATCTGTACTAACGCGAACTATGCTTTCGTGGTAGTTATTTTTTTCTATCGAGAATGGGATAATAATCGACCTCAGTTTCACATGATATTAACAATGAGGTCAAAGACGAATGTTGTTTCGTTATTAAATATTAGACGACGTTCATTAGGAAGATAAACTAGAAAAAGGAACAACTATTCAATGGTTCGTATCAGCAACGTCGTAGCTACAAAGCGACAGACAGACGAACGTAAAGAAGTTAAAGTACGCGAATTTAATATTTCTTTTTTTTATTTTATGATAAAGTTTGCGCCGCTAGTAATATCGTCAGCTACATGATATTGATAACTAGCTTCATCGTATTCAGGGCTCGGATCTGGTATCCGCAACATAAAATAAAGAAAATAAAATTAAACAAATGGAAATTACACTAGAATTAAAAAAAAATAATAATAACACAAAAAGTAAATATAATATGTATATAAACTTATATATAAAAAGGAGAGAAGAAAGGAGAGATAATTTTAGTTGAGGAATTAGATAATGGTATAGGGGGAGAGATAAGGAAATATTTGTCTCTTTTTGGTTCGGAATTTAAACCTTTGGCTACCGGATGCAGGGACCATCTGGTCTGCCAGTTAGTCGCATTAATAGTATTGGATCATATCTACGACATTCAGGATATAGGAAGACTTTTCCAATTGAGTGAGAATATAAAATATAGCAGTTTAGAAATATTTTTTTCTTTGTTACAGCTCATTGATGCTCATTACTGAATATGGGCATTACAATTTCTGGAGAACAGTCGCTGACCTTTCTTTGGAATATTACTTTTTGGTCACATTACAGCCATCATGGATTTACTTATACACGAGTAATAGATATACATACTTGTCTTAATAGTTCTTCGTACGTGATAGATAAGTCCTCGTGCACAGAGCGGATAGCGACCCTACCCGGATATTTGTGAGCGGTCTTTGCGAATATCTCGCCAAGTGTTGCGACTGACAGAGGTTCAGAGCCCTCGTTGTAAAGATAACTCGCTTTAGGCTCAGTCTGAAGGTGACTTATCTGTCTGCAAGCAAAAAAAAAACATGAAAGTAAAGAAATTTATTATTTTGAGTGGTATTAATATTAAAAAAGTTTTATTCAGAAGGACTCGGGTAAAGTGGGGGAGAAAGAAAACCGATGATTGCTTGTATGTATGAATCAGATTGAATAGAAGTCGCTGTGTCATGACAGAAAGTAAAAGAAAAAGGGCAATTGGTCCAACGATCAAAGAGATTTCTTAAATTATATATATTGGTAGTATCCATGCGTGCTGGTAAAGATTGGGTTAAACAGAATTCCTAGAGTTCACGTAAAAATCAGTGCGTAGGCTGCCGCAGGCTTTTCGTACTATAATATCTTGTTATGGTGATATTTGTAAGAAAATTTAATGTCATTATATATTAGTACAGAATTAAGGAAGACATCGTTCAGGAACTGGAACTTATTAAGGGTTTAGGAGTCACCTTTGATAAAAAGATGATTTTTGTTCCTCACGTAGACAATCTTATCAAAAAATCTTCAAAGATGCTCGGGTTTTTATTACGAAATATTAAACAGTTCAAAAACTTTTATGCAATAGTCTTGTGAGGAGTATTCTTGAATATTGTTCAACAGTTTGGCGGCTTCACTATGCTGAGCTTTTATTGGCACATTGCTAGAAGCATCGGCAGAGCTGATAGAAGCTTTTCGTATAGACTTGACTACTTTAGGATAACATCCTTAGATAGTCGTAGAGATATTTTGGACTTAATATTCTTGTTTAAATTTTTAACAATAAAATTGCCTGCCCCTCGCTTCTATCCAGCTTCAATATTAGGGTACCCATTAGAATTCCTAGATGTGAGATTACTCCTCTGTCGCCGCCACTGCGGAGATCTGTGCTTGGTTGCAACTTTCCAGTTTTCAGGCTATGCAAGTTATTGAATTGCTGCTGTAAATTTATGCAGACTCATTATATACATTTCGTAAAGTGTTGCGCTCCTGCAAACCTGGCACTTTTACTACTTTATGACCGCGATTATTTTTGTTATTTTTTTTTTGATTAACGTGGGGGAAATGCCTGCGCATACCCGTCCTCGCGGGAGCAAGGATAGGCTATGTCGGACTTACACCGAGTAAAACCCCCACGATGTTCATCCTCGTCGTCTTATGGCGGGGTTACGGGAACGCTTTCGCACCATCCGCGACCCCGCCGGCGCTGGCCGCTTACGCAACGCCACCTCGGGAGGGTGGGAAGTTTCCACCTCCGTAAGGGCACGCCGGAAAATACAGTGCGTCCCCCTGCTCGGCCCCTTGCAGTCGCGCGGGCAACTTATTCCCTCGAACCGGTCGCCCAGAGGCCATGGGAGCCAAGAGAGAAAATTCTCCCGGCTCCCTGCGGCGGATCCGATGTTGGGCCCGCCGTCACTTGTTAAACGACCGCGGAAGATAGGGAGTACGGCACATCGTTATACTGACACTCTTCTTCCCCCGTGGCCCCACCGCCGCAGCATCACCGGTGCGACACAGGTTAGTCGCAGAGGGTATTCCACTCGCGACTCCACCTCGGCTGTAAAACTATCGGCCGCATCCGTGTTGAGCTCACGGTAGGGTTCCAGAGCTCTAACCTGAAGCGGCCGCCTCGGCCGGCCCTTCATCGCGGGCCAGCCGGGTAGGTTCCACTTCGCTTCACCGTGGGCGACCCAGCCACGGTTACTGAGCCCCTCCGCCACAACAAGGCGGGAACTTATTGAGGGGACTTTTGTTATTTATTCTAACCTATCTAAGCCATAAACAGTGAGTACAATTAGTGAATGCTGTGTCTACTTCTTAACAATGATGTACTAAGATTTTCTTGTTTAAGATGCTTATGAAAAAATTTATAATCTTTTTGGTCAGTCTGTTTAATTTGGTTAGAAGTAGGGTTCCGGGGAAAGTAGAAAACAGATTTTTTATTCGTTGCTTCGATGAGAGATGACCAACCATAATTACTTGGCGCCAATTAGGATATGGCAGTGCATCACATGGTGCTTATCATGTCACTGGTTTTGTTATCTCTGTAATTTCTATAACTATAACGTCCTTCAAACTGGAACGTAGTAATGTTTGCACAGTACTGTTTATCGACCGCAATAGGGGTTGCGGTGTATCTACCTAGACAGTCTCCGCCAGCAGAGATACCACCAGTGAACTCATGGTCATAGGAAGTTATATATTTAACTTAAAGATTATAAACAAGGTCCGGTAGCTTGTCATACTTTTTACAAGTACCTCTTAAATACTGAGGAATGGTAGTTTTATCTTAGTACTTTATAAATTGAATTAATTATAAACGGGCTCTTCAAGGCAAGCGACGTCTGTCACATTCAAGAAGTTAGTCATAAAAAAGTGTTTACAAGAAAACTAGCAACTTTGTTTATTGAAATAAGCTAATACCTTAAACCAATCGGATATTACTCACTATAGACGATAAATAAAATTTTGTTGTATAAACAAACATAATGTCACGGACACATGTCATGATGATAAACCGGTGCAATTATTATCATCATGGCTTGTATTTAGATGGTTTAATGTTTGGATTATGTTGACAAAATATGTTTACGCTATGACTTATAATATCTCTTTAATCAATATCAGTTAGAGTTTCGCATTGAATAAAAATTATAACTCATTAAATTTTGTAATGCGATTGATTTTTATCCGTTTTACTTGCATGTGTTTGATTTTAAAAGAAACAATAAAACTCGAAAAAATAAAATCACCGGTGTTAGGGTACCCGCACAACAACTTACGGGATTCAACACCTGCTTCTGGTGCATCCTGCTAAATAACAAACTAGGCTCTGGCTTCCACCAACCCGCAATGGGTTAGCGTGGTGAAAAATGGTCTAAATCCTGCTATATGAATCCCGATCGTGTTGAAACGTGTGATGACAATGACGACAAAATAACCTTAATATAGACTCAAATAGAAATAATAGAATTAATACACGATTACAGTATTAAATTATAATAAAAAATATTATAGGAGATAATTTTAAAGACTATTGAGTTTAAAAGTAATGTGAATAGAATATAACAGAAGAGATGAGATATTATTAGACATTAAATAATTTTACAATTAACAAAAGATCGAAGAAGAAAGAAGGTAATAATAAATGTGCAATGGGCGGTCTGATCGATAATAGCAATATTTTCCACACAACCTTTGAATGGAAAAATATTGAATAATAAATAAATTTGGTGAGGGTTGTATATTATATATGTGATAACATAAAATAATAATATAAATAAATAGATGTATCAGCATATACATATATCATAGATATAAAGATTACGAGTGTAAGGGGCCCCGCACAACAACTCCCGGGACCCAAGCCATCCTCACCTACTCGTGGTGCCTGTTAATCAACAAACGAGGCTCTGGCTTTCATCAAGTCGCATTAAGCCAATGTGGAGAGAATTAACCCAAATCACCCTATATGAATCCCTATCCGATCGATATGAGAATCTTTGGGTGAGGCTTATGTCCAGCAGTGGACGTCTATAAGATTACTGACGAGGTTCGTAAATGCTTCCACTACAAAGCAAACTGTTAATTGTAAGGTTTAAATTTTCTTAAAATAATACAATAGGATACAATTTATAGTCCTTTTTATTAAGTAAACGGCTAATTATTTCCTAAATAAATATAATTATCCGTTCGAAGTTCCCTGTCCAGTTCTATGGATAGTTTACAATTCAGTCTACACTACTCTGGAACTTAGCTGACCAGATCATGAAAGCTGCAAAAGAGTATTGATGGACAGGTTAGAGATCATTTAAATCTCGTACCGATATTTTTGTATTTAATTAAATAATAATATTCTTTATGTTTTTTATTAATTTATATCTTTTAACCTATCGCCTACCACAATATATCAACGCATGAAAAGTAGGCTGATAGAAAATAACAGTAGATGATAAGATATTTCATAAAGTTTTACAAGGAAGTGTTAAAATAAGTTGTAGTATTTTTAAATTTTAAATGTTTTCTATATTTTTGTTAAATAAACGGGTTCACAATTTATTTGACTTACCGATAAGTTCTGCACACGGAGAAATTCCTTACGAAGGAAGTTGCGCGCGCTATTAACATTTTATGAGACAAAAATTGACATCCGCGAATACAGAGAAACACACAACTGCGCAAACACAGCGGCACAAATCGACTGTTCACAGTTTATGAGCGAAACTTATCGCACGTTCTTGAAATAATAAAAATATTATGCATAATGATAACTCGTATTCATAGCCAAGTTGCTTGTAGATAAATTATTATGCTACTCTAACAGTGGGTTCCTATGCGCCCTGATTCCTTACTTCTTCTTTGTCGTAACCTCATGACTGAGGAACGTGACTATGGTGCGTTGCCCTGGCCACCATTTCTTTCCAGACATTTCTGTCTTGCGCCATTTGGATGGATGATTGTAGGGTAGCTCCCGTAGCGTCCTGAGTTGTGTGTGTCCATCTTGTAGGATACCGCCCTCTCGCTCTCTCTCCTTCTACACAACCAGTAATAATCAGCTATCCGCTAGACCGCTGCTGCTTCACGACAACGCAACATAACCACCACACACTGCACAACAAACAACCACTAAGTTAGATGAGCTACAATTGGAATGTCTGTGACATCCACCGTACTCCCCGGACCTTGCCCCAACAGGTTAACATGTTTTTCTGGAATTTAGACAACTTCTTAAAAGGAAAAAAATTCAACTCCAATGCGGCAGTCCAAACCGCCTTCAAAGAGTTTATTGATTCTCGCCCTCATGGTTTTTTTACTAAAGGGATCAATGAACTACCTATGAGATAGCAAAAGTGCATAGATAACAACGGTGCGTACTTTGATTAATTAAATATATTTTACAAAAAAAAATTGACCTTATATTCCTCCCGTACAAAACGTTAATTTCATATGTAAGGACCTAATATGTTATTAAAAGATAAGTAAAGGTTAAGTGCAGTCGCATTGTTATTCTAGTTTATATTTAATAGATAATTAACTATATTTATTTGATGGTATAAATAGATTTACAGAAGTAAATAAACTCATAAAATATTGTTTAACATAGGGAAGAGATAGTTTTCGATTTTTATTTTATATAAATTCATTTGAAGAATACCTCATTGTTGATTATTGTACGAAATGATAACGAGAGATCGACTTACTATAATTGTTATAGATTCATCATCGTCATCATTATCAACCTTTGTTTATTCACTGCTGGATATAGGCCTTCCCCAATGTCTTCCACCAAATGCGATTCTCAGTTGCTCTCATCCACCTATTTTCGACTGCCTTAATGATGTCGGTCCATCTGAAGAGAGGGCGTCCTATACCTCTACAATCCGTACGCGGCTTCCACCCCAAGACTTTTCTCCCTCATCGGTCGTTACTTTCAAGCGTTGCTTGCAGAATTTTAGAGCTACGTCGCCAACTTTAGTTCTCCTTCGAATTTCTTCGTTCCCAATTTTATAGACAAATGCCAAGCCTAGCTCTTCCCATCGCTCGCTGTGCTACTTTCAATTGGCGGAAAAGCCGTATGATCAGGTTACAAATTACCTAAGTCCAAATAAAATACTATTACTCAACATGCCGTGCTTCCTTAACGAAGCATATCGTCACTATCATGTTATGTGGTAGACTGGGTTCGAATTCCATCGCCACTGAATCCTCGGTGTGTTATAAAAGAAAATTATAAGGGGACGTAACTGCAGTAACTTACCTTGTAATCTTTTATTAATATTCAACGCTCGCTAACTCACACCCTTAGCGTGGCTAGCGAGACATTTATTAACCTACCTAGAGATATGGGCAATGGGTTGGCCCATGTTCAGCATATTAAAAAGCTGAAATTCTTATTATTATTGTAATAATCTAAGTATTCAGGTAAGTAACCTTTGAGAATTTTCTTCAGTATCGACTTTAAAATCTTTAGTGTATCTAGATCTGAAATGGTGTCGGTAGACTTAACTCTCTTGCCCAGGGTTTCCCAACCTGTGGTACGTCTACCCTTGGGGGTAAGCGGAATCCGATTAGGGCAAGTGAAAATCATATTGGTGATGACGAAAATATTGAGAAGTTTAAACAATTAACTTTTGTACAGTATTATACCTGCAATAGTTAGTTTAAAATGAACCTTATAACTAATGATTTACTAAGCTTTGCTAGAAATTAAACAGAGGGACAGAGAGGATGTTTCAAAGCTAGGATTAACAATAGATAAAGCTCAAGAGAAACGAGATACATTAGACGTACACTTGGATTTATGAGGCGAGGAGTGTTCATTAAAGAAAAGTTTATTTAAAGGGTACGGAATCTGATCTAGTTGATGATGGTAATTTGAATCATTTGCTTTGTATATCGTCATTAAAAGAATAAACAATGGTATTACTGCGCCGTGTAATTGCAGTCCACCTTACAAACAGTCTACAATTTTTTCTGAGGGTCAAGCGGTCTTTAATGGTATCTGATCTTGGTGGCAGCGGAATCGAGGCCGGGGCTCCGCCTCGCCTGCTGCCCCCTCCGCCCTACGGAAATGGCGCGTGGGGCACGCGACGCTGGCCCCTCATTCTTCCTTGTGACGAAACATGCAAATTTCTTCGACCTCCCGATCCGGCGATATGGATCGCGGCAGGTGAAATGCGTTTACATGTTCTTCCGTCTTATGTTCGCATATTCATGAGGATATACTATCACAGCCAAAGTTTACGCTTTGATTTTTATTATTAAAAGAAATGACGAGAGAAGTGGGACGTTCGCCTGATGGTAAATGATACGTTTGTCCAGAACAACATGATGTTAGAGTAGCATACACTGCGCCACGTTGCGTTCGTCGCTTTGAGACTTAGGATATGGTCTCGTTATTCCAGTAATTTCACTAGCTACAATTTACTTCAATCCGGAACACAGACTGCCGTTGGGCGGCAGAAATAGGAGTTATGATGACTACCTAGACAGTCTCCGGCAACAGAGACCGATCATCAGTAAATAAAGACCCAGCGCTAGTAAAATTGTTTGATTATCTTTATTTGCTCTAAACATCGTATTTACATACCTTTAGAGAATAATTTATTCTGATGTTACAAGCCTCACAATGTGAATAAAACCTAACTTTTCCATTATGCTCAATAATACGGAAATTTTAAATGTATTGTAAAAAAAAAGGTCATCGTCATCATCATCAACCGACAGACGATCACTCCTGGACATAGGCCAAAATACAAAAATATGTTCTTTATCTACAGTATTTGATCGTCAGTCTTTCACAATATTGACATATTTTCAATGTCCATCTCTTCTTCTCAAAGTTGGTATCCGATGTACTCACGATATAAAGATCAGATATTAAGATGATTAATAATCTTTATTGCGATTCGATTTCGGGTTTATTTTCCTTTTTATATTTTCGTCGTTTAAATTTATCTATTTTAAGTTTCGGGATTATACCTCTTCGGTTGTATAACAACTTAGTACACATTTTATGAATTTTAAAAGTTTTTCTATGGATTTTTTTGAAAGAATTTCAAGAAACGAAACGTAAATAAAATACTATATCCTCATCATCATACAAATGGGTCAATGCATGGGACATTCCTAGACGGTGCCTTTGTGAGTTTTGTTTGTAAATCCAGCTTACGTCGCCGTCGACTTTATTCACCTGAAACATGCAAGAAGTCGGCTCCGCTACGCAACTGCCGCAGTCATGCTCCGCCCGCCTAACGGTCAACACATCCCGTCATATAAATAACCATGATCGTTCGAGAACTTCAGTGCAGTGAATCTAAACAGTGACAGTTCTATGGTAGTGAAGTGAAAATGTCGCAAGCGCCAGGCGGCAAGAAAGGTGGCAAAGGACCACCGAAGAAGAACACAGACGATGACAAGTCAACGGTGCCGAAGAATGCAGAAGAAAAAGAAGAAACGTCGTCTAACAATGGCGATAAGAAGGAAGTCAAGGAGTCGAACGGAGATGTGGTTAAGCCGCCAAGTGCTGGTGTTAACTTGCGAGAAGCGGCGGCTAAGATTCTGGGGTTGGCGCAAAAGGGAGAATGGTCTGCTGTAGAACAGACTCTCAAGGTGTTGGAGAAGTTGGTAGCTGCTGGAGGTGAAGATACAATAACTGTGCCGATGGCTGGGATACTTGATCCGGTAAATTTTACAAACATCATTTGATTAGTTTCAGTGAGTAGCTCAGATTTTGCTAATAACATTATACTATTGAACAAGTTTTTTAACATTATTGATTGTAAAACGTCGTCTGGTTTAGATATCGCTTATTTAGGAAATATAAAAATCAGGAATTTCTGTTTATCAAATTTAGACTTAAAATTGCAGTTTTGTTTCTTACAAAGACTGCCTCCAGAAGATTGTGGACTCCGTCTGGATCAACAAATCGACCCGTGCTCTATGAAACAATGCGAGTGAAAACATTTACATAAATACGGATAAGTTAGTTACATGTTACATTACAAGTACTTGTTATAATTTAATTTTTACGGTCGTGAATTAAGAAAAGCATTTTCATTAATTTCTTTTTACGATCCAGTGGAAGGCCGCTACGGGAAATAGTCACGAGTTATAACATTTACAAGGACCCTATAATATTAATTTATTTCTTTTTACCATTTATTTCAATATGTTTTTAACTTATAGTACTAAAAATATCAAAGTTATTTCGTCAGGTTTTATATACGAATTAGTAGATCCATAGGAATAGTTTGAATTTATCTTAACTTTTATGGAGAAATGATTGAAATAACTCAAAACAACGTTTTGGTCCTTTCGGTGAGCAGATCTTTAGCGGAGGCCTGTGTCCAGCAGTGGACATCTATCAGATAGTGATGTTGATGATGATTGGTAATTATAACCTTTCCTACTTATATCTACAGTGAACCAACTCTCAAATTCAGATGATGTTATGGTGGTATAGATTAAGCGTATTCACCAACTACTCTGGCTCTCATTTGTTGGCAGTGGTAACACAGCACCGCGCCTGGAGTTAATTATTACTAAGCAAAGAATTATTTATATTTTAGGATGATATAATTTACTAATGAATATTGCATAGTTAATCATATCATGAAAAAATTTCAACTTCAGTTGATTTATCTTATCGAAGCTTTCATTATAATCTCCTTGAAAAGTAGGAATAATGAGACGTCAGAATAATGCTTTTATATACAAATTTAGATTTTTGATTCTTTTCAAACTTAAATCTTGCTTTCGTGCTAGCTACCACTTCATATTACACTGCCGCTATAACAGGATTGGTATTATCATCAACTTATCGGAGCTAGAGTTGTCTATCTTCACCGTCTTTAGCTTCATTGTTACTAAACATCATGTTTATATCAAGTCCTAGTTTATCATTAATAAATAAAATATAAAAACAATTTGAGATTTTTATGATAATTTTTAACTTTTTAATTTATAATAAAAAAATATTTACATTATTTCCTAACTTCAGGCAATCGTAACTTGTCCCTGAGCGGGGTAAGCGAGGCCAGACAAAAATCTCGCCAGCGGTTCACCCACCTTGCATGATTCATTTTATTCTGCTTAAAACATTATGTTACAATAAATAAAGTTGGGGTGAACAATCAAGGGTAGTTACCGCCAAGGCATATCTGAAGCATGTCAAGCGTAGGTCTGATAAGAAATATAATAATAGACGATAAGAGCTCTCCAAAAGTTTTAATTTACTGTTGACTATATTTTCACTTATTATCTTTGACATTATGATATATTCATTATCATCATGATCCTTTATATTTTGGCTTATCGCTGTCCATTGTTGAACAAAGGTTTCTTGAATTGATTTCCAGTGACAATTCTAATTCTGGTAGACAAGATCATGTGGATTGCCGATTTGCTGATGATATCGGTTAGTCATGAAATACGGACAATGCAAGTGTGGAAGGAAAAAGGAATGTGCGTTGATTTTTTAAGTATTGTTGAGAGAAAAGAAATGTTACAGAATCACCGAGAGCTGTATATTTTGCTTTTAATGAAGTATGCAATAAATATGTTTCAAAACAATATATACTTTATATAACGTTACTTAATATTTGATTTATTTTCAATATCAAATAATTTGTTTTAGTTTATTGTAAGAATTTATAGGCGAATGTGCATAAAACTTATATTTATTATGTACATTATGAGGGGATTAACAAAGTTACAAGTACAAGCAAATGTTTATTCAAGCTTTAAAAAGATGATAACTCAATTCAAAATATTCATAATCCCTTATAAAGTTACACAGAACTTATATCTGATTATAGATAAGTAGGGACTATTAAGTTATTTTCTTAACGCATATTTTGATTTATTAGGATTGACAAAGTTTGATTATGTTAAAATTGCAAAAGTATATTAAGGTTCAACTCTAAGCAATTGATTGATGAGATGTCTCTTTACCTATACATAATTCACAGTATTAACAAAATTTGTTGTATTAAGAATTAATCATTATAGGTTATTTGTATTGAATAAAAACAGATACTGCACTTTTCTAGACAAGGTTAATTTGACGGATGAATAGTATTCTTGAGAGGACTCCTCAAATAAAGCTGATGTATTTCAAATAAAGATGAATGTTAAAATTCTATTATACGAATGTAGACACTAACTGGAAATTCCTATCAGATTGCGTACAGAAGTAAGATCGGTCCGCTCTACGCCAGGTCATTGTATATTCGATATCTTGGCAACGGATCGCGTGATCCTCCATCCACGAGACATCTTTCCATGTTTTTACAACCCCAACAGACGGAGGGCTCGAGATCGATCGAATTATTCTTCATGTATGTTTTGTTTTGCTATAACGACGTAGGTTTCTGTACTTGTGGTAAGTTTCTATTGCCGGACGCCGTCTGGGTAAGTACCACCACAGCGTTTACTTCTACTACCAAACAGTAGCGTGCAAACGTTACTGTGATCCGGTTTGAAGAGCGTTGTAACTAGTGAAATTACTGGGGTAACGTGACTCAATATCTTATGTCCGAGGCGGAGAGCACAATGTGGTGCTGTGTATACCATTCTAACTTGCGCCACGTTATTATGGGTATCGGTTACTATCTAGTAAATGCCCCGAACATCTCAAATAAAAAAAAAGCATCTGTAAAATAACGTAATGTCTGCTTGCAATTTATTTATGATATCTATACTATAATTTATTAAATCATGTTTAAATAAGCAACGACGTTAGCAGATCGTTCATCTGATATGTTACGGTTGACTGTAACAAAATTTATTTCATCGGTGGAGATGCTGTACAGGATTTTTACATTAAACCATATTGTTCTATTAATAATTCATCTGCCTATAATAAGTACTACTCGAGTCTGGTTGTAGCTAATGTTTAATTAGTCAGACAAAAGGTAACAGAAACGCATGCGCGTCTACTAGTATTCCGGTTTACATATGTCGATAGGCTGTACACAGCAACGTTGTTACGGTGGCTGATTTACAATACGATGGTGGTAACTAATAAGATGGTTTTGGTTTATCTATACTATCTACCCAACCCCACAATATTTGGACGGAATCGAATGAGAGACATTCGTGTTAGCAGTAGCTATCCGGTGCGCCACGGAAGCAATTAAATATAGAAACGTATCTCAATATAGGTTGTATAAAAATTTTAAAGGAATATCTACCCTTATGGTATTCGTCTCTCACTGGTGGGAGGTATCTATGGGGAGGCCTATGTCTAGCAGTGGACGCCTATTGGTCTATCTATGATGATGATAGGTCTCTGTTACTGGAGACCAGGTAGGTATGTCATTGCAACTTCAATTTCTTCCGCTAAACAGTACTGTGCTAACTTAAAGGTGTGGTAGGTAGTGAAATAAATGTTAATGTTGCTAGCGTTACTTTCTCTTAATAATCATCTCATCTTTACAATTCTTGTTTGGTTATCTTTTAAGACAATGGTTAGTTAAAATCAGCGAAAAGTTAAAGTTAAACAACGAATGAAAGTAAACATAGCAAGTTTTTTAATTTATTGAGGCAAACTCCATTACACGATCCGTTTCCCTTTTCTGAATTAATTATAATAATTACGGAGTTTATACGGCGTCGTAACCTAGTGGGGGTTGAAGAAGTTTTCTTTTGAAGCATTTAATTTCTTAGTTCTTATAAGTATGAATAAATTTACTGTTCGCGCTCGCAAACTATGATGTACTGCCGTAGTATACAACAGAAATAATTATGGCTAGAGTATAAATATATATGGGTGTAAAGGCTCCCGCACAACTCAAGAGACCCAAGCCAACCTCATCTGGTCGTGGTGCACCCTGCTAATCAACAAACGAGACTATGGCTTCCAACTACTCGCGTAGAGCTACCGCCGATTGTCTCCTTAGGCAGAGGAACCTGGCGTCGCGACCGACATGGGCCGTCGGGCCGGCGCCCCCCTTGGAGAGGGTTTTGGGGTGTATCTGGCGGCGCGTCTCGTATTGCGACGCGCCGCCACGTAAGGAGTTTCTGTCGGGAGGGGTGCTTCAAATCCCACCCCGAGGCGACCCCGTTCGATCCGATAGGGGGTTGCGGAAGAACTGCTCAATGTTATCCCGTGACCCCCGCGCATTATTTCGGAAGCGATTGGAATACCGTGTGAAGCTTTTTAGTCGGTTGGATTCCGACATTACCCCGTTACCGGCCCTTCTGGTTCCGGGGTGTGCGACCGTTAGCATTTTGTTACACACGTTAATAAAAAAAAACCCGCATAGGGCTAGCGTGGTGGGAAATGGTCCTAATCCCCCCATATGAAACCCTATAAACGACGGCCTCTAGTGTCCGGCGATGCGAGTAGCGCAGGACCGACCGATATAGGGATTTTCAGGGGAGGGTTATGTCCAGCTGTGGACGTATATCGACTGATGATGATGATGACATTTATATGCAATGTTAAGCTAATTTTATATTTACAACTAAATTTCAGTGATTTTTTAGTCCAATGGTTCATTTTTCCACATAAAAAGTTATCAAAGATTCAGTAGTGAGATGCTTCGCTTCGTAACAATCAAATAATAAAGTTCAATGACCCTAAAAAAAACTTGTTTAATCATATTAGTAAAGGAAAAGCTAAAAAAATACTATATTTATGGTTTTGGATGAATTTATAGCGGGATATTTTTACAACTTCCAGTTTTACCTTGGATTGCAACTTGTTCCGAATGCCTTGAGACGCGCCGAGAACAGAGCGGTGTGGAGGCAGCTGGTTGATGCGTCATTAAGAGCATTTCAGGAAAAGCACGACCTTCAATCATCAAGTAAACGAAAGAGAAATAGTAACTTTATCTCAGAGAGTAAACCGTTAAACCTTGAACAGCATTATCGCTAACTAGGTTTCCGTAACGTTTAAGGATCAAGGTCCTTGAACGTTCGCTATGACGTACCAGTTTCCGTTTTAAGAACATTCCTTCCACTGCCCCACATAATTCAGACTGTAAACCCAATGTTAGGGCTTCAATTTGTGTGTCAAGGGCGAAGGCCAAGAGTTTTGCGTGTTAGTTAAAAGAAAAGGTGTTAATCGATGGGAGATTTCCGACCTTGGCTGTTGCCGCAACATCCTTGGGTCCTGACCCGTCCGAAATCTACAAGGTTATATACAGCTGTTAATTTCTTTAACGTGTTCGTTTAATGTAGATTACTTAAAGTCGGATAAGAAATTTAAGGGTGAATTCGTTTTCTTTACCATATTATTAAAAAAAAGATTACCTTTCCCTTAAATTTGTCAAGTTTTTAAAAATGAGAATGGATTTTATTTTTGTAAATCTTTCATCATCAGGATATAGACATCCATTTCCAGATATAGGTTTTATCTATAGATTCCCACAACAATCGGGGGGATTTAGGCTATATCCCACCACGCTGACCCAATGCGAGTTGGTTGTTGTGAGGTTGGGGAAATCTTTATACAAAGTAATTTCAATCTGATATCTGCTCAACCCTGAGTTGAATTGGATGATTGTGCCACTTGGCATTAAGTCAAGAATATAGTGCATTAAAGGTTTTAAGTAAAATTAAATTAAACTCAAGGCTAGCGGTTAGAAGTTGCGCCATGCAGTTACTGGAGGCAGGTATCTGATGCTGAAGAATGCAGTGCCTGTTAGCAACTGATAGTGAAAGACGCTATAGTTAGACAAGTAGTTAAGAAATCATTTTTTCTTTCAACGCAATATGAGGCTATGGAAATTCTGAATCATTTTTATGTGGTTAAACATGTCCAATATGATAACCATCAGGTGAACGGTCTTGTTGTCCGGTCGTTCCATGTTTCATATGAAATATTCCATTGTAGTTTTTACAATGTAGTCACCAGTCAGCTTTTATACATCATTGATATTGGGGTTAATCATTTTCAGGTGATATTAAATTTATAAATTTGCGACATTCCAAAACATTTCAATGTAATTGATTCTTTCAACGGATATGACTAAGCTGCTTTGGTCCGGCCAGCGCTCACATTAATCCTACTAAAAGCCTCCGCCCGGATATTGCAATTTGCTTCGAGACCCGATTAAGGTGATGTGGTAAAAATCGAAACCACAACTGAAGGAAATTGGTTCTACAATTATTATTGACAGGGTTTTTGGTGCAACGTTAATCTTGATAAAGAAATTTTAACAACGATGACTGAAAATTATCCTGTGACCAAAATACCAACAAAAATGTCGTCAGCGCCCTTCAAGCCGGAACACAGTAAAGTTTGCACACTACTGTTTGTCGGCTGCAATAGGAGCTGCGGTGATACCTAGACGGTTTAGGCAACAGAGACCTATTGACTATTGAAACTATGACCTCATCTTCAAGCCTCATTACATCAGTAATTTCACTAGTTACTTCTTTTAACTAATAGACATGCAAAATTCAATTTCGAAGGTCCAATATTTATCACCTACACATACATCCAGAGATGTATCTCCTGCTACTATTAGTTCCTGATGAAATCAATCATCAAGTTCAGTGCAGTATAAACATCCTAACTAGCAATACATTCGGGAAGCGTATCACTCCGGTGAACGTCCTGCTTATCTCGTCGCTTTATTCCGTGGATCTGGATCCACGAACCCAGCAACAGATGAGCTGTAAGAGTCCTTATGATTTTCAAGCACTGAATATCTCCAGAATACAGACAAAGTCGCTTTATACTATAAAACTTATCATACTTATTTTTCATAACTTAATCGTATGTTTGCCTGTAAGTATTACTATACTATATATTGTTGATAAAGGTTATTCGAGTGTTTTTTTTTTTTACTACTGTAATAAGTTATTTAATCTGTTTGTAATCTAAATCCGATTATTGCAAAGATAATAGCTACGATTAGAATTAGTAATACTAGTTGAAGTATACGTTGAGGGATTATAGGTCATTTGTTTGTCTATATCCACTAGCCTAATACTAGTGACGTAGACTATTTTACTGGTGGTAGGTCTTTGTTCCCGCAGACCGTCTAGGTAGGTATAACCGTTCAGCCCCGTAGTGTCGGGCTAGTAAGAATAGGACTAAGGTAAGCGCTGTCTTAGAAGGCGACTAAAAGGGTCTAGGAGTTTCGCGGGCATTGAGAGTGGGGGCCCTTATCGCTCAACAAGCGAACTTGCGTGGGACAGCGTATGGCTCAGCGATGGCCTAGGAGGGTTAGGCCCCTCCTCAGAGACGTGTTAACACAAAGTGTAGAGGGGCACCGGTGCGTTCTATAAGAGATCCCTGAGCCTCTCCGAATGCACTGATGCAGATCTCCGAGGGGGCTTTAGTGAGTAATAATCTCTCATAACCTTGAATTCCCCCCAGAAGCAGGATATCTTTCGAAGGTTTCCGCGTCGAAGCTAAAAAAAGGTAAGAACAACCGCGGCGCGTATATATGCCGCCAAACAGAAGTGTGCAAACATAGTTATGCTCCGGTTTGAAGAGCGCTGTAGCTAGTATAATTACTGGGGTAACGAAATTAACGTCATGTCTCGAGGTGTCGATTACAACATGGTGCTGTGTATATCATCTTTACCAGCAGCACGTTATCTTTGGCAGGCGTATCACTTCCCATCAGGTGAACGTCCCGCATGTCTCGTCAGGCTTAGTATATAGTATATACCAACTGCCGTCATGAAATTTGGTTTCACAATACTTTTATGATGGCGCGATGACTTGGTTACCGTTATGTGTCTTTTATAGGAGCAGGTATGATCTTTTACGACTTAAGACTAGACTTAGACTTAAGACTTTAGTTCTTGAAGGAAAACTCTGTTATGTCGCAGACAAGTTTATAACGATAGTTTTAATGTACCCCAAAAATTCACATGAATGACCAGTGTAGTGGAAAAATGGCCTTGATTCACTTGAGTCCCATAAGTGGGAACATAAGAGGGCAGTTTATTTTTTTTTATATTTAATATTTAATTTAAGTTAGGATATGCACTAACCTTATAACCAACGGCTATGTAGTGACAGTCTTGGGAAGAATGAAAGGTTTCGGAAGTTATACGAAACAAAGGGATGTATACGGGAATAATTTTTTTTTGTTGTCAAAAATGAGATGTTAAATCTCGTTATCTTAGTGGTGTTTTTAGATGATCGTAAGTTACACTCCTGTCCGTAACAATGTGGCGCTAGTTGGGATGTTACAAAATACACCACGTTGTGCTTGTCGCTTTGATACATAAGATGTTACCTTTCGTTACCTCAGTAATTTCACTACATATAACTCCTTTCACTGAACGTTTGCACATTACTATTAGGTGGTAGAAATAGGCGCTACAGCGGTTCAGTTATACGGCCCCCGGCAACAGAGACCTACCACCAGTAACAACTAAGTTGTTTGCACTAACCTTCACTATAAACACAAAATCGGTGTTTGGCTACTATTCCCATTAACATGTGTATACAATATTTATAATAATATCCTGTTGGAGGATATTGATAAATATCTACTCCAATTTAGGCCATTGTTAGATGACGACCACTGGCGGAACTAAAGCCATGCCATTGTGAAATAGATTCCAAGGATTTTTGTAAACACAAAAATATTCGCGCTCTCATCTTTGTTCAAGTAATTATATATTCATAAATAATAATAAAAAAAATTTAAAACTTGTAATTAAGTGAATATAATGTACTCATAGATAACAAGTTAATTATTAGAATGAAATATTACTTTATCATGTATTGGCATTTACAGAAATTTATACGTATTTAGAATGTTTATATAGCATCACTTTGTCCATCGCCTAATAGGATGAGATAAGTTAATGAACTTAAGAAGCTAATGAGATAAGTTAATGAATAACACTTTCTTACTATGCTATTTATTTTATTACTTATGCCGCTCTCTCAGCCGAACCATTTTTTTTTTGGTTTCGAGGGAGGAAATCTTCGAAAAGATACTCTGCCTTTTGGGGAGAAGTTAGAGTTACATGGAGATGTTTCCCCACTAAAACTCCCTCAGTGGTTACCTTCGGCGTTTGGAGTCACGGGATCTCCGTACACTATGCTGGGATAGCCCATCCCGTGGTTAGCTTTATGCGGACCCTACCAGCCATGTGATTACTACTTCAATGACCGGAGACCACGTCCATCTATTGTCCTCCTTGCGATGGCGATGTGAATCCCTGTCCTGACCGCTAACAACCCCAAGAGCTACTCTCAGCCGAACCGCGGCTAACTAGCCTCTTGTGACAGATTCTGCATACTCTGCCCTACACCTGAGGACCTAAGTCAGCCGCACCACTACCAAGAAGAGTTTTTAAATAATATACCTTGATGTGATAGACGTAGAAAATTCATTGATCACTTAAGCGTTAAAGGTCAATTTGCACAATAATCATACTCGAAACTAACTGAAACAGTTAACGAGTTCTGCAATAAAATCACCAACGTTAACGTCGCGACCTGAATTACCACTGCTATTACCGTGCAAGATTTGGGTATGTGGAACGAAAATTAAAAAAAAAAAAACCGGTCAGAAATCGCCTGCCACGCGGATATTTACATCGGTCGTTTTGTATATCAATGTATATTGACACAGTTACGAAAATAGCAACGCGATTAAAATGATTTTAGCCTTTTTTTTTTTATAAAGAAACGAGAGCGGAAGAGGAGAGGCCAACATTTATTCGTCAACAACACAGTAAATAAAGAACGAAAACAGTCGAAGAATCTCGAAGTTAGACTTCCGCTGCAAAATTGTGACTGTCCAGTGCCGTAATAAGTTCATGCTTAAAAGTTTGAGTTTGCTGTCTGTGTATTCGTCATCACTAGCTGTTCTACAATTGCTGCAGATCAAAGCTTCAACTCCCCTCCCCCCTCTGACTGTCCTCCGTAACATTTGCAGAAGGCTTCCTGCAACCTTCACCAGACATCCAGTCCCCATTGTGGCGCTACCCTCAAATAACTTAGCGCTCTAATATTGCACATTGCCGTTTAAGGCTATTTAGGCTATGACCTACGTCAGTTATTTGTCTGATGATTAGTTATCGTAAGGATTAGTAATGTCAACACTACGTTTAGTAAATACTACAGGATAATTCCATAAACCAGTGGTTTATTAGTGAAATCGCCTACACGTAATACTCGACTATATTGTTGGTCGCCGGAAGTATACGCCGAAGTAGAAATCGAACTCGAAATTATAGCTTAAGTTCTAGTGAAAACTAAGTTTTCGCGGAGCCACTTGCTGCTCGAGGCATAGGTCACGAAGTAATATAAAGTTTTTTAGATTTAGCGAACTACATATAACCTAGCTTTAATGACTGCGCAATTTTTTTCATTGCTCATAGTAACTTCATATATATCTTATTACATTTGTATGTATAAAAATGAGATAAATATGTAAAGTAAATTAAGTTAGTAATTAAGATATTTGTGACCACAATTGATGCCGTTAAATAGATAAATACCCTTATAATGGGATCTTTCAACGATAGCTTTAATTGTCTTTAAGGAAAGACAATCAATGTATCAAAGTTTGTATGTACTGATTTTACTGGTGGTAGGACTTTACTACTGGAGGTAGGTCTATATTACTGGAGACCATCTAGGTAGGTACCACCGCAGCTCCTATTTCTGTGGCCAAACAATAGTGTGCAATCATCAGCCGATAGACGTCTGCAGCTGGACATTCTCTCCTAAAGATCTCCACTTTAATCGGTCCCGCGTTGCTCGCATCCACTGGGTTCCTGCCATTCTCACCAGATGGTCGGTCCACCTAACTGCACCATCGGCCGTCGGTTCTTCGAGCAAACTACTTTATTCCGGTTTAATGGGCGCTGTAGCTAACAAAATGACTGGGGTAACTAAATGGACCATAAATTACAGACATTGACAAAGCATGTGTTAAATATGAGCTTACAATAAAATTTTCTTTATTTTGGAATTAAGTAATTAATATGATCTAAGGCTAATTACTGGGGTAATGAGACTTAACATCTTATATCTGAAGGCGACGGGCGCAATGTGGTGTTGTATATATCATCGTAACTAACGCCACGTTATGGACACGCATATCACTCATTATTAAGTGAACGTCCCGTTCGTCTTGTCGCTTCGTAGAATAAAAAAAAATATTCTAAAAAGATGCTGTGTACAGACTACAGCTTAGATATTCTAGAATGTTCAAGCTTAATTCCTTATCACCCTGAGTAGTTCCAAAGTGAGTCTAAAATACCAAAATTATAATGTAACTTAAAATACATAAGTTTAATTTAAGCATTATCTATCTTAAGGTTTTAATGTCTTTTTTCTTAAAATAATGTTAATAAGGCTTTTCTTTAAAGCTAAAAGGAACTTTAAGGTATTAGTCAAATTGCGAACACTTATATGCAAACTTAGATTCAGACTTAGTGCTTTATCATGCAAGTTATAACCCTGAATTATAAATATACTGCCTCCATGGCTATATTGGCTTGCTTTTAATGTAGTCTTCAGCTACGATATCAAGAATCCATTAGTAGTTCTTCTTTTCATTATTATTGAATGGGCTGGATAAGTATTCAAGTATTTTAATTAGACGATAAATTATTATAATTCATCATCATCATCATCAGCGTGTAAGGGTCCTGCATAACAATTTACGTGACCCAAGCCAAGTTCGCTTGCTCATGGTGCAACCTGCTAATTAGCAAACGAGGCTCTGGCTTCCGCTAACCCTCGTTGGGCCAGCGTGGTGGGAAATGACCCAAAACCGTCCATATGAACCCCTACATACGACAGCCTCTAGTACCCAGCGATACCAGAGGCTATGTTGATTGTATGTGGAGGCTTTTGTGGGAGGCTTATGTCCAACAGTGGACGTCTATCGGCTGATTATGATGATGATGATGATGATCATTATCAGCCCATAGAAGACCAATACTGGACATAGGCCTCCCCCAAAGATCTCCACGTTTGTAGGGGTTCATATGATGGGATTCGAACCAAATCTTACCACGCTGCTCCACGGGTTGGTGGGAGCCAGGACCTCGTTTGTTGATTAGCAGTGTGCACCACGAGCAGGTGAGGTTGGCTTGGGTCCTGTGAGTTGTTCAGCGGGATCCTTATTAATTATTAATAGGTTTTTTATGCTTATTTAAATATCACTATCATCCAAATCATCGGTACTCTCTTTTATTATATATATATATCGTGTAATTACTGCGAGAATAGTCTCTTGTTCTCATATGTAGCTCTTTAAGATCACGCTTGACCATTTCAGAGATTAAAGTAACTTAATATCAACTAAAATTGAAAGGCTATTGTTAGGTTATATATAAAAAAAGTTAACTTTTTAAAAAGGCTTCCCTTGAACTTTAAATGTTCGAAGTGTAATCAAGAATGAGGGTGCGCTGTAATCAAATATAATTATGAATAATCAGTGCTGGTCACGCCCGCACCCCTTCTCTACTGAGGGCGAGAACTTCGCAGTCATTACGGTGTCAAGTGAAATATACTGCAGCCGATAATATTCATATATAAGTAATAGTAAAGTTTTTTTTTATAATATAATCCGGCGACGTGCTTTTATACTGCCGTTGAATTAATCATATTTATAAATAAAGCGAAGAGAAGAACATGACGTTCACCTGATGATAAGTACGCCCACTCTTACTGAAACGCTAGTTAAGGTGATAAATACTACGACATATTAGATACAACGTGTTATTGTACTAGTTATAACGCCCTTCAAACCGGAATAAAGTAACACTTACACATTATTGTTTGGCAGTAGAAATGACCGGCAACAGATAACTACTACTTTTGTGTGACTTATGCCTAGAAGCGTATGAATTAAAAAAAAAATTATATGAACCCATCTGTATTAAGATTTTTTTGTATATATATAGAAATTTATATATATATATATATATGTATATTGAATTCTTATAGTTATCTATTACTTTAGATTTACTTTCATTGGTGTAATAAATAGTTAATTTTTAACTGTAAGTTTTTATTCAACTAGTATAATGATACAGTTATTAAATTCATCATGATCATCATCAGCCGATTGACGTTCACTGCTGGACATAGGTCTCGCCCAAAAGATCTCTAAGTTTGTAGGGGTACATTTGGAGGGATTTGAGCTATTTCCCACCACGCTGGCCTAATGCGGGTTGGTAGGAGCCAGTCTCGTTTGTTGATTAGGGTGCAGGTGGGGTTCACTTGGGTCCTGTGAATTGTTGTACGGATCCCTTACATTATTTATATTTATTAACATACTGGACATTATATTTAAAATGTAACTAGCGATGCAGTATATATATTTTTTTTATTCAATGAAACATCGAGAAGAGCGGGACGTTCACTTGATGATAAGCGATACGCCCCCTATAACGACGTGGTGCTAGTTATGATGGTACTTACAGCACCGCATTGCGTTCGTCGTCTCGAGACATAAGATCTTAAGTCTCCTTATTCCAGTAACTTCACTAGCTAAATCGCCCTTTAAACCGGAACATAGTAATGTTTGCAAAAACCTGTTCGGCGGCGGAAATAGCCGCTACGGTGTTACCTAGTTAGAGGGCCTCTGCCAACAGAGACATACCACCAGTAGGTATGACAGAACTAGATTTTTTTTTAATTGTTCCCTCTTTTTTTTTCATTTTTATTTACGATCATTTACCATCTTAGTTATTTAGTACATTTGTTTTTAATTTCCTCATCCTCATCTTTCTTCTCTTCTTATCTCACATACTCTGATCTTCTTTCACACTACTTTACTATAATCCTGCATCCTAACACCTTCTTCTATACCTCTCACAAGTGAAGACTATCGCGTTTTTTTATTTCCTTTATATCATAAAAAAAGACCTGAGATCATAAAACATCTTTTTTTCTGTTCCTATTCTTTTAACACCTTCTTTTATAGTCTATTCATTATCTTATTTCATATAACTGTTCTATGAGTATGTTCAACGTTACCGAAAAAAATATATATACTCGAGCTGACATATCTGATGAGGACTGAGGACTGAGGACTGAGGAGGTAAAATTATAACGTCCCAATGACAATTTTACTTAACACTGATAGCATTAACATTTTTATATAAATATAAAGAGCGAACAAAACAACAAATTTTCACGTAGAAGCCGTAGACCTCTCCACACTACCATTTCAGTCACATCGTGAAGTAAAAGGCGACTAAGTAGTGAGGGCGATCAAAGACATGCAAGCAGCTTTACCTGTGATAGTTACTAACACTACATTCTTTTGAATCAAGCTGGGCGAGTAAGTTAAATTGTCAAAGTCAGTAAGTTAGATTGATAGCAGCGGCCTTCAGATCTGAAAATTGTAATATGACAGATTACCTATCACAAAAGATGAATACTATATTTCTAACCGACTAAAAATAGGAGCTTCTCAATTCGAAGCATATTACTCTTAAGTATGAGTAATCAGATCGGTGTGGAGATCTTTGGGGGAGGCTCATGTTCACCAGTGGGCGCAGTTCGATTTCAATAATCTTTATCTCTTTGGAGGAAGTATATTAAGTTATTAAGTATATTAAGTTGGTTATAAAAACATTGAAAAAAATAATGATCTAATCTTAAATTTAAATGACATCCCATTAAATGAAGATATGCTCTAGATTTTCAAAACATTTAATTCTATTAACACTATATGCTTATAGACTTCGAAATATATCTTATATGTTAATGGTAGGTCGAGGTTATATATAATTATTCTTACCCTACTGCTTATAGGTAAAGTCGATTTTGTGTGACAAATATGAAAATCTGTTACAGGCAAACGGTATGACGCCACTGATGTATGCTGTGAAGGACAACCGTACCTCTTTCGTGGAGCGCCTCATCGAACTAGGATCCGACGTTGGAGCTAGGAACAACGTGAGTAATTTTTTGACATATACTAATTTATTTTTCTTGTAAACTTCTAGAGCGGTATAAAGAGTGAACTGTTGATTAAAGAAAGCGCAAAACCTTTACCTGATTATATATATATTCATGACAAGAATATTGTAAAAAAAACAATGTTTGTTGGTAGAGTTAAGTTAAGTCTTAACATACGAGCTGGTTGTTCACCGAATCATAATTTTTGTTCTAATAACAATGTGGCGCTAGTTAGGATGATATACACCGCATCGTATTTTGCTCGTTGCTTTGTGATATATCGAGATATAAGATATGAACGGAGGTACCTAGGTGATCTCCGACTACAGCGATTTACCATCAGCAGAGAAAAAAGTAAAAAACATTCGATGAACTGCATCTAAGAAAACTATTTAACGTTTACATAAAAAATATCAAGAAGACAAATCCGTAGACAGAAACAAATACACAGATAGTTAAACGCAAATCACACTACGTTTTTGGACTGGGGGTTAAACGATAACTAAAGTTTATAATATCGCATTGTTTACTTAATTTTATGTATTTCGGTTGCCGTAAATTTACTTCGAAGAAGACAGTTCCGCCGCTTTTCTCGAAACTTCTCGCTTTCTTACTCGTAGCTGCCGATTGTGAGGTAAGGACTTGTATAACTACGATTAGGTCGCGATCTTTCTTAGTAATGTGCAGCAACTGGCTGCGTCTAGGTTTCTAATGGATAATATAATTTTATGTTAACATGAAATAAATCGAAAGACAAAATGTTACTTCTTCTTAAGTTACCTCTCCGACTAGCGGAGGTTGGGATCAGTTAACCATATTTTTTGGTATTCATGAATATTCATTGTCAAATACTATGAATGTCTTATACAGAAATATTAATTTACTGACTGTTAATAATTATATTCCCTGCTAATTACGACGGTATGAGAGTGATTGTATGCCTACTGATTGTTAAAAAACGTTTTAAACATTCAAACTTGACAATATGTAGCCCCAATTTCGAACCTGGGACATATGTGTTTAATGGAAAGATTACAGTTGTGCCTCAGAAGCGATTAATTAAGTTTATCAAGGACGGCTTATAGTTAGCAGTGGAAGAACACAGCAGGCAGTTATATGCTCCGAAGATACGTGGGCATCAGCTTGCCTCATTCATACACATGATACTAGTTATCTCTCAAGTGAACAAAGTGTTAACATCAACGTGAAGTATTTTTTTTCATTATTGAAATAATATTAATTTTAGAGGAAAAAAATTTTGGTTGGTACGACAATGGTACATTAATGTCTCTTTTCGAAAGAACGAGATGATCTTCAGTTAAGATTAAAAGCAATTTAAGGTCGGCAGCCCAGCCGCGACTCTTCTGGTGTTACGACTGTCCATGGAGGTCAGTGAACACTTTCCAACAAATGAACTATTCGCTCGTTTGCCCACCCTTCTTTAAAAAAAAACAAAGAGTGAGGGAAACGCTTACTGTTAGTGAATAGTCATTTCTCCAAACTGTACAATAGGTCCACACTGTGTTTGGGTCTATGTAATACTAGACGATAAGATCTTGCCACTTCAGTAATTCCCTAACCACGGTATTTCTATCTTTTTCATTTATACCACTCGGCTTTGTAAACACTATAATTATTCCTAGTAAGCGTTTTCCTGTCGGTTTAAAATAATATCTAACGTTTTAATCAACGTATTTAGGTCATTGTTTAAAAATCTTTAGCACCAAGCAAACAGATCTACTTTTACTAGAAGGGATTTCTTTTAAATTTACCTCATTTTTTGAATTATTATGTAAAACGGCGTACTTATGGCTTAAACTGAAAACGGAAACCAACTGTCAAGGAATTTTACACGCATGAGTGGAAAAAACCTTCCAGTTAATTTTTTTATGCTTCTTTAGTTACGCGGGCGGATGTGGCGGGTTTTACTAAACGAATATGTAAAAATTGAATATTCATATGTGTGGTATTTTTTGTGAAATGATTTTGATAGATCTAGAAAGAATATACATATAATGATGATTACGAAGAATAAAGCGAATTACATTATTGTTACAGGATAACTACAACGTGTTGCACATATCTGCCATGTATTCGAGGGAAGATATTGTCAAGCTATTATTGTCCAAACGTGGAGTCGATCCCTTCGCAACGGGTGGAGTAAGTCTTAACAATGTTTTAATAGCAATTAATAACAGCGGTATCTATTACTTTATATTGACAACTTAAAAGTTGTGAACAGCGACATCTAGCAACGCCAGTATTAAACGAATTAAAATTTAGCTAACTTGATCTTCAACCATATATTTTTCTATAATGGCTGATTAATCTGTGTCATTATTTTAACTGAGAATTCAAAAGTATAAAATTTTTGTATTTGTCCTAATCATTGTAACAGAATTTATTTGTCCAATATAAAATACTACGAAATAAAATTTGATTGCGGCTTGATAACATATTAGAATGAGAGAAATATTGGTAAAGCCTGTTTATATATATTCTATGAATATTACATGTATGAGGTAGGAATAATATTTTACGATGACTATTATAGGTTATTTACGGTAAACGAAAACGTTCTTTATATAACGCAATATGGCAATGATGGAGGACAAAAAACATATTATTGGCATAACGCTTGTAATAGATACATTATATAAAATACCTTCAATTCGCTTGCTTGTTCTGAAAGCATAATGATATCTTTGGGACCACAAACATTTGCTCGACACATCGAGATAAGACATGTTAGTTTCGTTGTATCCACTACATACTCGAGCGATAGAAATAGGAGCATATACCTACATCAACGCTATTATCATCAGAAACCTACCATCATAGTAGAAATAAAAAGTTGTTCTTACAGACGAAAACACAGTGTTTGCATGATGAAAGAGTCAACATTATTTATAGAACTAAACTATATGATTATAAATTAAATAATATAACAATGTTAGATAGGGTTTTGAATTTTATGATAGAGGTTATAAAATTGTTTTATATCATGAGGATAGCATGCTGCTGCGATTGGAAAATATAAATTTTCATTTACCTTTATTCCATGTTTATACTTCATTTTTATGTTTACCTCAGAACTTGTTTAAAAAAATATTTACGGGTTTGTTATTGTTACTATTTTATAATAACTAAAGAACATATAAGTAAAGTAATGAAAGATCTTTGTTAAAGCAAATTAGAAGAGAAACGGATCTAACTTTATTAATATTATAAAATTTGTTGTGTGGTGGCTCTTTAAAGAGATTTCTTTGATACAGGACATTTTTTACTGTCTTTGTTTACTATAAAATAGTAATATTAAGATATATCGTAATGTAGCAGAAGGGCTTAAATGCTGAAATCCATAAATAATCTTGTCTTCTATTCCTTTAATTGGCTATTTAATTTATTCTAGAGCCGGCAGCAAACTGCTGTGCATCTAGTGGCTAGCAGACAGACCGGTACTGCCACGAGCATCCTGCGAGCGCTGCTAACCGCCGCTGGGAAGGATATCCGGTTACGAGTGGACGGAGTAAGTAATTAGATTTATTTAAAGTACTTATTGTTTATCTAGTTGCATGAAGACAGACGATAATTATTCATTCTCCGATCTCTCTACCATTCAGAGGTCAGGTAAGAATGGATTTTACAATATTATTTCCCCAAACAAGTAACGGCTTGTTGGTTTATGTACATGAAAAGGCCTTCTTGCCACTTGTAAGAGTTGTATATTATATCGACATGGCGTTTGAATGAGAAAATGTATTACTAGTTTCCGAAAATGCAGAAAGAGAACGCAGATAGGAAAACTGTAAAGAAACTCTTTCTACAGTTTCAACGATAATGTGTTTTCTTTGAAGTATGAGGTCATCAATGTCATCATTACTAGATTTTAGACTAAACATTGAAATTGACATAGAAATTGCAATTTTTGCAACCTCGGACGTTAAATTAAATTGCTTTTTTTTTTGAATACTCATCAGGTTAAACTCCGATATTGTTTTCCTTTGAAATGGAAAAAGTTACCCCATTTATTTATTTCTTTTAAACATGAATATCGTTATTTATTACATCGCATGGTCGGCTTAATGAATTCATGTCGCGACTTGTATAAAGCTGTTCCGACGCATAGAGCTACGTGAAACAGAGCTTCCTTGAGTTAACTTATGGAATGTGTTCAAGAACTGAACAGGAGACATTTTATGGTTGTGACCTTTTCTTTAAGCACAAACTTGCTTAATATCTTATCCATAATCATTATGGTAGATTGCAAATTTAAACTCATGTACAAAAGTTTTTTAATTGCTTTAAATGACTATGTTTACATTCGTTATAATTGAATGATAGTTCACAAAGTTATGTTACACTATCCTCCAGTCTGATAAATAATAGATCGATGAAATTTTACTTACGACTTTTAATCAATATACAATACTCTAGAAAGAATTCGATATCAATTATCCTCGTTTTCGTCTCGCTACCCTATCGATGCCTCTCAACAGACCGACGCCATTTTGTCCGCGCGTTCATTCCGTGTAGTCATATTTTAAATGTTGCCAGCATGGAATTAACAAAAGTTTTTTGCTACCGCTAACATTTACTGAAAACAACGAAATGTTAGTTCATTAGCTTTCAATTGTTTGGGTCGCAGTTCATGCAGAGGGAGACAGTAAAATGTAAACTTTACGATGTTGTCATTATGTTTCTGATTAGAGAATAGACGTAGTGAATAGGTGGGATGCAACTTTGGTCACAGCGATCGCGTGCGGCCCCATCGCCTGGCACCGCCAACCGCCGCCGATGCAGGAATTACCGAAAAAGCGCCTGCAAATACAATGCCTCTACGAGTAGCTCGTAAAAACAATTACACGACAAAAGTTCTGAATTGAGCGACTCCTGTGCTTATTCTTTGCCTCACGCAAAAATTAAAAATGTGTGTTAACTTGAGGAAAATGGCCGCAAGGTTGATGTTATGAGGGCATTACTGCACAGTGGGTGTACTCCACCCCACGCAAATGGAAACTAGCTAATTATCCGCCGAGCTTTAACCGCCCGGTGAACGTCACTACGGGAAATTTACAATGCAAATAAGTCGCTGAACATTAGTTATAGCGTCGGTGCTGAAATTCAAAATTAGTAATTTTAATAGAATCCGTCGCAGTCAGTGCTGCGGCACCAGTACAGCCAGGCCGCTTCACAATGTTCGCACGCGCTGCCTTTGTGTTTAAATAGTCGCTATGGAGGATCAAGTACGTATGTGGCTCCTTGACGGTTCATCGTAATTCTTATAGAATTGCATGCAGCAACCGCGATAACCCATCGAGTTTTATTTTCCATCGAATTGCCTACGAATATTGGCATACACATAAGTTGGGAACTATTGTTTTTGTGTCACAGTTTCGAAGCTCCGTGCAGTGGTATGCCGCAAGTAGCGTGAGTAGTTTGTGCATAGACACTGCATCGAATGAAATTCAGTGCGGGTGTAAATCAGGGCTAAAGCAATCAGTCGCACGTGCGCCATGAATGAGGATAGGAGGGATGTACCCAGGAGTGCGAATTTAAACTTGAGGTCCGGTAACCGAAGTCCGCCAATTAATTTGCAATCTAGGGATCTTCAAAAGCTCGAGCTTAGTTTTATCGAGTTGAATAAAGAGCGCGCAAGGCAAAAAGAATGGAAAAAGTTAATTCGCGACATGGTGTTCCAGAGAGGCAAGATACCGCTGCTGCTCGCCGTGGAGGCTGGCAACCAGAGCATGGTCCGGGAACTCCTCAGTGCACAGACGGCGGAACAACTCAAGGTACGTCATGGGAAACTAGATGCAAGAAATTTAAACACTTTTATATTTTTAATATCTGAGTATGAATCATAAGTATTGGTCTGATGTTTACAATTATACTTATCGAAGAGTCTCGTAAAAGCTAAGAACAGGATAGGGCAGACAATTAATTTGAAGAACATAAAGTTTTTAATATTTAACTGCTTTTAAATTGCTCAGCGCTGATCTTGTATCCAGGCGTCAACACCGGCCGGGGACACCGCGCTCCATCTTGCAGCTAGGAGGAGGGACGTGGACATGGCACGTATTTTAGTCGACTATGGTGCGTCTGTGGATGCAGTGAATGGAGCGGGACAAACTGCTCTGCACATCGCAGCCGCAGAAGGCGACGAGCCTCTCGTCAAATACTTCTATGGAGTACGGGCGAACGCTTCCATCACAGACAACGAAGGTATGGTGTGTGGCTAAACATTTAGACTGTCATAGATTTGCAAATAAAAACACTCGTACGCTATGTTTTAACAACGAATAAGATATGATAGCCTCAATCCACTTATCATCAAATTAAGTATATTTAAAAAAAATATGTTAGTATAATGTTTATGTAAGTGGTTATTAATATGAGTAAATATTTGTTTGGAGATATGAATCTCCCTTTGGGTGAAGACGTTCTCCATTCACCGTTCCTTACTTACCAGTACCCATACAATCGTTTTCAATGAATAGGATTGCTTAATTGTTTATAAACTTTAAAATTAAAAGTTTATAGTGCACCAACTTCTGAACAGTTTGAACTAAAACTTGTTGGTTACATAATTGTCAAAGTTACGTTTAGTTTTCTTGAGTGCATTGCACTTAACCTAACGTAAGAGATCACACTATGAACACTTATAAGTTGTAGCGCTGTTTATGTTGCTTGATGGCCTTTTTGAATATTTATTTATGTTTACAAATTATTCAAAATGAATTAAAGTCAAATAGTAGACAATGATAGAACCACAAATATTTGTCAATAATGCCAAGATCAGAATCAGTCATCAGTGAAGTGAAAAAGTGAAATTTAATCATTGTGCCAGAATTCATTGTAACTTCGTATTCAGATAACAACCTCCGTTGTCTGAAACCTGAATTAAATAGTTTGAAACTGGTTGCGATTACAAAACCCAATACTTTTCATTATCTTCTTTAGCAAAGAGGCTTAATTCTCTCTCACAGATTTAAAACAGTTAAAGCCTTATTACAATTACATAAATTAAATGTTCGTTCCGTGTTTTTAATATTGACGAATTTCAAACCTTAGATCGGACTCCAATGCACTTGGCAGCGGAAAACGGCCACGCGGCGATCATCGAACTACTTGCTGACAAATTCAAGGCTTCGATCTTTGAGAGAACAAAAGATGGTAGTACACTGATGCATATTGCATCGCTGAACGGCCATGCAGACTGTGCAATGATGCTGTTCAAGAAGGGAGTGTATCTGCACATGCCAAATAAGGTTCGTATAAAGATCAAGCGCCGACTTTTCTTGTAATGTTATTTAAACTACATTAACCCCTGGTATGTATTACTTCTACATTGCTAATGCATAGTATTGTAGGTGAACTCTCAGAAAAGTATAAATATTCCTGAAATTTAAATATGTCTTCTAAATCAATTACAAAACATAATTAATATAATATATTGTGATCATGAAAGAATTTTCTTAAAGCAAGTGAATTATTATGTTTTCATTACTTTGCTCCTTTATATTGAAATTCGTGGATGTTCGAAAAATAGCCGAAGACCAAAGAATTGTTTTACGGTTTAGGAAAATATGTTAGAGCCACTTGAAAAGATAAGTGAAGCTTCTATCGTAAACAGAGTTTATTTGAAAACCAATTAAAATGTAAAAAGGACAAATTAATTGATAAATCTTTTAATAACTTATAAAATGAAGTGATCTCTCTGCGCGTTATTTATATGAGACTGAATTAGAATATAGTTAAACTAAAGTGTTATTTGCAAAGTTATTGTTACGGTAATTAGAAAATAAAAAATAGAAGTATTAATTCAACAATATCAATGTATATTGGGTACCAAGTTTGTAGTAGATCAAATGATCAACCAACTTGTTTATATCGCGATCATGTTTTGGATACTTTCCCATATTTTTAATGAAGACAATGGGGATTACATCCTTTGGCGTGGGGGACATTAAGTATAAAGTTAAAACTTACACCTCTTTAAACCTAATAAAGAAAGGTAAGATCGCCAAAATATTGACTCCTTGCAAGGATAGCCACTATTACAGTCTACTGGTATGGATATTTAGTCGTAGCAATTCTTTAATAAACACCACAGGCATTTAAAAGCTACGACATTAAAAAACTAAAAAATTTGTTTGCTTGTTTGTTTGATTTAGAATGAAATATTATAATTTAAAACTGCTACTAATGTTTCATTCTTAAGTTTAAGCTCATTTAGTCTATTAAGTCTAATTTATGAAATACATATGATTCAATGGAGGTGGTTTCGACTACGGTTTGATAATGTTAGGTATTGGACTTTGAAAGAGCCTTTGTTCTTTCTTCTTCTTTGCTCGTAGTACATCATTAACTGATTTTTTGTTTTTTTTTTTTTTGCAAGGACGGTGCTCGCAGTATACACACAGCGGCAAGATACGGCCACGTTGGAATTATCAACACTTTGCTGCAGAAAGGAGAGAGTGTGGACGCTACGACTAACGTACTGTTTATTTATTTATATATAAATATACAGACCGCCTTAGTCCTATATATAACTTTAAATTTAAGTAACCTCCAAATCAAAGTTATTTGAAAGTTCTTACTTTTGGTGGTTAGCCATCGAAAAATCAAACACAAGTGATAAATATTTTCATTTAAAAATGTCAACATATATCGAACTGCAAATTAATGCTTTTTAAATATTTCTTTAAAGCTAACAAAATGTTGTAAATACTGCAAAAACGATTTTTATTGAATAGGAAATAATAGGTGTACCAGTTTCTTATTAAAAAAGTAATTTTTTGTGTACTAGGACAACTACACAGCACTCCACGTTGCAGTGGAATCGTGCAAGCCGGCTGTGGTTGAAACACTTCTTGGATATGGTGCTGACGTACACATAAGAGGCGGAAAGCAGCGAGAGACTCCCCTGCACATAGCCGCGAGAATACCTGATGGTATTATTGATTCAATAATGTTCTATCATTGCAAGAATGTCGACTAAATATTAACATTACTTTTAACCTGTAGGTGATAAGTGTGCAATTATGTTGTTAAAATCCGGTGCTGGTCCAAACAAGGCTACCGAAGATGGCATGACACCTGTGCATGTTGCAGCCAAATATGGAAATCTAGCTACCTTATTGTTGCTTTTGGAAGATGGCGGGGACCCTTTAAGGAAAACCAGGGTAAACATCAGATAATTGAGATTTGTCAGTTGATCTTAGGTATTTATTAATTTAAGAACTTACAGAACACACTTAACTTTATTTTCCGCAGTCTAGCGAAACACCTCTTCATATGGCATGTAGAAGTTGTAAACCGGATGTAGTTAGGCATTTAATAGAATTTGTAAAAGAAAAAAAAGAAGAAAGTGTTGCTATAGCGTATATAGATTCTGTCGACGAAGATGGTGCAAGTGCGTTGCATTTTGCATGTAAAATCACTAAAGAAGAGGTAAAAGCGCCCTCAGCTGATCGCGAAGTTGTAAAATGTCTCATGGAGAATGGCGCTGACGTAACTTTAGTAACAAAACATAATTACGAAACAGTATTTCATTTTTGCGCAATTGCTGGGAACAATGACGTCATGACTGAAATGATTTCCGATATCTCAACAGCTGATGTCGGCAGGGCTCTTAATAAACAAAATTCTATAGGCTGGACTCCTCTTTTAATAGCGTGTCATCGAGGGCATATGGAGCTTGTAAATAATTTATTAGCTAATCATGCCAGGGTAGATGTTTTCGATGTAGAAGGTAGATCTGCTCTTCATCTCGCCGCTGAACATGGTTACCTGCAAGTGTGTGACGCTTTACTTACAAATAAAGCATTTATAAACTCAAAAGCAAGAAACGGAAGAACAGCTTTACATTTGGCAGCAATGAATGGATATGCTCATTTGGTTAAGTTTCTTATACGTGACCATAATGCAGTGATTGATGTACTTACTTTGAAGAAACAAACACCGTTGCATTTAGCTGCAGCTAGTGGGCAAATAGAAGTTTGTAAATTGTTGCTAGAATTAGGGGCTGATATTGATGCTACAGACGAGTTAGGTCAAAAACCAATACATGCTGCTGCTCAGAACAATTATTCAGAAGTTGTTCAGTTATTTCTGCAACAGCATCCTAATTTGGTAATGGTGACTACAAAAGACGGTAACACATGCGCTCATATAGCTGCTATTCAAGGTTCAGTAAAAGTGATTGAAGAACTAATGAAATTTGATAGAACTGGTGTTATATCAGCTAGAAATAAATTGAATGACTCAACTCCATTACAACTGGCTGCCGAAGGTGGTCACGCAGATGTAGTTCGGGTTCTTGTTAGAGCAGGAGCATCGTGTACTGATGAAAATAGAGCAGGGTTGACAGCTGTTCATTTAGCTGCTGAGCATGGTCATACTAATGTTCTAGATGTAATGCGATCAACAAACACATTAAGAATTTCGAGTAAAAAATTAGGTTTGACTCCTCTTCATATAGCCGCATATTACGGTCAGGCTGGTAGGTAAATAATATTATTATATTTGAGTAACGTAAAATTTTTGTTGGAAATATTTGCTAAAATTTTATGATATATTTAGAAACAGTTCGTGAGCTTCTTTCTTATGTTCCTGGAACGGTGAAGTCAGAACCACCTACAGGAATGTCACTGGTTCCTGTATTAGGCGCTGAATCCGGACTTACACCACTTCATCTTGCTGCGTATAATGGAAACGAAAATGTTGTGAGATTACTTTTAAACTCTCCTGGAGTACAAGTCGACGCTGCATCTAACGAAAATGTAAGATTAACTAAACTGTACTGATGATACGTGAAAAGAAATTAATTTCTTATAAAGTCTGTTTGTGTTTTGTACGACAAATGTGTATTTTTTTATATTTTTAGGGATACAATCCCCTCCACCTGGCATGCTTTGGAGGTCACATGTCTATTGTTGGTTTATTATTGAGCAGATCAGCTGAATTGTTACAAAGTAAAGATAGGCACGGTAAAACAGGACTACACATAGCATCAACATACGGTCATTACCAAATGGTAGAAGTTTTATTAGGTCAAGGTGCGGAAATAAACGCGACTGATAAAAACGGTTGGACTCCGTTACACTGTGCAGCAAAAGCGGGACATCTAAATGTGGTGAAACTATTGTGCGAATCCGGGGCTTCACCTAAAAGTGAAACAAATTTAAATTGTGCTCCTATTTGGTTTGCTGCATCGGAAAACCATAATGATGTTCTTGAATATTTGTTGCATAAAGAACATGACACTCAATCGCTCATGGACGATAAGAGGTTTATTTATAACTTAATGGTCTGTTCAAAAAACCATAATAATATTCCTATTGAAGAATTTGTATTGGTTTCACCAGCACCCGTGGATACAGCTGCAAAGTTGTCTAACCTTTATATTATTTTATCTACTAAGGTAAGGTATTTGTAATCAACGTATATTTTTTATCAACGTTAATTATAATTGTGTTATTTATTTTTATGCAGGAAAAGGAGCGTGCCAAAGATCTAATAGCGGCTGGTAAGCAGTGTGAAGCGATGGCTACAGAATTATTAGCATTAGCAGCCGGTGCAGATTCAGCTGGTCATATTCTTACTGCTACAGATAATAGAAATATCGAATTTTTAGATGTATTAATAGAGAATGAACAAAAGGAAGTAATAGCACACACGGTCGTCCAAAGATATCTTCAGGTACAAAATAGTAACTTTGTCTATTATAGTAATCCTACCAGTTGATTTTATACTGTAATAGAAATAACGCATAATTTCTTCCAGGAACTCTGGAGAGGGAGTCTCAAATGGGGTGGAATCAAAATTATGTTCCTTTTTTTCGCATTCATAATATGTCCACCCGTCTGGCTGGTATTTTCACTTCCTCTGGGCCACAAGTACAATAAAATACCAATCATTAAATTTATGTCGTATTTAACGGCGCATATTTATCTTATGATATTATTAGCTTTAGTAGCAATAACACCAATATATAATTCAATATTCAGGGAGAGTCTACTTCCGACATGGTATGAATGGATGCTTCTTACATCATTAAGTGGACTTCTTCTCTTAGAGTTAACTAATCCTAGTGACAAATCAGGACTAGGTTGGATCAAAATAGCCGTATTATTGTTAGGAATGATTGGAGTAGCAACTCACGTCGTAGGTTGGATATTTATCTTGCCTAAATATTGGCCAACATTGATGTACTGCAGAAATCAATGTTTTGCTCTTTCTTTTCTATTAGCTTGTGTCCAAATATTGGACTTTTTGTCTTTTCATCATCTCTTTGGTCCATGGGCCATTATTATTGGTGATTTGATGAAAGATTTGGGGAGATTTCTTGCTGTGTTAGCAATATTCGTTTTTGGTTTTTCAATGCATATTGTCGCGTTGAACCAACCGTTTAGGAATTTAAATATACCGGAGGACAATAAACATGCCAGACAAGCTAGAAGGAACTATTTTTCAGACGGTAAGTCCTTTTTCTTTACGTTTAGATTTTAAATTACACTACACTCACAGAGCTTTTGTTGAGCTAAAAACACAATAAAATTTCCGGATGTAATAATATTATTACGAAAATTTAAAAGTGCGGATACTTCAGTTTTAAATGATTATATAAAATTCATGTTTACTTAACTATTATTATTATGAACTTAGATAATAGTCTTCGGATGAAACGACAAACATATGATTCACAATGGGGTAATAATCCTAACGGAGAATCATATCGGAGAAAACAGGGACCGACGGGACGTAAGTCCGTGTTAGAGATAGAGGCAAAAGATGTTAATTTTTATTTTATCGCTCACGAAGTAAATTATTCATCTGACGGACGCATAACAATTCGGTGTGCTTCTACCATTCTATTATTTAAAATCCATCCGCTTGCAGGCTTGAATGTTCGCCGCATCACCGGGAATGTTATCATCGTCAATTGATATTAATACCGAAGTTAGTACATGTTAGTTAATGTTAATATTACACAATATGTATGTTGAATGTGATAGGTCTGTACAATACATACGAACACAATTAGTCATAAGCTGTTTTAAATGAAAATATGTAGCGTATGTTGCCATGCAAGTACAATTAGTGGGAAAATTATGAAAATGTACACAATAAATTCAACCATGACACGCTGCGTGATGTTGTACGAGAGATGTGTTTTCCAGATGTGTCTGTCGGCACAGAACACGCATTACTCGTTACAATGATAGTTATAGTGGAATGAGTGGCCGACCTCACCGCATTCGATGGAGCAATTGTGTTATGTGCATGCCGTCGCTGGCTTATGTGCCGCGTTTGTTACACCAGTGTCTCGAGGTATCACTTTATGCTACGGATGTGTTTTTGTTGTCGTCGTTGTGGCACTTATGTTGTGCCAACACTAATCTTGTTTTGCTACCTAGAGAGGATCGGGGTGGAATGATGCATCGACGAATTGGCATACATTTTTATTTCTTATTCAATTTATACTTTTTCCATAATTAACAATCCAATCGAACATATCGACATCTACAAAACATTATTTCATTACATATACACGTATCAATCTACCCCATCCATGCACATTTGACATCAAACTAGTTGATGTTTAGGAGGTTAACATGAATTCCTTCTTAGAAGCTATCGTAGCAATAACCGGAATTAAACAAAATGATCTACTAATTATTTGATCCTTTGGAAGTTTTGTTACGATACGTTTCGTTGAATTTGAATTAGCTTTAGATCTTACTGTAGGGGTAAATTGATGCAGTATAAAACATGGACACAAGACTTCATTAATAAAAAAAACTTTAACGACCAGTGCATTAAGCTACCCTTACCTCTCTTTTGTGTTGAGTTTTGTTTCGTATCATAATTTGGTCCATTTGAGTGTTGTCTTCTAGTGACTTTATCACCAATCGAAGCCTTCGAGAAATTGTTCTTCGCCCTTTTCGGCCAAATCACGTTGTCCGACTTAAACTACATATCACCCGTGAGACCTTGGTGGACGCAGAACCTCTTCAAGTTCGTGTTCGGGGGCTACTTGCTGATATCTGTCGTGGTGCTCATAACGCTCCTTATTGCGATGATGTCGGACACTTATCAGCGCATACAGGTAACTTGACGGTTACTTCGAACTCGAGTTTTGTTCGCAGTGACGATGAACCTATTATTATCGTTCGAGCTGTTATTCTTCGCTGTGTTTGGCCAAACGACGACGGAGCAGGCTAGGGTGCATCGAAACGATCCCAACATGCAGCCCGCGTGGACAAATTATTTGTTCAAATTTGTTTTCGGAACTTACATGCTGGTATCAGTTGTCGTACTAATCAATCTGCTGATTGCTATGATGTCTGACACGTATCAGAGAATTCAGGTATATTTAGATACAACTATGATTCTTTGGCGCTGTGATCGACACTGATGTTAAAATTTGTTTTATACATATAATAATCATACTAAACTTTTATAGAATAACCATAAAAATGCCTAATAAACACCATTAAATATTTACTATGTTCTGTTGATGTCACTTTATTTCTATTATAAAAACAGCATAATGTTAACTCTAATAGAAACTTTAAAAAGTTGATGAAGTTTAACTAAAATTTTTGCTATATTTGACTTTCTTTTATAAAACTTAATATCAATTCTGTTAAAGTAGTGTAAATACTTTGTTTTTACTAGTAAAGTTTAAAATTGTAAAATAATATACAAATGATGACAGAATTTGTGCAATTTGTAAGTTGGTGGCACAGTGTTATGTTAAATTTATGGTATAACTAAAATTCACAGGCGCAATCAGATATAGAATGGAAGTACGGTTTGTCGAAGTTAATTCGAAATATGCATCGTACTAACACGGCTCCGTCGCCTCTTAACTTAGTCACAACGTGGCTGATGTGGTTGATTCACAGGTGTAAGGTAAGACCAATGTCAATAATTTTTCTATAAAAATTCTCGTGATGTTTATGAATTATAGTTCAATTTACGGAATTTCATTAATGTGTCCGATTGTATTGATAGGTATGTTTTTATCGCTGTCCGTCGGAACGTCTAGAACCTATTTCGGCGTCTATCGCAACGTTGTTCCTGTTACTAATATTTTAGATACAAAATTTAGTGGGACAAGTCATAAAATCCTATAATTTAATGGATAAACGTTCGAGTATTGCTAAAGAAATATAATGATTTTAGAACCGCCTGAGTAAGAAGAAACGCCCGAGTTTGATACATATGATTGGATTGCAAAGACAGGATCAACTGAGTGCTAGATCAAAAGCAGGCGCGAAATGGCTTTCTAAAGTAAAACGAGGGCAAGTCGTGCCGAAAGGTAAAATAACTGCAATACATGTTTTAAGCTTTAAGTATTGAATCTTTTCTGTTTTACCACCCTAACATTCAAATATTGCTGTTATACAAATAAAATTGTTTTATACAGGTGGCGCAAAAGTAATCCTCCTATCAGAAAATGCCATAAATTTTGCCTTGGTGTAAAAAAATTAAATGACCAAATAAAAATAATCCACAAGAAGAATCAAAGTTTTTCATATTTTTTTTTTAAATTACAGCCAAAAAACATGGGAAGGTTATTTTTGCGTATACCTTGTACACGGTGGCGCAAAAATAAAAATATGAAAAACTTTGATTCTTCTTGTGGATTATTTTTATTTGGTCTTTTAATTTTTTTACATCAAGGCAAAATTTATAGCATTTTCTGATAGGAGGGTTACTTTTGCGCCACCCTATATATATAGGAAAGTACAGATTTCTTAAATCGCACGTTATTGTAGATTCTACGCGTCTATCTGTCGTGCATCTGAGCCCTCTTGGGTCTCAATTGAGCTTCAACAATATGACGCGTATTGAGAACGTTGTCGATTGGGAAATTATCGCCAAGAAGTACAGAGCCCTGATGCGCGATGAGCCAGACGAGCCGGTCACCAAAGAGAGCGGAGCGGACACGGCTGATGAGGAGTCGGAAGTAGTACCCAACAATGTTGCCGCCGCACCGTCTTGAACGAATCATATGTACTGTACAAGGATCCCAGTTTACTATACCAAAGGTTTAAAACCAAAATACAAAGAAGAAGTATTTTGTTTGGGTATAAACTACTGTTAGTGTCCGAAACCATCAGATCGTTACTCTTGAAAACAATTTGGAGTCTGCATTTGTCTTAAATTTTATCTGTTGTAATAACTCCTCAGATGACCTTGAAGCATATAAAATTCTATTGCAACATTCAACCAATTTTTAATCCGGCGATTGCTACGTCATTTTATTGAATCATCTTGATATCTTCTATAGAATACAGGCTTCCTCAACAGGAGATTTTGCCGTATCACATCTGATATGCGAGTTGGTGAGCGCAGTATACCCTGGAAATATTTTCTTAGTAATACTTTACGTTGTAATATCATAACTCTTTTTTCATACGGAGTAGTTTTTTGTATTAACTCTCTATTGTTCAATTGGTTGAAATTTAATTTCTTTGGGTTTCGTATATTGTCGTGACAGTAACCAAACCTTTTCTTGTTCGTCAAAGTTGTAAGATGAGCATTACGTCTGCCTAATACTCTTATACATAACGTGGGCATGTAGCGATAATTAGGATGGTACAAATTATACAACATGTGCTCGATGCCTTGAGTGAAGATATTAAGTCGCATTACCCCAATAATTTCACTAGCTACAGCGCGTTTCAGTCCGGAGCTTTCATCATCATGATTATCAGCCGATAGGCGTCCACTGATGGACATAGGCCTCCTCCAAAGATCTCCACATCGATCGGTCATGCGTAATCGTGCGGAGCTTTAGTGTAAAATAAATGTGAACCAAATAAATCTTTATAGTTGTTAGACAAGAAAAATCTCATGATTTTGTCTGTGTTTATTAATATTATTTGAGTATTGGTCATACAAAGTGTTTCTAGTCATTGGTGTTGGTTTAAATAAGATCTTATTATTTAGTACATCGTAAGAATAATAGTATTTTTACTATTTCCGCAGTATTATAAGCTTTAAGTGTTGATTATTTTAATGTTAATATGTATATAATTGTGTATTTATTATTTAAATCCAGAACAAATTGAAAATTGTAAAGATATTGTATATTAATAATATATATAAATGCATTAAAAATAATGTATTACAGTTAAAGGTATTGAGTTAGTGTATAATATGATTAAAAGTACTATGAAAATTTTATTTTTCCTGTACTAGACGCCTAATTAAATATAGACAGGTATAGACTTAAGTCGGCATATTAATTGCTATATGAGTACTTAAAGAATATTTTTGTAAATATATGTGTTATGTATTTGTGTACTTATTCAAAATAAAAGTCGTGAAAATTTTTTATTATATTTATTAGTCAGAAACTAAATTTATCCTAAACATTCATTAAACTGACATATATGTATGTTATCTCAATTGTCAAGTTTTTCTTAAAGGAGTGTGTAAGGTAATATTTCCAAAGTAATGTACTAGATGGCGCTTTACTTAAATAATATATGTGTAAAGAATTATATGAAGCGCCATCTAGTACATTATTTTGAAAAAGAAAAGTCTAGAAATCCTAAATTTTTACATTGGTCGAAAATTTCCTATCTTGTTTTATTACCTGTAGGTCCTACCTAAACCTGGATGGTGTTGATTTCAATCAACGCTTTTGTTATTATAGACTTCACAGATTACGAATTAAAATACATCTTTTGGTTGGCAGTAAGTCTTCCACCATATCTGTGGTAGAGTTTATAATAAAAAGAAAGAAGTAAAATTGCAATATAATTCAGTATTTTTTTATAACACCGAAAAAAAATTTTGAATAGACAAACGAATCTTAAACAACTTTTATTATATAAATGGTTAACGTCAAATAATAAGTAATGAAGATTTAAATGCAATGAACATTAACGAATGTTAAGGCGTTGCAATTATAGTTGTCGTTTTTAATTTGCAATATTGTACTCTGCAGTTCCTTTAACGCAGATTTGTATTTCACCGCCGCCTGCTTTTCGAAGTAGTCCAATGTTGCCGTATCGTCGTGAACATGGGTACTCATATGGGTCAGGTCTTCCATATAATCTACAGCGTCCGGCCTATTCGCCCAGCGTGTTAGTCGATTGTAAGCAGCTACATTTTTATTATAACCCTTGCATTCGTTCTCGTATCTCGTGCGGTAGTCGTTCAGGTTCGCTTTACACTCGTCTTGGTAGGTATCCGGGCGGCAGCTTGCTAGTACATCGTTAATGGGCTGGAATTGGAAACTCGCTATTTGATTAAGGGATTTACAGAATTGATATTTTACTACAACATAAATATAATTTTATTGAAATTATTCTGATCTGTCTTCACTCACATAATTAACATAAACATTATAGTTAATTAATGTTTAATGCTGAACATAGGCATTTCTTCTTTATTAAGGGTATTTCACTCGCCACTCTTGTGATATGAGTGACTTTTATGATATGCCGATTGTAAAGCATCGGTGGAGATATTCTTACCAGTCATCCACACGGAGAACTCGTAGTATACTACTTATTATAAATGCGATAGCAGACACATAAAAACAGTTTCGAAGAATTTTCCTAGACTTATCAAACTTAGGGGAATAGTATTAATTACATTATAATCGGGTAAAAAAAAATTTAAAGGGATTGAAAAGGGAAATAAAACTCACAAGCGATAGAAGTGGAACCTTTGTATTCTAATAAAAATTTTAAGATAGTGAGTTCAATACTTTATGGTGGTGGTGAAAAGAGAGAAAGAATGATCGAGAATGTTTTTTATTGATTATCTAGACCATTAAATAGTAACGCATTTTTGATCATTCTCACAGTCTAAAACCTATAAATAGATTTGTAATGATTTCTTATATTGACGCGAATATTATATTATATATATTTATATAAATATTATTTAATTATTTTATTATTGTTATTATCTCGACGTTTCGACCGCCTCACAGCAGCTTTGTTTAGATAAAAGTAGAAGGCAAGTTAGTTTTATTAAATAGATTTATAGTTGTTTCACCTTTTCGTTTCATAAAAGATTTTTAATATCAAAAATCGTTATTATATTGTAATTCGTTAAAAATTAAATAGCATAAGTATTTTTTTTTTCGATAGTTGTAACATAACGGTTGCTATTCTAACAGTTCGTTGACTACAGTCGGGATGTTCAAGAGGCTGGTGCTTAAGTGAGATGTGAATTTACACTTGGGCACGTGCAGTCGGTTTGAGATTTCAGCGCGGATCCGCACCGAAGTAGAAATATTTCAGGAATATCTTCACGGGTGAGAATTTACTGAGATTGTTGAGTTTTTTACAAGTGAAATGGTGAAGGATTTTATCTCTGACCCGAAATCTCACGGAATGTGGAAACTGTTAGGTCATTTTGTGCCGTCGTCGAGAAGATTGTTTTATTAAAAAGAATTACATTGTCTATGCCATTATATAAGAAACCGCAATTATCATTATTATTTAGGAGCTTTTTTTATTGATTTATCAATTAATAAAACGAATAAAGGGTGAAAGGTATAGTCTTTTTAAAAAATTGTTACAGTTAAATTTGTAACCGATACTGATTTTCGATAACTTTCGAGCAATCTTCAAAAAATACTCTGTGGGGATGACAAAATGATGTGGAGTTTTTACCCAATAACATCCTCTCGGTGGCCATTGTCAATGTCCACCAGAGTCTCCATCCACTAAGCCTAAACTCGTCCTAGGGACGAATAGTAATTCTCCGCAGCATCCTCGCTTTGCTACGACAAATACGAGATTATCTCGTATTTGTCGTAACATGTTCTCGTATTTGTCGTTCAATGGGCAATAAGGGCCTTCACCTTCAAAACCAGCGAACCTGAAGAGAACTTGCTAGAGAACATGGTACTACAAGTCAGACGAAGAAACACTACTAACCTTCAAAATAATGTGAACGCGGAACAGTATCAATGACCTCAGCGTTAAAGGCAAACGGTCACCCGCTGCGGTTCAATTACAAAACCACAATCTATTAAGAGCAGAATTGAATCCAATAATCACTACCCTATCGTAAATATGGATTATTGCGGTTTAACAGGGGTGCAGCTCTTTATAATTTCAATGCGAACGGTTCTGTGCAGTTGTGGTCTAGAAATTTATAGATTTGCGGTCGTTACACGATTTTCATCGACGCAAGCAACTGTTAAAGCCTTTTTTCTATAGTTAAAATTTTAAATTAATTACTACTCGATAACTACACGCTTTCTGGTTTAATTACTATTATTATTTATTAAAAAAAAAAAATATTACTATTAACTATAAAGCAAATCCATTTTCATCGGTGGAAATATTTTAAGGGAATGAAATCATGTTAGCTAATTTAACTACTATCCAATTTTTTTTTTAAATGCCTTGATAGATAAAGCGTTTTTTTTTATATATATATATATATTTTATTTGCGTAAACGTTTGGCTTAATTTAATTTTAATGCGTCGAAACCAACTATTCCAAAGCGTTGATGGCTTCATTAAAGATAATTAAGCCATATAACGCTCGCGACCCGTGAGGGACCGATTTAATCAGCGGTTAACTTCAATACAAAGTTAATTATATACATTACCTAGTTCATAGGGGAGGGGGGGGAAATGGAATTTAACTATAGCTTTGATTTAGCAAAAGATCAAATTCGCTTGTTGCATTCAACAATTGAAGATTGAGTATGAGAAATATTCTAATACGCTTAGTCGAATATGTCTCCTAATCTATGACCTTTGCCTTGTTTAGATGTATGATGATGCATAACTAGCTGTTCCTCGACAGCCCGCTGGCCGTAATATAAAATTTGAATTAAGTATAGACTTGATATTTGTTAGAAATATTCTTGATCGGCAGCAACTCACCACTCCCGGTCCTCTTGCCGTTATCAACACCCCCGCAACACTACATAAAATCTGTTTTTAACTGACCTGTACTCGGCATAAAAAAAAATCCTACTTTATGGTTCCAGAGATGTCGTACTGAGTCTTTACATAGATGGAACTCTCTTATATGTACGAGTATATACAGATGAAAAGAATAAAGAGAGAATATATTACTTGGTCAATTACAGCCAGCACCGCGTCTACTAGTCCTCTGAAGGGGCCTGCAATGGCTGCGGATGTGTTGTTCAACAGTTTCTGAGCCTTTTTCCGGCTGTCAGCAATTGCCCTGTCGTAGTTAGTGTCGTTGCACGTCATGAAATAAGTCTTCGCTAGAGTATATACCGACATGAAGCGCTTATCCGAAGCGCACATATCTCCTGTGGTGAGAGCTCTGCGACATCAAAAATCATCTAAGTTATTTTCTATGTGACGCTATTAAAATATCGATATTTATATTTAATAATAAACTAGAAAATTCCTACAATTTTATATATAAAATCCATAATAAAGCTAATCAGTTATAAAGGTAGATTACGAGGGTAACAAGCAGCGAGAGTACTGCAGAAAAATACCAACTATTTTACTTAAAGATAAATAAAGCAGTACTTGTGTAGGTGTATTTGATTAATAATCCTATATACACGTAAAAAAGTGTGTAAAGGGTTCCGCATAACTTCTTACTGAGCCCAAGTCAATCTGTGCAGCCTGCTGAATAAAAGACGAGGCTCTGACCATTCACCAACCCGCATTGTGCTAGCGTGGTAAGCTAAGGCCCAATTCCTCTCAAAGAACTCTGCGGAGATCTTTGGAGGAGGCTTATGTACAGCAGTGGACGTCTATCGGCTGATGATGATGATGATGATGACACATAAAACGTACTCACATGCTGTCGTATAGGAAATTTATTAATTTTATTAAAACATTATTTGGATACCATTCGCTGTTCTTGAAGCCGGACGTATCTGTATTGGGGCAATAAGCCAAGCAAGCTGATGCGAGACATAATAGTATTAAAAAGCGACGCATTGTGTAGTTTAAACTACTGTAGTTATGCGCGAGTAGCAATAAAGATGATTAACGTTCTTATATAACCTTCGTTCAATATTAACTTTTAAAGCTTGTTACAAACTACTGTAGAGAGTATAACGGTATTCCGATTGCAGGTGTTACGTTTATCCATGACAATGAACTGCTGGTGAGGATGATAGCAGCAACACCATATTGTGCTCATTGCAATTGAGTCATAAATTTAATTCATCATACGTCATCACTATCAGCCTTTGTTTAACCATTGCTGGATATAGGCCTTCCTCAAAGTCTGCCAGCAAATGAGATCATCTTATCGCATCCACCGACATCCGACCACTCTGATGATGTCGTCGGCCCATCTGGAGGGAGAGTGTTTAATTCACTTTACCCCAATAATTTTATTAACCACAACACCCTTTAAATCGGAACAGGTATACATGCACAGTGTTATAAAAATGTTGATGTACGAAGAGTTGTTTCAACATTTGACTCGTTCGGTATAATACTTTTAAATACTTGAAATTACAGCTCAGGTCACACCACAAGCATACATTATATGAATGACGGCTAAAAGACTGGACCCTGCCGTGGCGTACAAAATAACTGAGAGCGGGGGTTGTTACTAAAACCCTCAATTTGCGGAAACCATAGACATAGAGATGTCCCGTGATAGGTTACTAACGAAAGAGTAATTACAGGCTAAAGATATTTTTCTGTAACTGCTACTAGAATCATTTATAATTTTTTTTATTCGACTGATTCTTCGTTCATCTGATGGTAAGTGATACGATTGTCCATATCACGTGGCGCTAGTTAGGATACACTGCACCACATTGTGCTAATCACCTTGAGACAAAGGATGTTAAGTCTCATTACCCCAGCAATTGCATTAGGTACAACTCCCTTCAATCCGGAACACACTACTGTTTTGCTGCAGAAATAGGAACTGCAGTGGTACCTACCTAGACTGTCTCCGGCAACAGAGTTAGGAAAATTATCTTCAGCAGTTGACATCAATGCTGAAATACTGAAGGTAACAAAACAAATAGTTAGTAATAAGCTTTATCTTTCTTACTCAATAACAAATAAATAATTATTAAGTTAAATCACGAAATTCATAAAAATACTATATTTCATAGTAATTTACGACTTAAGTTATCTATTTATTTATTATAATATATGGGAAATAAATCTAGAAATATATCACGATTTCTTTAATAAAATCTTATTACTGTTTCATTATTGGAGTAATTTTTATACTACGAAGCGACGAGACGAGCGAGACCTTCACTTGATGGTAAGTGATACGCACGCAAATAACAAAGTGATGCTAGTTAGGATGGTATGCGCAGTACCCACATTGTGATGAGACATAAAATGTTGTCTCGTTACCGCAGTAATTTCAGCAGCTACAACACTCTTTAGATCGGCAGACAATACTGTTCGCACAGTACTGTTTGGCGGTAGAGAAAGAAGCTGAGGTGGTACCTAGATGGTCTCCAGCAAAATCTGGATATAGTTATATTTATTATTTAATATACTGTGCTTTCATAATTAATATCGGTAAAATAAATCAATGTGTTTGTATTTAATTAGACCGTATCCCGAAATCAAATAAGTAAAGTCATGATTTCTTTAATTATAATATACTCATAGTTATATCTCCTTCTTCTTAAAGTGCCTCTCCAACTAGTGAAGGTTGGCGATCAGTGTAGTACATTCCTTTCCGACTCTAGTTCGGCGGAACAATCCGGACGCCATAGATATGCCAGTCCATTCTCTGATATTCCTCAACCATGATTTTTTCCTTCTTCCCACCTTTCGTTTTCCAGAAACAAAATCCATTGTAATCAACTGCAGAAGATCATATCGCTGATGACGAAATACATGACCGAGGTAGGAGGTTTTACGTGTCTTAACCATAAGCATAAGGTTACGCTTTTAGCCAATTCGTTGAAGAACACTGACATTGGTCACTGAGTCCAGCTCACGGATAACATACGTCCATATGTCCACATCTCAAAAGCTTCAATACATTTTTTATGATCTTTAACAGTTCAAGCCTCACATCCATACAAAATAATAGGTTATATGTAGCAATATAATCGTTATATCACAGTATGTCAAATATACTATGTTGATTACTGGATGTAAATCCATATAGCAGTTCACATGGTACAACATAGTGGTGTCCGGATGTAAAAATGCGAAGTGCCGTACCCTATTACAAGTTTCATCCAATGGACCCTTGATACATTTCGACGGTCCATTTGTTTCACGAAGTATCCGGAGCCCTATGCTTTATTGCGTCTGTTCGTATATCTTTATGATTTATTTTATGATCAATAGTGATACAAAATTTACGACCACCTCCCGCGTCTGTACTTCCTCGGTTTCAGATGTTCTTGTAGAATTCATGGAGTTTTTTTTATTCGTACCAATAAACATTAGCAGTTTTTGATGATGTGGACGTCAGCCATTTTCTTCTTTAAAGATTTATTTAACTATTTATTTTGGTACAGCAACAGGATAATATATTATACAAGGTGACGCAAAAATAACCTTCCGATGTATAATCCGAATAACCTTTCTGATAGGAGGATTACTTTTGCGCCACCCTGTATATTATCTGATGTTCTAGGTATGTTGTACTATAATAAATATGTATGACTATTATAGGCGTATAATATTTTGACAATAGTTTTGGACTTATATACATGAGATTGAAAAAGGAAATTATAGACTACCTAGAATCAACAGGCAGGTATGGCCTGCTGTACACATTAAATACAGTGATACCGCGTAGAAACAATATTCAATAAATATCCATTAAATATCAGAGAAGCGATTTAGCTAAATTCATCTTTAAAAGCATTTCCGGAGTCGCTGATAATGTCCAACTCTGGTGTCTTTACATTAGAAGTATTATAAGTACCGCATTCTGGCTATTGGGCGGTGTATTGAAAGACTAATTCTGTACTACGACTAATAATTTTTGTTATCGGAATAGTTATTCAATTAGTTATATAGAATAGAATATTTACTTAAAAAACTCTAGTTTATACATTAATACATATGTAAAGTTTTAAGTAAATATTCGCTGTTTTCTCATTGAATACATAACAGGTAATTTACGTTCCCGCTGTTGAGGCACAGGCCTGCTCTCAATATGAGGGCGATGAGGCCATAGTCACTACGCAGGCCTAATGCAGATTGGTGTCTTCACACACCTTAGAATAGATTCTAATTCACGTGCAGGTTTCCTCACGATGTTTCCCTTCACCGTTTGTATTTCGCTGTGGTTACTAAAGTTCACAAATGTACATAACTTAGATATTAAAGTCAAAGTCGCGACCTTCGGAATACAGGCCGCATGCTCTAACCGTTAGGCCAGCGAGATATTCCTTCTCTGTCATTCTCTCTCACTCTCATTGCATGCTACTTAACAAATGTTTTAATACAATGTATGTTTGTATGCATGTAATTATTTCGCAGAAATTATTCCCGCGCTAAAACACGCCAGCGGAAATTAAATGCTCGTAATCAAGATTCCAGCATTTATATACGTAAACGTCCGCACGCTCGTTGTAGCAGGTGAGAAACGTTTCCGTTTTATTTATTAATATTATAACTTAGAATACGTCTAAATAAGTAACGACTGCAGGACTAGGAGCACATGAACATTCCTTTCAGAGTTATGGTGGAGTTTATTTCTTGAATTGAATTATATATAAATCATCATCTTGCCCAAGTCCCATGTTAATTAGTATTAAATCCGCGTTTACTATACTTCTATTAAGGTTTGATTTGTTCAGTTGGTTATCTAAAATAAAAAAAAACTTAATGTTTTTGCTTTGAATTTTTAACTATCCACTTCGTCTTTTAGACAATAATTGTGATTGGTATAAACTTTCTGATAACGTCTATTGCTGGACATAAGCCTCTCCTAAAGATCCCCACCTCGATCAGTCTTGTGCTGTCCGTATCACCGGGCACTATAGGCCGTCGTTTTTAGGGGATAATAGGGGCGGATTTGGCCCATATCCCACCAGGCTGGCCCAATGCGAGTTAGTGGGAGCCAGAGCCACGTTTGTTGATTAGCAGGGTGTGCCACGAGCAGGTGAGGTTTGATTTGGTTCCCTTGAGTTGTTGTGCGGAACCCCTTACATCTCTGTGCGGGATCCTTTACACCACCAATTTCCCCAAAATTCTTGGTTAGCATTTATTATCTTAAGATCTCATGGAATTTACTATGTATGGAAAACAATATTCAAACATAGATCTAGAATTGTATATTCTCACCTTCCTGTATATAGTCTTGCTGCTACATGTTCCGGTGTTGACAAACGGAATGAGATTCTGAGTTTCGCAGCTGAGATAAAAGAATATCCTCTTTCCTCATCTCTAACCATTTTTATTTATAAGGCATTTTTTTTTAATCCATATTCATCACATATATTATATTTTAATATTATTCTAATGATATACGAGTTGTAAACAATAAACGGTATGGACATTGAATCATTGGGCGCGAAGTAAGGGAGAAAGAAATGGGAAAAATTATAAGCTAAAAACTAAAAATTAAGAAAAGGTGTATATAACATCACTATTTCTGAGAATTATTAAAGAAAGCAAGAAAAAAAAGGTACATAAATTCTGAAGTATCATAAATAACTTAATTAGGAACGTTAAAAAACATATCTAGATTAGGAACTTGTGTGTAATACCTTTTATAATATTGACGTGGAGATCTTAGGAGGAGGCCTATGTCCAGCAGTGGACGTGTATCAGCTGATGATGTTGATGATGTGATACCTTTTTAAGAGAAGACGTTGGTTTTTATCGCCTGTTACTTAGGAAAGGATATTCAGGATTATACAGAATTTCTTACCGCTAAAAGTCATTTAGGTTGTCGGTCTCGGATCATTATGAGGATCCCGGAAACTTGAGAGGACGTTGAAGGTACATTTGTCGCATTTGCTACTTAGTAAAGGCAGAAACCACGGTCTTATATGTATACGTAAATAATTTTTTTTTATTCGGTAAATGATACGCTTTCATATAATAGCGTGGCGCTAGTTAAGATGATATATACAGCAACATGTTCTCGTTGTCTTAACATATAAGAAGTTAGGTCGCGTTGCTACAGTAACTTTACTAGCTACGACATCCTTCAAATCGGAACACAGTAATATTTTCACGCTATAGTTTGTAGGTTGAAATGGAGGTTGCGGTGGTGCCTACTTAGACGGTCTCCGGCGATAGAGACCTGCCAGGAATGAATTTTACGCTGTGCTCTTCTCCCTGATGTATAAAATGTCCTTTACTAATGTCTAGTAATATTTGCACACTATTCCAAAAACCGATGATGTTTATTATTCTGTTTTTAGCCAAAAAAATCATAGTGGTGCTTCATAGTGTTTTAAATTAGAAAGAGAATCCTTTTTTATGTTTTATCTGTCAGCTGAAGACTTAGTCTTTACTCTCTTCTTTGCTCAATATTCAAGTAGACTGGCAGAGAATTCCATTTGGTATTAAATCCTCATTTATCTAGAGTTTTGTGTGTTCATCGCTTTGAGATCCAACATCGTATGTCTCAAAGCGATGAACAACAATATGGTAGTATGAATACCATCTTAACTAGCGCCTCCTTGTTATGGGAAAGGGTTTCACCATCAGGTGAACGTCCCTCTCGTTTGGTCGCTTGGTCGAATAAAAATATTAACTCAACAAAAATATGATAAAAAGGGCGAATGATTAAAATTCATGTGATTACTTAAGTAGTACATTTTGTTAACAACCTCCAGAACCTGTTGCTGCCTGTTGGCTCATTTCCAAAACCCTCAGTTTCTGTGAACAGAAATGTTATGATTTGTGTTAATAATATTTCTTTTGCACAAAGGTGGTGAAGGTTCAAAAAAATCAACTTTTTGTCACCTATATGATAAACTGTATTAGTCATCGTCTTGACCAGATAGAAACTCACTGCTGGACATAGGCCTCTTCCAGAGATCTCCACATCGATCGGTCCTCCACTACCCGCGTCCAACAGCTTCGAGCGACTCTCGTTTGTAGGGGAGGAGAGACCCAAGCCAACCTCACCAGTCTATGGTGCATCCTGTTAATTAACAAACGAGGCTCTGGCTCCCACCAACCCGCATTAGGCTAGCGTGGTGGGAAATGGCCCAACCCTTATTAGTTAATTTTAGACTAGATGTTAATGTTTAATGTCTTTTCAACAATAAAGAAAACTACAGTTAAAATTAACTTAATTTTAAGATAATTATAATCAGTATATTTAACTGATTTTTTTAACACATAATAAAAATAATTAAACTTAAAACAATTTTTTTTTTACTTTGTGTATAATATGAACAAAAATTTTCATGCAGATTCTAATTAACTAGTTTTGTTAAAATTGTCAAGGTTAAATGTAACCGTGTAATGGCGGTGGTAAACTTAACACACCTGTAACGGCGAAGGCTGTTCTTCACATGTAATAAATTAGGTCAGGTCTGGAAACTTGAGAAATACAGCTTCCGTAACAAAATTAACGAGCTTCAAGCAACCGAAAGCTTTGCGGGCATCGATTTTCCATTTCGCACCGCCCAACCCCCTTTGCTCAAGCAACACCAATTAATCGGGTCCTCACTCGTCGCCAGGATTAATATTAGGCTGTACCTTGGCTTTGTTCACACAACTCCTTAGTATCGTATAAAAGATCATATTTAAAGAATGACGCCATGAATGATCCATCAAAATTATCATCACAGATATATTCATTTGTGATAGGTTTTTGTTACCGGGGGCTGTCTAGGTAGGTACCACTGCAGCGCCTATTTCTGCCACCGATCAATAGTGTGCAAACATTGCTGTTCCGGATTGAAGGTCGCTTTAGCTAGTGAAATTACTGGGGTAAGGAGACTTAATATCTTATGTATCGAGGGTACAGTATGGTGCTATCTATGACATCCTAATTAGCGCCACATTGTTAAATGCTGATGTATCACTTACCATCAAGTTAATGGATGAAAAGCAAGACTGATCGGCGTGGAGGGAGTTGACAGAGATCAATATTCCCGGTGCACATTTTGCAGCTAATGATTTGATGACGATATTGAGTCTATTATTCTTTCCTTGTAGCTCGCTGGTCTAATGGCGTGCGTAGGTCTTCATTCCGAAGGTCGCGGGCTCGAATCTTGGCATGTACCAATGATTTTAATATTTAAGTTATGTACATTTGTGAAACTTGCACATGAATTAGAATTTGTTCTAAGCTGTGTGTTAAGTGACCAATCCGCATTGGGTGCGCGTGGTGACTATGGCCGATCACCTTCATATAATTAAATCTTAAATTTTCTGTTTTTTAAAAAAAAAAATATTTTTATCAAAGAAGTAAACAAAAAATAAACAATTGGTTAATGTGGAAGTAGGGGAGGTGAATTTCAGTGTAGTGTGGTAGTTTAATAAGCAGTTGAGCGAAGCTAACATGTCTCGTACGTGTCGCCGCGCATCCTCTAGTCGCTGAACTGTTCACGTATTTGATATTGTTATCCCGCATCCGTTGTTTTAAAAATATATAAACAGATTTTTATTCAACGACGCAGCGTGCTTATAAAAGCTACCCATTTTGGTATTTTATTAACTTAAAGTGCACAGTGAGATATTACAAACTTTAAGAGTATAATAATAATGAAAAACATTTTTAAAGTTACCTTTGTTGGGACACAGATTCTTCTCAAGATTGACGATAAGACCGTATACCAAACACTCGGACCGAAACTTCTTGGCACATGTCGGTTTAGAAAACAATTGAAGATAATAAGAAAATAGATATGACAAATATAAGACTAAGTAATGTGTTAAGAATGATAAATGAAAATAACAGATGTAAATATGCTTCGTCTATTTTAGGTTTTTTACAGGATGCAAAAGGAAAAAAAAAGCTAGTCTTCATTTGAGAGAGGTATGAAAGAAGGAAATGGGATGCAGAATGATATAGTAAAGAAGTGTGAAAGAGGAGCGGAGTATGAAAGATAAGAAGGGAGCAAGATGGGAATGAGTAGAAAATAAGAAAATAAAAATCTGATAATAAATGTAAAGCTACTAAAGGCCCTAAAAATTTCGGTTTCTTCTCAATGTTTTCCTTCATCTAAAGATCTGGTGGGAATAGAAGTGGCATAACGTGTACTACATGCTATTACTCAAACCAATCATAAAATACATTAAGTAATGTAATATATTTTGTCGTAGTCATTCTTTTTATCTATTACATCTCTTCTCAGTTAAACTTAACGATGATATAAGTTGTACTGTAAGTTAGAAATATTTAAAAAAAAGTAGGTATATAATTTTAAGTTAAAAGTTACCATTAGAATATTTTTTTAAGGAACAAGACAAACGGGTGAAATTAAACTATAATAGCACATTTGTTATACCGTTTATCATCATCATCATCAGCAGATAGACGTCTACTGTTGGACACAGGCCTTCTCCAAAGATTCACACATCGATCAGGTAGGGATTTGGATTTATAAATAGAACTGAATCATTCAGATACCTTGCCAATGTGTATTTATGTCTAGATATCTGATAAGAGCCGTTATGAAAATACAGAATTCGCTAAACTTTTTTGTTTATTATAATTTGTAAATCACGTCCTCATCCTTCTTTCCTCCTGTCCTTATCTCAACTATGGGGGTCGGCACAGTATGTACTTCTCTTCTATATCTCTTTATCAGCTGTCAGATCTCAATTCACGCTCTTCTTACACATGTCATCTTTTACACAATCTATCCACACTTTCTTCGGTCTTCCTCTACCCTTGTAACCATCCACGTTCATTCTCATTACTTACTTTGTTATATGTCCTTCATCCCTCCGCATAACATTCCCGTACCACGCTAATCTCTTGATCCTCAATTCCTTTGTCACTGAAACAACTTTCAGACCTCCTCTAATGTAAAAATCACGTCACGTTCTCTATTTAGCAGAAATAACTTAAAGGTGGAGACAGTAACAGTTAAAGCCATAGTTTAATATCAAGTGGTAATTGTTAATCACCAAAAGGACATCTATAGTTTATACATGGAACTGATTTTATCGTGAAATTCTGCATTCAATACATAATTCAATTCCAATCAAGATTCGCCCCTAGCAAATATGCCGAGTGATCACTGAAATGTACGGAATATCTTCTGTATTTCCGTAGCAAATCCGCACCAAATGAACTGAAATATTGTGGCTGTATGCAGTTTATAAACAAAAATTTAATTGAGAGGTGATTATACTTCCTGTGTTATTGCTGATGAGCAGTAGATCCCAAACATTAACCAACTTATAGGGTGCCCTTACTAATCAATTTAATAAGGTAACTGAACATATCAGTGATGCAGTGTATATATTAACAGCTAGATAAGCCACTGCTGAGCCTCTCTCAAGGGTCTCCACTTCAATCGGTTCTGCGCTGACCTTTATCCGATCGGCTAACCACCACAGCAGGGGGGCTTGCCTACACTATGGCTACTGGTACCGCAGCCACCGCTCGAAGATCTTACAGCTTCAACGGTCGTTAGTCCTTCGAGGGATTTGTCCTCTCTATTACCAATTAGATATACTATCATTTTAATGAGTGATGTCAAGAATCCTTCTGCACATCTCAAATTATTGTATTAGAATGGTACACCAAGTCAAGTTACTTATCAAAAGTTGCTTTGTGTGAATAAGCTAGTGATTTTTTTTTGTAAACGAATCTACGAAACTGGCGGAACGTCCACTTGATGGAAGCGCCTGTCCATAAAATCGTGGCGCTAGTAAGGATGATATACACAGCACCACATTGCGCTCATCATTTTGCGAAATAGGATGTTAAGTCGCATTACCCCAGTAATTTCATTGGCTACGATTTCCTTTAAACTGGAACACAGTAATATTAGCACAGTACTGTTTAGTAGTAGAATTAGGCGCTGCGGTGGTACCTACTTAGACGCTCACTGACAAAAAGGATCTACCACCAGTAAGTTAGTATTTAGATAAATTGTAAATTATAAAAATAATTATACAGATATATTATTAAAATTACAATAAACGGATATACAGTAAAATTCCCGGAGTGTATTTCCGGAAGCAGTGCTTCGACTTTGCGAACAGCTGCTTCCGAGTTCCTCACTACGAATAGGTACAGGCGTTGCTTTTAATTAAAAATTTTCTGTTTTAAACAAATTGATAAATGATTAGTTGAAAATCGTGAATATTCTATTTATTTGCCTGTTTTTACTTTGTGGTACTTGAGACAGAATATCCTCACCGCCATTCAGCCCTCAGCGTGTTGTACAAGGCGACTAAAGAGGAACAACCGGAGAAAAAAAAACGAGTTTGTGAACAAAGAGGTTTAACTTCTTGATAAGGACAGCAAAGGGATGGAACGATTTGCGAAATACAAGGTGTCTTCAAAATAATAAAAAAAAAAGAATGATTAGGCCACCATCAATAAAACCAGTTGGGATGGTGGTCAAGTACTAAACTGTTTAATTAAAAAAAAATTGTGTAAGGGTTTAATCCTGTGACCTTCACAAACAATCAGTTTGCCAACCCGCACACTAAGCCTGGTAAGTACGGCAATTATCCCTAATTGGGGATGCCTTTTTCAGTAACTATGACGATGATGATAATGAGGAAAATCTTAAATTTATGATAATGCTTAATAATAAGTCATAATCATTGTCAGTTTTTTTTTTTAAATATTCTTAATTGTATTATGTCTTTACAGATCTCGGCCGGTCGTCGCCTCCTTTTCCAATTTCCTTTTGATGTTTTTTCACTCAACGTTCCCGGATAAATAACGAGCAGTGGTTTGAATAATGAGCCGAACATAAATATTAATGAATACTTTTTTTTTTCTCTAACCTTGTGAGACCTTTAATTTGCATTATACTTATAATTTATGTACGACAGAAATTAAATATACAATCTTATTACCTTAATATAAAGAACAAACCACGGTATTCTGAGGGGTTGTTCGGATCGATGTCCTGTCCACATTAATACAGGATTCGAAGTCGAATACCGTCTTCACGTTTCGCATGATTGGCAATTTCGGATATTATCCATAGTGAATGTCAAACGCAACTTTATTTGATAAATATATTGTAGTAACATTATTCGCAAGTGGTAGTTACTTTTAAGTAAACAGCTTCCTCCTTTCTCACAAGCCGACTGTAACTATTTACCATTACTCGAGCTGCTTACTAATTTAGTTAATTTCCTTAAAAAAAAAACCGTTAGGTTATATGTAAACTGACTATTCCTTGCTTTACTGGCCGTAACACTTCCCAACTCTGATGAAGGAATTTTAGAAAACCCATTCTTAGCTGATTTCTAAATGGCAGAAACAATATTTGTACCAAATTTTGAGTGTTTACGCCTAATAGTTTCAGAGATCTCGTGATGAGTCAAAACGTTATTTTTTTTGTTCTATTAAGCGATGAGACGAACGGGACTTTCACCTGATGGCAAGTGATACGCCTGTCTATAACAACGTGGTGCTAGTTAGAATGGTATACACTGCACCACATTGCGATCGTCGCGTTTAGACAGAAGATGTTTAGTCTCGTTAGCCCAGTAATTACACAAGCTACACACAGTAATGTTTGCACACTACTGTTTGGCGACAGAAATAAGCGCTGCAGTGGTACCGGTCTAGACGGTCTCCGGCATCAGAGACCTACCACCAGCCATGTCTGCTTATCAACTGATAATCGTAACACAATACCATTAACACAGACAGAAGATCAGACATAAATTTGAACTAGGACTTAAGTTTAATACAATGAAGCCACGAAATGAGTAGGGTATTGAGCTGATGGCAAACGACAAGCCCGCACATATTATACCCATTGCTCTCCGTCGATATCACTCTTGAATGAGTGGTCGTGGTCATCACTTTAGGTGTTTTTCGCAGGCTTAACAATACGTCGCCACTCCTCTCTGATGGTCGCCTTCCTAGTGCCATTCATATAGTTGCAACGATGATGATGAGATTGTGCTCATAGCTTTAGAGAATGAGATGTTATTTCTTGTTACTACAGTAATTCACAATTTTTGTACGCAACTCTGTTCGTTCACATGCGGCAGAAACAGGCACTGTGCTGCTCCTCACTTAGGCGGTCTGCGGCAAGGAAACATTCGTCAACGTCTGCATGTGAGAAAGAGAGAAAGCGTGTTACAAACCGAGGGGATGGTTGAAATAAAACCTATTAATTCTCCTTAAATAAATTCAACGCTGAATGTTCTTACACTGGGCTTTGTGGATAAACCTTAATAAATTGGGGTGACGTTAACGTAATCAGTTACAAATGTACGCGGATTGAGATCCTCGTAAATCCGCGACAATCGCCTTGAAACCGAAAGGTATCAGCCATTTTATTAATCAAGGTGACAAGAAACATATTTATCTGTACTTCTATTGCTATTTAAGCACCGCAGCATGAGTTGCAGAGGACGGAGAAGAGATCGGCGAAACAATACTTCTTCCCCTACTTCTCTACCACGGCTGTGATCAACATTACAAATGATCATCGTTTATCGTATTCTTTGGTTCTTTAGTGTGTGGGATATATCCTTAGAGGAGGGGGTGGAAAGTGAAATCTAACATAAGCTTGATGAGGAAACATCCTAAGCGGCCTTATCACCATGGACATCATAGAGTTGAACTTCCTAAGGTCCATAAAGTATGAGCGCGATACTATGAATAAAGCTCTGAGTTAAGATAGTATTTTAATGTTACATAGATTTGTTTTTTTATATAAGAATTCAATTAAAATTAACAGGATTCCAAGCCGTTGTTCATCATCAGGAAGATGTCCACTGCTGGACATAGGTTTCCTCCAAAGAACTCCACATAGGTCGGTCACGGGTTGCTCGCATTCAATGGGTTCCCGCAATTCTTACCAGACCGTCGGTCCACGTTGTAGGATGTCTCCCAACACTACGTTTACCGGTACGTGGCCGCCACTTGAGGACCTTACTGCCTCATTGGCCGTCGGTCTTTCGAACAATGTACCCTGCCCACTGTCACTTAAGTCTATCAATCTTTTTGGGCTATTTCGGTGACCCTAGTTGTGCTGCCGCCGGCGCCAGTGTTACCACCCAACAATCCTCTCTATCGAAGTTAGGATGTATTTATAATTTCAATTGCCTGGCGAATCCTTTGTGGGTATCGGTGTTCTCTTGTAAGGATGCGTGGTATACATATTCTATTATTTACAACCAGAATTCAAAACTCTCTATAAACGTCGCGATCAATCATTCCAATAGCTTACTCCTTCCGCTAATATTCCGCCAAATGGCTTCAGGGGTAATTAATTCCGTCGTAAATTATATTAATTATTTTTGCGTAACGAACGTTGTGAAAGGGAAAGGGCGGCAAGTTAAAGGGAGCTAAATAAATTGTCAAATAAATGTTGGCTTTGGATTAATTTAATTTCTTATAAGACATTCTGGTAAATCAAGGGTTGCTTTTGTAGACAAACCTCCTTACTGCTCACTTACTTGACACCTCCATCAATGTTAACACTTTCCTTGGTACAATGGCTTCCTGTTTACCCGCTGACATGGAGGGATCTGGTTCGAGGACATATAATGTGGAGTATAAGAGCTGGAGAATTTAAGGTGAAATTCGAAAACTACAGGAAATAAGACCCAGGGCCTTAAATACTTGAAGAGATGAAATTAAAGCACGATTGCTTTGGTGTAAGCCACTGGGTTTAAATAGAGCGAAAGCTTTTTGTGGAATATATTACAAGAGATCATGTCCAGCAGTAGATGTCCATCGGTTGAGATGATGATGACACTTCACCATCGATGTTAAATCGAAAGCAGTATATTATATGTATGACTAGTAGATAGGGGTTGTATTAAAACAATAATACCGAGGTAAAATTTCCAAGTACCTCCGATTGATTTGGTCCTAGCCCAATTCCTAAAGTTCTGAGGTATGAGGATAGATTCTGTCAATAGTTAGAGATACTATGGTTGCCGAAGCCGGCAGCATCATATCAAAGGGTACATCGGAACACATACCACTGTGCAAGCAGCTAAATTCAAAGCAGCATTATCTCGTATGAGGCTCCGTTGTTCGAGATCGTTTGTAAGCTTGGAATAGTTGATACTTGAGATAGTTGCTTGAACGTACTTTTGATCTGAAATTGTTTGTACATATTTAAAGTTCTGAGCTTAAGATAACCTATCCCTGATAGAGAACGGATGTATTTTGAAAATAAGACTAACAATAGTTTCCCAACAGGTTTTCATTTCTATTATATTTATTACAAACATCCTAGAGGTCCATTCGATGAATTAAAGAGAAAACCTGTCCTAATTCCGGGCTTAAATCTTAACATTAACTTTATGTTAATGTTTAATAACGAAGGGTAATTTTGTTCAACTGTTCAGCTCCTAATTAATAATTGAAAGAATATATAGTATTAACATAAAAAAACGTATTCAGGAGTTGGGTCCACAAAAATATAAATAATCAATTCAACGCTGAGGGTGAAAAAACAGAAAAGGTTTTGATATTGTGCTTTTTATTTTCTATTGAAACTAGACTTCTTTTTTGTTTAACAAGTTTGTATCTTTATTAAAAAGTAATATAAAAAAAATTAAATGAAACATTTATATATATATTAGAAAGATATGTTTATTTTTTTGTTATTATTTGTAACTTAGCTGTCTCTTATCGGAAGGAAGCAACACTGACCCGGAGTTCGCAACTTATATAAAAGTTAAGTATTCTTCCCTGGCATCAAACAGGGGAGCTGTTTCAGTAACTCTAAGTTACTTTCTTAACTTCACAGTTAACTCGCAATGCTATCTTACTTTGAGTTATACATTTTTTAATACTTTACGGATTCACTTCGTACAACCTATAAATTACTTGGTATTTTTTTTTTAATATACGACAAACTTAATCATGACGTACTTATGGTTTTTGAAGTGGTTAGTGTTATTACTAAAATTTTCAAATCCAGAAAAAATGTGTGAAACATAGTGTTGTTTGAACTAAAATATAATTTAATAGGTAATATACAGTAGAGACGAATATTACACCCCTATTTTATTGAAGTATAATCCAAATTTTTTTGACATACACAAAGTATAATAGATAAAAGAACCCTCATACATCGAACCTTCAAAGCTCCGTAATAGTAGAATTTGTACTGTGTAAAAAGTGTAATTTAGATCAAATTACACTAATTAGGTTGACCCTTTAAGTTCGTTCCCCGTTATAGCCTCTAGCCTTTATGAAGTTTAGGTAGATAGGGTAAAGGGCGGCAGAGGGGATCCATAATAAAATAAGCTTTGCCGTGCCGAAGGTTTTCAGGGCGAATTTAACAAAAGAAGTGCCCTTCTTTTTGTTAGGCAAATTACGATTTTTTCATCCCTTGTGTTATGTCGAATTATTTATTATTAGATAAACTTTCTCTTTCTGATTATATGATTTATGCTTTATGTTTACTATCAAATATTTCGGTACTTGTTTACTAAGTAAGTATTGTCGGATTGTAATAATTTATTTCTTGTTATCAGTAACTTTCAATATGTATTAGAAAAGTTTCGGCATGTCCCTCTTTGCTGCTCTTGATATTTTCTTTTATTTCAGTCCAATGATGCTTAAATTCTCTGCAATTTATGGTATTTGAATATTCAACGACTAAAATTCACATGACCTTTCGGCTTCACTCCAGGCGCACCCTTTCATATATCCCTCCTGGAAATAGTCCGAGGCGGCACCTAAAGAAGTCATATTGGGTCAGATCTACATAATGATTACATTTAAATAGATTCTCTTTTTCACGTCGCAGTAGGTGACCAGACTTCGACAACTAAACCACGGGAAGCTGTTCTAAAGTGATAGTGATGGTTCTATTTATATAGTAGTTTTAAAATATATGAGAAGATATCTTCGCAGCTTAATAACTTTTTAAACAACTTAGTTTTTTGATTATATGACATTTTAACAACATTATCGAAATATAATTTAATACAGTATAGAATGTGTTTTATAGAAGATGTTCAATAAATAATCTGTCGGAAATATTTAATGTAAAGTATTTGTGTGAACGTAAACTTAAAGTACGGCCGGACGCGCTTAGTGGCACATAGTCGAAGTAAACGGAAGGTAACTCCAGGGACCATAAATTATAAATGTTCTATGAGATTAACACTGTATAAAATTTTATCTACTATAAAAGAATAGATGAAACGTAATCTTTTATACCTATACAAAATGTTACAAAACACAATTGTGACAAAAAAGTCTCTTAGAGACATAATTTTGAAGTAATAGTATAAAATAGAATTCGACTCACCGAATCCAAGATTTTTGTAAACAATTTCCTTTTTAAATTAGCAAGTTTCTGTTCGTCTCTCTGTTTTAATGAAAGACCTCATTGGAACAGGAAAATATAATAATTTTAAATAAACATCATAACTATATGTATATTTTTATATAGTTTTGTTTGAAAGGGCTGTAAACATAAATGCTTTGAAACAAATAATCTCCAAAGGTTTTAAGATTGAAAAATTACATTGCTTAAGCTCTTTCCGCGCTGATTTTGATTGATTATACATTAAAGAGAAAATTGTTTTTTGAGCGACATTCAATTTAAACTCCAAAAGCAATATATTAGATCCTGCTCTTCGATTCAGTTAGTCAAATGTTGAAAATCTTGAGAGTAATACAGAATGAATCATGAAAGTAATGTCGAGGTCTTTACGGTTGTAATTAATTTTGAGGTTATGTCTAGTTTAACCCTCTTGTGTACCTTTATCACAAAATTAATACATAATTCTTTTATCCGCTATTGAAACGATATATTAAACATTTTATTATTGACGTTAATATAATATTTAATTTATATAAATAAAAACACCGGTCATTGAATATTGGTACAGATAATACAAACAACAGATATTTAACTATTCCGTGTAAGAGTGGATCATTGAATCAATAATAAATACTTTCTCCTATAAAATATTATATTTATTATATAAATGAAATAATAAATATACGAGAGTATAGTGTGATTGGTATTGAAGATACACAGGTAATATTGTATTTCAGAGAGTACCCAGTTCCCATCTGGAATATTGAAAACGTAGAGTATCGATTGACATTTCTTTGTTCCCTTCTCCCACTAAATCATGCACGGAAAGAAGCGACGGGAACCAAGTTCCAAGATTTATGGTACGCGAAGGTTGATTTATAGTATTTTAATCATTATTAATATATAACATTTTTAAGCAAAGTGGTAGTGCTTAAATATATATTGATAACTATAGTTCTTTTAGACTAATTTCATTATTAAAGTGATTTCACAGGATGTATTCTGATGGCAGGTGATATACATAGCACCATTTTGTGTTCGTCGCTGTGTTCTATAAGGTTTTTAGTTTCGTAATTTCAGTACTTCCGGATGCAACGCTCTACAAACAGGAATATGATACATTCAGCATGCTACAGTTCAGTGGTAGAAGTAGATGTTGGGGTGGTATCTGCTTACTGTCTCCGATAACAGACCGACGAGACGTAAAGACAAATGAGAAATGAGTAGACCTTGAATGAGTTATCGGGCAGCGAATAGCTGGTGTGAAGCTCCGATGGTTTAGGCACTAGACTATAAGTGAGTGTGCCAGGGTTACGGGTAATTACTAGCACCAATATTACGAGACGGCCGAGATGACACAAATCTTTACGAATCTGCAAAGGAGCAATACCGCCTGCTGGCTCTTTTCTTTCTGATAGCAAAAGCAACATCTTTCAGCGAGATAAAAACATCTTTGATAGTTCTTGTCGTTGCAACAGTGTGAGAGTCTCGCCATCAGCGTGAACTGACAACGAGCATCTATTCATATATCTATTTATTTCATTCACTTGAGATTAATATCTCCTCTACGCTTTTACAGCGAGTAATATTTATTAGTAGTTATCTCGCTTGCTGTGGGAGAAGTGCCTAAGGTTGTGCTAGTTAAGTAAGTTGTCCCAATAAGTAAAGTAAGTTTATATTGAGACGCTTCCGCAGCGTGAAACGTCGTTTCGTTTAAATAAAGTCGGAAGTATAGTTTCAGTAGTCAGTACAGATTGAACTCGATTGAAGCTGAATCACACTGTAGCTACAAATTGAAGCATCAATTCGAATATCGTGTTCGTGACTGATCATTAATAACTGGAATTGAGGACGTATGACGTCCAGTATTACGTGGACCCCTGCCAACAGTGGCAGCTCAACAGGTAACTGATTAATAACGGATATATCTCAATGGTACGGTTACATAACCTAACTTGTTGCTTAGTGTTCTCTGCTTATCAACTTTAACTATCAAACGACTTCTCCATCATTCAGTATTAAAGTTTTCAATCTGTTGATTTTTTATTTTATAAATATTGTTGTATCTTCTAAATCACATCGTATACATCACACACATACATGCACACTTATATATACATGTATATATATATATGTGTGTGTGTATTTGCACCTACCACCACAGCGGCTATTTCTACCGTTAAAGATCATCATCATCTTTACCAGCCTCTGTTTCACCACTGCTGGATATAGTCTTCCCCAATGTCTTTCACCAAATGCGATCCTCAGCTTCACGCATCCACCGACTTCGGACCGCCCTGATGACGTCGTCCGTTTCTCTGGAGGGAGGACGTTCTACAGTTTTGCCTCCACTCCAAGACTTTTCTTCCCGATCGGCTGTCACTGACACGACAGACATGGTCGGTCCACTGCCACATCAGCTTGCAGATTTTCAGAGCTACGTCGACAGCTTTAGTTCTCCGTCGAAGTTCTTCCCTTTTTCCCCTTAGAGAAATGCCAGGCTTTGCTCTGTCCATCGCTTGCTGTGCTACTTTAAATCATCGGACTAGCCTGATGGTCAGGTGCCATGGTTATGCGCCGTAAGTAAGGGTAGGGAGTATGTACTGGTTAAAGTTCAATTAAATGTAGTGTGCTAACATTACTGTGTTCCAGTTTGAAAGGCGATGTAGTTAGTGTAATTGCGGTAACGAGAATCAACACCTTATGACTCAGGCGACGAGAACAATGTGGAGTATATTATCATCCTAACCAGCGCTACGATGTGATGGGTAGATGTTTCATTTACCACCAGGTGAACGCATCGCTCATCTCCTTGCTTAATTAAAGAAACGATAAAGTTTAAATAAATAAAAGATAGACTGAAGAAAGTTCTGATTGACGGACCATTCGTCCTAGATTTAATTTTCGGGTCGTTGTACTATTTTACACATAGATAAATTATTATTCATATTTTATTAGATGCTTCGCAAAGTTCGCGGAGTCTGTGACCCGGAAAGGCTTCCGCCGGATATCGCCTTTTTCCTCCATTCCGCTTGACCTTCTGCAAATTACTGATCAGAACCAAAGAAAATTCGTCCCTATTTTATCCGACGATATCTCCATATTGATACCTATTCTGAAAAACACTCCAATATGTACTCACTTTAATACAAGGGGTGAGATATTGGGGATGTATGGAGCATTAGCGATTGATTTGTGTGGTGTGTCTACATGATATCTGACAGCTGGTAACACTAAAAGTATTCTACGGTTCTATATCTAACGTGTATTATAATTTTTGTAACTGTGAATAAGTAAACACAACATGATGGATTTTGAGGATATTATTTATCTTTTAAAGGCCTTCCAGCATTGGATTTACTAAAATTTAAAAATAAAAAAAAACTATGAAAACCAATTTAGCACAATTTAATTTTCGTTAAAACTGCTTTTTTTTTATCAAATTCCATTTATTAATAAATTTATTTATAGAGAGAAGATATTATCTCGTATATATACACACAGTATACGAAGCACTCTACGTAGTACTAACAGTTCTCTCGAGTATTCGAGTACTCGAAGTACTCATAGTTCAAACGATTTCATAATTTTTTTTTTATAATGCACTTGTGGATACTTAAGCACATTTGCACCTGATTTTAAGTGATGGTACTGTCTGCGATAGAACAATGGATTAATCTAGAAAAAATTTACACATTCTTAAAGACATCAGGTAAATTTTTACTTTGTTCAAAAATAATATTTCTTGAATACCTAGATGTGTTCGAGCTAAGTAATTTTTACTAAATTTAGGTTTAGTATTCTAGCTATAGATATAATTTTAGTAAACAAAAATAAAGTCACTTTTAGTTATGTATAAATATAGAATAGTCTGATACACTAATGAAGAAGGAAATGGTTTTGTAATCACACAAGAAAGGCTTCGTTTTCAGATTTTATTGAGGAAATGTTGTCACCCATAATGATCTACCAAGAATTTCTCTTGGAGAATATTTTGGTAACTCTCTTTGATAAGTTTGAACGACTCCTAAATGTTCGGAGATAAAGGAGCAGCGCCTTAATGTCGGCGAGAGGGTCCTGGGGTATGAAGAGGGGTACGGTGGGGAAAGAAACGATTTCGTGTATCAATCATGATTTCTGAGTATACTGATGGCAATATTATAGTATTATAATACCTTAACATTTTGCTGTAAAGTAGATGTTTTGTTTAATTAAAGAAATTGATATAAACATAATGTTTATGATTATTAAAGGATAAAACTTTAAGCTTCGACTATTGACATATTTGGAGCTATACAAAGTCAGTTTAACCAAAAAGGTATGTATGTTTAAAAGTAACTTAAGGTTGTAGAGATTAACAATAAAGTTATAAATCTAAATAAACAGGAGTCTGGAAAAGCTATTAAAATCATGCAGTGAAGAGATTTTAAATAGATTTATGCTGAAACTATTCTTTTTTTCATTCAAGAAAGCAACTACTGGTGGTAAGTGATGCGCTTGCCGATAACAATGTGGTGCTAGTAGGATGTTACTGCACCACATTGTGATCGTCGCCTTGAGAGGTTCAGTCTCATTATCCCAGTCATTTCATTAGCTACAGCGCGCTACAATCCGGAACATAGTAAAGTTTGCACACTAGTTCGTAGTAAAGACCGTATTTTTACATTCTGTATGTCGTCGTTAAATTGGCTCTTAACTTTGATCTATATATTAAACCAATGTTTCTTCTAACTTTTTTTTAATTCAATTAAGCTATGAGACGAGCGGGATGTTCACCGGATGGTAAGTGATACAGCCTATAACAACGTGGCGCTAGTTAAGATGGTATAGACTGCACCACATTCCGCTTCTCGCCTGGGACGTAATATCTTTCGTAATTGAGTCGCGTTAGTCTAGTTATTACACTAGTTACAGCACCCTTCAGACCGGAACATAGTAATATTTGCACACTACGGTTTGTAGGTAGCTGCAATAGGCGTTACGGTGGTACTTACCTTGACAGTCTCTACCTATAAGTAACGTTAGGACTGACGTATTGCAATTTGTGCAGGAATCCTGAAAAATAAAATAAAAAAAACCGATGATTTATCCATTACGAGTATGTGACAATTGAAAAAAAATATTTTTGCCTGAAACAGAACAGAATTCAATTCCAGTGCGTGTTTTGTTAGGGAACGCAATAAATACGTCGGCTGATCGATTGGAACAACACCGCTCCTGTAATTCCGTATGCCGGAAGTGTTCAACTGTTACAAAGGATAATTTATAGCTCTTTACTAGTGGTAGGTCTCTGTTGGCGGAGAGGTAGCTACCACTTTGAAGGGTGCTGTAATTAGTATAATCACTGGACTAACGAAACTCAACATTTTACGTACCAGACGAGAAGCGTCTAGTGTAGTGCTGTGTATAGTGACTTTCGAGCAGGACTCAGCACCTGGTCACAAGGCACGAACTACCCATGCCTGGCTTGAAGCCAACGTTCCTGACTTAATAAGAACTGAAGACTGGCTCTCATCTAGCCCAAACCTCAACTCTTTAGATTTCAAATTGTGGTCAGTTTTAGAGGACATGGCCTGCTCTAAACGACACGGCGACATTGAGTCTCTTAAAAAATCTTTGCAGCAAGCAGTGGCGGTGGTGGAAAGTTCCCTTGGGAACAGTGCGTGAATCCATAGATTCGTGGCCAAACAGATTAAAGGACTAATTAATATGTAGGTATAAATTTCAATAATATTACATTAGTTCATTAAAAAATAAATGCATTTTCATTTGTAACAGATCTTATGGCCGGACTAGGTATATATTACCCGATATTATTCGTTTCGTTTTATCTATATATTTATAAAGGTACCGAAGGACTGACGGACGATGGGGTAGTAAGGTCCTCGAGTGGGACCCGCGTACCGGTAGACATAGTGTTGGGAGGTCTCCTACAAGTTGGATTGACGTTCTGGTGAGGATCACAGGAACTCACAAGATTCGAGCCACGCGGGACCGATCGATGTGGAGCTCTTTGGGGGAGGGCTATGTCCAGCAGTGGACGTCTATCGGCCGATAATGATGATATATTTGTAATACAATGTTGTAATTTGTCTTAAATATGTATTCATAATCCGATGTCATAATTTATATTGCAAATTGTATACGCCCGTCGTTAATGTCGGGTTAAAAAAAAAAATTATAAACGTTTCCTTTCAACGTTCTCGTCTATTTGTTCGTAATTATCCTAATTTGTTATAACGTCGGAAGCAATCGACATCGTTTATTTGTGTCACGACCAGACCGGTTATGAAAAAACATAAAGAGCCGTTCATTTTTTTTTCTAAATCTATTTCGCGGTTTAATGTTTAGAAAATTTTGTTATCAGTATACTGAGTACCTATCACACAGTTGATGCTTACCACCATGTCTGCTTTAATATAAATGATTTGCCGTTCGTTTAACACTTCCGTAGTATAAAATATCATCTTGTAAGTTGTGGTAGTAAGCATCCGATATACCATTTATATATTTATATATACATAAATATATACAGGGTGAAAGGTAATAGGTGTTATAGATCTGTAGGGGCTAAAGTATAGCTCGTATCCTATCTATCTATGTATGGAATACCCCATACAAAGACAATGGTTCAGGAGTTATTAATTTTTTAAATATTTTTCAAAAACTTTCCGGTTTTCTAGGAAAAAATTAGATGAATTTATTTCTTCCTTATTTCTGCACAAATTTTAACGTAATAATTATTGTTTATTCATTGTTTTATTAAATTAAATTAATAATCATCACTTAGAAGCTAAATCTTTTAAATTAGGTTCTTTCAAAGTAGTGATAGTAAAAAATAAAGCGTCATACTTATATTTTTATTTAATATTAATTTTATTTATAAATACGTATAAAGCACATAAATAAGTACCTGACTATAATACCTATCCGTTAAGGTATAAGAAAGTACAACACTTGAAATATCAAACTGTAGAGAAACAATAAACAAAAGAGTCAACAAGGGCCGGCGCGGCGTCTACTTTTATGAGTTAGACCAGTGGTCGGCAAAGTTATTAGCCAAAGAGCCAAATATGCAAATTAAATATACAAAATAAAAAAAAAATGAGAGCCAAATCTGTTTGTAAATATAGCAAACATTCATTATAATTTTAGAGATTCATTAAATGACCCATGGCAAGCGCGTAGGAATCTTGTGCCAGAGCCACACTCGAGTTCAAAGAGCCACATGCGGCTCCGGTGCCGCACTTTGCCGACATCTGAGTTAGACTTTTCCCCGCAGCAAACTTTTCCCCGCAGCAGACTTATCTTCATAGTAGACTTTTCCTCGCAGCAAAATTTTTCTTACAGTAGACTTTAGAGCCCTGTGAGCTGTTCTCTTATTTTGTGAGCAGCGACGATGATGCGTGACTTTAAATTTTCCAACGAGTTAATTGGTGTTGTGTACACTAAAGGTTTCATGTGACCCATAAGTAATGATCGCAAGGTGTTAAATCTGGACACCTTGCGGGCCACGGTGTTGGTCCGCCTCGGACAATCCACCGCTGAGGGAAACTAGTCTCTAACCACTGTCTTATGGCGCAACGAAAATGGGCAGGACAACCGTTATGCTGGAACACCACACTTTCCATTGTGTGAAACCCAGCAATCTTGCCACGACCCTGGTTGAAGTAGTCGGGTCTATAACAAAATGATCTATGATTCCTTCTTATTCTTCAGTACCGTTGATGCGTGGCCTACCTGCATTGTGTCGCCTCGTTGAACGCTGCCAGTTTCTCTGACACGTTGATACGTCGCAGCAAAGACTGTACGACTTGATAGGTGACGATTTTGAAAACGTAGCTGATATTCTCTTCGTGCTTGTAAAGAATTTCCATCACTAAGTCCATAACAATAGAAAATGTCAGCGTATTCTTCATTACCGTAATCCGTAATTGAAATTAAATTTATTTGTTATGGAAAAGAAAAACTATTCAGTATTAAGAAGACAACGACAATGTACGTCCGCCCACGAAACTAGTTAAATTTTAACTGTCCTACTGACTCATTACCTAAAAAGTGTTTTTGTTTCTAAATTTTAAAAACTTTATGTACTTTCTTATACCTTGTCGGATAGGCATTGAAGTTAGGTACTTATTTATGTGCTTTATACGTATTTTTGATAAATAAAATTTTATTTTAAGAATAAATAAAAATGTTAGTATGACGACTTATTTTTTACTGTCACGACTTTCAAAGAACCTAATTTAAAAGTTTTAGCTTCTAAGTGATGATTATTAATTTAATTATTACATTAAAATGTAAGTATATGTATGTATATATATATATATATATATATATATGTATATGTATGTATTTGTATTGTTTTATATCTTGTAATATATATATATTATTATATGTAATGTTTACTGTATGCACTAGGTTTGTGTTCCTAATTCTGCTTTCCTTCTGCGGGCCTACTGGAAGAGATTTCAACATGAAATAAGTAGTGCCCTTGTACTCTATATCCTTATTGTCAAGTTTATTCTAACAGCTGTGTGTACAAAAATATATTAAATAAATAAATAAAAAATAAAAATAAAATTTGTGTAGAAATAAAATCCTCAAATTTTTTTTCAAGAAAATCGGGAACTTTTTGAAAAATATTTGAAAAATTAATAACTCCAGAACCATTGTTTCTGTATGGGGTATTCCATACATAGATAGATAGGATACGAGCTATACTTTAGCCCCTCCAGATCTTTTACACCTATTACCTTTCACCTTGTATATACTACATTACCATCATCAGCCGATAGACGTCCACTGCTGGTCCTAGGCTTCTCCCAAAGATCCCCACATTGATCGGTCCTGCGTTGCCTGCATTCAGTAGCTTCCTGCGACTCTTGACAGACTGTCGGTTCACCTTGTGGGGGACCTCCCAACACTACGTCTACATGTACGTGGCCGCCACTCGAGGACTTTATTGCCCCATCAGCCGTCAGTCTGTCGAGCAATGTTCCCTGCCCACTGCCACTTAAATCTAGCAATCTTTTGGGCTATAACGGCGACTTTAGTTCGTTTGCGGATCTCCACATTTCTGATTCGATCTCGTAGAGAAACTCCGAGGATTTCTCCGTTGGCCTTTGGGTGACTTTGTGCCTTTTTATAAAGTCCATAGTAAGGGGCCACATTTCGCTTCCGTATGTTAACACCGGCAACACGCACAAGTAGAAGATTTTTTGTCTTTAGACACTGCGGTATCTGAGACGAAAAGATGCTGCATAGCCTTCCGAACGTTGCCCAGCCGAGCGGGATTCGTTGATCCTAAATACATGAGTTTAACTAATGAAAAATAAATTTTCTCTTTCTCAGTATCATGAGTGGGAAAAATAACATAAAATAGATCTCCAGTAAACGATCTACCCACGCGGTGTTGAATCTCACTACGCCCACGGGAGGATGGGATCGACGAATAAATTTGTACTCCTACGCAAAATTTTTGTTATTACAATATTAAACAGTGAATATACATTACAGACGTTATTGAGAAAAATAAGTATTGATGATTTTCTATCACGATTTTCATTTGATTCATTTATATAAGTATTAAAAAGAATAAGTAACACAAAGAATTCTATTGTTAGCTACTATATATATATACCCCTACAGAAGCCTATAGAAGATCATTGATGGTAGGCAGGAAACCGTCTATATAAATATTAACGCAACGGCTAGTTCTGTCCGAACGTTATTTAGTTCCGGTTTGTAGGACGTTGTAGCTAATTCAATCACGGGGGTATTCAGACACTGTCTACAGGTTTAAAGTTTTTGACACTTTTTTGTGAATTAATCTTAAAACAATTTTATTTTCTCAAGTTGTATATATTGTTTTCGACGTAACTTGACATATAAAAGATCTAATTTAAAAATATATAGTTAAAATAAAAAAAAAACACTCCTGGGGCTTTACAGGGTTCAGTTAGTCCTGTTTAAAAATTTGCTATTTTATATTTGAAGGCTTTCAAAAAGGTTTATGTTATTTATTGTTTAGACTAAGATCAGATTTAACTTACTTTTTGTATTTAGTGAAAGGACACAAGATTTTATATTAGTAGTACTAATAGTATCAAGTGGAGTTATTTGTAAAGTCAATGTAGTTACAGTATTAAATTAAATAGTAACGATAACTTGATAAAATTATTAAAATGAACGTACACTTCAAGTTGGTTACGTCGGATGCTTTAATACTGATTTCACTTTGAAGTTAAACGAAGCAAGTTTGAGCAAGTCGCTAATTAATGAGCTCAAAAGATTCACGGAAATTTTAAATTTAATGAAAACCCCGGATCCGTTACTATAAGTGGCTTACAGTTAATAATATCTTATGAAAATTATTTTTTTTTTCATGAATTTGCTCTTGTAAGTATCTTTCTAAGATATCGGTAAGATTTTAACTAATTTAATGTTTTTATTTTGTAAGTAAATCTACCTATATGATGTGATATACTAAAAATACGTTTCTTTTGTTCACAAATCATGTGAAAGCTAGCGGAATCATTTGTAGATGGTTATAGTCTTCTTATTTCGAATTTCATACATCCTTCATAGTTTTATTTTTAAATAACTTTTATCACCATTTTCATTTTGTATTAATTATGCGGTTGTTATAGTAACGGTTGCAATAGAAATTAACTTGCGGTTGCGGTTGCTCTCAAGAAATATTTCAAAAAAATTTCAAGCCTAATTTTTAATATTATGGTCAGCAAAGGAGACGGGGAATAGATCGTTTCTACATAGATATAAATAATTCAACTTTTAAAGGTTTTCGTAAAAAAAAATATAATATATTTCGTTACATTAAAGTTCATGGAATCTAAAAAGGTTTCATATATAAATGTTTAAATTAAATCTTTTTCCTGTACTTAGGAAACATTTTTCTATTTCCCTCTCACGGTATTGAGATACGAATTATTAATAATTTGTGTGGGTTCCTATATTAATAATTCATAAATATTACCGTAATTGCTTAAGAGTTGTACACGGTTAAGCTTTCAGAGAAACGAGGAATACTTTTATACATAGCTGAACACTGTTGGCCCCTAAAAATTATTTATATTCTATATTAAGTTACGAATCGATTCGAAGTAAAATCAAAATGCTCAATTGGTAAAATTAATTCTTCAGAGTTCTGTCAAGTTTGGTGGTGAGTTGGTCATTCACCTGATGGTACGCTTATAACAGTGTAGCGCTAGTTAGGATGGTCTTCACAGCTCCACATTGCACTCATCTCCTCCAAGCATAAGATATTAAGTCCCGTTACCTCAGTAATTTAGCTACAGCACATCAAACTGGAAGGCAGTAATGTTTGCACACTACTGTTTGTCGGCTACAATAGGCGCTGTGGTGGTACTTAACTAGATGATCTCTGGCAACAGACACCTAACACTAGTAAAATATATATTAACACTACTCATGATGTGATTAAGTTGTGATAACGTTCAGAGATGCTATAGTGTACGTTACGGTTAATTAAACTAATTTAATGTTTATATATAATCATCACAAAATTTGGTAAATATCTGAATGTTTATCAATTAAACCGGTTCGTTTTCGTAATTTTTAACTTATGTAAGTCACAAACTTTACGAAAATTCATCCAGTTTGCGCAACTGCTCGGCTTCTGTGAACACGTGACTTCAGTTGTAGTTCTCATTTCGAAATATTGAAAGGGTACGATGTATTAATATAATGAATTAGGCAATGTTAAATATTTTAACTTTCCTCTAAGAAAGGTTATTCTGTGGAAAGATATGTTGCGACAAAGATGAGTTTAGACCAATGTTAGATTCGTCTAAACCCATCTTTCATTGGATTTTCATTGGATATTAAGAAATAGACTTGAAGTTTGTCTGAAATATTGCTTGAGGGCAACCGCAATCGCAAATAACTTTCTATAGCAACCGCATGTTCTTCTTCTTCCTTCTGCCCTTTTCCCTTTCTATGTGGGGTCGGTACAGTATGTACTTCTCTTCCACATCTCTCTATCATATATCCGCCATATCTCTCCTCTAATATACTCATTCAATATATAAATAATATGTTATATTATAGCAACCGCATAAATAATACTAAATGAAAATGTTTGTAAAAGTTAATGAGACATAAAATGATGAAGGATCTCTGAAATTCAATGAGTAAATACCCTATAACCATCGCCACATCATTCGTCGTGGAATGGTCATGTTCCTATATCGATACGATCACTAGTTTTCATGTGATTATCGAACAAAGAAAACCCATTTTCATTATATAGAATATTATATTAATTTTAACATCCACCACATACATTCGCAATTTGATTATATAAACAGTATATAGCAAAGAATCAATTAACACTCAAACTATAGATTCTTTAATTTCTTATTAAAAAATCAACTTTCAATTTAAATCCTTTCAAGCTTTAACTGGAGTAACAAAGGGGAACTAATAAAACATAAATGAAAGGGATGATTGACGTTAGATCTGAAGGGATAATTTATGGAAGCACTCGCTTTTCAGGATTAAGGCCAAAAGGCTATTGTGATACAAACATAGCTTCTGCTTAATGATATTCAACTTTAATAACTTAAGTTGTTTCAATCTTTTTTGCTCGGCTGTTAATATAGAAGATTCATAGGATTCATGGTTTACGAATGTTAACATATTGGTTGTCTATTGTCTAATAAATGAACGAATAACCCAACGAATGAATGAATGGATGTGTCAATTAATGAACGTATAACCGAATGGACCCCTGAACCAACCAATAACGAATGAACGATACAACGATTGAACGAACGGACAATCATACCACTTGATAGATTCATTTTAATTATCTTCCTTGTTTACAGGAATTTTAAAATGGCAACATTGATTTAAGACCATTTCGGAATCTCTTTATAAAATTACGCATTTCTCGTTTTCAAATTGTCCGTTACCCTTTAGGTGAATTAAGTTTTTTTTTATTTAAAATTTACAGTCGCAACCTTTACATACCCGTGATGAAGGTACGCAGTGTCAATAAATAATAATAAAATCACCGGACAATAGATTTTTCGGAGTTTTCGATGTTTTAGTGTATATATTCTATACAAATAATATAACATATTTGTAATAGCTGAAAAGTTCAATCTATTAATTCTTGTTAAACTTTTTTCTATTCGGTTGGTACGCCTGACCATCACAACGTGACTCTAGTGCGGATGGAATACTACTGCACTACATTTTCCTCATCGCGTTGAGACACTACTGGTGGTAGGTCTCTGTTACAGGGGACGTCTTAGTAGGTGGTGTAGCGCAGATTTCCGCCGCTAAACATATGTGTGCAAACACAGCGTGTTCCGGTTTAGGGGGCGCTGTAGCTAGTGACCTTGCCGGGGTAACGAGAATTAACATCTTATGTCTTAAAGTGACGAGCACAGTGTAGTACTGCATGTATCACTCTAACTAGCGGCACGTTATTGTAGGTAATCGTATAACAATTACCCCAGTAATTTAAGTAGTACCGGAAGTAATAGGCGCTGGCTTGGTACCTACTCGACGGTCTCCGGCAACAGGAAGCTACTACCTGTAAACAGCTCCATTCCGCTATCAGAATTATTTGTAAATTAAGAAACCGAACTCGCATAACGTTATCTAAAATCGCTTTTGGCGACTGACAAAACATTCAATGGAATTGTTGATAAAAAAAAAACACTAAAACAACAACTTTAGTGCCCGAAACACGACACAAAGGTGCAATAAGATGATGACGTGTTAAGAGTTTGTTTACTAGGCAAAGCCCCCGTGAAAACCAACTAGTAACTACTGTAGTTTCTCTGAAAACTTCTTCAAACTTTTTCTTGCTACTTGACATTTTTTGCGCGAGTTTGGAACTGTACGTCGCTCGGAAAATTTCCTGAGATACACTTCTCACCTCTGGTATTATTCATAATATATTCATCTCATTTGTTTTGGATTGAATATCCCCTCGAAGCTTGCACAGTTATGAAATATTTAGTTTAGTTCTTAAAAAAATCTAAGTATTTTTATTTGTACTACCTACCTGCCTTTCATAAAAAATTTATAAAAATTATCAGTATATTCAATTGATTGTATGTAGTCACTACCTGTTCCTCGCCCGCTTTGCTGGTCGCTATATAGAATTAGACCAGAAATTTGTCCCAAATATTCCTTGAGAATAACCGAAACTGCGAATGATTTTCTATAGCAACCGCATAAATAATCCTAAATAAAAAGTTTATAAAAGTTAATTAGAAATAAAATGATGAAGGATCTATGAAATTAAAAAAAAAATAGCCTGTTATCATTATCAGCCTAAAGACGTCCACTGCTGGATATATGCCTCTCACAAAGATCCCTACATTTGCAAGGGTTTATATAGATGGATTTGGTCCATTTTCCACCACATTGGCCCAACCCGGGTTGGTGGGAGACAGAGCCTCGTTTGTTGATTAGCAGGGTGCACCACGAGCAGGTGAGATAGGTTTAAGTCCTGTGAGTTTTCGTGCGAGACCCTTTACTTTCTAAGAGCCTATAACATAATTCCGCGTCGAATGATCACGTTTCCATCTCGATATGTTCACTATATTTCACGTGATTGGCGAACAACAAAATAAACACGTTTCCATTATTTATGTTTATAGTGGCTATTGTGATTCTATTTCTGTTATCGAAGGTTTAAGTATTTCCGGATCATTCGTTATCAGTAGCTTGTAGCCATTTAAAAATAAAATCATTATTTGAATCATTAAATAAAATAAATCATCTATTACCAAACAATAGGCAAAGTTTGAATCCATTTTCAACGAAACGTTTAAGATTTCTCTTAAAAAGTGAAAGGGTTTCGCAAAAGTTTCCCTGCACGCAATAATTTCTGCCAATCTAGCCGTAATTTATTTTTATCGCGTTTCAGATGACTCGCGCTTTATCCTTTCTCTTCCCCCTTTTTAAGAGATTACCTTTGATTAATATGTATAAATGAATTAGGATTCCGTCTTTATATTTATATCTTTGGATGCAGACCTTACAAATCTGCTTTCATCATCCATCCTGTTCCTTTTATTATTACGAAGTTCTTTAGGATCCCTTCATCGGCTTCTACTTTAGATTTCTCTAATCAGTTATTACTGACTGCAGCTATTGCTGGCCTTTTGCTACTTTCATACGCTAATTTTGTGTATTATGCCTTTATCTTTTCTGATCTGTTGATTGTCTTCGGATCTTATAATACTCCTGTGAGAACTAAAATATCGAGCAGGACTCACTTATTAAAACTTTAGTCTTAAAACGTTGAGGTATTTATCAGATAGATGCACATAGTCGAATTTCCTGATTGCTACGCGGCACGAATCGTCATGATCTTTCGGAAGTAGATGTAATGTTACCCTTTTAAATGACCCTGAAACCAGAATGTTATTTATAAGAGAATACTTAAAAGGAAATCAATTCAGTAGACATTATCGTATCACCCCTCTTCCCTGTTCTTCGTATTTCCTTTAAATGTTGAACATATTAAGCGAACAACATAATTTGTTCTTGTTACCTACACAAAACGCCGCGGGGAATCTGAGTTTTATTAAATGTTTCCGCATTTGCGGTGGGGGTAATATTACTTCTGCTGATACTTGTGATGGTACGAGTGCCGCCATATTTGCGAAGTATTATCCTGTCGAAGGGACAACCCTCGCGGCGCACCTGTTACTTTAATTACGCTTTAGCATTATTGTGTTGATAACATGTTAAAAACATTTGAGATAAATTTTTAGGTTAATTAAGCTTTTTAATTCCTATATTCCTATAAATTAACACAATTGTCTTCCGGTTTGAAAGGAATTGTAGCTAGAGAAGTTACTGGTATAACGAGACTTAACATTTCATGTGTTAAGGTGAGGAGCACAATGTGGTGTTGTGTATATCATCCTAACTAGCACCGCGTTGTCATGGGCGTGCGTATTACTTATCATCAGTTGAGCGTATCGCTCGTTTTGTGGGTTCTTGGAATAAATTAATAAAATTCTTACTACGTTTCTTATCCGTTTTATTCATGTAACGGAAGTAGCAAAACCTGCCAATAATATAGTGCTGATCCCCTTAAGGTTGAGTTTCGTCAGTTCAGCGACTTAACTAGCTATGTGCCTTCAACATGGTTATGTTTTTACATTACTACTAAGTGGCAGGAAGAGGCGCTGTTGCTTCTGTTAAGAAATAGAGACCTACCATTAGATAGATAAATTGAGAAAAGAATAAAGATTTAGATTTAAATTGTATGAAAAATATCTTCGATTATCGATTTACACAAAAATCGATCTAAGATGAATTTGATCTTTTTATATAATTTTTTGAGACTAACTTCGGCCTTTATTTAAGTTTTGTTAGGCGTGAAGAAATACTAATAAAATTTACGGTCGAAGAATCCTCTTTCTCCTCAAGTGTATAAAAACGAAATTTTAATATCATAGTTTATAATTGTCAATAACTTTTTAACCCCTCAGGAGTAGCATGAAATATAAAAAAAGCCGTAAAAGTAAGGAGCGTCACTACGAAACTAATTACCAACTTTAGCTCTGTTCTCCGAATCAAATTTAGCTCGCAGCGCGCTGCTCCAATTTAATTTGAAATTAGTCCTTTGAAAAAATGCAAAAATATAATTAAATCTGACAGCACATTGCAAGGATTTATTAAGCGAGATGGCTTTTCTGCAATGGCTTAAACTTGGTAACTTTATATTAAACAAAAACAAACCGGAACCAAAGTGGGGTCTGGGTTCTTGGATATAAAGGTATTTACTTACTGATCGTAGGTAGGTCTTTGTTGCCAGAGATCGTCTAGGTTGGTACCACCCGCTCAATAGCCGTGGCTTGGCCACCCACCACCCATTGGTGCAGATAAGAGGAACCCAAGACCAAATCCGCCGCAGGGAATCGGGAGAGTTTATCCTCTTCGTTCCCATGGGCTCTAGGTGACGGATTCGGAGGGAGGAGGGTGTCTATAAGAGGCCGAGAGGAGGACGCGCTGTGTATTCCACCCTTACAGAGGTGGTAATGGGTGGTTCTCCTCAGGAGATCGAGTTGACGGTGAAGCCTGCGCTGGGTGGGTCGCGGAGGTGTGTGAAAGCGTTCCCGTGGCTCCGTCATAAAGCAATGACAGTGGCACATCGCGGAAGTTTTAATCGGAGCAAGACTGTTCTTGGACCCACGAGGGCTACGGAAAAAGGTAGGTACCATCGTCAGCCCTGTAGCTAGGACTAGTAAGAATAGGTCTACGGTAAAGCCTGCCTGTCGTAGAAGGCAAGGGTATAGGAGTTTCGTGGGCTTTGAGAGTGTAGGCCCTTATCGCTCAACAAGCGAACCCGCGTGGGACAGCGTATGAATCAGCGAAGGTGCCTAGGAGGGTTTAGCTCCTACTTAGAAACGTATAAAACAAAGTATAGAGAGGCACCGATGCGTTCTATAAGAGTTCCCGGGGCCTCTCCGAATGCACTGATGTAAACCAACGAGGGGGTTTAATGAATAAGAATCTCAAACATAGCCCTGACTTTCCCTCAGAAATAGGGTATCTTTCGAAGATTTCTTTTTTTTAAACTAATGTGGGCTAACAGTTGGTTTTAACTTCACATGATATAAAGCCGAAAATGATGTTTAGTCCTCGCACAGAAAACTACTTCTCCTGTGTTGATAGCCGAAATACTGAAAGGCTGTAATGGTGCTCGATTTATAACATTAGGTCCTTACATATGAAATTAGTGTTTTGTCGTACTGATCAGTTTGATCTGTAATATCTCCTCTTTGGTTAAGAATTCCAAATTCAAATTTATAAATTCATTTAGCTGGTACATTTGAGTTTTTAAAACAGTCATTCATTTGTTTTTTTCTTTGGCATCGCTTATTACCGCACAATGGAAAACGTGAAATATCGGTATATTTACGAATACGAGTTCTCCCGTGGCACCAGTGCTGCAGGAACAGCTCGAAGGATTAATGATGCGTACGGCGCTGGTGTCGCAAAAGAAATCACGGTACTTTTTTGGTTTCAACGTTTTCGTTCTGGAAATTTGGACCATCAGAACCAACCCCGTGGATGGCCGGAGACCAAAATGGAAAATGAAGAATTAAAAGCTATTGTGGAAGTGGATCTCTCATAAAGCACTTCAGAGATAGCTATAGGCTTCGGGGTAAGTGACAAAACTGTATTAATCTCACTTGAAGCAAATCGGGATAGTAAAAAAACTTGAACGCTGGGTACCTCATGAATTGAGTGAATCGAACTTGCAAACACGCGTCGACTGCTGCTGCTGTGTCACTTTGCTCAACCGACACAATAATGAAGGGATTTTATATCGAATCATTACTTGTGATGAAAAGTGGATACTGTATGATAATCGAAAGCGCTCGTCGCAATGGCTGAACCCTGGAGACCCAGCCAAATCCTGCCCTAAACGAAAATTTACTGAGAAAAAGTTACGTGTGAGTGTTGGTGGGCTAGCGTCGGTAGTCGTCCACTACAGCTTTCTAAAATCTGGCCAAACGATTACGGCAGATATCTATTGTCAGCAACTGTAAACCATGAAGGAAGAACTAGCTGCTAAACAACCGAAACTGGTCAATCGCTCTAGGCCACTGCTGCTTCACGACAACGCAAGACCACCACCACACACTGCACAACAAACAACCACTAAGTTAGATGAGCTATAATTGGAATGTCTGCGACATCCACCATATTCCCCGGACCTCGCCCCAATAGATTACCATTTTTTTCGGAATTTGGACAACTTCTTACTAGAAAAAAATTCAACTTCGATGCGGCAGTCCAAACCGCCTTCAAAGAGTTTATTGATTCTAGCCCTCGTGGTTTTTTTAGTAAAGAGATCAATGAACTACCTATGAGATGGCAAAAGTGCATAGATAACAACGGTGCATACTTTGATTAATTAAATATATTTTACAAAAAAAATTTACTTTATATTCCGCCCGTAAAAAACGCCAATTTCATATGTAAGGACCTAATATATGAATTGATGCCTAGATTGGTGGTTTAGAAAGCCTATCAACATGAGAATACCACCACATTTGGCCCCGGAACCAATCAAAGAATTTCCGTGTTAGAAGACAAGCGTTTGACTGCAATGCCAAAGAAGAAACAACTAGATAAATGTGCTCTAAAAAATGACAATGAAACACAATAACATCAGTACTGTGCAAACGTATGATATTGTGCTTACGGTGCAATGTAGCTGACTTCCGGCGCTGGCTCCTCGCCAGGGCGTTACGGCTGTCACGAAAACAGATATTGCTGCACCGGAGATCGATTATCTTTTGGCAATGTTGAATAACAATTTCGCCGCTTCGAGATAGCGCTTACAAATCATTTTTCCTTCCCGTTGCCAATTTGTTGAATTCACAAATTTCTTTGGTCGTCCGCCAGTATTTATTTTTATAGACCTAACTTATTTAACAACTAAGGTATAAACGAAAGGAAAAGGAAACAAGGGATATCTCTCATGATTTCTTTTGACATTCCTTCCAGTTTTAAGATTGCAATAAGCAATAAGTAAGTAAATACGATAGTAAAGACCAGCTATTAACACAGAAATATATTACTTTTGATCAAGATCTCACCTGATGGTAAGTGAGCATGTGGTCTGCGGTGGTGAAGAGCACTAAACTGGTAACAATCTATACAGTCTGCTCATGAAAAAACTCATTCCGTCTTTAGATAGGAACACTGTCGATGACGCAAAGAGTTGAGCGACCCCTTCACCTGATGATAACTGGTATATCCGCTAATAATAATGTGGTATTAGCTGGAATGATACATACAGCACCATTTTGTGCTCATCTTGATACTAAGATGTCAAATTTCACTACCCCAATAAACTTACTACAAGGCCTTTAAACAACACAAAACGAAAAAACAAGTTTTCATATTAAACTAACTAATTAAGGGTCGTACCTATTTTTATGGTCAGTTTTGTAATTTTTTATCAGACCTTTGAGTAATAGACAATTTTTTTTTACATTACACAACACAGTAATGTTTGTACACTACTGTTTGGTGACAGAAACAGAAACCTAGATGGTCTCCAGCAACAGCGACTTGTGATCAGCGTTCCACACCTTTCACTGCAATTTAAGAAGTAATCAATTATCGAAGTGGCAGGGGCAAGTATAAAAAAGGTATAATTGATACATTACACCCGAAAACCTTTTTCTGTATCACCTGAAGCCTGAAGCCCGGTAATGTCTAGTACGTGCCGGCTCATTAATAATGGGAGTTAAGAAGATTCAGCTTCCCTCTGTCATTTGGCCCGTTGCCAGCTCCAAAAGCTCAACAGGTTAACTGATGTTGAGTCGTAATAGTGAAAGGTTCATGCAGACACTAATCACTTTTCATTTGGTGATTTAATCTCGTATCGGTGAAGTACATTAAAATTGATCTTAAAAGAGATCAATTTTTCAATACACTTTATAGACAAAGGAATCGGCGATAAATCGCAACGGAAAAAAAAGGTTTCAAATGGTAACTAATAACTTTGATCCAGATTCGGTGGTACCTATTTTTCTGTTCCGTTTTTGTGATTTTTTATCAGACCGTGTAATAGACAATATAATTTTTTATTCCTTAAAGAAACGTCTAAAAAAATTCATGAATCGATTAAAGAACTCTGTTCTTGTTGTCGGTTAAAAGGTACAGTCTTTTACAGTGATTAAAACGTTCGCACAGTACTACTCTGTTTTTGGTTATGAGGTCCTCAATGTAACTTCTTGCTTCTGAGGAGTCAGAGTAATGTTAGTACTCACTAAAACATCCTCGGTGACCAATTTAGTGTTCATATCGGGATCTTCTGGTGAACTATTTTTCTACTAAGTATAATTATAACTACACTCTGGTGTTCTTTTAATCTACCCTAAATGTAGTATTGTTAAATGAATAAAAGCTGATATAGTCTAGGAAATGTACTTACAAATCCCTCTGACTGTACCTCATTCAATATTCTATGCAAACCTTCTTTGAAATCCAGTGGGAGACTACGCAGTAGTAACTATGGGATAAATTTAGAGGCTTGTACTCGTCCTATTCTCCGGACTCTTCAATGGGAATTGGGGACCATGTCGTGGTGGTTATATATGTGGTATTTGTAGTTCACGAAATCATGTAATATGCTGTTATTTACTATATCTTGACGATATTAAACCAAAATGGATGGAGTAAAGTAACTAAAGATCGATTATATAATAAATTTGTTTAGTTATGTTAACTCTCATAAATTTTCTCGATTTCTTTATCAATCAACAATATTTTCAATACTTTGGAAAGCTAAATTTGCTATACGAGCTAATTAAAATTCTGAAACCTTTGTGGTTGTACTTATAAGTAGTTTTGCTTTACGAATAAAATAATGATTATTGTCATCTAAGATCTGATAAATGATTTGAAGTTAAATAGAAACGGAATAAAGGTGGATCGTATATACTTTATGTTTGTATGAAATGTGGTCTCAAAAAAGATTTTCACGTAAACGATGATTTGTAATATAATATAAAGCACTTTCTTAACGAAATGATCTTTCTTTTTCACATTCAAAGTGAATCGCACGCTTGCAATTTGATAACGTTTTGTAATCTCTATTTCTCCGAACCGTCACTCAGGGTAACACCAAAAGAGAATAAACGTGTGCTTCAAATCGAACTGAAATTTCGTTTTCCTCTTACCTTTTCATAATAATTTAGATTGAAATCATTTTGCCTTTAAATAATCGCTACAATATTATTACAGCATTAGACGATGATCTATCCATTAAACTATTAGTTGACATAAAAAGGAATAAGGGTACAAGCTTATTTTAAAGCGATTTTATTATTGTTAACGAATTTCTCTTAATTATTGGAGACAATCTCTAGAGAGATTTACTAATCATTGTTAGTTTTAAAATTTTCCAACCCTTTCGTTATATTTTGCTTTTGTATAAATTAAATTAATTAGTATATATTGGATGATTAAACTGTTTAACTCCGAAGAGTTTGAACTGATCGAAAAAAGCACGTATTTGGTTAAAACTATCTACCAGCGAAAGAATAATTCCTAAGGAATATCTTCCGACATGACTGATGATATAAAAGCTTGTTATAAATAATAAAAAAAAAGAACAGATGTTGGGAGTCATGGTTAAAAAACATACGTGAGAGGTTATAAAAACCGTCGCAGTACTTTTCTCTATAGCCTCGGAAAACTTAAGCTATTGACTTAAGCAGTCATCTATTTAATAAATGTAACTAAAAGAAGAAAAAGTTTTGAACAATTTTTGTCCAATTTTTTTTCTTACATTTTTTGGTACATTTGCAATATGTAGTGTAAGGACTAGTCACTCACGTCCTTGTACGAGTCCTCGTATACGCGACGCCCTGCCTATGACATACATTCTATGAATACAAAATACTTTATATCAATAAACATCCATCTACATTTTCTTTCAAGAAGATGTGCCGCCATCCGCTGAATGGAAGACTATTCTCCTTACAGTAATAAGATCTATTTCCGCTCACCTAGTTTTTCTTATTCGCTTGAATTACAAAAGATAACAGAATAACGAAGATGTAATATATTGATCATTTCATTTCAGTATTTGTTAAAAAAAAAAAAACAACCTGTTGGTTTGTCGTTTGCAAATGAAACTGGAATGTTGCCAAATTTAAATTTTCACAAGTGAAACCTCATCTATTCACAGAGCTTTGCATTACAGATGCATAATGCTGTTTACTCCCGTCGGCGACTACAAATTAAAAAAAAAAACACAGCTACAACGTTTTTTTTTTGTTAGAGAAATCTGTATTTGTTGTTTACTTCAAATGTTTCTGTTGGATTTTAGTTGAAATGTTCGGATGCGATTAAGTCGCATCAATTTGTTGTCAAAGTTTTGTGATAGTCGGAGGATCCACAAGAGTAGTAGTCACAGCATCTTTACATTTCCCTGCGAATATATATATATATATATTTAAATTAGATGACTGAAACTTGGTCGAATCTCTGTCTCTTCATTCCACTGTAATGTAAGCAACACAAGCGGCTATACTCGCCTCGGTAATAACTTGTTTACCACACAAGTTTCAAGCTTAGGCGAAGGTTATTGTAGAACAAGCCAGAGTCTTCAGCCATCGAATAGATTCTTAGCTTCAACTTAAAAATCTGATACACAACCGCTTTTATTTACTATCGGGAAGCTACATTGCTAGCCCAGTGTCAGATGAGCTGTAGATGTTCTTCAAAGGACTAGCGGTATCAGACACCTTCAGAGAATACCATTGAACCTTTTTCGCTGGTACTTTGTGTAGTTTGTACCGGGCACTGTTAAAACACTCATGAAGACAACCTTTCGATATTTTTTTTTAACCCAAGCCAACCTCACCTGTTCGCGGTGAACCCTGCTAATCAACATACGAGGCTGTGGCTCCCACTAATCCACATTCAGCTAGCATGGTGGGAAAGGGCTAAATCCCTTTGTAGGATCCCTTACAAACGTGGAGATCTTTGGATGAGGTCTATGTCTAACAGTGAACGTCCATCGGCTGATAATGATTATCAATGCGAAGGTTGATATACGAGAACGTAAAACTAAGTTAGTTTTACTATGGGATAGTTAAGTTAAAACTTACCGCCGCGTCTATTTTTGATAAAACTACAAAAGTAGTAATAAGCTATGATATCACCAAGTTACTATATGTAAAAGGTTGTTAATAACATAAGCAGTTTCAGAGGGACGGATGTAATGGAGTGTTGTGTAATTATCCTAACTAGAACTCCATTGTTAGAGAAACTGTAATTTTTTTTTATTCTTGGAAGACGAGATAATCGGAATGTTCTGATAGTAAGTGATACACCTGCCCACAACAATGGCGCTGGTTTGGAAGATCGCACCTCATTTTGCTCGTTGCCTCGAGACTTAAGTTGATAAGTCTCGTTACCCCAGTAATGTCACTAGCTATAACGTCCTTCAAACTAGAACACTAATGTTTGCGCTGTTTGTCGGCAGGAATTGTGTTGTGGGTGGGTTGAGAGTTCCGGCAACAGAGACCTAACACCAGTGCCAGTATATCCAGTGTTACAAAGCTACTACTGTGCTATGTTACGTATGTATGTAATTTATTTCGAGTTTAATGATTTTCAATTACTATTGAATAAAGCCTACAATTTCTGGTGTGAAATTATTGAAATAGATTTAAATTAACTTCGTTACTATTAATTTTGTAACGAACTGTATTGTTAATATATCTAGAATCAGTTATACACTAAAATATACAAATCGTTGACAAGTGAAGCTAGATGATGTTTTATTAGACGTTATGTTATAATAATAGAGATGTATAGTAAAAGAAATTGAAACCTAGAGATGGTTAGGGTACCTGATACGTGAGAGAGGGTTGACTCCGCTCGGAGAGGAAGGCGGCGGGGTGATGGTTATGGAGGCAGCAGCTCGTCAGCACTGTAGTCTAGGGCTAGTAAGAATAGGACTAAGGTAAGCCCTGCCTGTCGTTGAAGGCGAGTGACAGGATCTAGGAGTTTCGCCGGCCTTGAGAGTGGGGGTCCTTATCGCTCAATAAGCGAACTTGCAGGGACAGCGTAAGGCTCAGCGATGATGCCTAGGAGAGTTTAGCCTCTCCTCAACGGCGTGTTAACACAAAGTGGGAAGGGCCACCGGTGCGTTCTATAAGAGATCTCGGAGCCTCCCTGAATGCACTGATGCAGACCACCGAGGGCGGTTTAGTGAATAAGAATATCACATAACCTCGAGTTTCCCCCAGAAGCAGGGTATCTTTAGAAAATTTCCCCCCCGAAACAAAAAACAAATACTAGTGATTTTTTTTGTAAACACTAACATATTATAAATGTCTTTAATTGTAATAATAATTTTTTTATCAATTTTTCTTCATTATTACACAAATCAATAAATACTTTCCGAGTCGTAGGTCTCTGTTGCCGGATACGGTCTACGTAAGTACCACCGCAGCTCCTATTGCAGCCGACAGGCAGTACTGTGCAAACATTACTGAGTTTCGGTTTGAAGGGCGCTGTAGCCAATTAATATTAGGATAACAAGACAACGTCTTAATTCTCAAAAAGACGAGCGTAATGTGGCGCAGTGAATATGATCGTAACTAGTGTCACGTTATCATGAGCAAGCATATCACTTACCATCAGGTGAACGTCTTACTCGTCTTGTCGCTTCGTTAAATAAAAAAAAATTATTATCGGAAGTATTACCATAGGAACACTAGGCCATATATATTTATAGAAAGAGGGGATATATCCAGAGATTCATTAAATCATCGCCAGATCTCTGTAACTATTACACGTAAACACTCAAAATCTAGTGGAGATATAGCTTCTACCATTCAAACGACATCTTTTTTTTTAATGATGAAGTTTGCGCCGCAGTTTCATTGACAACCATTGCGGCTTCATCGGACTCAAAGCTCACGGATCTGGTAAATGAGAGCTAAAATAATAATAAAATATAAAATTAAAATCAAATAAAAAAAAATTGGATACTCTCAGAGGTCAACAGAGAATGGGGGATATGAAATTCCTTCCCCAAAGGAAGTTGCGGCGGTGTTACAGCCAGCAAAGTGGGAAACAGCAGGTATTAATATAATTTTATAAGTTCAAGTTATATTTGCACCTTAAGAGATGAACACAATTATAATATTACTCTCATAAAGATTACTCTGTATTAAATAACGATAACCTCTATATCACCCTGGTGACGGTGGGTGGGGTTGGTAGTTTGCAAAAGTTTTATAGAAAAGTAAACAAAGGGGAGTTTTACGAGCGAGTGGCCGCACAAACTTCCAGTATCACTTTACGTCATAAAATACGGCATAAAATACACAAACAGATGAAATTAGGACAAGTGCCGGATGCTACGGAAACAAAATGGTTCATTGAATTATATTAAGGACCCATTAAAAAACAAGCAATTTTTTTTATATATTTTACAAGTTAAAAAGTTTTTTTTACCATTTTTATATTTAATGGTGGTAGGTCTCTGTTGCCGGAGACTGTCTAGTTAGATACCACCGCAGCGCATCGTTTCGTAGGCGATCCCGAAGTTCCTTCTTAATGGACTGACGGAGACCACCGATGGGGTTTTAGTGGGTAGAAGTCCCATATAACCTTGTCTTCCCCCTAGAAGCAGAATATCTTTTAAAAAGATTTCCCCCAAGGTAATAATAAGGAAAGATACCACCGCAGTGATTATTTTTGCTACCAAACAGTATTATACAAACATTTCTGTGTTCCGGTTTCAAGGGCGCTATAGCTAGTGTATTTACTGGGGTAATGAGACTGAAAAGTCACAGGCGACGAAAGCAATGTGTCGCTGTGAGCACCGGCTAACTAGCACCACATTGTTATGGGCGTATCACCATCAGGTAAACGTCCTGTTGGTGTCGTTACTTAATTGAATAAAATAAAATATTAGACGAAGCGATTGTGAGTAAGGGGTCCTGTACAACAACTCACGAGATCCAAACCAACATCACCTGAATGCGGTGCGCCCTGCTAGTCAACAAACGAGGCTCTGGCTCCTACCAACCCGCATTGGGCCAGCTTGGGGGGTAGTGGTCCAAATCCCCCCATATGTAACCCTACAAACAACGGCCCCTGTTGCTCGGTGATGCGGGCGGCATAGGACCGATCGATGTGGTGATCTTTGGGGGAGGCCTATGTCCAGCAGTGGACGTCTGTCGGTTGATAGTGGTGGTGATGATGGAGTGTTTGACTTGCCTATTATAACGTGGCACCAGAGAATGGTATTCACAGCACCACATTGTGTTTGTTACCTTGTAACAAGAAGTTAATTCTCGTTACGCCAGTAATTTCACTAGCTACATTATCAAACCGGAACACAGTAATATTTGCTACTTTTTTCTGGTGGTAGGTCTCTGTCGCCGGAGACCGTTTAGGTAGGGGTCACCGCAGCTTTTATATCCGGCGATAAACGGTAGTGCGGAAAAATTACCAAGCGCCGGTTTGAAGTGCGCTTTTGCTAGTGAAATTACTGCGGTAATGAGACTTAACATCTTTTGTCTTAAAGCGATGAGCACTGTTGTAGTCTATATCATGTTAAATACCACCAGCAATCGACTGACTGGTCGGACTTTAGTAAAGAAATGAGGAAACTGAAATCCTGATAGTAGCATATTCTTGATTACTAGACCATCTCAACATAATTTTGTGACTATACTATCAAATGAATGAAGGAATGAAATTAACATTTTTTTTTTATTATTATTGTTATACCATCATAACTAGGCGTTATTATGGGCGTATCATCATCACGTGAAAGACCCATTTTTATGCAGGTATTACTAAGGATATGATGTCCTGCCCGTCGCGATGTTCCGTTGTATAAAACGTTTGTATACGTAGCTACGTAATACTTCACGTAACATTTTCATGCCCTTGTAACGGCCGAGATAACCCGCGCAGGCGGGCCCCTAATGTTGACAAGTGGGGGACGTTAAACGACGCGAAATGATACAGTGCCGATCACGGCGAGCGATAAATTCTGATGATGGAGGAGCTTTTAAAGTTTGATGTATACGTGTACAAAGTTGTCGGACGATCGGGTACGGCGTTCGCCAATATTAAATAATGTATTAAATTTTAACCGCAGCCAAGAAGCAAGTGCTCAATTCGTAGCAAGTTTCTCTTTTTATTCAATTAAGCGAAGCGACGAGCGTTACCTTCATCTGATGGTAAGCGATACGCCTACCATTAACGTGGTGCTAGTTAAGATAGGATTGCATCGAGTTTTTCCCCTAGGAATTACAATATGAAGTTCTTCAAAAAGGGCGTGAAAAGGTTTCTGCAGGGTTGGCACTACGGCGACAGGTACCTACCTAGACGGTCTCCGGCAACAGACCTACCAGTAAGTAGTAAGTAGTTTTAACATTACTAAACTTTATCGTTATCAATCTTAAAAAAAATATTTGTTGTATGAAAGTTGTTAAACTTGTTGGTGTTAGTATCTATAATTGTGGTTTCTTTGTTATTGCTTTTTTTCAACTTTAGTGTATATACTCATATTATAATAAGGTTTTATATATAGTTTAGGACAAAACAGAGAAAATAAATTCTATAAAATCATGAAAAATAGAAATTATATAGAATTCGGTACAGATATAAAGAAATCCAAATATATACATCTATCGTTAATAGATGTAAACTATAAACCTAAGGTAAGATTATGAAATTAAAGTTTGTTGGTGGTAAAGTAAAATAGAAGTGTTAGGGTTCCCGCACAACAACTTACAGGATCCAAGTCAACCTTACCTGCTCATGGTGCACCATACTAACCAACAAACGAGGCTCTGGTTCCCACCAACCTGCATGGGACCAGCGTGATAAGAATCGACCCATATGAATCCTTATCCGATTGATGTGGTATTCTTTCGAGGAGGCCTACGTCCAGCTGCGGACGTCTATCGGCTGATGATGATGATGAAAGTAAAATAAAATAAATATTTAATTCTAGCTATAATGATTTCTAAATAGTTATAATACTTTCTGTTGCAAAGAAAACCCTCAGAACAGCGGAAGGGAGCGTAGCGGGGTGGTTGTAAATTTTGCTAAGTACATATCTAATGTTATGAAATAAAAATTGATTTCACATTTGCGTGGTAACGTGGAAAAGAACCGATATTCGTGTAAATATCTGCGCCAAGTATTTACACGACTAACCGATGAACTAACTGTGGTAATTGATAAACTGGAGCGACATAGATATACTAAAATAGACTGCTAGTAATGACGGAGTCCTTTGTTTACAAATATAAACATCAACTCACGATACGGTTTTTCTATACTATATAACATTAACAAAAATTATTTAAATATAAGATTAAAAAAGCATATTTTTTTTTATATAATATTTATGTACTTTTTTATTTAATACAATTGATATAAAGTTTGAACCCGAGTGCAAAGTTGTAATGTATATAGTTTCTAATATATGAAAAATTAACTTATAGAGATAAATTACGAGTAAATTACGCTATAAAAAAATTTAATTAGGTGAATAAAAAAAATAATAGTTATATATACACTTCTCTTTCGAGACAGTGTATACTCGGAGTTTCACTGCGCTATCTAATCCGAAATGTGGAGATTCGCAGAACTGTCACCGACATAGCCCAAAAGGTTGCTAGACTTAAGTGGTAGTAAGCAGGGAACATTGCTCGAAAGACCGACAGCCGATGGGGCAGTAAGGTCCTCGATTGGCGCCTGCGTACCGGTAGACGTAGTGTTGGGAGACCTCACACAAGGTGGACCGACGACCTGGTGAACGTCGCGGGAACCCACTTGCGAGCAAAGCGGGACAAATCACTGTGGAGATCTTTGGGGGAAGCCTGTGTCCATCAGTGGACCTCTATCGGCTGATGATGATATACACTTCATCGTTTTTCATAATTTAGCCGAAAAGCGTGATAGTAACTAAAACACTTAACAGGTCGAGCGTTACAATAAAAAGTCAGTAAAATGTCTTCATAGAAAATGTTCTCTAATCGATTACATTCACAATTTATTTATATATAAAAAAAAATTAAATATCAATGTATATAAAGTTACTGCTGAATGTACTGTACTGTACAAATAAACCAATTCTGTATCTTTGTACTAGACACAATCTAAGTCCTAACTTCCAGTGTACATTCTTGCCTTCTCTGTTTACTCGAATCAAATTTTTTTATTTATCTAGTATCAGTATTTTTCTCAAGACAGTTGTAATCCATTAACATCGGAACCGAAGTTTTGAGAGACATTTACAAAAGTTAAAAAATGTAGAAGCTTTTATGGTGAGGTATGGGTCTTTGATAAATGATAACACACGCATCAATAACATAGTTAACAATAACAGCGATTTAAAGTACAGAGCAAGTTAATAAGATCCAAAGAGATCCAATTGTATACTTCATGATAGGCTCTCTTGTCTCAAATCTTGGTATTACGAAGTTACAAAGAGATCCAGGTAATGGATACAATTGTATACTTCTTTACGGTTTAGTGACCCAAATCCTGGCATTACAAAGATCTAGAGAGATCTAATTGATGGCTACAATTGTAAGGAATTGTTGGCCGAAGGTAACACACAAAGATGTATGATACTTATAATGATTTGCGCTATGATAAATGATAGCGTGATCTATTGTTCATGGTGGCGTCATCTGTTGGGTTGGTTGAAACTTTCTTGTTACAAAATGTAATTTATGTACTTTTAGTATTTTCACTTGAAACTACATTTGAGATAATAATCATGGTATATAAATATAGAAGCTGTTCTCCGCCCCCTTTGCTGGCAGTAACACCTTAACATCCTTTAGGGAAATGAATTTTGTAATTTCCGTTTTTAACTGATATGATATCTCGCGATGAGTCAATCTTAGGATATCTCCTATATATGTAGATAAATAAACGACGTTAATTTTCCTAAATTGGGGAAATATTTGCGGAGGCTTATTTTCAGCAGTGAACGTCTATTAGCTGATAATGATGAAAAGTAACTGAATATTTGTTGTGTAAAAATAGCAATTACTAAAACCGGGAATCTTCATAGTGTATAAAACTCTCGTGGGTGTCGAAAACTTGGTAAGTAAAATTGAAATCTGGCTGGGAGCCAGCCTCAATTATAACCGCAACTGAATATCAACAGGCTATGGACTGCGAGAGCAAACAAAACAAAGATAAACTAACTTACAATTAATTGGGTTCATTTGTGCGCGATTATGTTATCAGTTATAGCTAGACATTAAGTTACTATTAGAAAACTTAGATTTACCAAAGATATAACTTTAATATTCAATAGCCTGTCAGCTATTGATAAGTGTTACTGTAGTAATATTACTACTAACGTTTTTTAAACTCTAACAATAATATTGTAATGAAATACATTATCTTAGAAAAATAAATTAATGATTCTATAAAAAATATTAAATAACAAGAGCGTTTAAATAGGTGAAGAAAAAATTATACAAATTTATAAAGTTGAAAATATAATTTAGCGAAAGTTAAAAGAGGAAATAGATCTGTCTCTAAAATATAAAACTATACAAAAATATTTAATAATATTTTAAACAAACTTTATTCTTTGACTAAAATACGAAAATAAATAAAGAAGTTAAATTTGAAAAAGACTTATTATAATAAGTGAAAAAGTGAAAGTCCAATAGTTGGGTGTTTGGTCCTAAGGATGTAATAAGAAACTGTTCGTGTATCGACCGGCTGTGTGATCGAGCGAGCGTGGTGGAGACGCATACTTGCGCCCCTACGTACACATGGGCTCCGGTCTGCGGACATGTACTGCGTATGTGTAGAATGAAATTAATTGAAATATTGATTGGAGATTATGACTGACCTCTAATACATACTGAAAAGATGTGTAGGGATTGTGTACTGTATAGTGCACCGATTGAAATCCTAAAAAAATATAAAAATACAAATGTATTGTAATGTATTGGTCGTATGGTGAATAATTATGAAAGTATAAGAGTGTGAAAGTTTCTAGTGAGGAGTTATAAAGGATATATCGGTTCTAATCCCGGAAAAATATAAAAATGTAAATAATAAACTATTATGATACAATATGATAAAGTAAGAGTGTTAAAGGTATATAAAAATAAAACTTTTAAAAAGTATACGGGTTCGAAACCGTGTAAAATGGTGCATGGCAAATTTAACATATAACATCAAGTTGCTCCCCATGCTATATGTATATATATAAGTATACATGCAGTGACAATCAATAAGACCGCGCTTCATAGTGACTGAATTGTATTATTTTATTTCTTTCCTTATATGTTGGAATCTCTTTTAAAATATATAAATTGATTTAGAAAGGAGACGGTAAAGCGAGGAACATGCTCCAATTCAGGGAACACGTTTAATCCCCTCAGAATTCCCCGGAGAGACGCTTCTCACAGTTACTACGCAGTATATACTCTTTGAACCTCCCCTGATTTATTAATAATTGTTTTCAACTTGAACATATCTAACTTAACTCGCTCAACATTTATTTGTTATTTGTATTGAGACGATAGAGGTGTTCACCTGATGGTAGACAATAACGTGGTGCTAGTTACGATGATATACCAAACACCTAACGCTCATCGCCTTGAGACATAAGATGTTAAGTCTCGTTACCACAATAATTTCATTAGCTACAGCGCCCTTCAAAACCGGAACACAGTGAAGTTTGTACACTGCTGTGTGAATTCGTTCGAGAACATTCTTGTTTTCTAAAAATCTTTATTAACTCTAACAAAAGCTAAATATAACAAATAGTTATACAGATCTACCGCCAGTAATTGATCATTAAATTATATTATAAACATAGCAGTTAATATATATATATATATATATATATATATATATATATACATATGTATTTGTACACACGAAAAAAGTATCAACGTTGTTAAGTATAATGGATGGTGATCGATTATCAATCATGATACAGATTTTTGTTCCTACCTGTAATGCAAACAAATCCGTTGCCGTTTTATCAACACCCCCTGTTTTTTGTCTGATAGAATTCTAATCTAGAATAACTAAATAGGCGTATGTACAGTTAATAGCCAGTATAGAAAGTTCGATTACATATTTACACTGCCGTACGCCCGCGGCTGCGTCAGCACATAAAACTTTTATGCATGCTGCGAGCATAAGACGATTCCTCAAGTAACTCTGACCTAAATTCACAGGAACTTACAATTTAAATGGTATAAAAAAAAAACGCTTCTCCAATTCCCAACTGAATTTTTTTTATAGACCTTTTTAGTGTAACACAAACCCCTACAGCTACGGGTTAAACGAAATACATTTAATTGCTTCAAAGCAATAAATATCAATTCTTATCTCTTCTAAAAACTAAGTTTCATTATGTTAGTTAAATAATTAACGGAGGTTCAGTAAGTTAGTGTATCCGACTTTAGTTTTACTATCCGCATAAATAGAGTTTAGTTCGTTCACAGGAACCTCTGTCGATCGATACGCCACTACGAGAAGGGGAAGCCGTAAATCCTCCCCCTCCCTTCCTTGCTCTTTGCTCATCATATTTCTGTCAAGTCTCGTTAACCTGACTTGATTACGTCGTGTCAATTTATCCGAGGCTGCTATTGCATTTCCTTCGATGGTGAAATAGAGCATTAATGAATGGCAACCTAGTCTCTTGTTAATGTAACGCTTTTTTTTTATTTACTACTGAGCACACAGTATGCAAATATTACTGTGTTCCGCTTAAGGATATTGTAGCTAGTGTAATTACTAGAGCAACGAGATTCGATATCTTGTGTTAGCACACAAGCCTAATATGGTGCAGTGTATATCGTCTTGACTAGCGACTAGTCAGGCGTATCACTTACCATCAAGTAAACCTTCCGCTCGTTTCGTCGCTTAATTGAATAAAAAAATACTGTATATTAAACAGTATTTTAATACAGGAAACGAATGTAATTGCTCGATATTTGAATGGAGGTATAGTTATCATTACTATTTTAATAACCTTCAAAAGAGGATTAAGATATTAAAATGTGAAAAAAAAAATCATATATTCTATACTTTATCTAGTGTTCAAAGTGTTGCTGTTCGTCCCAGAATATGAAGTCGATTTAAAATAACAGGAAATGGAAGTGTACTGGGAACATGCGTCTGAAAAATAGGATTTTATTTAGAATATTTCCAACTGTCAGTAGCTGCGGTTGGCATTATTTAAATATATTTTTTTATTCAAGGAAGCCACGGGATGAGCGGGAGGTTCACCTGATGGTGAGTGATACGCCTGCCCATAACAACATGGCGCTAATTAGGATAGTATAACCAGCACCTAGACATAAATAATTTCACTAGCTGTAACTCAGTTCAATCCGAAACACAGTAATGTTTGCTGGTGGTAGATCTATGCTGTCGGAGATCATCTAGGCAGGTACCACAGGAGTGCCTATTTCTACCGCCAAACAGTAGTGTGCAATCATTACCGTGTTACGGTTTAAAGGGCGCTGTAGCTAGTGAAATTACGGCGGTAACGAGATTCAACATAATATGTCTGAGGCGACGAGCGCAATGTGGTGCTGTGAATACCATCTTACTAGCGCCACGTTGATATGGGCGGGCGTATCACTTACCATCAGGTGAACCTCCATATCGTCTCTTCGCTTACTAGTTCCGAGTAGTACACCGGGTTTACTTCTATTTGATCTATTGCATTAGTCATCTTCCGACTTATATCCGCATGCAACTCACACTCCCATAAGATTGATGGCGGTCTACCTCCACCTCGCTCCGCTCACTGCTGGAAATGGCCTCTCCGAAGATCTGTACTCTTACTATTGGACATAATATATAAATTTGTAACAAACACAATATACTTAATTGAAATGTTTGCCCAAAGCACTCCTTGGGATACTATCGATAAAGTTATATTACTCCCAAGAAAAACTATTAGGTTTTTATAGCTATTTGTTTGTAAGAGGAAAACGTTTTAACAAATAAGTAGAAGAAAGTGCTTGCTTCCTTTTTCCGGTTTAACTATTTACTCTGGTAGTTAATAAGTTGAGATAAACTATGGTGATATCTCTGTTGCCTGAGACCGTCTAGATAGACCGTTATCACTGTGTCGTGTACTTCTGCCCTTAAACAGTAGTGTTTAAACATTACTGTATTCCGGTTTAAAGGGCGCTGTAGCTGAATTAAGTAAGAAAGCAGACCCTATCATAAAACGGGGGAAGTATTAATAAGAAAGAATGGGACTCAACATCTTATGTCTCAAGGCGACAAGCGATATTAGGCGTAGTGTATAGTTACTAGATAGAGCAGGACGTTCTTCTGATGATAAGTGATACGACTGCCCATAACAATGTGACGCTAGTTAAGATGGTATTCACTGCACCACATTGTTCTCGTCGCCTGAGACATAACATGTTGTCTCGTTACTACAGTAATAGTATATTAGCTACAGCGCCCTTTAAACCGGAACACAGTAATGTTTACACACTACTGTTTGGCGGCAGAAATAGGCGCTGCGGTAGTACCCACCTAGGCAATGTCCGTCAACAAAGTCTTATCAACAGTGACCAAAGATTACTACTAACTAGGCAGGCGTATCATCTACCATCAGATGATCGTCTTGCTCGTAGGGTAGTCGAAGAAAACAAAATATAAGCCACGAATAAGTTATTTGATTTTTTCACCATACGCTAACAGGAAGTTACAAGCTAAGTAACAAAGGTTTTATTTGTATAACACATTTACAAGAATTTTATTTGGATGTGTTCAAAGTGTGTAATTACATTTAAGCTCTTGGAACATCTTACATACAATTAGAACACACTATTTAAAGTTAAAATCACTTGTAAATAAGTGAATCACTGCTTTCCGAGTGATCTAAATTTTAAATAGTGTTTTTTTGGCTTGTAATTTAATAAGAGAAAATTGCTCATTTGCTCTTCCTACTGATATAAAAACATCTCAATTTCTATTAGATTTTATTTTACTTAAATTGTTTGTTTTTTTATTATAAAGGCAGACAAAGTTGCTTATATAAATTACAAGTTTATAATAGTTTCCGTTGGAATAGTTGTATTGGTATAACTTTGTCGATAAATGGGCCATAAAGGCCTCCAGACGAAACACCTTTCCGCGGGATAAGCGTACAACTCCCAAATGTTAGAGGAGGCTCCAGGCTCGGATGTAAACTTTCTTTTTGGTGCTACGAACTTATCCTCATGTTAAGTTCTCATATCAGTATTGTTATTTAGAGAAGTTTTATTTTTAGAAGATATTCAGAGAAAACTAAATTTCCCATTGCGGTGAATAAAATAGATTATAAGAACTTACTTTTCTGTATCGTGATATACTTTTAAATGATCTTGTTTGATTGTACTTTATATATTTTTTCTTTTATGGATTTTTGCTCTTAATTACTGTAACGATCTGAATACCAGTATTCATTACAGAGCGACGAAAACTTGTAAACGCTGCTTGTCTTTGTTTCGTGTAACAATTGTTTTTACGACAGCCGTGTAGTCTTTATAAACAAATAAACTATTGTACTATAAATATACTAGAGTCGAAAATCTTTAAATGGTGAAAATAAAAAAGGAAATTTATGGCTGTGAAAATACTCCATTTAATAACCATCAATAAGAAAAGGGTTAACAATTGGTTGAACCGTTAAGAAGCTATGAACGTACAAATGTTAAACTTGTACACTTAGGGTGTTAAAAAAAAAAACCACTGGATGTAGTTGTACGCAAAAGATCGTTACTACTGCCCGGGTTCCGTAGTAATTAATTATATCTCCGGCACTATAAGACCCTTAGAGCTCGTTATTTACAAGCGCACCTGATCGTAAGCGCGGCTATTACTGAATACTAAAAGTAGGTCTTATGTCTGGACCTTTAGCGTTACTAAGCTGAACGTTAACAAGAAACGCTAGACTAATCAAATTAAAAAGTAATATAGTCTACAGTCGGGTATATAAGGGATGTAAGGGTTTCCGTACAACAAATCATGGGATCCAAGTCAACCTCATCCGCTCGTGGTGCACCCTGCTAATCAACAAACGAGGCTCTGGTTCCCACCAACCAGCATTGGTCCAGCGTGGTGGGACACGGCTCAAATTCGCCCATATGAATCCCTACCTGTTGTGGGGATTTTTGGGTAAGGCCTATGTCCAGTTGTGGACGTCTATCGGTTGATAATGATGATAATAATGATAGTCTATAATCAAGTGTTCCTTAACATATTCTCATAACACATGATAATGTCGCCTTGGATGAAAAAGCGTTATGATGATCCGTATACTCTGGCTCTCTTACAGCTGGAATAGAGTAATGAAAGGTTATAGCTAATCAAGCAGCTTCTAGAAATCTCTACAACCAACCAAACTCCACAAGTGAACCCCTGGAACGGAAACAAAGAGCTCCTTGTTACAAGGCAAAAGCCTTAACTCATTGCATCACGGAGGCAGCTAAGATATTTATAATATTAGTCTTTTTACTGCAAAAAGTGACGAGATGAGATATAAGTTCACCTGAGAGTAAGTGGTACGTCTGCCCATAACAGTTTTATGCCCATATCATAGTTATACAATGTACCATGTCATCGTTATCCCAGTAGGTTCACTAGCGCCCATCAAATTTATTATTCGTTTGCGATATAAGGGGTCCTGCACAAGAACTCACAGGACTCAAGCCAACCTCATCTGCTCGTGGTGCACCCTGCTAATCAACAAACGAGGTTCTGGCCCCCACCAATCCGATGGCCCAGTGTGGTGATGAATGACCCAAATCCCCTCCATATGACATAGGTCTATAGGTTATTCCTTGAAACACAGTCTCGCGCTGAGTCCAGTAGCTCCCAGTTTCAACTTAATGTCGCCTGTCTGTTAACCGCAGCGCTACAATGTATCCAAAAATAGGAAGGAGTTGGGAGGGTCACGAGTCCGGAAATAGGAGTTTTACGCGAATTCACATTTTGTAAATAGTTCCGGTATGTCACAAAACAATGTATATTTTAAATTGTTGTGTTTGCACTTGTTCCGGCGCCCCCGGGAGATAAAAGAGCAGGTGGTCGGAAACAAAGCGTCGCGTATGCAAATCCAGGGATGAGGGTAGTTTCGAGAGCTTCAAATTGTTTGAATTTAATTTTATAACATGAAACATGGAAAATGTTCCGTATCTACTCTTATGTTGTTTGGTTATCTCTCATGAGATAACACTTGACCATGACGACGTTAAATGAGGAAGTCTTGAGATGCGCTTGCCCTAGATTGTCCAATGGATCATCTAAATAATCGGTTGGTTTTTCAAATTTCATTTACAAACTGAAAAATACAAAAACTGACGTTACCTTTCTGCCCCAATGAATAGTTTTCTATTCCAAATATCATATTAATAGACCATCATCGTCATCAGCTGAGAGACGTCCACTGCTGGACATAGACCTCCCCCGAAAATTTCCGCAATTATAGGGCTACATATTGGAGGGATTTGGGCCATTTCCCATCACGCTGGCCCAATGCGGTTTGATGTAAGCCAGAGCATCGTTTGTTGATTAGCAGAGCACACCAAGAGCAGGTGAGGTTAGCTTGGGTCCCGTGAGTCATTGTGCGGGACCCTTTACACCACTCATCAACATCACTACTAAATTAAGCTTTACTGTAAGAGCAGATGTAAGAGAGGAAAATTAATAAATTACTTTGTTAATTTTCTACATAATCTAAAAGGGTTGATTAGAAGAAAACTTTTTTAATTTTTTTTTATTTTCAGTATTAGCTTTGCTGTATAACAAATCCTATTGTTAATTTTTTCTTTTAAGTTTATTCTAAAAAAACTAAGTAAATATGTATACAAAAGGCTAAAGTATAGCTCATATCCTATCTATCTATGTATAGAATACCCCGTACAAGAATAATGGTTCAGGAGTTATTACTTTTTTATTTTTCAAAAAATCCTCGTTTTTCTAGGAAAAAATTCCATGATTTTATTTCTTACTTCTAAGTAGTAGTAAATAAAAGTCATAGCCTCTAAGTGATGATTATTAATTTAATTTATTAAAACAATGAATAAACAATAATTATTACGTTAAAATTTGTGTAGAATTAAGTGAGAAATAAAATCATCGAACTTTTTCCTAGAAGATTGGGAATTTTTTGAAAAATATCTAAAAAATTAATAACTCCAGAAGCATTGTCTTTGTATGGGGTATTCCATACATAGATGGATAGGATACGAGCTATACTTTAGCCCTTTCTTTCACCCTGTATATAGTAACATATATAATTTATTATTAGTCCAGAACACTAATGGTAGCAAGTCAATATATTATATTCAAAGATATAAATGCAACAGTAATTCGTTAATATGCTTTTAAAATTACAACTGTAGTTCAACGCTGAAGTTGCATAAAAAAAAAATTCAACCTGCACCCTGCGCTGCGGAAGTAATTTTAATTCAAATTGAAACACTGGACCCCCGTCCATTCCTGAAGGGGATGCTACCGTTTGCAACTGAATAAAGTTTTAATTCCACGGTTTTTACAACAAAATAAACTGAACATTTGCGTAGTTCGCTGGTGGTAAGTCTTTATTTCCGGAGTCGGTCGAGGTACCACCACATATTACTCTGTTCCGTATTGAAAGGCGCTGTAGCTAGTGAAATTATTGAGGTAACGACACCCAACATCTTATATATCAGGTGACGAACACAATGTGGTGAAGTGTATACCATTTTGGAGAGTGCCACGTTGTTATAGGCAGGCGTATAATTTACCATTAGATGAACAGCCTGATTTGTCACATTTACATGACGGACTGATGAAGCAGGGTCGTTTTAGTAAATGCCTTTTATTGATTTTCATTATAATACATTATATATATATATATAAATATCACTTTTTTATTAAATCAAGCGACGAGACTAACGCAACGTTCACTCGATGGTGAGTGATACGCTCGCCGATAACAACGTGGCGCTAGTTATATTGGTATATGCTGCACCACATTGCGCTCATCGTCTGAGATATGTCGAGTCTCATTACCTCATTAATTACACTAGCTACATCGCCCTTCAAACCGGAACACAGTAATATTTGCACACTACTGTTTGGCGGCAGGAACAGGAGCTGCAGATGTCTTTAAGCTAGTATATATAGACATTAGACTAAAAAGTATTTATAGCATTATAATACGAATAGATATTAGTAAATTACATAAAAAAAAAAATTCGTCTTCTTGTTGGAGCTACGTAAAAGCCTCAAGAATCCTCATTCATTCCGAGTCACCGCTCGCTGCTGTCTGCCGGGCTTACGTACGTACTTTATAAAAGCTGGAGGCTGTAAAGACAAAAAAGTCTCTGCGGTCCAAATACTTAACTTAAGTTATCTTAAGTTAAATTACGATTTATGGCGAAACTTATTTACAAACTATCGCTTCTATATCAATAAAATGAACAACACGATTTGTATATGAAAAAGGATGAACGGTTTTTTGGAAATCTATGTTTCATCATCATCATTTCAAGCGATGGATGTCCACAGCTGGACTCACTAGGTCCCTTGTAATGTGTTACACAAAGGGTGTTGTCAATAATCACCCCGCTTGGCAAGCGGGTTGGCAATCATAGTACTAACTGTATCAGACCGATATTTAAGTTAGCCAGTGATGAATGGTTATACCGCCCTTAGTCAGTCGCCAAAACCTCGTTGGTCAATCTGCAGGATGCACCACGGGCAGGTGGTGTTGGAAGTTGAGGAGATTGGTTGGGGCTGAGTCTCCTCATTACACCCTAGCCTATGAACAATGGGTTGTTATCATGATGATGATAAAGTAAGTGTTGTATTGGTGGTAAGTCTTGTACAGGTAGTTGATGGATTCCGTTGCTGAAAACATTTTGGAAGAATCAATAAAATCTTTGAAAGCGGTTTTTTTTCTACTCGTATTTAAGATCCTCCAACGAAGGATACACGACATATAATAAAACCATGGTGTAACATTTTTATAGTGTACATAGTGACGTGTCATTCATTCACAGGAGGCAACAGCAAGCAAGTTAAAATATTTACACGAGAGCACAAATTATAGATCTTTAGGAATGTTAGTAACTTACCATCATCGTCTTGTAAGAGTCTAAGGAGTCCCGCACAACTGACGAGACCCAAGCCAATATTATCTGTTCGTGGTGGATCCAGCTAAACAACGAATGAGGCTCTGGCTCCCACCTACCCGCATTGGGCCAGTGTGACGAGAAATGGTCCAAATCCCTCTACATGAACTCCTACAAACGACAGCCTCTAATGCTGGACGGTTCCGAAGGCCATGCTCACTGTGTGGACCGACGATCTGGTGACGGTCCCAGGAAGTCGATGTAGAGATATTTGGGGAAGGTCTATGTCCAGCTGTGGACGTATATTTTTTTTTCATTAAAACATTCTCTGTATAATACAGCTAAATTAAAATAATCACATATAGTAAATGTAACGTACCAGAGAGGAGTGTTAAAAGAAAATGTCGACAGTTGAAGAGTTTGTAACACGCGAAAATGTAACAAAATGTTCCCGCAACGTGACTTCGATACACTGAAATCAATGAATGTTCCCGTGTTCAAGGACATTCACGAACGGAGTGAATATATTAATCTTGACACTTTTTTTTTTACACTACATCCTCTGAATAAACTAATACATTCAAAAGACTTCATAGTCTGGCGATCCATTGGTGGAAGGTCTCTGTTGCCGGAGACCGTCTAGGTGGGTACCACTGCAGCATCTACTGCAGCCGCCATACAGTAGTGTGCAAACATTGCTGTGTTCCGGTTTGAAGGGTGCTGTAGCTAGTGTAATATTTTGTCTCAAGGCAATGTGGTGCAGTGTATATCATTCTAACTGGCGCCACTTTGTTATGGGCAGGCGTATCACTTATCATTAGGTGAACGTCCCGCGCGTCTCGTCGCTTAATGGAATAAAAAAAAATATAGTGGCTTATGACCCAAATTCGTGGCTAACACTATTGACTACATTTGTTTATAACATATTTAAGTGGATCTATTACTATAAGGTGGAATGACGACCTGGTGAGAGTCGCGGAAAGCCACTGGATGCGAGCAACGCGGGACTGATCGATATGGAGATCTTTCCAGCAGTGGAAGTCGTGGCTTATGATGATTACTATAATTAATGATGAAATTTCAAAGACTAACATAAGGAGCAGGATATCTCTTTGTTCGCGATCGGACCACGGGCGGTAGCTGAAGATCAGTGTTTCACCTCTAGCAGGAGAATAATTCACTGAGCTGCAGCCTTTAGACCATTGCAACATGTTGCAAATATCCTTATGCAAGGAGAGTCCTTATGTTTGTTAATGTGTGTGTGTGTTCTATTTTAGCTATGATAAACGGTTTATCTGTCCATGCGATAGTTAGATCAATATTTTGGTTAAGTTATGACCTCTCATCTACTTGCCCAGCAGTTGAAGACTAACAGGTAGTTAACGAGGAGACCTTTGGGAGAAAGCGCCAAGTACCAAAAGTGGGAACATCAAGTTGATTGCTTATGGATAGATATATTATATATTGTAGAAGTCTTACAGTGGAGGTGCGGCAGTATCAGCACTATATTGATAATGAGCAGAGCAAATTAAGTACAACGGTACTTCCCTCTTAGTATTACGAAGATCCAGAGAGATCCATTTGATGGAAACACAATTGTAATACTTCGTAACAGACTACTGTCTCGAGGCTTGGTATTACGAAGATCGAGTTGATGGATATAATTGTATACTCACCCTCGCAATAATTTCTCTTACGAAACCTCAAGTTCAATGGGGGTTAAACCTGCGCCTCTTAAAGAGACGACTACGTTCTACAATTGTCTCACAAAATGAGTTATCGTAGGTTCTATGCTAAATAAAAGTAAAGGGGAAAGTACCCTTTCCCTCCCTATATAAAAACCAACAAAAAAAAAAGTCTTTTAATTGTGCTTTGTTAAAAAATGTGTCTAGCTGGCGGAGAGGAATTTATTTAGGTATTGCAAATATTTTCAGTCTATTTTTAGCACGGAGTGGAACATCTGAAATTTTGAAGAGAGCTCACCGCATCGCCCACCTTGTCCAGCCCGTCCGATTACTACTGATGTTTGTCGAATTCAAGCTTTTGCTTGCATTTCATCTAGACTCTTTTAGAGTATTATTCTAGATCATATAGGTATTTTTAGAATATTCTAGAGCATTACCTAATTTTATAGTAATCATATTTTTTAATGTAACTTAACTGATAAATAAAGTGTGAAATCTCTAAGGAAGTAAGCTTTAGAGCGTATACTGCAATGCATGTTAGTATCGAGAACTAATTAGGTGTACACCTACGCTTTCATATGACAAAACGTTACTTAATGTTAAGTGATGTGCTTACTCATAACATGATTTTTACAGCCACACTATAACGAGATATATAAAAAATAACTACTTTGATTATAACTAACAGATATTTTTAGGGAAAAAATAAACTCTTAGTTAAGATAAGTCTCGATCGATCTCTTACTTTTTATTATTTAAATTAAGCGAAGAGACGATATGGACGTTCACCTTATGGTAAGTGATCCGCCTGCCCTTAACAACGTGACGCTAATTAGGATGATATAAACAGCATCGCATTGCGCTCGTCGCATGAGAAATGAGATGTTTAGTCTCGTTACCCCATTAATAACACTAACTACAGCACCTTTCAAACTGGAACACAGTAATAATTGCTAATTATTGTTTGTCGGCTGCAATAGGCGCTGCAGTGGATCCACCTAGACGGTCTCCGGCAATAGAGACCTATCACCAGTTACGTGAGATAGCTCTGCTGCTAAATGTATTAGTAGTGGTTCATCTGAAAATTTCCTAATATATTTGTTAAAGAATCCATATTAGAATTTATTAGCAATAGTATGCATGTGTCATCTTCTTAAAGTGCCTCTCCAATTAGTGAAGGTTGGCGATCAGCCTGGTACAGTCCTTTGTGTCTCTGGGTCGGCGGAATTCGGACGCCCCAGATATACCATTCCATTCCCTGATGTTCCTCAATCATGACCTTTTCCTTCTCCCCACCATCCGTTTTTCAGAAACTTTACCCATTACAGTCAGCTGCAGAAGATCATATCGCTGATGACGGAGTACACGACCGAGGTAGGAGATTTTACGTTTCCTAACCGTAAGCATGAGGTTACGCTTTTGGCCAATTCGTTGAAGAACACTGACATTGGTCACCGAGTCCAGCTAATGGGCAACACGCGTCTATATGTATGGACATATAGATGCATGTGTCGACACTTGTGTAATGCGCTAAAGGTTAAAGTGTATACACGAGGTCGCGGTGACCTTTCAGCCGCTCGACGCTACGTAATAATCGCATTATACACGCTCGCCTGAATATTGAACGCGTCCAATGCCATTATAATCTTGTCACTGTATTATTTTTATTACTAACTACAGACTACGACATACTAAGATATATACACTGACATATACATACATAGAGAAAGAGAAAGGGGAAAGAAAAGGATCGGGAGACCGTCTAATCTAGATATCACCGTAGCGCCTATTACTGCCGTCAAACAATTCTATGCAAGCGTTACTACGTTTCGGTTTGAAGGATGCTGTAGCTAGTTTAATTACTAGGGTAACTAGACTCAATGTCCTGTCTCAGACAATGAACGTAATGTACAGTATATATCATCTTAACTAGCGCCACGTTGTTTATGGGTATGCGTATCACTTACCACCATGTGAACGTCCCGCTCGTCTCGTCGCTTAATTGAACAGAAAAACACCATTACAGTGTTCAGGTTTAAAGTGTGCTGCAGCTGATGATATTACTGTGGTAACGATGTATGTCGGCTTGCGTCTCAAGGCGACGAGCAATGTAATGTATGTCATCTTAAATATTACCAGCAACCACAGGACATTGTTCGGATCGGATTCGTGCAGATATCATTGATACAAACCGATGTCCAGCAGTGGGCGCTTTTGTATGGAAATTGGGCAAATTAAAATGAGTATTTTTTTTATCATTATAGAAAAAGTAGGAAGGAGCAATCTGTTGTCGTCATTAATTTGACAATTAATAATGTGGCGTAAACTTTGTCCTTCATTGTTCTTGAAGGGACGTTCATTAAAGAAAGATTATTAATATGATTTATCGTAAAATTGATCATCAAACGCTTTTAAGTGTTTACTAGCAAAATAAATTAACGATTTTAATTTTAACGAATTTTTATTTTTGTATTTATTATACATATATATACTCGTACGAGCTATTTCCCTCTCGCATCGATGGGCGCAACACCCCCGCAAAAATCCCTATTTTCTCCCAAACAGTTTCATGAAATCTATTCTTAGCTGACCTATATTCGGCAAAAGGGATATTTCTACCGTATTTCAAGTATCCAGGTCTTATGGTTCCAGAGATATTGTGATGAGTCTCTTTATAATTGTAAATCTTTTTTTTTATATATATATATATATATATATATATATATATATATATATATATATATATATATATATATATATAAAGGAAATATCCAGAGATTCATTCACGAGATGTCCGAAACTATTAGACGTAAACACTCTAAATATGTTGGAAACAATTCTTCTGCCATTTAGAGGCCAGATAAGAACGGATCCTATAAAATTTTTTCCCCAAAGCGCGTTTCGAGGGTGTTGCGGCCAGCAAAGCGGGCGAGGAACAGCTAGTTAAACATAAAACAGCCACTGAATAGTTCTTCGATATGTGAAGAAATTCACAGCATTGTGTGGATAGGAGATAAAAGGATAAATAACGCTACTTAATAGAAGTAAGTAGCTTAAAAATTATGTTAAAAAGAGTACATACTAAATATAATTAAAATTAAAGGAGAAAAACTTTATGTTGGTGGTTATTTATAATAGGAAACAAATATCTATAATTATAGAAATATGTATAAGAAAAATAATAGTACATATGTTCTAGTAGTTTTTCTTTAGTTTATCAATATATATATATATATATATATATATATTTCGGAGATCGGAGAACGCAATGTAGAATCTTAATCGATTTGGGCGTATTGGGATAAGAGAGTTGGTAACACTGAGGTTGATGGCAGAGAGATGTCAATGTCAACGTCATTGGATGAAAGAGCTTAAAATACCTGGAGCGGGGAACGGTCACTCTTAGGTGAGAGACAACGGCGGACAATCGTAGCCGACCTCCATCCGACATCTCCATGTTGCAAAAAGTATTCGATTGTCGTCCGAGTCGCGTGCGCATATTGTAATTGCGAAGTGAATTAATTTGTTGAATTAAAACCCATTCAGCGCATACTGAGGCTTATTTCCTGAATCAACGATTGATGAAAAGCGGGGAGACGAAGAACGCCTACATTTCACCACGCTCCCTGCGTTACGTATATATTAAAGCAGTTTGATCAGATTACCATTTATACGTCAAGTAGATTTAGATCGATTTCTTTAGTTTTAGAGCGATTAATTTTCAACCCTCCCTTGGTTTAAAAATAGTATCGCACGCCAGTCGACAGGTGGGGTGAGGTGAGGTGAGGCTAGATTATTCGATCAACGTAATAGAGCCCGTAACAGGCGTCGATGGAGTCGCTAAGATAGCTGAACAAACGACGCAATAAAACGCAACGATCGCCCGTATCTGACTACTGGTGGAAATATCGCCGAATAATGAAATTCACCTGCGCAACAGACGGTTTAGAATATCCTAATTTTTTTCCTTGTTTCGTAAAAGGCGACTAAAAGGGATCAACTACAGTAAAAGCGTACTTTATAACCTCTACTATACGGGGTGAATAGTTACCTTTATAGGTTATGTCCAGTGTACAACAGTTAGCTGAACTGACGTCAGTCAATATTTAACTTTATACATATCGTGTAAAGCTGTGGATTCGTCTAGAAGGCTGGATAAGGACTTAATGTTATTGGAATTATCTTCCAGTGTACCTTGGGTTAATGCAGTGTTGAAGCATGTGAATAAAAGATCTAGATATAGATAGAATACTTATTTTGTTTTTTCTTTTTAACAAGAATTATGAAGAAGAGCAGATTTGTTCATGACCGTTGTCAACTTACTGGGTTCTTTAGATCCTTTTATGAAAGCCAATGTTCAGCAGTGGGTTCGTTAATAAGCTGAAGTAATGATGGTGAATAATGAAAAAAAGGATTATAAGATAAATTGCACTGTACGCACATCATATAATTATACTTCTAATCTAAATATAGTTCACATCTCGATTTTATGAACAAAAACGTACAGCTCCTCGTTCTTCATAAGAACAACAAAGGAATGGAAGAAGTTGCCCGCGTCGTTGTTCCTGGCCAAATACGACGTGGGTGTCTTCAAGAGTGAACAGGCTGTTACTAGGATATTGCGCCTTACGACCACGGACCGTATCCCCACTTCACATCAGGTGGAAGCATGGTTAAGCGCTAACCTTGTCGCTTTAAGGAAAAAAAGGTGAAGAAAACGTCATTGCCTTCCGACCATCACATGGGTTATCACTATTTGTATTATATTAAAATATTTGGTAAATTTGGTATCTATAGTATTTATTGAAAACTAGAACTATTCCTGACTATTTCTGCCGCCAATCAGTAGTACGCGATTATTTCTGTTCCGGTTTGAAGGGGGCTGTAGCTAATGTAATTATTGGGGTAAAAAAACAACATCTTATGTCTCAGGCGACGCGCATTGTGGTGCAGTGTATACCATTCTAACTAGCGCCACGTTGTTATGGGCGGGCGTATCGCTTACCATCAGGTGAACGTGCCGCTAGCCTCGTCGATACCGGCACAAAGGGCGTAAGCGCCAGCACTGCGGAAAATATTTAAATGACGTATCATCAGTTTTTCAAGCTTGGTGTATTTAAAGTGGTGGAATTCACAAAAAAAAAATTGTGAAAATCCCTAGTTTTTTGTGTTGCTAAATATGATTTTTTTTTCAGTTTTCAGGTCGTGTAGAAGAAACCTGTAAGTCCAATAGAATTAAAAGAAATACTAAAAACTAAAACGAGACGTGTCAGAAAAAGTATTTTTATTTTCGTTTTTTTTTTTGCTATACTAAAAAAACGTATTTACTGATCACGCCTTTTGAGTCAAGAGATATCGATATGTCCCTGAAAGCCTTCGCTCGCCAAAGGTATAGCAAAGATACTTTACGTGTGTGAAGGAAGAAAATTGTTACAGAATACCGAAATCGTTGAACACGAAAATTTGTATTTAAATTATCTTTACTATAAAGGATATATCTTTAAGTAGACCGCTAAGAAGGGTAATGCTGTAAATCACCAAAATTTGGATTTTATAGTATTCTATTTTCTAGTATTCAATTTCTTAGAAGCTAGTACTATTAGTACTTTGCACTGCAAATTTTTGAAGATGCAGCAGCAACCAATGCAACGCTCGGCAGTGATAGCCCCATCCAGTTGCACGTATCCGTTCAGGTGAGTCGAGTGGAATGATGATGACGATGAGTCGAGTGGATGCAATTCCATTACTGACCCGCCCCTAAACGCTATTCACCAAAGTAAATAGGCGTAAACCACACACATTCCACAGCAGCAGGGCTTGCGAGCCCCCAACACTACAAGCAAAAAATAAAGACTTCGTACTACTAGTATATTACCTAGTAAATAAGGTTATATACTAGTACTAGCTAGTACCACTGATATATTACCGTATTTCCATTCCACTGTATTTCTAATTCACGCCGATTGAATAGTAATTCTACTTGTCGTGAAACAAAGAAAACTTTCTCGTAGCTCCAACGGTCTGTATTCAGACCTGGTGAAACAAACTCAGTTATTGTCTAACTAATTTGGATGTTACAATTTATTACGGACTAGTATCTGTTATTTAAAATTTTATACAGTTTTAAAGGTATTTCAATGTATATATAATGTACTTGTTAAATTAAATAGAATTACAAATGTATAAAGTGATACTCATTACGACATATGAAGATTGATGAAGGTTAATATGAATACAGTTGGATCATAGGTAGAGTTTGGATGTAAAATTAATAACAACAGCAACATTGAAGAGGAAGTGCTTCCTGTGTCACAGAATAAACAATTATACAGCGTTTAAACCTAACATTTTTACATAGAGACAAAAGTGTTCATCGGTAGATAAAAACATAAATACACTGTGGCTTGTTAAGAATTCAGAACGTACGCCGAAGTTTTCTCTTTCGGTTATCGAGCGACGTTTCTTTTTACAGTGCCATTTGAAGTCGTTTCCGGTCGAATCGACGTGGTACTTCATTTTAAAAAGCTTCTGCTAGTAGCATCACTTTACTAATTTATTTCAGACCAAAACCCGGCGGATGATGTCTTAAATTTATAAGTGATTTTATCAATGGACATTCAGTACGTTACAAGTAATTTCATGAAAGTTCTATAACTGTTGAACTAATTAATATTCATCATCATCATCATTATCAGCCTTTGTTTATCCACTGCTGGATATAGGTCTTCCCCAATGTCTTCCACCAAATGCAGTCCTGAGCTTCTTGCATCCACCCATTTCCATCTGCAGGGAGGGTGTCCTACAGTTGTGCACCCTGTACGCAGCCTCCACTCCAAGACTTTTCTCTCCCATCGGCCGTCACTGACATGACAGATATGACCAGCCCACTGCCACTTCAGCTTGCATATTTTGAGAGGTACGTCGACAACTTTAGTTCTACATAGAATTTCTTTGTTACGGATTTTGTCTCTTAGAGAAATGCCAAGCATACGTCTCCATCGCTCGCTGTACCACTATGAATCGGTCGACCAGCCCCATGGTCAGATGCCATGTTCCTGCGCTGTGAGTATGGGTGAGAAGGACGCACTAGTTAAAGACTTTCGTCTTGAGATATTGGGGTATTTGCGAGGTGAGGTTGTTGTAGGAGTTGTGCAAACAATGCCCAGAGGAGCCGAATGCGTCTATCGATCTCTTTGTTTTTTCTCTTCTCTAATTACCTCAGCCAAGTTCTGTAATCCGCCCGAGATAGATTTGGCCTTAACTTAGAGTAGAGGAGGCCTTGATAAAACGATTACTAATTCAAATATGATTTTACATAGTTTCTATTTAATCTTACTTACAATATGTTAAAATCAACTACACTTAATTTCCTGCTATCTAAACTTTTCAACTTTTATCCATATCTTACTAAAGATTTTAAACTTGCTGATAGGTAACTAGCTGTTCCCCGCCCGTTTTGCTTAACGTAACAACCCGGTAACTTTGGGGAAGGAATTTTGTAACATCCGGTCTTAACTGACCTACATTCGGAAAAAGGAATATTCCTCCCAAATTTCAATTCTCCTGGCCTTATGGTTCCAGTGATATCGTGATGAGTCCCATCTGTTACATATAACTATAATTTACATTCTCTCTTTAGGTTCGGACCTTAATATCTAACGATCGTAGACATGCTGGATCATGGATCATGTTTCTTCCGCTTCTTGGATGATGACGAGTGTAAGTAAATTCAAAAATGTCTCAAATAGATAGCGACAGTAAACAACTGCTTTTATCTTATTTTTTTATTTTACGAAGTGAGGAGATGAGCAAGATCATTCACTTGGTGGTAAGTGATACGCCTGCCTGCAACAATGTGGCGTTAGTTGGTATGATACAGATGAGACATGAGATGTTAAATATCGTTACCTCAGTATTTTTACTAGCTTTAGCGCCTTTCAAACTGGAACACAGTAATTTTTGCAGACTCCTGTTTAACGGCAGAAATTGGAGCTGTAGTGGTACTCAGATGGTTTTCGGAAACAAAGACTTACCAGTAGATAAACACCTCCAGAAAAGAAAGTTTTATTTAAGGGAGGAAGTATAAATAGTTTAAATTTTTACTTCACACTAACTTTGATGGTTTCAACTATTCATGGGGATAAAAGAAAAAAACAAACACTTGTATATTTAGACGAGAAAAATTAAGAGATGAAACTTCAAGTCTGTTAATTAAAAATATCATCCCAAGTCTAAAAATAAAATTCGGCCTCGCGTTGAGCTTTCCTGAATTGAATTAAGCTCTTTAATGACACCCCTGAAATTTCAGCTTTATTTTTGAAGCAGACTTTGTTTGTACAGAGGTGCAAAGTTTTAAACAACCCTCACTTATATGTTAAACTTTTTACATGTGTAATTAGTAGTCCATTAAACAAAACATCTTATCTCATCATCAGCCGATAGACGTATGCTGCTGGACTTGGGCCTCCCGCAAAGATCTAAAGAAATATTGATTGGTCCCGCGCTGCTCACATCCAGCGGATTCGCGAAACCTTATAGTTTCTTGTGCTGAGGGGCACTAGGGTCTGCCGTTTGTGAGGGTTTATGGGGGGGGGGGGGCGATTTAAAACATTGTCCACCACCCTGCCTTAATGCGAGTTGGTGGGAACCAGAGCTATGTTTCTAGATTAGCAGTTTATATCAGGAACAGGTGAGAATGGGTTGGGTGCCGTGAGTTGTTGTGCGGAACCCCTTACAACCCTTAAATAAAACATCTACATCTACATAAATAAATTTACTTGATACATCTATTTCTAATATTTAAACGATAACCTAAATATACTGTATTAAAATGTTTCCATTATTAGATAAGTTATTTGAGTGAAAGAGATGTGTATGTTAAGATAAATAGAAGCTGACTAAGATTAGAAAAGATACAAATAGGAGACCCACTGAGCATTATTAATGCAAACGGTTCGAGGTCAGTGGCTGTAGTTATAAGATTTTACTTTTTATTTTTACTTCACTGAATTTTACGTAAAAGTAAAGTTCAATAGCAGTGAGCTAAATATACTTGCTATTATTAAAATACTTTTAACAGTGAATCTAGATATATCGGATATGGAGAGATTCATAAAATTAACACGAAATCTCCAAAACTATTAGACACTCAAAATTTAGTGGAGATATCAACATCAGCCGATGGACAACCAGTGCCTAACATAGGCCTCCCTCAAAGATTCCCACACGATCGGGTGGGGATTCGTATGAGATGATTTGAGCGGGTTCGTGGGAGCCACAGCCGTCGTTTGTTGATTACCAGGGTCCTCGAGCTGGTGAGGTTAACTCGGGTCCCGTGAGTTGTTGTGCGGGAACCCTTACACCCCCGTGTCATTATTACAGAAAATATATTATCTCTGTGTATATAAATAATTTAAATAACATTTTGTATATTCGTTACAGTCTCCATCTTAATGAAACGGGAATTCAAATTAAATGTACTATTTAAAAACTTTGAGAAAAACTATACTGAAGAGAACGGAAGTAAGCCGAAGGACAGAGCTGTGACGCGATTCGCTTTAACTAAGTGTATTCCGTTTCTTTATAAATCCTGAAATTACTTTGAAGACTTTTTCTTACATTATATGTGAATACAATTCTAAGGAATTATCTTTTCATTATATCTTTCTATAGTAATGGCGAAAACAATTATTTGATTGTTTATAATTATGAGAGATAGAAATGTGTAGTAGGTTTGTACTTACGACAAACTAGCCGTCCCCCGCCCGCTTTGCCGGCCGTTCGCCGGGTACGTACGTACGACGACGACGACGACGACGACGACGACGACGACGACGACGACGATAACGATAACGATAACGATAACGATAACGATAACGATATTATACTAACATCTTTTGGTTTTATGAAGAGAAAGAAAAGAACAAAACTTAGATTTAAAAAGGTGTTAAAAAAATTATAGATGATATTTAGGATATTTACTTAGTGCCTAAGTTACCTATCTTCAAGAAAAATCATGACATTGTTTAAACCATTCGTACTAAGCCCAGCAGTGGGAACATTAAGATATATTTGTAGGTCATTTTAAATAACATAACGCCTTTTGTGTTCATTTGTTTTATGTAATAAACCAACACATGATACCTTGAAGCATAAGATACTACTTAATCAATGTTACTCGTTATCTCAGTAATTGCATTACGTACAATACCCTTCATACCGGAACAATAAGCATTTGTGATTTTTCTTTATATTTTTATTATTTTAGCAACCGTTACCATAGCAACCGCTTGAATAATACGAAATGAAAATGATTCGAAAAGTTAATTAGTAATAAAATGATGTAGGATCTAGGAAAATCAAAAAAGAAATAGCCTATAACTTACAAATCTCTCCGCGTCGAATTCTCAATGTTGCTATGTCGGTCGGTACATTCACTAGTTTTCAGGTGATTGGCTAATAAAATATAATATATATAAATAAATTTATATATATATAAATTTATATATATATATATATATATTCTTTTTTAATTTTAAAAGTTGTTAGTTAGTTGTTAAGAATGTTAGATCAAAGCGAAACCTAGAAGTTTTATTTTAATATTACTTTCGTTCCCGCCAACCCGCATTGGGTCAGCTTGGTGGGAAATGGCACAAACCTTCCCATACGACAGCTCCTAGTGCCCAGTGGTACCGGAGGCTATGCTGATTGTATGTGAAGATCTTTGGGCGAGGCTTATTCCAGCAGTGGATACCTATCGACTGATAATGATTACCAGTTCATTTCTTTTATCATGATTTTAAAGGTATTTTAACGATGAGCGATGAGTGTAACGTTCACCTGATGGTAAGTGATACGCCCGCCCATTAAGAACGCGACGCTAGTTAGGATGTTATACACTGCACCAAACGACGCACGTCGTCTGATACATAAGACGTTGTCTGTTACCCCAGTAATTACACTGGCTACAACGCTCTTAAACCGGATTACATTAATGATTGCGGTATTGTTTGTCGGCTGCCATAGGCCTGCCTAGACGGTCTCCAGCATCAGAGACCTACCACCAGTGAAGCTTTGCTTACTGTTAGAAATACTAACATTTTTAAAAATTGCAAATAGTAATTATAAATTTATGGTAAATTTATTTCTCAAACAAATTTACGTCCAAACTTTATAAACTAACATTTAGTCTTCCTTTCCTTTCATTAAACTACATCGGAAGTGCTGATTCTTTCCAAGTGTAGCTAAGTATCGTATAAAATTTTTCCGCGTTCAACAGTTTTTACTTAACCTTAAAACAACTCATTTTCCTCTATCTCGTTTAGTTTATTTACTGTAAGTATTGCGAGATGGTTTTCGTCGCATATTTCCGTTCAGCAGCGTACATACAGCGAACTTTAGCGTTGCGCTATCGCAGCCTTCCGGTTACGGATAGTTTTCGCGAAAACTTCAGCAACAAAGAAACAAACTCTTAACACTTCACATCTCACCCCAATGGCTCGGTTTTATCACCGCGAATAAGAAGTTTGTTTTGCGCAAACAATACAAACATTTGGACCCTTCAGCGAAATCAAACAAATATCACAATCTAAACAAACATGTACATGTTTTGACTCTCATTGACCAATTTGTGTGCAATTGCTAAAAAAAAAAGTAATATTGTCGTCTTGTTTCTATTGAAATAACAATTTAACTTTGAGTGAAAAATAAATCTGAAAGTGAAAGAATAAAGATATATATACTTGCTATAGGATCTCCGAAAATTTGGTACAGATATAGGGTGTCCCGTGGCAGATTTACTATTTGAAATTCGAATATTTTTCCAACAGTCACGCGGGGAACCGGGAAGAGGTAACAGTTTGGCGCAGCATTTGTGCGGATTGGTCTATCACGATGTCGCAGTGGACTGATGTCTGTTTCTCTCAATGAAATAATTGGACCGTTTTTATTTGAAAATTCTCGTCAAGCAACCGTAACTGTTGATGGTGATGTCTATCGCCGCATTTTCCTACCGAACTAAGAGAACATCCATCGAACAGCTCTCACATGTGGCTTCAACAAGATGGCGCGACGCCTCACACAGCAAGAGCCACCACGAGCCTCCTTCGCGAGATACACTCGGAATACTCTCGAAAGATTCCGCGAGTGTGTACGTCGCGATGGAAAACATTTGGACGGAGTGATCTTCACAAAATAAAATCCGCATGTCTCGTCTTTCTTTTTATGATAAATATATGTATATTCTAAAATAATAACATCCTTTAATTTAATTAAGAAATTCTAAATCTGCCACGGGACACCTATATGACGTGTGCCGTTTTTTTTGTGCGGTGTAAGATGATCTTTCTATAATGGTATTTGTTTAGTTAGTATTAAATTTAACTGTAACAATAGTATAAATTAAACGAATACAACCGATTGAGATTCATCTCAGTTTAAATTTAAACAGTTTCTAGTGGTTAACACTTAATTGCGAGTGAAATGCGTTGTTATTCAAAGTTAATTGATTTAGAACTGTATTCCGATACTCCCAGCTCTATTTCGTAGCTGGTTGTGGAATATATTTGAATAGTTATCATCAAGAGATCGTTCATTGACCGTTGTATCAACTATCTTAAAGTATAAGCGGCGCTGCGGTACTTACCTTAACAGTATGCAACTGAGACATACAATTAGGAATTAAATTTTCAAGGGTTTTTTTTTAAATAATTTACATGAACAAAATTACACTTGTTGAAGATTGATCAGAAATGGTGTTTCGAATATTTGAATTCCTTGGGGTTAAAAGAACTGATTTCTGGCATAACATTTTTATACCGCGATATATACGAGAGAGGGAAAAGTTTCGTCAACACGGCTCGTTTACTGGTAATCATATCATACCTTGAAAGTAAGCATACAAGCGAACAATTCACGTGATGGTAAGTGATCACTGTAGCCCATGGACAGTAGTGACAGGAGATAGGTTGCGGCTTCGTTGCCGACGTTTAAGATGGAACCATTTAAAATGGAAACCATAGCAATGAGTACGTAGAGGTGATGTCTATCATATTACATATAATAGTCTAAGAATTTTTACTGGCTACTTTATTCATACCGGAAGTCCTAAATTTTTGCACACTACTGTATTGGTGATAGAAAATATTGTGAGCGGCTACAGTAAAAATGATAAGTTTATATAAAATGGCGTAATTATCGTTTTTGGTATAAGAAAAACATTTTCATCCTAAGAAGGAGGAACACTTTTGCTGGTGGTGGGTGTCTGTCGCTGGAGGCTGTTCAAAGAGTAGAGATGCAAACATTACTGGTTTCCGGTATGAAAGGCGCTGTAGCTAATGAATTTACTGGGGTAACGAGACATAGTATCTTGTCTCGAGGCGACGAGCTCAATCTTTGAAACTAGTTCCACGTTCTTATGGGCGGGCGTATCGCTTACCATTAAACGAATGTCTCAATTTTTACATCTTTTCGTAGAAAAAAAAATCTTATAGTCAACACTAGTAGTGTTGGAAATTATACAACTTGAGGTCTATTAATTATTTTTAAATAATTAATCGTTAATGCTAAGACTATGATAGTTATAAAATGAATAATGGATGTTAGATTTCTAGTAAGAACCGTCGCGTAGTTAATGTAGTAAGTAACTTTTAACATCGATTAAGATCATTTATAATGTTTTGTAGTTATGTTTATTAATGTAAATAGTAAATATTTCCGTTTAAGGTTAAAAGAGTAGAAAGTAAACAAACGCGTTATTTGCGTCGGCGTAAAGGTTCAATGTTAATCGCCGCAGCGTTTATTGCTCAAATGATTTATCGACGCTGTGTCTTTGTCACAAAAACAATTATTTTTGTGGCACGCAAATAATATTTTTTCGGGGTAAGTCAATATATAATTACACCCCTTTTTTTTCTTTACTGCTTTGTATAACATTTGAATAATATAAACGTGTACAAAATGAACAGAGATTCGTAATTTACATTAATAACGTAAATATCATGGACCGTGGAATAATTCCAATTCGCGAATCACCTGATAAACTTTGGCGAATTTGGATGATATTGATACCTAATTTTCGTAATTTTAAGTAACAAAAATCTCGAAAAAAAAAAAATATTCGAATAGATCCTTTGTAAAACAATAATTATAATTTGGATTAATCTAAAAGCAACTTACATCACTACATCAGTTGTTATGCTTCAAATCCAACTTCTCTCCATTTTAGGCACTGTATTGAAAGTAATCATGAAAATAAAATAATTTTTGTATTTTTCCATATTTGTGCTATATTATTAAAAACTTAGATTTAACGTTGTAGTGTTCCAACCTCAAACATATGTGAAGTCATGCTGCGGCATCCCGTTCGAAAACTCTTTATCATCTTTCGTAGCTATCACCCAACATTGTCACTAAATAACAAGTGAAATTGTGATGAAATGATAATCTATTGTATACAATAATTGTGCTATACTCTCGATATGTCTACTATATGTAGCACTAATATATTTTAGTAATCATTTATTTATTGGTACCGACACAGAGGGGTGAAAGAAAGGGCATAAAGTACAGTACATTCGTTAAAGTGCTGATCTGTACAAATTAAATAATTCAATATTTTGTGAATAATAATAATAAAGAAGATACTATTTTTACTTTTATAGCTATATATATTTTAACATGGTCGTGTAAGCAATCTAATCCTATATAACAAACTGTATATATAATGAACATCATAAGGAGAGTCAGGAGCAATCCTCGTTAAAAATCAAATAAACACTCACGTAGTAAATTCCCTGGTTGGCAAAAAATATGCCACATATAAATTCAGGCTCAGGTGTATTCAAGTTATAAATATTACAGTGCTTTCGGCTTCCAGCTTTCACCGCGGAGTGAAATAAAATGTCTCATTGATTTATTGCTCATCCTAAATTTACAGTTTCCCATCGAGCTTATAAACGAGTACGTCTGATGATGATGATGATATCAACTCTTAAATATTCATTTTTGAACACACACATACAATACACAACATCATCTAAATGACACCTTCCAATCTTAATATGTTCAGGATATGACTGGAACTATATTTAATATAATTATTTTCCTTATATTCTTCCTATGTAATTAGATTCAAGGATGTGATCTTTTAAAACTGAATTTCATGTTAATAATATAAATATCTATCAACATATATAAAATATATATATGTTCTATTTTTACTACATTATATTTAAAGGATTTACATCATATGTATTTCAGGTCAGAAGAATTTTATTTTCTAAAAAAGGGTTCATTTGCATGAAAGCCGATTCGTGTACGAGTTTTGACAATAAGGGTGATGGTATAAATAATTGATGTACCATTTCCTACCGTTCAATATTCACGGTAAGACTCGAAGAGGGTTAGTATATTTTGGAACTTGGTTGGGGGAGGTGTATTCATGGAACAACTTATTAATGTACTAATAATAACGGAAGAAAAATTTTGTTTATAGAGAAGGTAGGATCAAATCTATACGATTTCCACTTGGAGAATCATCACGATATCTCTGGAACCATGAGGCCTTAAGACTTGAAATTTGACAGGAATATTCCTTTTGCCAAGTATAGGCCAACTATGTTATAAGTACAAAATTCTTTCCCCGAAGGAGTTGCAGGGGTGTTATGGCCAGGTAGCAGACGGGGAACAGCTAGTCGACTAAATTACAGGTGAAAGATCATTTGTATGGACATATTATTTGCAGTTAAAGTGGAAATTGGCAACACTTCTGATAGGTGGCAGCACTGTAAAGATAAATACAAGCTGTTGGTTCACCAGACAGTCTCTTCTTCGCCGACTGCCAATGGAAGCGTAGCTCGTGTAGTGTATTATGTAGTCGAAGTGTTGACAGAGTGTACCTTCATTATCCTTATTAAGTTCATTATATTCTCTTACTGTATCCTTGTAACTAACGAGGATCTAATACTGTATTATATTACTATAATAGTGCCTCAGAGTTTCTTGCTGTGTTCTTCTTAGGAGAGGTTCGATTAGCGAACCATAATCATCATTTCAACCTATGGATTCCACTGCTTGACATTGGTGTTCCACAAAGCACGATCTTGCGCTATTTGAATCCAGTGGCTCCCAGCAATTATTTTTGTGTCCTCTGTCCACCTAGTGGAGGGTCTGCCAACGCTGCGCTTTCTGGTGCGGGGTTGCCATTCCAGCACTTTAAGACCGAAACGTTCATCGGTTCTACGAGCTACGTGCCACACCCATTGCCACTTCAGCCAGGCGACTCGTAGGGCTACACCATCAGTAGAATATAACGTCAACTCCTTCAGTTTGTTTTCACTTGTCTCATCGCAGGAGAGGAAACGACAAACTATCGACTATTTTCTAGGTAAGATACTTACAGTAGATTCAGATCGTCTGTGAATAATACATATATGAATAGTTGATTACTACTTGCTAACTTATTTATAGCTGCTACCTCTACTCGTTCCTTGTTCATCATCGGTGCTTAGACAAGTGCTATAAAACTTCCACATCCACCGGCACTATACTATTAATATAAATAAATATACACAGGAAGCATATCCGCTTTGTTATATAATTTTTTAATAAAGTAACAATGTTTCGGAGTAAGTTATTTTATGTAGTTAACAAAAGTAAATATCGTAAATGTAGTAAATAAGAGTAGAACCTTTCAAGTGAAACTACTGCTTAAATCATAGCTGCAGTTTGATGCTATTCGATTGGAATGCTTCCGGTTACAAGGGTTTCCACTTTGTAGCAAGTATTAAAAGAATTTTTCGGATAAACTCCAGCTGTATAGCCTGCAAAGATATATTTAACTGTTCTTTTATGTATTATATATACATATATTTATCTGTATTCTACTTGTGTTAACTTATGTTTAAGTGAAGATTATAGATCGTTCTATTGTGCCAGGTTAAAGATATATTCATATACTCGAAATAAGTATAGAGTTGTTAATATAAGTAGCTCCCCCTGAATAGGTTCTCGCCTTGTCGTCAGAGTGGTGCGCAGTAGCCGTGGATTGGTCACCGACGGTGAAGCTAAGAAGAACCTACCTGGGTGAGGTCGGCCCGAGGTATCCTCTCCAGGTGAGCTCAATCAGCTTACCTCGGGTCTGTGCCGGTGGGTTGCCGAGGCAGACTCTCGCCCTCCTTTTCACAGTCGTGGTGGAGTCGAGAAGACGTGTCGGTATTGCGTTTCATCGCTCTCTCTATCATCCGCGAATGTGTAACGATTGGCGGCGAAGTCCAGACCAGATCCGCAGCAGGGAGCCGGGAGAGTTTTCTCTCTTGGCTCCCATGATCTCTGAGTGACGGACGCGAGGGGATCCGTTGTTCTAGTGGCGGTAAGAGGCTGAGAACGAGAAGGCACACTGTATGTTCTGGCGCTCCCTTACAGAGGTGGAAGGGAGGAGAGAGTGTTCTCCCTTCGAGATAAGGCTGCACGGTGGTGCTAATTTAAGCGTTAATAGGAATGGAGCATTACTGCGAAACCCACACGCGCTTAATCACTAAAATTTAAGTGAATAATATTGTAAGTGAAATGTTGGTCGTGATCTCGGGATCTTACGGAGTAATGTTTACGTTTAGAATTATGTGATTTAAAGAAGCGACTATACGAACGGTACGTTCATCTGATGGTATATGATACTCCTGTTCAAAATGTGGCGCTAGTTAGGACGATGACGCAGCACCGCATTGTGCTTATCGTTTTGAGATATTTATCTCGTTACTGCAGTAATTTCAATAGCTACAGCACCCTTCATATCGAAACATATTAATATTTAAATTTGTGGGCAGAAAGTGGAGCTTTGGTGGTACTTACATAGACTGTCTCCGGCAACAGAGACCTAGTCATAAACTGAGTCCTTGTTTTTAAGTCTCGTTACCTAGGTAATTAGATAAGCAATCGGACTTCCAACCTGTTTGAACATTATTGTTTGGTGGTAAAAACAGTAGTTGCTTACTTAAAGGACCTTCAAAAAACAGTTGTTGCATATTGGCGCTCTTACCATTTAATCGTGGTTTGTGAAGGACATTTTTTTCTTAATTTAACAGGATTTTTAGTATTTGAGTTTTAGCTTAGGTTAAAATATATAACGAATTTTGATTGTATTATTTCAGGTTTCAGCGAGCTTGCAGCAAAATTAAGTGTTTGCGAAACAAAGCGTGCAATGTGACGTCATCATGCCGAAATGAAATTTTCTTGTCGCAGTCCGAGTTATTAGTTAAACGTTTAATTATACAAAGCGGTACGTTTCATGTTTAGCTTTAATGTTTAATATATTTTTTATAAAAAAAAAACTTTTTCAGTATGAGAATTTCATCGTCAGCCCTCAATCCCTACATCAATCAGTTCTGCGCTGCCCGCATCGCTGGGCATTAGAGGTCGTCGATTTAAGGGATTCATATGGGCGGGTTTGGGCCATTTCCCACCACCCAGCCCTAATGCGGGTTGGTGGGAGACAGAGCCTCATCTGTTGACTAGCAGGGTGCACCACATGCAGGTGAGTTTGACTGGGATCCGTTGAGTTGTTGTGCGGGACCCCTTACAATCCCAATTTATGTTAATATTTATTATCTTTGACTTTCTGTATATCTATGATGATTGATTCAACTCTTTTCGACCATTGTGTGCGAAGGTGTATGTCTACTGCACAATTAGTTAATAAGTATAATTAAAAAATAACTTAATTTTAAAATTATGAAATACTACTTTTACTAACATAGCCATTAAGCAAAAATTATTACTATGGCCCCAGGATAAAGTTTATTTATTATTATCATATAAAAAAGATATCCATAGATCCATTGACTCATCACGAAATCTCCGAAAATATTAGACGTGAACACTCAAAATATAGAGATATATCGCTAATAGAGAGATATCGCTTCTGCCATTTAGAGGTCAGCTAAAAATGAATTTTATAAAATTCCTCCCCCAAAAGGAGGTGCGGGGGTGTTAATAAATACCTGTAGAACATCGGTTTGCAGTTGCGGTTGCATTGAAGGAAAATTTCTGACAAATTTCAAGTCTAAATTTCAAATCTAATTCTATATTATAGTTGGAGATTCTTATACATATTCCAAAACAGATTCTTATACATTATAACTACCATATTTCTGAACGAGAACACTTGTTGAATATTTTTCTCATCAAGGAAACAATCATGAAAGAAGAAAGGAACGAGATTTTTTAATCGCATAGTATAATTAAACGGAAAAAACATTCTTGATATTATTAACCTAAATTCGCGTCTCTCTCTTCATTTAACATATATAAATGTAACATAGTATGAAATGAGAAATAACCACGCTCAGATGGATACGACTTTATCTATAACCTGGGGCCTGCACATCCAATTGGATGGAAATTTATTGAACATCGTTACAGGCCTCGGCCGGAGGCAATAAATCCATACATGGGACAAACGCTACAATACTGAGTATCAATCAAAATCATTTTTATCGTTTTTCACGGTGAATAGAAAAACGAAAAATAATACATGACTTGAATAATCTTGATTTCTATATAATTAATGGCAGAATATTTTTTTATTTAGCAATTGTTCTCAATTTGAAATGTTGAGCGATACTGAGGCTGGAGGTGGAGGAAGGTGGCGCCCTGAATACTTTTAGTCATAAGGTGTAAAGAAACTCGACAATGCTTGGATTGACCTATGAAAATTATTAAAAATTTGTTTGTTTGAGAGAAAAAATCTTAGTACCCAATGAAGCATTTATCTTAGTTATAGATAAAGGAGGAAACGCGAGCACAGTGTTGACCTTATATTAAACGTTCCCCACGGTCCGTGTACAGTTTCATATTACCCCTATTCACCCGTTTATCTTCGTTGCTGTCCGTTTATTTATATTTTCATTATTCCCTCAAGGCTTATTACCGGTTCCTTGAGGGGAATGCATTAATTTTCAGTGTCGGGTAATTAACATGAAGTATTTCAATTGTCCAATTCAAATTTAACTCTTTAGCTTAGCAATTTAGCTTTCACAAAAAACATGATTTGGTTGATGAAAAATGTTAGTAAAGTATAAAGATGAGATCTATTTAAAATTGTCACTGTGGTATAAAAATAAATCATCAGTGAATACAAACTTGTTTATACTGTTGTACTATTTATATAGATCATCATCATCATCAGCCGAGCCGTCCACTAATAAATATAGGTTTCCCATCAAAGATTCCCACGTCGATAGGGTAAGGATTCATATGGGGGATTTGGGCCAATTCCCACCACGCTGGCCCGATGCGGATTGGTGGGAGCCAGAATCTCGTTTGTTGATTAGCAGGATGCACCACGAGCAGGTGAGATTGGCTTGGATCCCGTGAGTTGTTATGTGGGAACCTTTAGACATCTTTTATATAAATAGTAACTGATAAATATATTGGTTTAATTTTTCAGACTATTTTTTAAATCGACAACATCTGCGCTTGGTCATTATCCCACCTGATGTGAACCAAGTAATAACCTATTTACTCTGTTCTTGGAGACACTCACGCGTTTGTTGTTCCACTCCTTTGCTGTTTTGAAGAACAAGGAGCTGGGACGCCTTTGTTCGCAAACTGAAGATGTCCACAACAAAAGGATAATGTCTCGCCATACGCCTGATGGTCCGGTGGTTAAAGGAGATTGTCCACACGGCACCTGTGTGTGAGACTGTTAAGCCTAGTTGTGACAAGCTCATGAAAAAGGGTGGTAACATGATGATAACAGAGTTTGAAGGGATGTAATTAAATAAGAAATACTTAATGAAATTATTATATATGTATAAATAAAAATGACAATAGTTTTGATTTTTATTCAATATAACAAAATAATTGGTTAACAATTATAAGAATTTATTAAAAAAAAATAATTACATTTTAAAGTAAATCTGACGTCATCATCAGCCGATAGACCTCCACTGCTGGACATAGGCATCCCCCAAAGATCTCCACGTCGATCTAACGTATTATAACATAAAAGAGCATAGAAAAGTATAGAGGTTAGATAAATTTGAGGTTAACGTAGCAGTTAACAAAAAGAATAAATAATAGGGGTTGTTAAATTAATTAGTTCACTGATAAATCATTTAATCGCTCAATTAAACGTATACGTGTATGTTAAAAAAAAAGCTTCGAATGATAAATGCGGGATCAAGTGATCACGTTAGACGAGATCCAAGTTCGCGGAGGCGCTCAGATTGCGCTGGTCCCCGTTCATTTGTTCTGCCGTACAGTCATTAAGCACCATGTCTGCTGCTACAATGTATTTACCTTTTAATTATTTAACTCTGACATTATTAAGACTATTTGTCACCGTCTCACTTTATTCTTTACCTCTGTCGTCCATTTTCTCGTATTATTCCTGGTACATTCACCACATATCTTCAGAACTGATTCAGTTCATCTAACAAGTCTATCATTCGGTAGCTAAAAGTTAATTCTATTAGGAAATTTACAAAGAAATATAATGTCAATTTGGCTTAAAAGGGGTAGTGTATTGATTTTAGATACCTGGTGGTAGGATTCTATTGCCGGAAACCGTCCAGCTTCTTTACAAACAGCAGAATACAAACATTAACGTGTTTAATTTTTATTGGCGTTGTTTCCAGTGAAATTGCTGCGATGAAGAGATTTTATTAATTAACCCCGCATTGTGATGAGCAGGTGTATAATAAAGCATCACATCACCTGACAATATAGTCATGGTCAAGCCTGTTCGCCCGGAATAATCTACCTGAAATCCTGATGGCTAAAATAAGGCAATGCCGTTACAGATACAACATAAGGTTGGTTACTAACCATTATCCTCGCAATTTATATATTTAGAGTAATCGTTCCCTCATGTTACCTGTAACATAAACCTATGCAAATATACAACATATATGTTAGCAAGCACATGGTTCAATGAAAGAGAATAGCTACAGGTAATACACAGCAGTTTTTAAGCATTTCCAATGTAAGTAAGCTTTATAGAAAATAGAAAAATGTTTCTATTCACAGGGAACCGTTGCCCGCCGATGTGTTATATACAAACAATCGGATTCTGATATCGAAAAGTTCACATTTCTGATTAAAGTTGTGGTGATTCAATTTCCGGTAACATGAGAGCCTGAATTGGTGTATAATATTACAATGTTTATATCTTAGACAAACAATTAAAGATTACATATTTATATCTTAAAGCTTTTTGTCATAAAAGGAATTTGTATAAATAGACCCCATTATCCCTTCAGTCCTATAGTCTTGGACTAATAAAAATAGAAAATTATGTAGTCCCACACTTCAAAGCAGTTTCAGTGGCTTATCCACATATTCTGGTATGAGAGAGATATCCAGCGACTCATTGACTCATCACCCGGCCTCCAAGAACTATTGGACTTAAACTAAAAATTTGCTACAGATATTGCTTCTGCCATTTAGAAGTAAGCTAATAATAGATTTTACAAAATTCCTTCCCCAAAGTGAATTCCGGGGAATGTCACAGAAAAAAAAGTGAGCAAGGAACAGCTAGTTAAAAAATAAAGTATTGATATGGTGTAATTGTTTAACTAATAACTAGGACTGCGACTGGAAGTTTGATCATCTTCAGCATTTGGATAACAGTTGGCAGATTTTATTATAGGAAAAAAAATATATATATCTTTCATAAGGAAAATATAATGCGACGCACACACTCGTGTGACCTTCGTGCTCCTCATGGTACTGAGCGAGGCGTTAAATTGATTAGGTAAACAGACAGACACAAGGAAAATATTTTCTCGCTGATGATATATAACTATTGCTTGAGGGAAAGTTTGTTTTTAACCTTATTCGCAAATTAACTGCTGTAATAAATTTATGGTGTTTATCCGACGATCTGGTGAGGATCGCGAGAAGCTGCTGGATACGGGCAACGTGGGATCAATCTATGTAGAGATCTACATCAAGCAGTGGAGTTCTATCGGTTGATGATGTGATTGTCTGTATTCGTTGTATCACAGTAATCACGAACATTAACTTTAGTAATATTATAAGGTAGATCTTTTACAAAATGTCTAGATATATTATTATCTTTTACTTTCCCTCCTTTTCTTTTCCTTTTATTTTATTTTTTATGGTTATGAAATGATGTTTGAACTTCACCTTTATAATTATTTACAAGGAGAAAGATCCCAAATTCAGGTTTTCTGTTTTTAATATATTTACATGTGGTTTAACGGTTCCCGCCTCACAACACACAGGACCCAAGGCAACCCCACCAGCTCTTGGTGCACCCTGCTAATCAATAAACGAGGCTCTGGCTCCCACCAACCCGCATTGAGCCAGCGATAATGGCCCAAATTGCATATGAATGCCTAACCTATATCCGGTAGTGGACGTCTATCAGCTAATGATATAATTAGTTTTTAGTGTTTCGATTTTCACCATTTTTAACAAGGACTAGGTTTTTTTCTTAAAAACTATTAGCACACGAATAGAAATGTACAAAATGGCAGACAATGCTGAAGAATACTGAAGATGCATTCAATTGTGGAGAAAAAAATAGTAAAACTAAAGTTCACTCTAAATTAGTACCAGAAATTTCAATTCTTTTTTAGTTATCAAAAAAAAAAAAATTTCACTCGGTAATATTTTTTTGGTAATGTTTTTTTTTCAACTTATTGTTTATCATTGTTTTTCTCTTTCTTACAGTTTGTTGCTTAAGTGACAGCTGTTTACTAAACATATATACGAGTATATAACTTAATCATATATATGTATAAATAAAGATTACAGGAAGGAACATATAACTAAAATTTAACTAAAGCTACATAAGAATGTTTTACTCCTACAAATTCTTCACTAGTTATGAAGTTAAAACAAAGCTCTTCAATCTGAATAAATCAAATAGTTAATTTACTTAGTTTCAGAATTTCTCCTTTTGTATGCGAATTTCAATAACTGTTGAATCACAAATATTTGTTTTACATACTAAATAAGGAAGTACCCATATTTATTGTTAGCAGCCTATGACTGTAACTTTGATTTTCAGAGGGGCCTAAAAATTAAATAGTGACAACACCCTGACTGAAAAAGAGAAGAGATATGTATAAACGTCTTTTACCCTGATGTAAGATATTTAATAAAGAACGTTGATTTGAAGAAAAATCTTACCAAAGCAATCATAAATAATAATCTATATATTCTCCCAATGCTCGGGAGACCCCATCGTGCAAATGTGATGACGCGGTGCAGGAAACGGTTCCTCATTTGCTGAAGAAGTGTTCTATACTTAAATGCTTCAGGTATGATTTTGAGCAGGAGAAAGGCTTCAGAATGCATACAGCTAGTCTACCGGAGATAGTAAAAAATAAATCAGTTAGAAGTAAGTTCATAAATTATTGCTTAAATATATATGAGATAATAGGAAGTAGATATATATAAAAAAATCTATAAATCAGTGTGTTTGTCTTTGGTACTGCAGCTCTAAAAATCCTTATACCAGCTTGTAAGTTCTAAATTTCAGAAGGACATCATTAACAGGATACTCACCATCAAGTAAAATTCTTGCTCGTTTGGTGATCACGGTAAATAGAGAGAAATAGTATTAGAACTTGAACTAGTCATTTAAGCAATTTATTTCCGGCGAAATAGACTACCTAGATGGTTAACGGCAGCCCTGTAATCTCGAGCTGTTAAGAATAGGACTAAAGGTATTCCCTGGCTGTTGTACAAGGCGACAAAAAGGATCCTCGGATTCATAAGCCCTCAGGGCCCCTCAGAGTTTAATAAGCGAGCTTCAGGAGGACGGCAAATGCATAGTGGTGTTGTATTTGCTGTAGCACAACGTGAGTGTTAAGGAGGACTTTGCCCTTCTGTGGGATCTTTTTTCCAGAGTGCTGAGGTGACCTATGCGTTCCGTAAGAGATTCGGTAGCCGCTCCTAATGCACTGAAGAAGACCACCGAGGAGGATTCAGTGGGTAGAAGCCCCTACATAACCTTATCTTCCCCCCAGAAGCAGGCTATCTTTTAAAACGACTTCCTCCGCGATATAAAAAATATGTTTAACGGCAATGGTGACTTACCACCAAAACTTGGAGACTTACTCGATCAAAAGCCGTTAGATGAAGGGAATAAAAATAAAAGAAACATGTTTATATATAAATATATATATAAGTAATCAGTTAAGATGATTAGAATAAATAATTACAAGAATATAGCCGACAATGAAACGGTACTGAAAATCTGATAATTAGTATTATGAATGACTTACTGGTAGTAGGTCGTTTTCCGGATATCCGTTAAGTTCGTATCATTATAACGTTTACTACTATCGCTTCACTATACTTTGTAAAACTTAATTTATTTAAGTTGGAAAGATGTTGTGAAGCGAGTAGTTTAATGAAGCGAGAAGAAGTGAGATTTAAATTCTTTTTCCTGTTTAAGAGATGTTTATTTATAAAAATCCTTATTCCTCTTGTACTTCAATTGTATAAAAAGATTTTTTTTTTATACAATTAAGCGACGAAACGAACGGGACGTTCACCTGATGGTAAGCGATAAGCCCGCCCATAACAAGGAGGCGCTAGTTAGGATATTACATACTGCACCACATCGCACTCTTCGCCTGAGATATAAGATGCCAAGTCTACTACTCCCTTCAGATCGGAACCTAGTAATGTTTGCACACTATTGTTTGGCCACAGAAATAGGAGCTGCAGTGGTAGCTTCCTAGACGGTCTCCGGCAACGGAGACCTGCCAGCAGTAAAGCGATGGTATTATAGTATGCAGTGATTATGGAGTTGGCTCCAAGTGATTATCACTTCCGCCCACGTCCCACACGTTGTTGGACAGCAGTGTTGACATAATAAGCCTAGGTTAAAATACGGCTGAACCTAAATTAAATTCCTCAGCATGGAATGTGTAATTTATCCGGCTTTATTATATCGTGCAAAAAGTTTTCCTCGTCAAGTCTCCACGTCACGGGCGACCCTCGGGATTATTTTTGTTGCGCTGATACCATATTGAAGATAAACTTATTAAAGTTATATAGATTTCATATTAAAAAAAAAACAATACTAGTGGTAAGTCTCTGTTGCCGGAGACTGCTAGGTTGGTACCACCGCAGCGTCTGTTTCTGCTGCCAAACATTACTATGCGGACATTACTGTGGTCCGGTTTAAAGGGCGCTGTAACTAGTATAGTTACTGTAGTAACGAGACATCACCTTATGTCCCTGGAGACGAGCGAAATGTGGTGTAGCACAGCGTTGTTGTTGACAAGTATATCGCTTACTACCTATAGCCTAATAAAAAAAACCATTTTAGGCAGATACATTTCTAAATACTAATTGTAGTTCATAAACAATTAGTATATTCTCTATGAAATCAACAATCTGATGATGGTAAAGAAAATTTGGTCTACGGCTCCAGGGTGAAACTTCGAAAGGTTCCGTCTCTAACTTCGCTAGAAATATAATTCTTATTGATTCTAACTTGAAAAGACTGTGCCATAGTTAGTGAGGAGCAAAGCAAGACCAAGACCAATATCAAGATCGTCTAATCTTGATGTTGGTCTTGGTCCTGTCTGTTCAGTGTAGGTCTAGGTTTTACATATGCATTCCTATAATATATAAAATATTTTGTTACCAGAAGAAAAGGTCAAGTTATGATAGATAGTAGATGATCCCCGCCCGCTCTGTTGGCCGTTACATGAAATTAGACCAGAAATGACTTTCTATATCAACCGTTACTATAGCAACCGCATAAATAATACTTAAGAAAATGTTTATAAAAGTTAATTAGAAATAAAATGATGAAGAATCTATGTAATGGAATAAATAAATAGCCTATGATCATCTACAAAAGTTCATGATCCCGTATCGATACAGTCACTAGTTTTTACGTGATTGGAGAACAAAGAAAATCGATTTTTATATATATATGTTTTTACTCATCATTTCAAGGGAATTTTAATTTTTTCGTTTAGTCTTGCACATTTGGTCTTGGCCTAACATAATCGATCTGTCTTGGTTTTGGTCTTGGTCTTCCTTTTTTGCTAGACCGAGACCAAGACCGATTTTATTAATCACTAGCTATAGTTTCTGAAATATTACCAGCAGTCGCGAATGCCGCCCCAAGCGATTTATTAATTAACAACTCGAACACTCATTGCGTAGACTAAGGTATTACGCTAATCTTTTTTTTTTATAAGGGTGGGCAAAGGAGCGAACAATTCACCTGATGGAAAGTGATCACTGACGCCCATGGAGCGTCGTAACACCAGAGGGGTCGCAGCTGCATCACCGACCTTTTCTTGAAGGCCCCCATGTCGCATGGGTTGTCGAAAGCTTGTTATAAATTTTCTCAGAACTGATATTATTTATATGGAAACACACTCATATATTATTTATTTATTATTATTTTAGTATATATTTATGTTTTTTTACACCTGATTAAATTTTGTTAATAACTTTCTGTTCTCTTCACAACTGAAAAGCTTGACTCGAAGAGAACGCCTTGCGACACTCTTTCCGCCTTTTTAATTATAATACTTTTATTGTTTTTTTTTTAATATGCTGCATAAAAATTTAAGTAAATAATCAATAAATATTCAAGGTATTAATTAGGGTTCTATACAAGTAAAATTGCTTTTAAAAACTGTGGGTTCATCAGTTCATTTTGACGGAGCTTACTAATATTGCCTATATATGTATGCCGTCTACTCTCAAGAACCTCACTGTCCTATCAAATGTCTGCTGTACTACTAACGTGTCCTTCTCCATTGGAGTTGTTTTTATTTGTTTTAAGAACAAAAAAATTACAAAAAATTCGCTAACACCCGAAAAGCAGTAAGGATCTGGATAATACATTCGTCGTGGCCTAGTTATACCTCAAATTACATCCAGGCAGGTTTGCAATGAGCCAACAATGTTTTGGATATCTGGTGGTAAACTATTTCTAGTATTATATAATGCTAGAGACTACCAATCTTCTGTTCTCAGTTTTCCTATAGATCAACTTAATTTTTTGAGTTCATTTACGCTTTAGTACTCATTACTGTGATGATAATTTGTATCAGAATGTCCTAATGAATTTTATTATTGAAAAAAGGGGATACAATTTATTATTCTTATATATTTCTATATTAATATTTAATGTATTTGAAGCGACGAGATGAGCAAGACGCACAGCTGATAGTAAGTAACTCCCACCCTTACCAACGTTGTCGGTGAAGATGATGTACACAAAACCACATTGTGCTCTTCGCCTCGAGATGTTAAATCTCCTAACTTCAGTAGTTTCACTAGCTACAACGCCTTTCAAACTAGAACACAGTAACGTTTGCCGTCTAAAATAGAAGCTGCGATGGTACTTACCTAGATCCTCTCCCGGGATAGAGACCTACTAATAATATAGTTTATAAAAACGCAACCGCCCCTATTTCCGCTTGCTAAGAAACTTATATTTCCGGCAGATATTCAAATGATATTTCCATTTAGCGTTTCTTGCTCCAGAGCGGGCGACCCCAGAATCCCATTCAGCGCTCGGGAACAGATGCTTGCTCCAACAAAATGATTTCAAATAACTTCACTACTAAAATTTTGTAAATTTCGATTCGATCCTAAACATCACTTAACTATCTATAAATTTTTATTTGTTAATCTAAATATGTTAAATCTAAGTTAATTATAGATAGGGAGGACATACTTCTAGTAAACGTCCTTCACCATGAGACTGTGAGGAAGATACTAGTAAAGATAATAAAACCTTTGTAAGTATATACTGGTAGCAAGTCTCTGTTACCAGAAATCGTCTAGGTACATACATGCAGCTCCCATTTCTGCCGGCTAGTAGTAGTGTGCAAACATTACTGTGTTCAGGTTTGAAGGGCGTTATAGCTATCGTAATTACTCGGCTAATGAGACTTAACGTCTTATATCTCAGGCGACGAGCGCAATGTGATACATTATATATAGAATATCCTAACTAGCGCCTCGTTGTTATGAGTGGGCGTAACACTTAATAACAGGTGAACGTCTCACTCGTCTCGTCGCTTAATTATTTAAAAAAATATTTCTTAAAAGATGGAAAATTATATTTCTATAGGAGTCAGCGTTAGTCTTATGTATAATAGTCAAGATGTAAAATAAAGCGAAAGGTTAAGCTAGTAAAGTTGTAGCTGTTATTATTAGGAAACTTTAATATTGATGAAATTACAATGATATTCTTCTATTATACGAAGCGCTGAGACGAAGGAGACGTTCACTTGATGTTAAATGATATACCTGACTATAACAATAAGGTTCAGAGCTTCTAGTAAGCAAGAGTAAGCTTGTATCAGAAAATCTCTCTCTACCATAGAAATTAAATGAAATAAATTAAAAGTAAAGTACATAAAACAATAAAAGAGAAAGAAAAGAACAGTAGGTAAAAAATTAAAAACACATTGATAAGTGCTTGAGCAATTTTAAAACAACATTCCTCATAAATACCTGAAGATAGAAAGTAGAATATATAGTATTTATTGAAATTAAGTGTAAATGTTGCAAGTCTTCTGTGTCATTTCAGTTCAGCTGATATTTAACAGTGCTTCGGTGTTGTCATACTCCAGAGTTTTTAGCCATTCTGAAAGCGTTCTTTTGGATGCGTTGAAGTTCATGGGGTAAATATTAATTATTTTATTAATTTTATTATATAGATTAGTTGATTGTGTCCCATATTGTTGACATGCAAAGTCGTATCGATCGGAGGAAATGGAAGAACATTGTCTTTTCGTCGTCCATTTCAGATGCTTGAATCGTATGGTAGGTTTTTATGAATTCTTAAGATTGTACGTAATATGTATAAACGAAATATAGTAGGTTTGTTGGGTAACTTAGTTTAAGTTGCGTTACTTTTATTAGACAACGTTGAGCCCTTTCTACTTCGATAAATTTAGTTTTGCAAGCTCCTCCCCAAGCAGAAATACAATACGTCATGACAGGCTGTGCTAGCGCAATATGTGTCTTTACAACGAGATCAGTGGGTGCTACATCTCGAAAGGTTTTAAACATAATCGTTAATTTTCTAATTCTATTAGCTACATAGTCAACACGAGTGTACCATGATAGACGTTGGTCAATCTAAACGCCTAAGTATTTAGTAGATGACAACTGTTCAATAGAAGTGTAAGTACATGTCCCCAGTTTCACATTTTTTTTCCGCATTTATGGATTCTAATTTTTGAGAATTGCGTAGGCTGACCACTATTAAAAATAGAGAAACAGACGTAGTTTGTCTTATTATTATTAAGAGTTAAATGATTACCGTCAAGCTAGGCTGATGCCTCAAGTAGTCAATTTTCAGCATTATTGTGAACAGCCTCCTAACAATTGCCCGTAAATAATATTGTGGTGTCATCTGCATATGTAAAAACTTGGCCATTTGTAATGTTCATATAGCAAAGTTTATTAATATAAACTGAAAATAAGATGAGGCTTAGAACGCTTCCTTGGGGTACTCCTTAAGTTACCATTGTTGGTTCACTAACATATTTATGGATTTTAACTTGCTGTTCCCGGTTATTTAGGTAATTTTTAAGCAATTCCAGTGGGATATCTCTTATATCGATATTTTCCAGTTTACTTATAAGAGCAGGAACGCAGACGGTATCAAAAGCTTTTTTAATGTCTAGGAAGACAGGCTTTTTACTGTCTAAACTCTTAACTATACGTGAGCTTAATTCGATAACAGCATCCTCTGTCGATTTTTCTCGTCTAAGACCGAATTGATTTTTAGATAAAATTTAATGTTTTTCTAGGTATGAAGGTAATCTCCTATTTATTATTTTTTCTACTAACTTTGAGATGGCTGTCAACACCAACATCGGTCTGTAGTTATTAACATCGTTACTATCCTTGCCCTTATATACTGGTATAATTATAGCTTGTTTTAAACGTTGCGGGAATACACCTTGCCTAAAGCACAGGTTGATAAAGTGACTTAACGTAAGGGTAACTTGATTATTTGTCAACTTGAGGAATTTAGTTGAGATGTTGTCACAACCGGGGCACTACTTGTATTTGATCTCATTAAAGTACTATGTACTTCGTCGGGAGAAGTGTCTAGTAGCACAAAAGAGGTCATCTGAGGGGGTAAACTATGCGAGAATTAGTTTTTATTACTTTTAGTTGTGTTTTGGATAAGATTAGCACGCATAGAATATTGTGTCTCGTTGCCCCAGTAATTTCACTATCTAAAACCCCTTTTAAACCAAATAAATATATTTTACTGGCCTGTCACATTATGCTTTGTTAAATCAGAAGTGTAGCTGTCTCTTTATCTCCTTCGAGGGTACTGAAGAGCACTGGAGTTACAATTACAGGATCGTTCAGAAGTGTCATCTCTGAATGATCTGTGAGCAAAATGGTTAAGTCCTGACAAATCTAAATAAAAAATATAAGATAAGACGTGTTTGAGATTCTGCTGGCGGAGGTGAATAAAAATATGGCACCGTGTTAGTCCACATTAAGACCTAAAATGTTAAATTTAAGTAACTACTGCCGGAGACCGTCTAGGTATGGACGGCAGCTCCTGTTTCTACCATCAAAACTTTGAATGAAATTACTGGGGTAACGAGACTTAACATCTTGTGTCAAGACGATGGGCACAATGTGGTGCTGTTTATATCATCCTAACTAGCACCACGTTGTTATAGGCAGGCGTATCATGTATATGATGATGGTAATCTGATTGTATATCGTTGCGTTAGAGCGCATTTTATACTGGAATATCTACCATCTAGACGGTCACCGTCGAGTAACCCTCTGCTATTGTTCCGAATATTTCAAATGTAACGGAAGAGGGTACATTTATTACTGTGTTTAATTTTAATAATTTACAGAGCTTAAATAACGTAATGAAAATGTCCGCTCTTGTGTAAATTTCATATTTTTCTTTTTGTATCAAAAATTGTTTCCTTCATACATTTGCGCTCCTTTGATGTCTTTATTCTTCATTTTCAACATACTCCCTCTCACAAATATACCAGAAATGTTTATTAGACGGAATAAATTAAGACACAGTTATTACACTTATAAAAAAATTACGTATTATGTGTACTGCGTCGTTTAAAATTTAATACTATACTAATTTTTATATATTTATACACATTTTCTACTAGGATTTGAAAAAGGCTTATCATAGAAATACCACGAGAAGCAATTTTTCTATAATTCAAAAAGCAGGATATTAAGGATAAAATAGAGAATAAAACATTAATGCTAGTTCCTCTAAAATCATTGAAAATTACGTAAATAACAAAGGTATAATAATAAGGCAACAAAAGAAGAAACAAAAATTGCGTTCTCTGTTTCAAAACGTACTTGTACTATATAAAATGTAATTTTTTATTATAACTTTATATAAAATATTTATTGCTTAGTATATACATAAAATTTGTTATATATTTTTAATACAATAAGTAATATTTCACAAGAAACAAAAAAAGTTACTCCAAGGTATATGATAGACGCGGGACCGATTATTTCATCCGATATAAGTAATTGTTATAGGTAATACTTATCAGCCGGATAACGCCCACAGGTGGGCATAGACCTCCCTCAAGGATCTCCACTCCAATCAGACGTTCAGTTAATGGTAAGTGACACGTCCGCCTATAACAACGTGGACCAGAAGAAGAAGCTGAAGAAAGAAAAGAAAATATGCAAAAGGAATGATTTGTTTCAGGATCGACGAGGCGACGATCTTCACTTGCGGGAGGTATGAAAGAAGGAAATGGGATGGAGTATGAAAAGAGATAAAAAGTATGATAGATAAGTAGAGGATGATAGAAAAGAAAGGACGAAAGGAGAGTATGAGAAATAAATTGTATAGAGAAAGAATAGATCGATGTTAAGTGAATTATGTAAAACTAGGCCCTGACCCACCACACGCAGAGGCAACATTAGAAAAAAAAACAACGTGAAGTTAGTTAGGATGTTATACACTGCACCACATTACCGTCTTAGCGCATAAGTCTCATTACTCCTGTAATTTCTCTGGCTACGACTCCCTTCAATCTGGAACACAGTAATGCTTGCACAGTACGGTTTGTGCGGCAGGAATAGGAGCTGTGGTGGTATCTACCTACACGGTCTCCAGCAACAGAGACCTACTACTAGTAAGGATATCTATATTTATCTATCTATCGATATATCTCTATAGAGATCTATCTCTCGTAAAGCGCTACAAGGTGCGGGCCAATACATCGCCGCTGAACGTTCCGCCAATGCAGCGAAAGCTGATACATTGGCCTCCGGCACTAAAAGGGTTAATAATAAATACCTTACTCTTAGCACCAAGGGATGAAAGATTTGATTAATTGAATACAATAAAACCTGTTTTTGAGCGATTCATTTTATGTGGTACATGAATCGACTGATGATGATGATGATGATGACGAATCTATGATATTATATACGCATTGGGGGTAGTTTATTGTTTCTTATATGTTTTAATATATTAAACCATTATCTAATAAGATATATTTATATTGTTTTTTAAAAGTATGTAATTTATTTATATTTAAATTGTGTTCTAATTTATCATCATCATCAGCCGATAGACGTCCACAGATGAACAGAGGCCTTCCCCAAAGATTTCCACATAAATCGACCCTGCGCTGCCCGCATGCAGTCAGCATGGCCTCCGATACCGCCTTAGGGGTTCATATGGGGGGATTCGGGCCATTTCCCACCACGCTGGCCCATGCTAATCGGTGGGAGCCAGAGCCTCGTTTGTTGATTAGCAGGGTGCACCACGTGCAGGTGAGGTTGGCTTGGCTCCCGTGAGTTGTTGTGCGGGACCCCTTTACATAATTAAGTCCTATAATTCCTAAAGTCTTATATCATCAATAATCATCATTATTTGATAATTAGTTTGAAAAGCATTTTCTCATTTTTTTTTTACAAATTCAGGTTTCACTGAATATGAAGGTACTCATAATATTATTTCCAATGACATCTCCCCCGGACCTTCATTAGCTTTTTAATGATACATCCTGAAATATTTGCCGCTGATAAAATTCTTTGTTCCAAGTTTCTTTGAGCTTCAAAGGTTTTGTATTTGCGAGGCCATATTATATTTCGCAGGAGATAAATACACCCTGCGATGGTTCTTTGTGATATTGAAAGCAGGAAACGAGGCGGAAAATAAAACCAACCATAATACCGACGGAGCTGGAGATGAAATATTGTGTTCAACACAATAATATTAGTGTGAATAACACGATACTGTAAACGTTTTCGCCTTGAGGATCAAAAGATATGCGTACGCGGATCACAAACTACCCCTTAATGTTATTTGAGATTCAGATGTTAGAGTACAAAAAGAAAAAACTATGTATATATAAGTTTTAGTAGTCTCTGTTGCTCGATCGGGGTGTAAGGGTCCCGAACAACAACTCACGGGACCCAAACCAATCTCACCTGCTCTTAGTGCACCCTGCTAATCAACAAACGTGGCTCTAGCTCCCACCAATCCGCATTGGGCCAGCGTGGTGGGAAATACCTCCAAATTCGGCTTCTAGAGCACGGCGATACCGGTGGCTACACTGACTGTAAGGTTGCGGGAAGTGACTGGATGCAGCCGATCGATGTGGAGATCCTCGGAAGAGGCCTATGTCCAGCAGTGGACGAATATCGGCTGATGATGATGATGATGTTAGAATAAAAAAAATTATGTATATATAAGAGTTTTAGTAGTCTCTGTTACCTGAGGCCGCCTATATAAAGTGCAGTTCGTAAACATTACTACTATTTACTGGACCCTCAAGTTATGTCTTGCCAAATTAGAAGTGAAGCTATCTTTCACTCACTTCTACGCAGGACTACGTATTACTCATCACCACATCCTCATCCTAACTAGTGCCACGTTATTATGGACATACGTATCACCTATCATCAGGTGAATGTCCCGCTGGTCGCTTGATTGTATAAAAAATATGTATTTCTGAAGAATTTCGTAATCTTTGTTCTAAGTCATTTAACGCCGTTGATGAAGTTATTCACGAATGGTAAAATTAATTAATAATAAATGGATATTAATAAAAATCACACTATTAATACATAATCGTAATTAACTTTACTTTATGAAGAAATTAAGTTCTGTTATACTGATCCTGTTTGATCTTTGTCGTATATTGAAAAGCGATAGTGGTAAGGAACTAATGCAGACGTACATGTCAATAGTAGTTATGTGCACGTATAGATGATGAATCGACTTTCGTTACCGCAGTAATTTGACTTGTTAAATTACCTATATTACTGGTAAAGAACAATGTTGGTACTGGAGTTGCTTGGCGGCAGATATACATGTTATGATTGAATCTACACGACAGTATTCAGCTTTAAAGACCATATCTGCATTATTTTGCTTGACATATGCATCCCACATAATGTATTCACAATTGGAACTGGGAACTATTTCCCACAAGGAGAGCCAAAGGGCTGGTCAAAAGGTTTATTAGAGGTTTTTTTTTATATACGACGAAGCGACGGAACGAGCGGAATGTTCTCCCGATTGGAATTCATAAACCTCCCCATGACAACGTAGCGCTAGTTAGATTGATACATACAGCACCATATAACGCTCGTCTGTATCCTCGTAATTTCACTAGCTACAGCCACCTTCGAGCCGGAACACAGCAATGTTTGCACAGTACTGTTTGTCGGCTGCATGAGGCGCTGCGGTGGTACTTCAATAGACCGTCTCCGGGAACAGAGACCTACCCCCAGCGAGACGTTGATAAATAATAAAGGTACTAATAAAAATAAATAAAATACTTTTTAGTACACTTTATTTCATAATTCATATTGTTCTACTTAACGTAAATATTATTCAATGGCCAGGATATTGAAAACAGTCAATCGCCCGGTGTGCACACTACAACAATTTTCATATACATCATTTAAACAGCTGAAAAAAAAAAAAAAACTGAAAACATATTCAGTTAAATATATCCATGAACATTTATAATATTAATGAAAATTATAATAAAATGGTAATGCGTTTCTTGACAATAGGATTTCGCACATTTATATAATAGAAACTAACCATAGTGTCACTTCATGTAACGAGTAGTCTTTTTTTTATACATATATATAATATTAACGATTTTACATTTTAAAATATATCTTCTGCTTTCATATACATATCTTGACTTATCACATCATTTAGCTTAACATATAATTTCTCTACAATATTCAGTGTAAAGAGCTGCAGGAAGACTTTAAACACCAATAGAAGCATTGAACTTTAACATATGCACTCGCGTTAAAAAAAAAATCATATAAAAATAACTTAAATTTTTTCCATTAAACTGTGATAAGAATAGACAAAGTTATTACTTAATAGTATACTTTACTAATCTATATAGGAGATATCCAGAGATTCATTGATAGATCACGAGATCTCCGAAACTATTAGACGTGGACACTCAAACTTTGGTAGAGATATTGCTTCCGCCATTTAGAGGTCAGGGAAGAATGGATTTTACAAAATTCCTACCCTAAAGGAGTTGCGGGGGTGTTACGGCCAGCAACGCGGACGGGGAACAACTGATTAAATATGTTTATCAATAATCCCATTAAGTCACCCCTTCAAGTTATTCAGGATTAAAATATAATGCGTTTAAAAATATATTATAGTTTTAGTAATCATATTAATAAAGAAATTTTGTAATAGAAATAAGAAATCTTTTCTTTAGATGATAGTTATTAAATTTCATCTCGCTCTCTCAGCTGATTTTATTTAATTCTATTAAATGATTTCTATTCATTATATAGATCCGATGTTTAGCATGTTTAAACGTTCAATGCTTCTTTGATAATCACTATTTATATTACATCTATATGCTTACACAGCGTCACACTAATCATATAGAAAATATCTGTTAAAATTTATAAATACGTTTAACTGTATTTCATAAAATATCATCTCACTATCGAAGATTTGATACTTAATGCGCGTATAAACATTTACTGAACATTGTCGGCGCGATCGAATTAATATTGATTATTATAATAATAAATAAATAAATAAACAATAGTATGTCGTTATTGAAAAAAATATTAAGTACATCTCACTTTAAATATACATCTATAGAAATAATTATATAATTTATAGATTATTTTGTAACATTCAATTATAGCTTTATTTATATCAACAACAATTTCCTCCCCTGAAAAATATCTTCTATTCAAATAGGACTATTTAAAAATATACTCTGATGAAAATCGCTGAAATAATACCACTGTGAACACCAAAGACGGAATACCTAATTTACATTTTCCTTTCTTACAATAAAAAAAAAACCAGTAAATAATGAATTCAGTTATGAAAAAAAAAGAGATCTCAAACTTTCATATGCGGTACAGTCAAATTAAACCCTTTATAAAATACATCATATATATTTACAGAAAGTTATTAGGAAGAAAATCAATTTTAAATAAGCATTTTTATACTCAAAGATTATGGTTGTGGTTGCTAGGCAACGTATAAAAAAAAAACGAAGCTAACGATATACATATATACAGCGAATAGAAATTTCCAAATACACTTACGACATATTTATTATATATTTTTGACACATAAAAAACATTTAGCGCAGGGGGTGGTTATATAAATTTGGGGATAACATTCAAAGCGCTAGAATTCGTGTCACACGACATTTTCTAATAGACTTTAAAAAGACTAGTTATGCAGGTGATTCTGGAGATAAGCTAGGAATATATCTAATACCTTGTTAGAGGAATGTCAAATGGCTTGAAGTATGCCCATATATCACTTAACACAATGTTTAATTAACTAAGCAAAGAAAATATAAAAACTTATTTATAAATATATTGACATAAAGAAAGAAGTGAGAAACATATTAAGTTGATGTGATAAAAAATTATCTTAAAGTTAAGTAATCCAAATCGAGGTACAGCTTCTTTTTTCGACAAGCAACTAGACGAGCGGTACGTTCACCTGATGGTAAGTGGATATATAGGATGGTAAATCTTATTACCTCAGTAATTTCACTAGCTGCAAATCCATCAATCGGAAACACACTGTATTTGTACAGTACTGTATGGCGACGGAAATAGAAGCTGCGGTGGTACTTACCCCTAAATATTACAGATCTTAATCCGATTTTTGTTTTGTACTTCTTGGATCGAGATTAAATTAAGAGGAGGATAAAAAATCCAAATCGAGATCAACAGGTCAAGTTGATAATTAAAATAATTGTTTGACATTATCATAGAATTGTTTACACCCTGTCTACAAAAGATTTGCATAATTGACTAGCGAGAAGCTCTGAAGAAATATCATAAAGTGTCAATATAAAATATATTAGTAGAAAAAAAAAAGAACGGGCGGAGACAAAATTTCCAAAACTATCAGGGTAGAAATTTCAATTTTCAGTTACATGTTCCTGGTAGAAAAACCGAGAGGTGGTTACTTTTAAATTTTAATATACACAGCAAGTACCGAAGAAAAGATTTATTATATCAAATAAAGCATTTTCTAAAACGACAGCATTTATTAGTTTTAAGAGCGCAGCACATCACTGGATGTTTAATATAATTGAAGATGAAGCTCGTGAAGTAGGACACCGTAGCCGAGAATCCATAGGGGATGATGTGGGAACAGGCAGCCAGTAGTCGAGTTAGCCAGGCTTGTTTCACTTACAGGCTTTTTGAGACTCAGCTCGTTCATTTCCACTGTACAAATGTTTAATATTTAATTCTGGTAGAACAGGAAGTTAAAAAAAACATTTAATAGTCCACCATTAAAATTAAAATACAGATTAAAAATAAACGTCATTTTATTCAGATTTTTTTCTGTTCATACCTCTTGGGAACAGGCTAAGATCGTAAGACCATACTGCCTCGTCTTCGGTATTTTTTCTTCTTCAGTATTCAGATATAAAAAAAAATCATTTATAATCGACTGTACACTACATCACACATAATAAAGTGTTACAATTGTTACAGTAATTTTTAGCTGATCGATTATAAAGACAGGGAAGAGACGGTCTCCAACAACAGGCGTTCTGTCTCTGCTGTCAGAGACCGTCTGGGTAGGTACCACCGCAGCGCCTATTTCTGCCGCCAAACAGTAGTGTGCAAACATTACTGTGTTCCGGCTTGAAGGGCGTTGAAGCTAGTGAAATTTCCGCCGTAACGAGACTCAACAGCTTATCTATGCGACGAGCGCAATATAGTACTAGGAATATCATCCCAAGTAGCGCCAGGTTTGACAAGCCTTGTTGAATATGAAAAAAAACAGACCCACCACCAGTATTTATACCACCTTATATAACATCATCTGTCAATTCGACAGCTGCAGTTGTTCTCCGACAGTTCATTGAACTTCAAAGGTTGTTATAATTTGATGAATACAATTTAAATACCTGAAACGGTTTGCTTCTTTAAATCGGCGTATCGTTCACCAGGGCCCACCTCGTCAGGAATGGTCGCCGTGCAGGTGAGCTGCAAGCGTCCGTGGGCGGGCGTGCGCAGCTCCGCTATGGACACCCAAAGTGATATCGGCACCACTTGTGGCTCCCTGGGTTTTTCGCGTATCTACGATGAACGTTTATCGATTTCATTGCACGAGTAAAAAATTCAGTAAAAAAAAAATTGTTGTTACTTTTACCTGATTTTGGATGTTAGAAGAAGAGAGTCATGAATGTGGATGGTTATAAGGGTAGAGGAAGACCGAAGAAACTGTGGATGGATTGTGTGAAAGATGACATGTGTAAGATGAGTGTGAATTTAGATATGGCGGCTGATAGAGAGATGTGGAAGAAAAGTACATACTGTGCCGACCCCACATAGAATGGGAAAAGGGCAGGAGGAAGAAGAAGAAGGGAGTCATTGGAGGCGGTTGGTATCAGATAAATAGCGCTGGACGTCGATTGGAGATGTCTACATTCAATATTGCACATCAGTAGTGTTAAATAATGATGATGATGATTTTTTATTTGACGAAAAGATATGTGTGTGCTGTGCTCTGATGATATGGATTCTGCTTGTCGAGATGAAGATCAGTTACTGTTATCATTAGACTATGTTGGTTATACAGCGCCCATTACTTCCGCCGAAAACTTATGTGTAAATATTACTGTGTCTCGGTTTGAAGGGCTCTGTATTTAGTATAATAGCTGGAGTATGAAAATTTATCATTTTGTCTCAAGGACAAGAGTATAATGTATTGCTGTTTAATCATGGTAATCAGCATCTTGTCAATTAGCTAACCACCAAATGAAGGTTGCATTTATTTCATCCCTCCAGTGTTACTAGTAGGAAATTAGTAATGATGGCTTACTGCCCGTCTCATCGACAAACACCATTTAGATCATAACTAAGCTAAAGTGTAATATAGTTAAGTATAAATAAAATTAAGTTTAAACAAACTGCATCATTGAAGTGGGGACTCACTTTCTTCATCTCTTCACTTTGTCCTTCTTTCAACGTACATTTGTTGTTCTTTGATGTGTTCGGCGTTATGGTGGTAGTTTCACTAACAAGGGCCCAATATTTAGCGGTGTAGTTGAATTCTGGAGCTATATATCTGTGATGGTACTTTTTGTTCTTGTAGCCACCGCCACCTTTCGTCCTTGTTGTGCTAGATACTCTGTACGAAAAATATCTAATCGAATCCTCCGGCACCTGGAAAATGAATAACTTGTAGTTACGGAAGAATCTCTAGCTAAATTTTTTTTAAAAATTTCTAGATATATCTTCTATTTTTCTAATTGTATATATACTTTATAATGAAGGAAATCTAACTAAAAATTTTTGATTTGTTGGAAAGGAACAAGAAACTCATTTGGTATCGGTTGTGTTGAGTTAACTTACTTGTAAGATTTATTTAAGCTCATCAATTTCATTAATAACTTGAGCTCTTATTAGTCGCAGTAGCTTATTAGGCATAGAGTTATTATTTGGCTCATCCACAGCATAATTTTTTTTAAGAATATTTGTGTAAGCTCCCTTTCAAGATCTAGTATTCTATTTATTCTTCCAATATGTTTATCTGACGCCTTCTATAGTAATGTTGCATTTAGCATTGATCTACTTAAATTACTCTTTAAGTGGATCAATCGTCGATATTTCTAGCAATATTATAAAATCCTTGGAAACAAAAATAATTCTCCCACGCCTTATTGCAATTACATCGATTTGTAGCGACCATGGTATATACAGTAATTTGTATCATAATAATTCATAACTGCCTTTTTTTCTTTATAAAATTTCTTTGTCCATTACGAAGCTATTTAGCGACCATTAAATAAATAAAACAGACTCAAAGGGTTGCTTTCGATGGATATCATATTCAATTGTGATTTCAATAAATCTAATATCCCAGAAAATTTCACAAAAAAAATGTATGGTTGGAATTTGAAGAAATTTATTTATATGGCTTAATTTACATAGGAGTGTTATTAACAAGATTCATCAGAAATATCGGTATCCGTAGAAAATAGTGTTTTCACATATAACATTGTTTCATTTTATTTCGCTATCTTCGTTTTTATTGTCGCTTAACATTAGATGAAAATATATCACACCTTTTCATTGTCGATGTACCAGGTCAATCGCGGCGCTGGTGCGGCAGGCGCGCTGGTGCAGTTGGCTCGCAGCAAGCCTTCCACCACGACATCCGGCTTACCAAATGTTATGATAGGCGGATGTTTTTGAGCATCTAATCATTTTACTTATTTATAATTACATCCGATTAAATAGATATATTAAAAAAATTACCTTATCAGGAATTAATTCTATTGTTTGTATTATATAATAGTATCTTAATATAAATTCACTGTCTCTTATTTCACCGAAAATATTTCCCAGGATTTAGTAATTTTATCAAATCGAGAACAAAAGGAGTAAGGGAAAATTTAATTTATAGCCACTTGTACTCACACATATGCTATATCCTTTGTTTAAAGTTTATTTATACATCTTAATGTATTAAATATTAAAAATCGGCACCAACTTATCTCCCACAGCAAATATGTTGAGGATTACTTAAAAACAATTTACCGGAAACTGTTAAAAAACCACGGAATACTAATTACTTACAAACGACAGTCAATTGATGGGGAGGCGATGCTGCTGTGAATATCGGTGTCTCCAGTGACACCTCACACCAATAAAGCCCGGAGGCCGAAGGATCTAGGTTGTCGATTGTAATGGAGTTCTCAGTCACGAGGGACATCTGTAATTTTACATTGGATGCAACTAAAACTGAATATGCTGTACTTCCGATATTATGATGATGATTTTCTTAAATTATCATACTGTACCACGTCAATATTTATTTATTTAGTCTTTATACAAAAAATAACTTAACCTATTTATGTATAAAATGTAAATATTATTGCTGTGGTCTTTCGACAAGAGGTCTCCTCTAAAGTTTCCACATGTCTTTCTATTTGCCTATCTGAATCCATTCTAAGTCATTTCCTTCAAATCTTCTCTCTTCAAATACTCTGTCTCTATTTCCTATCTCTTGGGGTATCATTCGGTAATTATTTTCGTCAGATATTTCAAACTCTAAACTGAATCTGTCTCTCCTTTCAACGCCTATTACACTTCTTTCGTCATTATTTTGACACAAAGCGATCATGTCTAAGCTTTTCGATCAATGCCCTAGACTGGCAACCGGAACTTAAACATAGATATATGTAAATATTGAACAATTTTCATTTATCAATAAATATAACAATGTACATGACACTATATGGGTGCGAGACGTGGAAGGTCACCAAGATCATTTCGCATCAGCTTCAGGTCTTTGTCGGCCGTTGTCTTCGCCGTTGTATTCACTGGCGTAAGGTAATCTCCAATGAAAATCTCCAATCGATTTACAAATCAGGCGTCGCAAATGGAAGTGGATTAGCAGTACTCTACGAAGAGGTTCTAACCATATTCCTAAGCAGGAACTTGATTGTAATCTATAAGGAAAATGCAAGCGCGGTCGCACCAGACAGACCTAGCGCCTCACAGTAGCAGACAAGGCAAAGATGTGGAATGAAATCAAGGGTGAAGCCCAAGCCCGAACGCGATGGAGTTACTGTGGACGCCCTTTGCCCTATCTTGGGGCCATAGGATATTAATAAAAAAAATAACAGCCAATAATTAGATAATAAATTTGAAATCCCTATAATCTATGGAAAGATAAACACACAAAAGATATATGTCCCTACCCGATAAACGGACGCAAAATAAATAATGAAATTAGTATGACAAATTACACTCACGTTCAATTTCCCGCCCGGAAATGTGTAATTCGTAAACGGCGGGACTCTCTCCCGTACGTACTGTAACAGCTTCGCTCCAGATCTCAAGAATTCCACTTTATAAAGGAGCTGCGGCGGCACCTGGTGTTGAATCGAAAAAATTGGGTTATATAATTTATTTTTATTCAACGAGAGACTACCGGATGAACTTCCTGTTGGTTGTCATCAGTTCGTCGAATAAATGACGAAAAATCACTATAAAATACCGACTGCTTAAAGATCTGATGTAAATTTTTTTTTTGTTTACTCAACGAAGCGACGAAAGTAGCGCTAATTGAGATGATATACACTGCACCATATTGCGCTCGTCGCTTTGAGATATAGAACATTAAGTCTGGTTACCGCAGTAATTTTACTAACTACAGCGCCCTTACAATTCGTACAAGTACATTACTGTTTTGCGGCAGAAATAGATGCTGCAATGGTAACTACGTAGACGGTCTCCGGCAACAGACACCTATCATCATTATAGAAATAAACTTGAATAACGGTAATTTTTTTAAAAAAATAAATAAATTTAGTTTACAATAAAACCAATGCAAATAAACATCCCTCTTAATGTATGCTATAGAATCTCGAAGCTTTGGCTCATAAGGATTCAAGGTAATTTATTCACCACTCTGGCCAAGGCCGACTTAATACAAAAATAGAATAGTTAAATTAAATTTTTATTATTATATTATATTTTATTATATTATATTATTATATTATATAATTAAAATAATATAACAAGCGAAGTACATTATTGTATAAAAGAAACTTAGGAAAATAAAAGATGTCCGGGCAGACATGTTTAAACCTCACTAAAGTTATTTATGATAATAGTCAAGATACATTTCTTAAGAGATAAAAAAAAAAACACTAGTAATCAGTAGTTTTATTTCGTAAAGATTACCCGTAATAAGGATATTTAGAATTATGGAGATACAGATAAGCTTAAGAAAAATATTCAGTAGAAACTCTATGGTACTTTTATATGAGAATCGATTATCCGAATTTTTATCGTGTGGTGTGACGATTTAATAATTTTAAAGTATATGTTATTGTATTTATTTAAACTACTAAAAATATAAGTTTTCCATGTTTTAAAGAAAATAGATATTCCAATTCTTGTTTAATGAATATAGAGGAAACGGAAATGACTCGTGAAGCCACTCAATATCCAATTAAAAATTTCCTTATTTCCGGCGACCGACTACAAATTGCTCGTTCAATATAAAATTAAAGACCAGGGCTCGGTTTTGAATTACCACGGACTTCCGAAGATAGTCTTACTTGTCTTCATTTTAAACGATGATCCTAATGCCTAGAATTTAACCCACTATTTCGGTTAGATATAAATTTAACTACTTCGTTAAACTACTTTGTTATCAAATCGTTTAAAGTTTTATAATTATAGATTTTGAATAGCAAAAATCATCTATCTATAACATCTATGAATTTGTATTGTGGAATCAATTTAGTGAGATGGTCACTGAGATATGACCATCTTCTCTTTCTTTCATTCAATGAATACAAAGATCCTGTCTTACAGAAAAAATCACGAGTCTAAAATATTATGATTGTGATAAATTTCTTCATTTCATTTCTCCTTTTAATTGTTCTTTCATAAAGAAAGCTAATAATTAACATGACGCAACGCAAAGCCGGCGAACACAAAGTTAATGTTGGTGATGCAAAAACAATGCTTCGCAATGTTTCCTCTCGGAAGATGAGATTTTTTATTTATGGTGAAACGTTAAGGCGGAACTGGAAATGGTTTACTCGGCTATTAATATCTTACAGTTGCGAGAGCTTGAACAACTTCGCTCAGTTTTTTATTACGGAAATAGATTGTTGGAAAGATTTTGTTGAGTAAAATATTTCCGTCGCAACTTTACCCTTTTTTATGTTCAGAAGTGTTGAACGTTGTATAATACATATCCAATATTCCAGTATCCATGCACCAATATACCTAATACTAATAACAGGTAAGCCAAGTAGCGCTTTCGCACGCTCGTATAACAGATAAGATCCTCCCGTAGCTTTTATACTATTTTCCATGATTGATTATTTCCAACTACCTACATTAGTTGGTGAAGGAGTGCACAGAGTCCCGCACAATAACTGACGGGACCCAAGCCAACCTCATCCGCTTGTGATGCACCCTGCTAATCAACAAACGAGACTCTGGCTCCCACCAACCCGCACTGGGCCAGCGTAGGAGGAAATGGCTCAAATCCCCCATATGAACCCTACAAACGACCGCTCCTAGTGCCGGGCGGTACCAGAAGCTATGCTGACTGTATGTGGATATCATTGGGGGAGGCCTATGTCCAGCAGTCGACATCTATCGACTTATGATGATGATGATGACATTAGTCGGTGAATGCCACACCCACACAATCATCTATAGAAATCGATGATCGATCCGATATCTTATATTTCTTATATTTTCATTATTGTAATTACTTTTTAAATAAGACAATAAAATCTGGTTTTCTATATTATAATAAAAAAAAAAACTGCAACAGAAAGACTTGTATTGGCTAGGTGAGTGTGTTAACCTCTACCTTGAGACGCAGTCTCATAAAAGCCTCTCGCTGTTGGAACCACGGTTATGTGCGAAAGCGTTCCCTTCGTTTCGGCTAATAGCGTTGAGATTTACACCGTATTAGCCGGTAAGAGTATGACATATCCCCTCTGTTGCCCCCACAGCAGATGGGTATCCAATGCAGGATTGGCCCACGAAAAAAAAATGGTGAGTAATAACCAGTGCAAATGCTTAAGTTGGTAGTACGAGATTTTTAATATCAAAACTTATCAAGACTCTTCCCTGACGATCTTGGCAATGTAAGGCACTATAGATACTAATTCTTGCTGCTAATAAACTGATCTTAATTAAATTGATGTACTTTTGTTCTGTACCTTTAATTTTTGCAAACATGTAACAAAACAGAAGCAAACATTGCGATGCACAGTTGGTGGAAGGTATTGAGTAAGGTCTGTCACTAGGTGACGATAAAAAAGTTGATGATGATGATGACGACAAAGTATCAAAAAAGTCAAGCGTACATTTGCATTCACCCGTAAAATCAGTATTATTTTTTGATTTGAAAATGTTAGTGGTCGACTTAGATTCCCTTGGTGTAAAGTAGTCCGTGATGGTAAATCACACTGATCTAGTAACAGCCTCATGAAGATATCCGCGTTGTATTTAGACGGGAACACTCTCGCCGACGTGTTATTCTACTTGTTTGACTGTTCTTATCAATAATAAGGAGCTGAACGTCTTTGGGCGTTCACTGATGATGTTTATAGTATAACGATAGTGACTAACCATGCTCCTAGTTTTTACTAAATGATGAAGCGTCTCGTTATTGTTAAATATCACCTGGTGGAGACACCGCATCGTAGCGGAGCCGCCGCGCGCCACCCAGCTCGGCGCCGAAAGACGGACGTCCACATCTGTAGCCTGTCCGCTTCCTGTACCAAACAAGTACAAGTTTTAAAAAATTAATTATAACAGTATCACGGTTTATTTTAATATATAAGTATGAAAAAATAATAAATTTTACTTAAACATTAGCAATAATTTAGTTTTCATTGGGAGTCACTCTACAAAAAAAAAAAGAACTTTTGTGGAACACACAACAAGACGACATGTCCAGCAGGCGTTCATCGGTTGAGATGATGGTGACGATGCTGCATGTTCAACGAATCTAAGTTACAATTAACTACCCATGAGATCTCCCTTTAATTTTTATTTCCGTAATAAAAAGAACTTCAATGATTTTTCACTATATTAGGTAACCTAATGTAATCTGTTCTAAGCTTAATCTTTATTATAATTATCTTATATTTACTCTTACATAAATTCAATTATATATGTTAAGTAGTAGAGTAATCTGTAAACTTCATCTTAAACAAATTGAAGATGAGGCTTTCGTGATAATATAGACTTGACATAATTTTTTTTTAGTGTCACTATTAAAACTATTAGACGGAATTTTTTGTAAATGTCTGATAATATGTTATTGAACTATAAAAATTTTATTGTCCAATATATTTTAGTTACCTTAAACGTTATAGTTATAATTGTAAATGAAACTATAAAACAATGAGTTGCGTAAGCACAATGATGATCTAATAATGCGCAAGCCTCCAGTTACGAGGGTATACCATTTGTATTACCGGGACATTTAATAATAGCAAGTGGGTAGGTGTAACACTATAGAAAATAAACAGAAACGATAGTAAAGGTCCGCAGGGACAGGTGGATGTGTTTGTTATATATGACGTCATTCCGGAGCGCGCGTCCGGGACGTGTCAGCGGATCCGAACAATGACATGAGCTAAGGTAAAAGCTGACGTTTCTGACGGCTTACAACTCTTCACAGTGCTGCTTTAGGTGTATTAGCTCCGTTTGATATTAAAGCGATACGGGTTCCTTTCAATTACGACCTCGTGTTTGAGCACAGTCCAAAAAATCAGTAAGATAACGGTTATATTATAATTCTTCGGAAGATAATACTAGAACGTCATCATGTAGGCGTCTGTTTTCTTATCTACCACTTGATCTTAATTTTGATATGCTGTTAAATAACTATGAAGCCATGGACGGTAAAGACTAGACGTACTCGCCCAGAACAGCCCTTCTCTTATATGTGGACAGTCGTATTACAACAATGCTGTTATGGCAGCGGATTTACGATATGATAGTGGTAGTTAGCCAGGTGGTGAACTCAACCACTGACCAAATTCAACAACATGTGGCCATGAAATCGAACCAGACACTTCCGTATTACAAACCAAGCACTTAGCTACTTCCGATCCGGTGAACATCTTGATTGTCAAAACAGAAAAAAAAACCTGAACAATTAAAAAAGCAACAGTACTTTCGGTTGATAATGATGATGCTGTAACTTCAGGATACTTGCCTGGTTCCGCGAAATGTCCCAGGTATAGTATGATCAAGCAATACGACCATTGCATCCATAGCGGCACCATCGCCCACAGCTATACTTTTCCTTTATACCATCACTGGTAAAAGCTTTCCATTACCACCAGTTTATAGTAAATTCTCCATGATCAATGGTGTCACTTCAATCTTCAAATTGCTGCAACAAAATAACCACAATTCAATATACTTATTAACCAGTAAGCAGTAAATTTTGAATTTCTTTTGAACTGCATCGTATAGTGACTATGTATATATCTTAACAATAATCAGATTTTGATTTAAAAAATACTGATACCAGAAATAAAAATATGGATGATTAACGTTTAAGCTTAAGCTTAGATTATTAGCTCGATTACCATAAAGATTGGAACAGGTATCGATTTTTCTGAATGATTTAATTTTCATTATCGTTTTAAACATTTGAGTCAGTATTGGAAAATTGATAATTGATTGGCAGGTGCTGTTTTCTCTACCTAATTGATAACCTAGAGGTGTAAGTCTGAAATGGTAGGAATATGTATGTATGAACATTCGTGAGTTCTTAATAACCGATGAGGTTGACGAAGGTAGCGAAGTCGTGTAAGACGAGTAAGAGTCGAGTGGGAGAAAAATAAGAAAAGATGATCCCAATACCATATAGGATAGATATCATTAGATAATCGATTGATCAAACATTTATTACTTTAACCATACGAACTATATTGTTTAGTTTTCATCGAAGTATTTTTTTTTTAAGTTTAAAGAATTCATTTTGTTGTTACGGAAGTTTCTTTCCTTTACAATTTCCAAAAACAAAGCATGATATTTAAGACAAGAAAAATTGTTTACAATTTGTTATAAAAATATGATTCACCGGATATTTCAGCGTCATAAATCAAATCTCCTACAACAATTGGATTATAGCGGACTGTATTTCTGTGTTTCTATTAAACCTGATACAATGTACAACGTAGAGTTCTCATCCGTCTATCTTATTTGATTTCTCTATTCACAGCATTTTGATATACTCATATTTGCAGAAGCAGATCAACACAAAAGAGTAACGGGGGATGTTCGTAAATGTTTTACACAGCGAGGAAAGGCGGCGCGTAATATAAAATGATATTAACAATCAAACGGATCTAAAACGAGTAATTTTTTTTTGCTTTTTATACATTATTTTTAATTCGAAAAAGAGTTCGCTCAAAATAATATAGTACCGGTTAGGTTAGGTTAGGCTAGATTGATACTCTACACGTTTCCTCGCTGCGTTGAGATTCAAGGTGTTAAAGCTAACCCGAATAATTAATTCCATTTACTACAACGCACTTTAAATCAGACTAAAGTTAATAACATAATAAAACTTAAAATCTATACATTGAACAATTCATTCTAAAGGTTTGTGTTACAAAGACATTTATCTCTCATCGATATCAATGACGATTTAATACTTATTAGAAACAGCTCTACTTTTACGTAATGGCTTTACATAATTTTTAAGTCGCTTTAAGTAAACACATAAGAGCTTATTACTAACGTTTTATTATATTCTTACGTGATATTTCTTTAGTTTTATAAAAGTCAATAAAAATATAATATAGCGTCAACTATCAAACTAGGAGATATCATGGTCTACCTTGCGGTCTCGAGCTAGTAAGAATAGGACTAAAGATAAGCCATCCCTGTCGTATAAGGCGTCTAAAAATGTTTTTGAGTTCGTGGGTTTTGAAGTTGAGGCCCTCATTGCCCACTAAGCCAAGATCCAGACCACTCCTTAGTGTGTAAGCAGAGCAGAGTATAAAAGATAGAGAGCATGAGCTATACAGTGAGAAAGGGAAAATAATGTATACAAATGAAATAGATGGTAAATGATTAGATAAATAAAAGCGCAGGGTGAATTAAAAAAAAAATAGAAAATCCTTCCTCACTTGAAATCCTTGAGCCTTGATCGCACGCCTCTCCGTGTGAGTGTGTGCGAAGTTTGACCCGAATTTGGCAAACCCTTCTAATTCAATATAAATCTCAGAGACAGATAACATTTCCCGTGAGTTAACTGATCCATCATTCTGATAATAAATTCAGAAGACAATCGGGCTAAGTAACTAGTTAAAGTTAGAATTAATATACAACACGGTTAACAAAACCGTTGGTGTATTATGAAATTACACGTGTGGAGCCCGTGGCTGGGTAACAAATGGCAAACAAGTGGCAACACTGGAGGAGAGACATGAATGGGCCGCTTTTAACAAATGGATCGCCCACTCGATCTCTGCTACCATTTGTTAGAATTGGACATATTGTATTCAAATACGCCGCTGAGTGTTTCACTACGGAATTAATCACAAATTCTGAATGCAGCGACACAGCAGTCACAGACTCGATCATACCAAGACTTCATATAACTGCCACCACTGCTGTCAGGTCTCTGTTGCCGGAGACCATCAAAGGTACCATCGCAACTCCTGTGCAAACATTACTGTGTGTAAATCTGAAGGGCTTTGTATCTAGTGAAATTACTGGTATAAGAAGACTTAACACCTTATGTCCAATGCGATGAGCAGAACTCGGTGCAGAGTATATCATCCTAAATAGCGCCACGTAGTAAGCAAGCGTACTTAGTATCAGTTGACGTCTCACTCGTCTCGTTACTCCTATGAATAACAAATAGATCAATAAGACGCCAATTAGGATGATGAACACAACGTCACATTGTACTCGTCGCTTTGAAACTCGTAATTTTGAGTCTTGCTAAACTAGTCCTAATCAAATCACGTTAATGTATGTACACTGCCGTTTGGCGGCGGAAATAGAACTTGCAGTAATACCTACTTAGACGGCCTCAGCAACATTAAACCTATCAGCAAAATTTTTGATGCATGTTTTAAGTTCTTTTGAGATCTTTGCAAAGTATTGCAAAGTTTTAATGATGCTTGCTCTTGGTCGAGATATTTATATAATTTATGAGGCAGACACATAAGTAGAAGTAGAACAAGTTTTAACATATGCAGATGAAATCGTAATAAAAGATGTGCTAGAGTCTTATCACGTTATTAAGCTACCAACCTATGAAAGTAACTTGATCTTATTCGGGATTTAGTGGCTTAAAGAAAATAAAGGAAAGACAAAGTATACGCGTCATATTCACTGACGGTTGGTATCTACCAGAACATCTAGGTAGGTACGAACAATAGTGAGCTAACATTAATCTGTTCCAGTTTGAAGGGCGCTGTAGATATTGAAATTATTGGTGTTATAAGACAACATCCTATTTTTCAACTGTCTTCTAGTAGAAATATGCAATGCAACGGGGGTCTCCATTGCAAGCGGTGCACAGACCCCCGTCAATAACTTAGGATTGAAGGAGGTTAGGATAATGTACACAGCACCACGCTGTGAACATCACCTTGAGACATGCGATGTTAAATTTGACTACAAAGCTCTTCAAACTGTAACACAGTAATTGTTTGCACACTACTGTTTCGCGGTAGAAATACTTATAAATACTATCGCCAGCAACGGAGACCTGTCATCAATATCTTCACTAATTTCCATTAGTTCTTAATCAAAGTTTATAATTTAGAAAGCTAACTTAATGTTTCATTAAGTTAAGGGATATCCTAATTAAAAATTGACAGTCGTATAAAGTTATACCAAAAACAACAAAACAGGTAAAATCAGAAGTAGTAACTTTAATTTTTTTTATACAATTACTCGACGTCACTACACAGACGTTCACCCGATGGTATATTGAACGCCTCACCATATTGAACGCCTCGACTGAGACATAAGATGTTAAGTCTCGTTACTGCAGTAATTTCACTAGCTACAGCTCCCTTTAAACCGTGACACAGTAATGTTTGCACATTGCTGTTTGTCAGCTGTAATAGGCGCAGCTGTGATACCTGCCACCACTAAAGTGTACACCACATTGTATTTTAGCAAAATCTGATTAGCGTTTGGGATAATTGATTCAGCTTCTGTTTATTTGGAAGCTGTTGGTACCAAATATTGACTTCACGGACTCTATAAAGCGTAATTGACTCGGGAAGTATTTTAAGTTAGGCGACTCGACTCAAGTTGTAACTTGAGTGGAGTGGGCGGCGGACGGGCGAGGCCAGCCCGGTTCGCGAGGAGTTGCGAATGTCGGATGGAGTTGCAGCGCCCGAAATATTTGCAATAAATCAATATTATTACATAAGGCACTCTCTCGAATCTGGTTCACGTATGCGCAGGGTTCGGATATATACACGTTCAATATGCTATGAATTTCCTACATAACTCCACAATGCTTCCTGATGCAATGTTGCCTCAGTAATGCCGTAGAGGACGCTTCCTCGTACGTTAGAATTTATATATATATATATATACATATATATACATTATGATATATATATATACATATATATATATATATCATTTATATATTATACTGCGGAGCGATCTCACCAACCCACATTGAGCCAGCGTGGTAGGAAATGGCCCAAATCCCTCTATATGAACCCCTACATACGACAGCCCCTAGTGCCCGGCGATGCGAGCAGCACAGGACCGGTCGATGTGGAAATATTTGAAGGAAGCCTATGTCCAGCAGTGGACCTCTATCGGCTGATGATGATTAAGGAGCGACGAGACGCGCGGGACATTCACCTGATGATACGTGATACATGCGCCTATAACAACGGGGTGCTAATTAGGATGTTAATACACTATACTACATTGCGCTCAACTTGAGACAAATATATAGTCTTCTTACCCTAGTAATTTCACTAGCTACAGCGCCCTTCAAACCGGAACACAGTAAAATTTGGACACTATTGTTTGTCGGTTAAAATATAAGCTGAAGTGATACTTACCAAGACGGTCGTTCACAACAGAGACCTACCACCAGTTACATTTATTCGTACAATTCAATATTATGTAAAGGTCTTATGTATAGATCTTAACATATGCACATACTTTTCTTTTAATTCGTTTTCAGCTTTATATTTTTAATATTTGTTACTTTTATTTATTTCTATACAGCACAATTGTAACCTTTTATGAAATTAGATGTACACAAGGACGACGACGATCTGGTGAGAGTCGCCGGAAGGCACTAGATGCGAGCAACTCGAGACCGATCGATTTTTGGGGGAGGCCTATGCCCAGCAGTGGACGTCTATCGACTGATGATGATGATGATGAAATTAGATATTGACGTATCATATCCCAGAATCTAACATATTTTCATAAACGTAAGACTAATCATGTTGTCATAGGACATACAACCCAATAGAATGAGCAACCTTTTCACCACAATAAATTGCGATTTTTTTTATAAGTATATTAATAATGGCACCACTCCAAACAGGCTTTTGCGTGTATTTGATGTTTTTAGGATTTTATTTTGATATTTTTGTAAGTGATTCATAATAGAACGAACATAAGACCATAAATTCATAAACTGCGTTATAGGTTTTATTCTATGTAATTACAAAATCCCCTTATACTAGGTACTATACGAAGCTCCACAATTTTCATTAAAACTAATTAAGGATTAAGAGTAAGTAAACTATTTGTTCGTTTTTTTTATAAAAGATCTAAACTCTATAATCATCATATTCACCATCTACCGACAGACGTCCAATGCTGGACATAGACCTTCTCCAAAGATCTCCAAATTGTTCGGTCTTGGTCATATTGCGCTCATCGCCTTGACACATACGATGTTGAGTCGTTTCACCCTTTGTAATTACAGTAGCCACATCCCCTTTGAAACCAGAACACAGTATCGTTCGCACACTACTGTCTGGCGACAGAAACAGGAGCTGCCTGTACCTGTGATCTCCAGCAACAGAGACCTGCCACTGACGTAAAAATGTAATACGCCAAAAGAAAAACCGTACTAAGAACGGGTAATATAAATAATAATAATATAAATAATATAAGGGTAATATAAAAATAAATCCTTTGGTAAAAGATAATCATAAAACAATTTCTTTTCAATTGCTAAGCTAGTCGCGGTGAATTTAACAAGCGCGCTTAAGTCACCTTGACAGGGAAAGCGGGGAAAAACCTCTTTAAGTCTGTGTCGGAATCCTTGTTGTACATAAAGACAGTTTAATTTCAAAGTTGGGTCGGCGCTTGCAAAAATTATAAGTGTACTCTGACGTCACGAAGTCTTACAACTTTTTTTAATTGCATACATTTTCTTAAAACTTTAAAGTAAAGGAACTGTGATAGGATTATACTTAGATAACCTATTCAAGTTTACTATAGTTTATGAGCAGTAGACTTATACAGAAATATGACCATGTCTATGAATATAAATTTATAGACACAGTGACCTTTGATCTTTGCCGACTTTGTCAGGTAGATAATGAATCCTTTGTCTCCTCGAGTTCAAATTTCATTTGCTATAATTTTTTTCCCACTTAAATCCCATCAGGAACGAGATCACTCGTGTATGTTATTACCTAATCCCAGATCAGTCTAGCAAATAATTGGCAATTAAATCATCCTGTCAGAGGTACCGTCTGAATATATCACCATCGATAATGCCTCCCCGTAAATCGAGAACTCATTACAGGTACCTTAAAACACATATCAATAAGTTTGTAAAGTTATATTACAAATTGAAGACCTTATTATCTTTCAGTTATTAAAACTTATTTCTATAACCAACGAGAGTTATTCAAAACATTAGTTAAGTAAGTTCTAACAAGTAACTATTAATCGATCAAATGTACGTTAATTAAAAAAATTGGAAAGTACATAAAATGTTTACGTAATTTTTTTTAACCAAAAATTTACACATATATATAGGGTGGCGCAAAAATAACCTTATAAAAAGTACCTTATTACCAGTGTTATAAGGTACTTTTTATAAGGTTATTTTTGCGCCACCCTATACAAATAAATATATTGTCAAACTACACAATTGTTTAACGGCGACAGAACTCATTATATTACTTAAACCTAGTATGTATACGTGCAGTATACGTACGTGATACTTTTTCAATTTAATTTTAATTACCGTTTTTAAATGTGATCTTTTAAAATTCTTTTTATTCTTCGATCTTTAAAATATTAAATATGGTTCTGTTCATTTGACTCACCTAAGGGCTTAGGGTTTATATTTGTCGTTACTCAATGCTTATGCGTCGTCGATAAATGCAGCGACGTTCTTCGTAAATGCTGTCTGTCACCTGTGGAATCGTGACTTTTGCTTACATTCCGCGCGTGCTGCGTGCTGCGGGCGAGCGGGCGAGCGGGCGAGCGGGCGCCTCGCGTGCGGCCGGCGGTACACTGAGCGACGCCCCTCCCCGCCCCGCCCCGCCCCGCCCCGCCCCGCCCGCTGCACCGCACCCGCCACCCGCCCGCCCGCATCGACCGTACACCGCCCGGCACTAACTGCGACTTCACAAAACGCCTTATTACCGCCGTCCGTTAGGGCGCTATCGTACTCCTTTATTAATCGCATCTTGTAGAATTATCAACTAGCGTCTATTGTAGTTCTGCAAAAACGAACACATTAGAATTATGCTGTTACTTCAACAAAACTTACTAAATTGGACAACTTGGCAATTGCACAAAATGGCTGCGCGTACGGCTCCGTTCGTACTGAACGAGTAATGAATGAATCGGCGCACGAAGAAATATTCTATTGATATAATGCCAATGTACAAGTAACCGTGTAAGTATCGTCATAATCGTCAAAAAGCAACATAAACATAATTCGAAAAAAAAAAAAATAGGTACCACCGTAGCTTCCATTTTCACCGCCATACTGTCGTGTGCAAACATTACTCTCTTCCAGTTAAAACGGCGTTGTAGGTATTTATATTACTGAAGTAACGAGATTTAATATCTTGTCTCCAAGCGGTGAGTAGTGCCGTGCAGTACATACTATACTAGCACCATTTTATATAATTACGTACCATCAAAAAATTATGACAGCCTCGTCGCTTCACAAAACAAAATTGTTTTATATGACGTAGCGAATTGTTTTATTCAAAAATGTTTGTACTATATAGAAAGGATTATTTGAATGGTTCGTATGTATACACTTTTACTTTTATAATAAAATCATGAGAACTATAGAAATAATTTTCGAACTTCAATTGTCCTCAACACGGATTATTATGGACGGATCTTATGTAGTAGTCTTCCTTGGAACTATTCTGTAAAAATACAAATAAATAATATTTAAAGTAATTAATGCGTAGATAACTATTAGTTAAATATGTAGCTAAATTAATAAGGGATTTTAAATCTGAAACTGTACTGAAGCTATACCCCCTATAGAGGGTCACAGGTAACAGGTAGTATATTTATATGTATATATTACCTGTTCCCTACTCTCTTTGCTGGTCGTACTGTAGAATTAGACTTGAAGTTGGCCTGAAATATTCTTTGAGAGCAACAGCAACCGCAAATGACGTTTTATGGCAACCGTTACTGTAGCAACCGCATAAATAAAACGAAATGTAAATGCTTGTAAAAGTTAATTAGAAATAAAACGATGAAGAATCTATGAAATTCAATAAATAAATAGCCTATAACCCCCAAATCATACCGCGTCAAATGGTCATATTCCAATATTAATATGTTCATTAGTTTTCGTGTGATTAACAAACAATGAAAATATTATTATAATTTTAACATCCAGCGCATACATTCGTAATTTGTTATTAGTTTATGTGACTGTTTGTATGTGGGTGAAAGAGTAACTAACAAACGGACGGACCTGTATTCATTTAGATTTTTGATTTAAAAGAGACTCATTGTGTTCTTAGTTAAAATTCATCCATATTAACATTTTCATTTAATATATAGTGATATAGGAAGGGATACAAGAAACCTCTCTTTATCCGCCGGTCAAATCATCCAAAATATTAGATAATGATAATAATATGAGCGACAGTAGATTATATATCTTTTTTATTATAATTATTTTTATTGTACTTAATATTTGAAACTGGTGTGGGTAACTTGATATAGTATGTAGTCAACGAGAGAAACGGTGATTTATTGACGCAGTTTTAACAGATTTTTGTTAATTTTGAGGATATGATTTTAATATTTTCTAATATTTACATGAAGACAGTTTAGGTGTGGTATTAAACAAATATGTTTTATTTATTTCAATTTCTTAATGAGACTTCTGCCAATAGCATTCAATGATAATACATTGTACGCCTCCTCCGCGGATGACGACCCACGCTAATTAAAGTCTTTGTTGGGAGACCATATATTCCATTTATCGCCACTATGTTGGTCTTTTTTTGTTTCGTCGCATACAGAGAAAATTATTTCTGCAAAGGTTTGACATCTCGTGAATCTGTATTATACTGGATGTTAAGAGACTGCTTCCGAAAACGAAGAGAGACGATAGTACTGACACTTTAGTTACGACAATAACGGCAACGATAGTTTCATAAAAAATACATTACTTTACTAAAAAAAAACAGAAATGAAATACAAAATCAAAAACAGCTGATGCTCGGATCAAGGAACGCACGGGTGGGGCGTTCGTTGATCTACTTACTAACTTATCTACTTTGCCACTGTTCTAGTCTTTACTTAGCCACTTTCTTTCGAATTCACCGGTTGCATAAACTAAGTACCGGGTTTGTGTTAGTTATTTAGACAAGTGTTAAATAAGTATTTGTGCGATCACCAGCCGCCGGTGCGACCGCGCCGCGCCCGGGCATTCGTTGATCCGAGCATCAGCTGTTTTTTATTTAGTGTTTCATTGCTGGTTTTTGTTTAGTAATGTATTTTTTATGAAACTCTCATTTCATTTAGCTGCATCAACATAATGGATCGTAAATGATGGTAATAAAACATTTTAAAAATGTGATTCTTTTTTAATTAGCTTTGATTTTTTTCCGTCCCGTCATCAAAGGTCTCATTAGTACTATCGTCTGTCTTCATTTTCGGAAGCGGTATTCTAAAACTCAGTATATATTAATTAATCCGATACAAATAAGTAAATACGACTCAAATCTGGTAAGACTAAACCTAAAATTCTGAATATGTTAGATCTATATTCTGAACTTGGCGGTTAAATTTTCAATTTAAATAAATAATTTTATATTCTTTAATAACACGACGTTTGGGCTAGATAAGTAGGACGTTCAGCTGATCGTAATGATACGCTTGCCTATAGCACTCTAATACTAGATAGATATGTAGGGTATGTAGTATGTACTACTGTTACAGTAGCTGCATTCTACAGCCTAAAGACAAAGGATGTTATTACCCCATTAATTCAGCACAGAATAGCAACCTTCAAATTGATAAAAGCAATATTTGACACACACTCGTCATTGGAAGAAATAAACGTTGCGGTGTTAGTATAATAATATAAATATTATATACAAGAAGAAATACACAAGTAAGCAAAAACATTCGTTTAAGTAGTAAAATCTCCTTTCTACAAGAGTTATAAAACAAATGGAAGAATTATAAATAATATATAAAGGAGACACGATAAATTCGATTGTTGTACGACAGAGAATAGGAAAGTACTGTACAATCAATCGGTACAATATTCTGGTAATGGCTGTCGTTTAGTCTCCCTCAGCACACAAGTTCGCCATTTCCTAAGCCGATTGCAATTCGATGTTCCCGAAGCTTATTGGTGAATGGGGAACGTGATAAGATAGAAACTATTCAGAGCTTAAAACTCTTATCCCGACTTTGCAATTAAATATCTCCCCCTCAATAACTATTCCTTTTCCTATCATTCGTTGTATTTTGTTTGATAATGTAAATTCAAAGCGCGAACCCGCTCCTACTCATCTTCATTCCACATATGGTGGTATTCAAAAAAAAATATTTTCAATAACTTCTTTGGCTCAGGTTATTAAATCACAGCTGTCAACTTGTTATTCAAACTTAGCAGGTATGTATAATTACAGGTTTTGTTATAAGTTTAAATAGTTTAATAATTTCGTTTTAAGATTTGTTTTTTTAGTATTTATTGGATTCGACAACCGATCTATTTTAAGTATACATTTTTATTGTTATAATTATTAGAGCCAATGTAAATCTAAAGCTTCTCATAATTTAACACTTGCTAGTAAAAGTATACGTAATTTTAATAATAGTTACAGTTAGTAAAATTATATATTTTATTTCTTTGTATGTGACTTTAAGGCCATCTCTTCTAATCGCATTTAAGAGGAAAAATCGATACAGCCTATTTATTAGACTATCTGTAACAAATATAAATAAAAAATATTAGATTTTTTGACTTAAATTTATCCAATAAATTAAGTATAAAATTATTTTTTGATATAACAAACGGACACAAATTGCAATTATTTGTATATATATATATATATATATATATAAATGAATGTTCATGGTAGATTGTTTACTGTATAGTCTTCCTAATAATATACACATAAACCTTTTTTTGAACATTTCCGTCTTAGCCCCCTACCCCATTTATAGCTTCCATTTGTGTATTTATTTTATAAAATTTATGAATTCATATGATCTTTTAATTAAACACAAAATATTCCTTTTTAACCGTCAACAGAGAATATGTTATTCGTATGTTATATTTCGTATTTTGTTTGATAACCAGTCCGGATCGACTATTGTTTAAATAAACCAAATATTTCAGTAAAATATTTGTATTTTTCATACAGAAATGTAGAAGTATTACATGTATGTAAACATATAGAATGTATACATTACATGTAGGTAAACTTTTCGTTCATAAAATGAATGGTCCTGTCCAAACAATAAATCGAGCCGGAGCTACTGAATTGAAGTGAAATTGAAAATACAATTCCACTTCCACCAATTTCGATATTCGCAGTTGTGTAATTCGATGATTGTTTGAAAGCTGGTTGAAGCAAAAAATATGGATGTACAGACAGAATTTGATAGACAATGGTTAAAAGTGAACGATTAAATAAGTATAACACAAACAATAAAAATGTATTATCGTGTGAATCATCATCATCATTATCGGCCTTTGTTTATCTACTGCTGGATATAGACCTTCTCCGGTGTCTACCACCAAATGCGATTATAAGCTTTTCTCATTCATTCACTTCCATCCGCCCTGATGATGTCAGTCTATCTGGAGGGAGGGCATCCTTTACTTCTGCGACCTGTACGCGGCCTCCATTCTAAGACTTTTCTCCCCCATCGGCTGTCACTGACGCGATAGACGTGGCCTGCCCACTGCCATTTCGTGAGTATCATAACTAAAATATTGATTGGAAAGTGTCAAGAATGAAGACAGGACTACGCTATGTGTGAATGAAAAAGGTATAACGAAATCCGTAAAAGAAAATTTGCGAACATCGCTCAGCGGATTTGTGTCAATGGGTCACATATTGTTGACGAACTGATCGGAAATGAAGATCCTTCAGTGGAAACATCGTATCGGTAAGAGCAGCATAAAAAGATTGTAATTCAGGTAGACCGACAACCGAATGAAGATCACGGGAAATCTTTGAATACAGATAGCTATGGACTGGTAGCGCTGGGAATCAATTTGGAAGGCCTATGTTCAAAGGCTGAATATGATGCCTGTCATATAAATATCTAAACGTCTAATGAATTACATCTCCAATTTAATTAACCAGTTTGTTTATAAAGTGAGAATTTTAATTTCGAAGATTAAATCTTCTAAACATAGTACTACAGTAATTTCTATAGCAGACCTGATTATTAATAAGCAATCTCCTCTCATAGGTTATATTGAAATATTTCATATCACGTACATATTAGATTACATTCTCTGTGTTAAATTTTTATAAGCAAATTCATATGAATTTAATTATATATAATAATAGCTTACAACACTTACCGACTATCACCAAAAACATAGTGTTTATGACACTAAAGGTGGCCACTATACAGCTGCGGACACCTGAAATCATAGATGTAAATGAGACGAGAATGAATAGATGATAACGATGTAGAGAGCTTCATGATAATTTTTTTGTCTTTATCTATAATAGAATATCTCTACTTCAACTCTACCCTCGTAGGGTCAAAGACGACTAACCAGAAACATCTCTAGGTGCAGCATAATTTGCGATACCATGTTAAGCATAAGACATCAATAACTGAAACGATGAAGATGATGGATTCAGCAGAGGTTGGAATATAAGGTATGTTAATATAAAAAAATACATAATAATCTTTCACTGCATGACCTAGCATATGTTTAAATGCATTTTAATAGTTGTTTTTGTCGGCGGACAGGGTTCTAGTTAAACAACCATTAACATGCATAATGTCGTGTTCCGTTTTTCTTTTTGCTGCTGCCGTGTATTCCCGAGCGGCTCGGCCACGATGAGGTGCACATAACCAGGGCAATCAAAACTAGTCCTTTAGAAAAATGATGAAGCCCGGCGACTGAATACACCTAGGACGTTTGTTACTGCCCGCCCACAGTGCAACTTTAAGCCCTAAGTTAAAATGGACGCTGCAATAACACCAAACAAAGAAGGATGGTACATGTAAGCTTTTAATTAGTAAACAATAATAAATATTTATCTTTTAAAATTGTATACTGACTTCTAATCTAGATACGGACAGTGAAACATCCTAAAACACATACACATAAAACATTATAAATGTGTAATAGTATAGTGTTTGTAATATATATTAACCACGAAGTCAGTATTTTAAATTAAATAGCCTCTCCTCCAGAGCCCAGTCTCCTCAAATAGAACTGTCCAATAGCACATGATCGTAAAAGTTAACTTTAACTCACCACCAAAACCTTAATTTGAATATATGGTTCAACGATGATGAAGATTTAGAACAATACATTAATATTAATAAGGTTCTTTACTATGAAAATCAGGATCTTAAGAGGACACAGAAACTTCGTGTGCTCGTAAGGACTTTCATATATTTACTTACTGGAATAACTTTACTAGTTATAAGGACTTTAAAATTTGAATATTTTTTAATTACTGTCCGAGGTAGAAATGAGGTCTTGGACATATATCTGGATGATGAATGACACCGAACAAGATAAGAAAATCCACTTCCTTAGTATCATTATAGTGGCGATATTACAGGAAGTGCTATAAAGTCTATGTTTCTACGTGAATACAATAACAGCTCTCCCTTTGTTCCATCAAACAGTCATATGCAAAATGTTACACGCTTCCGGTTTTGGTAACGTGGTGTTTATCCAAATAGATGTTATAATGTAGTGTATAGGATTTATTTTATTTAAATATCTAAGTAAATACTTTATATTTTAGAGGTGGTAGGTCTCTGTTGCCGGAGACCATATAGGTGGGTATCACAGCAGCTCCTATTGGTACCGACAAACAGTATTTGTGCAAACATTGCTATGTTCCGGTTTGAAAGGCGCCGTAGCTGCTGAAAATACTGGGGTGAGGTGAAATTAGAGGTGGAACATAGTGAAGGTGCAACGCCGATATAATCTGTCTTTGCCCTCGCGAGGGTAGGTATACATTTTCCTCACGTAAATTAAACCAAAAAAAAAAGAGTCGCAGCGCATATTTCCGCTCCCCAATAAGAGTGTGTTAATATTACTGTGTTCTGGTTTGAAAGGGGCTGTAGCTAGTAAAATTACGGAGGTAAAGAAACGTAAGACCTTATGTGTGAAGGCGACGACTGCGATGTTGTTCAGTGTACATTATTCTAACTACCACCTTGTTAGGGGCAAAAAAAAATTACTTAGTGATGTCTTGCCTTGCATTAAAACAGTGTCAGGAATTCAATTAAATGACTGATCTGGACCAAAGGTTCTACATTGTAAACTTTAATACATGGCATAGAATATAATAAAGGAATTCTTCCGCGAATCAGGTCAGATGCGTTTTAATATCTCCGCCTGGAGGAAATCTTTCACTTGCGAAAGTGAAGTCGTAAAACCGGGCAAAGTATTTTCATATTCCTGTTCAAAGTGTTTCACGTTCCAAATAATCAGAAGTTAGATAAGAACATGTAAATGTGGTTGTATTTCCAGCTGGTCGACCCTTATGTGTATGGAAATCTTGCACCCTGCAAAGGCTTTTAAATGAAACAGTGTGTCATTGATCACAGCAAAATTACTTAGTTAAGGGGTTCCGTATTTTCTGTTATGAGGAAGCGACGAGACGATCAGCTGATGGTAAGTAATACGCCTGCTCATACTAATGTGGTTCTAGTTAAGATAATATCAGATCATTACTTTAGTGATGTTTGCACGTGCGGTAAATGCTGCAGTGGTATCGTCCCCTGATCTAAATGACGGAAATCTCATCATCATCATCGAGATTTCACAGTCAGCGTGGCGTCCGGTATCGCCGATCATTAGGAATCATCGTTTGTAGAGGTTCATATGGGGGGATTTAGGCCATTTCCTACCACGTTGACCCAATGCGGGTTGGTAGGAGCCAGAGCCTCGTTTGTTGATAAGCAGGATGCATCTCGAACATATGAGATTGGACTGGCTCCCGTCAGTTGTTATGCGTGACCTCTTTCTCCCCCACCAGAAACCTACTTTGTGTATATATGTATCCTTCAATGTAATTGCAATATCAATTATGATGTAATAGACGTATCGTATACATTGCATTTTCAATTGTACTTAGTGTGCATTTGTCTTTTTTTGTTTGCACGTAAAATCTAATAAAACTGGTATAATAAGTTAAAAAATGGCAACACTGGAAGTGACAAACGGTCTGCTATCTCTGAAACTGAATAGCGCATAACTCACCGAGGTCGTTACGTTTCATTGGGAAGAACTTGACCGTACGTTTATTCTTTTGTGCTCTCGCAAACTATATTTCATTCATAACGACACGATGTTTTTTTTTTTCTTAATAGTCAAAGGAGTTTTTTGAGCTTAAGTTACGGTACATACACGATTTTATTCTCAAATCAATAATCGTCAAAGTTGAAACAGTTTTTAAGGCGAGTGTACACGCTAAACAACTCGGAGAGGAGTGAGGTCGCTTCCGGCTATACTTGAGCTTCCGCTGGAAAATATTGTGAGGAAACTGACATGTTTTAATTACTACAGCTTTCTTGGATCTAAGACATTCGCGAACCCGGCTTGACTCTTTCCTTGTGAGAGAAGACCATGAGTCCCAGCAGTGGAAGTATTATCACAATAATTTCCGATATTTAATTAATGAGCTTAGTTCATCAATGTAGATGCAAATCCTAAAAAATCTTTTCTTAATTTTGGATTAGAATATCACCACCACCATTCTATGTTCGGGGTTTAGTAAATAACAAGTAATAGGGAATAATTCCAGGAGAAAGCAAAAGCTCTTCTTAAGGTCCAACATATTTGGAATGTCTATTTTCAGATATGGACATCAACACGCTGATGACGATGATTATAAAAAACCTTTCGTAGTTCCATTTTAATAATTCCCAAAACTAAATTAAATCGATGTAAAAGGCCCCGCATAACAACTTATAGGACCCAAGCCAACCTTACCTGCTCGTGGTGCACCCTGCTAATCAACAAATAGGGCTCTGGCTCCCACCAATCCGCATTGTGCCAGTGTGGTGGGAAATGACCCAAGTGGGGGACTTGTGTACTTGATAAACTCCTACAAGTGAAGGTCGCGGGAAGCCGCTGGATGCAAGTAGAGCAGAACCGATTAATGTGGGGAAAATTATGGGTGAGGCATATGTTCAACTGTGGACGTCTATCGGCTGATGATGACGATGATTAAATTATAAGTAAAATAATAATAGATTCCTGAATTTCTATAATCATCATCGTCATCAGGCGATAGATACTCATTGGAAGAAATAGACCTACCCCAAAGATCGCCACATCGATCAATCCTGCGCTGCACGCATCTAGCGGCGTCCCGCGACCTGCTGGGCATCAGGGGCCGTTGTTTGTAGGGGTTGATATGGGGAGAAAATTTCTATGATATTAATCGTTTATTGTTATGGTATTTCTTGACGTATTATTATACTTACACTATTTTTTCTTAATGCACTAGGAAAAAATAGCAAAGTTAAAAGTAGCCTACGTAATCAATAATTAATTACATGCGCATTGAACTGGTTCGCGTTTTTTGTTATAATTAGTGATGGGTAAAGCAAGAACGAGTAACGAGTAGCTCGGCTTAATGGTTACAGCGTGCGGCCTTCATTCCGAAGGTTGCGGGTTCGAATCTCGGCAAGTACCGATGACTTTAATATCTAAGTTATGTACATTTGTGAACTTTAGCAACAACAGCGGAATACAAACGGTGAAGGGAACATCGCGAGGAAACCTGCACGTGAATTAGAATTTATTCTAAGGTGTGTGTGAAGTCACCAATCCACATTGGGTGCGCGTGGTGACTATGGCTCATCGCTCTCTTATTGAGGATAGGCCTGTGGCCCAACGTTAGGGACGTAAATAGGCTGTTACAAAAGCGAGAACAGGAGTATAACTTGGACAATCTTGATATTAGTCTTGTATAATAGGTTTTGGCTTGATTTGATTTTGGTCTTGATCATGGTCTTGCGAAAAAGCAAAGAAAAAATAAATTGCAAAACCAAGACAAATTTTGTTAATTATTGGTTATAATAAAAGTTAACATATAAAACTCCTTCACAGGAAGTGGGACATAGTTAATAAACTAATAGTCAGTTTTTCATGCAAGCAATTAGTAGAGGACAAAAGTAACAGCTGTTTCCCTCAGCGCAAGAACAAAACACATTTAAACAAAAAAGCAAGTAAGTTTATTTCTGTAAAATGTTTATACTTCATTTTAGTAGAATATTTAAATTTTACGTGCAGCGTCTATTTTAGATAAATCTGTTTTGATAGCACAGTTTGTCAACTTCAAATGCAGGAAAGCCGATCGAGTTCATACTTACATCTTCTACTTGGTAAAATATAACGTAAACTAACAGTAGGCATACTTGAAAAAACTTAAATAACTTACATTCGTTTTAACTGTAATAAGTTCTACACAACAGCACAACAATAAACGAGGATCTGGCCCCTACCAACTCCTATTGGGCCAGTGTGGTGGGTAATGGCCCAGATACCCCAAACGAACCCCTACAAACGGCAGCCCGTAGCTTCCGGCGGTACCGGAGGCCATGCTTACTGTAGAATTTTGGGGGAGACATATGACCAGTAGACGTCTATCCGCTGATGATGAGCAGAATGACTTAAGATTGTGTAATGAGACTTAAAAACTATTTAGAATAGTTAAATAAATTATTTGAGTATATTGACTACAATGGTTACAAATAAACTATAGGGCCATGTCACAGTCGTGTCCAAGTCTTAGTGAGGTAAGCAAGGGTAAGTTCTTTTGGGGTTCATCTATGGTAGTATATTTCGGAAACAATACGACATGGGGGCCTTCGAAAAAAGAGCGTATTGGACCCTTAAAGGTCGGCAACGCACACGCCTCTCCGCTGGTGTCCATGTGCGTCAGTGATCACTTTCCACCAGGTGAACTGTTCCCTCGTTTACTCACCCTCCCCATAAAATAAAAATGTTTATAGTAAGAAAATACTAATTTAAAAAACATTCTTGATAGTTTCGAAGTAACGTTTTTTATGTGGGAGAAAAAAGAAATAATCTAAAGGTCCATTGTTTTAAAGATTCCTATACATATGAAATTCTTAAAATGTTATTGTAACTCAGTTTCCTTTACAAATAAACAGTTGTAGGCGATGTAATAAAAGAAAACACTACTATTTACATTAAAACAACATTAAAGAGATGCTTTTCGGTTAATTAATCCCGTCATAGTTATTGCACAAAGTTTATTAAGAGAACGCTCCACCAGCAAACATCGCACACGAAAATGTTTATACAGCGAGCGTCGTGTTTATTTGTAGAATAATCTCCGTAAAGGCATTCATTCTCGCATAAGCTTGCATTAACGAACATCTCTGAGTGAAATCATCCCCCGCGAAACAAGAAATGCGATGATGAAATCAACGAGCCATAACCTAATAATTTAAAGTCTAGATCAAGCTTCAGTAAAATGTTGATATTACTTTTCAAAATATTCAAAACAGTTCAATACAAGGAAGCTATGAATAATGTTGATCTCTTATTCATCATCATCGGCTGACAGACGTCCACTGCTGAACATGGGATTCACCCAAAGATCTACACGTTTGTAGGGGTTGTACCATCAACCGACAAACTTCCACTGCTGGACGTAGGCCTCAGAGAACCCCACATCGGTAAGTCCTGTGCCGCCCGCATCGCAGGGCACTGAGCACAATCGCTTGTAGGATTTCATATGAAGATGATTTGCGCCACATCCCACCACGCTGGCCCAATGCGGGTTGGTAGGCGCCAGAGCCTCGTCTGTTAATTAGCAGGGTGCACTACGAGCAGGTGAGGTTGGCTTGGGCACGTGAGTTTTTGTGCGGGACCCCTTACACCCGTTATTATTTTTGGCAAATATTATTCAATCTCAAACAATGTGCGTCTCCTGATTTCATTGAGAACGGAAGCAGTTTCCATGGCGAAGTCGACACTTCTAGAGAAAAAAAAAAACTTAAGAATACGCAAATCAATTTCTTCAGGCACAAGCCCTTTTTCTGGTCGAAGGTCTTTGTTTCCAGATCGTTTAGAACGTTGCGGTTCTATTTCTGCTCTCAAAACATTATAGCTAGTGCTACTTTGTTATAGGCGGACGTACCATTTACCATCAAGTCCACTTCTCGGTGGTTGAACAAAAAAAAGCCATATCACATGATACCCAATAATCAAATTACTTACATGCTAGTCCTAATCCAAAAAGCCATGGGATTTTTGATGGAGAAAAAATGTTAGAATATCTTTTAACAGAACAAATAAATTTAATGAAAACAGTATGAACGTTTCATTTCAGGAAAAAACTTGTACACGAAGAATTCATCAAAGTGTAGCAGCGCTTCGATAGCTCGAAGCGCTGGGCGAGGAATGTATAGTTTGCAAAACAGTTTCATCAAAGCATAATTCCATCCAGCAAACTTCTTTTAACAGGCATTAAAAGTTCCCCAGTTGTGGTCGGAGCGAACTGATGGATGCGGTAATGATAACCTGCCATTATTAAAACTCTCCATGATGGGGATTTTCTGAAGATGTAGCTCTAAACTTCCTTGTCGACTTTCGAAGCTTCTTATTTTTTTTACATGAAATAATAAAAACAAATACATATATTTTCTTCCTGTATATCGGGAATTAGTGTCCCTTACAACTTAATCACTGACGAAATCATCATTAGAAGAAATGATCGCATTAGGAGTAACAATTTTTTTTCTTTGAAACATGAGTTGTTTTAAAAAGTAAACATTTAAACAGTAAGTTATTAACAAGTACGATGAACTTAATATAAGAAGTTTCTCGAACCTATGAAAGTAAATGAAACGAATGTAAATATAAGAAGTGTTTGTGTATAATTTTATAACAACTTAATATAAAATGTATACATGTAATCATTCCCACCGCCGTGGTGGGAAATGACCTAAATCCCCCATATGAAACACTATAAACGAAGGCCCCTAGTGCCTGGTGGTACTGGAGGGCATGCTCACTGTGACGGACGTTGGCAAGGTGCTGGAACTAGGGCAGCGCAGGACCGATCGATGTGGAGATCTTTGGCGGAGGCCTGTCTAGCAGTGGACGTATGTCGGCTGATGATGATGATGGCATATAATCAGACGTACGAATGCGTATGATTGAAGTATATTTTTTTTTCAAACTTATGATTGTCACTTTAAATAAATAAAAATATATATTTAACTTATTAATACTTAACAATTTTCACCTCAGTTATGAGGTCTTTTTATGTCGGATTATCAATCTGAAAGCTTTGTGGTAAATTATAAAACATATTCTGGTGTTATCACAAGTTTCATCATCAGCCGATAGACGTCCACTGCTGAACAGGTTAGGCCTGGTTAAGCCTCCCCCAAAAGATCTTGACATACAGTCAGCATGGCCTAAGCACTAGAGACTGTGGTATGTAGAGGTTGGTATGGACGGATTGGAGCCATTTCCCACCACGATGGCTCAATGCAGGTTGGCGGAAGCCAGAGCCTCGTTTGTTGATTAGCAGGGTGCACTACGAGCAGGTGAGGTTCGCTTGGGTCCCGTGAGTTGTTGTGCGAGGACCCTTATATCCACCACGGATCACAAGTTTAACCTCATATCAATAACTATATGTTCTCCGCCTTAGGCCGTAATTATGAATTAGATTTGAAATTTAGACTTGAAATTTGTCAGATATTTTCCCGCCCGGCGGCATCCTGTTACACCTCGGGGCCCTTTACAGTTATTAACAAAGCAACCCCCTTTGGGGTAGAAATTTTATAAAATCCATTCGGAGATGACCTCCAAATGGCAGAAGAAATACCTATAATAAATTTTGAGCCTTTGTGTTGAATAGTTTCGGATATCTCGCAATGAGACAAATAATCTTTGATATCAAAAATTGTCTGGATACATCTAACTACTTGATCTTTATTTTTTTTTAAACACAACTTATTTAAACGAAATCTAGTCCTAGGTATTACCGCCGTGGTTATTGTTAACGCCAAACGTTTAAAAATTACTATCCGATTTGAAGTGTTATACGAGTTAGTTACTAGGACTCACCTCATCATCGTCATCTTTATCAGCCTTTGTTTATCCACTGCTGGATATAGGTCTTCCATCAAATGCGATCCTCAGTTTCTAGCTACGGTAGGACTCACCTACTATCTTTAAATCTGAGACTTAAAGTACCGCTCTTCAATTTTGTATTATATTTAAAAAAAATAATAGTACACCAAGTTACTATTACTTGTTATAGCATTTTACTTTTATATTTGTTACTAAATAAGTATCGTGAGCGATAAGTTATAACGACCATCAAAACCTGTTAAGCAAATTGGCATCGGTTAATATAACGCGGTAAACTTCCGCTCAGCGAGTGTTATGATAATTCGACTTCCACTTATTTCTCATGTTTATTTATTGGAAATCGGAAACCGACTCCGCAAGTTATCAAAGTGAATGATAAGTATATTATATCAAAACACGGTCATCCCGGTTGGGAGGAAATTATTTATTATATTACTATAACAATATTTCTAGATAGATTTATTGAGGAAACTATTTTTTAGACCCAAACACGGCATGTTTAGATTGTCTCATTTTTAATAATAATTAAATCATTCAATCATCAGCCGACAGATGTCCATTGCTGGAAATAGGCCTCCCTCAAAGATAACCACATCGATCGGTTCCGCGCTGCTCGTATCCATAGGCTCCCCACGAACTTCACCAGATAATTGGTCACAGTTAGCATCTGGTACCTCCGGCTACTAGGTGCCGTCGTTTGTAGGGATTCAAATGGCGGGATTTGGAATATTTCCCACCACGCTGGGCCACAATGCGGGTTGGTGGGAGCCAGGCCCCATTTGTTGATTAGCAGGGTACACCACGAGCAGGTGAAGTTAACTCGGGCCTCGTGTATCCCCGTACCCGTATATAAAATATTCATGTAATGTAGACTTTAATATGAAAGAACTAAAAATAACATTAGTACATAAAAAATCATTTTTTACAAATAATCAAGGCTATATCCATCACGAAATCTAAATTGGAAGATGTAACAAGTTATTGGGACGTCAATTTCCACACGATGTAGTCTTTCACCGGAAACTAGAGTTCAGTGGAGATCATAGAAGTGCTTCTTTCAAACGTACACCGCTTACTGTCTCCTCATGCATTAAGAATTCGCAGCTTTTTTTATATAAGAGTAATAAAGGGACGAGACGAGCGGGACATTCATCTGATGGTAAGTGATACGTCCATAACACAATCAAATTGCGCTTGTCGCCTTGACATATAAGATGTCTCGTTACCCCAGTAATTTCACTAGCTACACACACACTTTTTGCACACTACTGTTTGGCGACAAGATTAGGCGCTGCAATGGTACCTACCTACACGGTCTCCGGCAGCAGAGATCTACCATCAGTGAATCCAGCGTCACAGTTTATTTGTTTATATATCATTATGTAATAGTATAGCAACAAATTTCACCATCTTCGCTCTATCAACAATTATATATAATTTATTATATTAACTTATTCATTAACAGCGTTATCTCATCTTCGGATTGAATGAAATCCTATAAATAGGTTTATTATAAAAGAAATGTCTTCACGTAGCTCTTGTGCTGAAGTGCATATTCTATAATATTCTTTCAGAAATAAATTATTTCAAGTAGTCGTTGCGTCGACATTTTAATTAGTACGCACAGCTGCATCTGTAGCTAAGCGGTATACTGTGCTTAAATAATCTTGAAGTAATTATTTCTGATACAGTTAATTTTAATAAACGGGAAGTATGTTTGAAAGGAGTGCTTTTGATGATTCTAGAAGGGTAGCGCCGGATCTCGACACTAAAAACAGAGGCGCCGGGAGACCCTCAACTACTTGGTTGACGATGATCAATAAAGATCTAAAGAATAACAAATTGACAGAAGCTATGACACAGAATAGAGATAGATTTAGAAGAGTGACCAGGAGGGCCGACCCCAAGTAAAGATGGGACAAGGTCTAGTAAGAAGAAAAAGAAGCGTTTCTGATGATTCTATTCTTGGAAACTTTAAACGTTTGTATGTGCTTTTAGTTATTTTTGTGTATAAATTTTGGCGTCTAGATTTAAGAGATATTCAGGTGATATGCTTTAAACGGCGTTTAGCTAACGAACGCTTACAAATACATGCTGTTTGTTACAAGCCGTACACATGCTAACGCGCATTCAACGCTACGCCAGCTCGAGATTATTGTCAACGCGCTTTGCGATTCCAGGGTTTCTGTATCGCCTATGCTTAGCAGTGGGTGTAGTCTAGCTGTTAGTGTTTACTGTAATGGACGTATATTAACACTTTTCTGATCGGTCACGAGTTAAGTCATTGCAAAAACTTGGAGTATCGTATTTAGGTTATTAAGCTAAGCTGATATTAATATATATTTAACATAATCCAAAAAATTTCAACCATGATGCAAGTCATAGGCGAAGAACTTTTCAATGGATTACACTTGGATACCGTATCTGATGGGCTGTAAGGGGTCCTGCAGAACAACTCCCGGAACCCAAGCCAATCTCACCTGCTCATGGTGCAGCTTGGTAATCAACAAACGAGGCTTTAGCTCCCACCGATCAACATTGAGCCAGCGTGGTGGGTAATAGCACAGATCACTCCATCTGATCCTCTATAAACGTGGAGGTTTTTAGAGAAGGCCTATGCCTAGCAGTGTACGTTAATCAGCTGATGATGTTGATCTTATCTAATTGTCTGAGTGTTTATTTATTGTTTTTGTTTTTGTTATATAGTAGGTTTTACCTCCATATTCAATTACAAACCAATAGCCGGTCACAAGACATGCGTTACTTTCGCAATCATTTACATATGTTTTAAATTGTATTTGTTCCGCAAAGTTAATTACGATCACCTCGGACATGGCCCCGTGAGGACGTTTACGGCTTCAGCTAAATTGTTTTCAATTTCCTCCACCGGTTTAATGATCATTTTACGCTTGTGCTACACCTTTGTAATATCAGCGGCACATTAAACGAAATATATGAACCGAACGTAAACCTACTTTTACAATTTAACGTTCCGCCGGTCTAATTTAAAACGTAAAGTAAATAAGTCATTAGATAAAACGTTTTTGTTATTGTTAGAAAAAAAAAACATACTTTGAGTTCATAATTTTTTTTCTGTTCAACTAGTAGTAGAGCTCTGTCACCGGAGACCGTTTAGGTAAGTACCACCGTTCGGGCATGATCTTTCTTTGCCAGTGGCAATACCAACTGCACTGGTAAAGAAAAATGGGTGGATAGCGTTGGTTTCCTTCTGTGAAACCGTCGTGATGCAGAAGGAATCCGCCGAGCGAAGTCGGGAGAGGGCCGACTCCGTCCATAGACGAAAACGTCGGAGCGATAACAACGGATACCCCGGGCCGTCAGCCCTGTAGTCCCGGGCTATTAAGAATACGATTAAAGTATTCGTGGACTTTGAGGGTGGGAGTCCTCAGAGCCCAATAAGCGAGCATTAAGAGGACGGCAAATACCTGGTAGTCTTGTATTTTTCGTAGCACAGCGTGGGTGCTAAGGAAGGCTTTGCCCTTCCGTCGGATGTTTTAGCCAGTGTGCACAGCGGCATCGGTGCGTACCGTAGGAGATCCCGGAGCCCCTCCTTATGCATTGAGGGAGACCACCAAGGGTTTTTAGTGGGTAGAAGCCCCACATAAAGCAAGGTATCTTTTAAGATTCCCCCGCAATAAAAAAAAGGTAAGTACCACCGCAGCTTCTACAGCAACCGACAAACATTAGTCTGCAAATATTACTGTGTTCTGGTTTGAAAGGCGCTGTAGCTAGTGAACTTACTAGGGTAACTATATTTAACATCTTTAGTCTCAAGGCTATGAGGATAACGTGGTTCTATGTAAGTATACCGTCAAGTTATTATAGACAGGAATATCACTCTGTATATCGTTTCGCAGAATAACGAAAAAAATATGCCATGATCGTCTGACAAGCTGTAGTGTACATTAGCATAACAAAACCGATTTTTTAAAAAAAAAAAATTAAGCTACTTTTTTAATTTCTACTTTAGTAGTTAAATTACTGTCCAAAGGCGACTAGCATAATTCGGTGCAACATATACCATCATATTTAGAACTTGTGAACTTAATACAGCAAGAAACCATTATCGGGTTCTGTAAGTCGCATCCACTCCGCTGAGCAGGAAATTTCGAACTTATGGCAGTTAATAGAGCCGTAAGTACATTAAGTTGACGCCTCAACAAAGAAGACCAGGTTGTAGGCAAAGGAAAAGATGGAAATGGTGTAGAAGAAGACCTTAGGATATAGGCAAAATTTACTGGATGGAGGAAGAAGGCAGCGAATCGCAACACCTGGAGAAGAATAGTACAGAAAGCCGATAGCCACAAAGGGTTGTAGCATTATAGTAAGTATATACCATTCTAATTAGCGCCAGGTCATTACGGGCAAGCGTATCAGATACCGTCAGATGAACTTCCTCATATTGTCGCTTTTTATGATAAAAAAAAAAATAATTATATATTCATACCAATAAATATTTTATCAAAGTTGATCCCCAAAGATGATAAGTCTTTGATTAGAAGTATCTCATATACAAACAGGAGTTCGGACAAACGTTACAATAATAAAAAATTGTCTATTCAGTCTGGGTAATATATTCAGCTTTTGCCTTCAACAGACGGAATACTTGTATATACATGATAATGCAAGCTGTATTCGCTGGTAGCTTCGGCAAATCCTCCATCTGGCTTATTACGAGAAGATTTCCCGGAGCATTGTTCATTTAAATAATGCACCTTTACTCTCTGTATTTTGTATATTTTAATATTCGACGCGATCCCTCATCTATTATTACGAACTCAAAATTAACGTACTAGTACTGGCTTCCGTTTAAAGTTCACGTCGGTACTATTTAAAAAAAAAAAACTTTATTACGCTGATGTACTACTACAACTTCCGAAGATCCGGACACACGATCCAACATATTTTTTTTTTGTTATTCTGCAAAACGATATACGCAGCGATATTCCTTCCCATCACGTGGCACTACACTTACGTAACAGCACATTGTGCTCATAGCCTTCAGATGTAAGATGTTAAATATAGTTACCCTGGTAATTTCAGTAACGATAGCGCCTTTGAAATCGGAACAGTGAAATTTGCGTTTTGGCAAGCGTCTGGTGGAAACTACGACCTAATGAATCTGCTCTGGATACGATTAAACGGCCTAGTATGGTTGGAAATCATCTGATAGTTAATCAGTCTTCTATCGGCTGATCATCATCATCAGCCGATAGAAGACCACTGCTGGAAATAGGCAAGGGTCAGTCCACAGTAAACATGGCATCCGGTACCCGCGGGAACTAGAAGCCGTCGCTTGTATGGTTTCATATGGGGCAATTTGGGCCATTTCCCAACACGCTACCCTTATATTATGTATTTCATTGCAATTATATCATTTTCAAATTGCGATCAAGGAAGGAGTAGAAACAAAGATGTTGTGAAGTAGATACTGTGCAAGCAATAGCTTTAAACGGCGGTATGTTAAATTAATGTGCATACTAAGTATAATTAACGCGTACCAAATAATTAATAGTCATAATAACAGAAATTTTTTTCTTTAAATGCTTAACTGAAAATTAAAAACAAAATCTTTAAACTTACTCGTTGGAGGAGTGTTTTAATACTACAACGTCTTCTCCCAGTCAATGCGTGGAGAGGCCTGATTGTAGACAAGTTTAAAATAATTTACGTGAAACGATACTTTGTAAAAACAATTTGCTTAGATTAATTAATATTATCATTATAAAGTATAGTATTATTATGATTTAATAGACTGGCTTCTATATTTATTATCTTACTGTAACGTGTACACGTATATTCTATTAGATGGCGCACCGCGGCGTCAAAGTTTCCGTGAGCGGATATAGGTTGTGTAACTTATATGTTGAAATATACAAAATGCTTGCAAAATTTATGTTTCCCGCTGCTACGGCTACCTGGTTGGTGTTCGGAGCCTCACAGTGAATATTTTGTCACTGTCAAGTGCAGATGAGCTCGCTAGCTACCTGCACTTTAAACGGTTTAGCGTGAGAAAGCGTACAACGTTTGTCTTGTCAATATGAATCGCGTGGATTGCAACTACGGAGCTTAAAACAATCTTACGGTAACTTGAATTAGTCGCATAAATTAACTTAATAAAAAAATATATTGTTAAGTATATAAAGTGATTAGTCTACAGTTTTATACTTTTTGTTGCAGCTGGAGACAGTCCAAGTTAGATACCATCGAAGAGCTGATTGCTTCCGCCAAATAAAAGTCCGTAGGTCGTCGTTATATCTTGATCGCCTCATTACTATAACTGATAAAAAAAAACGGTTTTTTAAACAAAAAATAAGTAATAGCTTTATATTATATTATCATCACTATCAGCCGGTATCAATGCTGGATATAAGTCCCCCCCCCCCCCCAAAGATCGCCACAGAGTTCATTGAGGGGAAATCGTTGGAGGAGCCAAAGTCTCTACATCGATCGATCCTATGTTGCTCGCATCCAATGGTTTCCGCAACCTTCACCAGATCGTCGGACCATACCATATATTATATATATACTGATAAAAGCTTAAAATTTATAATACAAATTCATGATAGCATCAGTATCAGATAATCACAATATTCATATAAAACTGGTAGGATATTAGTCTAGTATCCAACAGAGCTCTGCAGAGACTAGGTTTTGTATGTCCGTAAGGAGATTTTCATTTCGTACTTATCTGCGATGTAAAATTGGTTTTCCAATTCCCAATAAATATACATGAGCAGTAGAGGGAAGCACAATTTTCATAAATATCGCCCCCGGGGAAACTTTTATGCATTTAGGCAAATTGATTCCAATTTGCCTTAAGGGGTTTGATGATCGCGGTGCGGCTCGGTTATGAGTGAGTGCTCTCTTGCTTGCGTACGAATGAAACAACATATCTACACGGGATAATGCGTGTAATCATACAGACAGACATCAGGACCATACAGATATACAACTGTTTGACTCTGAGATGGAACAGTTACTTGCTGGATGGAGGCGCAACGCTGAGGAGCCCGTTTGAGGGAAAACATTCGAGATTAGGATAGATTGTATCCAACAACCCTGAGGGGGACATTGGCTGGACGTAGTCTCCGGTAATTGAAGTAATACTCACGAGGTTGATAGAGTCTGCATAAAACAGACCCAAGGACGGGCTATCCCTGTTTAGCGTTAGCGAGACGACGGGACGGAAGGAGGTTTTAGTGAGTAAAAATTCACATAACTCTGACTTCCTTCCAGAAGATTTTCCCGAAAAGAGAAGAGTATCTTTTCGAAGAATTCCCACTCGAAACAAAAAAAAGAAAAAATATCCAAGAGTTGATCGTTAAAGGATGATGTTGACGATGATGACGATTTCGCTGCTTTGTTTTATTGACTATAACCTAACATTTGAACTCAATTTCATATGGTGTTAAATGACTATGAGACCGTTGATAGTGAATAATGTTTAGCTAGAATACTCTCATACGTCTCCAGCAGGAACATCATCATCAGCCGATAGACGTCCACTGCTTGACATGGGCCTCCCCCAAAGATTTCAACTGTAGGGTTTCATATGGAGGTATTTGGGCCATTTCCCTCCACGCCGGCCCAATGCGGGTTGGTGGGAGCAGCAGGAATAGTGTAATGATAATGGCGGCGGATTTTCATTATGATTATGGTAGACATGAGATCGAAAGGCTTTAGAATTGAATCTGTGACCGCTGTATTACAAGGGATATATTTAGCCACTGCATCACGGCAGCGGCTAAAAAGAAAGCATTTTGGAGAAATAATACAATTTAAATTTGATTTGTTGTTTCAATATGATACGTTTCCCAAGTGATATACCAGATTTTGAACAGAATTGAGGATCATAAATAAGGTACTCATTCGCTACGAGGTCTTAACACCATTCATTGCACTTGAAAATATGGCGTAGGCAGCTCAAGGATCCTTAATGAAGGACAATTGGTCTTGAGCCTCAAGACCCTGGCCCGGAGCGGGTTGGTGTGTGATCAGAGCCTCGTCTGTTGTTGTTCAGTAAAGCATGTTGATTTGAGCGCCATAAGAAGTAAGGCCGAAGACCTTACGCCTCTCTAGGTATCTAACACGCCTATATTCAAAAAATATATAAATAAAATAATATACTTTTCATTACGCACAACTAAATTTGTGAGGATCGGAAGCGAATGTGTAATCTTCATTTGAACCCTTTTTCTCATCCCTTACTGAACAATCATTATTCATTATTTACTTTGACGCTAAAAGCTTCATTTTAACAGTTTGTTATAAAGCGTCTATTGGTAGACTTTTTGTACTTTCACATTGGTTTACACAATATATATATTAATAAATAATATATACCGAGTTTTTTGAACAGAAAAGCTTTAACCCTCTTTTCAGTATTATTTAATAATAATTAAATCAAAACTTAATTACAAAAGTATATTATTTATGAGTATATCGGGTTAAGATTACGTCTTTATAAAAGAATTTCATGATAATTCATTATAAGATAATAGTTGCAAAAGTTATTTTTTAAAAAAAAAAAAAATGTTGCTAGGATATCAAAGTTTCTAGACTGGTGCCTACCAACCTTTTTTTACACCTGTCTCTTAATAACATCTTCCATTTATGAGCACCCCTTCCCTGATAACTTTATACTAACTCCTAAACAATGTCTCGTTTCATGCTTAAGCTCGATATTGTCAATACTCTTCTTCTGGTGGTTGATCTGTTGACGGAGACCTTCTAGGTTGGTACCACCGCAACATCTATTTCTCCAAATAGTAGTGTGCAAACATTACTATGTTGCGGTTTGAAGGGGGAAATTACTGGGGTAGCGAGACAACACGTTATATCTGAAAGCGATGAGCATAATGTGTTAAAAGGTATATCATCCTGACTAGTGCTATGTTGTTATGAGCAGGCATGTCATATATACATCAGGTGAACTTCTGGCTAATCTCGTCACTTCGTAGAAAAGACAATTATAGAAGATGAAGAACAATTAATCACTACTACATCTACAGATAAAAGAAGTAAATTACTATAGAACGGCTAGATTTTGTTTAGTTTTACAGCGATTGCAGAAGACTTCCGTTTTAATGATTAAAAACGTGAATACATTGTCGGTTTATCGCAGCGCCTCTTAAAAGCTTCGAAAGGATCCTAGTTCCTCAACATCGCTCTGAGAACTTCTCAGAGCGTTGCCGTTAAAGTTTTAATCTCTTCAAGCAATAACTGCCCGCTGAGATTATTGCTCAATTAACGAATTTCTTTCATTGAATATATACGACAGTCTGGTTACAGTTAATTTATTTTTAACCCTTACCCCATAGAACTGTTTTTTTTTCATTTGACAAGGGATACATAAAGCTGATCCAACCATCATATGTTATAATAGCTGGAAAGAGAGAGAGACATGGATTTGACGAAGATACGAGGAGGGATTAAAAAGTAGTGAGAACGACATATATACTCCTTGGTAAAAAAAATAAATAAATAGTAGCATAGCTCAGATACATATTTGTAATATTAATAAACAAAAAAATCTTCGATTCTCTTTGTTTATTTCTGTACGTAGTCATTTGTTTGCTTCGTGTCGGAACGTGTTCTCGGAAATGGAGAAAAACGAAGTGCGAGCCGTTATTAAATAGCTCTGTTTAAAAAAGTTAACGACGCAAGAGATTCATTGCGATCTGGAGGCAACATTAGGAGAGTCTGCTCCGCCGTATTCGATTGTCGCAAGGTGGGCTTCTCAATTTAGAGTAGGGAGAACGAGCACGGAAGACGAACATCCTTGCGACCGTCCATCGACGTCAGTCACCCAAGAAAATGTTGCGAAAGTCGACAGAATTGTATTGAGCGATCGAAGAGTTACCATCTGATACTTAATTCAAGAATCTGGCGTTTCATATGGAAGTATTCAATCCATATTGAAACAATCTTTGAATATGAGAAAAGTCTCCGCAAGATGGGTGCCGAGAATGTTAACCGACACTTAGAAACAAAATCGACTTGACATTTGGAAAATATTGTTGGACAAGTTTCAAGAAGATTCTGAAAACTTTTTGTCTCGTTTCGTAACAATGGATAGAACATGGGTCCATCATTTTGATCCCGACACAAAACAGTAATCTTCACAATGGACACGGCCATCATCACCGATCCCGAAGAAGTTTCGTACCGTGGCATCGACTACCAAGGTTATGGCCTCAATATTTTGGGACTCAGAAGGGATATTATTGATTGATTACCTGGGGCGTGGAACCACTATTACAGGCCAATATTATGCAGAGTTAATTCCCAAGTTGAGGAGTGCCATCAAAGAGAAAAGGAGAGGGAAACTTCGAAGGGGCGTGTTGTTTCATCACGACAACGCACCCGCGCATAGGTCAGCAATTGCGATGGCTATCATTCAGCAAGCTGGCTTCGAGCTGGTTAACCACCCCCTTTATTTACCAGATTCGACGCCTAGCGATAATTATCTGTTCTCCAAATTGAAAGAATACTTAAGGGTAAACAGGTACGAAGACGATAACGAGGTGATGCATGCCGTGGAGAGCTTTTTACAGGACTAAGACAAAACTTTTTTTTTGAGATTGAAGCCTTGGAAAAGCACTGGTGTCGATGTGCAGAGAGACTCGGAGACTATATACAAAAATAAATTATTAAGTTATCAATAGTCATTATATTCTATCTCATTCTCACTACTTTTTGATCCCTCCTCGTAAATATAGAAATACTATGCAATTTACTGTTGGTAGGTCTCTTATGCTGAAAACCGTCAGGGTAGGTATCACTGCACCTCTTATTTCTGCCGCCAAATAGTAGTATGCAATAATTACTATGTTCCTGTTTGAAGGGCGTTGTAGCTAGTGAAAATACTGAGGTACCGAGACATGACATTTTATTTTTCAAAGCGACGAGCACAAGATGATTTTTTTTTTTATACTACTTAGGTGGTAAACAAGCTTGCGGCTCGCCTGACGTTGAGCGGTAATCACTAGTTTTCGCGTGATTGGCGAAGAAACAAAATCGATTTTCGTTATGTTATACAAAAGATTAAAATTTACGATAAAGAAGGATTAAGATGAAGGGGTAAGAATAGAGTTTTTTTTATTTGTACTCATTAAGGTTACTTCCCTAAGGCGCCTCTTGTTTGATAATAAATTCAGAGGGGTTGGTTATTGTTGTGATGTGCAGACGTTGTTAAACTTTAATATTTTTTAAATAACCGAATACACTATAACATACTTTGATTCGGGGGGCGTAAGGGTTCCTTCACAACAACTCACGGGACTCAAGCCAATCCCACCTGTTCGTCGTGCACGAGAGCCACGCTAATCAACAAACGTGGCTCTGGCTCCTCCGACACGCATTAGCCAAGTGTTGTGGGAAATGGCCCAAATCCACCCACATAAACCCCTATAAAGACGACTCCTAGCGCCCGGCGTATCGGAGACTATGCTGACAGCCGCATGGAGCCGCTGGATACGCGCAGCGCAGAACCGATCCATGTGGAAATCTTTGGAAATGTATGTCCAGCTGTGGACGTATATCGGCTGATGATGATACTTGTATTCATAATTACTAAAATTACCTTTAAAAAGAAATGCACATTATTATTATTCAGAACCTATTTGTAAGTATAAGATAATTTGAGAGGTTAACATCTTTACGAAACAGCACACATATTATCGTTATGAAACACTTGTAATTTTAACCATACAATTAAATGTTGTTAAAGCGGAAACGGAAGTATTAGTCAAGATCCTACAGAACAGTTCCCTTATCACAAAACGGCTTAACATGAGTGAATGCCTAACTTTATACAGTCTATCTAAATTACGGGCCCGTCCGGAATTACTCTAGTCCTGGAAACTATACTCGTACACAGTAACTGTAACCATGTCGCTTCTAGTGTAGTAGCTCTTTCAGACTAGACCGGAAGCCGGACCGGAGACTCGACCGGAGACTAACGGTAAATGTTTTATCGATGACACAGAGTATAAAGAGGAACAACGCAATTTTCTTTTCCATCATAAGAATACGAGGGCTTGTCTTACAAGGAACCTCAAGGAAATAATCCATCACGCTGGCCAAGTTTGATATGGCGGATGTTGCGTGTCATCGAAAGATTCTTGGAACACTTAGGCATACTCGCTGAAATGTAGCTTCAGTAGGAATCGAACCCATGCTTTTCCGTTCCCATCGCGTTGTTTCACCGCACTTGAAACTAACCCTTAAGTGCTCTCTCTATCAAGGGTATATGTTAGCAATTTGACTGGCTTAAGCACCTATAAAGACCAGAATACTACGATGTTTGCATACCGCTGCTTTATAACAATAGTGTGCTGGATGCACATCCGTTTCCGGTATTATACATCGTATATTTATTGAAAAGATTTTCCCGATTCATTCGTGTTCGTACAATGTTTGTCTTACAAACCTCCGTGGCGCCTATAGCATCAGTCAAACAGTACTGTGTTCCGGTTTGAAGGGCGCTGTAACTTGTGTAATTACTGAGGTAATCTACTGTTGGTAGGTTTCTATCAGCGGAGACTGTTGAAGTAGGTACCACCGCAGCGTCTATTTCTGCCGCTAAAGAGTACTATGCAAACATAACTGTGTTCCGGTTTGAAAGGCGTTGTAGATAGTGTAATTCTTGAAGTAACGAGACTCAACATCTTGTCTCGCAATATGATGCAATATATATCATCCTATCAACTATCACCACGTTATTATGAGTATGGGTATCTCTTACCTATCAGATGACCGTCCCGCTCGTGCGGTCGCTTGAGCAAAAAAAAAAAAAAAAAAGAAAAAGTATTTATCAATTTCGTAGATCCTTTGCGTTAAAACATAAACAACTTCCTTACCTTCAGCAATAAAGACAGTCGGACGGCCGATTTCGTTAAGATTCAGAATGCGAACCATTCCGACAAAAAAAATGTCTTAACTGTGCCCCGTCTAATGCATGAGAACGCGCTTATTACGGGGGCCCACAATAATACTTAACGATGTTCTTTCAGCTCACAATGGGACTAGAAACCAAACGTAAAACGTTTTTACAGACGAAACAGTCCCAACACATTTAAATTCCTATCTCCATCTCTTTCTAATATACGATAGATAATAAAGAGGTCAGAACAGTAGGAACGCTCACGCATACATTTTTGGCGGGATTGTCATAAATTTTTTTTTCACTGAGGAACAAATGGCGGTATAAAGTATTTAAAATTGTAATTCCTAACATATACTTCCCGAGTTTAATTTTTATCTATTTCAAAATTAAAGAAAAAAAACTTATTCAAGTTTTATTACTAATTCATACTTGTCATTCATATTAACATTTTTATCTTGGATTCTGGTAATTTTTACTGGTGGTAGGTCTCTGTTGCCGGAGACTGTCTAGATAGGTATCACCATGGCACCTATTGCAGCCAACAAATAGCAGTATGCAAACATTGTGTTCCGGTTTAAAGGGCGCTATAGCTGATTAATTAAATAGCGCGACTGTTATGGGCAAGCGTATCACTTACCATCACATGAACGTCTTGCTCGTATATACAATGAAATACAATGTTTTTGAGAATATGCCTCAGCACTTTGTGAAACCTTTGATTTTCCCGGGGTTGTGTTAAAACTTTTTAATGAAAGTTCGTACTACGTTGAGAGTAAAAAGGAAGTCGTGCATCGTCTGTAGAAGACGGGAAGCGAATTCAATAGAAAAGCTATTCAAAACTCAAATTGGCTGTATACAAAAGTAAATCTAAGTTGAAACTACGCATCATACAATGAAGCGGAGATGACATATTGTTATAATAATTTTATACAGCATTATCTCATAAATAAATAATACCGGCATTACCATTACGAACGAAAAGCAGTGCTGTGTAAACATCTTAATTAGCACGACATTCATACTAGGGTTGACAGTCCGTGGAGCCGGATCCGCCCGGAGCTCAGTATCGGATGAGCTGTAAGTGGTTAAAATGACCACCAAGCGCTACGCATCACCTGAGAATAGAGGAGACTAGGGTTGATAAGGATTCTTCTTCCTCGTCCTCTTTAAGCGAAATTTCCACATTTTTTTCACGAATCTTCATCATCCCTTTCTCAAAAATAAATATGTTTTGTCTTAATTTTAAAAGGAAAGGCTTTAAGAAATACATTTTTGCCACAGAGTATTTGTATTATGCTGTAATTTATTTCTCTCCTCCTTCTTCCTCATCATCATAAATCACACACACCATACTCGTCTAGTAGCTACATTATAAAAAAAAAATTAGTACTAGTGTATGAAGATTTGATGTATTTGAGAACCGATAAACCTAAACCTTGAAGATGTACAGATATGTCCGTTGTAATGGTGACGTATAACGCCGTCGCTCACGTGGAATTATTGATAAGTCTTATTGTTTACTGTATAGGTTGAAAGGAAACGTTTGGTCTTAATCCGAAGAATGTCAGCGGCAAAGGACAACTCGTCATGCGGCCACATTATTAATTTATACAAGCTACATATTGTCATGGCGGTGCTTACCCGAACAAAGCTGACAAAACGCGATAATTCATTATGGTAACGAGACAGGCTGCCTCTGACGGTGATGGATTATCATTTTCTTTCGCATAAACATGAGCCTAAGATTATGCATGTAGAAAAAAAAAGTTACAGCATAAATTGCGTGCTTCGAAATACCGCAAAATAACCCATTTAGAGACCGCCTTCCGAAGAGCGATTGACAGGTCTGCTGACGCAGTCTTTTTTAGACCCTTTTTATCCCCGCTAATGGATACTTACCTTTCTTTCGCAGTTTATCGTATTTATGTATATTATAACAAAAAGAAAATGATTATTGGTTTTTTTTCTCTACATTGAATTATCATTTGACCTCGATTTCACATGGTCTTCAATGACAATGAGGGTGTAGATAATGAAGCGTTCTAATACACCTGCTTTCACAATTAGACAACTTTATACGATACATCTGTTCTGACACATTTATAAGAGTTCGGGAGCGGGTTCGTAAGAACCCCAGCATCAACTAAACTCCATATGTAGCCCTGGAAGTGCACCAGGGATCTTAGTCTTACAAGACATGTACTCGCACTATTAAGGCAATTAATGGTGATAAGCCCTTGTTATCGGAGTTTGTACGGGGGTACGTATTTATATATCACTATCACCAAGCTTTTGCAAATATTACTGTGGTGGGTAAGGAGACTCTTCAATTGAATTAAGATTTAAGTCATTACTTATCATAGATTCATCATCAGCCGATGGTCCACTGCTGGACAGGCTTCTCTCAAACAATTCCCACATCGATCGTATACGGATTCTTAGAGAAGGGTATTTGGGCCATTTCCCACCTGGCTAGCCTTATACGGATAGGTGGGTGCCAGAGCTTCGTTTGTCGATTAGCAGGGTGCACCACGACCAGATGAGGTTGACTTGGGTCCTGTGAGTTGTACACCCTTTAACATAGATTATTTATACTTAACCACAACTAGATTATCGGTACCATTGTACTGATAATCTAAGTTATTTTCAAAAACGTTAACATAAATTATCAGCAACATTATTATTTTGACTACTTTCCAAATATTAATCAAATTTAGTAACAAAAATAAAAAAAAACACACCATTACCATCTAGTGAATAATTTAATTACTTATCAAAGCCTATTTTCTTAAGTTGGAATGCAATTAGGTATTATAATAAACATTAGGAAAAGATGACCTTAAATAACGTCATCAGGTCGTCTCCAGCTGATCTCTTCGTCAAATTAAATATTCATTGCAAATTAATTTCAGATTTGAAGTCGGTGTGATTGTGTTTGGACACATAATGGTTTAGCAACATTTTCTTGTAGTAGAAGGACCTGGCGCATATAGTACACTTGTATGGCCTGTCGCCGGTGTGAACACTCCTGTGACGCTTCAGCTGCATCGGCGTGGGGAAACACTTGTCGCACTGCTGGCACTGATATGGCCGATGACCCGTGTGCTTCCGCATGTGTATCTTTAGGTACGCTTTAGCTTTGTACTTCGCGCCGCACTCCTGGCAGCCGTACGGCCTCTCGTCCGAGTGCCAGAACATGTGGTTGTTGACCAGGGTCTGCGACGCGAAATATTTGTAGCATACTTCGCACTGGAAGTTCTTCGTTTTGTTTATGTTCTTCAAATGCTCCTTCAAGTACGTCGGACAATTGAATATTTTATTGCAGTGATTGCACTTCACCGGTTCCTTCGTGTGCACTGTGTTAAAGTGTTCCTTGAAGAAATAGTTCATTTAATTTTTCTTTATTCAGATTGCGTATATAAAAATGTCATCATTATCATCATCAGTAAATAGACGTCCACTGCTAGACATAGGCCTCCTCCAATGATCACCACAATGGGTTCCCGCAATTTTCACCAGATCGGCGGTCCACCTTGTAGGACGCCTCCCAACACTATATCCACATTATAAAAATGTAATAAAAAAAAACAGTTTTTCTAAATAGTTATTAAATTACCAAAATATAATTAAATGTTTTTTTTTACAATTTATAACCACTGTTAGTACTGCTATACAAAATGACAATCACTTTATTTGTGCAATTGTCGCCATTTTAAATGCACAATTAATAAAAAAACACGATTAAAAAAAAGGCGTATAAAAGTTCTAAAGCTGACAGAATTCGATTATGAAAAATTAAATATGTATGAAAGCTACCGAACGGTGAGTCTGTTAAGATGTGATTGTGGCAGGTCTGAGATAAAACCGAAATAATTTGTTGACGTTCCGATAAGTACTACAAAGGAGGAGGAATGGGAGGGGAGAAAGGCATAGACGCGTTCAGAAGAAACTCCGGGGTTTGTAAAGCACTTAGGAGGTTTAAGTGAGTACAAATCCCACAGAACCTTGTCTTCACCCTTAAAGCAGGTTATTTATTTAAGATCCCTACCAAACAGGTACCGATAAATATTAAAATTGTATTATCTAGAACACCTGGTTTTTTTTTTCATTGTCTATGGTCCTACTTGTTTACACGCGTACTTTAAATTATATAGTAAGTAATAAATAAATAAATAAATAAAAAACTATAAACAACATTTTAATCTTACCTTTAAATATGACGCCCGTTTAAACCCCTTCCCGCATATATCACAAATATTTGCTCTCACGTCCAAATGTTCAGCCAAATGCGACTTTATTTGGTTGCGAAACAAAAACCTGGAACACGCAGAACAAATATAAGGCGAGTGAATAAAAAAAACTATAATAAATGTTCAATATTTGTTCCACATACTTATGCCCACATAGGTCGCAGATGTATTTGCTCCCCTTGTGAAGCCTTTCGTGATTCCTCCAGGCTGTGTACGAGCGAAACGTTTTGCGGCAAACGGAACAGAGTCCGCCATTCTTCTCCAAATGTATCGACCTGTAGTGGAACTGGAGTCTCATGATCGTGACGCTCCTGCTATCGCAGATGTGACAGGTCCTGTTAGCTAGTTTCGAGAAGAATTCGTATGGTTGGTGCGTTGATCTGCATTAAATTGATGATTATTTAAAAGACGTTTAGTAAATTATCATCAGCGCCATTATTATCAGCGGTATCATCAGCATCTTTGTCACCATCATCAGTCGATAGAGGTCCAATGCACTTGCGGCTTAATCGACTTCTTCCAAAGATCTCCAACCCGAATGGAACTGAGCTGCTGTATTCAGCAGTTTCCCGTGATCTTGACTAGAGGTTTACTGATGGATAATCTAAATGTCTTAGACAATCGGATATCCGCTTCTTTACCGTACCCTTGTACCGTGTGTTATATATATTATATAACTATTAATTATTCTATAAAATTTTTAGTTTTTCTATATAAAAAGCATAGGCAAATAAATTTCGATTAAAACTAAACGAAAGTAGTATATATTAAGGTTTTTCATGTTTATTTAATTTTATCAATAAACATTATTAAATAAGGCCAATAAAAGGCGGAAGTGTTAATAAATAATACTAAATGTTCTCCGTCCGCATTGTTGTAGCTCGCGGATACCAGATCCGCGAGCCCCGAGTCCGATGAAGCCGCAATAGTTCTCAATAAAACTTCCGTTGTAAACATCATCATAAAAAAACCCTGCTTTGTTGGCCGTAATATAGAATTAGATTTGATATTTAGAGTTGAAATTTGTCAGAAATATTCCCGCCTGACAGCAACCCGCCGCTGCCGCGTCTTCCCGTTCTGAACACCCCCGCAACTACTTCAGAGAAAGGAGTTTTTTAAAATCCATTCTTAGCTCACCTATACTCGGCAAAAGTAATATTTTTTTTTTTATACTATCACGCCTTTTTTCCCCGTAGGAGTAGGCAGAGGCGAATAAACATCCAGTCGTGGTGGCTCAATGGCTATGAACTCGAACATCGCAATAAGATGACGAGGGTTCTAATCCCGGCCCGGGCATGCACTTCTTAGGCAGTTTTTTAATGCCTAATGTGCATATTGCTACGTACTTAACGGTGAAGGAAGACATCGTGAGGAAACCCGCACACTGAATATATCTTTGTGTGTGTGTGTGTGTGGTGGCCCCAATAGAGTGGCAACAGCCTCGCCTCCTGTTACATGGGATCAAATCTGACCAAATCTGGCGAAAAGTAGCTGTTTTATAAAAGTATCTATAAGTCGTAAACGTAAGTCCTATAGAACTTACGTTTCCAGATATACCGTGACGAATCTCTTACATATAGATAGAAATTTTATATATATATATATAAAACAATCAAAATTTATATAGTAAAACCATAAATAAAATTATAATATACAATAGATGAATTATTTGATACGAAGAATTATGTAATCGGTTGGATTAGTAGGTGAAGTGTGTATTATTCAATGAGGATCCGATATAACCCTTGCGCCCATCCCCCCATCTATTGTTCACTGTTTTAAGGTATAACAGACCCTGCCCACCCGTCACATTGTGTTACGAAATCTTATCCAACCCTCGCAGTGCCACACAACCCTGTGGAGGACCTTTAACCCCTAACCATTATATTTCCGTTATCGAAATAACGAATTCCTCTAAGTGAATCTATAGGACTTTATTGGAAGAAAATTATACTATATATATATATGTATATATTTGAAAAAATTTAAAATATATAGGTGTCAAAGAAGCGCGGGTTCAATCTCTACAAAGATGGATCATCGGATGACGGAAAACATTTTCCATGAACTCTAGTTTTTTTTTATACGACGAGACGGGCGAGACGGTTACTTGATGATACACATTGCACCACATTGTTCTTATCGTCTTGGAATGTAAGATATTAAGTTTCGTTACCTCGGTAATTTCACGCCGGCGCTGTAGGTACCCTTCAAACCGGAATACAGTAATATTTGCAGAGTACTGTTTAGTAGCACAAATGGGAGCTGCAGTGGTATACCAGTAAAATTCCGTAGATATATAACATAAACAGGCGATCGAGGTCCCGGTCCCAACAGTGGGTCTATTATAGATATTATTATCTTATCTCTACTACCCGAAAAATCAGCAACTTTGGTCTATTTAATAGGCGTATCGACTGGCGGTGGAAAATTTTACTTAGTTCCGGTTTTAAAGGCGCTGTAGATAACGAAACATGTTAATGTTTATCTCAAATCGATGAGCATGTGGTGCAGTGTATATCATCCTAACTGGCGTGACAGTTTATTAGCAGGTTAATATTACCTATGACCAATCAATTCAGCAAAGTCCATTCCGGTATAACCACACAGCTTGCAGTCCAGGTCATTATCATCCCAATGCTTAGACAAGTGTTGCTTCAGATTATTATGACCAAGCGTTTTAAAATTACATATACCTGAAAAAAATATATTTCAATCTTCTAAACGGAAACACTAATATATATGAGAGATATTTTAAAATTAATAAAATCTAAATTTTCTGATGAAATTTTACCATTTATATTAATAGTACCATATTCATCATCATCAATAAGGGGACCCCGAATAGCCATGAAGAGGTAGGAAAGGCGCTGGTCGACTATCTACAAAGTCAATCAACGATCTGGTAAAGGTGGCGAGACACCATACAATGCAGCAATGTAGAACCGTTTTATTAGGAGTACTTTAAGGTTTAAAAGGAATTCTTTTAAGGATTTTTTAAAAGCTATATCCAATAAGGAAGAACCTTTAGATAATAATGATGATTTGATAATATCATCATTGATGGTGATGATATATATTTGAAAATATGCCCACTCCAACAAGAGTGAAGCAAACAAAAAAAAAAGAAAATAAAGCCAGTAATTTACAAAAAAATTTTAGTAACTTTATAATTTATATTAGACCATTAAAATAAAATATATTTTTGTGGAAAAAAACAATTATTTGGATTTATTTGATAATATATTTTTTTTTAGAGTCTCTCCATTATTCTTTTAATCAAATCATATTTCCCGAAAATTTTAAATACTGGCAATATTTTTCTGTGTACTAGTAAGTTTAATAGAATTGTTATGAAGAAAATCTTAGTTCGCTTACCACAAAACAATTCTTCTGGTGTATTTTCAGCCTTGGCAACCGCTGGTAGATATTTTTTTATAACAACTAGTTCATCTACTTTCACATGTTTAAAGCATGTTTTGGTCATGTGCTTTATAAGACATTTGTTGTTTTCTAAAATAATATAAATAGCATTATATCAACTAAGTGTTTTAACTTTAAGAAAGTCAAAGTTCTTAAAAATAAAATACTTTGTTACTTTTTCATTAATATCAAATATTCTGTGAGCCGTTAATCTGCTTTTGTGCTACAGAGGCTAACTGATCGCCTAATAACACAGAGGGCCCTAAATTAATTCGGAAGCCATATGTGATGATGTAAATATATAGAGTTAATGCAAACATCACCATCAACATATCAACAGATTTATTTCCACAGTTATACATAGGTCTCCAATAAGGTATTCCAGAAAACATGGCCTCGCCTTGCATTCTCTTGATGTCATCTGTCCACCTAGTGGAGTGTCTATCTGTAAATGTAGTATTATAAACATACTCACTGTATTGTTTCTTACATTTAGTACATTCAAGAACTTTCATGAAACCCTCTTTTCTACATTCATCACTAATGCTTACGTCTATTTCTTGCTTGTATGCTATATGAAAGTTTTTATATTCACTGTTCTGATGTAACCGTTTTTGAGAATTTTGAACAGAACATTTCTTTCGCCTTGTTGTACTAGTATCTTCAATATCACAATCATAATCTTTAAGGCAGGTAGCATTGTAGTTACATTGCACATTATCATTCTCATAGTCATCTTGAAAAAAACCCAAACCATCATAATTCAAGTCAGTTATCTCTGGTTTTATTTCTCTCATAACAGAACATTTGTCTTCATGTCTCTAGAATTTTTGTTTACTTTAATGACAAGTACAGTAAAATTAAATAAATGTACAAATAAAACATATACTTTGTCATATATAAACAAGACAATATTATAGGCAAAAATTCATTGTTATATATGTTTTTTATCATATGTTATATAAGTGTAAATTAAATTTACATAAAATATTTTTTATTTCTTAGAAATGTAATAAAAAAAATTTAAAATTAACACAAGAAAACACTTATTTATCACAAAATAATAAATAGGCAAATAAATTACTTGCATAGAGAAATAATGAACAAATATAGTAGTTACTCACATCTACAGTGCCGATAGATTTACATAACTTGTTGGCATCATGACATTGTTTTTTGAAACTAGTAAAGTCTTTGATAATCTTCTCACACGTGTTACAAAGTATTTGTGGTATGTCATCAGGCTGCACCTAAATGCAAGTAAAGAAATAAAAATGTGTTTCTTCTTTTAAAAAAAAGGTGAAACATTTCATTAAGGAAAAAAAAAATCAAGTTTTTGTAGGCGATATTCGTTTTATAAAAATATGAATTGAGCATATTATTAAGATATTGAGTACTACGAGTGTTGGAAAAAATAGTTGCTTTTGTTTTTATATGTATATGAATTATAACGTCACAATAAATAAATTTAACATTAAATTCCTGATGGCTACGATGGTAAAAAATATAAATTTTTTCGTAGTTTTTACCGGTATTCCGACACAAAACTCATAAAGTTGAGATAATTCACTGTTGTGTTTAAGTGGAACACAGCCATCTTTCTTTGTTTGAAGACATGCACGGCATGTGTTAAAACTAATATCTCTATTTATATCACAATTTAAGAACATTTTATAGATTTTTACTGTATTTAAAAAATGCTTGTTCAAAACAAAATATTATTGTTTACTATCATCTGTCACTCATTGTTGTCAATTGCAATGACAGACTTGTGTTGCAATGATAAGTATGTGAATTATATATCCTAAAGTTGTAATTTTAATAAAATAATAAGTGAGATGTAATGTTAGAGTTAATACTCAATAATAAATATTATTGATATGTTCCATTATTCCACTTTTTTCGATAAAAACTTCCTTAAACAACTTACATTTATTTACTTTTCCTTGCGTTGAATTATATGAATCTCTTTTTACGCCACATCCTATCACCCTTTTTTTTTCATTAAAAGTCAACTTTTTTGACCATTTTAAAACTCATCTTTTTATCGATTTCCCATCTTCTTTCATCACGATTAAACGCTAATTGTCAACCATCTTTAAATTGCAAATATTCCTAGTTATCAGACGAGATTTATTTTTTAGTTATTGATGTGAACAGCAAAATTGGTGATTTTTTTTTTGTTATATGTCTAACCTACTATATATCAAACTAGACAAAATATAATTCGAATCGAAAATTTTTCTCACACACTGTCGATTCCTTTATCTAACAAGACTCTTTTTTGAAGGTGTTTATCAACAATTACATATTAAAGCTGTTTATCTAACCTATATATATTATTCTTATATGTACCTTTTACCTCTACGTCTGCATTATGGTATCTAGTAATAGGTGACTATTTTGTGGTTGTTACTTTAATTTGGTATTTAAAATGAAAATTTTTCTTAGAATTTTTAATTAAAGTGTTTAATTAATCGTTCATATTACATCTGTATATCACTTTATTTATAATCTCCTGCTGCGATTCGTTTACTGTTTGATGTGGCTCTATCACCAAAATTTATATAGGAAATACAATTACTTATTTCGAGATAGATGTCCTGATTTCCCCATTGCTTCGTGTTCTAATGAAATCTGGTTTACTTCAGTTTTTCAGATTTTTTTCTTATTGTGATGTTGTTTACTAATTTTTTGTTCATAAATAAAATTTACAAACATATTCGATTAAAATTTCATTATACCATTAAAATAAAAATATCGGTGACCAATAATAGCCCTTAGATATATATGTAGATATAGACACGATGATACCGTTTACGTAATTTGTACATTCATCATTAAATTGCTTCGTAAATAGTTGTTTTTTCTATTAGTTGACTGTTTCAACTCCCGTGCGACCGGTAATTGAATGAGGCTGTATTTATACAGTTGTACTTGTGGCACTCCTCTGAATTAGTTGTGTATTTCAAGGAAATATTCGCAAAAGCGCGCGAGCGATATCTATTTCTACTAACAAAAGATGCTTTAGTAAACAACTGTCGTGAAGCAATCATGAAGACAGAAAAATTTATTTTATTAAATTTTGAATTAAATATGCAAATATCTTTTAATTTTGTATTGATATCATATAGTGTACAAGATACATATTAAAAGATAACGTCAGGACAAACAATTTTTATACACTGTAGTATATGTGTTAAGTGATCATCATCATAAACAGCCCATTATAGTCCTCTGATGGACAAGTGTCTTTTTGAGAACACCACTTAGTTCGATTTTCGGCTACGTTAATACACGATTACGCTGTACATGAATTTTAATTTCACTTAACTCTGAAATGATTAAAAATTGTTGATGCCCTGGCACCGAATTTGATACAAGTTTTTAATTACTTTGGTGTCAATCAGATAATCAGAACTACGAATACTCTTAGCAGATTTAGGGCAAATCTTGAAATCGATTCCATAGCGTAGCATTTTGCAATTGAAGATTGAAACAGGTTCTTTAAATAATAAAATATACTCAGGAGTATCTTTAGGAATAATTAAGTTGCTACTGAAAGTAATGAAAGTCTGTTTTACTTAATTAAGGATAACATGGTTTACATTAACTTTTAACAAAAGAAAAAAGTGTACTTTATAAAGACTACAAAGGAAATATGTAGAAGGATATATATTTGGTTTATTAATTTCGAAAAGCTTATTATAGCTGAGTGTATCAAAAGAACAGGAATTATAAAGAAGAATTTTCGTTTTTATATTTTAGACAATTACATTAAGGTTACTTGATTTGAGATCGTTGAGATGATAATATTATACTGTCCTAAGACACTTGTGTGTCAAATTAACTTGGATATCTCTTTTTATAAAGTTTAATTATAATCTATAAATAATAAACCATTTTCTTGATTTTTTGGGGGTCCAGCATTACCGTTCGTTTAATGTTTGTACTTTTGAAATTAAAAGCAAAAGACACTGATCACGAGATAATAAAATGGGTCGACAGATCATTCGATAACTTTTTTTTGTTACAGCAGGCAGGCCTTATGTTCTAGTGTGAAAAGGTCAACGTATATAGATTCAATAAAAAAAAAAGTTCAAGCAAATTTCTTTTAATAAAGTATCTGAGTATAAGATATCTCATTGTTATAAAGTTCTAACCTTAAAACTTTTCCTCGCTTCCTCTTGTAATTAATATATATATACATATTGGTTTAGTATATATAATATATTATATACCATATATTATATACTATATACTAAACCAACCCGTTTGTTACTGATAACAATATTTTATTAATTGTTTAAAAATATAATACGATTTGATATTTGATTCCAGAGACCAGTCCGATCAATTAAATACTAACTTCATCAAATGCCCCCTATACACCGATGATCAAGTTTTATTGTTATCATCGGAGAGGGAGTTGCAAGCGATGGTAGACATGATTTATGGTGCTTTAACAATCAAAGGAATGAAAGTGAATGTAAGCAAGACGAAAGTAATGGTTTTTGATAAAGAAGAATGTATGACAAACTGTGACATTATGATTCAAGGACAAAAAGTGGAACAAGTGAAAGATTTTGTATATCTGGGTTCACAGTTTACGAGAGATGGCAAGTGTGATAGTGATATTGAAAGAAGAGTTATGAAAGGGAATCAAGTGAATAGGGCACTTCATAACTTTATGAATAGCCGGAACGTATTACAAAGAGCACGGCTGGCTGTGCATAGAAGCGTGTTGATCCCCATACTGATGTATGGTCGTGAATGTTGGGTATGGCAGAAGAAACATTAAAGTAGGATTAATGCTGTGGAGATGAGAAGCCTGATAAGTATAACTCGAGTGAAGCTGATGAACAAAGTGAGGAACAATGTTATAAGGGAGTGGTGTTGCGTGGTTGAAGATGTAGTGACAAAGACAGAAAAAGGGATGGTTCGGCCATGTTGAAAGAATGGATGAAAGAAGATTAACGAAAGAGGTATACAAGGTAAAAATGATTGGACAAATCGGTGCAGGTCAACCTAGGCGGACGTATTGCGATCAAATAGATGTCCTAAAGAAAGGCCGGGTCAAGGTACTCGCAACCGACGAGCATGCATGAAGACGCTCATGAAAGTGGAGGAAGCGAGAGAGGTGTGCCAGGATCGTAGCAAGTAGAGAGAGGTGGTCTCTGCCTACCCAACTGGGAACGAGGCGTGATATATATGAATGTATGTATGTTAAATATCGATAGCTCTAGGCTCAAAGGATGTAATCGCTATTACGGCGAAATTGACTTAATGAAGTATTACTCAATTTTTCTACCACTATCAATTAGTACAATTTTAATAGAATATCCTATTTGTATTATTTTTTATTTCGAAAAATATGCTTATTCTATTACTAAGTCTATACAATAAATTAAAACATTGAAACACCATAAAGTGAGGAATGTAATTAGCTATTTACGGTTTCCAGCTTATGCGGTAAACTTTAGATTGCTTGAAGTTATTAACTGTATGCTTTTAGTTTACGGTTAATAGCAACTTTTGTTCTTTTATTACTTTCAAGCCTTTTCTTAGTTATAACTTCTGTTAATGAATGCACAGTAGCTGAGCAGCTTTGAAGGTTTAAAAAAGGATTTTCTTTTGAGTTAAGGTATAACTGGAGAAGTAGTGCAGATTGTTTCTTCTATAACGTTAAATATTTTTTAATTTAACTTCATTACACACAATATTGTATGACCGTAATTAATTAAAATGCTTTAACTACTATTAGTTTCCAAACTATTACTCCTAGAATAGAATGCCATTGTTTTCTAAATTTCTTTAACTGTAATGTTAAGAGCAAATAACAATCAAGACAAAGATAACTGTTTGTTTTAAATTCCGAAAATAAAGAGTCCTTGGATTCGCGAGTTATCAGACTGGAGAGCTCCATTGCCTACTAAAGAGGATGTGGATAGCGTACTTTTAATATTACTCCTATTACTATGATCCCATTTAAGAATAATCATTGTTATTTAATAACGACAGTAAGTTAAATTGACTGCCACGAAGCCTATAAATAATCACTGCAATCTGTATTTAAGTATTAAAGGCTAGCTTATATTCAATAGATTGTAAAGTTCTTAATTGAATTTCAAAGTTCCGTTGAAGGAACTAATACAATTACCTACTTACAACTTGAGAGTGCTGGCGGTAAGCCTCAAATTAGTTGGCTTAAAGTTTTATACTGAGACAACAAAGGGAATCGTCTTTACAGGAAGTGTTAAATGGTAATGAGAAGTTTCCGCTGATAATAATATATGCTGATAATTCCCCAAGATAATTATTGAAAGTAGAATAGTCACCAATCAATGAATGTTGGCAAATATGTTCGTATAATTGTACTCTCTTAATTTTTTTTTATTGTATAGACTAGCGCTTGACTACCAATTGGTGGTAGAGCGTCTAGAAGTAACCTATTCACTCTTCTCTTAAAAATCTTCATGTCACACATGGACGGAAACACTGACGCCGGCAGACTGTTCCAATCCTTTGCTGTTCGCATCAAGAAGGTCGAAGCGAAACGCTTCGTCCTAATGCGAGGGATCTCAAAGACGTAGGAATGAATGCCTGCGGTGTGTCTGTGCGTCCAGTGGTAGAAGGTCGACGGCGGATTCAAATCATATAGTCTCTGGGTACACTCCCCAAAATGCAATCAGTAAGACATGGACAGGCGCGCTACCCTACGCCGGTGACTCAGGCTATGAAGTGAATCTTAATAAAACATTTTTTTTGTCTTCTACACAAACGAAAAAATCACATTCTAGATAAATGAAATGTCTGTATGTATGTTATTTACATAAATATCTAAAATCAAACATGATCCAATTTAAAATTTTTGGTTTCGTTTGTTCCGAGTAATCTTTAAATCGGCTGAAGAGATAGCCAAGTGAAGATAAAAGGTAGAAGATAGATTATTCTAAAAATTTTAATTTGCACTAAACAAGGATACCGTATAAAGAACAATATAAGAGGCATATGTTATTAATTATAAAAAACTTAATTTTTTTTTGAAAGAACGTTGATAATAAAATTATCAATATTAAGACTAAAAGAGAATTGAAGAGCGGAGATTTTAAAAGTGAGCTTTTGAAGCTTTCGAAAGTTAAAAGTGCCGCAGAGTGCTTTTAATGCCGCACCGAAAGACTAATTGACACTTAAAATGGCTCCATCCCTCGTGCTTCAAGGGAAATTGAAAATAAAACAAAATATATTGCCGATGTCCTTTAAACAGTATTAAGAGTAATAAAAAACATTTTGGTCATCACATATGTAATTATGAAACTGATGGTACTGGATGGACTGTGGTTAGTCTTTGTTGACGGTGAACGTCTAGGTAGGTACCACCACAACCCCCATTTCTGCCACCAAACAGTACTGTACAAACATTATTGTGTTTTAATTAAGTCTAGTAGTAAGTGCAATTACTGTGGTAATGAGAGTTTACGTCTTAAGTCTCAAAGTGATGAGCGCAATGTGTATATGACCCTAACTAGCGCCACGTTATTATAGGCAGGCGCACCACTTACCATCAGGTGATCGTCTTGCTCGTATAGTCCTTTCAAAAAAGAAATGTATATCTTAATTTTTAGACGAATGTTAATATGTCAAGTTCTTTTTTGTTTTAATAAACATGAATAATTTTTTGGGGTGTAAGGAGTCTTGCTCAACAACTTATGGGACCCAAGCTAACCTCACCTGCTCGTGGTGAACGCTGCTAATCGAACAAACGAGGTTCTGGCTCCCGCCAACCCGCATTAGGCCAGCGTGGTGGGAAATGGCCCAAATCTCCCCATATGAACCCCTACATACGACAGCCCCTCGTAACCAACGGTACCGGAGGCAATGCTGACTGTATGTAGAGATCTTTGGGGAAGGACTATGTCTAGCAGTGGACGTCTATCGGCTGATGATGATGATCAATAATTTTCGTTATTCTACAAAGAGACGGCGAGTATGAAGTTAATATTCAATATAGTTTAATATATGGCACAGTTAAATTTTTATTTTGTAACATTATGTTATATTGTTTTTAGTATTAAGGAATGAAAAGATATCTCTATCAGCAATGAGCTTCAACCCCGATTTTGATTTAAAAAAAACAAATAAATAAAACAATTGATTATTTCATATTACAGGGTTATCTATATCTTACATTTTAACATTACTAACGCGTATCCTGTTATAAAAGAATCATTTCTTGTGCGCTGGTTTATTTCATGGATACGTTTTTAGGTCGCTCCCTTGGAGACGGTGGACGTGCGCAGTGACTTAAGGTACTAAAATAACGAAACGTAAAACGGATTAGCGAATTCCTCTGTTCAATAGCGTTAAACATTATTGTAAGAAAATTCCCCCCAGGCTCGGCGTGTTTGAGTTTTGTTTATAAGCAACTTGACGAAAACTCGGACGCATTTCAAATGACTGTAGGCTCGTGTAAACAATTGAAACTTTGTCCAAAAGCACTGTCTACAAATAGTAGCATTAATATATAAAAGGTAGGTAAAACAGTTTTTTTTTTATTCGTTTCATATATATTATAATAGTCACGCAAAATGTAGAGTATTTCTGTATGAATTAACTTGCAAGGAGATGCGTAATAGTGCTGTACATGTTGCGGTCATCATCATCATCATTATCAGCCAATAGACGTTCCCCCAAAGATCCTCAAATCGATCGGGCCCCCGCTACCCCTATTGTCGGACACAAGGGGCTTTCGTTTGTAGGGGTTCATACGGGGGGAGTTAGGTCATTTCCCACCACGCTGGCCCATGCAGGTTGGAGGAAGCCAGAGACACGTTTGTTGATTATCAGGGTGCATTACGAGCAATTCAGGTTGGCTTTGGTTCCAAGAGTTGTTGTGCAGGGACCCCTTACACCTTTAAGTATAGTAACTCCCAGTAATTACACTAATTAGAGTGCCATTCAAACCGGAACATCAATGTTTCCACACCATGTTTGGCGGCAGGAATAGGCGCTACGGATTTATCTATGTACACGGTCTACGGCAACAGTGAACTACCACCATCTTTATTCGGCCTGTGAGAGAAAACCTGAATCGCAGCAGTGGGAACATGGAGTTGTATAAATTATGCTTTATTAAGCTAAGCTCCAGCTCGATGATACCTTTATTAAAAAATATATACAGTTGACCTGATTAAAAGTGGAAATTACATTTCCTCGCTCCACAGCGAGATGTTTCACAGCCACAGCTGAGCCGGAACCAGAGTAAATTGTGTCAGCTTTTAAACTTACTCAATATTGAATTAGCACAATTAGTGCACTCTGAAGCTGCTCCGTAACTTAGTTAACTTTATTTGTTAAAACACATTACGCAATAAATATAATAGCAAATAAAGGCCTCATTTAAAAAATCCTTAGGTATACTGTCTTACCGCACTAATCAGACCAGTAAAATCCAATCAACTCTTGGCTATCCTAACAAGGATGCAAACTCCATAACATACCGCTAGTTAGGATGTTATACAATGCATTACATTGCGCTCGTCGTTTGATAAATAAGATGATGAGTCTCGTTACCCCAGTAAATACACCGGCTACAAAGCTAGTCAAGCTGGAATACAGTAATGTTTGCACCATACTGTTTAGCGGCAGAAATTGGCGGAGCGGAGGTACTCACCCAGGGTGTTCGGCAACAGGGGCCTACCACCAATAAACTTCATTCCTATAGAGTACCAAGTAGAGACTTAAGAATTACTCGATTCATTCATAATCATCATTTCAATTGGTACTTGGTCTCTATTACCGGTAACTGCCTAGGTAGGCACCACCGCAGCACCTATTTCTGCCGCCAAGCAGTAGTGCGCAAACATTACTGTGTTCCGCATTGAAGGGCGTTGTAGCTGCTGTAATTGCTGGGGTAACGAAACTCAACATCTTATATATCAGACTACAAGCGCAATGTGATGCAGTGCATACCATCTTAACTAGCATCACGTAGTTGTAGACTAGAATATGACTAACTATAATTTGAATATCTCCCTCGTCTTAATGCTTCGTAGAATAAAAAAAAACATATGAGCGAGGCTGACAAAGATTCATTGTTACTAGTATAATGTTTCATTCTAATGATAATTTTTTTATCTGTTTCTAATTACAGTAAGTAGAGAATTGTCCGCGATTAGTTTTATAGAGGGTCACACACCCTCAGAGTTTATAGACTACAAGACATTTGCCAATAAAAAAATACTATGAATATCTGCTCAAACTGTTGCTTACATTAGCTGATAACTATCAATTGAGCTTATTTACTTATTTCAGTATGAACAAAGTTGAAAAAAAAGAAACAACTTTTAATTTGTGCACCTTGAGCTGAGACTCGATTATTTGGTTAACCGCATAGTATAACTAAAAGAGAAGTTGATGACGACAGCATAACTGTAGATGGCTAAAGGGTGAGGCTGAGAGGGTGCGCCAATATAAATATTTGGGTACGTGTCTGGATGAAGCTTGGAGAAGCGAACGGATGGTCAAGACATGTATCATAATAGCACTTAACACATTTAAAAAGATGCATAAAATTCTCTGTTGTCGCAATCTTAAAATACCTTGCGCGTCTACTAAAATGTTACATCTGGCCCATTCTTCTTCACGGATGCGAGGCCTGGACTATAAAAGAACACCTCAAGAAACGTGTCAAAGTGTTCGAGGTGTGGACATACAGGAGCATATTATCGCTAAGTTGGACTCAGAAAGTATCCAACGAAGTCCTGCAGCTGGTAAACCAAAAGCGCGAACTTTTGCAGTCCTTTAAGATGAGAAAATCAAATCTCGGTCACGTGCTTAGGCACGATAGGTACCGACTGCTTCAACTCATCTTGATGGGCAAAGTGGGGGGTAAAAATAGTGTTGGCAGTCGGAAGAAATCGTGGCTGCTTTATATCAGGGAGTGGACCGAGATCGTGAATGTCAATTAACTGTTCCTCTTCGCAAGAGACCGGACAAACCGCTAGTCGGAGAGGCACCTTAAGAAGAAGATAGTATAGCATATTATCGTTTAATTTCAAATGTATTTTCAGTGATTTAATTCGTTTTAGTTTATTTTTCGGGGCACGATTAACATTATAATAATTTAATTTGCAAGTTTTCTTTGATAGTTGGAGTTTGCGTGCCACAAGACCATTGTTTCAGCGGCCTAATCTAAAAGCCAATTATAAATAGCATCGCGTGTTCTTAAAGCGAAAGCAAGACAGGTCTTTGGGGAATTCTGTCGTTTCCATTTCCATAGTTTTTAGGAGTGATTTTAAAAAATAAAAACCTGTTGTAATGATTTATTGTAAGATATCTATATATACACATATCTATATATATATAATGAAAATGGATTTTCCTTATTTCGCCAATCACGTGAAACCTAGTGAACGATCGACATTGGAACAGGTCAATTTAAAGCGGAATGCTTTGTAAATGTTTATAAGCTATTTATTTTTTGAATTTCGTAGATCCTTTTCCATCCTTGTCCCATTTTGTATTATTTATGCGGTTTCTGTAGTAACGGTTGCTATAGAAACTCATTTGCGGTTGACTAATTTGTAGTCTTATTTTATATTACGGCCAACAAAGCGCACTGGGTGAAACCTTTAATATATATAGGAGATATCCAGCGATCCATTGACTTATCATGAGATCTCCGAAATTATTGGACGTGAACACTTAAAATTTCGTAGAGTTATTGCTTCTGTCATTAGGAGGTTATCTAAAAATGGATTTTACAAAATTCCTTCCCCAATAGGAGTTGAGGAGGTGTTAATAACGAGAATAGATCCGGCAGTGAACAAGTTGCTGTCAGGCGGGAACATTTCAAACAAATTTCAAGTTTAAATATCAAACCAAATTCAAACCAGCTAGTAGTCTAACCCTTACCCATACTAATGTCAGTTTCTAACTTTGTTAACGTAAATATCGAAAACCTGAAAGGTAAACAGTAACTACATAACATCCTGTGGAAACTTATAAAGGCAATAAGTAATGTGTCCTTAATGTACAAAGTAAATTACTAGAAATCTCGTTACCAGTTCCGGTATGATACATGTGAAAGGTTCCTGACAAAGTTTATGTTGTCGTGTATATAACTAGTTCTGTTCACTATACCTATTTATGTCCGTATACATAAGTCCATTACGGAAACTTCAAAGGGGATGTTACAATAAAATATTTTATGCAACAACGCCACAAGACAAATTGGGTTTTTACTAATATTAAGTGAATCGCTTATACAGCAACGCACCAATAATTATTAAGTAATAACTTTTAATAATGGTAAGTCTCTGTTGCTGGAGACCATTTAGGTAGGTACCACCGCAGCTGTTACTTCTGCCGAAGAACAGCAGTGCAAGCATTACATAGTTCTCGTTTCAAAGGCGTTGTAGCTTGTGAAATTACAGGGGAAACGACAATTAACATCTTATATCTCAACAGGCAACGAGCGTAATGAGGTGCAGTATGTACTGTTCTAACGAACCCTACTTTATAATGGACGGATATAACTTGAACTACATAAAAAAAAAACAAATAGCTTGTATATTACTTCTTACGTAAAATTTCAAATGATTATTATAGATATTAGGAACTTGCTGAGATTTATCAAATCTACTTTCTATGTTTTCCATTTGCTCTATGAATCGTAAACTTAAAATATTTAAGAACTCTAAGGAACTATTGGATTAGTAAAATTTCCTTCGTAATCTACTAATTGTGAAGATAGAGTACTTTTTATTACAGTTTTAGTTACACTTGAGTAGACGAGAGGTACTTTGTTATACATTATCACCGAATTACCTTACAATGTATAACAGCTGTTACCCGTCGGCTTTGCTGACTGTAAAACCACCGCAACTCTCTTTGTGTAAGGAATTTGTAAAATCCTTTCATAGCTGTCCTCTAAATGGCAGAAGCAATATCTCTGTCAAATTTTGAGTGGTTACGTCTAATATTTTCAGAGATCTCGTGATGAGTCAACTAATCTCTTGATATCTCCTATCTATATATCGTCCGTCTAACGTTCACTCTAACAATTGCTATAGAAACCACTCCTTCAGAAGTCCGTTGTTCTGATGAAAATAGAATTAATATTACCGATGACTTGATTAACTATTTAAGACATGTCACTTTCGAATATTCTAGTATTATTTATTGTATTTATATATATGTTGTATTTTTATAATAATATGGAATTAACTTTAAATTTGACAGAATATTGCCGCCCGGCGACCCGCCATTCCTCGGGCTCCTTCTAGTTATTAACAACCCTGCAATTTCTTTTGGAGAAGGAACTTTGTAAAATCCGTTCTTAGCTGACTTCTACTCGGCAAAAGTAATATTATTACCAAATTTCAAGTCTCTACGCCTTATAGTTCCAGAGATATCGAGATGAGTCTCTACATAGGCGGAAATATCTTGTATATATATATATATATATATATATATATATATCATATTAGATTTGAAGGTAAGTATTTCTTTTGTACAAAGGGCCCACACCCACATCTACTGATTGACTTGTTTATATCTTTAATCGACATTTAGAACACCCTCGGGACCAGACGGAGTGATTGATACCGTTATACGTCCAACTGAATATATAGTGTAACCCTAATTAGTGTGTATTAAAATATAAAGGACATTTAGGGACTTCATGAGTAATGTTATAATTGTAAAAGTCAACTTTTTTTAGTACAAAGCGACGACACAAGCAGGACGGTGACTTGATGGTAGTTAAGTTGTTCAAACGTTACATCGGGCTTATCACCTTTATATGATATCTTACATGTTTGAACAAAGTTCGGATATAAATTATGTAGATAATTGTATTAAAGGAGCCGATCGGTAAGGAAATCCTTGAGGGAGGCTAACGGTCAGTTGGAAGCGCCTTCTGGTTAATAATGATAATTAAGACTCCAAAGTGGACACGTTATAAAAAAAAAATTTTAAATCTCAGTTGTCAAAATCAATCATGAAATGTTATGTATAATTATTTATTACTATATTTATTTTACTAGCTAACGATCAAAACGTTATTAATTGTAGATTATAAAAATACAAAATGACAGTTCTCATATTCCACTTTCCCCAGGGTATTATTAGCGCTATGTACATCTAATCTTGGAGTAAATCTAGCTTCGAGGAGGCCTATACTTAGTAGTGGCAGTTATCCGGCTAATAATGTAATGTAAGTAATAGTTTTTTTTTTAATTCAACTGGTACTTTAATGTAAAGGCATATGTGATTCCAATGATTTCTTTAGCTATAGCGAATGTGGCAAAGTATCTTGGTAGTGGCTTCGTCCCAAACGATCTTCGACAATCATATTTTGCAAATGCACATTTTTTTTTATTATTTAAATAATACAGATATTATATGTGAACTTCCCTCGGAATACTATTGGAAATTTCGGAATATAAGAACCGCATTTCTCTTTTATAATATTTGTTCTGATGAAATATGAGTTTCTAGAATAAAATGGAAACATTACCGCTTGTAGTAATGCGCTCGTATAAGATTTGTAGTGTTAATGCGATAAATGATATTGAAACAAACAAAAATATATTCAATCGAAAGGATCACACGAGTAAATACCCCTGTAAAGAGAATACAAATATTTTGGTTGCGAAATAGGTTACAGCTCTTGTAGCGAAATGCCGCCCGTGACGTCGGCGAATTGGGGTGCGAATGTAGTCAGCAAGCAATCACTACACTGTGTGTATTCAAGGCGACGGTGTTTCCAGGTAAAATATACGTCGGCTGTATACACTCTGACAGGGGAAAAATATTTGGGTCGCCCATGTAAATTACATTCGGATTACAATGTACATTCCGCACCGCAACTTAACTCAGCGGCGGCAATCGCTGTTTATTATTCATTTTCACAATAAATTAACTTAAGTAAAAAATGCTTAAAAAATCATCACTAATTAAAATCATAATTAATCAGTTTCTCCGCATGGTTTGATTTCATATTTTTATGGACATATACAATAGTAGTAAATGAATACATATATGTTCATGATTGATTAAAGACTTTCTGATTCGGCGGAGTGGTCTTTTGCGTATCCTAAGTAATTAATTATAAGTGTAAGCCAAAAACCAGTTAAACTATAACTTAACTAATTATGAGGATATTTATTTATGTTTTAACTTTACATTTTATTAAGTTAATTAATCGTTTATCGTTACGTGTATTATGAAGCATTGTAAAAGTTTTCGTCTTCCGAGCACTTTGTCGACACATGTGTGTATTTTGAGGATACAAAGAAAACCCTGGTTTCTTACGCCGTAACCGGATGTCGCAATGGTGCTGTAAATTTTTATCATCCCGAAGTGAGAGTCAAATTTGAATAACTCCCGCAACTAAATCGTGGCTATGGTAATTCGTAAGTGCAAAGTTATGCCTCCATTCGTATTGTTTACATTACAACTCCTGAAATGCGTCGAAAGCGGTGAATTTGAATTATTCATATGGAAAAGCAAAGTTAAAGTTAAATTTACGTGCCGACTTAATGTGACCCTTATGAAGTGAACATATGCACATACTGAAGTATATCTTCCTGTCTTTACTGGAGGAAGAACAGCGTCAGTAATATATCTAGTAACGAGTAGAGGACGTGATTGTAAAGACTTATTGAAATGAACCACCGACTATAATAAAAAAAAAATTATTAACCGTGGACGTTCACCGGATGGTAAATGACACGCTTGCCCATAATGTTGCGCTAGTTAAGATGTTATACACTGCCTCATATTGCGCTCGTCGCCTTTGTGACTTACGAAGTTGAGTCTCGTTAACCCAGTAATACCACTTGGCTATAACTCTCTTCGATCCGGAACACGGCAATGTTTCACGCTACTATTTGGCAGCAGAAATAGAAGCTGTGACGATCCCTATCTAGACGGTATCCGGTAACAAAGACCTACCACCAGTAAAGTTTCTTTTCATCGTTATCATCACCAGCGTATGGACGTTCATTGCTGCACATAAGCCTACCCCAAAGATTCCCACATCCATCGAGTAGGGATTCATATGGGGGAATTTGGGACACCACATCACACTATCATGGTGGCATACCAACACGAATTGGGATAGTGTGATATGGTGTCCAGAGCCTCGTTTGTTGATTATAAGGGTGCCGCACGAGCAAGTGAGGTTAGCTTGGATGACATGAGTTGTTGTGCGGGAATTTATCCTTCACGCTGGCCAAATGCGACTCGGTGAATGCCACATATCCGTAAAGCTGTCGTTTTTGGAACATTTCATGGTTTTCTTTACCGGAAGTTCAAGGTCAGTGGGCATCGAACCTTTGATTATTCGAGGCATGTCACAAACTGAGAATTCACGACTTGTGGAGCTTATACAATTTTAAAATATATTTGTTATAAGTAAACAAATTGAATGAAATACACGAAGCAGTGATTGCTCAATTGTGTGTACGTGACACTCGAAAAGGCGTGAGTTTAATCAATTTATGAATGAGCAATTATGTAATGATATTTCTTACTGTTGTACGATAATACAGTTTAGAATACGTCAAGATAGATACTAGCTGCGAAGAAATTCGGCGTTAGAAGTTTTCCCCAGATGAAAAGGTGAAGGTGCCTTCGTTTCAACGTAATTTTCAAATAAGGAGAAATAGTTTTTTGAGGGTATAAATAACCTTAATTAAAGATCTGAAATATTTATTCGCTTTGCCGGTGAATATATTGAAAAGGAAAAATATATTTGTATTCTATTTTCATTCTGTATTCTCTATTCTGCCAACTTAAAGACTCTCCATTGTACCATAGCAGCGTCTATTTCTTTCATCATACAATAGTATGCTAATGTTGATTGTGAAATTACTGACGTAACGAGATTTAACTTGTTACATCTTATGGCTACTAGCATAATGTGATGCAGTATAATGAACCTATCTAACACTATGTGCGATGCAAGCATGTTATATGACGTATGCCTGGTGATCACTAGCTAAATTCGATTAAGTAATAATTTTGTTACTCCGTAATGACAGGGAGGGGTGTAAGGATTCCCGCACAACTCACGGCATCCAAATCAACCTCACCTGCTCGTGGTGAAAAATGGCCCAAATCCCTCCATATGACCCTCTACAAAGGACGGTCGTTGGTGCCCGGCGATACCGGAGGTCATGCTGAATGTGACGGACGTTGGCAAGGCGCGCGACCGATCGATGTAGAGATCTTTGAGGGAGGCCTTTCTCCAGGAGTGGACGTTTATCGACTGATGATGATGATGATAATTTATAGTATTATTATACAATAATCTATTAAAACTCTTCAATTATTCTCTATTTTACTTTTTATAGTCTTGTTCAACTCAGCTGAGACCTATTGAAATATTACCCAACAAAGAAACGTAACCACCAAAAAAAAAATTTTATTTAATTTTTGTATCTAAAACAAAATCTTTTAACACTTTAACACCTACTTATATGGTACAACGTTAATATTTCACGGCATCATATAATGGGACCTTAAAATGGCAGCATATTTAGAAGCATTAAATAACGTACACAGTCACTGCTCTTTCAGAAGCCATTCACACAGAACCTCCATTTTAGGGGTGAAGATTAATATAAAACTATGTAAATATGATAGAAAATCGAAACTTTATATAGCTTTAAATACTTTTCTATAATAATTATTAAATAATTTCATTCTATAATTAAAGTAATGTAACCATTAATCTTATAAAGTCAACATAAAACTTAATAAGATATTTAGATCAAAGTTTCTAAAATTATGCTGCTATCAGAAACATTAAGTCCCCTCTAACTGCCGAGAATCATCGTAAAACCTTTCTACCATAATCGTAAAGTTAAAAAAAAAATAAAGTTTACGTTATTCAGCGACGTCTGTTTTGGAATGTTCTCGATTATTTTATATTAACGATCTTCAGATTGTGATCTTTGAGTAATTAAAGTCGACGATCGGTTTAATGTTTAGGACTTAACTTGAAATTCCATTCATAGATAGACAACTGTAAAATAAATGAGTAGTATAAAAAACTACACCCCTGCAATTCGCTTTGGGGAAGGAAATTGTGAAAGTTATTAGCTGAACTATACTTGGCGAAAGGAATATTCTTATCAAATTTTAAGATGTTAAATTGATGGTAAGTGACACGCATTCTCTTAATGACGTGACGCTAGTTAAGATGCTTACTGCACCACATTTCGCTCTTCGTCTGAGAAGTAAGATGTTGAGTCTTGTTACCCAATTATTTACACTAGCTATAGCTCCCTTCGAACCGGAACACAATAAAGTTTGCACACTACAGCATCTCCGGCAATAGAGACCTCATTATCATCTTTATCATTATCCGATAGACGTCCACTGCTGGACATAAGCCTCCCCTAAAACTCTCCACATCGATCGGTCTTACGCTGCCATGGTTCCGGCTCCTTGTCAACGTTCGTCGCAGTCAGCATGACTCCCAGTACCGCCGGATACCAAAGGCCATCATTTGTAGAGGTTCATATAGGAGTATTTAGGTAATTTTCCACCACGCTAGCCCAATGGGGGTTGGTAGGAGCCACAGCCTCGTTTGTTGCTGAGGTTGACTTGAATCGCGTGGGTAATTGTGCGCGACCCCTTACATCCCCAGAGACACACAACCTTAAACAACAGAGACCTATCACCAGTAAATAACGTAATGTTTCTACTTGTCGAAGTTTTCTCTAGGAGCTACAATATGAATTTCTTCAAAAAAGGCATGAAAAGGTTTCTGCATGGTCGGCAGCACGCCCGGTCATACCCCTGGTGTTACTGACGGTTATAAGCTGCGGTTACCGCTCAACATCAGGTGAACCGCATGCCTATTTGCCACCTATGTATTATAAAAAAAAACAGAAAGAAATCTGTTATACACATAGATAGTAATGTTATTTCTGTGATAATTAGTATATATTGTAGCTGTTAAATGTAATTAATAACGTTATCGATAGTTGCAGGTGACCACTGCTATTTACCGTTCCACTTATTCAGGTCTCGTAGGCCGTGGGCGGGCGGAGCGGCACGCTTATAGATCGTAGGGCGCGCGACCAGTGAGCACCGGAGTGCCGGCTCGCGCGGACGTCTCGCACCGCGCGCCGCGCCGGCCCCACAGCGACGCGCGCACCCCGCCCGGCGACAGAGCGGGACGCAAACACACCGACCCACGATTTCAACAGGTCGCTATTGGAACTTAAAACTTAACCGTGTGATACTCTACATTTTCAAACTTCCTCCACATTATAAACAACAGTTCTATCGCTCTTCAATAACACCTAATACTACCAACTTAAGTATCCTTATCATACATTTAATTCTTAGCTCTGTGAAACTGAAAATTTTTATAAAAACTTTTGGAGTCGTATTAATTATGTTGGTTAACACCACAATGTATACAAAATTAAACATTCCTTCAATATGTAGATAACATAATAAAATATAATATTTATTTATATATAATATAAGAATATATAATTGAAATCATCAGTAAGTTGTGCTTTTCATGTGCGTGCCGGAAAGTTGTTATGATTAAAATATCCGTAAACACAATATAAATTTCACTATTTCCGGTACTTATGTAACCGGTTTGCAACTTTACTTATATATGTTTTCCCTTTAACGCTTCTAATGATATATGACTTTATTTAAGAGAAATTTGTCATATCTTTCTATAACAATTATTTTAATTTTCGACGTGTTAATTTTAACGAAAATTAAGCAGGTAATATAATACATACATCAAATTATTTTTTAAGCTGTTAACTTGAGAATGCTTATGTTTTATATAACACAGACGTAAGTGATACGTAAATAGAGAATGGTCCCACGGAGTCGTTAAATATATATCAAACGTTTTATATGATTTCAAACGTACGCGGAAGTATTAACAGCGATTAGCCGTACATTCAAAATGCCGATACGTTTATTAATGTACTTCCGACAAGTCCAGCTCTATGGGGCGAATGCTTCCTGGATAATGGAGTTTTTTTTTTCCCGATATAAAACGAAGCAACAAGTAAACCAGCAAACGACCTACATTTGGCCCACGCCCCTGATATGTAATATAGCTTGTTACGGCTGGACTCTAAGTGGATAAAAATTGATAACACATTTAGCCGTATCGCAGCTATTGCCTGAAACATTTGCAGCTTGTTTTTTTTTATATAACTTTTTATTTAAACAACACGTTACATTTAAATAATATTATCATTAATTTATTTTTATTTTAGGATATATTTTAATATAGAAAGATGTGTATTTTTATAGAAATTTGTAATATTTGCTGGTGTTAGGTCTCTGTTGCCGGAGATGGTTTACGTAGGTACCACCGCAGCGCCTATTGCAGCCGACAAAGAGTACTGTGCTCCAGTTGGAAGGGAGCTGTAGCTAGTGTAATTACTGGGGTAATGAGACTCCATATGTAACGTTTCAAGTGACGAGTGCTATGTGGTGCAGTGTATATTATCTTAACTAGCGCCACGTTGTAATAAACTGGCATATCATTTCAGGTGAACGTCTTGTTCGTCTCGTATAATAATAAAAAAATTACAGTATGATATATATACGTATATATATATATATAGGGTGGCGCAAAAGTAATCCTCCTATCAGAAAATGCTATAAATATACAAGGTATACAAGGTGGCGCAAAAATAACCTTCCGATGTTATTTGGTTGTAATTTAAAAAAAATTTATGAAAAACTTTGATTCTTCTTGTGGATTATTTTTATTTGGTCTTTTAATTTTTTTACATCGAGGCAAAATTTATAGCATTTTCTGATAGGAGGATTACTTTTGCTCCACCCTATATATATCTACAATGCTTAAATATTTTTTCTAGATAATCCGATGTCTCTGTTCAATATATTAGTCTTCACGGCCGTCAGTAACAAACCTACCGACCACTGGAATTTTTCGATTATTGATTTTTCCATTAACATATAATAAGGTTGAACTACATGTTAGTTATATTTTTTTTATACAATTGACGACGAGACAAGCCGGACGTTCACCTGATGTTAGGTGATACGCCTGCCCATAACAACGTAACGCTAGTTAAGACATAACATCTTAGTGCAGTGCACCACACTGCGCTCGTCGTCAGGGACATGAGATATTAAGCCTCGGTACCCCAGTAACACAGTAATATTCGCACATTACTGTTCGGCGGTAGAAATAGGCGCTGCGATGGTATGATCTAGACCTACCACCAGTAAATGATTGATTGAAACAGAACGTTCTAGCGGTGAAAACATAGAGTCATTACTTTGGTTTCCTTTATAATATTTAATATATAATAAGAAGTAATTAAAGGCATTTAATTATTTCACCGGAAGCAGTTTGCGATTTGATTGCTCGAGCAGTAACAAAAAGCAGAAGTGAAGAACCATAAACAGGCAATAAAGAGCAAATGGTTCGGAATAATCTCGCGTGTGAATTGCTGGACTGAAGGTCCGCCGATGAACTAACTACACAGCTTTATTTCAGTCTGCGTTTTTTTTTTAACATGAAATATAGTTTCTAGATATATATCTGTATGTTTTTATGATACTAATATAATAGAGGGCTTGTTCACGCAATTACATAAATTTCATAATAAATAGTTATTTCAGTAAAAGTTAATTTAACTGCGATTATTCATATAACCAGGTCGCCACATAAATCAGAGCAAGCGGATAATTATTTTCACTGTTTTAAACTATAAATCAGTTAATCTAAGATCTAGATTTTCTTTTTTATTTAAACTGAACTATTTTTATAGAGCACTAGCTTTGCCCCGCCCTCTTGCTGGCCGTAATATAAAATTAAACCGCCAATGGCTATCTATAGCAACCGTTACTATAGCAACCGAGTAAATAATACGATATGAAAATGTTTATAAAGGTTAGAAATAAAATGAAGGCAATGGACTGGACACGTCGCTCGAAGGACTGACGGCCGATGGGGTAGTAAAGTCCTCAGTACTGGAAGACGCAGTGTTGGCAGGCTCCCCACTAGATGGTCCGACGATCTGTTGAAAGTCGCTTGAAGCAGCTGGATTCGGGCAGCGCTGAATCGATCGATGTGGAGATCACTGTAGCAGGCCTATGTCTAACAGAGGATGTGTCGGCTGATGATGATGAAAATGATGAAGGATCTATAAAATTCAAAAAATATATATAACCTATAACCATCTACAAATCATTCCGCGTCGAATAGACTCGTTCTCATTTCGATAGGTTCACTAGCTTTTACGTGATGTGCGAACAAAGGAAACTCATTTTCATTATGCATATATATTTTTAACTGATATCATCATCATCATCATCATGGCTTCTACCGATGGACGTCCTTGCTGGACATAGGTCTCTTGTAACGCGCTCCACAAAACACGATCTTGCGCCGCTTGAATCCAGTAATTCCCAGCGTTTTTTTTATTGTCCTTTGTCCACCTAGTGAGGGTCTGCCAACGCTGCGCTTTCCGGTGCAGGGTCGTCATTCCAGCTATTTAAGACCCTAACATCCATCGGTTCTATGAGCCACGGTTAACTGATATAGTGAACTAAAATAGTTATTGATCTCAACGTTTATTTAAAAAAAAAAGTTTTATTTATTTAATCACTATCGTTCATTAAACACAACGAATGGAGAGTTCAATTGGTTACGTGTGAGAACAAAGAGGTGGTAGTTAAGATGTTTACACAACATATCTTTATATTCATTCTCTCTATATGCTCTAGTAATCGATAGCTCCGATTTAAAGGGCGCTTTAGTTAGTGTAATTACTGAGGTAACGGGACTTAACATAATTTTTTTGTGATGCTGTGTATATCATTTTATTTCTATCTACCATCAATTGAAAGTACCGTCAAAAAAAAATTATGCTACTATTAGCCCCTCCATAACAATATAACGCTAGTTATGGTGATATACACTATTCCACATTATAGTGGTCGTCTTGAGAGTTTAGTTGTTACCCCAGTAACTTTACTAGCTACAACGCCCTTCAAGCCGGAACACAGTAAAGTTTACTCTCTACTCTTATGTAATAACTGACATTAGTATTCGAAGGCTACGACTCTCAGTAAAACTTAACGACCATTAACTTGTAGATGATTAAGGGATGTAACAGTCGGTATACATTTTTTTTTTCATATTTGTCACAAATGTATTTTATATGAAATTTGGGGGGGAGGTGGGTTAATAATAGTCCTGTAGAAGGTCGCCATCACTCTATGAATGATTGATGGACACAGCACACGGTTTCAATTGATTGAAAGCGTATCCGGTTTCCATCGTTCCTGAAGATCAAAAGCACAGCATTTTTCATTTCCATCCATTATCATTTTCAAAGTTTATTATAATTGAGCGCCATCTTTAAATTACTGGTCACAGGCCTCTGTTGCCGGAGGCATACTAGGTAGGTAGTGTGCAAATATTACTGTGAGTTATCATCATAACTAGCGCCACTTTATCATGAGCAAAGGTATCACTTACCATCCGGTGAAAGTGATGAAGCGACAAGACGAGCTAGACGTTCACCTGATAGTAAGTGATAAGCTTTACCATAACAACACCACATTGCACTCCTCGCCTTAAGACATAAGACTATAGTCTCGTTATTCCAGTAATTTCAGTTTCGATGCCCTTTAGCTACTGTTTATCGGCTGAGATAGTCGTTGCAGTAGTTCCTACTTTGACGTTCTTATCTGCCTTCATCATCATCAGCCGATAGATGTCATCGCTGGTCACAGGCTTCCCCCAAGGATTTACAGTCAGCATGACCTACGGTACCGCCGAGCAAAAGGCCGTCCTTTGTAGGGGTTTATATGAGGAGATTTGCGCCATTTTCCACCACCCTGTGGAAGTCAGAGCCTCGTTTGTTGATTAGCACGCACCACGAGCAGGTGAGGTTGGCTAGGTTCCCGTGGGTAGTTGTGCGGGGGCCCTTACACCCTATCTTAACGTTCTTATCTGGCTTATACTTTTCAAGAGTTATTAATCAGCTGTTCATATATAAGTATACCGTAGAAACATAATTTAGTTAAGCAATTAGTAACTTGAGCAGTTATTAATTGTTCCCAGTAGCTTAATTTATTTCGAGCTTAACTACATACTGCCGGGTCTCTTAGGCTACTATCACCTTTCATCTTCCAATTTTAACTACTCAACTAATTTAGTTTAATAACTTATTATTATTATTAATTGTAGTAAACTCTGTACTGTATAAATAATTATCTAGTAATAAAACTTTCGAGTTACTTGATTAGTCTTTCGAATGATTACATATTGAACTTGTTATATAAGTTATGAAACTTAATATGGAGTTAATGTAGCTATTGCTTGAACTCGAATCTACTTGAGCTATATACGAATTAAACCAGTTTGGAACTTAACTATACATTTATACAAATAAACTAGTTGTGGGTCGATGTTACCATGGGGGCGATGGCAACAGACGCCCCAGCCCATCAGCCCTGTAGTCTAGGCTATTAAGAATATGACTAAGGTATTCCCTGCCTGTAGTACAAGGCGACTAAAAGGATCCTCGGGTTCGTGTGCCTTGAGGATGGGACCCGCTGCACTGTTTCCAAATGACTTTAACTAGTTACTTTAATATTAACGATTTTATGTTAAAATCATTGAAAACTATAAAATGCATGATTTTATTTAATTTTTAATTGAATAATTCAATAGTTTCATATAATTATCGTTACAATTTTTTTTATGATTTCGTAATAAATATTATTATTGTGGAAGCAGTAGAAATATGAGTCGGCTGAACTTATATTTGATCGCTGTACGAATCCATTGAAATGTGGAGCAGGTAAACTCATTTCAAACTTAATTTTCCCACGCTAAAGATGAAAGCGACTCCTGAAGTCGATCCAGACGGAGTTAGCATCCGCGTCAGCTAGAAATTCAATAAGTTTCGCTTTTTATTCAAAATTTTAGACAGACTTTTGTGTGAACGCAATACGATTGATCTAGATGTATTGCACTACGATATCATATATTGCTTCACTTAAGATGTAAACATTTTTACTTAATTTTCGCTTTAAACTTTCTATTGAGAAATATTCTTAAATTGATAACACCTAGTCTTTCCCCAATCCGCCATCGATCAGTCACGCGTTGCTCGCATCCAGTAGCTTCTCGCCTCTCACCAGATCATCGGTCCACCATGTAGAAAGCTTCCTAACACTACGTCTACCTGTACGCGACCGCCACTCAAGGACCTTACGCACTCGTCTGTCAATCCTTCCAGCAATATGCCCTGCCCACTGCCATTTAAGTCTAGCAATATTTTAGGCTATGGCGGTGACCTTTGTTCTTCTGCAGATCTTCACATTTCTGATTCGATCGTGCAGAGAAACTTTAAGCATAGCTCTCTCCTGATAATGATGATGACATAATATAATCATCATCATCATCAGGCCAATCAACAATATCTAGGTGATGTCATACCACATAGCGTATAGGAAATACACAGTATGGTACCATTCAATCACCAACCATCAGTTGATAGACGTCTACTGCTGGACATAGGTCTCCCCCAAAGATCTCCATACAGTCAACATGGCCTCCGGTACCGCTGCGCACTAGGGGTTGTCGTTTATATGGGGGATTTGAGCCATTTCCCACCACGCTGGCCCAATGCAAGTTGGAGGGCTATGATATATATACAATATAATACGTACTTTATACTTACGTATTTTTAAGTATATTCATTAATGTTTGTGAAAGCCAAAAATTATATATTTCCGTAACTTTCAGAGCCCAGACATGACCTAAAATATCTCAGTCTAACAGGTTAGGTTTAATTCAAAGCAAATTAAAAATTTATCCGGTTACAATCCGCCATCATGCCAAAACGATTAAACCTTTTAATATATTTAGATTTAACTATTTTATATTTAAAAAACGTTTAGGTAACAAATTTACTGGTAGATAGTCTTTCTTGCCTGAGACCGTTTAGGTCTAGAGTCTAGGTACCACCGTAGCGCATATTTCAGCCGACAAACATTACTGTGTCCCAGTATGAAAGGCACTATAGCTAGTGCAACTACTTGGGTAACGAAACTTAACACACTTTTTTTTATGTAATAAAGCGACGAGACGTGCGGGACGTTCACCTGATGGTAAGTGATACTCTCGCCCATGACAACGTGGCGCTGGTTAGGATAGTATGCACTGCACCACAGTGCGCTCATCACCTTAGACATAAGATGTTGAGTCTCGTTACCTCAGTATTTACACTAGCTACAGCGCCCTTCAAACCGGAACATGGTAATCTTTGTACACTACTGTTTGGAGGCAGAAATAGGCGCTGCACTAGTATCTACCTAGACGGCCTCTCGCATCACAATATGAAGCTGATGTCATTCTAATAAGAGTCACGTTTAGACTGACTTATTGCTCACCATCACATCTCATCATCATCATCCCGTTCGACTCGTCGCTTCGATAAATTGAAAAAAAAATTAAATATAGTTTTTTTGTTTGTTTCAGCTGACAACGCACCGGAAGACAATGTGTTACTTCAGTATAATAGTGATCATTTTCGACACAAGTGAGTGGTTGTGAAGAGTTCACTGAATGATGGAGCCGCGTCTTCTGAAAGTGTCGTCACTGCTTTTATTTACTTTATTTGGGATCGCATATGGTAAGTTTCATATCATTATTAACTTATGTATAACTATTTATTAACTTAACTCTTGACTAACTGACCCTTTTAGGGTAATAGGGTAAATTAATATAGTATGTGCATAATAATTTACTATGATCATGTCAAGTTCCAAATTCTATATGCTTCATTATATATATATATACAACATCTTATTACAAATAGTTCGTATATATGATTTAAGAGTATTATATATTATATGTAATGGGTCCCACACAACGACTCACGGGACCCAAGCCAATCTCTCCTGCTCTTGATGCACCCTGCGAATCAATGAACAAGGCTTTGGTTCCCACCACAATGAAATGGCCCAATTCCACCCCTATGAACCCCTAGAAACGAAAATCGCGAGCAGAACAGATTGATGTGCGGAGATCTTTGAGGGAAGCCTATGTACAGCAGTGAACGTGCATCAGCTAATGATGACAATATAATTTTAATAAGATCATTCATCGTCAGCTGATAGACGTCCACTGCTGGACATAAGCCTGCCTCAAAGATTTTACGATTTAGGTGTTCATATGGGGGATTTACGCGATTTCCCACCACGCTGGTCCAATTGGGGGGTGGTGGGAGACAGAGCCTCGTTTGTTGGTCAGTAAGTTGCACCACGAGCAGCTAAGGTTGGCTTGGGTACCGTGAGTTGTTATGCGGGACCTCTTCCACCCCTCAATGCTAAATGGTTTCTGAGAGAGATACTGATCGATACGAAGGTACTAAATATAGGTGATAGAACCGTAGAGCCTAGGACATATTTTATAATAAACAACCTTCCTCAACTTATGTAAAAGTAAGTACTTACGTTAGTGACGGGAGAAATCTAATTTGATGTTCTCCAACTTGCCAGACCAGGTATTGGTGGAAAGCGTACTAACTGGAGAATGTCTGTTTCCGGAGACTGTCTACGCGGGTACCACATTACTGTGTTCTGGTTTGAAGGGCGTTATAACTGGTGGAATTACTGGATTATTCAGACTTAATATCTTATGTGTCACGACGAGCACAATGTGGTGCTGTGTATATCATCCTAACTAGCGCCACATTGTTATGGGCGAGTGTATCACTTATCCAAAATATATTAGTTTTTTCCTATTTTAAGTCAATGAGTAATTTCACCTAAAATTTTACTTAGCTGCTAAGTATAAATGTACTTAAGCAGTATTCATTAACTTCCTTTTTTTTAAACTAGGTTCAATACTTTCAAGCTTCGATATAACACTAACTTAAACTTATCAACTACTGGTTTCAGATCAGTAGGGTCATCCTATTAAGTAACGGTTTCTAATGCAAAAGTCATCGTAATTACGGAACTACACCCTAAAATTAAAAGAAAATTTCCTTGTATTTCCGGTAGTTAACACATTGAAAATAAAAATAACCTACCCTCTTCAAATAATCCGAACGATATTTAACCCCAGTAAAATATAACTAAGACAACAGACATAAAGGTATGAAAATACCGTTCATACGTAAAAGAGGTTTTAATAAAACCAAAATATTGTTTATTAGTACGACCCCTAATGTTTTACGTATATTACATAACCCTAAAGGGTGTGTGTATTCGGAGCGGTGATTACATTTTCGTGTTATTGCTTCAGTACGTGAATTGGACTACGTATTGATCGTTTTTGTATTAGTATACGAATTGATCTATTTATATTGACCAATCAGTTATGGTTCTGTACGGTTCATATATATTTTTTTATCCTTTTTTTTTTAATTTCACTCACTTGCTTTTAATCTGAATTACACATTAAACAACAATTAAATCGTTAAGATTTGTCTCATAGAATATCCTTGCTTCATAAGTCGACCGCCGTAACAGTTACAGCGGTAGAATTAAAATCTGAGGGTGGTAGTTAATTAAACGGGTATAAATCTTACAATAAACCATAATCTACAACATGAGACCAAGGTAGCTGCTACTACACCTGATATACCTTGAAGGCAGTTATCTATACATCGCTTTACAAACATTATAGAGATCTATCAAATCATGGAAGCTGGGATTACTTCAACTTTTATTAACATACTGTAAATAAAAGAACTTGATAAAAATTTCACATATTATAGTAAATACTGTGTAGGAGATACTTCAGGATAACCTCACCAGCTTTATAATTACAGCATGTTATAAATGGCGACAGCATTACCAATGACAGTCACCATCACAACCATCAAGCTTTATTTGATTGTTAAAGACCTATCAGCTCTTAATATGAATGGGCTGAAATTATAATGGTTATATTATAGTACTCCCTTTTAATATAGAAAATATCTTATATATTCTCATATTAGTAATAACAAAAACAATAAATATGTGGAAACGCCAAATACAGTTACAATAAAATTTTTAACTTTATCGTAAATTAACCCTAAGGAGTTATTAAAACAACCTTTTCCATAAACATATATTGTAATGATAGATTTTATAAATGATATGAAATATAACAAGTTTTAGATGTAAGAAAAAAAAACGAGATGATATTAAATCAATTTCTTCATTCATTCTGCTAATACTTTCGCAGAAACTCCGACCAAAGAGGAAAACGTTACAAAATAAATAATTCATATTATAGCAGCTTTGCACACATCCTGAATATATATATTTATGGGTACGTCGGCGAACGTAAGGATATTACGCATCCCTCCCGCATTTTTGCACATGAAATTTATCAATCAATGATTTTCAATATATTAATATCCTCCCCCTTACAGCACGAAGACTAGACGTTAATAAATTGACTCGAAATTGTTGAATTATTTATAACTTGAGACTAGATCTAAGCAAAATTTAGATCTAATGTTTTATTGTTAATTTAGAAATTATCAGCTGTTTCCCGCCCGCTTTGCTGGTTGTAACACCCCCGCAAATCCTTTTGGGGAAGGATTTTCGTAAAATCCATTCTTAGTTGACCTCTAAAAGGCAGAAGCGATACCTTATTCTTATGGTATCTTATGGGTCCAGAGATATACTGAAGTCCCTCTACATATGTGGAAATTTCTTATACACCCTATATGTACGTCTATGACACAAAATCAACTTTTCTCCTAAGATATTAAAGTGATAAGAGATACGAGAAACCGATAGCAGTAGATCATCCGCTGCTGATGTAATCTTACAGCTAATCACAACCCTCAGACACGCATTGGGCCAGTGCAATGGAAGTGGCCCAAAACCTCCCATATAGACCCTTACAAACGACGGTGTACACCTAATGCCCTGCGGCACCAGAGGCTATGCTGACTATTGAAGCTGCTTGCTGCCAGCAGCGCGGGACCGATCGATGTGGAAACCCTTGTCATAGACCTATGTCCAGCAGTAGACATCTATGGGTTGATGATCACTTTGGTTTGTTTATTTGAGCTATATCATGTAAGATTCATTTATATATATTTGTACTGAGTGTACACATAAACTGATTAATCTACCTTATCTAACCATCAAAGATTAGTACAGTATCACTGGAACGGCATATTAAGACGCCAGCTCGGTGCAGTAACTGCTGATGGAGAGCAATTGCATCGGCAAAATAAACCTAACAGGGATCGAATTGTCCATCCAAACAATTTGCTGTAGTGTAACCGGAAACGGAATCCCTATCTCTCAAGTGATTTCAAGCATTGCTGAGCAGAATTTGCATCTCATCGGTTTCCAGCGGCGTGCTCTCTGTTCAATTCTTAAGTAAATAAAAGTATTTTCAAAGTTTTTGTGCCATCCTAGCACGCGAATAAACATTTATCTATATTTTTACACTAAAGAGCATCTCCGTTATTATTGAGTAATGGACTTGAGTTGTCTTTCCGTATATTTCAATTGACGACGAACGGTTACAAATGAGCTCCCTCAGGTATTTAGAGGATCGTCCCGGATACAACGGACCTTTGTATCACTCACGAAGAATGGTTATAAATATCTGATAATGTGTAGATTTCTTTTCAGTTATTGTATCCAGATAAAAAAAGGGATATGCTTTGGAAATTATATTAAACTAGCTGTTCCCTGCCTGCTTAGCTGGCTCTAATGCATCTGCCTTAAGGAAATGAGTTTTATAAAATCCATTCTCAGCTGACTCCTAAATGGCAGAAGCAATATCTCTACCTGTTTACGTCTAATAGTTTCGGAGATCTTGTGATTAGTCAATGGATCTTTGGATATCCCCTATATATATATACATAGATAGATATAGAAAAGTTTGTTGCCATACATAGACAATACTATATTTTTCAGAGCCAACCGTTAACAGTAGGTTCTTTGTTTTATATATAACCTAATAAAACAATATATACCTAGTCCGGCCATAAGATCTGTTACAAATGAAAATGCATTTTTTTTAATGAACTAATGTAATATTATTGAAATTTATACCTACATATTAATTAGTCCTTTAATCTGTTTGGCCACGAATCTATGGATTCACGCACTGTTCCCAAGGGAACTTTCCACCACCGCCACTGCTTGCTGCAAAGATTTTTTAAGAGACTCAATGTCACCGTGTCGTTGAGAGCAGGCCATGTCCTCTAAAACTGACCACAATTTGAAATCTAAAGAGTTGAGGTTTGGGCTAGATGAGGGCCAGTCTACAACTCTTATAAAGTCCGGAACATTGGCTTCAAGCCAGGCTTGGGTAGTTCGTACCTTGTGACCATGTCCAGAGTTCTGTTGGACAGTCCACGGTATATTTTTAAAAAGTGTATCGCTGAGAGGTTTCACAACATGATCCAAGAGTGTACCTTGATACACTTTCGCTGAAGTTTTCACTGTTTTTTCACAAAAATGTAGTTTTGTGACTCCTTGATAAGACACGCCTCACCAAACCATCACTGACGGAAGATGATGACCACGTTGTCCCTTTCCGACCACTTGAGCAGCTTCTTTAGAACTGTGAGCGTACACTTTATCATTTTGCTTATTGTAATGTTCTTCAATCGTGAAAATATTTTCATCTGTAAAGAGGATATTTCTGTGCCTTTCACCTGCGTAACGCGACAGAAGGCGTTTTGATTGATCCACTCTCTTTCATTGTAAAGAACGATTTAGGGCATATCCTGTATATCGACGATAAGCACCGAGCTTCAGGTCTTGTTTTATAATACGCGACAGAGTCCTAGCGGGAAACTACATTTCTCGTGATAAGATTTTTTGCTTCCCAATTGGGGTTTCGACGAATTCTGGTTTTAACAGCATTAAGCCAGACAAGGCTTCCCTTAGTCCTATTCTTACTAGCCCGAGATTACAGGGCTGCGGTGGTACTTACCTAGACGATCTCCGGCATTTGACACCTACCACTAGTATGTACATAAGTATGTAATAATGTAGTAATATATATGTAATGTAGTAGTATGTGCATAAAACAATGATAATTTCTGATGATGTGATTGTGCCTCACCTACTACTACATCTCCCCACATCATAGGTTGACTGGTAGATAACACCCATGAGCATTAAGTCCGCCTATTATAACCTAATTTAAGATATACATTAAAGATTTTGATCATCAGGAGATAGACTTCCAGTGTTGGACATAGGCCTCCTTCAAAAATCTCCAGATCGATCGGTCTTGCGCTACAATCAGCATGGCCTCCAGCACCGCCGGGAATTAGGGCTCAATCTCTCAAGTCGAGAGAGGTGATGATTAACGGTCTTATTGGAATTATGTCGTCATCATCAGCCGATGCACATCCACTGCTGGACATAGGCCTCCCTCAAAGATCTTCACAACGATCGGTCCTGAGCTGCGCGCATCCAGCAGCTTCCCGCGACCTTAGTTTGTAGTTCATATGGAAGGATTTGGGCCATTTCCCACTACGCTAGCCTAATGCGAATTGGTGGGAATCAAAGCCTCATTTGTTGATTAGCAGGGTGCACCACGAGCAGATGAGGTTGGCTTAGGTCCCGTGAGTTGTTGTGTCGATTAAATGAATATACATATACTTAATATTAAATTAAGTTAAAAGCTTAATATTACATAAATTTAACCATAATACATCAAGTTCGCAAGTTCAGGAGCGTCAGCGCAATTTTAGCTTTGCCTCGTTAAATTGTTTGCTGCGAACATTCCGCGTGTACGGGCGTGCAACAAAGTTTCTCGTTACTATTAGCGTAACACTAAGCATACATTTCCTAAGTGTCGGGCATGTCGGACGTCTGGGTGGAGTTGAGAGCACCGCGCTTCGTGGTGCACCGGCACAGCGCCGTCCTGCGCTGCGAACACAACGTTGACCCGGACTCCCTTTACAAGGTACGTATACAATTGAGCTAAGAGAAGTGCTGGACGGTCACCTGATGGTAAGTGATACGCCTGCCCGAAACTACGTTACGCTAATTAGGGTGATATACATATCGAACTAAACTGAACCGAAATTTAAGTCATTATTAATAAGTAAACACTTAAACCATTTATCATTCCTCATTACTACTCCTTCGTTACAGAAGATCGCCTTTCTATCACCAAACAGTAGTATAAATATTACTGGGTTTAAAGGCAGTCATCATCATCATTAAAGGCTATTTCTTAAGACGCGAAGTATATTGTGATGCAGTGAGCATGATCATACTTTTAAATGAACGATCCGCTCATCTCTGTAACTAAGTTAATTCTTCAAGAAGTTTCGTAATTCGTACCTTGTTTGTAGTGTAAACATTTTATGATGATGACATGCCTCCATCTACAGGTAGTTTTTTTCAAGCATGGCCAGAGGATAATGAAGTACGTCCGCGGACGGGATCCGCCATTTGAAACCTTCAATTTTACGGGCGCGGAAATTAACGTAAGTATATTTGAAATTTATATACTTTTGTTAGGTCTCTATTATAGTAAACCTAGGTAAGTACCACAGTAGCTTATTTCTGCGGCTAAACATTACTGTCTTTCGATTTAAGAAGCCCTGTAGCTACTGTAGTTATTGGGGCAACGAAACTTAACATTTTGTCTCAAGGCAATAAGCACGATATCGTGCTAACAACCTTCTTGCTATTATAGGCGTATCACTTACCATCAGGTGAACATCTTGCTCATCTCGTAACTTCCTAGAATAAAAAAAAATATATTTAACAATGCTAAAGTTTCGCACCAACATTACTGCTCATTGTTATCTTTTGTTGTAAGCCATTGTAGATATCTATTTATAGTATAGCCAGCTTTATTAGCCCACTCATTATACCACTGCTGGGATAGGGATTCGGAGACGGAGAGAATCAAAGCTATGACATTTTGCTGCATAAGTGCAGTTTGGCAGATCTCATATACTCTAAAGCTGTTCTTGTATCACCTAATTGTACTTTGTTATTTCACTGAAAGTCATGTAGTTTCAAAGTGTTTACAAACTGAACATAGAACATTGTTATTTTAATATTCTCTAATTAAAAAGCTTATTAAGATAATATGTTTGTTGCAGTTAATAAAGTTGACTCCGACGTCCATAACGTTGGAGAAAATGGATTTCTCAGCATCCGGATCGTACGCCTGCGAAATTGCACTCGAGACGCCGTTGTACTCGAAAGTGTCCAAAATTCACGAATTAAACGTAATCGGTGAGTAAAGTTCAAGCGAGCCAACTTAAATGGAAACTTAATTTATTTAAACGTTTAACTGTTACTCGTAAATATTTCTCTTTGTCATCGGCCGTCATCAAAATGAAAAATATAGAGCATACGTACGTACGAGCGTACGATTTAACTTATTGAAGAACTAAAAATTAAGCTCAAAATAAGTTAAATTTAATAAGTACAAGATAGTTAACCGATAGGTAGCTCGCTGGCGTAATGGTTAGAGCGTGCGGGCTTCACTCCGAAGGTCGCGGGTTCGAATCTCGGCATGTACCGATAACTTAAATATTTAACTTATGTACATTTGTGAACTTTAGTTACAACAGCGAAATACAAACGGTGAAGGAAGACATCGTGACGAAACCTGCACGTGACTTAGAATTTATTCTGAGGTGTGTGTGAAGTCACCAATCCACATTGGGTGCGCGTGGTGACTATGGCCCCATCGCCCTCATGTTGAGGGTAGGCCTGTGCCCCAACAATGGGGACGTAAAGTTTTCTCTACTTTGAAGCTTTTGTCTTTTACAAATATGTCAAACCCATTGATACTAAACTACTTTCTAACTTTTTGACAGAAAACACTTAAAATAAAAAAAAATAGAGTATTCAATATGCTACTTTATTTATTTTAAGACTATTATTATAGTCTTAAGATAAATAAAGCGTTTATTTTTTTAGTGTCGGGGAAAATCTTGAAAAGATACCCCGCCTCTAGAAAATGTCAATATTATTAATACAAGCATAAGGAGAAGGGTTGGGATCTACTTAAAGTTCCGATGGTGTGCTTGCTCTTTCCTCGGATACCCTTCAGCTCTTCTAGAAAACTTGAAGATGAAATCGTTGGTAAGAGATAGGTTGGATATTGATTCGCTTCCTCTGTTCCAGTTCGTCAGAAATACCGTCCGAAAATTAAAATTAAACACAAGAAGCTATCGTCCAACGATAACTTGGAGGCGACTTGCCAGAGCGCGCCGGCTCATCCAGCACCGCATCTCACCTGGTTCGTAAACCATATGAAGGTATGTTGACGAGGATATAATATGTACGTTTTGATTTATTAGTTTATTTAACTGATACAATTTGGAAAATCTTTTTTCCATAGCAAAAGGTCAATATTAGATGCTTTTTTTAATCCATCGTCCCATCAACTCCTGGTCAAGGAACTCTCCACGCACTCACTCTCTCATACATTCTCCATGGTCATACCATTTTATAAACATACGTATGTTATGTATATATGTAATATATGTTGTCGTCCTTGATGTCATCCTCGTCATCAGCCGATAGACGCCAGCTGGACAAAGCCCTCACTCATAGATCCCCACATCGGTCGGTACTTCGCTGCCCGCATCTAGAGTCTTTCCGGGACCTTCTCTTTGTAGGGATTATATGGGGGAATTTGGCCTATTTTCCACCAGGCTGTTCCAATGCGGGTTGGTGGGAACTAGTACATCGTTAGTTGATTAGCAGGGTGCACCTCGATTAGGTGAGGTTGGGTTGGGTCTCTTGAGTTCTTGTGCATTCATTCTTGATATTACAGGGGTGTAACGTGTCCCTCCTTACACCCCTGTAATATATTTAAATTTTTATAATCATTGTAGATATACAAAAAATAAGTAATTGCAGATATTACATAGTTACTTAACAAATATCTCGAATTCCTTACAAACATTTCACTCAAGAATTTTTCTCACGATCAGGTTGACGAAAGGCTGATCGAACCGCACGGCACATGGAACGTCCACCGCCACCACCACGGCATGCCGCTTTCCCTCACCAACTCCTCACTCCACTTTCCTCTATCCAGCCTGCACCTGTTCCCCAATCAGACAGTGGAAATCACCTGTCTCAGTACAATACCAAGCTACGCCAATCTAGGCGAGGGTTTCGCCGATCTACAAAACCATACTGTTACTGGTAAGCTTCCATATTTATATAGGAACTAATATTTTTTCTGTTCATGGTAAAACACTGAATGGGATACAATTTGTACCTTTCAATGCAATTTTTTTTTACAGTAAATGTGATTCGGATGGAATCGCCGCCAACGCAACTTCCTGTTAAAATCATCAGCCCCGAGCAGAATTCTTCGTATCGCAATGATATTCAATGTGCTCTAATCGTTTTAATGTATTTGATGTGCCGCGTTATTAATTTAAGTGGGTAGACTAAGAAAACTTGAACTTAATTATAAAATGCTTGTGTTTCGATATTTTTAAATATTTGTAATGTACTTTTTTTTACTTTTTTTGTACAAAGAACGATGAAGAGAAACGTCGAGTGAGTCATAACAAGTTTATTCTTAGATGTAATGGGCATGAGTAAATTCAGAAACTTCTTGAAAATTAAGGAAGAGAGGATGAACGATATATTTTTGGCAAAACTTCGCTCCTTAAAAACACAAAAAAAAAAATCTAAATATGATTTATTTCTTATAACACATTTTGTGGTATATTTTCAATGCGTATTTATGTTGATCAAAACATTATATAGACGATAAAACATTTAGGAATCCAATAAAATGTTAAACTCCTGTATTGTACTGAAATTTGATAAATTTAATATTTCAATAATATAATAAAATATTGCATATAATAACAAAAATATAGTACTATGAGATATTATTTAAAAAAAATTAAGGTTTTAAAACATAGCTCATAAAAAAATCTAGGTAATTGTTTTGCTTTAGTAACTACAGCTCTCTTTTGATTTAAAGTTGGAATTATAATGAATAGTGAAAAACAAAACAACTTTCGCCAGTTCCTACTTCTGGAGGTAGGAACCTTTCCTCACAAAGATATAATCAGGAATCGAGATAGACAAAGGGAAGAGTTTTACCAGACTCTTACCAATTAAAAACTCACGGTGTTCCTTTCAAAAGCCTTGATCGGAACTACGGGAACGCTTGCGCACACTTCCGCAATATCACCGGCATTGACCCATTGCAGGATCTTACATCAGAATGGAGCTGCATCTTGCACAGTTGAACAGAAGCACCATGTGCACCACCTCAAAGCCTTTGATTTACATCAACAAGTGATTTACTGGGTTGAAGGTAATTGTGTATTATCCTTCGACACCCAGGTCTACAAATTCAGAACTACGAATGGGAAGAAAGAAGAAAGAGTTCATTCTCTCTTCCTCCCCGCAGCCTCCTTTCGCGAAGTCATTTGTTCGTAAAAGCGACACCAACACTACGCCTTCTTGCTTCCTACCATAGCCTTACTAAGAGCTTAAAGCTAGAAGTCAGAAGGGAAGAAACCTAACTTATCGGAAAATTCCACAAAAGGTGGACAAAGAAGTTACAAAGAAATGAATACATCTTCTTCTTAAGATGTTCTCTGACTAGCGGATGTTGGCGGTCAGTTCACCATATTCCATATTACTAGAACATGTACATAGTATCATTAAAAGAAAATACTTCTGTTTGAAATCGGCGTATTCAGATTTCTTCAGGGGTGACCCCAATCTGAGGGGTCTATTAATCGTCAGTCGAGTCACGTGTCTATTGATGACCATAGTTATAAAAAAAAACTGCTTATTTCTGTTTCCACAATAAAAAAAAATTGTATAGGAGTTAGATATTAAGTTGATTAATAACACTACCTGCATTGTGTTTAAAGAATAAACCTTGGTTATATTTTGTCCTTTGATGAAGTAGACGGATATTAAGTTGTTGAAAGCTCTAACTTAATGATGAAACATTGCGTAGTTCTTATGAGAAATGCTTTATCATAAAATTTAAAGCTGTTTCTTTGCGACGCAGCTTCGATAGCTGAATGGATCTCTCTTCGTTTTAGGGGCTAATAAGTAACTAAACATATCATTAGGAGGAGTGAATATAAAATAATTAATTACTGTAAATGTCGTGTGTGTAACTTGAGTTCATGAAATGAGGCAATTTTCTTCATGTTTTTTTTTTTTGTTTTTGTATGAAAATCTTGATGAATTAATGTGGTATATATTGAGATCACGTGAGCCTTGTTATCATTCTGCTATGCGTAATATATTGTTAATGCACAATATGTTATAAAAACAATTAAAATATATGTATTATGTAGATATACTAATTAAAAACGATCGGTCCGCCATTTTTTAATTTTAATTTTAATACATTATATATAAACGATATATTAACCAACAAATATTCGTTGATGTACTTATAACCAATTTTTTACTCGATCGTTTTAAAGCGAATAGATAATGATTTATATTAAAAAACTTAATAAAGGCGAGTAACTTAAAAGAAATTAAGTTAAATCATATTTGAATATCCGTTAAACATATAGATAATTTACTATAGCAAATTATTACCCTTACCTATTTGTCATGTTTTAATGCGTTGCGTTAACATTTTGATATAAGTACGTTTTAAGTTTTTTTTTTAAAAGATCCTTGTATGTTATTTGTGTAATTGTAAGATGAATAATGATAAGAAACATATACAAAAGTCACAGACGCTTAACTGGGTATTTTCCGAGTGCATTCGTTGTTAACCCAGCGCCGTTATATTTTGATGGTAACAATTAAACTAAAAACTATATTTTCTATATCGATGGAGAAATTTATGCAGGCTATTGATGTCTTCCTAATTGCTATACACTCTTTATAAACTTTAAGTGTACTATATGTTAGGTTATAGTTGTATAGACGGTTACGATAAGATTACTTATTACACAGTATAATTTTAATGTACATGTACTTTAACTTGGAAACGCTTTTTCTTTTTTACTATTATCTCCGCTTTAATGAGACTAACGCTGTCAATTATGCGTATTACTAAATCACGAATCAAACGCCATGGTGTTGTCGTGGGAACCCCATGGATTCTAAACAACAACACGCTTTGCAGTGTTGTCAATTATACCGTCATTGTGTCAGTCCACAAAGTACGCACTAAGTTTAAGCTAATTCTTTATCGTTTCTATAAACTTAACAACAATGTAAAATTAATAGAACTTCGAAGGAAAACCAGTTCTCTTAGCCTTCCCACTAATGGGAGTCCAAACAAAGTCAACGTGGATGAATAGTCAATTGTGGGTTGGATAACCCATATCCAAGAAAGCTGTTCTTGAAACATATTGGTTTTCTCATTATACTTTCATTCACCGGAAATCAAGACCTTCATTTAGTCTAAGCCAAGTAGTTCTCAATTTGATGTTTGCATGCTTTTACTTCACCACGCCTAATTTTTATGATTTATTACTTCTTGGAAAGGGTAGATCTCGATTTCCTTTAAAATTAAAAAAAAAAAGAGTTAAAACCTGGGAAAGGATATTGATTTTGTACAATTCATATCTGTTTCATCTGTACGATTATAATAATATTTTTTTTTTGTAACATATAGAAATTTAAAAAAAATAACCACATCTCTGAAGATGGATACTTTTTTAAATATTGTTGTCTATCATTAGTTTTTTTTTTTGTAATTAAATCTCAAAATAGATTGTTTTATAAAAGCGACGTTTTTTTTTAGTTACATAATATCTTACTAATATTCTACTCTGTAAGGTAATTTCTACATTATAAATTTACCAAAAAAACCGATTATGTTTAAAAAAAACTAAATGCACATTCAATAGTAAAAGTTAATTTTAAAAAAAAATGTCGATTGGAGGTTGTATATTATATAAAAAAAAACATTTTATGTTTATTATAATAGCAGCGCTAAATGTAGCAGCGGTGTGAGCGTAACGTTTGTAAGCGCGTCGCGTGTTTATCTTGTAATAAGCTGATGTGCTGAATTTGTATGGAAATGTCTAATATTTACAAAAAAAAATGTGAAATTTTATCTCTTTATAAAATAAATGTATTACACGTTCGATTTTACAAGATATATAGTTCTTTTTCTATCACTTTTTCCTTTATTCCACAGTCAACAACGCGGCGCTAGTGAGGGTATTATACACAGCACCACATTGCGCTCGTCGCTTTGAGACGTAAGATGTTAGGTCTCGATACTCCAGTAATTTCAATAGCTACAGGGCCCTTTAAACCGAAACAGACTGCTGTTAGGCGGCAGAAATAGGTGCTGCGACAGTACATACCTAAACTGTCTCCAGCAACAGAAACAACAGAAACCTACCAACAGTAACGAAGCCATGTTTCTAACAAGCAAAGCGGATGTCGAAAAACGCTATCACTATTTTAATATACTTAATTTTATCTATATTTATAACAATTTTCAAATTTTAATGCCTTATTGTCTTAATTTTTAACTGACAATCAATCTTGATAACAGCCGTACAGAAATTACAGTCTTTTATGAATTATAGCCTTAATCTTAGCTTAAACGGAGGGGTAGTCCACAATCAATTAAACTAAATCCTTTTGGGTGTAACGCAAAGGAAATGAAAATATTAAATTTCCCGATAAGCCCGGTAAGCTTAGTGTAAGCGCTTACAAAAAATAAAAAAACAGCTGATAATGTGGAATCATCATCATCAACAGTCCGCGGCAGTATACAACCGGATATAAGCCTCTCCCAAGTACCTGCACTTAGCCCGATCTTCGGCTATACAATTTTTTCTAGTTCCAGGAATTTGATATAATGAAAGGATAGAAGGTATGTAAAATTTTAATAGTGGATTCTTCTGCTTCAACAATATCCGGTTCCGTGAAAAGGAACTGTTATCTACGACCGAAGGCAACCATTACGAAACCGAATTTACATTTTATCACTTTGTAACAACCGTACTTTGTCCAGGGGCAGGTTTTTACCCTCTATGAAAACATGGGGTGCCGTAGGTTACACTAGACACACGAATGAACTGAATTTAATTCCTTTTTTTTTTCAAACCTTAACCGTTTAAGAGTTCACATCGACAATTAAATAGTTTTACTTTTATGATGGAAGAGATATTATGGTCAGTTTTTAAGAAAGGGGTCTTCAATGGTAGTATTGTATAAACATTCACCTAGGTACAGCAGAGCTTTAACCCGCAGGGATTACTTAACCGCGTCACTTAACCGCTTCCGTTTACAGTAAAAAAAAACTCTCTTATGCTGTAACAAAGCTCGGCGCCGGACTGAATCGCCTTTGAATTTTAATGTTCAAACTCCTATTCACTGTTTCCTATATAAGTATGTATGTAATATATAATTTTTTTTTTATTTTAAAACTCTTCTTAACTTCTTATTCAATAGCAACAGAAAATATTAATTATAGATCTTAAAGTATGTTATAAAGACACTAAAATTAACATGATTGTGGTGAGAAAAAAATCTCTGTAATCAAGTCAGTGTTTAATTAATTTTTTATTTGTTAAAGTGGTAAGTAATACACCTGCCCATAGTAACGATGAGCACAATGTGGTATAGTGTATAGTTAATATATACAATACACCGTATGCTCATCGGTTTGAATCATATGATGATATGTCGTTCTTCCAGCCATTTCATTAGCTACAGTGCCGTTCAAACCGGAACACAATGTTTGCTCACTACTGTTTTTAAGAAGCAATAGGCGCTGTGGTGGCAGCCAGACGGTCTTCAGCAACAGAGAACTACCACTAGTAAACTTTGAACTACTTCCGGCAGAAAGTAAAAAAAAGTAAAAGCTCTTTTCATTAAATGAAATTTTATTATGATAAAAATTATCGCGGACGTACGAGTAAACTTTACACACCACTTTTTAGACAAGGGGTTGATTGTTCCTCACATATATTAGAAAGTAGTGGTATAATAATGGGTTGTGAAAAAAAATATCTAATGTATAGGGTGGCGCAAAAATAACCTTATAAAAAGTACCTTATTACCGGTGTTATAAGGTACTTTTTATAAGGTTATTTTTACGCCACCCTATATAAATTAGCACAAGGCAGCGCAAGTTCGTCCTTTGTGGAATATATATACAAGAGAACTATGTCCAGCAGTCGATGTCCTTCGTTTTAAATGATCATGATGAAGATGATTTAGCCTTCTCCTTATTTAGAGGAACTGGAATTAATTACTTGTTATAATAATACGCTGCATCGACGTAAACAGGAAGGGGCGCAAACCGCAACATTCAATTTCATTTCCGTCAGCTTCATGATAGGTTACAAACGAAGTAATAACTTGGCTTAATTATTACTTCATTCTCAGAAACATTCCAATAACTTAACTAGTATATCAGTAAGAACTTAATGAACTAGCCTAGAACACTTTTTCATCGGGTAAACATAGTAGTGAGATTAATCTGTTGCCGTAACAGATGAACCGGATTTCGTTTCGTCTTAGCGACAGAAAGGGTTAGTTATTTTGCAAAACGAGTTAAAAATAAAAAGTTGGACTAAGTCCAAGTTCTTTTTTAACTTTGTATTATTATTTACATATTTTATAATTTTATTTTCTAATAATTTTAACTCCTCTTCTTTTATTGATGGACCTTTAACTTGTTACCCTATTTTTTCCCCATTGGAAGAAAATCGAAATTAATTTATGACAAAATTTGTGTCAACTAATTAAAATAACAGATGATATAACTAATATAAAGTAAATATATTTAAAAAAAAACTACTTTATTATGGTCCTAATAAGACCCTGAAAATGAATAAGAATCCTTCGCATTCCTCGATAGCTGCAGCTTCACGAAACCAGTGAGAGCTAGCCCAATTCAATCTTTGATATTATTTTTTATTTAACGGTATTCTGCTTGTTTTTGCTTACTTCTATAAAGATTATCATAAAGGTTAGAATAAAGCTGCCTGGTTATTATGGAGCGCAGTTAAAATCCTTATCTTTTTACTTAGTTTACCTTAACGGAAGTGAATTTACATTTAATCGTTTCAAGGTGCCTTACGCCTTACTTGCTGTTTAAATAAAATGTCGCCGCAAGACCTTTGTTGTCTGTATATTTATTAATTTAATTAATTAACATTGTAATATATATTTTGTTTTAAATCGTTGGCACACAATGCAGGCACACCCTTAACAGGAGCAAGTTTTGTATATTTAAAGGGATTTCTTATAATTGTTTAACAGATAAAGCTACTAGAAAAAGCTTTATTCATCACCATTCTATTAATATCATTCGTCTTACTAAATTGTGTAAAAAAAAAAAGTTGCATAGAAATGTTATAACATTGAATACGAAACATTTGAAGTATTTGACCTATTTGTAAGAAGACTTCATTTGCACAGATTTTTGACCTCATTATGTTCGGAGCGAGTTTTGAAACAGGGACTCTTCAACTTTAATATAAACGAAACGAAGTAAAATTTGATTATAAATAAATTCGTTATGAATTATGATTTTAATTTAAAGATACATTAATTAAGAGTTCTGACGCTTGAAGAAAAAGAAGAAGAACGACTTCTGATTGCCTAGAGAATAATCATGTGTTGAATTTCCTGTCCAACTCAGAGAGAGGACGGTAGTTTGCGAGTCCGGCACAACAGGGAAATTGGTTGTCTGGTTGGCGAGCCAGACCTCATCGGGTAAGCCAAAACCCACTGCTACCGTTGGATAGACAACTTGCTGAGGATGGACGACCATAGAGTCAAAAAACCCTGATTAATTGCTGACCTGTCCGCCGGCCCAGTTATCGCTGGAAGGATGCTATAGAGAATCACCTATACGAGGACCAAGCAGTGGATTGGCATGAGGCACTGCGAGATAGGCAACGCTGGAGTTCTCTTGTTTCGGAGACCAAGATTAAATTTGGGCCACAGATCAAGACGAGTATTAATTAAAAAATGAATGGTGTGGTGGTACCTACTCAAATGGTCTCCGGCAATAGAGACCTACCACCAGTGAATAGAAGTCCACTAATCGATAACTTTGACCTTTTAAGTCAAGGGAAAGAATAAAATAAAAATGTGAGTAAACACTCATAACTACCTGCGACTACATTGTTATTTAACATTTCAAATCATCATCATCAGCCGATAGATGTTCACTGCTGGGAATAGACCTCCCTCAAAGTTTCCCACACCGATCGAGTGGTGTTTAATATGGGGAGATTTGGTCCATTTTCCACTAAGCTGGCCCAAATCGGATTGGTGGGAACTAGAGCCGGAGCTAATGTATATGGAAATAGCTGGATCGGTACTCGTGAATAGTTTTGAGGCAACCCTTACACTTCTCCCCCATCCCTACCCGTACACAAGCATAGTTATATACATATATTTATGTAATGCGAGTATTTTCTAAACGGCGCACGATGTTTGTCCACCGTCTAGACAGACATCTTGCGAAAGGTGCATTTACCTTTTAAGATCTCCGTAATAACACAGTAGCGGGCACAAAGCCATGACCATCATCATCAGCCGATAGACATAGGCAATACAAAGCCATAACATAGATATAATTTATTTTTGAAAAATTAGAAGATGGCTGAAGAGGTAATGTCAAAGAATAATTGATATTTTAACAAATTATCGACTCGTCAAGTCTCTATACTGTTCAATTTAATAACTTAACTTTTTCTAATAATATCCTGTTAACACTTCCGCCATCCATCCTTTTATCACATGGATATGTTAATGTTGAACCGGTAACGGAACGAATTTCAGAGAACATAAACAAATTATTCATGAATTTATTTCCCTGCGCTCTCATCAGAACTGATCGTGAAAATATTCGGCACGAGCGCAACAATGCCGGCGCATGCATTATGTATAAGTTATTACTTACGTCACGTACGATGTGTAGCGATTAAAAGAGTATACTTTTAAGTTATCAACTTTAATTATTACGTCGACTATCCCTTTAATACCTCTAGTATGACTGTCTCAAGTTAATGAAAGTTTAGTACATCTTATAAAATCGTAAAAATACTTCTCCAAAACTTTTCATTAATAAATTAATTAGTAAATTTATATATTAAACGTAATTATACACGATGTTAAGTGACAAAGATGTAGAGGGTACTACAGCATGCTCGCCAAGAATACTCGATCTGATCAGTTTGTCTACTGAAACACCGCGATATGTTTGTGTAAAAATATGTTTTTTTTTTTATTTATTTTATCCACAACACACAGATATGTTAATCAGTTATAATACGTTTTCATTATAATTAAACACTTTTAACAATAAAGCCAATCTCTTTGTGCAGAAATTTCTTCATACATATTAACTGCTGCCCGCCGCTTCGCTGCTCTAGTCCTAACACCTTCGCAGCTTATTTTAGGGAAGGAATTTTGTAAAATTCTTCTTTATTTGACGTATACTCGATAAAGAGAACATACCTACATAAATTTCAAGTCTCTAGGCCTTTAGTTCCAGAGATATCATGATGAGTCCCTACATAGGTGGAAATCTCTTATATATATATATATATAGATAATGGTATATATGAATGATGTGTATTAACTTCCCAAAACGTAATGTATCAAAAATAATATTTTTTTTTTATTATATTTTTTCCACCTCGCCCACCCACGTTGGCTCCAATCAGAGCCTCGTTTGTTGATTAGGAGGATGCACCAGCAGATGAGATTAGCTTGGGTCCCGTGAGTTGTATGGGAACCCTTACCCACATTACATATGCTAGAATATTATAGATAAAAAAAAGTTTATCAGTTGTGAGGTCAATATGTATAATATTCCTTCTTCATACAACTAAGCGACGGGAATATTAAAATCTACTTCGATATCCTTGCTCGTATTATTAAGATGTTTACACTGGACAAATTGTCTCTGTTACCTTATTAGTCTAGAATTTTTGGTATATGATATTACATATGTTAAGTGGTGGTAGATTTTTGGTGCCGGAAACTGTCTAGGTGAGTACCATCGCAGCGCCTATTTCTCCCGCCAGACAGTAATGCGCAAACATTACTGTGTTCCAGTTTGAAAGGCGCTGTAGCTAGTGAAATTACTGAGGTAATGAGACTCAACTTCTTCTGTCTCCTAACTACCGATGCATTGTTATGGGCAGGCGTATCACTTACCATCAGGTGAAACTCTAGCTCGTCTCGTTGCTTAGTAGAAAATAAAAATTATCTCTTTTGTCCAAGAAGTAGAATTTTCAATTCCTCTCCTAATTGTTGCAACAAAAAACGAATACCACAGAAAACAATTGTTACCATTAACTTGATGGTGAACTTTCATTTGATAATTCGTACAATTTGGAAAGGTAAGATAGAGTAAGCAAGCACAGTCCTTAATTTTTTTTTATACAATTAAGCGACGGGAAGAGCGGTACGTTCACCTGATGATTGGTGATACGCCCTCTTGTAACAACGTGGCCCTAGTTGATGAGATGTTATTCACTGCAACACATTGCGCTCATCGGCTGTGACATATGTTGAGTCTCGTTACCGCAGTAATTTCAATAGCTACAAAGCTCTTCAAACCGGAACTCAGTAATGTTTGCACACTAACGTTTGGCAGCAGAAATAGTCGCTGCGGTGATAACCACCCCGACGGTCTCCGGCGAGAGACCAGCGAACTAATGCATGTATATCCTTCAGCTGTAGAAGGATAAGGTTTGCTTAAAGGATAAGTTTTATCGCAATCCTTATTAATTTCATTGACCGCATTAAGGGATATTCGAAGGGAATTACATAAGAAAAATTACAGAAGGAAAGCTGTTAGAGCACTGGTGTAGTAAATTGCCGGGCGGGGGGATGAATTGCGTGTAATTTTATCACCGGACCCTCCTTTATAAAACTTCGTAACAAATGTGGCCGAAGTAAACTCCCATCGCTGAATCTTACTTCAATTATAAACTAAGTTAACTATGTACATAGCATATTCTTGTTATTAAGTCAACAAATAAATCTAAGTAAAGTAAGGTTCTCGAGTGGCGGCCGTTTACCGGTAGTCGTTGTGTTGGGAGGCCCTTCACAAGGTGGACCGACGATCTGGTGAGAGTCGCCGGAAGCCGCTTAAGGAGGTCTATGTCCAGCGGTGAGCGTCTATCGGCTGATAATAAAGAGGATGAAATTAATTAATCAAAATTCGCATCAAGAGTAGTGGTCTTGCTGGCGTCGTCTGACTTAGAAGGCGACTAAAAGGGATTACGGGTACGCTGGCTTTGATGGTAGAGATCCCGATTGCCCACTAAATGACCCTGGAGTGGACAAGTACGACGTGGTCGGACGGAGTATTTGTCATGGAAAACAAGGGTGCTGGGGAACGATCGAGAAGACCCTGGCAACAATAAATATTATACATAACCTTGTCTTTCCCCCATAAGCATTCTTTTTGGAAAATTCATCACCCCGTTCGATAACAAAAAAAAGTATCTGCTGCTGGCGAATATCTATATAGGTCGTCATCATCATCAACCGATAGACGTCCATTCCTGGATATAGGCCTCCCTCAAAGACCTCCACATACAATTAGCATAGCCTCCGGTACTACTGGGTACTAGGGGCTGTCGTATATAGGGGTTCAAATCGGAGGATTTTAGCCATTTCTCACCATGCTGACCCAACCCTGGTTGGCGGAGTCTGATCCTCGTTTATTGATAGCAGGGTGCACCACGAGCAAGTAAAGTGGGTTTGGGTCCCGTTTACACCCCCTCTAGGTAGGTATTAGCTCCTATTTCTACCGTAAAACCCGTTGTGTTGAAACATTAGTGTGGTCCGGTTTGAAGGCCGCTGTTCCTAGTGATGTTACTAATAAATAAATAAGATTTCCTCTTCGATATAAAAAAGGCGCTTTTAACAGACTACTGACTTTTCGTTACTAGGGAACATTTTCCGGGTATGAATGTAACTTAATAACAAGTTACGCTTACACCGGATGTAACGAATCGGAAAAAGGTTGAATGTTGTGTCAGCTACACGGACATCGCTACACAACCGTATATCGGGAGCAATTGTGTGTTACGCGAATAATGCTTCCACATCCGGTACATTCCGAACAGTTCTATACGGCTGTGGAGAACCCTCAAATCTAATTCATGTTGAGAACTGATCGAAGGGGTAATATTTACATGGTGCGGAATTTAATTAGTTGTATGGTCTCCATGAATCTGTCTTCCTACCATCCAAATATTGGAAACCTGACACTATAACACCTTTTCAGGTTCTTGGCTGTGGACATACGAAAGCCAGAGTATCATGTGCCTATCACCATTTGCAGCACCAATGTCACTTTGCAAATAACAATAGGTTTAAAAAGCACTTTAGATAAATAATCATTTACTTGTCTAATAGTAACAAATATACCGAAAGATTTTCTTTCTTCTAATCTTCTTCTCCAGTTCAAACAGTCTTCCATCCTTCAGATGAAACCTCGATGAGGCTGAAGTTAAAAAATTTACCGAGAAATTATTTTAGGTAATTTCAAAACATAATGTGTTCACTACGTTATCCATAAATATAATATGAAAATGGGTTTTGTTTGTTCGCCAAACACTTGAAAACTAGTGAACCTATCGACACGGGTACACGAGTATTCAACGCGGAATGATTTATAGATAGTTATACGCATATATTTTTCTAATATCATTGATCCTTCACCATTTTATGTCTAATTAACGTTTATAAACACTTTCATTTCGCGTTTATCATGCGGTTGCTATAGTAACGGTTTATTTAAAATGTCATTCGCGGTTGCGGTTGCTCTCAAGGAATATTTCATACAAATTTCAAGTCTAATTATATATTACTGTCAACAAAGCGGAAAAGGACCAGCTAGTGTTCTTATATATATTTATTTGATTAAATAGATATTAAGCTGGTTTATTTGATTGTCCTTCCGGTTATGTGGAGTCAGGGTAGTTTGTTTCTGTTTTTACTTCTCTATCTCATACTTTTTGAATTCTCCTTTCATTCTTTCCATCTTTCATACGGTGTCCTTTGCCATAACCATATATTCTTTCTTGCATCGCCTCTCAGAATTTCATCGCCGCTTTATACTATTATCTTTTCTTTTCTGTCTTTTTCTTTCTTTCTGTTCACTTTTCTCTTTTTATTACAATTATTACCCTTATTTATCTAATTTATTTCTATATCTATTTAGATTCATTTCTTTCTTCTTATTTTATTATTGCTATATGAATTTACAATTGTATCCATCTTCTACGCTAGTAATTTATTTCTTCTTCTTCCTTCTATTTGTGTCTTCTATTACTCTTTTCTGTATGCGATATTCAGCTGTGTAACTTAGGAACTAACAGATAATTAAAAAAATAACTCGACTGTTAATGCATTTTAAGGATATCACGGCATGCGTTAAGGATATTGCGCCAATATTAAGTAAAAGTAGGAAGATATATTAAATCTATATGAACAACAATGAGAAAGGACTAATGGGAGTGTTTTTATCCTTATGGAAGTGTATTCATTATTTGTTTTTGTCAATTATATTATTTTTATATTATATTAAATTTGCCGGTAGTAGGTTTCTTTTTATACTACGACGCGAGGGGTTAAGCGGGACGTTCACCTAATGGTAAATGATGCGCCCACACAGCACTACATCACGCTCGTCGTATTGAGACATGATATGTTAAGTCTCATTGCTCCAGTAATTTCACTAGCTACAGCGCCCTTCAAACCGGAACACAGTAATGTTTGGCGACAAAAATAGGCGCTGCGACGGTTCTTACCTAGACGGTCTCTGGCAACGAAGCCCACCATTAATACAGCTCCTGTTTCTGACCGCAAACAGTAGTGTGCAAGCATTGCTGTGTTCCTGTTTGAAGGGCGTTATAGCAATTGAAATTACTTGGCTAAAGTTATTCGTCTTAAAGCGATGAGCGCATTGTGGTGCTGTGCACGTCATCGTAACTAATGCGACGTTGTTATGGGCGGAAATCTCGCTTGTCGGTTAAAAAAAAAAAACTTTTTTAAGGAATGTATAAGAGTTCCGAGCAAATCTCAGGACGCCATAAACATTTGCGATTTGTTTTGGGGACGGCCCCGAGATAACCAGTGGATCAAGTAAACACACTAAGGAGAATAAATGACGCCCTCCGTTTTATCCCTCCGCCGCACTCCATCGGTAATCCGATTACTTACGGTACACAAACTTTACTATTTACTACGATCGCATTTTGCGAATTGAAGCTTTTTTTTTTCGCCGCCTTTGTTTTTTGTTTCATTAAACTGTGCAAAATGTTCTCGTTGAAAACATAAAACGCTTTTTCAATTAAACTCCCTTAACTACTCGTTTCCTTTTTTCCGAACAATAAACGGAATACGCTTTTCAATACAACATTACGTCACAAACTCAACAAACGGATGTCCACTGCTGGACATATACACTCCTATATATTTTGTTACATATTGTTTACAAGGGACGGTTCTGTCGTATAGCTCCTAATATATAATTTTTTTTTTAATAATTTTATGTTAAAATGACCTCGGAAAAAACAGCATGAATTTCAATACAATATACATGATATCTTGTTTTCAAAAGCTTTTTTATATAGAGTAAGAGCCCCCACCCCCACATTTCCATTTCGGAGGGACGCGGGTTCGATCTCCACTTACTAGGATATCGGGGAAGGAAACATCATGACAAAATTATTAAATTCTAAAAACAGTTCATGATGTCAAATCTACCAACTCGCACTTGGCCAATTTGGTGGATAAATGAACATTCATCTCTAAAGAAGCTTTCTGAAAGCTCTGAGTCTTAGCAATGAGACTATTAAAGGCTGTTATTTTTTTCTTTTAAAAATTACCTGTAAACATTTACTCATGCAATATATATATATTTTACCACCCTCAAATATTAGACTTCTCCAGCCGGAAGTCTAGAACTTCGCAGTTACAAATTACTTGTTTAAGATCTCTTATGGTTTACGATTGGTAGCGCTGCGTTCGCAACACCTTCGGGAACTTGCTTCGTTAGTAAACTTGACAGCTTTGTAATGAAATATCAAATATTATGATAATAATAGTAAACTAGTTTTAACCCCTAACCGGTACAGGAAAAGAATAAATGTAAATAAATATACTGAGGATGATTTTATAATAACAAACATTATCAGTAGACACATATAGTAAACGAAGAAGAGGCCAGTTTAATTATATAAGGGTGTTATAATTTAACAATCAAATATTTATTCAGGATATAGGATTTTAAATATTTAGATATTATATAGACTAATAAAAAATTATTATCGCTTTCATAGAATGTAGGATTACAAACGTACACGAGCACATGCACATCTAAAATATTAATTGTACTAGTCTTATAATGTAAAGGTTAAGTTGGCAACAAGTGATGTATGATAGAATAATATTTCGGTGGCTTTCAATTAAAAATAGCAGCAGGCAAGCGAGCCACATGTGGCAGTCCATATAGGGGAGGAAATTACCTCGCGCCGACGAGACCGCTTCGAGTGTATGACGTACGATACTCAGACACGAAACAGGAAACCTTGATATTTCCGCCCAACGCTAAAGTTAGAGGGCGCACAAATTACCCTACATCCAGTACCAGTGCCACTGCGGAGCTTTACAAATATGTTGAATTTCAAAAACGCAGTATCGTCAGCAGCTAAGTCAACTTTAAATTTGAATACTAGAATTTTCGTATTTCAATTTGTTTTAGATATTAATATATAGTTCTAGATAGAAGTGGGAAACTGCGGAAAGATGAGGTTATATATCGTCTATGAGAAATGTAAAAGATGAATGATTTCCAGGCGAAGATATTCCAATTGTACTGCAAGTGGAAAGAATTTTCAGACAAAGGAACAAGACGCTTTTTTAAATATCTCCAAGTATTATCAATCCGGAAATATTGCCGACGATTACCATATCCTAAGTTAATTATTTATTCTTGAAACAACAGGAAATGATCGAGACTTTCGAAATAATACGATTATAATGTGGTGCTGACTGACTCTCAATTATACTCCTTTAGTTACTTTATTGAAGGGATCTAGATCTATCTTCGATCCAAAATATATAACTAATATGAACGAATAGACCCTTTTGAAGCTTCGCATTATTAATGTAATTTCTTATACATTTTCTTCGAAGATTACTCAAGAAAAGCGAGCAGTTTGCTGTAATGAAGTTCACGTCGATGCAATCAATCACTCCTTACTGCTGTGGTGAATAGTCGTGACTAAGCTTCTACAAGCATATATTAAATAGCACATTACATATTTTAAAAAGAAAAATCACTTTTTTACGTGTATTTGCGTGATTTTACTTTAAAGTGTTTCAATTACTCAGAACTAAAAATTTAAAATCTTCGTCATAAAGATACTTCCTGCTCGGTTTTTCATTAACTTCATTTCTATGGTGAGAGGATTTTTATACTACAATTGTAACAGTGTGCAGAATATTATTCTGCCTTTTATAGACGGACTTCAACTATTTAGTATTTATAAGATTTACTTAATAATACATTAAGAATAAATCTTTGAGCTCACACTCAAATCTAAAGGTTACTTTGAGTAATGGTACAAGTTTATTAAATATTACTTTCACTGATGGTTTATTTGGATTTCAGTTTAATTAATTGTACGGGAAATATTGCTATTTATAAAAAAACGTACATTAACATCATTAAATAACATCGAAGTGGAATTCAATTAATACAGAAAACGTTGCCGTTTCGGTAAAATTTGTCGTCGAATTTGTTGTACGAAATAATTGAGCTTCCCAAAGGGTCGCCTAAGTTAAGAAGGTAATTTTATTAAAATGTACGAAAAGTAATATCACAAATTAATCATTTTAACATGTTAAAAGCCAACTTGGTATATGTATAAAAAATAAGTTTCCGTGTAGCATTTTACATCTTATCAATATGCCTTCTTCCAATTAAAAATTGATGATCACACAGAGTACACTATCCTAAGTAAAACATCTGTCTTACTTCTATTCAAAAAATTAAATTTCATATTACATATATACATATGTAGGTATTGTATATATATATAAAAATATATATCACCATCTTCAGTACTAATGTATTACAAGTAGAATTATTTGTACTTATTTATACTTTATTAATATTTACATAAACTATTTATGAGAAATATGTTTAAAAGTATACTCTAATATAATATAATAATAATCAATATCCCTTGCCTCCCAGGGTGGACTAGCAGAGAATGCTATTACAGAATTAAATCCGCTCTGTGTACCCCCACCACGTACCTTAATTATTAATAAATTACCTTTCTTAAACTGTTCCACTAATGAGCTAGCTGTTAGATTTCTACCCTCTTTGATATATATATATATATATATTCAGCACATAATAATGGGGTCTTTGTGTGGTAGGATATCTAATAGTGCTTGCAACGAAAAATATTTTTTTATACAAGTCAACCACGTTATGCTAGTAGCCTAGTAGCACTTATTTAGCTGCTTGGTATTAGTATTGTTCGTGTTCTACAGCATCCTTGCAAGGATACGTCGCCGCATTACAGGATTCCGTGATACAACCTCTTTTTACTATGAACGTCTTAACAAGTGACCCATCCAGTGTAGTAAGGCTGTTTCAATGATTTAAGTAATAATTAATGAGAGTCATTTCTTTATCGGCCATTAAGATATTAAAGATGTATGGGGAGGTTAATTTCAAACGTACCGAGAGACGTTCAAAGCAAATGTTTTGTTTTCTGTTAGCGGGGCTCGTTTGAGCCGGGGGTTGCCCGCCGGCGTTTACTTAATCCTTTGCATCGATAGACTACAGCAGAGGCAACCGTACATCGTCTGATCTAAACGTTATTTATCCTAGCCTCTACACTTGTAATGTATTCGCACCACATACCAATTAACACCGCTGAATGAAAATTTAATTAATTAAGTGCATTCGTTTGGAAAACTTCGCAACTTAAGTACAGTTTCAATATTTAGTTAAAGATCGAAACCCACAACTCATCACTACAAGGAAAGAGAATTTAACAAGAATTCTTATATTAGTATTTCATATTGTTTGATAGGTATTATTAATAATATATAAAGAAATAAATAAGGAATGATATTTTCTATAATATTCTTCGGTATAAAATCACAAAAATTATCTCCGTAGAGTTTAATAGCAATTGTTCTACGTTAATACATTTAAAGCGTTTAAAATAGAAAGTAATGAAAAAAAAATTAGATTAGTTAATATTTGTCTCTAAGTATAAACAACGGCAGATTAAATGCTCAAGTTATTTAAGTAATAGTTAAGGATTTAGAAATTATAACCATTATTTTAGTTACTACTGATCATAGACCTTTCTAATAGATTTCTAGTGCGTTCACTCTGATGCCATCTATATCCAAAAGTTCCCTAGGTCTTGCGTTAATTAAGACTATGTATCTTCTCTAATGAACTGTAAATACAGCCGAGTTATAAAATCAAATCCTGTAAATAAATGTTACAGTTCCACCTTTTAACTGAATATGCTACAAACTACCACAGTAATTCAACAAATACCGAAATAATGTAACTAAAGCTTGTTTACAATTTTAAGTTACACATAACTAAGTTCAGAGGTCACACAGTTCTCGGAGAGTAATGGACCAATTTATCTCATTCACTGCTAAAGTTTTGTCGTTTTTAGTTTTACTTGTGTAACGGTAAAAGCTGGATTTAAATCCTTTTAGCCTAAAAACCGTATCAACTAAAGTTAGTCTCTATTGTCATTTATATAACTGTTATATTAGCGATAACGCTTTTTTTGATATTATTATTGCTATGTACTGTCATTATGATTTTTAAAGTAATATGTTTATAGTTATTAGAATAACAAATGTAGCTTTTGTAATAAAGAAAAACTGGATATCTCGTTCCTATGTCTTAACACTAATGTTATGACTTGAAAGAGATTTTATTTTACCACGATTGTTGTTAAATTTATTATTGTTATGATATACTTTAAAATTTATACTTAATATTTTCTGTTGCTATTGAATAAGAAGTTAAGAGCGATAAAGTAAAAAAAACTTATATATTACATACATACTTACATAGAGAACGGTGACTAGGAGTTTGTATAATAACATTCAAAGGCGATTCAGTCCGGCGCCGAGCTTTGTTACAGCACAATAGAGTTTTTTTTTTTCTGAAATAGAAGAGGTTAAGTACCAGATAGTGGGTTTAAGTAATCTGCAGGTTAAACTCTGATATACCAAGGTGAAAATAAATGCTTATATAATACTCTGCTAATAATAATATCTCTTCCATCATAAAAGTAAAACTATTTAACTGTCGATGTGAACTCTTAAAACGGTTAAGGTTTGAAATAAAAATAGGAATTAAATTCAGTTCATTCGTGTGTCTAGTGTAACCTACGGCACCCCATGTTTTCATAGAGGGTAAAAACCTGCCCCTGGACAAAGTACGGTTGTTACAAAGTGATAAAATGTAAATTCGGTTTCGTAATGGTTGCCTTCGGTCGTAGATAACAGTTCCTTTTCACGGAACCGGACATTGCTGAAGCGGGAGAATCTACCAATTTTGCTTACTTTCTATCTTTTCATTACTTCAGATTCATGAAACGTGAACAAAAATTATATAACCGAAGTGAAGTATAGTAGTAGTATATAATATAGGTCCTTAGAAGAGGATTCTAGCTTCTATCTTCTTATAATATATCCTTTCTAGATTCTGATGATGTAAACCCTTGAAAACCATAGCGACTCTTATATCTCAACTGATACTAGCCTCGTGGACCCGGATCCACTAACATCATTCATATCATGTTCATAACAGATAATTTACTACTGGGGCACAGGCTTACCCTCAATATGATGGCGATGGGCCATAATCACCACGCGGGCCCAATGCGGATTGGTGAGTTCACACACACCTTCGAATGGATTCTAATTCATGTGCAGGTTTCCTCGCGATATTTTCCTTCACCATTTGTATTTCGCTTTTGTTGCTAAAGTTCACAAATCTACATAAGTTAAATATTAAAGTCATTGGTATATGCTGAGATTTGGACCCGCGACCTTCGGGATGAAGGCCGCACGCTACAACCATTAGGCCAGCGAGCTACTTGATCCACTAACACACACATAATATATCCCTTACAGATGCAGTCAGCTTTCCTCACTATATACTAAAAATAATTATCAAATCTATGATCATTACACTGCTCACTTAATTAAAACCCGACAAATCCAATTAAAACACTTCTTTATCCGGCTTCTATTAAGTAAACGAAGCGCGGAACGGTTAGCGCTGAAGATAAGAGTTACTGGCGAAATTTCAACCAAACAATCTCAGCGGTTTGATTATACAGTGAGTGTTATTATTCTAAAGTGAGGATCCCGTTGGTGGTTTAATTAAACGAGACGACCCATCCGCTGCTGTTGAACGCAACGTACTGCAAAGTGAACCGGCTACATCAAAACTACTTTACTTACAGTCGGAGTTGCGATTAATCTGTTTACCGGGGAATTCCCTTTTTAATTGCGCAAGATGTAACCGGCGCAAGCTCTTTCGCTAGGACGTGTCAGTACGTCACGCCCGGAGAACGTACGACAGTATACGTCCACTAGTTCCAGGGCGTGACAAATATTTCAAGGACGTATATAAATATCTAACCTGTACTCGCTATTGTTTCTAAGTTGCATTTTTATTTGGTTTTTAACTAAATTGCATTTTATCTGCCGGTACTAAGAAACGAACGTATTATTCCTTTAACTATATTTAGGTATTCTCTCTGATGGTACTTATAATTTATTAGGTAACAAGAAACCTAGTACATAACTCTACAAAAATCTGTAATTTTAAATACTTGTAGAATTGTAAGAAAGTTCATACAAATAGAAGATTCCAGAAGTCCACACACACTGCATTTACTAGGCTTGCGCTTACAAATTCAGTTATTACCAGTCTAAGAGCTGGGAAAAAAAAAATTGGGTATTGTATAATTAAAATCAAGTTTTGATACTTAAATGTGGATTTAGTTTGAAAGAAAAAAGCATCAATTTACAATAGAATAACTACAATGAAGACGATGTTGTAGATATGTAGATAAAGCTAGAAGTAGGAAATCGGTTGGAAAATGAGTCATGTCCGGCGATAGAGGGTGGCTGTATGCATTCCGTTTCACCGGAAATCGCAGCTAGATCAATGAGATGGCAATTTTTAAAATGGTCGATGGAACTTCACTGATATACACCTAGGTAAATCTCCACGAATATGCTCGAAATTCATATTAAAAAAAAAAACTAGAATAAGAACTGTATAGACAAAAAATCAGAATAGCAGTGAGCGCCTCTCAGTGACGGTCAGCCATTTCTATACCTTAGTTATATTATCGATCGACATGAATATTTTTAATATTAATACAAATATAAATCTTTTTGACACTGTAATTACACCACCACCATCAGCCGATAGACGTCCACTGCTGGGACTTAGGCCTCGTCCAAAGATCCTTACATAGATCGGTCCTGTGCCGTTCGCATCATAGAGCACCACGGGCCGTCGTTTGTACGGTTTCATATCGGTGGATTTGGGCCACTTCCCACCACGCTGGCCCAATGCGGGTTCGTGATGATGATGACGATGATTATTTCAATATTATACCTCGCCCCAATTATTCAAATCATTACTTAACATTTAATGATTCATTAAATGTATTTTTTATAACCGACTAAGCGCAGCATACATACGTCCGTTTACCGCTTTAAGATGTAAGATCTTAAGGTTCGCCATCTCAGTAATTTCAATAGCAATAGAGCCTTCAAAATCAGAACCTTAATTTAAGCAATGATAAATAATATAAACAATTATTGCATTATATTAATAAGTGCAAACTATATACCTTGATAGAGTTAGACAACAGAAATATGTTAACAAAATTGACTTGAAGTACACAAACAGAAATTATGAAATAATGAACAAATGTAAAATAAATTAGATTTACCTGAAAAAGTACTTAATTTTTTTTAAGTAGATTATCAAGAAATGTTCAGTTAGAAAAGAAATATTTTAAATGAAACACAATTGTTAGAAATTGAGTACTTTAGAAATCAGCGTGAAGGGGCACGAAGGGAATAATAATGTTATACTTCTGAATAACTTCAAATCTACAAGTGAATGATTATGGGCATTGTAATTCTTGCAGACCTGCTGCGCGAATTTACATAATACAGATGCTTTTCCGGTTTAGGCCTATTGTTTCCTGTCGATAATAGCCTACTTGCTGCTGTACATAGTAAATCAATCAATAACTGTCCATAACAGCAACTGATTTAATTAAAACGGTTACAGTAAAGTATTACATACTAATAGTTGATAAATTTTCTTTATTCTTTTTTTAAAGTAGACATTTCCGGTTTGCGAGAAAAGCGATGTTTCGTAGAAACGGGAAGACCGCATTTTGTGTTAGACATCGTCGCGGAGTATTTCCGCTTCCCTGTTACACCTTTCGGTAAAAAACAAGGAACGAGAATTATCATTTCCATTAGAGAACTGTTTTCCTCTTCCCGAAGATCATGCAATTTCTGATACCTTAGAAGCTGTATATAAATAATGTATTATTTTTTTATTCGATGAAGAGATGAAACGAGCGGAACGTTTACTGATAAGTGTTATGGCGATAACGACGTAACGGTGGTTAGGTTATGTACCACATGGTGGTCGTCGCCTTATGATAGAAAATGTTATGATTCATTACCCCAGTAATTACAGTAGCTACAGCGCCTTTCAAACTGTAACACAGTAATGGTTGCACATTACTGTATAGTGATAGAAATAGGCTGCAGTGGTACCTGTCTATACGGTTTTCGGCAAAGTTTCATTTTGAAATGACGATGAAAATTATTTGAATGATGATGAAGATTATCAGAAAATGCGTAATTAACTTTTCCAATTATTCATAGTAAAAGAGAAATTGAAACGGTCGTTTATTATGCATATAGCATATGCAAAATGGACTTGTTTTTTTTAATAAAAATATGCTGTACATATATAAACCCTTTGTAACTTGCACTCCACAAAGGCCTCACAGCAGCTGATTAAAAAACACATCCGGCTGTATTGTTTGGTCGGTGGTTTTTTTTAAATCATCTCCTATAATGTGACATGCGATTGTACACGAGTTTTTTTTTAAGTTTCAGCAAATTACTTAAAGTTATCTAACCAAACGCGACGAAGGTAAGTAAAACAAACGCACAAGAAAGGTTTGTCTTTCTAACTGTAATAAAAATACAGATAAATGTTTAAACATAATTATATTAATATGACAAAACCTATAAGTTAAAAAGTATTATATTTTTAGGGACTTGGAAACATTTCTTATCGAACCCTCTGAAGAAAGTTTATATGAAAGGGGTGGTCGGGCCAAATGAATTTATGCCTATAAAATAAAATCATCATAAAGATTTGGTAATTTCTTTGCTAAAAGGCCAGTAAAAATATTCTATCGACTTTTTTAAATAAATCTTCATGTCTTAGCATTTGTGGTGGTAAGTAATACTTTTATAGTATTTCGTTTGGACGGGTAATACTGACGCCATGTTGTTTCAATCACCCGTCCATATTAATAAGGAGGTTATTTGTACTTAAACTCAACATTATGACTTCATTATAAACAAAGGGAGAAAAAACATTTGTAATGTTTAAAATATTGAATTTATGTAAACGTTAAACACAATAGATTCTGTATTACTTACTTAATCTTCATCTCTGTATATTTGGTAATAGTTTCAAATGATTGTATCATCAGATATACGATTGAGGTCTAGCTCTAACCGTTGTTTATTATAAAAATATAATTATATAATAAAATTCATATATTTTATATTTATTCATATATTTATATATATTCATATATATATATATATAATTATTAAATACTAACATTATTAATGATCTATGTGTAATAACAAAAATATGTAAAAGTCATTATTCATTATTCATATGGTGTCATTTGCTATTGAGTTTTATTTGTAGTTTTTAAACTATAGCTTAGTAGCTGCTACTTTCATATTACAACAGCATTTCTTCGTTTCAGCTGTTATGAGAGTCAGAGTATTCTGAGCAAGCTTCACCATCCACAGCATAATCATCGTTTATCGCCACGTTAAATTGAGGTTAGTATATCACAGATAAAAAAGGACTGAGGAAAATAATGCGAATTAATTTTCAAGACAAATAATTTCATTACTGTAGATAATTTTCATAATAAATTAATAATGAAAAGCGACAGCTTATTAAGTTAAACGTGTATAGAGAAGTTAAGTTTCTCCATAGTAATAAAATACACAAAAATTTGCTGTTTTTTATTTTTGATCAACTCTTCGTGCATTTTTATTTATTTATTTATTTTAACTTTATACACCTCGTGTAAAGGCGGACTTAATGACATTAGCATTATCTTCCAGTCTACCTTGGGTAATGCAATGATGAGATAGGTATCATCAACATCAAATAAATACAATAATACATATAAATATCTAATATATATATATTTAACTTCATTTATTTAAATAAGAATATAGTATAATGTATTAAAAAGTAAATTTTATTATCATTTTAGCTTCTAGATATTTTAAACCAGAGAGATAAAAATCGAATCCTTTTAATATCGGAGATTGTTTTAAGCGGTTTTTAAATTAACTATATACTCGTTTGCCACCCTTCACCTTTAACCTTTGACAATGGGTAACATAATGAAATGAATACTTGGAAGTTGTGCCTAGTCTTCAGAGGGACGTGAGAGTTACGGGCGTGGGTGAACAACCCACACACTTCAGCGCAAGCTCCCGCCTTGAGACATACGATGTTAAGTCTCATCATCCCAGTAATTACACTAGCTATAACCCTTTAAACCGGAAGCTGTTGATGTTTACATAATACTGTTTGATGACAGAAATAGACGCTGCTGTAGTAACTACCTAGACGGTCTCCGGTGAGAGACCAGCAAACTAATCATTTCGCGTTGAATGGTCATGTTCCCTTGTTAATACGTTCACCACTTTTCACGTGATTGGCGGAAAACTAATTATAATAATTAACAATAAAACAAACTTATTAGGGTAGATAATGGAAACTACTCTCTCTCAATAATTATATACGATTGTGAATTATACAATATTATTTATACCCTGGAAGTCGCAGCATGTATATATGAACTGTGCGAGCAAGCTCCACCGCCCATAACTTCATTATCACTTAATACCGAGTGAAGTTGAAGTAATTTATTGCTTTTAAAATTACATACATACGACACTGCCCTCTCGGAGGAACTAACAACACTACAATTAAACATACAAAAACACAATTTAATAATTACGATGATCTGTCTTACAGTTTAATAAAATCATGATCAGCATCATCATCAGAATAACGTTCTTTAATAAGCCATAATATTTTTTAGACATATATTTATAAATTTAACTTTTAACAGTTAAAAAATTAACTAATAACGTAAATAGATTATTATATTCGTTGATGATAATAAGTGTCGTAATTATTATCGTCGTATTATAGTCGTATAGAATTAATTAAAAAAAAATGTTTTTTTATAAGGGAAGTAATTTTGTAGTGGTTATATAAAGCGCCGGGAGAGGAGGGACTGAGAGGGAGCGAGAACTCATTGAATGTAGTCGCGAGTTAGGGAGGCGGTATGAAGTAAGAAAATGTACGAACATAAGTATGTGCTATGGGGGTGGCATACAAACCTAAAGATGCGGAAGTTTTAGAGAAAACCAACGCATTTTATACACCGGCATACGATATAAATTCATATGTGTATACATATTATATATGTTCTCTAATTTAAAGTAAATATTTCCATACATACAGATATACATATGAAAGCATAATTTACATAGAAATTAAGTGCGAACCTACGATTCTAATATGTAACCTATGTATGCTAGGGAGTTTTAGCCCTGTGGTCTCGGGCTATTAAGAATAGGACTAAGGTATTCCCTGCCTGTCGTACAATGCGACTAAATGGGTCCACGGGTTCGTGAGCCTTGAGGGTGGGGGCCCCGAGAGCTCAATAACAGAGCCTTAGGACGACGGTAAATGCATGGTGGTCTTGTATTTGCCGCAGCGCAGTGTAGGTGCTATAGAGAGCTTTGCCCTTCCATGGGATGTTTTAGCCAGAGTGCAGGGGGGCACTGGTGCATTCCCGAGCCCCTCCTAATGCACTAAAGGAGACCACCGAAAGGAGTGTTATTGGGTAGTAGCCCCCACATAACCTTGTCTTCCCCCAGAAACAAAGTGTCTTTTAAGAAGATTTTCCTCGCGATAAAGAAAATGGTATGCTAGGTGGTGTAACGGTTCCCGCACAACAACCCACGGGACCCAAGCCAACCTTATACGCTCATGGTGCACCCTGTTAATCAAAAAACAAGACTCTAGCTCCCACTAACCCGCATTGGGACAGCGTGCTGGAAAATGGCCCAAATCCTCTCATATAAATCCCTACCCGATCGAGGAGGAAATCTTTGGAGGAGGCTTATGTCCAGCAGTGAACGTCTATTGGCTAATGATGATGAGATATCCTAGGTACTATAAACGGCACTCGAAAATTATATTGGTAATTGCGGAAAGACAGTTTAAAACAGTTAACTTATATAAACATTATTCTATAACTTACTGAGGTACTAGAGATAAAGAGAGAGACAGAGAATATACTTCAAAGTTACGATGAACAATAGATAGTGCTTAACAGAAAAGAGATATTTTTAGGAGCTGATATAAACTTATCAGGGGAGAGGTACTCGTAAGTGAACAGTTTTATTGAAGTGTATAGAGACGAAAAAGCTGGGAAGCACTGGTCCTTTTTTTTCTTTCAGGAGGAAATCTTCAAAAGATACCGTGCTTCTGGAGGAAAGTTAGGGTTATGTAAGATTCTTACTCACTAAAACTCTCTCGGTGGTCTATAAAGTGCATTTGAAGACGCTCCGGGATCTCTTATAGAGCGCACTGGTGCTCCGCTAGACTTTGTGTTGCACGTCTCTGGGGACGAGCCTAACCCTCATAGGCACCATCGCTGAGCCATATTCTGTCCCACGTAGGTTCGCTTGTTGAGCGATAAGGGCCCCTTTCAGTCACCTTCTACGACAGGCGGGGCTTACCTTAGTCTTACTAGCCCGAGACTACAGGACTGGGGAAGCACTGGTCTAAATAACTAGATGAGCAGAACGTTCCTTTTGTGGTGCTGGTTAGTATGATATACACTACAACAAATTGTCACCATAGCCTTAAAACATAAAATGTTAAGTATGATTCCCCTTGTAATTTTACTTACTACGCCTTTCAAATTGAAACAGAGTAATGTTTGCTTACTGATGTTTATTAGGATTAATAGGCGCTGTTGTATTACCTAAATGGTCTATAGCAAAAGACCTACATAGTATTGTATTAAGACTGTGACCATCACCGGCTAATAAAATGAAATTATTTTATATCAATTACCGTTCATAATTAAAATGGTATAATGGTATGGTATTAATGCATATGGTTATGGTAGCGCTAGATCTCGTAACTAAAAAGAGAGACCTTGGCAGACCTTCGACTACTTGGTTGAAGGTGATCAATAAAGATCTAAATAATAACAAATTGACAGAAGCTATTACACAAAATAGAGATAGATTTATAAAAATGACCAGGAGTGCCGACCCCAAGTAAAGATGGGACAAGGTCTAGCAAGAAGAAGAAGGACTACTGTTCACAATTAAAATAACTTAATGTTATATTAGCTCGTCGCATTTGCACTTACTCCTGTCGGTGTTAATGGGTTACTTAACGTTTGTCGTTTTCAATTAAGCTCGAGCATATTGAAGCATTACCGAGAGGACGGAGGAGGGCAAGAGGGAGGGTAGGTTTATTACCCTTTCGAAGATCTAATAAATTCTAGTCGCTGCTATCACATCGTTATTCCGTGTTAGTTTTTATTCCCAAATCGTAGGTATTGGAAAAGTTCGTCTGTACTGATTGACAGATATTAACCTCTGCATCCATTTCAAGAGAAAGTTTTAAGCCAGTGAAGTTACTGAGATTGATGAGCATGGTGTTGCTGTATTCGAAAGAGATAACCACTAATAATAGGAGTATGTTATACATTAAAAAAGTAGGTGATAACAAATCAATTTATTAGAGCGGTTGATGTACGCTTTGTGTAAGAAGGCGATGATTCTATCCCCACTGGACTTAAGCTTCCGATCAAGGAAAATATTCGATAAATCGACGAGACTCATGAGAATCACCTGATAGTAGGTGAAACGCCCATAACAATGCCGCGGTAGTTAGAATGAATCAAAGCTCCAAATTGTGCTCGTCACTTGAGACCTTTGATACTTAATAATTTCATTAGCTACCACGCACTTTAAACCAGAACACAGCAGATATAACAGCTGCGGTAGTATCTATCTAGAATGTCTCATATATATCCATCGTATGATAAATAGTCTTGATTTTCTTCTTATAAAAGAAAGTACCGAATCCCAGCAATCAAAGGAATAATACAAATGTTATGTTAATTATATATAACTAGCAGTTCCCGTCCGCTTTTACTGGCCGTAATAAAGAAAATAAAAACCCCTGTCCCCCTCGCGGCTCCATTTGGGGTAGGAATTTAGTAAAATTCATTCTTAGCTGACCTCTAAATGACAGAAGCAATATCTGTACTAAAGCTTCGATATTTACACCTAATATTTTCAAAGATCTCGTGATGAGCCAATGAACCTCTGGATATCTCCTTTATATAGATATTAGCTATTCCCTTCCCGCTTCGCTGGCAGTAAGATAAAGTTAGACAACAAATGACTTTATATAGCAACCGTTTAATACGACATGAAAATGTTTGTAGAAGTAAATCAGAAATGATGAAGGATCTATGAAATTCAAAAAAATAAATAGCCTATAACCATCTACAAATTACTCCGCGCCGAATGCTCGTGTTCCCGCGTCGGTACGTTCACTAGCTTTCACGTGATGGGCGAACAAAGAAAACCCATTTTCGCTATGTATATATAGATAGATATATGCATTGGAAAACCGGTTTCATGTTTTAGTCATTTACAAAAAGTTTGAACAAAACGGTTACCGGATATTTTGAGTGTGAAAATGTAAGGGTTCACATCTCACGTATAGAATATCACAAAATCCTATGAAGCAATATCCGATTTGGTACCGACGGCGCGAGGTTTTATGAAGTTTTTCACAACATACTGAAACGATAAGCCGTTTATACCACGATAACATCTGTTAAATTAAAATACAAAATATACATACCATATATATATACACATACATATACATATATTATTACATTTACATAATATACAATTGTATTATAATTAAATAAATGTCAGAATACTAAGAGTTTACTGGTGGTAGGTCTCTCTTGACGGAGAAACCGTCTAGGTAGATATTACTGTGTTCCGTTTTGAAGGGCCCTATTGCTAGTGAAAGTACTAGGGTAATGAGACTCAACATCTTATATCTCAAGCGAGGTGCGCAATGTTGGAATGTATACTATACTAACTAATGCCACGTTATTATGGGCGGGCGTATCGCTTACCAGCACTTGAACATCCCACTCGTCCTGTCGCTTAGTTAAATAAAAAAAAAGATAATGACATCATTCGTGTTTACCTCACAGTGTGAATAGTAATAGTGTAAAAACAGTTCTACCTACATTTTTTTTTGTCTCGTGTCGTGCGTTTCTATAATACACTCTAGTTACAATGGACGAAGATATTTAGAGGATGACACAGTTATCGATATTATCGATATACCCAACGTAAATAATGTGTTAAATGAGAACGGAGTTGATGAAGATTTAAACAATTTTGAAGAAGTGAAATCACTTAAAAAGAGGAGCGTGATTAGGACGAATGAAACTAAAGAAATTACAGAAATAAGAATAACAAGTAGTGAGATTTTACCGAAGCAGTTTGCATTAGGGAAGTTATTTAAAGCGAATAGCATAACTAATATTACAAAAGTAAAATACATAAATCCTTATAAAGTTTTGGTTCATTCTGATTCGGAATATAGTGCAGAGAAATTAATAAATAATAAGATTTTTGAAGAAAATGGTTGACGTTGTCAAAAACCATTGATGGTGGGCTTATCTTATCGGGTCTTTAAAAATATAGAATCGGAATTAAATGAAAACCAAATTTCCGTATCGATAAAAAGTTCTATTGAATGATCAAGCATAAAGGGACAGAGGAGAGATGGAGATGGTAGTGGATGGATTGATTCTGAGACAATACGCTTAGGTTTTAAGGGCCCTGTCCTTCCTGGGTACATTTATATATACGACATGAGAGTCAGGGTGGAGCTATTCATATTTCTAGTTACTCAGTGTTCTCGCTGCTGGAATTTCGGACATACGGCTAAAAGACGTCCCTTAAAGAAAATATTATGTCTCAAATGTGGAAAAGATCATGATAATTGTGAGACTACAACGTTTACGTGCAGTAATTTCCAGGGCAATCACATGTCTTTGTCCAAATTATGTCCCATATATTTAAAAGAAAAGAAAATTAGGTAGATTATGGCTGAATTTAATTGTTCCTATAGAAAAGCAATAATGATGTACGTACCTCTCAGTACTCCAGAACCCTCTAAAGACAGAATCCAAGACAAATGTCAAAATAATAATATTACACCTAAAACAAATACTAATGATCGGAACATGTGCTCTTATGCAAACGTCATTAAGTCAGTATCAGTGGAAAGAACTAACGCAGATAATCCACATGAACGTCTGGGACTTCAAACCAAATCTACTGTGAGTAAAGAAAGGGCACAAAATAAACCGGATACTAATGAATTTTGGGACAGCTGTTCAGATACAGATTCAATTCAGGATGACATAAATAATAGTAGTAATAAAAACGAAGGCAACTATTATAACTCGAGTGATACATCATTCTTTTCTCGCTTATTATTTAAACTTAAAAACATAATTTTTACTAGAGAACAATCCACGGAGATAAAATTGAAAAGTGTGATTAAAATTTACGTTGATTGTTTAATATCTTGGATATTTAATCATATAAATGATATCTCGGTTTTAAATTTCAACAGTTATGGCAAAAAAATTTCTTCAACATTTCAATGTCATCCAGTGGAATGCGCAAAGCATTAAACCTAAACGACTGGCATTTGAATAGTTATTATGCCAAAAAAAATCACTAAGCAGTATTAAGCGAAACTTAATAGAACAGCAAAGACAATCTTAATATTAATGGATATAATGGTTTTCGTCGCGACCGATCGGACTCTTACGGAGGTGTTGCCATTTTGACTCATCGCTCGTTACAAGCGCAGATGGTACAAATTGGAGGCATAGATGAAGGTATTGAATGCGTCCATGTCAGGATTTTTAACTGTAAATACATAGAAAATACCATTGGGATCTACTGCCCATATTCGATTCGCACAACGCAAGGCGATTGGGACTCGATCTTTTCATTAGCCACCAAAAAAACCCTTCTGTTGGGTGATTTTAATGGCAACCACTCTAATTGGACTCTAAGAAATGATGGTAGAAGCAGTCAAATTTATGACGAGCTAGCAAAAAGCCATTTTGTCACATTAAATGATTGCAGTCCTACTCGAATTCGAAAAGTTAATAACACTATACAGAAAAGTTCGCCGGATGTCTCTACTGTGTTGTTAGATATTTCAGTATATTTTCAATGGATTGCTACAAATGAGTCACTTGACAGTGATCACTTGATGTTAAAAATATCCACTTTTTATACTAATTACCATGCCAACTCGGTTATAAAAAGAAATTTTGAAAGAGCGAACCGGGAAGTTTTCCGTAAATTTATTAAAATGGCTTTATTAAATTATAAACCTCCTTCCAGTCCGCAAGAAACTTATAACTCACTAAATTCTCAACCAAGCTGCTGATAGATCTATACCGAATTATATAACATGATCTACTCCAGACTCTAAATTTAAACCTAAACCTTACTGGACCCCTGCCTTGTCAAAAGCTGTAGTAGAGCGACGGTTAGCTTTATTTAACTTCCAGAAAAATCCAATACCACAAACTAGATATACTTCAAAGTAAGATCTCTTCTTCTCAAAGATTAATCAGAAATGCTAAAAGAAGTAATTGGCTAGAATGGTGCTTTTCGATAGATAGTAACACTTCATCAAGTGAACTGTGGCGATAAATAAAGTGCTTAAAGGGCCAAGAAACCTCTCGGTTACATGTAAATAGCTAAACAGCTAATAGTCTTCTACATAGTCCAGCGCCAGAACGCGCATGGTGTCTTCACCGTTGTGCTCTAACTGCAATAGAACTGATGATTATCACATCCTCACAGAATGTTCGAAAAATCAAGCTTATAGAAACGCTTGCGATTCTAGTGTTTAGCTTCAAATTGGTAGAGTTAATACAACCTTGATTAAACCAATGTCCAATGAAGCCAAACAACTTAAAGAGAGAAAAAAAAAACTGACACTGAAGTTAGTAAACAATGCTCGGAATGGACACGTGGGTTATTATGTATGACTACTGTAACGCAGTAAACGAGCTATGGTAAGTAAGCACGATCTAAACTCGATATAACAATACAAACCATTATAATGATGCTGGAATATTAAACTGAAACGCGTATTTATTGTTTATTTTTATTATTTACAAACAGTTATTAATGTAAATATAAGATAAATTTCTACGGAACCCGTAATACACAAACATTTATTTACAGACCCTGAATCTGATACACTATTTGATGTATCCGGTTCAAAGTGAATTCGTTATCAATGTCCAAACGACAGTTATTATATTTAACGTGAATTGATTACAGATAACCGGAACAGGTAAACAGGAAGTACGCTCATGGGAATATAGCTTATCCCCAAAGTTAAGTTAAGAAAAATAAATTATCTTTACTGGTGGTAGGACTCTATTGCTAAAATCCGTCTAGGTAGATACCACCACACCTCCTATTACTACCACCAAACCGTACTGCCCATATATTACTGTGTTCCAGTTTGAAAGATGTTGTAGCTAGTGAAATTACTTTGATAACGAGACTTAATATCTTATATTTTAATTTTGGAATAACGAGTTGAGCGGTACCTCTACCTGATAGTAAGTAATACGCCTGCTCATAATAACGTAGCGTTAGTTAGGATGATATACACTGCACCACATTGCAATCGTCGTTTTAAGACATAAGATGTTAAGTCCATTACGTCAGTTATTTCACTAGCTATAACGCCCTTCGAACTGGAACACGGTAATGTTTCTTCACTACTGTTCGGCAGCAGAAATATGAGCTGCAGATTACGATCAGTAATTGTATGTCTTAAGGCGACGAACACGATGTGGTGCTGTGTATATCATCCTAACCAGCGCCACGTTGTTATAAGCAAGCGTATCACTTACCATCAGGTGAACGTCTCATTCATCTCGTCCCTTCAAACTGATGATGATGAGAATTATCATCATACAGAGAATCATCAGAATATCACATTATATAAATCTCGTTTCGATCATTAATCAAATAAAAAATGCTTCTAAACAGTTTTAGTGAAATTCAGGCTGATCTGTATACATTACCTAAACTACATGAGATCTTGTTTAAATTAAACCTCTAGTGAGGGTTAACTTTGGGGTTAAAACAAACCCCGTACAATCAACCCCGTCAACATGGTTTAGACGACGTTTTGTCTGTAACATAACTATTACATTGTTCGAATTAATTACTCGTAATGTGACTCCATTTTGTAATGAGAGGTAGTGTTTCTGAAAAAGCAATAACGTAATGAAAAATTAATAATATCAATATACTGGTGGCAGGTCTCTGTTGCCGGAAACCTTAAGTACCGTATGTACCACCACAAAGCCTATTTCGACGTGTTCCGGTTTGAAAGGTGCTGCAGCTAGTGTAAGTACTGAGGAGAGAAGATTTAACATCTTATGCCTCAAAGCTAGAAGATGAGTGTAAAGTGGTGCAGTGTATTATATATATATTTATGTATTATATATGTATTATCATTATCAGCTTTTGTTTATGCACTACAGAATATAGGCCTTCCCAAATTTATACTAGAATTTATTATATACTACAATTCCAATAATATGAGACGGTCGTACTAGTTTATTACTCATTAAAGTTGAGAACTTAAAAACTTAAAAGTATACTCTTTTAATCGCTACACATCGTACGTGACGTAAGTAATAACTTATACATAATGCATGCGCCGGCATTGTTGCGCTCGTGCCGAATATTTTCACGATCAGTTCTGATGAGAGCGCAGGGAAATAAATTCATGAATAATTTGTTTATGTTCTCTGAAATTCGTTCCGTTACCGGTTCAACATTAACATATCCATGTGATAAAAGGATGGATGGCGGAAGTGTTAACAGGATATTATTAGAAAAAGTTAAGTTATTAAATTGAACAGTATAGAGACTTGACGAGTCGATAATTTGTTAAAATATCAATTATTCTTTGACATTACCTCTTCAGCCATCTTCTAATTTTTCAAAAATAAATTATATCTATGTTATGGCTTTGTATTGCCTATGTCTATCGGCTGATGATGATGGTGATGGCTTTGTGCTCGCTACTGCCATCGTCGTCGTCGTCGTCGTGGTCGTCGTCGTCGTCGTCGTCGTGGTTGTCGTCGTCGTGGTCGTCGTCGTCGTGGTCGTCGTCGTCGTCGTCGTCATCGTCGTCGTCGTCGTCGTCATAGTCGTCGTCGTGGTCGTCGTGGTCATCGTCGTCGTCATCGTGGTCGTCGTCGTCGTCGTCGTGGTCGTCGTCGTGGTCGTCGTTGTCGTCATCGTCGTCGTGGTCGTCGTCGTAGTCGTCATCATGACGACAACACGACGAAGATAACGATGTTGATCATGGGGGAGGAGAAACAATACGAGAAGATTTTAACACAATCTGAATGAAGAACATTAGAGCTTAAACTTTGGATTCAATAAGGAGCAAGGGACAGGTAGTGCATTTATAAGATATAAAATAAAGACTAAAGCTTGACTACAACCCCTTATGATGATAAGAGATGTTGAACGCGTGCTAGTCTAGAAAACTATTCACTCTTCTCTTAAATACACCAGCCGATTATTCCAACCATGGAATATTGTAACCGTTCCGCAACTCTCTCTCACCGACGTACAATATTTCACTTGAAATTGAGTATTAAATCACTTACACAATCTATGTTACAAACTTGCAACTTCCCACTTACTTTCCTCTGTGTCAAAAACATTTTTCTTTCCCTTTCATTAAATCGATATTTGTGGCAAGTTACGTACTAACTTCGCAATTCAAAGGGGGTTGGTTAACTTCCCCGACGCTACGCGATAAGAACTTTTAGTAATGAGCTTTTCTACTAACGATATAATTTGGTAATGTCTAACAAAACAATACTTAGCGTATGGAAAAGTATACTTTAAAAGTATACTTTACAAAACTTTTGTCGTCTGGCGTACATATATTAAACTTTACATTTCGCGGGGAATCCCCCCGTGTCCAATCTGTTACTGGTAGGTTTCTATTGTCACAGACCGAATAGGTAAGTACCACCACAGCGCCTATATCAGCCGCTAAACAAACATTACTATGCTCAGGTTTGAAGGGCGTTGTAGTTGGTTAAAATTCTTGGGGTAACAAGGCTTAATATCTTGTCTCATGGCGAAGAGCGCAATGTGGTATAGTGTATAAAATCCTAACTAGCGTCACGTTGTTATGGGCAAGGGTATCACTTACTATCAGGTGGACGTTCTGCTCATCTCGTCGCTTCGTTGAATAAAAAAAATCAAAGTGCATGAATTGATCTTCAACCTACCCTACAAATGTTATAAAGAATCAAATTCTGCTGAACTCGCAAAGATGGTAGTACAGAAAATATCCTATAAGGATTTTTTTATACAACAGAGCGACGAGACGAGCAGGACGTTCACCTGATGGTAAGTGATATCCCCGCCCATAACAGCGTGGCGTTAGTTAGGATTTTATACACTGCATCACACTGCGCTCGTTGCCTTGAGACATTACCCCAAAAATTTTAACCAACTACAACGCCCTTCAAACCGAAACTCAAAAATTGTTGCACACTACTGTTTGGTGAAAGATATAGGCGCTGCGATGGTACCTACTTAGACGGTCTCCGGCTACAGAGAGAGCAATTCTCAAAATGCGATCGGCAGTAAATAGTGAAGTTTGTGTCCCGTTGGCAATCCGATTACCCATGGATTGCGGCGGAGGGATAAAGTGGGGGTGATCATTTATTCCCCTTATTGAGTTCACCTGATCCTGGTTATCTCCGGGCCGTCCTGAAACAGATCGCAAATTACCGCAGTCATACATCGGACCTATAAAAAAACTATAAACGAGGAAAAAATATATTAAAAAGCAAACTGATTCATTATTTACTTTATATGACATAAGCGACGGGATGAGCGAATAGTTCACCTGATGATAAGTGATACACTCGCCCATAACAATGTGGGGTTAGTTAGGATGTTATACAAAGCACCACATTGCGCTCGTCGCTTGAGTCAAGATATTGAGTCTCGTTAACCCAGTAATTACACTAGCTACAGCGCCCTTGAAATCGGAACACAATAATATTTTCTACGGTGATACCTACCTAGACCACCACTATTTATACCCTTCCGTTGAAGTTTAGTCTGAGTTGGAGACAAATGTGATTGTCTCGTTTGAGGTGGTGTGTGTTTTAATGGGGTTCCCTCCAGAACATCTGGAGACTGGGTTTTTAGCGTGGACATATGTATAGCGCTCGAAACGTCGAGCGCGAGGACAACAGCTCTCCACAAAAGAACTGACTCTCCAGATGTTACACGCTGGACAGTCTGTTATTGAACGGTGGAAAGACACACTAGCACATCACAGGGCTAGCAACAGAAATGTCGATGCTGTGTTCTCAGTTTTAAATGCTGGGTTGAACATGCTACATGGGGCTTTGACCTTCCGATTGGTTCAGGTACTGACCGGGCACGGATGTTTTGGTAAGAACCTGTGCCGTATTAGCAGAGAGCCAATATGCCATCATTGTGGCGGCGATGAGGACTCCGCGGAGTATACGTTAGAGGATTGTCTCAATTGGACCAGTTTGCATCGAGATCTCATCGCTGAAATAAGGAAAGACCTCCTCTTGCTGCAAGCTTTTATTCAAGCGCAGTCGAGCAAAGCGAGAAGACGTGAAGTGATATCAAAATAGGAGGCTGTGGAGAGAGAGAAACCTCTCTTCTCCCTATTCGTAGTGAGACCTGGGAGGCTGAGGAGAATGCACAATAACTTACAATCCCCATAAAAGAAGCTACGGCAGCGGGTTCGGGGGTCACTCGTTGCCGTATATCAAAGGGCTCGAGGAGGCACGTACGGTGCTTCTGTGCGACAGTGAAAGGAGAGGAGCAACAGTTCCACCCTGAGGCGAGATCCTATAATGGATCAATGCCGTTGGGACTGAGGAATTATGCGCAAGCATTCCCGTAATTCCGACCAAGGGTTTTGAGAAGAATATCTTGGTGTTTTAGCCGATAGTCCGGCATAACTCTTTCGTCGACGCGGTAGTAGAAGAGTATACGAGGTAGAGTTTCACCACGAAAACCTGGTAGGTACCACCACAGCAATTATTATTGTGTTCCAATTTGAAGGGCGCTATAGCTAATGTAATTACTGAGGTAAAGAGTCTCAACATCTTACGTCTCAGACGATGAGCGCAATGTGGTGCAGTGTATATCCTAACTAGCGCCACAGTATAGATAGACGTCTTACTTATCATCAGGTCAACGTCCTGCTCGTCTCATTGAAGTTATCTCTAATATTAGTATCTATGTTGCTAAACTATTGAAATATCCATTAGTAGATACGCCATTTTACACATCAAAACTCACTCAATTAAGGTACTTCTAAATTCACGGAAACTCAATTATAGTTTCCGTTGACAAATTTGACAGAGTTCATACTTTTTGTCACCTCGTTTCCGTTTCCTGTTAGTAACAAACATCCGTCGGTTCGTATTTGTGGAAAACTTTTAATTGGCCGTTGGTCAGCCGGCCGTGATTCAAATGGAAACGTATCATGAAAAGGACTTTAACTAAATTGTGAAAATTATGAAATAGATTTTTTTTATACACTACGAAGCGACGAGGCGAGCGGGACGTTCACCCGGTGGTAAGTGATACGCCTGCCCATGACAACGTGGCGCTAGTTAGGACGTTATACACTGCACCACATTGCGCTTGTCGTCTTGAAACATAAGATGTTGAGGCTCGTCACCCCATTGATTTCACTAGCTGTAGCGCTCTTCTAGCCGGAACACAGTAATATTTTCACACTACTGTTTGGCAGCAAAAATAGGCGCTGCAGTTATAACAACCTAAAAGGTCTCCGGCAAAAGAAACTTACCCCGAGTAATTATGAAAAAGATTATAAAAACCATATGATTTTATGATGAATCTTTTAATAGTAAGTTCTTTATTATTATTTGTCCTTACTCTCAACTATATGCAAATTTTAGCCACTATTTTATTTCATCCTTAATAATAAACAAATAGGTCTCTCCTACAGATCTCCATATCGATCAGTCCACTATGTGAAGGGCCTCTCAACACTACGTCTACATGTACGTGGCCCCCACTCGAGGACCTTACTGCCCCATCGGTCGTCAGTCCTTCCATCAATATGCCCTGCGCACTGTCACTTAAGACTAACAATCTTTTGGGTTGTATCAGTGGCATATGTCTAACAGTAGAAGTCTATCAGCTGATGATGACGAATAAACATCACAAATTCCCAATTTTTTTATTACTACATTTATTAAAACTATTAAATATAGAATTATATCATAATTTACTTATTAAAGGGATGGGACAACGAGAAATAACTAAAAATTATTGATGCATATAGTCATAAAGACTAGAAATTGTTCCTGAACCTTTCCAACCTAGATTTTAACTGCAGTTTATTTTGTCTGCCTGTAATCTACGATAACCTAAATATAAATTTAAAAATATTTCATGTTAAAAAAAAAATTGCAAAAGCTTTTCCGTTAGTTTTTGCTTTTGACCATTTGAAAAGTACTCACACAATCCATCAAACGTATCGACTCATCCATTTTGTTGAAAGAAAACTACAATATAGTAAAAATACTGTCGTATAAATACTATTTTGTCAATGTTATCGTACTTTGTGTATATTTTCTTAAGTTTTAGTTTAAATAATAAGCAGTTAACTTATTTAGATAACATGTTATATGTCATAGTATACGTACGATGTTATAAAGTTTCTCAAGGTGTTTTAAAAAAATATATCTTGTTTTCAATCAATGACTAACAAACCCTGTTTTTTTTTCTATTCAAGACTACACTAGATGAGCGACAAATTCACCTGATAGTAAGTGATACGCCCGCCTATAACAACGTGGCGCTAGTGAGGATGATATATATACTGCACCACATTCCACTCGTCGCCTTGAGATAAAATGTTGAATCACGTCACCTCAGTATTTTCATTAGCTACAGCGCCTTACAAACCGGAACACAGTAATGTTTGGTTTTTTTATTAACGTGTGTAACAAAATGCTAATGAACGCACACCCCGGAACCAAAGGGGCCGGTAATGAGGTAGTGTCGGACTTCAACCGACTAAAAAGCTTCACACGGCATTCCAATCACTTCCGAAAATATGCACGAGGGTCACGGGATAACATCGAGCAGTTCTTCCGCAACCCCCGATCGGCGCCCGGATCGAACGGACACGCCTCGTGGACAGTAATATTTGGTGGCAAAAATAGTTAAATACGCCTGGTTTAAGCTTAATAGGGGAAGGAAAGCATAGCAACTTAAATTATCATTCGTCATTAATTTTATTTTCATCTTCTCTATCTCTAGCGGATGAAGATTGTCACCCACACTCATATACATGTCGGTTAGTATAATATCTTCTTTGTGATTGATACAGAAACAAATTGGTCACTCATCTGAATGTTGGTGATGAAAGTTCCAAAAACGAAAATCCATTGCTCAGGTCACCACCAAAATTTACAGATTCAACCGCTAGACCAATCACTGGTGGTCTCTGTTGCCGGAAACGGTCTAAGTAGATTGCGGCCTTTATTTCTTGCGCTAAACAGTACTATTGAAGCATTGCTGTGTTCCGGTTTGAAAGGCGCTGTAGCTAGTGAAATTATTAGGGTAATGAGACTTAACATGTTATGTCTTAAGCGACGAGCGCAATGTGGTGCAGTATCATCCTAAGTAGTGCTACGTTGTTATGGGCAGGCGTATCACCTACCATTAAGAGAAAGAGCTACTCATCTCATAGTTTAATTAAATTATCTCAAAATTTCATTGAACGACGGGGCCCGTTTTAGATTCCATAAGGAACACATACACATTATATAAATAAATATATATTTATAAATAAATAAATACATAGATTAGATTAGATACTCTTTGTAGCTTACAATATGCCGTCAAAATATTTATTAAAGATAATCTCCCGCCCAAGGGAACAAATCTTTAATTTCACTCCTGAATAGAAAACGGAGGAAAAAAAAAACTTTCGACTCCTCGCAGAGGTTTTATCCATTATACGTAATTCTGTATCTCATCAACAATAAATTTTTAATCTAACTTTTGAGGATTTCGCGAAAATAATTTCTTTTGTCTTTAATAAAAATTTGTTCGCCTTCACGTCAAATTGCTTTTCACTTATAAAGTTTAATATCAGGTATTAGCGTTAATTCTCTTTATAAATTGTGTGATTACTTCTTATATGTTAGCACCTTTAAGTGAAGGTTTGCTGCCGGAGACCGTCTAAGTAGGTAATAGTAGTGTGCATACATTACCGTGTTCAAGTTTCAAGGGCGCTGTAGCTAGCGAAATTACTGGGGTAAAGAGACTCAACATCTTATGCCTCGTGTGAAGAGCACTGTGTGGTACAGTATATACCGTGATGACTAACGCCACGTTGTTACGGGCAGGCATATCACTTACTTTCAAGTGAAAGTCCCGCATGTCTCGAAGCTCAATTGAATTAAAAAAAAAACACATTCATTGAAATAGAATAAAGTAAAAACCTAAACAAAAGAGTTTTCATAATATTAATTAAAAGGTCCAAGAATCATAAAAACAGAGTTACTCGTCCAGGGTCTTCAAGGGTTGAAATGTTTTTTTTTTAATTTTTATCAAACAACACGGTCATGATGCTTCTAGTATTGCAGAAGTCCATAGTTTATTGTAAATTATTACCATGATCCGACTATTCATTTCCTAAGCGATACAAAAGAAACTAGGTTTTATGTATACACTGAAACACAAACAAAACATTAAAAATTTATATCGAAGCGTATATTAGCGAGCGTACCCTCTAAAAAAAGTACCCTTCCAGCAAACCTTGCCAAAGGATAAATAATAATAAAACACGGATCTTTGTCCTTATTCATTTGCGAATTAAATAAAGTATCTATGAGAGGAGTAAATAGTTTTTCAAGTAAACTTTTGGGACTGTCATATCCCTAATGGATAAAAGCACTAAAAAAAAAAAAAATAAAAAAAAATGTTAACTTTATTCGTTATCATCATCACGGCTGGATATAGGCCTCCATCGACGATTTCCACATTGTAGAGTTCTTTGAGGGGAGTTGAACGTTAACGCTGGCCCAGTGAGGGTTGGTAGGTGGTCAGAGCCTCGTCTGTTTTCCAGTAGGGTGCACCGCGTGCAGGTGAGGTTGACTTGGGCTCCGTAAGATGTTGGGCGGAACCTCTTACTTTATTCGAATTATTGAAAAAAATTCTGGAGCCATAGTATTACAATGAAGCACTCGGACAACACAATGGTTCAAAGAAATGGTATGATGAAAGGAAACTTCCATTGTTGGAGAAAAAGAGCAAGTCTCAACTTAATTACCACCTGTTTATTTGCATTCATTAAAACTTTCCTTAGTTATAAGTATAAAAGAAACTTGTACAAGGTTTATTTAAACAACGATCAAGTTATCAAATACAACCATTTTGCTAGAACATTCTATTATACTATCATCTAAAGTTTGATCGCGACGATTTTAAAGTAAGTGTTTTGAGACCTGAGTTATGTATATGTCCTAAATAATAGTAATTAGATCATCACTTTTATAGCAGTACTAGCTGTTCACAACCCGCTTTTCTAGCCCTAATATAAAATTAGACTTAGGTATAGAGCTAGTCTGCAACTCGTGCATGTTGCCAGTAGTTGACATACGGATCCGAGACGTGGCCCCTTACTATCGGCCTTATAAAAAGGCTCAGTCACCCAAATTCCAATGGACAGGGTTACGCTCGGAGTTTCTCTCCGCGATCGAATCAGAAATGTGGAGATCCGCAGAAGACTAAGATCATCGACATAAAAGATTGATAGACTAAGTGGCAGTGGGCAGGGCACATTGCTCGAGGGACCGACGGCCGATGGGGCAGTAAGGTCCTCGAGTGGCGCCTGCGTACCGGTAAACGTAGTGTTGGGAGGCCTCCCTCAAAGTGGACCGACGATCTTGTGAGAATCGCGGGAACCAGACGTCCAGCTGTGGACGTCTATCGGCTGTTGACGATGATTCCTTGAGAGCTACCGCAACCGCAAATGACTTTTTTTAGCATCCGTCACTATAGCAACAGCATAAATAATACGCAATGAAAATGTTTAAATATAATCGCCCAGATTACACCATATGTATCCCTACCCGATCTATGTGGGAAAATTTGGTGGAGGCCTATATCCAGCAGTGAACATCTATCAGCTGATGACGAATGAAAATGTTTAAAGTTAATTAGAAATAATGAAGAATCTATTAAAATCAAAAAAAACAAATAGCCTATAACAAATCATTCCGCGTCGTATCCGCATATACCCGTGTCGATACGTTCACTAGTTTTCACGTGATTAGCGGACAAATGAAAATTTCATTATTTTTTATATATATAGATGTTTATGAAAGCATAAAGATTTTATAAAGCATTGGTTTTTGAAAAAAAAAAAAATCTGCAGCGCGTCGTACGAAAAATGTTTTGAAAGTGCGGAACGAAATTTGTTTCCGGATACAATATGTAATTGTTTTTCCCTTCAAAGTTTTTTCGTTGGAAAATTTTCTATACACAAAAACAAACTAATCTAAACATGTCAAATTTAATAGTTAATTGCGCTTATCTTAAATAGGAAAATGTATAATCAATGATCAAGTCATTGACTAATTAATATGTATATAATCAAACAAATCTTCAGTTATTTTTTAACTCGCCCTCGTTTCATAGTAAAGATAATTCATTATTCAGAACTAAAATATTTTATTTTAGGGTGGTTCTACAAACGGAGCATACATTGAAGGGTAATATTATTTGTTAATAATACAAATCCGTTGCTGCACTTTATACTTTTTTTTTTCAATCAATCAATCAATCATCAGCAGATAAACGTTCACAGCTGGAGAAATGCCTCTCCCAAAGATCTCCAAAGCGGTCGGTCCAGCGCTGCTCGCATCCAGCGGCTTCCCGCGAACTTACAGTCGGTATGGCTTTCGCTGCCGCCAACCACAAGGGTCCGTAGGGGTTCGTATGGGAGGATTTGAGTCTTTTCCGACCACTCTGGCCGAATGCAGGTGGGTGGCCAGAGCCTCATTTGTTGATTAGCAGGGTGCACCACGAGTAGGTGAGGTTGACTTGGGCCCGTGAGATGTTGTGAGGAACGCCATATCCTCCTCCCTATGGCAGTGACATTTGCCCAACGTTGCTACAAAAAAAAAAAAAAAACAAAAAAGCTGACCCTCTCCATTATATGCGAAAATAAAATAAAGAAGATAGAGACAGTGCTATTATTCCACAGATTATAATACAAAGTTTATATGTATCATTTAGTAATTAAAACCCGCCAATAACACATTCCCTTTGTTCTTGAAGCCAAATGGATTCAATGCCTGTAGCAACTTGTACAGTAAGCCAACTAATTTCCCACATATCAACAAAACAGAGAGATAAGAATAACCTCGTGATACCGTAAAAGGCGACTAATTGGGAACTACGCAAAGGGTAGAAGTTGTCTCATAATATATGTGTAAGTATGCTCACCAACACCCATTGGGAGTACGACTGTTTCACCGGAAAATTGAGAAGATCTATGTCCAGCAGTGGACAATTGACTGTTCTGTATTCGTCCCAGTAGTCAAATTTAATTTAACTCCTATTCAATAACTTAACTGTTAACTGTACCTTTCTACATCCACTGGCCTTTTACCGTCTCTTACTGTTGGAGAAAGACTTGAGTACCAGTAATGGGAGTTCAATGTGGTGACCGAAATATTTCGAATTTTAATGATAAGACTTTAAATGAGATTTCTCTGTATCCTTTTCTCCATTATTTGATATGTTTTAATTTATTATTATAATATTATATCCAAGTTAACTGACACCTATAAAGCATATGCTGGATTCCGCCGGTGTTCATTACAAAAATTACTTGCATTTATCATTTAGTTTGACACATAAGAGAAAATTATACGAAAAAGTAAAGTGAATATTCATAAAAAAGGGTGAAATGCGATGAACAACTTTTGGGGATCAACCCACACATCCCTTTTAAATTAGATTCTACAAGGTGCTGAAACTTTGTTGATTCCGATTGTACCGTACCTAGTCAGTACATGTTTTTTTAGGTTTCCGTTTAATTCATTGAATTGTAATACAAATACGGTAATATATTTTTACTGAAGTAAAACTCTTCCTGGTGACTTAGACTATAGTCATAGATCATCTATACTGTAGCACATATTTTCAGTGGGAGGATAACTAACATCCGGCACCCATAGTACCAATAGCCATACACAGACTTGCCTAGTGTGAAGCCACCTGTAAATGACACTTGATGTAAGCTTTTGTTTTTTTTTTGTATATAACTAAATAAATAGCATAGCAGCAATTGTATTTACTCTTGTAATGTAGAATCACAAAAGCCAAGTATATGTTTTTATCATCATCAACTTCAAGACTTCCAACTGAAGTTAGGTTCTCTCAAAATGTGGCATTTGGCATTATACTAGCAACCCTCGCCTGGTTGAGGAATTAAATGTGATAGCAAAGGTCCTAGCAAAAACTACAATCCTTTTTAAATGCTTCTCTTCCTAGTTCCTATAATAATAATCCCTCCATAGCAGCCTTTGACGATGCGATGGAGGTTAAGTAGCGATGAGAATCTTTCAACCCGTCTCCCATATGTAGCCTTGTTTTATTAAAATGATCTAAACTCAATTTTTTTTACATATATATATATATATATATTTATCTATATAGAGGCTCATCAAGATATCTCTGCAACCATAACACCTGGAGACTTGAAATTAAGTAAGAATATTCCTGTTCTCTAGTTGCTCCAAAGAGAGTTGCGGTGTGTTACGGCCAGCAAAGCAGACGGAACAGCTAGGAACATAGATTTTTTTTTTTAATACGGTCTCTACTAAATTATACGTAAAATATTTATAAAACATACATATTAATATAAAACGTTTTTTTTTTATCAAAATGGGATTACCAACGGAAATACGGCAAGCGAAGAGCGGAATGTTATCTATTACCGTTAGTTTGCCAGTTTGATCCACTTAAACTGTGCTTCAAGGAAATATCAGATCCTTATATATGAAATTGGCGTTTTGTGCAGGAGGAATATAAAGTATTTTTTTTTTGTAAAATATATTTAATCAATCAAAGTATGCACCGTTGTTATCTATGCACTTTTGCCATCTCATAGGTAGTTCATTGATCCCTTTACTAAAAAAACCATGGGGGGCGAGAATGAATAAACTCTTCGAAGGCGGTTTGGACGCCGCATCGGAGTTGAATTTTTTTCCTCGTAAAAAGTTGTCCAAATTCCGGAAAAAATGGTAACCTGTTGGGGCAAGGTCCGGGGAGTACGGTGGATGTCGACATTCCAATTGTAGCTCATCTAACTTAGTGGTTGTTTGTTGTGCAGTGTGTGGTGGTGGTGTTGCGTTGTCGTGAAGCAGCAGCAGTGGCCTAGAGCGATTGACCAGTTTCGGTTGTTTAGCAGCTAGTTCTTCCTTCATGGTCTGCAGTTGCTGACAATAGATATCTGCGTAATCGTTTAGCCAGAGTTTAGAAAGCTGTAGTGAAAGACACTGGCGCTAGTCCACCAAACACTCACAAGTAATTTTTTCTGACTAAATTTTCCTTTTGGAGCAGGATTTGACTGGGTCTCCAGCGTCCCGCCATTGTAACGAGCGCTTCCGATTATCGTATAGTATCCACTTTTCATCACAAGTAATAATTCGATTTAAAATCCCTTCATTATTGTGTCGGTTGAGCAAAGTAACACAGCAGCAGCAGTCGACGCGTGTTTGCAAGTTCGATTCACTCAATTCATGAGGTACCCATTGTTCAAGTTTTTTTTCTTTCCCGATTTGCTTCAAGTGGATTAATACAGTTTTGTAACTTACCTCGAAGCCTGCAGCTATCTCTGAAGTGCATTGTGATGGTTCCGCTTCCACAATAGCCTTTAATTCTTCATTTTCTACTTTGGTCTCCTGCCGTCTGGATTGGTCCTGACGGTCGAAATTTCCAGAACGAAAACGTTGAAACAAAAAACGTACCGTGCTTTCTTTTGCGATACCAGCGCCGTACACATCATTAATCCTTCGAGCTGTTCCTGCAGCATTGGTGCCACGGTAGAACTCGTACTCGTAAATATACCGATATTTCTTGTTTTCCATTGTGCGGTAATAAGCGATGCCAAAGAAAAAAATAACGAGAAAAAAACAAATGGATAACTGTTTTCAAAACTCAAATGTACCAGTTAATGAATTTATAAATTTGAATTTGGAATTCTTAACTGAAGAGGAGATATTTCAGATCAAAGTGGTCAGTACGACAAAATGCTAATTTCATATGTAAGGAGCTAATACTAATATGTCAAACCTAAACATTAACGTATCTCAACTTCCTATATTATCTTTGATTCATACATATCTGGTACTGTCTCCTATTTTACAGTTAGGTTAGTAGATAATAGTACGTATTAGTAAAGCTAAAATAAAACTTTGTAAAAGTAATAAAAAAAAACATTATCTTTAAATATTGCCTGCTCAGTAAAAGTAAACTATAACTAGTCCCTTAAAATTTTAAGCAAACGAAATGTTTAGTGAAAAGCGCAATTAAATTTGTCACAGAGACGTTTAAATGCGGGTGAAATATAATGAAACATTTACGTAAACATTCCCTTATAATAAAAGGGGTGCTTTTGTCACGAAGACAATTTACGAGTATAAGAGAGGAGAAGTTGGAAGCGGAAACGTTTAAACTATTTCTATTAAAAGACCTATCACTAAGCACAAGCGATTTCCGGATACCAAATATTAACTGCGACTGCAGAGCAATCACCGTTTTTTTTTATTATACCAAGTTTACTGGTGGTAGGTGTCTGTTGCCGGGGATCGTCTAGGTAGATACCACCACTGTGTCTATTTCTGCCGCCAAACAGTACTGTGTCCCGGTTTGAATGGCGTTGTAGCTACTGTTCGCTAGCTTAATAGTTAGAGCGTGCGGCCTTCATTCCGAAGATCGCGGGTTCGAATCTCGGCAAGTACCGATGACTTTAATATTTAAGTTATGTACATTTGTGAACTTTAGCAACAACAGCGGAATACAAACGGCGAAGGGAACATCGCGAGGAAACCTGCACGTGAATTAGAATTTATTGTAAGGTGTGTGTGAAGTCACCAATCCGCATTGGGTCCGAGTGGTGACTATGGCTCATCGCCTTCGTATAGAGGATAAGCCGGTGCCCCAACAGTGGGGACGTAAATTGGCTGTTATAGTTATGGTGGTATCTAGTGAATTTATTGTAGTAACGAGACTCAACATCTTAAGTCTCAAGGCGACGAATACAATAAGTGCTGTGTATACCGTTCTAGCTAGCGCCACGTTCATGGGCAGGCGTATCAATTACCATCAGGTGAACGATCACCTCGTTTCGTCGGTTAATTGATTAACATATATATATATATATATATTAAATGAATAACATACGTCTTTGTGTTAATGATAAAAATTAGATTAGTCGAGCGGTAAATAAGAAAAGCTATACTCCACACAAAACCTCACATCGGGGATAAAGTCACTGAGTCACCAAGTTACAGCTTTGATGTTCATCAGAACAAATTATATATAATGAATTTACATTAAACCTTCTGTAATTAACGCGGTAATAAGATGGCGGCGGATGGCGGCAAACTTAATTAAGTAAATAATTGTGAAGCAAGAAATTTGTCTTCATAGCTTTCATTAACTATAGAACTTCGAAATTACTTTTACGCACACTTTATATATGTTTAACAACAATCATGTGATATGGTAAAACATCCCACAGCTGGACATGCTTTGTTTTTTGTTCTACAAAGCGATGAGGTCAGGGAGACGTTCATGATGGTAAGCGATGCGCCTGCTCATAAAAACTTAGCGCTGATCAGGATAATAAACACTGCACCATATTGAGCTCGTCGCGAGACATAATATATAAAATTCGTTACGCCAGTAATTCGCGCCCTTCAAACCGGAACAGAGTATTTTTTGCACACTACTGTTTAGCGGCAGAAATTACAGATTAAATAGATTAAGAGTACATCTATTTATATATATAATTAAAATGGGTTTCCATTGTTCACCAATCACGTGGAAACTAGTGAACTATCCATTATGTGGACATGACCATTGGACGCGGCGTTATTTGTAGATGGTCATAGACTATTTCATCATTTTTTAATTAACTTTTATAAATGTTTTTATTTGGTATCATTTAAGCTGTTGCTATAGTAACGGTTGTTATAGAAAATATATATCGGTTGCGGTTGCTCTCAAAGAATACTTCAAAAAAATTTCAAGTCTGATTTTATATTACGGCCAGCACAGCGGCCGAGGAACAGCTAGTATTTTATGAAATAGTAATTTTAAAATAGTATGTTTAGATTATTACTTATCCTGCTTTCGAGTTACTTTGTTTGTTAGTTCTTTATCGCGATCGCTGATTTAAGCACAATGGTGGCATTATAAAATGGAGTTGAGAAACAAGCATTATCCCAAAACTTGAACTGGCACAACCCACGGGAATATGTTAAGAACATTGAAAGCGACTTAAGTTCCCAACTACCGGAGGTTAAGAGGGCAATAAATCTATATTTGTTTATAAATAAAATATAAGGAACATTTTAGTACGGGGTTCAACTTAATCGACCTATTACTTGAAAACGTTTGTTACATTGGGCTTAAGTATCAGAGTAACACCCTTGTGTTTTCCTTTAGATATAATAATAACATATAACGTTATTCGTTCGTTGTTATACTTAATTTGTGAAAGCCTTACTTTGTTTACCAAACCCTCGCCCCCCCCCCCACGTCAATTTTGACTTAAGTAATTCAGAGTTTAATTACGTGTTCACCGTTTCTTATGACGACCTATCAATTATTGCCTTAATAAATGAGATTTCTTCCCGAAAGTGTCGTCGTTTATAAACACGAAAAAAAAGTGTACATTATTATTACACCCCTTAATCACAATATAAATCTAACATGAATGATCAAAGTTTATTTAATATTGATATTATTGTTAAAATTAACCATAGGCCTCTCGCAAAGATCATACCGATGTGACCTGCGGTTCATAGTCTCTATAAAATACGTGTTAGTGGTGGTTTATATATTAGATAAACATTAACATCATCGTCTTAACCGATGGAAGTCCACTGGTGGGCTCTTAGACCAATAAACAAATCCGCCCGTTAAACGTGGAGTTTATATCGAAACCTATATTGTACAATAAACAATCACAGCCTTAACATGATAGATGTATTTATTAAAATATCTAAAGACTACAAAAACATATTATCTATAAACTTCTACATACTTTACTTAAGTGTAAAACCGGTTGTTATTTATATTCTGATATTCTGATATAGAAATTTGGATGTTTGAGATAATTTAAACAGAATTTGAACTACCGTACACCTGATCTCAAAGCTCTGATAAACCAACTTTGGAATTTAGTCCTGCGGCAGTCCAAATGTTTATACAATGTTTATATTTAGTATTGCTAATGGATTAACTAACTTTGCTCCTGGAATACTTAATTGAATGTTAGTTTATCCCAGCCTCACTCGGAGTCTATTTGTACTACTCGATTGACTGACTAGCATTACCAGTCTAATCTAAATTTAGATTAACTTCACGCCTTTCATTATATGAAGAAAGGATTCCATTAGTACACTGCATAGTAATAGTTAAAAAAAACAACTTAAAAATTGATTCTCACTAAACATTTTTATTTTTATAAACATTTAAACAAATGGTAGTATCTCCATATAGTAATAATAAAGTAGTTTATGATTAATGTAAGAAGGTAGGTTAATATTTTGTCTCAAAGGGACGAGCACAGATTGCTGTAGTATGTGTCATCCTAACTACCACAAGATGAACTAATTGCCAACAGAACTTATTACTTCGTAGATAAACAAAATATATACAAAGATGTAATATAAATATCATCATTATCATTAAGTGACCTCTTCAAACTGAAGTTTGACATTCAGATTGAGAAAACCAATTCGATCCTCAGCTATTCCTTTTAATTGATGGTATTTAAACCTGGTCCACTCTTTTATGTCGACAAATCGTATCTATATATATATACATATACATATATATATGTGTATATGTATATATGTATATAAATAGGTCCTCCGACGAGTTAATCAAAATTGTGAACTTTTGCAGACCGTCAAGAAGAGAAAAGTATCATCTTGGCCACGTGCTTAGTCACGATAGATACGAACTACTTCAACTCGCCTTGATGGGCAAACTGGGGGGTAAAAGGAGTGTTGTCGGAGGAAATCTTGGCTACGTAACATCTGAGAGTGGACAGAAATCACGAGTGTCGTCCAATTGTTCTGCCTCGCTAAAGACTAGGCAAAATATGGTGAACTGACCGCCAACCTTCGATAATCCAAAAGCACCTTAAGAAGAAGAAGATATACATAAATGACTCTTGACTTTGTTTTATGTTATAAATGAATGTTTTCTCTTATAACCGTGTGTTCCTTTATAAATAAATAAATGAATATATAATATATTTAGACGTAGATCATTCGAATATGCATTGATCGATATATAAATACAATCAATAGAAGAAATATCAAACCAATAAAAAAACAAAAATTTAACTAGAAATGCTCAATACATTTATCGTAAGTTTTGCCGGTTAGCATCTTACCTATAAAGGAAGCATATACGATAAATAAAGTTAGAATTTGCTTAAAAAAATCTACTATCAAAATTTTATTTAACTCTTGCAAGAAAGCTATAAAAATACTACGCGATCGTTGAAAAATCGGTTACAGCTTTTTAAGCTTTAGCGATATTCTGTAAGTAAGATAGGAACTAGTATTTTCTGCTGTTTTAACAATTTTGAACGTTGAAAATATATGTCGATAACAAAATGAAATATTTAGAGAACAAAAGAACAGCTTTTTACTTTAAAAATTATTACGTTCTTTCAAAGAATAGCTGGAGTCACTTAAAATACCTGTACCGCGAAGATAACATCTACAATAAAGAATTTAACAGAAAGTACATACAATTTAATAATAAAGGCTTACATATTATATATTATATATAGGGTATCTCGTGGCAGATTTAGGATTTCCTAATTAAATTAAAGGATGTTATTATTTTAGAATATACATATATTTGTCATAAAAAAAAAGACGAGACATGAGGATTTTATTTTTTGAAGATCACTCCGTCCAAATGTTTTCCATCGCGACGTACACACTCGCGGAATCTTTCGAGAGTATTCCGAGTGTATCTCGCGAAGGAGGCTCATGATGGCTCTTGCTGTGTGAGGCGTGGCCCCATCTTGTTGAAACCACGTGTAAGAACTGTTCGATGGATGTTCTCTTAGTTTCGGTATAAAAGCATGCGGCGATAAACATCACCATCAACAGTTACCATTGCTTGACGAGAATTTTCAAAGAAAAACGGTCCAATTATTCCATTGACAGCATGAGACATCAGTCCACTGCGACATCGTGACTGACCAATCCGCACAAATGCCACGCCAAACTGTAACCCCTCCTCGATCCCTCGACAACACTAACTAAAGGTACAACTGAAATTACTGAGCTATTCACGAACCATGCCAGAGTGAGACCCTGGTCTGCTAATATACTGGGTGCTAAGAGACCGCTTCCGAAAACGAAGACAGACGATAGTACTAATGACACCTTTGATGATGGGACGGAAAAATAAATCGATCCAGATTAAAAAAAAAAACATTTTTAAACCATTTCATTAGCATTATTTACGCTTCATAATGTTAGTACAGGTAAATGAAACGATAGTTTCATAAAAAACACATTACTTTACTAAAAAAAAACCAGCAATGAAACACAAAATCAAAAACAGCTAATGCTCGGATCAACGAGCGCACGCGCGCGGCGGGAACTCGAGATGTATCTGGTTTCAATTTGAACCTTATTTCATAGGGCCATGGAGCATTTAGATTGCGCGCCCGGGAGTTCGTTGATCTGAGCATTGGCTGTTTTTGATTTTGTGTTTCATTGCTAGTTTTTTTTTAGTAATGTATTTTTTATGAAACTATCGTTTCATTTAGCTGTACTAATATTATGGAGCGTAAGTAATGCTAATAAAACGTCATAAAATTATTTTTTTTAATCAGGGTCTATTTTTTTCTGTCCTATCATCAAACGTGTCATTAGTACTATCGTCTGTCTTCGTTTACGGAAGCGGTCTCCTAACACCCAGTATACGGGCCTCGGGATTGTTCCCCATTACCCGAATCAACACGTCTTTAATTTCTTTTAATGTTAAATAATGAGATTTATGATGGCGGAGTGTATTAGAGCTATATAATCTGACTCTCGTATATTTACAGCCTAAACATATCAATACTTTTATGGCAGCCGATTTACAACGTGGAAGCTAGGATGTCCCGGGAGTCGAATTAGAGATTTCCGCTTTCGCGCCACAAAGGCAGTTAAAATTCTATTAAGGTACATGATTTTTAACTAAGAGGCAACTGGAATGTCAATGCACTAATGACGCGTGTACGTCCTAATAAAAAATGTATTGTTCTGAGCGAACAAAGCGCGCTAGGTGTTAGCTGAGTCTAGACGGGAGAAGCTTTTCTAAAGGCGTTTTTCATTAACGAAGAGAGCCATGTAATGCCCCTAATAGCAAAGGCGTCGTTTAACAACAAAAGCTCCCTCCTGTTTATTCACAACTTGGAAAGTATCAGACACCCTCGCTACAATGGTAAAATTACGATGGGAAGTCCGGTACATGAAATATTATGACCAATATACCACTGCAGCTCCTATTTCTGCCGCCAAACAGATGTATGCAAACATCACTATGTTCCGATTTGAAAGTCGTTGTACCTAGTGAATTTAATGGCGTAACGAAAGGTAGCATCTTATGTGTCAAGACGACGAGCACAATGTGGTGCAGTATATCATTCCAACTAGTGCCACGTTGTTAGGAGCAGGCGCATCTCGTAGCTTGATCCAATAAAAAAGAAGACAGATGATGCAAATAAAATTTTAAAGTAGATATGCTGCAGCGCTGTCTTCTAGCCAATTATAACAAAGAGGATGTAGCGGGTTTACTGTTCATGATCAAATTAATATTCCTACTAAATTTGATGAAGATTGATTGAACAGAAGCTGACAAGCTGTATATGTATACGTCGCATAGAAGAAATTGGATATCAGAAAAAAAACAGCACCAATGGTCACTTTTGGAATCTGGTGCACAAACTATAGACTTACCTGGTGTTATATGATGATGTGCTCAGTTCTGGTTAATACCACAAATTAAGAAGCAACCTATTTACTCTATTCATGAAGATATCTAAGATGTAACAAAACTAATGTATTTAAAGATCGTTCTCCGATTTTTTATGAGCCTCATCCCTTTATATATAGAGGTAACAATATAAATAAAGAATATTATTTAAATTGTAGGGTTTAATAAGATTTTACCCACCAACCCGCATTGAGCCAGCGTGGTGGGCTAAAGCCCAATTCCCCTCAATGAACTCTAATAAGGAGATCTTTGGAGGAGGCTCATGTTCAGCAGTGAGCGTCTATCGGCTGATGGTGATGATGAATACGTTTTTTATTTATTTTACTGTTTAGTATACATGAGGGTAAACTTATTAATTTGTACCTACCTTTTTATGAAGATCGGGCTAAGCGACGTATTTTGACTGTCGATGGCTGATGAAAATGATAATATTTCTATTTACATTTTAATCCTATACAATTTATATAAAAACTGTATAAAGTTAAATTTATTTACTTTCTTTTGTCTAAACATCATATTTTAAATATCTAACGAATTAATAACAGCGTAGTTTCTATTTATTTACTCTAGTCGCAAACTTAAATATTTAAAGGTTACGCTACGGCTCAGTCAAAATCATAACTCTTTTTAAAATACACTTTTTATTTCAATCTTATCTACTTTATAATTCATTTTATACACACATTAAATAACTAAACACTAAAAGCTTTACACATTATAAAGTACTATTAAAATAAACAATCAAAGTTTACCGATTTATAAACATAGAACTTACGTACGAGTTTGTAATTACGGTCGTACGCCTTATTTGACTTGAAGGGTTGTGGGTTCGACCCCTCATGATCTAGACCTTCCTTTGTAGGAAAATCCATAAGTTCCAAGAACATCAAATTTCATAGACATGTGACACTCGCCCTTGCCAGTACAATTGCTACATGAACATAACTCTCTTGTAAGATGAAGCTGAACATTAAAAGGGTTGTATATAGTGTAAAAATATTTCAATAATAGATTTATCGGATTTCACCTTTAAACATAATTATTTATCTTAAGAATATAACGCTAGTGATAAATTAAACTCTTGTCTTCTTCTTAATATGATTCGTTAACAATTCCAAAGCTATCGCTACTGTTGATACTCCGCAACCGACTGCTAGAACATACCAACAATTAATAAAGTGAGCTTGGAAACTTTTATCAACAAAAAAGATTTTTCTTGCTTTTTCATAGTATAAATCTCGCATATGTTTATCCAACAAACCACTTTCGCGTATATGAGATGCGTGCGTCTCCAGCTTGTCTAGCAACGGAAACCCTTTATAGAAATAAACAGCGTAGGTCATTTTAATAATGGGTTTTGGAAACGAATGCAATAGTGGATCGCCAAATTGATCGGTGAGTTTCAATTTATTATGATTATAAATTGAATACAGTACAATAGTGAATTTCGTGTAATCTTTACTCACAGTTTCAATACTGGTCATCAGAGTGTCGCATTGCTCGTCAATCTTGCTGTTCATCTCGATTCGTGTGATTACTTTAAGGAACTTCTTCACAATTATGCTAATACACGGTCGAACGCCGAATTGTTGTATATCTTTACGCCTTGAAATTTGATAATCGTAACTAACTCTTGTCGTCAAGCCCATCAGATTCGATTGATAGTAAATGTTAATTAAAAAAGCAAATGCTACCCATTGGAAAAAAAAAACCCGAACAGTCATTTTGTAGCGCAACTTGTAACCGTGTTGAAAAAGTAAATTCCACATAATTAACATTACATTGCATTTATCCTTTAAGCGAAATAAAAATACGAGCAATGCAAAAAATGTTATAAAAGTAAAAACTAATAGAATCCATACGCTAAAAGTGAATTCCAAATACATACTTCTCCAAGTCCTAACAGGACCTGCTTTTTTCACTAAAACTTTCAATTGGTCCGAATATGGGGGATGAATATAGATATAACTGAAAGCTTGTGCTCGATTATAATCCAATAACATTCCTCCAAAAACAATATCCGTTTGTCCTTTTTGAATAAAACCTAAAGGATCCGTCGCTCTCATATCTTCATCGATTTCGACAAATTCTTCCGCAGCATCCGTGTAAATGTAGTTGATTTTGAAGCCTTCTAATTCGCTGAGGATTTGCATTGCATATTGTTCAGTTCCTTCTATTTGGACCCTATCATCACCCACCTTAGGATCTATTATGTACGGTGGCCAATGCGATACAGCCGCGTTAAGTGTGCACTCTTTGAATCCAGTTTTAAATTTATTAAAGTAAAAATCAGTTATATTTGCTTCAGAGCATTTACCGTAAGACAAGATTCTGTTGAAATACTTTCCACAGCCATTGTTTTCAAAGGGATCATATGAGTAAACGAGAGCATTATTTTTTGTATCGATTACTACCACATTAAATACATGACGAAGAAGTAAATCCTTAAAGACAGCAACAACCAAATTTTTATCAATCTCTTTAAACACAATAAGAAAGTAAACATTCGGTTTCCAGCTTCTCTCTCTTTCGAGTAATTTAAATCGATGTTTGTAATTTTCATAATTATTTACCATGACCAGATACGCTTTATTATCGTAAAGTATACGTTTTCCCATCGATCTAGATACTACTGTCACATAAGTCATATCGTGAACTGTTTTAATCGTTTCCAAGTGTTCAAAGTTTAAATCCACATACGTAAGTTCGGAACCCTTATTAAACCAATGTGAAATAACGTTTTTGACACATACAGACAATTCTTTATCTCTTTCCATAGTTACAGCTTGACTATCACATAAATGTAAAGATAATGTAAGTAAGCAAACGACCAGCATGGTTACAGATGTTATTTGAACTACTAGCTAGTTAAGCCGTTAGACAATTAAGAACTTGCTGGATGTAAGTCATTAATCAATGTTACAAACGTTTCACGCTTAAGACATTATCGCGATACACGTTATTTGTTATTATTTTAATTGCTACGCGACCACAAACACTACACAAATATTACCTAGTTGGTCAATTTATGTATTACATAAAAAAGACTACTATTATCTATCTATATATATATATATATATATATATATATGTGTGTTCGAGATTTTCTCATCACAATGTCACTGGCACAATAAGATCTGGTTACTTGAAATTTGGTGGGAATATTCCTTTTATCTTATTCACACGCTGCTTAAGTGTGTGTCAGTTTGTCGCCGATAGCTTATTGGTTTCTCGCGTGACAGTGCCAGCCAATGGAGTGAAGTTGTCACGGAATTCAAACGGTCCATATACACTGATACCATGCATGCAATTATCATTGTTAAATTAAATTTCCATAACAATCAAAATTTATAATAATTAGAAGATTTTAATGTAACTAGAACAGCAGCCAATTCTGTTGACTGTCGGGCTTTTACAAGTAGGGTGTATAGGTCAGCTAAGAACGGATTTTACAAAATTCCTTCCCTGAATAGAATTACGAGGGTGTTGCGACCAGCAAGCGGGGAACAGCTAGTATATGTACAGTGCAATTTAGTGCTAAGGTAATAATTACTCATTTAATAAAAAAAATTGCTTCCATAATTCGGTATGATTTTTAAATAAACCAAGACCAGTTATTGGAAATAGTTATTTACGAGTTTATATCAATTTTTAAATAATTTTAAACCAGTTCATAACGACGTTGGTAAATAACCAGTGACGGGTAGTGAGCAAATTGAATTTAATTATCTACACATGGAAAGTTTAATATTACTTTAAATGAAAATATAATAAACTTAATTTCCATATAAAAATATTAATAATCGCTTCAATAGCATTATTTTGAAATATGAGGAATAGAGGTGTAAATAATATTATATAATATAATAAACATTATAATCATTACAGATCTTTATTGCTAGAAAACAAATATATATTTAAATATTGATAATTTATCGTTATAACAACAACCTATCATTATTTTTTTATTTACTGTTAATACGCAATAATAAGTAGTTTCCACCACAGCTGAGATTCGAGGCCTTCCAACACAATCAAAGAGTCGTTCAGGACATTTTCCAATACACTATCGATTTTCACTAATGATAGCGGCTATGATTTCCAAATAAAATATTATAAGTATATTTTACTTTTATAAAAAAAAAAATTGATAAGTTTTAATGTACAATAACAAATGTTACCATTTTTTCGGTCCTTCAATAAATAATGAGCAAGGAACATCACAAACTGAAACATTTATGGTCCACTTAATTCATATCTTTGAAGGTCCTAAAAGCTTGACCGATGAGTTGAGCTTTTTGTGTAGAATATTTGGTTTATTTAAATTGTATGAAATTTTAATGATTTTATTTACTTACCTAAGTTTCATCATCATCATTATCCTTTATTAAACCAGTGCTGGATATAGGCTTTATCCAATGTCTTCCACCTGATACGGTCGTCAGTCAACGAGAGGGTTGTACACCCCTGCGTCTTGTACGAGTATGTAACTCCAAAAATTCCCTCCTCCATCGGCCGTCACTGACACTACATCCATAGCCGACCCACTAACACTAGCTTTATTCGTTTGATATAACTATAAAATAAATAGAATATTATTTACTTAGTTTTCAGATGAAATTAATATATTATATTCTCTGTTCTTTGGTGATGTTAAGCGCTTGGTAATCATATTGACTATTACAGCATCTTATACCGGACTCGTGGACCCGAGTTTACGGCCTGTTTATATTACACTGTAATCAAAGTCAAAAATTAAGATAGCATAAGTTTTTATATAAAAATAATTGTTTTGACTTATAAGTAATATACTAAAATTGTAAATAACTTAAAAGGAATCAATTGCAAGCAGGATACGATAATGGCGAGAGGTTGCTTAATATATATTTTTCTACTTAATAAGCTATAGTGTATATTTTAAGAGATATATTTAAGTAGTTTAACTATGCTATTATATCATACCATTAGCATCTTTTTACTGGTGGTAGGTCTCTGTTGCCGGTGGTTCGGGATCTCCCCTCAAGAGGGGCTGCATGGTGAAGTCGGAGCTGGCGGGGTCGCGGAGGCATGCGAGAGCGTTCACGTGCTCCTGTCGTAAAGCGACGAAGGTGGAACATCGTGGAGGTTTTAGTCGGTGCAAGTCCGGCATAATGTGTTCGCTCCCGTGAGGGAAGGTATGCAAAGGCACTTCTCCCACGTAAAGCAAAAAAAGGTCTCCGTTACCGGAGATCCTCTAGATAAGTACCACTGCAGCCTTTATCTCTACCGCCAAAACAGTAGCGTGCATACATTATCGTGTTACGGTTTGAAGGGCGTATAGCTAGTAAAATTACTGAGGTTACATGACTTAACATCTTATGCCTCAAAATTACGAGCATAATGTGATGCTATCTCCAGCCTAACTAGCACTACGTTATGACCAGATGAACAGCTTCCTACTAAGTGATCATTTGATTCGTATTTCTTTGTCGTCGAATAAAAAGATATTTTTTTTTTTAAGAGAAGTGCTTAATATATTTTGAACAATAAGTAAATTATAAAGATGTGGGATGTTGGTTTGTATTGTTATCTTAACATGTGTACATTTAGCAACTTTAACTTTATGTACAAAGCAATTTACCACTTGTTACAAGTTTTAGTCGGTAAAGTTGTATGATTAATGTTGTGTATGGTTGTCTAAAGTTACAGTTTCGACAACGGACCAAAGTTTATAGATTTTGTTACAGTGTGCGGTCGCTCGACTCAAATTTGGAGTATCGAACTCTGTAATAACTTCTAAGATAACAGACGAGTTAAATCTGAAAGACCACAGCTTACCGCTGTACTGGATAATATGAAATGACAATTTAAAGCTTGATATATAAAATAGGTATTTTTTAATATCAAACGTCATAAGGACAGTATTATGAGATTCGATAAACGTAATATATTTTGAATTTTATTCTTATTGTATGACAAAATAAAAAAAAAAGATTCTTTACTAAAATATTGTCATAGAATTTTTTCATACATTCTATCACCTACTTTTGGCAAATACTTTGTCTACTTAACCATAGAGCTTTATAATAAAAAAATAAATAATCATTTTGAGTAATAGAGTAATATTAATCGTAGGCCGTTATATTTTTAATTATATTATATATTAGAAACATTTGCTGAAGTTCATAATTACAGTTTTTACTGCGACATTATTCAAAATAACTAATCATATCTCTCCTATCAAAAAATTTTATGTTTAGCGTGATTGCTTAGTTTAGATGCGTATCATATATAATCTGTATGACTGGTGGTAGATCTCTGTTGCCATAGACCGTCTAGATATGTACCACCGCAGCGCCTGTTGCAGCCGGCAAACAATTCTGTGTCCAGTTTGAAGGGTGCTGCAGCTAGTATAATTACTGGGATAACGAGACTCATCATCTTATGTCTCAAGGCAACGGAGACAATGCGAAGCTCTTTATATTATCCTAACTAACCCCAAGTTGTTATAGGCAGACATCACTTCCCATCAGGTGAACGTCCCGCTCGTCTCTATATCTAATGTCATATATTTCGCGTCTATGAAACAGACTACAGCTACTTTTTTAAAATAAAGGATATGACATCTTAATTGTTGTGTCGGATTTAATTTACTTCTCTGAACCTTAAAAGAATTCATTTTATACTCATAGACAACTAATTCAATAATTACAACTTTCTAGTATTAACATCAATTAAAGAACTTCTTACATACATACCATATACGAATATATTAAATGTAATTTACTGTAATATATTTGAGTATTTAACCTATACATTTTCTATTATTAAACAAATAAATTATGTACCAATTACATGTATTACATTTCTGATAAATCGTACGTTATATACATTATAATAATAAAATATTAAAATAAACGGTGAAAATAAAATTTTTAGAGAAGTATAGAAAATTTACGACGTAATACATAAAACGTTTAGACAATAATATAAAATATGGAAAACGTAAAACTCAATCTGTGCAATCTTTTTAAGTCTCTTTAATATTGAACTAGATGGCTCTATATCTAAGTTAATATACCAAAAAATAATATATTAATATTAATACCTTGATTATAATCATATTAAAACTAGTTAGTTTCCAATTTTAATGAGTCAATAAAAATATTCGATGAAAAAGAGCTAGCGATGACCAGCCCAATATACTATAATCCAAACTAGCGCCACATTGTTATAGACAGACGAATCACTTAGCATTGGGTGAAAGTTTTGCTCGTTTAGTCGAATAAAACGATCACGTATCATAAGACCCTCAAAAGATGGCATTGAACTATTTAAACAAACATTATTTCTGATATTGTAAAGAATATTTGAAATGAAAACCTTGTAAGATATTTGAGTAGAAAGATTAGATACCTGACACACGTCTTTTCAACAGTAAACGAATAGTTGCAGCGCCATCTAGTAAAAGAGATAAAGAGCTTTACAATTACAATTTTGTTTTTCAGGTTATATTAATAGCAATAACAATAAATAGTTCAAAGCAATAATAAATTTTCTCTTTATTTTCTGACAAGGTCAGATTTTTCACAATACATATTAGACTTTGATGTGCTTTCCTGAGCCTGTATGAAAGCTCTCAATATTCATTCTACTCAACCCTTAATATATAATTGACTTATTTCTTTTCCTTTGAAATTTTAATTTCCCCTACTAATAAATTTATTCTGTTTGTTAAGAAAAGCATTGTTTAACATGCATAATTTTTATCATATTCATATGTAAATGGTATTATTTTTAGGTGCAATTATATAAACACTGTTCTAGAACTTACATTATTACAAATAACTCATTTAAAGGCAAGGAAGAGGCCTAACTTATCAATGAATTTTTTATAATTTATCGATTAATGTCTGTAATAAATAAAAAAACGGTAAAACAGTTGTTGTGTTAGTACTGCACTATTTATCAATCTTAAATATTAAAACAGTAACTAACAAACCTAAATGTAAATAACACATTATTTTGGGTGAATACATATATATATTATTACCAGGCGATATCATGATCATCTCGTCCTTCCTTCTAATAAAAATAAACCATCAGTCACTAGCTTCAGTCAAAAATATTTAAATGATTTGAGATCATATTTATTTAATTAGAACCAGACATAAGTGCACTCCTCATTACATACACTTTTACAGATTTATCATACAGATTTTTCATAAGTTATTATCTCTTAATGTAGACATTTATTATTGCCAATTATATAAACTAGTTTATTAAATACCATCATTAACTATGAATAAATGTAAATACCATATTTGTTTCCAGAAACAATCTCAAGACTGGAGACATCATATTTCAGTGATAGCAATCTTGTCACAAAAACTAATACAAGCAGGATTATTCTGAAAACGAGAAAACATAAGAGTCAATTAAGGTAATTAAACCTATTATTTTAAATGTTATTAATATTACAATTAATTTAAGCAAACTTGTAAAGCAAAAGTCCATGTCATTATCGAAAGTACTACTGAAAATACCTATAATCATAATCGTAACATTAGTAAAAAATATTGTTTGTTTTATACACATTCTGTTATGAATAGCAAATTAAATAAGTAGTAACACTGAGGTACTCACATTTTTTCTGTAAGATGATAACCATATTCAACTTCAAAACCTTTTGATGATTTTTACCAGCATCTGCTCTGTGTTCTTAAATCAGTATAAACGTAATATGATTTTAACTAGATGCTGAAGTCAGAATTTCACTAGTTTTTAACTGATATATTATTCAAGTTCAAAATGTTTCATAAAATTTACTAAAATTGTCAACAAATATTATCCTGTGTCAAACTCTGTTTTTATCGATGTTATGAATAGTAATTGATATTAATTGTCGATTTCCATAAATAACCTCAATTTAATCAATTTAAACTAAATGCATACATCCATTAATACATTCTCCTACTCAGAACAATTATCGTAATTTCGTTATTTTAATGTTGAACTATATTTTCTTAAACCCCAAAGCGACTAGACGACGACATTTACATTAGTTTTAATTTATTTATTTAACCAAGTTTTTTAGCGTTTTTTTTTTCCTAATTTATTCCGAAAATTCTACAACGACTGTAATTGTATTTTTTGTCAATGTTTAGTTGATGGACATGTGGTGTTACAATAATATACCAAAAAAATATGATTTATTTTTATTGTCATTTATATTAAAGTAATACCAACTAAAAGAATTCTGTAGTAAAAAATAAATTTTAGATTTTAAGGACATTTGCGACTTGGGGTAGCTTATGTGGGCGTTGAAATATTAAGACATGACATCGTGATAAGATAAAATAAATAATAAAATGTTAATTTGATTGTAATTTACTTACATTTCTCTGATAAAAATAACTCTGTTATGATAACAAAAAGTACCCGGTTGACATACCTACATACATTGATATTACTATACTTGAACAATTAAAGTAAGAAGTATTTTATAGTAAAAGTACCTAATCCATCATCCACAAATTATACATTATTCAAAATAATTATGAAACAAACTATTTATTGTATTTCCAGGGTAGCAATAGAAGTGAATCAGTAAAAAAATAAAGCAATTGAAGATAAGAGCTCTCTACACAAATGCCATCAAGATGGCTCTTAGCTAGGCTGCTTTGTCTATTTCTGACCAAAACAGATTAAAAGCAAGCATTAACGTTACGATTTCTGTAAACTTTTTGTCTTAACAGGCCTTTTTTTATAAAAAATATGGTTTTTGACATAGCAATTGCAATATATAACAAGTAGTATACGCATGAGAGTTTTTTTATTATGGATAAATAATACTATCAGAATAACCTGTGTACACTATTTATATACTTATGTCACGTTGTGACATTTTGCTGGTACAATTTTATTTAAATATATTTTGTTAATTAAATATACAAGAAAAATCATTAAAAATTTCATAATTTGCCATCAATATATAATGAGTGTATATTTGATCTATAAATCACGTAGAGGTCTAATAAAGATCATGTAATTGTGTATAGCTTCCTCTGTTGCTTACCTGTGCTTTTATTAGCATTTTAATCTACGTACCAATGTTTAATTATTTATCTACAACAACATCCACGTCAATATATGGAAAGGAGTCCTTAATACATAAATGCTAAGAACGTGATTTGTATAGCAAAGGAGAATCTAATGGAAAATTTTCAAATGCGTAGTTACCCTAAAGCGCATGCGCTAAACCATCGATTCCCGGCTAACACCAGAAGAGGTCCATTTGCCTGGCGGTACTGAACCGGTGAGTACTGTCGCCGTTAGGTTTCCCAATTGTCTTTTAAATCATTTAAGTATATAAAAAACAAGTGCATGTACCTTGCGGTGGCCCTGATCATCATAATAGCGAGCTTGGTACGATTGCAGGTAAGTCCTTCTGTGTCGCTTATTTTACTTTTTTTTTTCCTTTGTTTAAGGGACCCCAATTAAATATTCTTTGTTCTTTTTGTTATTTTACAATTACTTTATTTTGACCATCTTTCTGCGCTTCACGATTCACCGAATAGTGGAGGCTGTTTCTTATTGTTTGTGTTTTCTATTTCTCTTTTATTTATAAACTTTGTTTTAATAATATTTTTTATCAACGGTGATACCAATACGCGCAACAGGTTGGTCTGTATGGCGACGTGGTTTATATCATTTTAATTAGTTTGGATAAAAATTACGTAACAAACGTGGAAGAAGTAAAATCCACCCCGTTTAAATTTATTAGTCAATTCATTTTGAACGTAACAATGATTAGCATCTAAAAAGTATAATATACGTTAATTAAGTATAAATTAGTTCTATTTTGCAAATAAAGGTTACAAAAGTTTTTTTAGCAAAAAGGCCTATGTGCACATATAAATAACACTCTTGTTTCCTTACTATCAAATATATTTTAAATTGCTGTATCTTCTTGGAAACATATTTATTACATCCAATAAAGTCTGTAATTTTATATAATAATAATAAATATACTTGAGTAGTAACTAAATGACGCGACATAAAATGATTAAGATGGAACAAAGGCCCAATTCTTCTATGGACCTCGATTCCTTCTATTTAATAGTAGATTTATTATCATTGCACAACATCAATACTAAACATATATAGGAGGAAAAACTAAGGGAGCAAGCTGTTGATAAGTATTACAACATCCGTACCGCATCCGTTATCACTTACCTAATAACTCGAAATTTCGTAGTTTGAATCCAATACCATGGTGGAATTTGGTTAGGTCTTGTGTCCTGGCCAGAACCCTCATATTATAAATACGCCATCACAAGAGCATTATGTTTCCCAGCAGCCAACATATGAAAGCTAGATTATTTTGGGAGAGTAAGCTTCACTATCCACAGCTACTTTGGCCGTTTATAGTAGGTAAAAAAAAACCAATAAGTATTTAATCATGATCGGATTATATTTGATAAATAATATGTATAGTTCTCATTGGGTAATAGTATAGGGCCCTTTAAATACATTTTTAATGTTTAATTGCTACTTTTTTATATTTATTTCGTAATGTTTTTTCTATTCCGCCATTTTGTTCGTATGTCGATCAATAGACGTGATGTGGCTCGGCGGCATCCTGACCTGCGCAATGATATTTTCTTCCGACGGATACGTAGTTCGTTCTCTCTCTCTCGTTTTGTAAACGTGAAATGTTTTTTAAGCTTTTTTTGTAAGAAAAAACTTTAATAAAAGAAATGCTATACATATTCCGTGATTTGAAAAGGTTACCACAGACTTTTTCACTTATAAATATCTTCGCTTTGTTTGTCTATGTGAGTGTAGACGAGTCTACGCCGTAGTACCGTAAAGAGCATAATTTAACATATTACGATTTGCGAAAGAAAAGTAAAAATTTTTAAGTTTACTAACATATTCCGGAAACAGTTTTTTAATAAAATTCCGCTACTAGATTCATTAAAAGCTAAAAATTTACTATAAACTGCTTGGGGTTAGACTTTTTATTTTGGGAGCCATCTTTAACATTCGCCATTTTAAGCATCTGTATGGCATTTTGATACAATCAATCTAGCAATTTTGTATTATTTGCTACTTATTAAGCTTCCTTACCTTATCGAGGAACAAAGAGCGGAAAGAGGGTAGATAAAGATAGCATGAATGTACTTGTCCCGACGAGAGGTAGAGGGGAAGATGGAAGGTCGCCATATTGATTTATAGCTTCGGTTGCTACTTGTCCTGCGCAATTGTCTGGGCGTTAACAGTGTATATATTCTAGGGTACTAACAATATTTGTCACTTACAATATTAAAAAAAAATTGTGTAATGTGAAAAATGTTTGGAATTTTATCCATTTTAAATATTTTATTACGACAGATTTTATTTTTTTCTTAATACAGCGTTACCTTTAAATTATTGGGTTACTATTATTATTATACTGAAAAAGAAAGTTCGTATTTTTCATTTATATATCAGACTTTAGTTAAAATTACTTTTAAGCAGAAAACTTCGAGGTTATTTTAAATATTTACGATTGAATTGTTGCGATCGTAATTAAGGAAACGTACTTACATTTATTATGAATAAAAAAGTGTTCTTTTTTATTAACTAGAAAGTCATTATATGTAGATTAAAATTACTAATCTTTGTGATTTGAATCTTTCGTTTGTACGTGACAAATAGTTCATGAGCACATCATACCATAATCCAAATATGTAGCTATATAGTTCACACATTAGTATTCTGCTACGTAATAAAAATTATTTAATGTGATATTTTATCCGTTTTTATATTCGTCGACATTTCGAAACATTCTGTTTGTCATAATTTATTAAAAATTGACTTACAGCTTCGGTTTCGTTAGGCATGTCGAGCTTTTTGTCTCGTATATCACCACAGGTATGTCTTAATAAACTATTTAAACAAAATATCCCTTGTGTTAGTCTCATTTTCTTTTTGTTTCTCTAATGGAATAAGCGTTTAGCTAAATTATTTCACGTAGTATCCTAATATCTATCAGTAGATGCTAGAGTTCCTGGTCTTGCATTCGGCCACGCCCATGAAAATCGATTACATAGGAGGCTGCATGTAGACATGCGCCGTTGCACTTTAGCAAAACCCAGACAAGTGCTATATATATATATATATAAATAAAGCCTAGCCTTTCTTCAGTCGCTTTACTGGCCTTAATATAAAATTAAACTTGAATTTTGTCTGAAATATTCCTTGACAGCAAGCGTAACCGGAAATAACTTTCTATGGCAACCGTTACTATTACAAGGGGATGTATAATATGAAATAAAAATGTTTATAAAAGAAATAAAATGACAAAGCGTCTATAAAATTTTAAAAATAACTCTACAAATCGTTCTGCGCCGAAAGGTCATACTCCCATGTCGACACGTTCACTAGTTTTCACGTGATCTGTAAAGAAACAAAACCCATATTCATTATATATATATTTATATACTAGTTGGTTCCCGTGCGCATTTTTGGCTGTATTATAAAATTAGCGGTCAACTGACTTTCTTCAGCAACCGTTACTATAGCAATCGCCTAAATAACACATTCATTACTATTCACGTAACGACGAACAAAGGAAACCTATTGTTAGTATTTATATAGATAAGATATATATTACCGAACATAGATCCGATTATGACTAAACGAAATAAGCAATAATTATTGCAAAATTTTCTTTTCGGAACATCATATATTTTTTTTTTTTTTAATTTCTATCTCTCTTCGAAAATATTACTATATTATCATTATACTATGTTAATTTATTATAACGGAGAGGCCGCCATTTGCACGATAATTAATATCAAATACGCTTAAGGAACTCCGCAATTCCCGTCATCTGCCCACCACTCTTCCTCCCCTCCACTCGTTACCTGTTGAGTTATTGATCTATAATGGCGTCAGCTTCCAGACCTGCGCCGCCTCCTCTCCAGAGGATACGGAAAGTTTTCTAGTCCATCGTGTTCACAAGTCTAATGTCGCACATTATTTTTTACTTGATTACATTTCTATATTATTTTCTAATTAGAAAGTTGATAAACTATGTTTACATATTATGTCAGGGTAGTTTTTTTAGTGTGCGCGACGCATAAAATTGTATGCGTATTGATTAATAGTAATTGTTGAGATGTTTTTTTTATTTATTATATTTTTTTGGTCTAAAATCTTCCCTCTTCATGTTTTAAAGCGAGGCGTGTAGCTGCGCACAAAAGGTAAGTACCGTAGTAAGTAAACAGGAGGTATTTTTACTACATTGCAATCATTTGTTATAGTGTTTATTTATAAAAATAAACAATGAAATTGAACCTATATATATCAAAAAAAGAAAAACTTTTAATATTTTTTAGTTTATTTTTATATTTATATAAAAGATATCGTGAAATAACCTAGAAACAAAATTTAGGAGAGATTATTTTTTCTATATAGTTGATACCTTTATCAACTATTGAAGGGTTCCTTTTTCATTGTTTGTCACAAAATCTTGACCTGCGCAATATGTGGTTCTCGCCCACATTTCAGGACTGCCGCTTGATGTGTCGTCGGTTTCCTGTTCTGGATGTTCACGACAGCATCGCGTAGGTCAGGTCATGGCATTTGTTTGGGGCAGTATTTATCCGCGACATGTTTCACATTCGTTCTTCGTGTATGTTTTAAATATTTTTATGTTTTAACTTTTCTAATATAATAAGATAATTTTTAATTACACATTAATTAAAACTGTATAAATAATTTCAAATTCGTTTTAACAGAGGATTAATAAATTCCGTTTACTACTGTGCTCTACTTAACTGTAATTACAATTATTGAAAAAAATTTATGAGACATAACCTCAAGTTAAAATGAAAAAGGGTGATATTACCGTAGTTCAATTAATAATAAGGTTAAGAAAATTTTAACTATGACGAAATTTAAAAAAAAATCTACATTATCCTATACCAGTTTGAAGTGATGTGTATCACAATGTTAGGTTATCCTTTGCGCCACAAAGGCACTCCTTAATTTATCTGTAACTGTACAGTGGTTATATTCTCACTGGTTATGTTGCAACCCGCATATGCATTTATAGGTACAAGGGGATGAGGTAGTTATTGATTGACTACGGAGGCTGTATCCAGGCTCCGCATCTGCGCAGTATCGCTTTGATACTTATATACGCAGTTGAACCTAGACTTCATATTGCGTTTTAATTTTCTATTCATTGTATATTAAATCGGAATTTAATCTTTTGGCATTACAATATATAAAAAAAAATGTGTTAATAGAAGCCAAACAAAATATTTGTCTGAATAAAAGTATGGAAATGTTATAAAATATATCTTTTACCTACAATAATAGAAATACCCTAAATCAATTAATATTTTTAATATAATTTAATACTGATAAAGCGAAATATAAATTACATTATAAATAGTCCAAGTAACTATCAAAATGTAAGGGTAGTTGATTAGTAAAAAGAGGAGTATATGCGATTTCTCCCCACCGCTGGGAGGTACGTCCTTCCTCCTCTCCCCGCTTTTGTGAAATGTTTATCGATTTATTTAGGAGTCGGAATCGCAGGCCTGCGCCGTTGCATCCCCCAACTACAGGTGGGACCGATGATCGCTGCATCAGTACCGAGATTGAATCTTTGGCGTATAACGTGAAATACGTTGTTCCAAACTTACGCACCTTTATCATTGTTTACATAATACACAAGTTATGCTTAGTTTGACTTAATAGTAACAATGTATCATTATGTATATTTAGTTGAAAATTTTAATACAGTATTCCCATTGAAATTGTTTATTAGATTATTATTTCATTTAACTGTTGATCCTGTGATAAACGACTTAATACGTGAGTATATGTAGTAAGCATTAAGGATTAATAACTTTACAACTGTAGACTAATATATTAAAAATATCTTGTTGTTTCTATAGTAACGCTTGTGTCCAATAAATATACGAATGTTGTCCTTTTGAGTTTAACTACGTTAATCTTCAATGTTAATTCACTTTCCATTGTTTACATTTTCACGTAGAAAATCAGGATTACTGTTCTTTCTTCGATATTAGTTATTTAGTAAATTAATGCCCTAGGTAATAAGGCAATCAAATTTAATAAGAGCTAAACGATTAACTTCCTTTTTTGTTGCATGTAACCGTATAGACCTTTACAATGCAATGAAAATATAAACATAAATATCTATAATTTTAATATTAACTTAAAACGTTTTATATTAGAAGTCATAGATTATATTATTACGTTATAGAGTATGATAAAAAGAATCTTAACATCTTACATTCCAAACTTTTCTTTATTCTTACACCTGTTGCAGTGCTGTTTACGTTAGCTAGTACTAGGGTTCTCCCGCTCGCTTTTCTAACCTTAACACACCCCAACTCCCTTTGGGGAAGGAATTTTGTTAAATCCATTCTTAGCTGACTTCTAAATGGCAGAAGCAATATCTCTAATAATTTCTGACTATGTAGCCCAAGATCTCGTGATGAGCCATTAATCTCTATATATATATTAGACTTTTTAATTTCGCTCTTTAATGTCTACCCTTTTTATTGACAATAGTTTTTTTTTTCTAAGAAATAAAGTGAAAAAATTTATTTAACTAATTTTCCTAATGACATTTCCTTGTACTTCGCATACATTGCTTTTGCGAACGCAGTACTGATTCACGAAACAAAATCTTTATTTGCACAAAATTGTTTATTTTAAATCCACGTAATTATGAATAAAGCAAAACCGTAATATTTCATGGAAAAGGAAATGGTGGATAAATCTAATTAATAATAAATTAATAAAAAGTAAATATTCGATGTATTGTAAAAAGCACAATTGGACCTGAATTGCTTTCAGAAATATTTTAGTCTTACACGATAAAGATAAGATTCTGTTATTCCTTTAATAGACGCTTATATATGGTAAATCAATACTTAAAATGTTCTAGAAGCTTCGAAAACTGACTCCTCCCTTTTGAGCATATTCCACGCCCCGGAACAAAGCCCCTACGATGAAGCTCTATCGATTTCTAACGAAGGCTTAAGAGCGCATGCGCGTTGCCGCTCCCAGCGGTCTAGGGTGCTATTTTTGGACCTCGGCAGTTTCGCAATGCGATAGGCCGACAGCGCACGCGTGCTCGTTTCCAATTTTCCTTTATTTTATTTCCTTTTCTTTTCTTTTCTTTTCTTTTACTGCCGTAGAACAAGCGCTGTGGCATGTTTCATATAAACTTTTATTCAGTGAATAATTTAATTTTCGACGATTGCTGAATCTTCAACGCATGTGAGTATTAGACTAAAAAATACTTTGTTTCATATGTAATAGGGTTGTTAACAATATTATTAATTTTATAAGAAACGTAATAATTTCTTTGCGCTTAAAAGTCAATAAATAACCGACTACTTTATCTCGATATAATTAAAGATTTATAAGGCTTTCGTTTTACCTAGAAAACATCAAATATATATATATATATATATATATATATATATATTTTAATTTGATACATCTTTCTATAAAGATACCAATATAATAAAAAGAAAAGACAAATAATAACATGAAAACCAAGTTATAGATGCAATAAAAAAGAAAATGTATGAAAATGGCGTTATAGTCCTGTATCCCCCTCCACCCCGACCTCATTTCCGCTCTATATTGATTTTAAGACTACGCATGCGCTCTCGGCTTCTGGAGGCGTCTTCATGGCTGCGTAGAAAATTGTTACGGCGTAGCATACTCATTTTGATTATACGACAAAGAAATTATGCTTCCTTTGTCATATACTGATTCCTAGAGACTTAAATTCATATTAATTAAAATAAATTCCTTATTAATAGTTAAGAGATTTACATGTTGCTTTGAGATTTAAAAGTTATGTCGCCATACTTTTGTAATTTCTGAGATTAAGATTACCTATGAAACTGAAATAGGTTAAAGAATAAATTAAAGCTTATTGATGATATCGAAAAGGATTACTTTATTCATATTCGAGAGTATATTACTTTTTTTGCTAAGAGATTATTGAGATCGGAAAGAAAATGAGACAATGAAATAGAAAAAAAAATTATATTATAAGTTACAAACAAGTCACTATTTATAGTTATTGGTAAGACAATACTCGGCTGCTGGACACCATACGGATAGTTACCGGTAACTGTTACGGTTTTAAAAAAAATATTTTCAATTGTCCCATCCTCACCCCACCGCAGTCCACCTTATTGATTTATATCGAAGTCCATGTTCGAGCATGCGCAGTAAAGTACTGTTGAAGTTAATACGTTTCTTATGTTAGGAGGTTGCTATTTTCCGGATATTAAGAAATATTTTTATTTTACATATCTTAATTGCAATAATTTTTTACTGATGAGTAAATGTTTGGGCGCCGTGATAAAGTTAATATAAACTTGAACGATATTTTCGTCGCTAGATGGCGTCTATTATAAACATTACTTTTACTATAAAAAAATGTAAGTGTATTGCATCTTTATTGGCCAACTCGCACTTGGCTGGCTTTGTGTCTAAATGACGTCGACTTTCTTGTGAGAGAAGGCTTCGAGTTCCAGTAGTGGGAACAACAAGAGGAATGTGCTTTTTTTTTTAAAGACATCAAATAATAATAGCATTATAACCAGCAAATTTTCTGATAAATTGTATTCCAGTAAAGAAATAATATTAATAAAAATATATTTACCTGATCTTTCTCAAATATTTACGCAGTATATTGAAACTGCGCAGAAAAAAGTATTCAGCTACAGCTCCTCGACACGTTATTGATTTCTAACGGAGTCTGCTTTTAGACATGCGCAGTACATCCTCCTCCCCCAGGGATACGCATTCGGTCTAAGCTACAGTTTTAAAAATGTAGCGATCGGCATCACACGCGAAGTTGAATTATATCTACACAAAATTAATATTAAAGTTAGACACCATAGTTTATTTATCGTTAAACAATTTATTGTTGCTGGTCTGAACCAACACCGTTGTATGTACTTAACATGTAAACGATTATAGGAAACAAATTGTTTAACATTGCTTAATTCGTTTATAAATTAAAATTATTTAAATAAACAGTTATATAGCTTCGTCCGCGTTTCTATATTTCATTTCTAAAATCATTAAAGATGCTGTAAAATTATATTAAAACTACGCAGCACAAATAGTCCTCTCAATTTCGACATATTTCCGTCATTTCCAATCGATTATTGATGTCAAAACCTGCGTCAGGACCTGCGCAATTAATTTCGTGACAATTTCCTATATATTTTTTTAATAACATTTATTTTTTTTAAATTACGTTTACTCTAAACTTTAGATATGCGTTAGGGAGAAAGTCCAAACAAAATTCGTTCTTGAAATAAATAAAAAGGCGTAAGAGTTCTGCATTAGTAACAGAAACATTCATATAAAATAATAAAAGAACTCTTAAACTGAGCACCAAATTTCCTTCTTCAGCCCTCATCTCATTTGATACTTTATTGATTGGAGGCTGCATCCTAACACGCGTTTTGCATCTCCTGAGACTCCATACAGGCACCTATTTTAGTCGCAATATATTAATGATCAACACACGTTTACATCATAATACTTTATTCTTGATAGCTTATTGATTATACAACAGAAGCTGCATCCTGTTAAATCTGTTTATCATTGGTTAATCATTAAAAAAAACTTAATACAACCTTTTTAATATAACTAACGTATAACTTTATGTATCTTATATGAATCACATGACATAAATTTTTTTCATCGCAACAATTGATTACTTTATGTGAATTAATATTACGCAATATTATTTCTTGTTTTACACATGCGCTTTTAGACCTACCCTTTCAAACCCCTCCTACTTTGACCTCTCTCCTGTGATTATTGATCGATGCAGGCTTTATACAGACATGCGCCCTGTTCGGGGTTTGCTGTTGAAGAAACCTTTAGAAGCGGACACTGCGCCTTAACATAGGTTAGTGTCTATATTTGTTGAATGTCTGCGATAGACTCATTTTATGCTTTCTCGTTTTTTTTTATTCTTCTACTTCTCTATTCATTGATAGTACCTGATTAAATTGTAAAGATTTTGCTATTATAAACAGCACGAAATATAGTATTATTGTTACAATAGTTCCGAACAAAATAGTCATCAAAAAAAAGTTCATGTTTTTATTCACATGGCTAATTATTAAATTAATATGTATCAAATTTTTATTATCCATTCGATTAAGGGTTACTTCGAAGTTTGGAATGAGGGTGATATAAGATTTTAATCAACATTTCAATCAATTACGATCCGCGTACAATTTAAAAGGAAGTTATTCCAATATTTGCTATAAAAGAGTAGTCCTAGTGATTTTACTGAAACCGCGTCTATTTACTACACATATATTTATTTCAAAATTCAGTAACGGTGAAAGATAAATAACACATACCTTTTTTTATTTTTATTTTACGCAGCGTCGAGGTATACAGAATTGTTAGAAAAATATTTCTTTACTGGTGGTAGTAGGTCTCTGTTGCCGGAAACCGTCTAGGTAGATTGGTACTTATTACAGCCGACAAACGGTAGTGTGTAAACATTATCGTGTTCCGGTTTGAAACGCGCTGTTGCTGGAGTAATTACTGGGGTAACATCTTATCTTTCAAGGCGACGAGTACAATGTGGTGGAGCATATACCATCTTAACTAGCGCCGCGTTTTCATAGGCGGGCGTATCACTCACCACCAAATTAACGTTCCGCTCGTCTCGTTGCATTCTTTTAAAAAAAAAAATCTAAAAGAAGCATTAGTTGTAAAATTTCCATATACGTGTAATTTATTAAGACGTCATTTTGTTTTATTATTTCATTACGAAAAACTATAAGCATTCTGTTCTTCTAGGATTGCGCAATTATAACCGCACGTTCTCGTTCCCGTCACCCTTAGTACGTCCATCCCCCCACTCATGCCCCCAATTTGTTGCTGTATCGATCTGTGCGGGAGGTTGCATCTGCACATGCGCGGCCCATCTCCCGGGGCTACAGAACGTAGCGCCTCTATGCAGTAGTCTCAAGTTATAGATCGACTGACAACGTCTTATTTCTAAGTCATTACTTTCTTATTCTTTTAATACAACAATTAGTGAATCAATTAATGCGTGTCGCTGTTTATATTTCCGATGTAAGTGTAGTTAGTATATTTTTACCTACAACCTTTGTTATTCATATATAATATCATAAACATTAGTAATCATATAATACTATATTATATAGTTTATTAGTTATTCCACTACATAATAAATTTTCGGAAAATATCCGTTGTTCATTTTTTATGGCAAAGATGAAATATGACATTGCCATAAATATATTTGACATTGCTTTTATGGGAACTCTAATTGAATTTAAAAGTACACTATACCTTTAAATATTTATTATTATATATAATCGTTAATTTTTTGTTATAAACATGCGCATAATTCTTAGTTTTATCTTAAAAATAACGCTTTGTTAGCGATTTAATATAAAATAAATTTCTTTCATACAATAATTTATTATTTTAACTGCGCTATACATTATCGCCTTTACCTCTCGTCCAATTTGTTGCAAGTTTTTTTATTTGCACCGCAGGCTGCATCCGGGCATGCGCGTTGAATCTCCCGGGCTCCAAGGTATAACCGGTCCATGCAACAGTCGCATAAAGTAAACGGTCCGCTGTGGAGGTATTTCATTTCATCACTTCATCAATTTATATTTATTATTACATAGCAGACTTAACCAGTATTTTTTATATACCAATTTATATTTACGAAGTATATTTTAAAATAGTGTAAAAACTTTTAATATATCGCGACAACAAAATCATTCGTTTATTTAAATCACAAGCACGATTGCGTATTTAACAAGTAATTCCACCTCGAGAACTACGCCCTCTATTGCCACCTTTAAAACCTCCCTCTCCCCCATACCTTTGCAACTTTATTGATTCGCTCCGAACGCTGCGTCCGGACATGCGCGTTGCGTCTCCCGGGCGTCCCGGATATAATCGGATCGTGCAACAGTCGCATGATGTAATTGATTCACGGCACACGTATTTGCTTTTATTTCATCAACTTGGTTTTTTTATTTATTTTTCATAGTGAAGTGTGTATAAGTAACTTGCTAGTTCTCGCCGCTATTTATGTGGGTACGTACGTTTAGTTATTTTAATTATTACTTTTAATTATTTATGGTGGAGATTTAAAATACAAATAAAATTTTAGTAAAACATAAGTGGGAAATCATATAACGACTTTAAATTTGTATGACAAGAAATTTTGCAGAAAAATTATAAAAATTAATATTGATTAATTTACAACAGATCCGCAGGTATTAACGATTACGCAATAATAACACTTGCTTCTATTTCTTTAATCACGCCTTGTATTTCCGCTCTTAAATTGCGCCCTACCCATTGCACCTATACGTTATACGAGTCTACGCTTTTGATATTATAGAAAACTCGCGAGATTATGTAATAATTGATTGTTCTAACTGCGCCTTACCTTGCTACCTTTGTCCTCATCCTCCACTTGTTGCGCCACTATTGATTTACAGCGGAGGCTACATCCGGGCATGCGCGTAGCATCTCCCGGGTCCCCTAGGGTATAATCATTCCATGCAACAGTCGCATAATGTAGTTGGTTCGACGGGCACGTCTTTTTTTACTTCATCAATTTATTTATTTTTTTTTATAGTGAAGTTTTTATTAGTAATTTGTTTCAAGTAATGCTGTTTGGGGTAAGTTAATATTAATAAAATTTTTATTAGCTGTATTTGAAAATATTGTAAAATAGTTCTAAATTATGGACTACGCTTTGTATTGCCGTCCTCATCCACTCCGGCACTAATGTCGCCGCTATTGATTTGAGGCAGCATCCGAGCATGCGCATTGCATCTTCCGGGGCTCCTAGGGTATAATCATTCCACGCGTCAGTCGTATAATAAAGATGGACGCGCACGTCTTTCTTCATTTTATTAATTTTATTTTTTATATTTGTTTTTCATTATCAAGTGTTTATGAGTAAATTATTTCATACGATGTTCTTTTCCTTGGGGATGTGTTAATTTTAATTAAATATTTATTACGTACATTTCGAAAAAATGTAAAGTACGATCTACGCTTTGTGTTGCGGTCCTCATTAACCCCCACCCAACCCCTCCCCTCGAAGTGTTTATAAGTAACTAGTTCATTCGATACTGATAGGAGGTAAGCTAATTTAAATTAAATATTTATTAAGTATACTTAAAAACAGAGCGACATACTCACTTAACAACTCCCTTCCTCCCCTTCACTTGTTGCGCCATTATTGATTTTCACCGAAGGCTGCATCCGGGCATGCGCATTGCATTGCTCGGGGCTCCAGGCTATAATTTTTCATGCAACTATTTTACAGTTACCGTTCCATAATACAGTTGTTTCGACGCGTACGTCTTTTTCACGTCATTAATTTGTTTTAATTTTTTTTTTTTTTTCAAAATTATGTGTCCATGAGTCATTTAGTTGTTCATTTATATATACGTTTCAAAATAGTGTAAAGTACTTCCACCTAGCGGACCTTTTAGGTCACCTATACCACCCCACCCCTTTCTTTACTTGTTGCGTCATTATTGATTTGCGGCGGAGGCTGCATCCGGGCATGCGCGTTGAATCTCCCGGGGCTCCAGGGTATAATCATTCCTAGCCACAGTCGCATAAAACAGATGGTTCGACGTGCACATCTTTCTTGACTTCATAAATTTTTATTTATTTATTTTCCTAGTGAAGTGTTTATGAGTAATTAGTTTTATTCGATGCTGTTTGAGGGTATGTTTATTTAAATTAAATATTTACTAAGTATGTTTCAAAATAGTGTAAAGTACTTCCACCTAGCGGACCACGCCCTTTTTGGTCACCTATAACACCCCACCCCTCTCTTTACTTGTTGCGTCATTATTGATTTGCGGCGGAGGCTGCATCCGCGCATGCGCGTTGCATCTCCCGGGGCTCCCGGATATAACCAACCTGTCCAGTAGTCTCAACTTGTTGTCGGTTAATAGTGAACGTATTATTTCTGTGATATTATTTTGTTTTACAATTTAAATCTGGTCCGTCTGAATTGGTTATAGCTCGTTGCTTCACGGTTCCATGTGAGTTTTATTATATCTTAGCATTTAGTTATAATAACTTTATGACGAAACAAGTTAGTACACAATGAAAGCTTATTTCTAAACTGTAAATAAAATCATATATTTTGTAGTTCTCTTCTTTAAGTCCGAAATAATTTTTACGCACCTCCCCCAAATTATTAATATTCAAATCTTTTCGTGACTCTATAACTTGTTAGTTGCTACACTTAAATTGATTATCTGCTCTTTGTTCTGATGTTTCGAAATATTGATTACGCGATAAAATAATTCTATCGTCCTTATTGCGCCTTATTTTGTCGCCTTCACCCCCGCCCTTTCCGTCGCACCTTCATTGATTTGTATCGGAGGCTGCATCCGGGCATGCGCGTTGCATATCCAGGGGATTCTGGATATAACCAGTTGATGCAGTAGTTGCGTAATATAATTAGTACTTCTCTTTATTTGTTTCCTTGACTAGTATATAAATACGTCTTTACATCCTTCCTCTGTTTATGCGGGTTTGTTTAATTTCCTAAATATTCACGCCGTAAATTTTTCTGCTTATCTGATATTCCAGAACATTCTGTGATTACACAATAATTTATCAAACTGCGTCATACGTTGGCGCTTTTGCGCCCGCCCTGCCTGTTGCCGCTTTATTGATTAGAAACGGAGGCTGCATCTGGGCATGCGCGTTGCATCTCTCTGGGTTCCAGGATATAATGATTCCATGTAACAGTTCCATTATACAGTCGGTTTAGCAAGCACGTCTTCTGTCACATCATCAATTTATGTTGTATTTTTTTCAAAGTTATGTGTTTATGAGTAACTAGTCCATTCGATGCTGTTTGGGGGTAAGTTAAAGTAAATTAAATATTTATTAAAAACTTTTCAACTAGTTTGAAGTACTTCCACCTCGTAGACTACGCCCTTTTTTGCCACCATTAACAACCCTCCCCCTTCTCTTCACTTGTTGCGCCATTATTGATTTGCAGCGGAAGCTGCATCTGGGCATGCGCGTTGCATCTGCCGGGGCTCCAGGGTATAATCATTCCAAGCCACAGTCGCATAAAACAGATGGTTCGACGTGCACATCTTTCTTGACTTCATAAATTTATGTTTTAATTTATTTTCCTAGTGAAGTGTTTATGAGTAATTAGTTTTATTCGATGCTGTTTGAGGGTATGTTTATTTAAATTAAATATTTACTAAGTATGTTTCAAAATAGTGTAAAGTACTTCCACCTAGCGGACCACGCCCTTTTTGGTCACCTATAACACCCCACCCCTCTCTTTACTTGTTGCGTCATTATTGATTTGCGGCGGAGGCTGCATCCGCGCATGCGCGTTGCATCTATCGGGGCTCCCGGATATAACCAACCTGTCCAGTAGTCTCAACTTGTTGTCGGTTAATAGTGAACGTATTATTTCTGTGATATTATTTTGTTTTACAATTTAAATCTGGTCCGTCTGTGAATTGGTTATAGCTCGTTGCTTCACGGTTCCATGTGAGTTTTATTATATCTTAGCATTTAGTTATAATAACTTTATGACGAAACAAGTTAGTACACAATGAAAGCTTATTTCTAAACTGTAAATAAAATCATATATTTTGTAGTTCTCTTCTTTAAGTCCGAAATAATTTTTACGCACCTCCCCCAAATTATTAATATTCAAATCTTTTCGTGACTCTATAACTTGTTAGTTGCTACACTTAAATTGATTATCTGCTCTTTGTTCTGATGTTTCGAAATATTGATTACGCGATAAAATAATTCTATCGTCCTTATTGCGCCTTATTTTGTCGCCTTCACCCCCGCCCTTTCCGTCGCACCTTCATTGATTTGTATCGGAGGCTGCATCCGGGCATGCGCGTTGCATATCCAGGGGATTCTGGATATAACCAGTTGATGCAGTAGTTGCGTAATATAATTAGTACTTCTCTTTATTTTTTTCCTTGACTAGTATATAAATACGTCTTTACATCCTTCCTCTGTTTATGCGGGTTTGTTTAATTTCCTAAATATTCACGCCGTAAATTTTTCTGCTTATCTGATATTCCAGAACATTCTGTGATTACACAATAATTTATCAAACTGCGTCATACGTTGGCGCTTTTGCGCCCGCCCTGCCTGTTGCCGCTTTATTGATTAGAAACGGAGGCTGCATCTGGGCATGCGCGTTGCATCTCTCTGGGTTCCAGGATATAATGATTCCATGTAACAGTTCCATTATACAGTCGGTTTAGCAAGCACGTCTTCTGTCACATCATCAATTTATGTTGTATTTTTTTCAAAGTTATGTGTTTATGAGTAACTAGTCCATTCGATGCTGTTTGGGGGTAAGTTAAAGTAAATTAAATATTTATTAAAAACTTTTCAACTAGTTTGAAGTACTTCCACCTCGTAGACTACGCCCTTTTTTGCCACCATTAACAACCCTCCCCCTTCTCTTCACTTGTTGCGCCATTATTGATTTGCAGCGGAAGCTGCATCTGGGCATGCGCGTTGCATCTGCCGGGGCTCCAGGGTATAATCATTCCAAGCCACAGTCGCATAAAACAGATGGTTCGACGTGCACATCTTTCTTGACTTCATAAATTTATGTTTTAATTTATTTTCATAGTGAAGTTTTTGTGAGTAGATTGTTCATGTGATGCTGTCAGGAGGTATGTTAATTTAAATTAAATATTTATTTAGTATGTTTCAAAATAGTGTAAAGAACTTCCACATAGCGGACCACGCCCTTTTTGGTCACCTATAACATCCCACCCCTCTCTTTACTTGTTGCGTCATTATTGATTTGCGGCGGAGGCTGCATCCGCGCATGCGCGTTGCATCTCCCGGGGCTCCCAGATATAACCAATCTATCCAGTAGTCTCAACTTGTTGATCTTAGTAATATCTGGTCAATTTGGGAATTGGTAATAGCTCGTTGCTTCACGGTCCCATGTCAATTTTGTTATAATTATCTCAGCATTTATTTTTAATAATTTAATGACGGAAGTAGTACACAAAGAAACCTTAATCATCATCACCCGATGGGCGTCCACTGCTGGATATAGGCCTCCTCCCCCAAATATCTTCATATCTAGAAAAAATATTTAATGAAAAAATAGTAAATAAAATCATGTTTCATAGTTATCTCGTTTAAGACCGAAATAAGTTTTACGCACATTCCTTTCCTCTTCCTCTTTCCATTGTACACATTTTGTTTAAGCGTTTACAAATTATTTATATTCAAATCTTTTCGTGACTCTATGACTTGTTAGTTGCTACAGTTAAATTTATTACCTGTTCTTTGTTCTGATGTTTCGAAATATTGGTTACGCAATAAAATAATTCTATCGTCCCTATCGCGCCTTACTTTATCGCCTTCACCCCCGTCCTTTCCGTCGCACCTTTATTGAATAGAATCGGAGGCTGCATCTGGGCATGCGCGTTGCATCTCTCGGGGCTCCAGGGTATAATCATTCCAAGCCACAGTCGCATAAAACAGATGGTTCGACGTGCACATCTTTCTTGACTTCATAAATTTATGTTTTAATTTATTTTCATAGTGAAGTTTTTGTGAGTAGATTGTTCATGTGATGCTGTCAGGAGGTATGTTAATTTAAATTAAATATTTATTTAGTATGTTTCAAAATAGTGTAAAGAACTTCCACCTAACGGACCACGCCCTTTTTGGTCACCTATAACACCCCACCCCTCTCTTTACTTGTTGCGTCATTATTGATTTGCGGCGGAGGCTGCATCCGCGCATGCGCGTTGCATCTCCCGGTGCTCCCAGATATAACCAATCTATCCAGTAGTCTCAACTAGTTGTCGGTTAATAGTGAACGTATTATTTCTGTGATATTATTTTGTTTTACAATTTAAATCTGGTCCGTCTGTGAATTGGTTATAGCTCGTTGCTTCACGGTTCCATTTGAGTTTTATTATATCTTAGCATTTAGTTATAATAACTTTATGACGAAACAAATTAGTACACAATGAAAGCTTATTTCTAAACTGTAAATAAAACTATATATTTTGTAGTTATCTTTAAGTCCGAAATAATTTTTACGCATCTTTCTTTCTACTTCCTCTTTTCATTGCACACGTATTATTAAGGGGTTTGCAAATTATTAATATTCAAATCTTTTCGTGACTCTATAACTTGTTAGTTGCTACAGTTAAATTGATTATCTGCTCTTTGTTCTGATATTTTGGAATATTGATTACTCAATAAATTTTTTCTATCGTCCCTATTGCGCCTTACTTTGATGCCTTCACCCCAGCCATTTCCATTTACACTTATTGATTTGTATCGAAAGGTGTATCCGGGCACGAGCGTTGCATCCCACGGGGCTCTCGGATCACCTTTTTGTCGCATTAAAAAAAAGTTCAACTAATATTTTTATTTATTTTGTCATTGTAAAGTGTTTATGAGTTACTTGTTACATTTGGCTGCAGTTTAAGTTGGTATATTTATTTTTTATATATTTCCTTTATATATTTAAAAACAAATTTATGACTTTACATAAGTGGAATATCTTATGTAACTAATTTAATTTCTATTCCATGAGTATTAGAGAAAATTTTTAAAAATCTGTATTGCTCAATTTACTAAAGTTATGTTAAGTTTTTTGTCTAACTATACAAAATTTTTATGAAGTAGTTTAAGCGCGATTGCGCAATATTAACACCTTTGAAAACTCCCACTCCCCATACCCGTTGCACCTTTATTGATTCGCGCCGAACGCTGCGTCTGGGCATGCGTGTCGCATCTCTCGGGCGTCCCGGATATAATCGGATCATGCAACAGTCGCATATTATAATTGATTCACCGCGCACGTATTTGCTTATTACATCCACTTGTCTTATTATTTATTTTTCATAGTGAAGTGTGTATAAGTAACTTGCTAGTTCTCGTGGCAGTTTACGTTGGTAGGTTTAGTTCTTACAACATTTAGAGTGTAGATTTAAATTACCAAAATATTTTTATCAATACGTGAGTAGGAAATTGAGTAAATAAATAGGTTTAACATTAAGTTATATTTAAAGCACAGACAAATTTTCATAGCACTTGACTAGGAAATCTACATAATTTGAATAACAAACAACATTAATGAAAAATCATAAAAATTAATATTGATAAATTTATAACAGTTCCACAGATAACTTTCGCAACATTAACACTTACTTCCATTTTTTTAATCACGTTCTGTATTTCCGCCTTAAGATTTCATTCCACCTTTTGCACCTACATAGAGTTTCTGCGCTCTTGATATTCTAGAAAATTCGTTGATTTTGTAATAATTGATTATTTTAACTGTGCCTTACCTTTCCGCCTTTGTCCCCACAACCTACTTGTTGCGTTGCTATTAATTTGCACCGGAAGCTGCATCTGGGTATGCGCGTTGCATCTCCCGGGAATTCTGGATATAACCAGTCTATGCAGTAGTAGTCGCGTAATGTAATTGTTTTCCTTGTGTAGTCTTTATTTTCTGCTACTATTCAAGTGGGTATGTTTAATTTCTAAAGTATTCACGATGTACATTTATATATATATAAGAGAATTCTCTTCAACCACTTAATTTGTATTACAAGAAATGTTTCTGAAATATCCTAAAGAGGAATATTGACTATTGTTACTTGTAAACAGTTGCACAGAAATTAATGATTGCATAATATTAACACTCGATTTTACTTCGCGGATTACACCCTGTATTACCACCTATATCTCCTTCCCTTCCTGTTATACCTGTTTATACTAAGTAGTATCTGCGCATCTGATATTGTAGAAAATTTTTATTACTCAATAATTTAACATTCTAACTGCGCCATTTAATGGCAACTGTGCCCCGCCCCGCGTGTGGCACCTTTATTGATTATAATCGGAGGCTGCATCTGGGCATGCGCGTTGCATCTACCGGGGCTCCTGGGTATTATCATTCCATGCAATAGTTCCATGATACAGTGTGTTCGATGCGCACGTCTTCTTTCACTTCATTAATTTGTTTAAATTTTTTTTTCAATGTGGTTTGGAGTAATTATTTCATTCGATACTGTTTGGAGGTATGTTAATTTATATTAAATATTTTCTAAATATATTTCAAACTAGTGTGACGTACTTCCACCTAGCAGACTACGCCTCTTTTTGCCATCCTTAACATCCCCTTTCCTCCACATCCCTTGTTACGCCATTATTGATTCTCACTGGAGGCTGCATCCGGGCATGCGCTTTGCATCTCCCGGGGCTGCAAGGTATAGTCATTCCATGCAACAGTCGCACATTACGGGTAGTTTAAGGCGCACGTGTTTCTTACGTTTCATCAATTTATGTTTTAATTTCTTTTCATTGTGAAGTGTTTATGAGTAGCTTGTTCTCATACATTATAAAATGGAATATAGTTACAACAAATATTACAAAAAAGTCATTTGCTTACTACTACGCCGTTTATTGCCATCCATAACCCCTCGACACTTGTTGCGCGCCATTATTGATTTGCACCGGAGGCTACATCCGGGCATGCGCGTTGTGTCCCCAGGGGTTGCAAGGTATAATAATTCCATTCAACAGTAATATAATACGGGTGGTTCGACGCGCACGTCTTCCTTCACTTCATCAGTTTATTTTTAATTTTTTCCTATGTGAAGTGTTTATGAGTAACTACTTCATTCGATGCTGTTTGGGGGTATGTTAATTTATATTATATATTTATTAAATATATTTCGAAATAGGGTGACGTACTTTCACCTAGCGGACTACGCCTCTTAATTCCATCCTTAACATCCCTTTCCTCCCCTTCACTTGTTGCGCCATTATTGAGTTGCACCGGAGGCTACATCCGGGCATGCGCGTTGCGTATCCCAGGGTTGCAAGGTATAATAATTCCATGCAAGAGTAGTATAATAATATGGGTGATTTTAGAGGAACGTCTTTCGTCACTTAGTCAATTTATGTTTTTAATTTTGTTTATGAGTAATCTTGTCTCATTCGATACTGTTTGAGAGTATGTTTATTTAAATTAAATATTTATTAAGTACATTATAAAATAATGGACAATAGTTCCAAAAAATAGTACAAAAAAAAAATATTTTGGTAACTACGCCATTTATTGCCACCGTTCACCCCCCTCCACACTTGTTGCGCCTTTATTGATTGGTATCTGAGGGTGCATTCAGGCATGCGCGATGCATCTTGCGGAGCTCCAGGGTTTAATCATTCCATAAAACAGTTGCGTAATAATGTTGATTGGACGCGTACGTCTTTTTTCACCTAATCAATTAATATATATTTTTTTCATAGTGAAGCGTTTATGAGTAACTTGTTCATTCTGTTATGTTTGGGAGTATGTTAATTTTAAGTAAATATATATTACGTACATTTCAGATTAATTTAAAATAGTTCTACCGTATGTATTACGCCTCATATTTCCATTCTCGTTGCCCCGCCTTCGCCACTTGTTGCGCCGTTATTGATTTGCAGTAGAGGCTGCATCCAGGCATGCGCGTTGCCTCTCCCGGGGCTCCAGGGTATAATCATTCCAAGCTACAGTCGCATAAAACAGATGGTTCGACGTGTACATCTTTCTTGACTTCATAAATTTATGTTTTAATTTATTTTCATAGTAAAGTGTATATGAGTAACTAGTTTCATTCGATGCTGTTTGAGGGTGTTTATTTAAATTATGTCTTTTACGTATATTTCAAAATAATGTGAAGTAGTTTTATCTAGCGAATTACGCCCTTTATTGCCACCCTTAACACCTCCCCCTTCCTGACTTATTGCCTTGTTATTGATTTGAACTGAAGGCTGCATCCGGGCATGCGCGTTGCATCTCCCAGGGCTCGAGGGTCATTCTGTAAGGTCTCATTCCGTACAACGGTCGCATAATAAAGCTGGTTGGATGCTTTATTATGCGACCGTTGTTTCAACTCGTTTCTTTATTTCATCAATTTATTTTTTTAATTTTATTTTTCATAGTGAAGTGTTTATGAGTAACAAGTTCAAACGGTGCTGTCTAAGGGTATGTTAATATTTCCACCTTATGAATTACGCCTTGTATTGCCATCCTTATCCGTCCCTTACCCCCACTTGTCGTGCCGCTATTGATTTGCACCAGAGGCTACATCCGGGCATGCGCGTTGCATCTCCAGGGGATTCTGGATATAACCAGTTGATGCAGTAGTTGCGTAATATAATTAGTACTTTTTTTATTTTTTTCCTTGAGCAGTGTATAAATAAGTACGTCGTTACATACTGCCGCTGTTTATGCGGGTTTGTTTAATTTCCTAAATATTCACGACGTAAATTTATCTATACAAGAGAAATCTATTCAACATCTTTAATTTTTATTACTAGAAATGTTTCTAAAATATCCTAGAATGGAATGTTGACTAATGAAACTCTAGTAAACAGTTGCACAGAAATCGACGATTGCATAAATATTAACACTTCTACTTTGTAAGCTATGCCCTGTATTACCACCCTTATCTCCTTCACGTCCTGTTATACCTGCTTATACTGAGTAGTACTGCGCATGTGATATCCCAGATAATTCTATGATTACACAATAATTTATCAAACTGCGTCATACATTTTGGCCCAGCCCTGCCCGTCTGTGAATTGGTTATAGCTCGTTGCTTCACGTTTCCATTTGAGTTTTATTATATCTTAGCATTTAGTTATAATAACTTTATGACGAAACAAGTTAGTACACAATGAAAGCTTATTACATATACACTGTAAATAAAATCATATATTTTGTAGTTCTCTTCTTTAAGTCCGAAATAATTTTTACGCATCTTCCTTTCTACTTCCTCTTTCCATTGCACACGTATTATTTAAGCGTTTGCAAATTATTAATATTCAAATCTTTTCGTGACTCTATAACTTGTTAGTTGCTACAGTTAAATTTATTACCTGTTCTTTGTTCTAATGTTTCGAAATATTGATTACGCAATAAAATAATTCTATCGTCCCTATCGCGCCTTACTTTGTCGCCTTCACCCCCGCCCTTTCCGTCGCACCTTTATTGATTTGTATCGGAGGCTGCATCCGGGCATGCGCGTTGCATCTCCCGGGGCTCCCGGATATAACCAACCTATCCAGTAGTCTCAACTTGTTGTCGGTTAATAGTGAACGTATTATTTCTGTGATATTATTTTGTTTTACAATTTAAATCTGGTCCGTCTGTGAATTGGTTATAGCTCGTTGCTTCACGGTTCCATGTGAGTTTTATTATATCTTAGCATTTAGTTATAATAACTTTATGACGAAACAAGTTAGTACACAATGAAAGCTTATTACATATACACTGTAAATAAAATCACATATTTTGTAGTTCTCTTCGTTAAGTCCGAAATAATTTTTACGCATCTTCCTTTCTACTTCCTCTTTCCATTGCACACGTATTATTTAAGCGTTTACAAATTATTTATATTCAAATCTTTTCGTGACTCTATAACTTGTTAGTTGCTACAGTTAAATTTATTACCTGTTCTTTGTTCTGATATATCGCAATATTGATTACGCAATAAAATAATTCTATCGTCCCTATCGCGCCTTACTTTGTCGCCTTCACCCCCGCCCTTTCCGTCGCCCCTTTATTGATTAGAATCGGAGGCTGCATCTGGGCATGCGCGTTGCATTTCCCGGGGCTCCAGGGTATAATCATTCCAAGCCACAGTCGCATAAAACAGATGGTTCGACGTGCACATCTTTTTTGACTTCATAAATTTATATTTTAATTTATTTTCTTAGTGAAGTTTTTGTGAGTAGATTGTTCATGTGATGCTGTCAGGAGGTATGTTAATTTAAATTAAATATTTATTAAGTATGTTTCAAAATAGTGTAAAGAACTTCCACCTATCGGACCACGCCCTTTTTGGTCACCTATAACACCCCACCCCTCTCTTTACTTGTTGCGTCATTATTGATTTGCATTTGAGGCTACATCCGGGCATGCGCGTTGCATCTCCAGGGGATTGTAGATATAACCACTTGATGCTGCAGTTGCATAATATAATTAGTACTTTTTTTATTTTTTTCCTTGAGCAGTGTATAAATAAGTACGTCGTTACATACTGCCGCTGTTTATGCGGGTTTGTTTAATTTCCTAAATATTCACGACGTAAATTTATCTATATAAGAGAAATCTATTCAACAGCTTTAATTTTTATTACTAGAAATGTTTCTAAAATATCCTAGAATGGAATGTTGACTAATATAACTCTAGTAAACAGTTGCACAGAAATCGACGATTGCATAAATATTAACACTTCTACTTTGTAAGCTATGCCCTGTATTACCACCCTTATCTCCTTCACGTCCTGTTATACCTGCTTATACTGAGTAGTACTGCGCATGTGATATCCCAGATAATTCTATGATTACACAATAATTTATCAAACTGCGTCATACATTTTGGCCCAGCCCTGCCCGTCTGTGAATTGGTTATAGCTCGTTGCTTCACGTTTCCATTTGAGTTTTATTATATCTTAGCATTTAGTTATAATAACTTTATGACGAAACAAGTTAGTACACAATGAAAGCTTATTACATATACACTGTAAATAAAATCATATATTTTGTAGTTCTCTTCTTTAAGTCCGAAATAATTTTTACGCATCTTCCTTTCTACTTCCTCTTTCCATTGCACACGTATTATTTAAGCGTTTGCAAATTATTAATATTCAAATCTTTTCGTGACTCTATAACTTGTTAGTTGCTACAGTTAAATTTATTACCTGTTCTTTGTTCTAATGTTTCGAAATATTGATTACGCAATAAAATAATTCTATCGTCCCTATCGCGCCTTACTTTGTCGCCTTCACCCCCGCCCTTTCCGTCGCACCTTTATTGATTTGTATCGGAGGCTGCATCCGGGCATGCGCGTTGCATCTCCCGGGGCTCCAGGGTATAACCAACCTATCCAGTAGTCTCAACTTGTTGTCGGTTAATAGTGAACGTATTATTTCTGTGATATTATTTTGTTTTACAATTTAAATCTGGTCCGTCTGTGAATTGGTTATAGCTCGTTGCTTCACGGTTCCATGTGAGTTTTATTATATCTTAGCATTTAGTTATAATAACTTTATGACGAAACAAGTTAGTACGCATTAAAAGCTTATTTCTACACTGTAAATAAAATCATATATTTTGTATTTCTCTTCTTTAAGTCCGAAATAATTTTTACGCATCTTCCTTTCTACTTCCTCTTTCCATTGCACACGTATTATTTAAGCGTTTGCAAATTATTAATATTCAAATCTTTTCGTGACTCTATAACTTGTTAGTTGCTACAGTTAAATTTATTACCTGTTCTTTGTTCTGATATATCGCAATATTGGTTACGCAATAAAATAATTCTATCGTCCCTATCGCGCCTTACTTTGTCGCCTTCACCCCCGCCCTTTCCGTCGCACCTTTATTGATTTGTATCGGAGGCTGCATCCGGGCATGCGCGTTGCATCTCCCGGGGCTCCCGGATATAACCAACCTATCCAGTAGTCTCAACTTGTTGTCGGTTAATAGTGAACGTATTATTTCTGTGATATTATTTTGTTTTACAATTTAAATCTGGTCCGTCTGTGAATTGGTTATAGCTCGTTGCTTCACGGTTCCATGTGAGTTTTATTATATCTTAGCATTTAGTTATAATAACTTTATGACGAAACAAGTTAGTACACAATGAAAGCTTATTACATATACACTGTAAATAAAATCACATATTTTGTAGTTCTCTTCGTTAAGTCCGAAATAATTTTTACGCATCTTCCTTTCTACTTCCTCTTTCCATTGCACACGTATTATTTAAGCGTTTACAAATTATTTATATTCAAATCTTTTCGTGACTCTATAACTTGTTAGTTGCTACAGTTAAATTTATTACCTGTTCTTTGTTCTGATATATCGCAATATTGATTACGCAATAAAATAATTCTATCGTCCCTATCGCGCCTTACTTTGTCGCCTTCACCCCCGCCCTTTCCGTCGCCCCTTTATTGATTAGAATCGGAGGCTGCATCTGGGCATGCGCGTTGCATTTCCCGGGGCTCCAGGGTATAATCATTCCAAGCCACAGTCGCATAAAACAGATGGTTCGACGTGCACATCTTTTTTGACTTCATAAATTTATATTTTAATTTATTTTCTTAGTGAAGTTTTTGTGAGTAGATTGTTCATGTGATGCTGTCAGGAGGTATGTTAATTTAAATTAAATATTTATTAAGTATGTTTCAAAATAGTGTAAAGAACTTCCACCTATCGGACCACGCCCTTTTTGGTCACCTATAACACCCCACCCCTCTCTTTACTTGTTGCGTCATTATTGATTTGCATTTGAGGCTACATCCGGGCATGCGCGTTGCATCTCCAGGGGATTGTAGATATAACCACTTGATGCTGCAGTTGCATAATATAATTAGTACTTTTTTTATTTTTTTCCTTGAGCAGTGTATAAATAAGTACGTCGTTACATACTGCCGCTGTTTATGCGGGTTTGTTTAATTTCCTAAATATTCACGACGTAAATTTATCTATATAAGAGAAATCTATTCAACAGCTTTAATTTTTATTACTAGAAATGTTTCTAAAATATCCTAGAATGGAATGTTGACTAATATAACTCTAGTAAACAGTTGCACAGAAATCGACGATTGCATAAATATTAACACTTCTACTTTGTAAGCTATGCCCTGTATTACCACCCTTATCTCCTTCACGTCCTGTTATACCTGCTTATACTGAGTAGTACTGCGCATGTGATATCCCAGATAATTCTATGATTACACAATAATTTATCAAACTGCGTCATACATTTTGGCCCAGCCCTGCCCGTCTGTGAATTGGTTATAGCTCGTTGCTTCACGTTTCCATTTGAGTTTTATTATATCTTAGCATTTAGTTATAATAACTTTATGACGAAACAAGTTAGTACACAATGAAAGCTTATTACATATACACTGTAAATAAAATCATATATTTTGTAGTTCTCTTCTTTAAGTCCGAAATAATTTTTACGCATCTTCCTTTCTACTTCCTCTTTCCATTGCACACGTATTATTTAAGCGTTTGCAAATTATTAATATTCAAATCTTTTCGTGACTCTATAACTTGTTAGTTGCTACAGTTAAATTTATTACCTGTTCTTTGTTCTAATGTTTCGAAATATTGATTACGCAATAAAATAATTCTATCGTCCCTATCGCGCCTTACTTTGTCGCCTTCACCCCCGCCCTTTCCGTCGCACCTTTATTGATTTGTATCGGAGGCTGCATCCGGGCATGCGCGTTGCATCTCCCGGGGCTCCAGGGTATAACCAACCTATCCAGTAGTCTCAACTTGTTGTCGGTTAATAGTGAACGTATTATTTCTGTGATATTATTTTGTTTTACAATTTAAATCTGGTCCGTCTGTGAATTGGTTATAGCTCGTTGCTTCACGGTTCCATGTGAGTTTTATTATATCTTAGCATTTAGTTATAATAACTTTATGACGAAACAAGTTAGTACGCATTAAAAGCTTATTTCTACACTGTAAATAAAATCATATATTTTGTATTTCTCTTCTTTAAGTCCGAAATAATTTTTACGCATCTTCCTTTCTACTTCCTCTTTCCATTGCACACGTATTATTTAAGCGTTTGCAAATTATTAATATTCAAATCTTTTCGTGACTCTATAACTTGTTAGTTGCTACAGTTAAATTTATTACCTGTTCTTTGTTCTGATATATCGCAATATTGGTTACGCAATAAAATAATTCTATCGTCCCTATCGCGCCTTACTTTGTCGCCTTCACCCCCGCCCTTTCCGTCGCACCTTTATTGATTTGTATCGGAGGCTGCATCCGGGCATGCGCGTTGCATCTCCCGGGGCTCCCGGATATAACCAACCTATCCAGTAGTCTCAACTTGTTGTCGGTTAATAGTGAACGTATTATTTCTGTGATATTATTTTGTTTTACAATTTAAATCTGGTCCGTCTGTGAATTGGTTATAGCTCGTTGCTTCACGGTTCCATGTGAGTTTTATTATATCTTAGCATTTAGTTATAATAACTTTATGACGAAACAAGTTAGTACACAATGAAAGCTTATTACATATACACTGTAAATAAAATCACATATTTTGTAGTTCTCTTCGTTAAGTCCGAAATAATTTTTACGCATCTTCCTTTCTACTTCCTCTTTCCATTGCACACGTATTATTTAAGCGTTTACAAATTATTTATATTCAAATCTTTTCGTGACTCTATAACTTGTTAGTTGCTACAGTTAAATTTATTACCTGTTCTTTGTTCTGATATATCGCAATATTGATTACGCAATAAAATAATTCTATCGTCCCTATCGCGCCTTACTTTGTCGCCTTCACCCCCGCCCTTTCCGTCGCCCCTTTATTGATTAGAATCGGAGGCTGCATCTGGGCATGCGCGTTGCATTTCCCGGGGCTCCAGGGTATAATCATTCCAAGCCACAGTCGCATAAAACAGATGGTTCGACGTGCACATCTTTTTTGACTTCATAAATTTATATTTTAATTTATTTTCTTAGTGAAGTTTTTGTGAGTAGATTGTTCATGTGATGCTGTCAGGAGGTATGTTAATTTAAATTAAATATTTATTAAGTATGTTTCAAAATAGTGTAAAGAACTTCCACCTATCGGACCACGCCCTTTTTGGTCACCTATAACACCCCACCCCTCTCTTTACTTGTTGCGTCATTATTGATTTGCATTTGAGGCTACATCCGGGCATGCGCGTTGCATCTCCAGGGGATTGTAGATATAACCACTTGATGCTGCAGTTGCATAATATAATTAGTACTTTTTTTATTTTTTTCCTTGAGCAGTGTATAAATAAGTACGTCGTTACATACTGCCGCTGTTTATGCGGGTTTGTTTAATTTCCTAAATATTCACGACGTAAATTTATCTATATAAGAGAAATCTATTCAACAGCTTTAATTTTTATTACTAGAAATGTTTCTAAAATATCCTAGAATGGAATGTTGACTAATATAACTCTAGTAAACAGTTGCACAGAAATCGACGATTGCATAAATATTAACACTTCTACTTTGTAAGCTATGCCCTGTATTACCACCCTTATCTCCTTCACGTCCTGTTATACCTGCTTATACTGAGTAGTACTGCGCATGTGATATCTCAGATAATTCTATGATTACACAATAATTTATCAAACTGCGTCATACATTTTGGCCCAGCCCTGCCCGTCTGTGAATTGGTTATAGCTCGTTGCTTCACGTTTCCATTTGAGTTTTATTATATCTTAGCATTTAGTTATAATAACTTTATGACGAAACAAGTTAGTACACAATGAAAGCTTATTACATATACACTGTAAATAAAATCACATATTTTGTAGTTCTCTTCGTTAAGTCCGAAATAATTTTTACGCATCTTCCTTTCTACTTCCTCTTTCCATTGCACACGTATTATTTAAGCGTTTGCAAATTATTAATATTCAAATCTTTTCGTGACTCTATAACTTGTTAGTTGCTACAGTTAAATTTATTACCTGTTCTTTGTTCTGATATATCGCAATATTGGTTACGCAATAAAATAATTCTATCGTCCCTATCGCGCCTTACTTTGTCGCCTTCACCCCCGCCCTTTCCGTCGCACCTTTATTGATTTGTATCGGAGGCTGCATCCGGGCATGCGCGTTGCATCTCCCGGGGCTCCCGGATATAACCAACCTATCCAGTAGTCTCAACTTGTTGTCGGTTAATAGTGAACGTATTATTTCTGTGATATTATTTTGTTTTACAATTTAAATCTGGTCCGTCTGTGAATTGGTTATAGCTCGTTGCTTCACGGTTCCATGTGAGTTTTATTATATCTTAGCATTTAGTTATAATAACTTTATGACGAAACAAGTTAGTACACAATGAAAGCTTATTACATATACACTGTAAATAAAATCATATATTTTGTAGTTCTCTTCTTTAAGTCCGAAATAATTTTTACGCATCTTCCTTTCTACTTCCTCTTTCCATTGCACACGTATTATTTAAGCGTTTGCAAATTATTAATATTCAAATCTTTTCGTGACTCTATAACTTGTTAGTTGCTACAGTTAAATTTATTACCTGTTCTTTGTTCTGATGTTTCGAAATATTGATTACGCAATAAAATAATTCTATCGTCCCTATCGCGCCTTACTTTGTCGCCTTAACCCCCGCCCTTTCCGTCGCACCTTTATTGATTTGTATCGGAGGCTGCATCCGGGCATGCGCGTTGCATTTCCCGGGGCTCCAGGGTATAATCATTCCAAGCCACAGTCGCATAAAACAGATGGTTCGACGTGCACATCTTTCTTGATTTCATAAATTTATGTTTTAATTTATTTTCATAGTAAAGTGTTTATGAGTAACTAGTTTCATTCGATGCTGTTTGAGGGTATGTTTATTTAAATTACATGTCTTTTACGTATATTTCAAAATAATGTGAAGTAGTTTTATCTAGCGATCTACACCTTGTATTACCACCCTTATCTCCTTCACGTCCTGTTATACCTGCTTATACTGAGTAGTATCTGCGCGCATCTGATATCCCAGAAAATTCTGTGATTACACAATAATTCATCAAACTGCGTCATACACTTTGCCCCAGCCCTGCCTGTTGCAGCTTTATTGATTAGAATCGGAGGCTGCATCTGGGCATGCGCGTTGCATTTCCCGGGGCTCCGGGGTATAATCATTCCGTGCAAGAGTCGGTACATTCATACAGTTGGTTCGACGCGCACGTCTTCCTTCACTTCATCAATTTGTGTTTTAATTTTTTTTCTTAGTGAAGTGTTTGTGAGTAGCTTGTTCGTGTGATGCTGTCAGGGGGTATGTTAATTTAAATTAAATATTTATTAAATACATTTCAAAATAGTGTAAAGTACTTCCACCTAGCGGACCACACCCTTTTTGGTCACCTATAACACCCCACCCCCTTCTTTACTTGTTGCGCCATTATTGATTTGCAGCGGAGGCTGCATCCGAGCATGCGCGTTCCATCTCCCGGGGCTCCCGGATATAACCAGCCGATGCAGTAGTCTCAACTTGTTGTCGGTTAACAGTGAACGTATTATTTCTGTGATATTATTTTATTTTACAATTTAAATCTGGTCCGTCTGTGAATTGGTTATAGCTCGTTGCTTCACGGTTCCATGTGAGTTTTATTATATCTTAGCATTTAGTTATAATAACTTTATGACGAAACAAGTTAGTACGCATTGAAAGCTTATTTCTACACTGTAAATAAAATCATATATTTTGTAGTTATCTTCTTTAAGTCCGAAATAATTTTTACGCACCTCCCCCAAATTATTTATATTCAAATCTTTTCGTGACTCTATAACTTGTTAGTTGCTACAGTTTAATTTATTACCTGCTCTTTGTTCTGATGTTTCGAAATATTGATTACGCGATAAAATAATTCTATCGTCCTTATTGCGCCTTATTTTGTCGCCTTCACCCCCGCCCTTTCCGTCGCACCTTTATTGATTTGTATCGGAGGCTGCATCCGGGCATGCGCGTTGCATCTCTAAGGGCTGGAGGGTGTAGCACTTTATAAAGCAGTCGCATAATATAATCAGTTGGTGGTGAACGTTTTGTTTCTACATTCTTAATTTAATTTCAAAGCTCTTAATCGAATCTTTGGAAATTGGTTATTACTTCATTCCTCAATTGCAGTTGTGAGTATCCTTTTATTATTTGATATAAATTTATTAAAGATTTTTGACTTAGATATTAAATAAAGTTTTTTTCCAATGAAAGATCAACTAATATGAAATTGTAATAACTAGTTTTATTATGTTAGAATAATAATAAATTTCTTAATTTAACAATTACGGAATAGTTACCCATAGCCATTGTATCAGTTGCTCATTGTGTCTACCCCTACCCCTACCCCTGGCCCGCCCCGTATATCGGACGTGTATTGATTTGTACCTGAGCCTGCGTTCGGACATGCGCAGTGCATCTTTATGGACCAAAGGTCTAAAGATAGTATTACTCGGTGTAACAATTGTAATTGCTAACTGCTATTTCATAATCATACGATATTTTTGATTCGATTATGTTCAATTAACTTAATGTATTGCCATTGTAAGTATTCCTTGAATAGTTACATTAAAATCAATGCAAACCTTAAACAGACAAATGATTTATTAAATTTTGAAAATATTTGCATAATTAACGAAAGCACATAAACTTTATTAATGTTCTGTTCAAATATCTTAATTCGCAAATGAGATTTCTTTCTAATTTAATACCGCACGTACAATTACTTATTGCATGGACAACGAAGAAATTTTCCATTCGAACATAAACGCTTTTCTCTTGAAAAAATACTATATATTTTCTATTAACATTTATATATTAATATTTTGCAACAAGTATATAAAGAGACAGAAGTTGTGACATAGATTTTATAACTTACATTTCAAACTAGACTTAATCAATGATAGCTTTGCTTCGCTTCAATCGTCAATTATCATTTTAAGCAGGAATAAAATGTATTTAACGGTCTTCGTGTTATGTGTATTCATCTAAAGTCAACGTTTAAATAATGAACAAACACTGCAGGCCGGATCGCGAGGTGATCTTTAGCTAGTTAGCAATTCAGTCACGAATACAGACAGATCCGGGATGATAGATACGTCGCGCCCGCATACATCCTGGAAACCACTCGCACGCGCTTTGACAATTATTAGAAATGACGAAATAACATTATCCTACAATACCTAACATTAACGTAAAAAAAATCATTGTTATATTATCGATTTACGTACCACTTGCTACAATAGGAAGTGATAAGTACATTAGATTTTTTAACATATGTCAAATTGTATATATATCTATGTATATAGCTACAATGTCCTGAGAAATTTAATTTATCTATTACCTTTTTGTGACTTATTGAAGCGCAGTTTATACATATATATATGTATGTATATATGCACTTAAAATATTCTATTCGGATATGTTTATCGGATTAATTAAATATATTTTATCGTAAACTCTTTAAACATTTATCGTAATTCATTTAAAGTTAGCTCATAATCATTCAAGTATAACCTCAATTTTACAAAGGGTTTAAGTGAATGAACCTTGGGTATTAAAGGTGCTCTATTTTAATACAGTACATTTGCAATATGAGAGTGATAACTACCCAGGCGGTTCGGAAACTTACCGTCAAACTAAACTATACTGATGATATATAACAATAACATATATCAGTATTAACGATATAACGAATTTGTCACAAAGGTATAAGGAGTAATGTTCATAATAGTACCGACAATTTAATGTGGAAGTGAATGAGGAAAGCGGCGTTATTATTACCGAGGGAAGGCCCGTTTGCGAACATTGATTGATTAAATCGATCCATGACTGCCTTTGCTATTTTTTTCCTTAACAGTGACATATGATCTGATAACTAAAAGTTGCGACAGTGAAATGAAACTACATAACTATTTGTTCCCCAGTCGCTTTGCTAGCCGTAACACCCCTCCAACTCCCTTTGGGGAAGAAATTTTGTGAAATCCGTTCTTAGCTGTCCCCTATACTCGGCAAATGGAATATTGCTACCTGATTTCAAGTCACAAAGTCTTATGGTTGCAGAGATATTGTGATGAGTCTCTACATATTGGCAAAATGGTTCAGATTGTAAATACAATAGAACAGAAGAACTGCATTTCTGATCCTCACTAAAGTTAATTTTCTGGTGAGGGAAACAATCGCGAGGAAAGGAACATTTTCGTTCCAAGGATGGTTACCCCTAGTCTTTAAAAAAGACTGGCCTATATATTAGATATATTTTATTACACCGCACCTTTACTTTAATTAGATCCCGGCATTATCATCATGATCAGCCGATACACGTCCAATGCAGGACATAGGTTTCCTTTAAAGATTTAGCCGCTCCTCCGGTAGTTGTATCCAATTTTCGTTAATACTTAACGATATTTAAATTTACCTTACCTACTCGTGGTGCACCCTGATAATCAACAAACGAGGCTCTGGCTCCCACTAATCCGCATTGGAGCAGCGCGGTGGGTAATGTCCTAAATCCCCTTATATAAACTCATACAAACGTAGAGATCTTTAGGGCGAGGTCTATGTCTAGCTGTGGACGTCTATCGGCTGACGGTGATGATGATGATTTACATTTCTACTTATTGTGTTCGCTTAATTGCAGCTTTAACTTTCTTCTAAAATTCTCAGGTAACCCTAGGTACATTATACGCTTAAATTATACATATAAACGCTCAAAATGGACTGTACTTTATTGGGCTCGACACGAAATAGTTAAAGCTAATAATAAAGTATTTGTATCGGACTTTAACGGCATATTTACACTGCGTCAGTTATCGACGAGGTTCGTTTGGTCGTGTGTCAGATTTCAAAATAACATGCGCATTATACGACAGTATTTGGAGGCAGGTCGCGTTATCTCCACCACTTTGTACCGTTCCGTCGATATAAAATCGATATTACGGCGGCGCCTCCGCTTCTATGGACTGGTTTTATTACACTCGTTAAAGTGATGTGACCAGTAATAGCCTACGAGCATGTTATGGATATTTTACACAAAATATCTCTTAAATCATCCCTTAGGAAACCTGCTAGTTTTTTTTTTATATTCTTATTAACACTTGTTGCGTTTTGAAAATCGTTTGTTATATAACAAATTTAATTACCTCAAAACTTATATAACTAGGTCGAATCAATCTAACCGGATATTAGCTCAATAGGTTACGTTAGAGCTAGTGAATTTACTAAAGTAAGAAGACCTGATTAGCGACTTGTCACATCGATGTACACAAAGATTTGCCTTATGTGTGTGTAATTATGTGATTTACTCAGTTCTTGCTAAGTGGCAATTCCGCACTAGATGTTTAATTATTCATTTAAATTGTTATCAACGTTATAAAGCGTTTACAGCAATATTGTTTTATTGTAATGGTTTATGACGTTATCGACATTGGGTGTGGATTGCGTGATGGGAGGGAGCGGGCGCGGGAGGACGCGCCGACAGATTGTCCGCCCACGCCTGGCGCCCGCGCAGGTGCCGCCCGCGCCTCTCGTCTACCCTCGACAAGGAGTACCAACGCGATAGACCTCATACCTTTGATTATCATACTTGCGTTTTTAATTCCTTAGTATTTTATTTCATCAATCAATCGCCCCAATATATCACATACACCAACAAACAAATATATCTCAAATTAAATTGCACCTGTACTTCTTTCTCTCGTCAACTCTAATTAAGATTAAGAATTAAGGCCGCCTCTTATCCTCGTCATCTCTTCAACATTAAGGCCGCCTTTAAATATCTTCTAAGAGTGCTTATTCGATTCTACCTTAGCCACTTAATCTAACATACACATTTGTTTAGCTTTAACATGTCAAGAAGTTAAGTTAAGAAGTTGTTTTGTAATTTAAACCTTCCTTCTTAAACCATATTCCTCATAAACGGTGGTCGTGACCACCTCTGCATCACCCTTGTCTTTTAGTTGTCTTACTATCTCGTACTGTCTCCTGTCTACTTGAAATATTAAATTTTTTTTTAAATAGAAATCTACAAGAGACAATTTAAAAGTATTCTATTAAAGACTGATTTCTTGATGCAAGTCTACATAATATTATAGTATCGTAGTATCTAATGACATAAGTAATATTTAAAATGGCCTCTGAACATTATAAAGTTTGCGGCGATAGAAAGTCTGAATGAACGCTTGTGAATGGACAGTGAATCTATGATATAATGCGAACCTACGCCTGGTCTGGCGACCCTCGTCCCGTCACAGGAACCGGTACTTTATCTACACTCGCCGAGGTTCCTACGCACTGAGACGACGGCGATATCGCTATACTTTCGCACGAAGTCGCCTCTCGATATTACACATCGATAAATCTCACAAAAACATTTTAACATCGATTTTATATTTAATAAATTTTTTATATCGCGATTTTTTTTTTTGTCACATTATCATCATCATTAAGATGGTTCGATGAAGATACAAAGGAGGCCGAATCTCAAAGCGTTAGATGCTATCTCATCTCTTACACCCACATGGTCCATTTCAATGGCTGCGAAGGTTTTTTTTTAAACTTTAACAACAATAACATTATGTCATGTTATGTCACATCATTAAGACGCTTCACTCGTTTTGTTACTATGGTACTTTTAAATTAACAAGTAACATTTGACGTATAAGCAAAGTCCTGACTCATTGATTGATACCTAAATGATTGACCATATAAAAAAAAAAAATAGTTACAATCTTATCAATTTAGAGATAACCTTACTAAAAGGTTTTGACTATTAAAGTTATTTAGAATTTCTAAATATAAATAGCGGAGCAAATCTGCTTTTGCTCTTTTCCAATTATTTGCAATATCAAGCTTACCATCAGAAACAAAAACTACGGGTTTTTAATGATCTACAACGATAAGGCTTTAAGTATTACAAGAGTCATTTTAACTATACTACATTAACATTATATGGTCATCAGGTTATCGATCATCAAAATATATCACTAACCATCAGGAGGATGCCATGTTTACAATCTTATGTTTCTTTGTGGAATAAATGAAATACTTCCTCTATATACTTTCTGTCATACTTTTAATCCACTCTAACAAATCATATTCTTTTGTTACAGATACGCAATGGGCCACCGAGGAGTTCTGGTTTTGGCGATAAGCATCGTCGGGGCCATGGGGTTTATCCCCCATGGTTCTATTGGGGAAAAGGTAAGTGAATTTTTTCATAATTAACATCAATTACATAAATTGATTAATAAGAGATTTTTAAGCAGTATGTTAAAACTTCGTACGAACATCCACGATCCATCATTCATGTGGTCCAGGAGTTGAAGTGGTTATCTCTTTGTTATAATGTGGACTGTTAGCCGATGCGCCACGAGGCAATTGCGATAGCGTAGATGATAAACTATTATACAGTTTTTTTTTTTTAATAAATTATCTTTGCCTGCAAGATCCTATACTGACCGAAGCTTTGCTTTGTGAGGTAGTCGAGCGTATGGGCAAGGATTTCAACGAAGCCGCGTCCACGTACCTCGAGTTCCCAGCCAGCGACCGACACCGGGCCTTGATGGCCCGTGCCAGCAAGGAGCTGGAGCACGAGCAGCTGGACTACGACTCGTTGATCGACGGCAACCGCAGCCCCAGCCTGCGCGACCGAGAGCACTTGCAGCACAGGTACGATGGGTTAGGCAGGAGTTCACTTGGTTATACGTTATCGAAGGCTCCCTCTCTCCAACAATACCTGCACTA